>CM022391.1:124446438-126946438 GCA_011833715.1 Carcinoscorpius rotundicauda | reverse complement strand
TAACATAAATGTATGAATCACATAAGTGCCAAACAACTACGATAAAGTGTTACTTTTCCTGCTTTTTTCATCAAAAGAAAAGTTTTAAAATAATTTCTAATTCAAATCAACATATCATTACAGGTAATTGTTTAGCTGGGTGAAGAAACATTAGATAAAGCAATGAAGTTTATCTGACAATATCTTAAATATATTTATGACTACAGATAATTAAACAGAGCTAACATTTTGATGTTGCACGCTTTATCAAAAGTTATTAATTATTAACAGCTGGACAATTTGGCTTTTCTTGACACGGAAAATTAACGCAACTTATTTTGAAAATAAAGTTGTGGTTTAGCGATCTGACAATTGCGATGACACTTGTCTTTATAATAATTGGATGACAGCCTAGTTGGTGTTTATGAAAGAGATGGATATTTACTTCAGTTCTTTTAGCATATATAAACTACTAGATTATTTTGTTTTAAATTGTCATTGCTAACTCAGTATTATTGTCGTATCAACATCTACAAAGGTAGACAATATTTCTATCTCTCAGAATCGTTTTTGGGTTTAACTTTTAGGCTTCGTTCAGAGACTGGAATGTCATTTATCTCAAGGTTTCAGGTGAATGAGATCCATGATAAATAATTTCTAAATGAAGTCTGTTCACGATTTTTCTGTTCGGTTTATCTTTTTTTTTATTGCTACCAGGGGCTGCTGAGATATTTTACTTATTACGATGACTTAATTTAAATGTAGTTTAGTAAATGTAACGGTAATTTTCCTTGTGTGAAACACAAAAAGAAACGATTACATCTCATGAATTTCTCTTGTTCGCTTTCATAAATAACTTGAATGAGTACCTTAGTAATGTGAACACCAGTAGTTATAGCATGACATGTAATTGGTGGTACTTGGTTTTGAATAATTAGTGGCCTCGGTAGATAAATTCGCTTTACTTGTGGCGCGTTAATTTTTTCTTCTTTCTTTCGCAGAGAAAAGCTTGCACATTGATGATAGGGTAGGTCCTAACATTTATCTGTTGTATACATGAGTTGGAAATATATAAGTGATAATCTAGTATACTAGAAAGGCGTACAACTTTATTATAAAAACAATCACGAATGAAGTTGAAAGTTCTACTTAAACCATTTTGTTAAAGTTAACATATCTCGAGTTAGGCTTAGCTATGTTTTATATTTCATGAGTTTATTGTTTATATTAATTACTGAGTTAAGACATTTTTGACGAATATTTTAAGTAATTTTGAAAGGTTTGTGGCTTTGTATTTCAACAAAATATTTGAAACTTTAAGATGTGTATTATTTTATTTTGTTTGTTTTGGAATTTCGCACAAAGCTACTCGAGGGCTATCTGTGCTAGCCGTCCCTAATTTAGCAGTGTAAGACTAGAGGGAAGGCAGCTAGTCATCATCACCCACCGCCAACTCTTGAGCTACTCTTTTACAAACAAATAGTGGGACTGACCGCAACATTATACGCCCTCACGGCTGGGAGGGCGAGCATATTTAGCACGACGTGAGCGCGAACCCGCGACCCTCGGATTACGAGTCGCGCGCCTTACGGGCTTGGCTATTAATTTATTTTACATTTTCTAATGCCATCCTTCTTGCTATTTATTTCGCAAAAATAATTCGATATTTCTTTATGTATCATTTTATTTTTATCATCAAAACCAACGTTAAAATGTTAATGATTGCTGATTAAACCAACAGCCAAATCTGTGTATGCTTATGTTTTATTATAGTAAAACCACATCAGGATTAATGCTGTGTACACCGAAGTGTATCAAACGCCTGATTTTTATCATTATGATTTCGAAGACTCACTGTTGTCCCACTGGGGGACTGATACTCCCAATCGTAACCACTTTAACAAATGTAAAAAAATTGTTTCACAACGTTGCCGTATATTTTATTTATATATTAAGTGCTACACTAACGATGTTCTTTTGATAATGAAACATTTGTCATTTCCAGGTGCACATTTAGTATTTGCTAAATTAAATGTTTTAAGACTAGTTTTTGGAGCAAGTGAGAACCTCAACGTAATGTAGGACTATCGTTTAAGCAAGTTAAAGAAACGTGGTTTTCAGTGATTAACGAAAATGTTATCATGTTTACCCTGGTTGTCTAAGCCTTCTTGTTTGATCACATTTTATTACATACTTTTTCTCACAGCCCTCGTAGAGTCACGACCTGCCCTCATCCCTACAACTAAACCTTCTTCAACAGAAACGTGGTTTCATCTTTTTTTCAGTACCTTGTTAGTTGTAGAAGGAGAAAGAAGTATACCATTTTTATCTCCAACCTCATCGACCCACATTGCTCTGTTTTCAAACTTCAACTACTCCGCAATGTCTGAACAGGTTATAGCCTTAAATAAAAATACAAGGAAAATCTTATCTGATTATTTTCCCACAAAAGATATCAACCGCGATATTCTTTTTTAAAAAATAAGATCTCATTTTCGATTTTAAAACTTTTATTTACAGTCTTTCCAATTTTTTTCCGCCCATCCATTAGTAGGCGGCCTCTTGCGGGGAAAGGTGATATCTCAAGTAATGCAGCTGAGAACACTTTGGGGAACGCTACCTCCCGCCAAATCTGGACCTGGCATGCTGCTTTTAAGTTTCAATGCAGAAAATCGTGTCTCCAATGTAGTTGAACACGAGATTGATTCGTAAGTCGCGTGAAGTGCACGTTACACGTAGTCATCAGTTTGTAATAGTATTTTTTCGTTGCAGTTTGAACTAATCAATGACAGAAAGAGAGTAACAAACACATCAGAGGAGATTCAGTAACTGTCATGAAAACTTTGAGCCACTTTCGTTCGTGTCATAATTGCGCTATGTTACTAACCTAACTAGTCCTTCTATAAATAGTAAATATTATAAGATAAATATAAAATTGGGAATTTAAAATCCTGCAAATAGGGATCGTAAAAAATAAAAAACAAGCCTGAAGATACTGTAGATTTTATTTTATCAAACTACAAACCCCTATTTTGTCTCCAAGCGGTTACCTAGAATTACATTTCGTGGAATCAAAAAAGGGATTTGTAGTTTGAGTAAATAACGTTTACAGTATCTCCAGTCTGGTTTGTTTACTTTTTACGATCCGTATTTACAATTTTTTAAATTTCCAATTCTTTATTTATTTTGATCGCTGGCTTTTATTTGCCCAACTGTGAGCAGAGGATAAATAACTTGATATGGTAGTTAACTTTATACATTTTAATTATAATAAGCAATGCTAGGAGCTAGTTGATACTGTTCATGATGATTTACTGCAGCTAGTGACTATTTGTTTGCATTAGTTCTAGATGGAAAATGTTAAGCTGCAACTGGAAATTCGTTTGAGAATATTGTGACTATTTATAGTTTCTATGCTACTAAATCCTCTCTGTTATATATAATGTATAACAATGAACAAGTATATGCTCAGAGTAAGACACAATCCCCACCTACCGTGTATAAAAATGTACCAATGGAAAAAGCAACCTTTTCTGATAAAACATATATGTGTAAAATAATGTTTTAGATACATAATCGCCTATTTTAAAGTGATTATTCCATAAATGCATGTAATAGAATTTAACATTATGTATGTTGATTTTTTTTACTCCTTCACTTTATACAAGATGTAGGTATTAGATCCCTTAAGACATCGATTGTACAGTGCACTGTTATGTAAATGTTTTGTAAACGACAACATGTCGTGTTGTATTTAAATTTTCATTTCTTTTATTTATATTATTGTTTCAAAGTTTAAACCAATTAAAAAATATGTTGTTATTCATTTAAAATAACATTTAGAGATTTCTAGAATTAGGTAGATCAATCAATTGACTATAAATGGAATGTGGCGGCCGAGTGTCTAGACGACAAGTCTCGTGCAAGAACGGACATGCGCGGATTTCTCTGGAATGTTGGGAAATTACGCGATGGTTCGAGAAGTCTAGGCCTACAAATATATAAACAGACGAAGATGCGAGAAAAAGAAGAGTCATTAGTTTTTATTCGAAGAAGAGAAGAGTCAGTCATTAGTTTATATTCAATTCAAAAAATAGTGTCTTTGTTCGAGAAGTTTTCAACGTTTGATGTGTGTTTATTCAACTTGGATTTGTGATTAGAGCTAGATCTACAGAAGCTGTGATTTTACTTCATCAATATTTACGATTCATTCGAATTACTAGTTATACTGAAGGCCAACATGTGTAGAATTGTTTTAGGGAGAACGGGAAAATTTGGAAAACAACAAGTTGAGACATTCGTCGAAAACATCGTGAAAAGAACTTCGTCGAATTTATTGAAATGTAAATTGTTCCCGAACTTCTCCATTGAAACTTCGGTATTTCTTCGTGGGACCAAATAATCACCCTAGACTAGAATTGTGGATTTCTGATCTGGACTTTTGGACTTTCATTCTAGATCATATTATTAGATACAGGCCAGTACCATTTTATGTTGTAATTAATTTTGAAGGTTTGAACTTAATATCTGTCATTGTTGTTATGTAATTTATGTTATATCTGTTACATATATAATAGTTTGTTGTAATAAATTATACAAGCTGTTATCTGTGTCTTTCTGTTGCGTTCATAAAACGTAAAAAAACGTAACAGAAAATTGGGGGCCTGTCCAGGATATCGAACAAACAATTTAATTCTATTCTAAAATTAGATTTATATTCTATATAGATCGACAGCTTGTATATTCAAAATGGCATTCCAACTTGAAGATTTTATAGACAAATTTAATCAGAATCCCTCTTTCGAATTGATCAATGAATTAGAAAAATCTGAATTGCTTGATGTTGGAAAACATTTTAATTTGGAAGTAAAGCAAGCAATGAAAAAAGCAGATATTAAACGAATTGTTGTTGAACATTTGGTCAGCCAAAAAGTTTTACCTCAAAAAGTTGTACAACAATTGCTCGCCGCTTATTTTGACCCAGATTTTGAATTAAAAAGAATGGAAATGGAAATGAAATTTCGTTTAGAAATTGAAAATAAGCGCCTTGTTCTTGAGGCAGAAAAAGAAATAAAACGTGTTGAGGCAGAACAGGAAAACAAACGCCTTGTTCTTGATGCCGAAATACAAATAGAACGCATTAAAGCTGATAAGGAAATCAGTATGAAAAAGGCACAGACAGATGAAAAGGTTGTCCAAATGCGGTTGGATAATTTTGATGCTTCCAAACAAATTCGTTTAGTACCTCCATTCAATGAGAAGGCTGTAGATAAATATTTTCAGCAATTTGAAAAATTGGCCCTTCGGCTAAAATGGCCTACCGAATATTGGACAGTATTACTTCAGAGTGTTCTCAAAGGTAAAGCCCAGGAAGTATTTTCCAAACTCACGGCCGAGCAAAGTTATGATTACGAGCACGTCAAAAAATGCATTTTGAATGCTTATGAATTGGTGCCAGAGGCATAAAGACAAAAATTTGGTGGTTACAAAAAGTTTGACAGCCAAACTTATGTCGAATTCGCTCGTGAAAAAGAAACTCTATTCGACAGGTGGTGTGATTCCAAAGAAATCAAAGATGATTATACAAAACTCAGAGAACTCATGTTAGTTGAAGAATTTAAAAGATGTATTCCCGTAGAGCTCAAAACTTACATTGATGAACAAAAAGCTTCCAAAATTCATGATGCTGCTGTCTTGGCAGGCGAGTATGCTTTGACTCACAAAGATTTCTCATACAAAAGCAAAACAAATCACACAGCAAAGAAACTCAATTACTCATTCAAACATTATGCAAATGTCAACAAAGACAAAAAAGAGCAAACTTCTGATTCTCAAACCAAGAATTCATCTTATTCTCAAAGCTCGTCATCTACCAAAAACGTGTCATTCTCATCCAAAACATGTGCTTATTGTAAGAAACCTGGCCATCTGATTTCTGAGTGCTATAAGATCAAAAACAAGCCATCACCCCATAGTTTCATTTCGCCCTCGTTGGATACATCATTGGTTCTCAATGATTTTGACCCTGTCCAGTCCACTGTGGATTCCAAGTCCAATATTATTGATGTACCTGAAAATCTTGTTGAGGACAAATTTAAGCCTTTCATCACTGAAGGTTTGTTTCTTTTGTTGGCGATTCACATCTACAACCAATTAAAATCCTGCGGGATACTGGAGCTTTTCAGAGTTTGATTTTGGAAAGTGTACTTCCGTTTTCTGAAAAGTCATCCATTGGGGCCAATGTGCTCATTTCTGGTGTAGAAGGTGGCGTCGTTTCTGTCCCTCTCCATAGATTGGATTTGCATTCGGACTTAGTTTCGGGCCCAGTGACTGTGGGTATTAAATCTTCATTGCCTGTTGAAGGTGTGTCTATGCTTTTGGGGAATGATTTGGCTGGTAGTAAGGTGGTACCAGAGGTTCATGTTGTTGAAGCACCTGTTGTTAGTCCCAGTACAGAGCAACTCGTTGAAGAGTTTCCTGATGTTTTTCCCGCCTGTGCTGTTACTCGTTCTCAAACACGTTCTCAGGAGTCCAAAGAGGATTTCCCTTTATCTGATACGTTCATGTTTCACATCGATGAGATTTCTGACTCAACTTCGAGTTCTACTGATGACTCCAAGTCATTTTTCAACTCTCTTCATCGTAACAAACTTGTTGAGGAACAGGACAATGATCCTGAAACTCGTTCTCTTCTACAGCTGGCCGTTGATGAAAATGAAATAGGAACTGTCCCTGTTTGTTACTACCAGAAGTCAGGTGTGTTAATGAGAAAATACAGACCTTCTGACGTTGCTACTGATGAAGAGTGGAATGTTATTCACCAAATAGTCATTCGAAAATGCTATCGGAATGATATTCTTAGTCTTGCTTATGATCATGTGTTGTCAGGACATTTAGGTGTAAGAAAGACCCTAGATCGTATCCGACGGCATTTCTATTGGCCAAAGATGCGCCAAGATGTTGTTGACTATTGTAAGACATGCAATTCTTGCCAAATGACTGGAAAACCAAATCAGAGGATTCCCAAAGCACCACTGCAGCCTATTCCTGCCTTTGAAGAACCGTTCTCAAGGGTCATTATCGACTGTGTTGGCCCAATGCCAAAAAGCAAAACAGGAAATGAATACCTCTTGACGATCATGTGTGCTTCTACACGTTTCCCTGAGGCAATCCCTTTGAGAAAAATCACTGCTCCCAACATTGACAAGGCTCTTGTCAAATTCTTTACCATGTTCGGGATTCCAAAATTTGTACAATCAGATCAAGACTCAAATTTTATGTCTAAGCTGTTTCAACAAGCCATGCATGAACAGCACATCCATCAAGTTTCATCCAGTGCATACCATCCTGAGTCACAAGGTATCCTTGAACGTTTCCACCAAATTACTGCCACGAACACTCAAAGAATTGGGATGAGGGTGTTCCCTTGTTATTTTTTTAAGTTCCTGAGGTTATTTCAGAATCTACTGGATTTAACCCTTTTGAGTTGGTTTAAAAAACAAAAAACAAAAAAGGTTTTCACAAGTTCAAACTTTTTTTTTTTGCTTTTAAGGGGAGAGTGTTATGTAAATGTTGTGTAAATGTTTTGTAAACGACAACATGTCGTGTTGTATTTAAATTTTCATTTCTTTTATTTATATTTCCATATTTATATTATTGTTTCAAAGTTTAAACCAATTAAAAAATATGTTGTTATTCATTTAAAATAACATTTAGAGATTTCTAGAATTAGGTAGATCAATCTATTGATTATAAATGGAATGTGGCGGCCTGGTGTCTAGATGACAAGTCTCGTGCAAGAACGGACATGCGCGGATTTCTCTGGAATGTTGGGAAATTACGCGATGGTTCGAGAAGTCTAGGCCTACAAATATATAAACAGACGAAGATGCGAGAAAAAGAAGAGTCATTAGTTTTTATTCGAAGAAGAGAAGAGTCAGTCATTAGTTTTTATTCGAAGAAGAGAAGAGTCAGTCATTAGTTTATATTCAATTCAAAAAATAGTGTCTTTGTTCGAGAAGTTTTCAACGTTTGATGTGTGTTTATTCAACTTGGATTTGTGATTAGAGCTAGATCTACAGAAGCTGTGATTTTACTTCATCAATATTTACGATTCATTCGAATTACTAGTTATACTGAAGGCCAACATGTGTAGGACTGTTTTAGGAAGAACGGGAAAATTTGGAAAACAACAAGTTGAGACATTCGTCGAAAACATCGTGAAAAGAACTTCGTCGAATTTATTGAACTGTGGATTGTTCCTGAACTTCTCCATTGAAACTTCGGTATTTCTTCGTGGAACCAAATAATCTCCCTAGACTAGAATTGTGGATTTCTGATCTGGACTTTTGGACTTTCATTCTAGATCATATTATTAGATACAGGCCAGTACCATTTTATGTTGTAATTAATTTTGAAGGTTTGAACTTAATATCTGTCATTGTTGTTATGTAATTTATGTTATATCTGTTACATATATAATAGTTTGTTGTAATAAATTATACAAGCTGTTATCTGTGTCTTTCTGTTGCGTTCATAAAACATAAAAAAAAACGTAACAGCACAAAGCATTCGGTATATTTACATGTTATAGTAATCTAATATCATCTGTCATTGGCTGGTGATTGGTGTATCAACCTGTATTTAGGCTTTTGAAAGGAACGCCAGATATTTGTGAGAAAGCTAACTTCAAAGGGTAATGTTTACACTAGAATTATGTTGTTTTCTTGCCTGTGTAAAATATAGAAAAGACAAATCGACTTTTTAATACTCGTACGACCATTGCAGTTCCTTATTTAGTTTTATGTAAGCGGTTGAGGTGCAATATACCAAATTGTTTTTGTTGTAAATTGGTAAGAGAAAAATAATAAGAAGGAGAATTATAAACTAACTATTTTGAGCTGATTTTCATTTCCTTGTGAGTTTAGCTTGCATGCTTTTTTATGTGTTTTGCGTTTAGCCTTAGCAGGTAATAAAGGGTTGCTTAAACTAAATCTCTACTGTTTAAGGTGCTTTTTACCATAACGTTTTATGATGGTTTTGTGTAATCCTTATTATAAACCACTATTATGGTTCATGATAAACGTCTTTCAGTGTAGACAACAAATTAAAGTTGTTGCTGTACAGTGTGTTTGCAAGAAAAATGAATCATTAGCAAGCTTCATATTACTTATGGTTAATGTGAGGTAAAATAAAAACTTCCTTCAGTTTAAGGGAGTCACTGTTTTCCTTCACGTTACCACAAATAATAAAGTACATGGAGTAAGGGTCACTTTTTTTTTTTAAGGGAGAGACGTGTGGATTAGGCCTTACGAATAGAGTAGGGTTGCACAAATATATCATACATCATATACCTCAAAGCACCTTCCTCCATGAATTTTGTTTTCAAAATGAAATTTTTACAACAATTACAGAGCTAAAAAAAAATTATGAAAACTCTAATCGCTGTGCGTTCAGGAGGCTCATTCACCAAGATCTCCTGAGGGTGGTATCCTCAGACTTTCCGTGTGTAGGGTTTGGTATAGTTACAGAGTTAAACAGTATAGTTCTGTAGAGTGTTTGGTATACTGAATATAGTATGAACATGTTTATAAAGTCGAATATAGCTAACCCTAATTGACTATATTATAGTTTAATTGCAGTAGTCGGTTTTATTTTAAACAAAGGCACGAACAACCCTAACCATGCTATTATTCAATATTTATAATTTTATTTTTGGTATCAAGTACTTTGAATATTTAGGAAAAGTCAGTATAGGAGAATAGTCCAAGCGGTAGATGAAAGGATGAATGTTTTTTATAACCTTAAAGTATTTTAGTGGCCTACTGGAAACAGAATAATGTGTTTAATTGTACGCACGTGCCATCAATGTAGTACCTAATGGTACTCCGTTACGTTAATAAAAGTCCATAAACTATGATGTAATTCATCGAGCTGATTGAGGTGTTAAAATTGTACGATAAATAAATCTAGAGTAAATACTAATTCGTACTAAAACATTAAAATCGTACAATAAATAAAATTAACGCTTATGTTAGTGCGTATTAAAACGTAGAATTAAACTAGAGCCTAGAATAATTCAGATTTAAACAACGTGGGTTATAACAGTTCATATTAAAACATGAGTTCGGCAGTGGATGAGCGACAAGTTTTTGGTTCCCTTCTCTGCGGTGAACACATCACATAGAGCACATTAGGTAGCCTTACGCTAAAGAAACAGTAGATATTAAAACAGTATAATATTTCATATTAAAAGATTATATCTTTACAATAGAAGTTAAAACCCTCCCGTACTGAGAAAGCACATAGAATCCATTCTTTAACTTCGGCCTAATTGGTACAAACGAATGATAATGGTGACACAGTTTTCCTGTATGAGATGCTAGTCTATCGTAGGTTAATTCACAGTTAACAGCTGGTCCACGTCATTCAGATTGGTAGTTTGTTTGTTGTTGTTTCAAATTAAGCATAAAGCTGTGCAATGGACTGTCTGTGCTCTTCTTAGCACTGGTATCCAGACGGTTTGTAGCGTTGTAAGTCCGCAGATATACTGCTATGCCACTGGGGGCATTGTTGGGTAGACTGAAACAAATGGTTTGTTTGTTTTTGAATTTGCGCAAAACTACACGAGGGCTATATGTGCTAGCCATCATTAATTTGGCAGTGTAAGACAAGAGGGAAGGCAGCTAGTCATCATCACCTACTGCCAACTCTTGGGCTACTCTTTTACGAACGATTAGTTGGATTGACCGTTACATTATAACGCCCCCACGGCTGAAAGGGCGAGCATGTTTGATATGACGGGTATTCAAATTGAGTAAATTGTCACAATAGCAAAACACGAACCAGTCTCGAACTGGGAACCATCCGATTACGAGACCAAACCACGAAACAATTAAAACAGTATAGGTTTAAATAGTTCGTCTGCTTATTTATGTAATTAGTTATGTTTAAAATTTTATTTGATTTACAAGTAACATTTATATACTTCGTTTACAAAAATTACTTGGTTAATAAACAGTTAAGTTTTTTATTTTTCTCTTTTTTAATTCTGGATTTAAAAAAAATAGGAAATTATGAAACTTGAAGCTATTTCAGTGACACGGGTGAAATATGTCAGTCATTTTACATAGATATAGTTTTGAATTTACCGTTATATTCAAACACTCGCAATAACGATTAATGAAGAATCATTATGTTTAATAAAACGGGGTTGTTACTATGCTTTCATTTTATATTTTATACGATTGTTAAAGTGCCATTTAGTGAGATATGTCTACATAGAGGTCTTTAAATTGGTGTGATTTTGGTTGTGATCTCTCTGATTAATATGTTTTTTTTAAGTCTATAAATTGGAAATTACAGATGTTATCTTTGTAAAAGTGCCATCTAGTGACATGTGTCCACATCTTTAAATTAATTTGACTTTACACCTGTTCTCTGTGATTAATGGCTTGTTTTTTAAGTTTATAAATTGAAAATTCCAGATGTGATATGAAGGCGTGATAGAACAAACGCGGTGAATATCACTTTCAGTACATCACATTAACCTTTTGTATGGTTCTTCTTTAAGAATCGTCACTAATTATAATTTTTTTGCAATGTAAGTATTATAACCAAATTCATTCCACAACAATCAAAATTTGACAACGCCTGACAAATGTACTTTACTTGTACTCTTTGGCTGTATGCACTAAGTAAATGGATTATCTTTAACGGATAAAAGATTGAATAAGTAAGCAAACATAGGATGACACGTGGAAAGTGTACACAACACATGTAAGATAATTGATCATTAGGGATTATAGGCTTAGCTTGAAATCACTGTCCGCTATATATGATGGCACGAAAAAATGAATAAACGCTGCAGTGCTTGAGTAAATTTTAAAAACCGCTTAAATGAAATATGAATTTGTAGATTAAATTTAAATTAATAACTATTTTTGAAAGTTTTTCTGTAAACGTTAGAGGGACACACATAATACTGCATGAAATCACACTAGGAAGCTTTCCAGTCCTAGTCTTAGGGTTGTTGTTCTCGTACCAACTAAAATGAGTGGTGTTTTTGCCAACTTGATAAAAGGTTTGAGAGGAAGATTGAAAACTTAGGCGTAAATCATTTTATGTCTGTATCAAATAGCAATCTTGTCAGTGGTGGAAACAGCTCTTAAAACGCAGGGTAGGATAAATCTTGTGATTTTAATTGGAATTGACGATAGACATTTTAGTTACGTGTCAAATCCATATTTTGTTTTTCTTGGTTGTCGATGCCTTTGATTCATATGGTGATAGCGTCGGAAAATACACACACACACATAGATCGATTACTAACTCCTTGATTTGATGTCCTATTAATCTAAATATATATTTACAGTTTCATCATAACTTCTAAAACGACAGGTCACATTCCCCTCACACATGTTTGATGCGACAGAGATTCGAACCCGCGACCCTTGGATTACGAGTCGAGTGCCTCAACCACCTGGTCATGCTGGACAAAAGTACGACGAAAAACCACACAATTTTTTTATATGTTTTCATCCTTGTTCTTATCTATATGTTTTCCAAGGTCTGTCTGCTTATTGGCACCAGTTGTTTCTAGAAATTCAGTCGTGGTAAAATTAAAATAAATCGGAAGTTTTATCGCTCTTCATAGAAAATTCGATAAGGTAAAGAATATTTGAATATTGTTTTCTTGTTTGAATTATTTACCCCGAAAGTATCTGATCATATGAAATTAAAAATACAATTTTGACTCTGGTGTGTCAAATGTTAAAATGCCTTGACATCGAAATAAAAAAGAAATAGAACGAATATGTTTTATTTTCTGGTTCTCAACGTATGTACGCAGGCGGTTATTTATTTTTTTCTATTCGTTTTTAAAGAGCCTTTAAAAATTATCGTCAGAAGATTGGCGCTGTCATTTTTTATTATTATTTTTTTTTTCATAAGAGTTAAAGGAAAACGACTGTGTGTATGTGAATGGGAACAGGGAGCGGCTCTAAAATATTTTCATGCCGTCGACGCCCACCTGTGTAAAATATGTGGGGCTATCGTTCCTCTACCAGTGTTTTATCTTTGTGACGTCTTTCTAATTTACTAGAAATTTCTCTAAAACTTCTCATTCAGTCAAGGATTTAATTGGTGATAGTGTACAAACCGAATAATATTCTGAAAAATAAAATTAGAAATAATTTATTTGTTAGATTGTCCCTATCCTAACATTTTCCTAAAACTTTGAAAACATCAATCAGCGTTAAGTCTTAGGTTACTCTAATTGAATATAGCGGAATTCTACGGTTAGTTTTATAATGCGAAAAGACCCAAACCTTGTATTTTAGGATCCACGCTTTGGCACGCCAATTACCAGTCCACGCTCTGCCCTCGCGAGTAATTTACAGAAAGTGTGAGCTTAAAAATCTTAATATTTGCTATTTTTTGCTTCAGTTTTAAAATGACCGAGTGTATCCCAGTGGTTAATGTACCAAAATAGGCATCTTGGGGTCCAAAGTTTGCGTGTCGTTATTGAAGAAAGAAAGATGCTGTTTCTGTTTAGAATTAAGCACATAGCTACACAATGGGCTATCTGTGATTTGTCCACCACGGGTATCGAAACCCGGATTTTAGCGTGTAAGTCTGCAGATATACCGCTGAGCCACTGGGGGGCAAATAAGAAAGAAAGAAACAGAAAAATTGCGCTATGCACTTTGGGTGCTTTATAAGAGTGATGGTCAATTCCAACTACTTAATAGGATAAAAGTAGTCCAAGAGCTGCAGAAGGTCCTGTCTTCCGAGTTGTCTGTTACTTAAGGCCGGCATAACCAGGTGGTTAAGACGATCGGTTTACAATCTAAGGGTCACGAGTTCGAATCCCCATCACACCAAACGAGTTCGCCCTTTCAGCCATGGAGCGTTATAATGCTACAATCAATCTTATTATTCGTCCAAGAGTTGGCGGCGGGTAGTGATGACTAGTTACCTTTTTTACTAAATTAGGGATGGCTAACGTGGATAACTCTCGTGTAGTTTTGCTCGGACTTCAAAAAGAAAAAAAAAATGTCATTTGAAAATTAACTCCAGCGAGTGCAATTAGCTATTAAGTTCTTTTGGAGGAATGTCCAAAAATAAACAAGTTTGAAAAATATAAATGAATACATATACTACAACTGAAACGTTTTTGAAAGTAATAATAATATTACAATAAAATGATAAAATCATTTACAAAGTTGACGTTAGTTAAAAGCATAAATTGAAGGGGGAAAAGTGTGGATAAAATTTAGGTTCATTTATTTATCACGTTAAACAATGTAATTAAAACTAAGATGAAAAAAGAAACTTGAAAGGCCTAACCTGAAAAGTAAAGGATCTTATTTACTTAGAAATAAAATTACAAACAACTCATTGAATAAGATTACTGACATGAGATTACAAACAATTCATTGAATAAGATTACTGACATGAGATTACAAACAATTCATTAAATAAGATTACTGACATGAGATAAACAATTCGTTGAATAAGATTACTGACACAAACTGTTATTGAGGTTGATTATTGAAACTGATGTAAAAGTCAAGTAAAATTGATTAGTCTTATAAGGAAGCAGTTTTAACAAAGTTCTTTCTTGGTTGTTGTGTTGTCAGATTGAAACCAAGATGGGTTATTTTTCACTAACAAGACATGACAACTACCGTACAGAACTTTACAAGGGAGGCGAAATAAGCTTTTTTAAGATCCCTTCTCTACCCACCACGACCGTGTGAGTCTCACTTCTCAGACTGCAAATCGACACCTTAAACATGGCGTGGTAGTAACTGTCTTTTGAAGATAACCCTGCCGCTTGAAACGCGAAACCTCAACTAAATGAGTTCTGAGGTTGGCTAGACTTAGCAATGCGCTGTAAACAGTGTTTGTGCTCTTAATTGGTTGAGAAAAATGAAACTAAGGGTCAAGGGATATTAAGATTTGTTGGTACTGTCATATGAATTTTCCAAGGGAGAAGTTAATATATTAAGAGTCATGTTGACACTTATAAATAGAGGCACTTTACTTACATTTACAAGTTGTCTGCGCGATTTAAATTTTTATACAAAAACAATATGTTCTAATCTATGTTATTACTTGAGAAACGGATACATAAGTCTTTATTTAAATATAGTTATGAATAGTAATTAATTCTAAATAAAGATTACCACTTTGTATAACATAATATGACGTATATTAATTAAAACAATGCCCTATGACTGTGTAATTATATTTTCATATTATTCGTTTAATGTTAAATAGCGGAACTGTTCAGTAACTGTACAAAATGTAGGCTTAGTTGGTTTATCCATCATCTCTTCTTCGGGCGAAAATAACAAAAATAATTGAACAAAAAAACGGACGAAGTACATAAATGTCTAACTTAGTCTTATATCTCACATTGGTGGAGAGACAAAGAGGCAGAAAGACAAGTTTTAAAGCTTAAAAATAAAGAGAAATGAATGCAATTGCACATGTTGACAAATGGCTTAAAATAAACGTTACTCAAAATATTGAAATTATCCACTTCACACCTTCGTGATGGTATAGGTTTCTCCCGCTAAGGCTGTGTACGAAATAAAATATGGACCCATTCGGTTTTCACAGTTTTCACTATCACAGACCTGTTGAGTGAGGTGTTGGCGAAAGAACTTACACATCATACACAATAGAAATCGATAAGTAAAGACATAATTTAACATTGAGAAAAAAGGCCACGAAAAATAGCAGACAAAATGATGAATTCCCTTTCCACTGATCTATTCTCTCTTAGACAGAAAAACTAGTTAGACATTCCAGGTACTTCTTGCTAAATTGATGATTGCAAATCACGGGGGTAGAAAGAAGGGAGAGAAACCGACCAAGGTTTAGTTAACATTCCTCAATTCATGAAGCACGTGATCAGCATAAAGAAAAAAGTCATAGAATTCTATTACACCTTTGATTTCCTCACAAACTAAGTATTACCAAAGATGCAATACGCCTAGAGGGGGACTTCTGCTGTTTTATTTAGAGCTGTAAATAACAAATAATCGAACACGGGTAGAAATGTCTTTCTTCAAATAGTGTACATTCCTTAGATTCAACTCACTTTAAGACCTGTGGATGAAAAACACACACAAAGAAAAAACACAAGTTAAAGAACTTCTATCCAGTTCGAATTACACACCAGATTACTGGTGGCACGAATAAACAAATAACAATGACATTCGTTGTGTTTTTCTAAATCAGTATAATATGTTATACAGTATATTAGATATACTTTTTACAGAAAGTGTACGCTTATTATAACGCTGCAACATGTAAAATATCCTTAGGAAGGGGTAGAATTAAACATGTTTAAATTATATAAAGAAAATAAAATCGCTTTAAAAATGACAAGTTGATATAATGGAAACAACATAAACTGCTTTAAAGGTGCAAATGTTATGCAACTTGTAAACGAAAGAAAGAATATGAAAAAAGAAACGACATATTTTATTAAGGTGTATATATTTATTTTTACCTCAGGTGTCTTGTATACATACATATATATATTTCTAATTTACAACTTGAACTTTAAAACTAATAGTATCTGGTGCCACTTGTAAGGAACCTAAATAATTTGTTGCACTTATTCCTAACTTTGAGTAAGGAGGAATAGAAACGTTTATTAGAAAAGTATTCGAATGTGGTTTGGATTTCATAACACATTTTAAAATAATACATATAATGTTGTTTATAGTACCAATAAGAAACATTTGAAGTAACTTTAGTCATGTTCCGTTTCTTTATTATTTCTTATGATTAATACCTCTGGTCTAATTCAGAGTTAGGGATGGCCGTTTAGTCCACGTGCACTCATGGTGCTGTTTGGAACGAAAATTACAAATTCTTGTATAGTCCTGAGGTCACGCGTGTCAGTCTGAAATGGTGTTTGCACCATCAAATAACTTTATATTGGTGTTGGCTACCAGTGATCCAGTATTTATGTTTTAATTATTAGGGTTGCCCTAGATAATAGAACGATCCATATAAATTGTTCAAAAAGTCTGGAACCATGGATGACTTACACTTTTTAAAATTTCAGTTACGTAACTGATTACGGTGTTGTCAAAGTGTGAGATGGTCGAGTTAACCTTGCTATTAATCCAAACTTGTTTCGAATTAAAAGGACAGCATACGGAACACATTCCGTAAAATAAGTTGAAGCACTTATGTTTTAAGACTTTTTGGACATCCTGTAGACATTGTTGAATGCATTTTTAATTTTTTAAAAACTTGAGAAGACGAAGTCGGATTGTTTCTTAAAAGACTGAACAACATTGTATACATAATTTGTACAGGATCGATTATATAGATTTTCATGGGTATAATCAAACAACAGTTAATGTGCTTACACAAAAAGAAACTACCCGTACACAATATAAGTCGGGGAGGATGGGACACAACCGTATACGAGGGGTTTTCCTAGTATTTAGTTGATTACAAATTATGCACCCCTAAAAATATTTGTGCAATTGAAAATTCACTAAATAAGTAAGTGTAAGTATTGAAAGACAAACGTATTTTAGATTATAAAATTACATTCTAGAGTTGATAAATAAATGTATTTACAAGACTATTCTTTATTTTTTGAACCATTTGTACTAGACATGTATATATGAGGTGCAATAGGGCGTCATGTATTAAAATATGATGAAGTTAAAGTTTAATGGTTCAGCAGTGAAAAATCCTTCGGACAAGCTATGCGTCATACGTGGTGCCTAATGTGTAATTAAAAAAGAAAATAATTTCTGCTGACTGGTGGCGGGAATTTTAAAAGCTAACAATTTAAACATTATTGAGACTACTGTTTGGAGTGGAAGAATTAATCAATTTAAATATATCGATCAAATATCAATTCGCAATGCAAATGAGGCGGTCTTAACATTGATTATAATGTTTCCACCTTCATGTACAACAATACAAAACAGATTCTGGATTACAGCTCCGGAAGTTGTCCTGTAGAAATTTAGCACTAATTACACCGCATGAATTGAAAAGTATTAACACGTTTCGTTTGTTTATTTTTGAATTTCTCGCAAAGCTACATGAGGGCTATATGCGCTAGCCATCCTCTAATTTAGCAGTGTAAGGCTAGAGGGAAGGCAGCTAGCTAGTCATCACCACCTACCACCAGCTCTTGGGCTACTCTTTTACCAACGAATAGGGGGACTGACTGTAACATTATAACGCCCCCACGACTGATAGGGCGAGTATATTTGGTGGAACGGAAATTCGACCTCTTCACCCTTAAACTGCAACTCAAGCGCCCCTAACGTCCTGGCCATGCGGAGCTTAAAACGTTTATGTATTAAACTAAAATTAGTATAGAAATAGCGAAGTTTCCTGGAGTTAATGATGTTAATTTATTTGTTGACAAAATGTCTTAATATATATCACAAAATTCTTTTTCTTTTTCGTCGCGAAAGGTAAAAATTGAAAAGGGAGTCTGTTTTATAAAGGCCTAATGTATAACGTAGAATAATGAATTAAGTCCAATGTCCTAATGTTATTCACCTACCTAATTTTATTTAGTAATTTAGGCTACTTACTGTATGATGTATTAATAAGGACTCAAAACTCCATAAATATTATGAAACATAATACCGTTTCTCAGTTCAGAAAACAAACAATCAAAGGAAAGTGTTGCATAAGTTAGTAAAGATAAAAACAACCAATGGAAAGTGTGAATAGGTTAGTATAAATCAATGGCACTATTTGAGGAAACTGTGAAATAGGAGTTGGTTAACTTAAAAGAGAAAAAATAATTAAAATACATAGGTATGTATAGATGAATAATCAATATAAATATATAGGAATTGCTCGAAAAGCTAGAATAAGTATGTGATCACTAAAAGACCATATCATGAATAATGATTTTTCAACTTTTTTGTGAAGGTAGAGTTATGAGTTACTTTTTCAAATTAAAAACTGATGCGTTATCACATAACCTCAGTTAAAGAGAGGTTAGCTGGTAATATATTTTAATAATAAAACAACTTATACTGCAAACAAGGTTTGGGCTTGTCTATTCCAATCCAAGTTTAACATTGCACTTCTCTGGAATGTTTATTATTGCAACTACTGCACTTTAGATCAGTGTTTCTCAAAGTGAGAGGCCGCCAAAAATGAGCCTAAAACATTGACGCTATTATACTTTAGATGGTTGTTTGTTTTGAATTTCGCACAAATCTACACAAGGCTATCTGTGCTAGCCGTCTTTAATTTAGCAATGGAAGACTAGAGGGAAGCAACTAGTCATCACCACCCACCGCCAGCTCTTGGACTACTCTTACCAACGAATAGTGGGATTGATGGACACATTATAACACCCCCATGTTTGGCAGAATGGTAATTAGAATCCCCAACTTTCAAAGTACGAGTCAAGTGCTCTAACTATTAATATCTGACCATACTTGACCAATTTAGATGAATGGTCATGATAACCTTTTGTAGTCAACTGTTGATAATAAAGTCATTACTGACGTTTTAGATATCCTGTATGTTTAGTTCATTGGCTTTTGTAAATTATCTATGCACTAATCTGTCCCTTTGACTGGTTTAGCAGAAAATTCGAAGCCATTCATCAAAATTCGGGATTCGATATTTCCAGTGGGTAAATTGCATATAACTTGTTGAGCAGTTCAGTATATAAACAACTAAACAATATCTGAAACTGTCCCTCGTCGACTCGGTGATAAGGTTTATATATACTACAGTTTGTGGGTTCCATCTCACTGATGGGCATGTCACGTATGGCCTATCGATCAATTCTGCGCTTAAAGAAACAAATCTCTGACGTGAATCTCTGATGTTGTAGGTTGTATTTTCCCTAATAATATATTCAAATGTAAAGAATAGTGTAATTAATTCCATTAATTAGTGTTGTTGTCTTCGTATTTATTTACATATAAAATGAGTATTTTCATTCCACGTTTTTGTCTGTTTTCTTTCAATGAACACTGAATCATTTAAAACATTAAAAAGTCGGTAGCCTGACGATTAATATTTCACATACAAAACTAATAAAAACTAATTTGTGTGTAAAAAGTTTTTTCTAACGTCATAATTTTTTTAACACAGATAAAGTTGTTTTAGTCAAACCCGCCTTTTAAGGCAACTAATGACAAAAAATAATAGTAACAGTAATTGGTTTCATGGTAATAGCATTCAGAGGGCGTTCCTAATTTATCACTTGTCGACAAAAAATGCATAGAAAATTGTATACAATGTAGGCTTAATGACCTGGTGAGAATATTAAAATAAGAAGATTTTTCTTTAAATAACATTTTTAATTATTAAAAATAAAGCCGTATTTTTTAAAAACATGTATATGTATAATTCTGCACGGAAAATAAGTAGAAAAATCTTATTCTTTTCACTTAAGAAAACAAAGTGGTTTCACTTAGAATAAAATGATTGCACTAATTGATGTTTTAGAGCAAAGCTACGTGATGAGCACCGCTGGGAACTGAACTACGAATTTTAACATTGTAATTTTGTCGACGTGCCGCCGATCTGTGAAGGGGAGGGCATTGCTTAAGTAACATACTGAAAGTAAATGATGGATTTTAATACACTGAAACTTATCTAAATTAACTACCACTTCTTGTTTGATAAACCGCCATGTTTTGTTTGTTCAAATAGACTATTTTGTTTAGTTCTGTAACGTATTTTGCTCCATTATTTCTAATTTTTATTGATATGTGAACATCTTCGCCCCGTGATCATTTTATCGTATGTGATTGACCGCTAACTTATGAATTAACCTCTCCACGGCTTCAGTATTTAAAAATAAAGGACAGAACCGCTCTAACTACACAACAAGTTCCTTATGTTCCCTCGATACAAACTATACGTTAAACCTTTTGGAAAACGATGCCGCTTTTGTCAAGATCTATGAGGATATAATATTGTTCAGAAGCAATGGCACAAATAGAATAAGAAGCCTTATATTATGTCAGAAGATGGAAATAGTGTGGTTACCGAAGTAAACGATACTTTATGTAAGGTTTCCTATGAACGGAAGCTTTTGAAGCTATTGTATATGATTAACATATGTCAATGGTTCTTCGTAAAACCTAGCAATGCAGCAAATCGATGGTTGTTATACATTCGGTTGAATACAGATCAGAAGTAGGTATCATGTTCCTTCTACACGACCTTCAAAAATAATTGAAATTGACTTATCAGCGCGTGCGTGCGTGGATGTGAAAACACATTATGTATCTCGGGAGTAACCTTACCACAGATACAAGTTTAATCCAGTTTAACAATATATTCAACATTCAGCCATTTTCAAACAACTTATGCTTACCTGTGTATAACAATATTTTTAATGTCATAACACTTTCTTACACCAAACGTGCTCGCCCTTTCAGCTGTGAGGACGTTATATCGTGATGGTCAATCCTACTATTCGTTGCTAAAAGAGTAACCCAAGAGTTGGCGGTGGGTGGTGATGACCAGCTGCCTTTCCTTTGGTCTTAAACTGCTAAATTAGAGACAGCTAGTGCAGGTAACTCTCGTGTAGCTTTGCGCGAAATTCAAAAATCAAACAAACACAACACTTTCCAGCTGTTGGTGTTTGCCTATGAAACAGTTTGAGAGCCTAAAAGAACGCATGGAACTAGAAGGGAGCATTTCTAAACAGTTCCCATAATACTTCAAATGTACAATACATTTTTTTTTTTTTTTTTACTCTTGCACTCGTTCCTCTGTGAAAGAAATCGTGTAATAAGCTAGAGTTGGAATTTCAAAAGTTTTTCTATAATTCCTGTTAACAAGTTATTGTAGTTAAAACGTCAGAGAAAAATAATTTTGTAAATTAAAGGTCTGAGTGCAGTGTAAATAATTGGAAAGTTTGGGGCATTTGAAATGTGTAACACTGAAATATAGGCTTAAGAGTTATGGAAAACTTAACATAAAATTTAGGAACTTTGAGCGGAATAAATCTTGCAAATCAAGTGTTTTAAAGATGGTTGATGTGAAATCAGGTATAAAGAACGTGAACATGCAAGTCTAGAGTTTTAGACAATAACTTATAGGCTGACGTAATTAAAGAATAATAATTTTAAGGCTAAAAATGGTTGAATTTGTTACTCGTTAAAACATAGAAAATATGTCGAAAATTGTATGCTTCTTTTAATATACAAGCAGGTCTGTTTGTTTAATCATGGGGCGTGGCGACGTCCGGTGGTATACCTCTGGATTTTAAAACTTGCGTTCTGGATTCAAATCTGTGCAATACCATACAACATTACTCGTTCCTTTAGTTGTGGGTGTGTTATAAGAGCAACAGTCAACTTTGGCTGGCGTTTGTGGCGTATTACTGCTGGCTCGTTGCCTTCTGCTTGGTCAGTAATTTTTTTCATATGATCCATAATAAGCTCTATTAGTACTGAACAATGTGCGTTCTAGATTTGTAGTACCTATGGAATTTAAATCCGTAATGGACAGATTGATGGAATTGTTACAGAAAACATCTGCTGGTTAAATGTTATTTCTTCTCATGTAATTATGTAATCTAAGCCTAATTGAAATAATGAACAATTTATAATTAGAACTACTGGTGCAGGAGATTTTTAATTAATGTAACGAGAAATGAAAACTTGTATGATTACGTAACTTGAGATATTTCAATAGTCCCTCTCTTAAGTTCTCAGCTACACAAACTGAATTACGTTTTGAATGTAGAAATTATAGGTTATCAAATTATTATTATTAGTTATTAAAGATACGAACAAAAAAATAGTTCCCAGAAATTTACAGAACTCTATAACACCCAACTATAGGAATTAGTTGATCAAAAACCAAGCACGTAAACACTAGTTCATCTATATCTTGTGCCCTATAGGTAATTCCTGTTCTTGTTTTTTATACAACAAGTTATCAATTGACTGAGGTAATCAGTTTACTTGAATTGCACTGGAACATTTCCAGTCACATCTCGTCAGAAGACCCTGATGAATTTCAAGTGGAAAAGGAAGGGGTGGTTGGCACCTTGATGGCAGAGAGGAAACAATTATTGAGCCATTAAGAATAATTGATTACGAATCTCCTTGTACAGGTTCAAAGTTATCTTAAAGATTTACGTACGTGTGTTAGTTTAGTTTAGAGCGAGCCATTGTTGTTGTTTTTTGCTGTGTCCCGAAAACGAACTCCGGATTTTAGCTCTGTAAGTATGTGGAACTTTAAGTTAAATTGAGGACTTTCAGGTTGTGAATAAAAGCCGAATTTTAATCTCTGGATTAAAACATTTCTCATCTTTTCCATAGCTTTTAGAACGTAATTCAAAACGCTATCATTTGTGTCGTTAATCAAACATTTTGTAATGTCATCACAGTTGAGAGTGTCGCTTTAGTGGTTGGCTTTTTGACAGGTTTCTAAGCCGACGAGACGGGTTCGAATCCATCTTTGTTTGTTTTTTGAATTTCGTGCAAAGCAAAGGGAAGGTAGCTAGTCATCACCACTCATCGCCAACTCTTGGACTACTCTTTTACCAACGAATAGTGGGATTGACCGTAACATTATAACTCCCTCACTGTTGAAAGGGCGATCATGTTTGGTGTGATGGGGATTCGAACCCGCAATCCTCATATTAAGAGTCGAGTGCCTTAACCATTTGGCTATGCCGAGATTAAACTGCTCAACTTAGAAAGTTTTTAAGATATATTTGTTTGTTAATCTTTGCTTGAGGGACATTTCCCCTAGAAGTCGCTAATTTTGAAGTGATGGATTAAAGAAAAGACAGGTAGTTAAAACCACACACAGCTAATTTTTGGGATAATCCTTACCAATAAATAATGGGATTTACCTTTTTATAATAACGCACCTCGGTTGAAAGGGCGAGAATATCTTGTGGTGAGTTTCAACCTATCTTTAATTGAGGCTCCAAATGACAACGAAAGAAGAAACTACATTAACTATCCCAGATTTTCTTCTGAACTCCTCAGTAGCATAGCAGGATGTCTATGGACTTACAACGCTAGAATCAGGGTTTCGACACTCGTGATGGGTCGATTGTGTACTTTTGTGCTTAATTACAAACCAACAAAATATTATTTTCTGATTTTTGCTTTTTTATATCAAAGCCACATTGGGATAGCTGCTGAGTCCACACAGAGAAATCGAATCCTTGGTTTTAGTTTTGTAAACCTGTAGACTTATCGATGTACTAGCTAGGGACTTTCTTTTGAAATAACTTGGTTATAATCATGTTATACTCGCATTTAGTAGCGTATTTAGGTAGGTGCTAGAGAGGGATTAGCCCCAGGGCCCATGATTTTAATGGGGGTCAATTGATAATATTATTCTATGTAGAATTACATGAGATGTAGGGCCCACAAAAATTATTAGTCCCTGTCTTCACACAACCTTAAATCCGCCACTTCGTTTTTCCTTCAATTTCATTAAAGTAGTACTTGTTTTGAACAGGAATCAGCACATTCTTATTAAAGTTCCATAATCTCCAACTGAAAAGGAAAGGCATTCGGTACTAGTCCCGCCTTGTAATTTTGTAGCCACTTAATGCTCATAATCTCCAAAATTTGTCTCCTTTCCCACGTCATTCAATCACAACCGATTCTTACACTTAACACGTAATAAATCTTCCCCTATTTTTCTGAATACGTTCAACATTGTTGGGTATGTTGAAACTCGACGGTGTTTCTTAGGTTACATATGTTGTTTCACAAATCAATCTGTTGTTGCAAACTGATAATTTAACCGTCTTGACTTATATCACATGACATACAGTTCATGGTCTTCGCCATGATTATTTTATAGTTTCACAGTTATATATATACATTTATATGAATACAACACAAAGGAACTGAACTAAAATGACCAATATCCTTGATATTATTGAAAAAGTTGACATGGCTTTCGTTATGAGTATTCGACATATGTTACTTTGGACATCTAGAAGTTCTATGGATTACGACAGATATTATTGTTCCCAAAAGGAGTCAAAGGTCACTTATTTTAACCATTTGCATCATTATGCAACAATGTGTCGCCCGTATGTCAGTCAGTAGACATTAAAATAACGTCACATAAGGGATACTTAATGTTGCAATTTGTATTTTCGTTACGTCAGTAAAACGTGCGCATGCCACGAATCCCGAGAAGAATTATGCATCTTCTAGGCTACAGCACAACATGAGAAATAAGAAATTCAAAAGCAAGAAATATAAATATTTTTTACTCTTAATTTTGATTTTATTTACTCGTGAAACAAAATACTGTCGGGAACCTTGCGGAAGTACATCTAGTTTTAAATTAGTTATACCAATAGATTACTTTGCTAGACATTTCTAGTGTTTATAATAGATAATATTTTAAGGTTGTTATTAGTTTATTTTAAGTGGGGTCAGATGGCTAGGGCGCTCGACTCGTAATCTGATGGTCGCGGCTGCGAATCCCCGTCAGAACAAACATGCTCTCCCTTTGAGGCCCGAGGGCGTTATAAAGTTGCGCTCAATACCACTATTCGTTGGTAAAAGAGTAGTCAAACAGTTGACGGTGGGCGGTAATGACTAGCTGCCTTCCCTCTAGTCTTATACTGCTAAATTAGGGACATCTAGCACAGATAGCCTTCGTTTAGCTCAGGGCGAAATTCAAAAAAACAAACCAAACCATCCCTATGAGATCTCAATATCCCAGAGAAGCTCGTTATAAAAATGAGAAGTCCTAGTAAATAGGGGAACGAGAGTATTTAAGTTTTCAACCTTTCATCGTGATCCAGATATTACAATAATCAATGTTGCACGTCGGCGGAAACAGCACAAGACTATTGTTTTGTTTCTCGAGCACCACCTACCGACCAATATTACTAGTTGTCTCGAGTCCACCGAGAGCCTCACCTCACGGCCGCGTATTCTTTCCTTTCTAGCTACATCACAGGAAGTTCGTTGGTTGAAAAAAGGATGTATATTTCTTGTTTAATTTAAATCGTGACGGAAGGCGTACGTTGGTCTATTTTTATTACAATGACTAGTTCCTGTTGGGTTAGCCTTAATCCGTTTAAAACACGATGCCTTCCCGTGTTTAGTAGTTTTAACTTTTCTAGACAGTCACGCCGCTGACGTTTTGAATCTCTGATTTTCGTACATCGCTCATCTAAATACAATAAGAAAATTTCAATCATAATGACATAAAGGTAATCCTGCTAGTGTATATGTGTGCGTTTGTGTGCGCGCGCGATGAGTCACACGTAAGCATGTTCATGTCAACATGCTTACCTTTCCACACATGTTATTTATTATTATTACCAAATAAGTATACAGGGCAGTACACTGTCAAGAATATGGTTGTTAAAAAACATCTATTTAAACGTTAAAAAACGTAGAATCAAATATTTTTAAAAATGTTTTTTTTTCTTTTCATCCAAACTAAACTTCATATACATCAATACAAACTCACTATTAAATTACAACAATGGTGTTATTGTAACGCATATGTTAATTATACTGTAGTAAGAATTTGAACTCAGTTATAATTAATAGTGATCATGATTTAATTTAACACGTGGTTCACATTTCACATGTGTACTTGACTTGTAATAAAAGCATAAAATTATGGCCCTAAAGAACTGTAATGATTCACAATAACATAATAAAGTATGTACTATTATAATATAATAACGTAAAACCAGTAGATTACAAACATACATATAGTCGGTGAGATATTTCTTCATCATAAATATATCCTGATAAACTATATCATGTTATCTATGAAACTCTTACAAAGCATACAGATTTTAATACACTATGTATTATTATTATGTTAAATTATAACAACCAGACAAATTGTTATATACAATATATTGTTACCAATATGTAAAATAGTAATAATTAAAACAAATTCTAGCAGTCTACGTATGATTATTTTGTTAAATTATAACGACAAAGCAAATTATAATACACAATATATTATTATCATTATATAAAATAGTAACAATAAGAAAAAAAATTCTAACAGATTACACATTATTATGTTAAATTATAACGACCAGACAAACTGTATTAGACAATATATTGTTATACTTATGTAAAATTGTAAATAAAACAAATTCTAATAGACTATATATTATTATTATCTGAAATTCTAAATACAATACAAATCATAATAGACAATATATTGTTATCATTATGTAAAGTACTGACATTTAGAACAAATTCTCACAGACCACGCATTATTATTATTATATTAAATTATGTTATTATGTAAAATTATATGGTTAACATCTTATCTGGTCCAAAAAAGATATTTTCGTTTCAGTACACACTAAACACATTCTTACGAAGGTGATAAAAATTATTAAAATGTGTCATATGGCACTGTATATAGTGGGGCCATTTGTTTTCAATTAATCTGAAACATTAGTCTTAAAATGAGTTATTTCGTTTCAGTTCGAAAGGGAAATAAGCTTATAAGGGAATCGAAAACTATATAGAACAACCAATATTCGGAAGCGAGTGTAATATGTCATCCCTGATCCACCTTAGTCAGTAATATCCTCAGACGGCAGTATATTTTAACGAGAATTGTATTTAAGACAAGGAAATAGGAGTTAAACTACAATATATATATGTACTTCGTAGAAATACACGCTTAACACCGTATCAGCTTGATATCTTTTCGGAAAAAGATATATCAGAGTATACCAACTTTTAACTATGTTGGGCACAAGACAATCAGTTACTTCGTAAAAAGATTTATTCATAATGCAAAACAAATATATTTAATTTTTGTACCTATTATTTGGCGCGTTTTGTACGATTTAATCCATTGTATGAACCCAAAGACTTATTTATAACAACAACTTTTAAAATTTATGAATGCAGACAGTCTCTCTGTCATACGCTGCTTATTACATATTTTTCATATCTCTTGTGTTTCTTTAATTTTAATTTTTTTTTTAAATCAAACAAAAGTTACAGATCCCTAAAATGTTTTACTAAGTCTGTAGAGACTGTTGCAGGGTTGTGCAAGTTCGTTGAATTGTAAAGTACTGTTAGGCTTAAGTCCAAAATTGGCAAACCTTTTTTTCAGTCGCAAGAAAAGCATACATTTTAAATAAATCTGCTGTAGTCTTTGTGGGTTGTTGCAAGTTGCGTTTATTGAAAGCTGTATGAGGATAATGGGAGATATAAGGGAACTTCAGGTCAAAATGTTTTTGTTTTTTTTGACACCATGATATGGGAGCGGAGACATGTATAAAAACAACGAGAAAGGTACTCAGTCTATTGGAGGAAAATGTGTATACACATATTCTTCAAGTGTCCAGACTACAGACCAAAAACTAGTGTAAAACACATTTAAATTACTCTAAAAAAGAGAAAAAAAATATAAAATACAATGTCTCTCCTCACGACCCGCGATCCAGCCGTATATGGGAAGATATAATAAAGTTTTCAACTCGTTTCTTTCGGTTTTTCAGCTCTTCTAACGGTGTATGTATATATATATACCGACATTTAGTATACCCCGCAAACTAAAACACTTTATATTAGAGCCACAAATACGACTTGTCATATATTATGAAGTGCTAAACTTTTTGTTTTAATGATATATACTGGTTTTGTAATACACTCGAACAACTAAATTTCATATTCTTACTGAAACTGCAATATTAAATAAATATAAATTAATATTTAATTGTTTACCATATCTAGATGTTCCACTGTAATCCAAGGGTTTGAAGCCTTAATATATCTGTCAGGTTTTGACTTCAAGTAACAAAATAAAAAAATAAGTCAAAAGGGTAATCTACTAAGAAACTAAAAGGTTAATCTACTAAGGTGTTAAAAGTTAATCTAATAAGGAGCTAAAAGATTAATCTAGTAAGAAATTAAAATATTAATATACTAAGGTGTTAAAAGGTTAAAATACTAACGTTCTAAATCTATATCAGGTCATTTCGTGTTTTCGAGTCTTAAAAAAGAAAGTTGTGATTTTCTTTACAGTTAATTGCCACGTTTTAATCGTGAACTCAAAATAATTCATCTCCAGCATTACTCATGTGACAGGGTAAATAAAGAGCTCTTCAACCAATTGAAGTAAAGTATTAACCGTTTACCAACTGCTGGTAGAACCAAAACCTCCATTCACTCAAACATAGTTAGTCTGAAATTCTATAAAGATTAAAGTTGTGAATTTTTCAGCTAGTCTACATTTTGCGGATGTTCATCAATAGCATTTTCTACGACTCGG
The DNA here is from genome assembly GCA_011833715.1 of Carcinoscorpius rotundicauda. Classification (NCBI taxonomy): domain Eukaryota; kingdom Metazoa; phylum Arthropoda; class Merostomata; order Xiphosura; family Limulidae; genus Carcinoscorpius; species Carcinoscorpius rotundicauda. The sequence continues at coordinate 126,917,194 of CM022391.1, read as the reverse complement.
ATTTGTTTAGCAAGAAAGATTAGACCATCAGCTACTTCTCAGTTAATATTAACAATAATCAAAGTGAAACTTAAAAAAACAATCAGCATGGTTTTCAGTATAGCTAATTAAATATACGTTTCTTATGTTTCCAACAATATCATAATGCTTGGTTTCATCAGTTTGGTACCCTTGCTCTTAACGACATTTTCGGTCGTAATTCTAATAATATGTCACAAGGCGGGCAGCTTAACAGAAGTAAATTAATTCTAAATATATATATATATATATATTAAGTTAAAAATCCAAAACAGTTTTCTACAGTAAAAGTATCATAATGAAATTTTAAATGTAAAAACAATGATACTTGATACACTAAATATTAAGACGTACATTTTGAATGAAAGTAAAAATGAATAAATAACGTAGTATACTAGATTAGTTAACTCTGAAACACTACCAGGTACAGAAACTTTTAAAACTATCTAGTCACCACATTGGTTATTTCAGACATGCCCCTGCTGGTACAGCGGCAAGTCTACAGATTTGCAATGCTAAAATAAGGGATTCGATTTTCCTGGTGGGCTCAGCAGATAGCCTGATGTGGCTTTGCCATAAGAAAACACACACACATACATATTTCAGACATACGGCTCATATTTCCCCAATTACAAACGAACAGTTAATTCTTGTGAATCTAATAATCTAAATATTTGGTTTTCTGTACATTAGTGTAGACTTTTCCAATAAATTTGAACCACGGTTATGTATCATTGAAGAATTTCGTGTTTTCAAAGCTTTGTTTTTAATTTTTAAATCGTGAAACATATGTTATCTTTATACAGGCTATTTTAATGGCATCGCAGTTAGATGTCCTTTTTTAATTATGTTAATTTTTTTTTAGAGATCTGGATTACAACAACATCACTTTTATCAAAGCAGACGATTTTCAAGGTCTTCACAGGCTCAAGATCTTGTAAGTATGCTTTGAAAGCTCAAAATCTTTCAAGTGTGGTTTGCAAGCTCAAAATCTTATAAGTATGCTTCCACTTAATCTAATTTTATATATTCGGGTCATTGTAAGATGAGTGACACGAAGTTTTGATGAAGGATAAAATAAGATATTGAATAATATTTATTTACTTTTAATCAGTTATTTATGTTGAAAAGTAATATAATTAATTTTGTGGTATGGAAATGGTCATTGTTTGTCCTTTATTAAATGTTCAACCAGCGCACGAATTGTTCAGAATTTCGGGCAAACCTTACTAAGGCCAGCTTCAAATAACCGCAGTTAATATTAAATTGATAGACAGCACCTATTGACAAAAATTTGACTAATAATTGATCAGCGAAGTTCAACCATTACTCTCACAGAGCATCTGTGAGAATGGAAAAGGTAAGGTGATAAGTCTACAGCGGCTGCCATCCAATTTGGGGCTACTTTTGTCTGACTGAACAGTGAAATTCAACTATTACTTTCGTAGTGTATCAATGGCTTCGCAGTATAGAGAAAGTTTTTAGATAATGGGTTAAAAACCACGAATTCTAGAAATAACAATCCGAGCACTCATATTGCTTCGTTACTTCTGACCTCAGGTTACTGAATTCGTCCATAAGGCTATCGCCAGGCTAATTTATTAAAAACAAACAAAGTGATATATTGTTACTTGTAAACACAAAGCTTCACAATATGCTCACTACGAGTATCAAAACAAGGATTTTAGCGGTGTGAGCTTTCAAACTTGCCACTAAGCCCCTCAGTGAATTATTATTAATAAAAAGGTTTGCTAGCCTCCAGGAGCTATTAACAAACAAGGCAGTTGTAAATAACACTCGTTCAAACTGTAGTTTTTCTTAGCATTTCTCAACTTGCTTTGATGTAGACTTAGTTACACGACAGAAAAATATCATACCAGCTACGACAAGAAACTCATTACCTTGATACTAGGAGACTTTCAAATAAGGTCTATTTAAACCAATAGGTCAGTGCACATGGCCTTTTGACACACACTGCTGGAACATGATTATAAAAGAAAACGTTTTATTCATCGTTAATAAATGTAGAAAAGAAGCCTAACATGGCGTAGCTGTTTTCATTGATGTGCATGGTTTGTTGTTTTGGACGCTGGTACAATGCTGCAGAGAACTATAAGCGTTAGCGTTTCGTGTTTTGCCCTCCGCTGGGACAGCAGTAAGTTTTCGGATTTACAACGCTAAAATTAGCGGTTCGATTCCTCTCGGTAGACACAACAGGCAGCTTTATGTGGCTTTGCTATAAGAAAACACAACAACATTCTTCTTAGTATTTGAACTGAAAGACTAAAGGCAAGTTAGCTAGTTAACAGTTTTTCCGCCAACTCTTGGGATATTTTAATTGAATAATGATATTTAATCATTTCTCTTATTATACACTTACGTCCAAGCTGCAACGGGACGTAAACCATGAACATTCAGACTCACAGGCCGACACTCTATCCATTAGACCACGTCCGTTCTCATTCAAATTCATATTAAAAAATCGAGATTTTAAATACAAGACAAGGGAGAATTCACTCGATCCCTTTCTTATGGACACAGATTTTGATACCATGGAGGCTGTTTAATTATTGAAAATCAGTTTTATGTAGGATTCGATACACAAAAACAAAAATAACAGAAAATATTATCCATAAGTTGTTGTAAGTTTTCTTATTATTTTAGTTTTATATTCCACACAGTTTCTAGACCGGAAAAGACCTCGTCGGTAATGCATCTGATAGCTCGTGGTTCGCGTCTCGTTGTTTGGTTAATACCATTCTGTTTTCATGGTTACGTCAAACAATTAACTACAATAAGCCAGTTTGAGCGAATTAAGTATGTAGTAGACTGTGGTTTCTTAAGCTTAACTTATTACTGCCGTTCTTTTAGCATCCCAAATGTGCATATCTGGAGTTCTGGAAATCCATAAAATAAGTTCTCATTTCCTGTTATATTTAAAAGATCTTTAGTTATTAAACAAACAATTTTCAATAAAAACTAAATAACCTTTTTATTATTTTAAAGTGTTTCTTATTCTCATCCAAAGAAATGCTCATCATGTCAGCCTATATATTAAGACACATTTTCTTTGAAGTTTCGCTCACTTGCCAGTGTTTATATACTCAGCTATGCGTTATTGTCATTACGATAAGGCAGCTAGTCATCACCAACTCTTAGGTTACTCTCGTCTTACACTGCTAAATTAGGGACGGCTAGCGCAAATAGCCCTTGAGTAGCTTTGCGCGAAATTCAAAAAACAAATAAACAAACATTTATCTATATAATATTTTCCTACATCATAGAGTATCATTAAAGCCCTCTATCAGGTTTGATTGGATATAAAATATTTAAAGGACTTTAGCCTTGAAGAAATACCAAGATAGGTCCTTCATATCAGATGTGACTCTATATAACACCGAACGGTTTTCCAAGTTTGAGGCCACCACGTGCAACTATGCTCTACCAAATCCACATTTCTTATAAGGATTGTTAATACAACTGTCTACCCGTAAGGTAATTGTTTGAAAATTGCACATATCCCAAGTATCTTTGCGTAAAATAGCTCAACCAAATTTTAATTTTCTTAAAGCGTTGTTGTTTGTCATTAAGCACAAAGCTACACAAAGAGCTAGCTGTGCTCTGTGAGTATCGAAACCAGCAGTATAAACACGTGGAGATACCACTGTACCAATTGGAGGAGGAGGTTTTGTCAAGGAGGATAAACAACCATTTACAAGCTGTTTTACAAAACGTTGACGAGAAAAATACAAACATAAAAAAACTTGTTGAAAAATACATCACATCTGAGAGATAGAAGACTTATACATCATTGGCCAAGGCTTGTGTCTGATTGAAGGATTACGATATAAAACGAAGGATTTACTATAGAGTGCGATGTAACAAGGTTTTGTTTTTCTTACATGGTAAAGAGAAAATAAAGAAAGTGTTTCATTCCTTCAGCCTGTTTCTTATTCAAGCGAAAATGCAGCTTCACAAAGAACACAGCAAAGCAAATGTTGAGATTCGTTACAATCGGAATAATATGGAAACTTCTGTAAGTATTCTGAAACCATTTAGTTATGGATCGACTTTGTTGCCATCATGTTATATTCGCTTTACTTTCAACATTGTTCAGGTTTTACTTCTCTCAATTGACCTACGTCTAATTCAAACACAAGTTTGTTACTATATCAATAACATATAAGAAAATTAGATTTTATTTCTTGTTGATATTAGTTTACTTCTTCGCTTCTCTTGGTTTATCAGTTCGCTCTCACATTTCCTGGTCTCTTTATCTCTAATAAACGCTATTTTTTGATATTTCTTTCTTAAAACCAAACCAAAAGGTCCCTTTCTGTCCAGTTTTGAACACATGTGTTCTGTTATTACGATTATAATGCTCATAACTAATGGAGGAGAGGTATCTACAGACATCACAGCAGCTACACAAGAAAGGTATTGAACTCCGAAACAGTGTTCTACGAACTCTGAAGAATTAAATCGACATTTGTGCTACAATTGCGTCCGACTTATTAGTTACACCACTTGAATTAGCACATATGGACTTCTGTATATTGACTTAATACACCTGTAGACTTCCGTATATTTGATTTGCCGAACTATATTCTCAGAAACCGCTGTCTAATAACTATGAATAGTCGCTGGAAAGTTTGCTAGATAGATCTTAAGCTGCAATTATTCAATAAAGCTTATTACAGTAGAAAATACGATGTCTTCCATGGACAACAAACTGAATATATCTTAAAGGCAAGAGACAAAGTGGAACAATTTATGAAGTTCGACTAACTTTTCATTTTCGCTGGCATTTCTTCAAAGTGGTTTTCTGGTCAATGATGAGATGTAATTTTCTAACTATAAGGAGATCACGATAATGTGGCTAATTATATATGCAGGATTACACATTTGATGACATCCCAAACCAGTATGTTTTTTCACCGTAAATTCAAGGCGCTTGAATTAAATATCCTTCAAGCAAACAGGCCTCAGATTTTCGTTACTGTTTATGGTTGGTTTCACAGGCTTACTGTTTACAAAAGATGGTAAATACTTAAACACGTATGTTTCGTAAACTGCTGTACCAATACCACTTAAGGCAGCACGCGATTCAATTATTTGACACAATTTCCGTTTGGTGTGTTGCACACGTTTAACCGAGATACATATTAGTTTAATCTCTCTTTTTTGTAGTTTTCTTTGTTGTAAGTTGTATTCGATTTATAAATTAATGGAATCTTAACAAAGGTCATTCTGCTACTGTGCTTAACTGTACTGATCAGAAGCACGTGCTCAAAAGGCAAAGTGGTGCATTAATGTTGAAAGTTCTGTCTCTACTTTCGTGAGCGCGTGCATTTGAGCGTTCATTGCATGCTTCTCTTCTCTTTTGTATAAAGTTTATTTCGTGATTGGCGTTTCTTTCAATAAAAACCTATCATCAAAGATCAACAAGGATCCATCGATCTGAGTATTCGCAAATATTGATCTTTGATATCGTAGGCGATGACAAATCGCTTTCAATGGAAGAAAGACACCAGAAAATTAGGTTTTAAAAAACACTGCACTTCTGTTATCGAAGAAAAACGTCTTGTTATAGTTTGCAGGAGTAGTGAATTGTTTATAATGCCAAATTCATTCTTCGAATAGCAAATGAACTTCGTTGAAAACTGAACAAGGTAACAGAAGTCGTGCTGAGGTAGTAAATTAGAAGGATCATTGATGTGTAACTTCTAAGAGATCACAGCGTTAGGTTTTTAACTCAAACTGATTTAACTCTCACTCTTGTCTTCTGAAGATCACATCTGCTAAAACCCGTGCATTCAATATATAGAAAGGCATTCGTAGCTAATCTTAAGAAATCCAATTCGGTATTCAGTCCATATGCAAAGAGAAAATGTCTGCGTATTGAAACATTTCATCCTAATTATTTTATCAACACTTTTCAATTTCAACACACTTTATAAACCTTTCAGAACTGCGAACCGTATTGTAATCACCTTGGCAACGATGCATCCACTTTTCCCATATTAGGCGTGTTATGTTGTGAGATACGACAGGCAATTAGATATGCTGAAATCAAAACACGTTATTTTCTGTCTAGTTTATTGCACTAAAGTGTTTGACAGTAGTCAGCTGATGTTAACATTATATCTGGAATGTTCTAAGAATACAAGAGGAATGTGAACTCGTCTACACATACATAAACTGCAGGAGTTTCAAAGCACCGATATAATTTTTATCCTACACCTTATGATGCCAGTGGAAAATACGATTATTTGTAAGTTTTAGCTTTTCTTAGGTTTATTTACAAATGCTGAAACTCAATTTTTAATGGATATTGAAGGTATTGAATTTTTATTGAGAGTTTTGCTAATTATCGTCTTGAATAAGGCAAAGAGGAGTCTTGATTGGACACAGGATACCTTGGCCACTCAGTATCACTTTAGAACTATTCCTTATGAGAACGTCCTGATTGGACATAGGATACTTTGACCAATCAGAACGTTCTCATGAGGAATATTTTTAAAGTGATACTGAGTGGTCAAGGTATCCTATGTTCAATCAGGACGTTCTCATGAAGAAGTCTGATTAGAGAGAGAATGCTTGTATGACTCATTATCGTTTTAAGAATTCTCCTCCTAAGAAAGTCAATTTTATAAATTAATCTCCTGTTATGTATAAAGCGTTTGGAAGACTATGTTATTGTTTATATTATTGTTTTAAAGTTCAAACCAATAAAATATGTTGTTGTTCATGTAGAAATTTCTAGAATTAGGTTGATCAATCATTTGTCTATAAATAGAATGTATTCGGTCTGGTGTCTAGACGAGTCTCGTGCAAAAAAAGACATGCGCATATTACTCTGGAATTCTGTGGAAGTTACGCGATATTTCGAGAACACTGTAGGCCCTCATACTGATAGTCGATAACTTTCATATATTTCTAATGTATTTCAAAGATTTTTCAACACTATGTTTGGCACGTTTTTGTAATAACAATTTGAGTAAGAATATGAGTATCTTAGGACATTTGAGCTACTCACAAGCTCAGATTAATTAACTTTCAAATTCTTGCCTCAATCTAAGATGAAAACAACAACAAACGAAAAATATACTCTCAAAACTTCGCTCATTGAACTGTTGAGGCACTCAGTTGGTTCTTAAGTTGGTATGGTAACCGTAGTATCTCTTTCTTTTTTCGTAAGTTTAAATTACGTAAAGATGCGTCTCTATTCTGGAATTGAAATCAGTACTTGTACAATCTTAAGACTGAAAAACCTTGGTCAGCATTCTTTACATCACGCGGTAAGAGTGAACAATTGGTGTAACTGGAGTAGATTATTAACATTGGCACTTTCTTTTTAAACACCGTTTTCTTGAGCACAGAAAAAAATATTGTTTTTTCTCTGAATTACGGACTTTTTCCACAGAAAGTTACTCATAATTGGCTGATAAAATTCCTCCATTTACTTGGAAAGACCTGCTGTTGTTTTTCCAACTGTGACGGCTACTAACCTTTCTTTATTCAGAAATTCCCTGGGAAGTTAATTTGCTGTTTGTGGCAGGGTTTGCCTAAGGTTGTTTATTCATGGAGAAAGCGATTGTGTTGTTAAAATGTTTTTTAATATAAATATAGAATCAGGTAAATAGACCTATACGATAAACTATTAGCTAGTTTACATTTTATTTATTTCTTAATACGAGCCTGTGCCTTCTTAAAACATAAAACGCTACTATTTGACGTTAGTACAATGAAATAAACCAGGTCACAATTTCACAAACCATCATTTCTCCGAGTCGACGTGGCCAAGTAGTTAAGGCTCTCGACTCACAATCTAAGTCAACTCTTGGGCTACTCTTTTATCAAAGAATAGTGGAATTGACCGTCACATTATAACGAGCCCACGATTAGAAAGACGAACATGTTTGGTGGGACGGGAATGACTAGCTGCCTTCCGTCTTGTCTTTCACTGATAAATTAGGGACAGCTAGAGCAGATAGCCTTCTTGGAGCTTTTCGCGAAATTAAAAAAACAAACGTTTTATTTCTCCTTTCTTTTTGGGGGGAGTAATTAAAGTTACAAGCATGCCAAACCGTATAATCAAGAGATGTAGTTTAATAGTAGTGTCTTATGAACAATGGAGACTTTGGGTGACAGATAAAAGGTGGAATAGCTAGGCCTGTTTATTCAAGACTCAGTTCGAGTTATATCCATGTCGTCACGATCACTTCTTTTGATGGCCTTAAACTGCCGCCCCGACAGGCCGTGACGAGCTCCACAAATGGATTCCTTTTCTCACATGAACTGTTAACAAGGGCCGTATTAACTGCCCTATTCTCACCTCTGTCGGGTCCCGTGGTGAGTAGCAAGGCATGACCCATTCTGGACGAATGCTCTCTTTGACAGACGTCTTAAACCGGCGGTTGTTCACGTTTAGACGAGTTAAGCTACTAACGTAGGGAAAGAGGGGGCAAAAAACATTTGCGTCTGGGTCTGTGGGAGGCCACTACCAAAATAGGTGGCATTTTAAGGAGTCATAAACGAATTAAAAATCTTTACAACTCTCCCCTATAGCCTTTCAAAAAATTTCCATGCCGGTGTTTAACTTATAAAGACAGAACCTAACGTTCTCTGCGGGACTCCTACACACCACCTTCAACCTCTTTAAGGGCTGATGATCGTCTTTCTTAAAAGGAGCCACCCGTTTTTGCTCTCTCATTTCTAGTTTAACGTCGAACTTGGAAGGTGAGAAAAACAATATCGCGGAAACATCTAACTTGAGGAAATTTCATTTCTACAACGTTCAGCTCTTAATAAACTTCTTCAGAGTTTTAAAAAAACACCAGGAATGTTGAGCGTGCAAAACAATATTTACATATCTGTTTCTAGTTTCCATGGTAACTGCAAATCATCATTTATTACTCATCCCGTACAAAATTGGTTCCTTTTACAACATCCGGGTGTTTGCTGTTCTTAATATGTCATTATAGAAGTGAAATATTTCTTTAGTCAGATAATAATAATATTCGTAAAGTAAGACTAATAGGCGTGACCAGGTGGTTAGGGCGCTCGACCCATAATCGAGGGTTTAAATCCCCGTCTAACCAAACATATTCGTTCTTTCAGCCGCGAGGGAGTTATAATGTGATGGTGAATCCCATTGGAGTAGTCCAAGAGTTGGCGGTGAGTGGTAATGACTAGCTCTCTTCCCTGAAGTCATCCATTGTTAAATTAGGGACGGCTAACGCAGATAGCCCTCGTGTAGCTTTGCGCGAAATTAAAAACAAATGAACAAAAACAGGACTAATAAATCTGTATAAATATAATAGTACTGTTTGTTGTACGTCTATGTAACTACTTTGGAAAGTGTGGGTGAATTTTCACCAAATTTGGTATGGAGGTTCATTGCGTCCATGGGGAGATACAAAAACTTGCGTTGTTTTAGGCGTTTTTGCTTTCTTTTTTTACAATTGCTTATAAGAAAAACAACATTTAATATCATAAGATAACCTTTCATTAATCATAAATTTAAATAGCTTTTGTTAAGAGAACGAACACTCTAACAAGTAAATAAGTAAGCTAACGCACATAAACATAGGTCGTTAGTCAGAAATCTCACAGACATATAGGTTTCAAATTTATGATTACCCAAAGTAATCGTTAACATTTCTTATAATGAAGGGATTAGAACCACGTCCTATTTAAAGTAAAATTGATAACCCAAACACTTCTTTCATCTTATTTTTTATAAAGGTACGACACTAGATTTCTTTTTCTTTTTTGGTTTAGGAACTTACATGTTTTTCTGAAATCATAAACAAGAGTTGGCGGTTGGTTGTGATGACTAGCTGCCTTCCCTCTAGTTTTATATCGGTAAATTAGGAACGACTAGCGCAGATAGCCCTTGTGTAGCTTCGCGCGAAATTCAAGACAAAACAAGACTCAAGTTCTTCAGAAAATAGATATCTTGACCTTCCATCGCTGTGGTCTCTTCATAAGCTGTTGTTAGTTGATCGTTTAAGTTGATACATTCTCACATTAATCTGCTTATTGAATAACTAAAAGATAACACGCATTTTAACATATTTTATTTGTCTCTTTATATGATTACATTTATGCATGATTGTTTGTTACAGCAATTACTGTTATCTCTCTTGATCATGTCATGAAACCAGTTTTTACATCTGGAGTTAGAAAGTGGACTAAAACTGATGGAGTGTCTGCATGGAACAATCTGAGCGTAATGTCTTTCCAGTCCAAGTTTATATTATAATCAGAATTGCTTTTTAATACCCCGTGTTTCTCTCTTTCCATCCAAACCTATTTTGTTATCTCTACATGTATATTAATCCCATACATCCCAATCAATATGGTTGCGATTTCTTAAAGCTACTACTTACATTCGCTTTTGTGAGTAGATAAAAATATTGCGATTTGTGTTGTATTAACATGAAACAGCACTAAACTATCAAAACTAAAGAACCTATGTATTCAAGGAAAACCAAAACCAATTCCTTTTTATGTACCACTTTCTTTGGTGCCTACATTCAATTATATAGTTATGACGTGTTTCGTTTTATATCGCTACCTAGTGAAAGCTTTCCACCTGGAAGAACATTGTATATCTTGTTTTTACAAATACATTATGTATTTGTTTGTTGTTGTTAAGCAAAAAAGTTATATAATCGTATGTTTGTGCTATGTCCACTACAGGTATCAAAACCCGAGGTTTGACCTTATAAGCCGTCAAACTTGACACTGAGCCACTAAGGGTCATTTTATCAAACAGTTTTATTAAATCAGTTAGTATTTGTATTTGTTTTATTAAACGTCTCCAAATGGACTACATTGACAGTTTTTCTGTGTAAATAACATACTTAGGTATTGACTGAAACCATGTCAGCTGATTAGTTCATTTTATATTTCCTGTTATGTCTCTAACCATGTCAGTTCATTAGTTCATTTTATATTTACTGTTATAATGACTCTTAACCATGTCAGTCCATTAGTTCATTTTATATTTCCTGTTATAATGACTCTAACCATGTAAGCTCAATAGTTAATATTCTATTTCCTGTTACAATAACCGAAGCCTTGACAGTTTATCTCATTCCGTTGCTAAGAGATTGTAAGAATATTGCTGTTTTTCTAATTGGTAAATGAATGATTCACACAAAGGTTTGTCAAGTCAACTCAATGTTTTCAAGTATGAAGAGTTTAGGAACTAATTTATTTGGTACTGGGCGAAAATTTTCGTCAGCATCAGATACAGTGTGGTTTACATATTTGTATACATTCTTCTTTACTTTCACTTTTGAGTTCTCAGAACGTTTCACTTGGCAATGATCAAGTACTGTGTCTCTAGTAGCAATGCTTCAATTTACCTTCACGTTATGACGGTGGAGACACTTGGCTAAAGGTTTGTGCAACGGTACCTAGTTACTACATTTTTGGATATTGGCGAACTTATACGATATAAGCTGTAAAACAAGGACAAGTGAGCGTTCTATTTTTAACAAAATAGCAAGCATTTGTCGACCTACTTTAATTAAATCTCTTGGAGACTCAGAAAGTGACAAAACACGAATCCAAGTTCCATGTAGTGTTATTATTAGATCTAGAAATTTCTTACATCTCTAATACACTGCATTGTTTTGTACATATTAGCCATTATTTTGTGAGCTGCCTTAGGTGAAGTTTCAAATAAATTATGTGTGTTATACTCTGAAGTTTTAACACTTCGCGTGTTATAAACTATGTTGTATTAGATAACATCATGAAGTGCTCCAGTTGATAACACCATGTTTTATTTAGTTATCGGTATTTTCTCTCCCGAAGATTTGAAATCCAGCTGATACTGCCAGATGTAGGATATTACACTCCCAAGACAATAAATATTAATTGGGAAAAATATAAATATATTTTAACTAAGATTTAAGTTAGAGAAAATATTTTAATTTGAAAAACTTTAATTTTGAGTCTAAAGGAAGAAAAATCCGTGGCACGATTTGGTTTAATCGGGATGACAATAATGACAAAAAGGGCTCGGCATGGCTAGGAGGATAGGGTGCTTATTCACTGCTGGTCCATCCTGCCACTTTACTGATGTGATCTGGAAAGTGTTCATGGTTACTCTAGACCCTCAATGCTCAGTTTCATCACACTGCTTGTCCATCCTGCCACTTTAGTGATGTGATCTGCAAAGTGTCTGTGGTTACTCAAGATCCTTAATGGTCAGTTTCATCACACTGCTGGTCCATCCTGCCACTTTAGTGATGTGATCTCTAGACCTTTAATGGTCAGTGTTATCACTGGGGTTAAGTGGTCGCAAAATGTTTGTATAATATGAATTGTTATACTTATTATAAAGGAAATACCGTGCCCTGGAATCCTCACAGGTTGGTTTAATTATATTAATAACATTACGCGAATGATAGATCTATACCACAAAGTATTCCGAATTAATAACAGTGATCGGGTTTTATTCTATTATTATTTTTATTGTGTATATAAGGATTACGAGTTCGTAGGTCTACGCACTTTGGAGCTGTGAGTGCGCTATAAGAATGACAGTCAAATCTCACTAGTCGGTGAGTTAAGTGTAGACCAAGAGTTACCGGTGAGGGGTTTTGATTAGTTGCCCTTTGTGTGTCCTCCAGTGTTTCGGCAGGAAGTATGAAAAGTCGTAACTCGAAAGATAGCCCATCGTGTAAGATAACAAACAAACACATCTTTCCTGTAGCTTTGCTCAGAATTTTTTAAACGAATAATTAAACGCCTGTGTTTGAATAATTTTTATATACTAAGGAATTCTCGTAAATTTAAGAGCTATCATTTTATTTTCTGTCCATTTGCTATACAGGTAAGCCTAATTTGAAGGTTCATTCGATATGCAGAAAAGCCTAATTTGAAAGTTCATTCTCTGTGCAGGAAGGCCTAATTTGAAAGTTCTTTCACCGTATAGGAAGGCCTAATTCAAATTACACTGTTTGTTATGAGAGGTAAAACACTAACAAGCAATGGTAATGTTTATATTACTTAAGGCTTAGGTAACTATTAGTAGTTCGATTCATTGGAACAAGTGATATGCTTAATCTATCACTTTGTTCTTACGATATTAACCAACATCATGGAGTCAACAAATAATCTTTAAATAATGATATTCAATCACGCAAGATTAAGTATTCCGGACATGTTAAACAAAAAGTTTGGACAAATAAGTGAATAAATGTAACCAGAATCTGGTGAGTAAAAACACGTCTACACTACCGCTGCAGGACGCCATAATGAATTGAAATTTACGTAATTTGTTTGGATTAAAAAAATTAGAATAGATGGAAATCTTTAGTCGGGATTCCGAAATTCACCTTAGGCAGAAAGAGGTTAAAATATATAGTATGGTGTGTGAACTTATGCTTTTGTGTGTTACTTTCTTAGGAAACTATCAAAACGTCGTGGTGTAATGGAAAATTTTAACTTCTAATTCTCAAAACAAGCAGCTCAAAATATTAATTCAGATTTTCTTACAAAACTATACACAACAGATATCTCTGTACTTTAGTTTTAACTGACAAACTGAAATGAAGGTAGTCAGCTAACAATATCAACTTTCAACCCTTGGACTACTCTTGTCTAGTCTGATTTGACCGTCACTTTTTAATGCATCAATGACTCCAAAATGCGAAATATGAATATTCGGATTTACGGACTGGATACGCTGGCCAGTAGGCTTATTCCAGCCCTGCTCTGAAAGATAATTGTAACTTTTAAACTTGTTAGTTCTAGTTAATTCCATTGATGTCTTTGTTTTCCAGAATATAGCATTTTTGACAGAGACAGATAATCTGTGTTTCAAGCGTTTATATCCACTGTTGCTCATCTTTTTTTTTTTAATAAAATGTTTCGTTCTCGAAGTGCCCCCATATTTTGATTCAAACTTTAATTACGGACACGAAGCTTAGCAAAGCAGCTTTATATAAACAGAAGGATTTGTCATGCTCTTAACTTAAATATTATGTTAGGGTTTTCTGTTTAACAGTTGGGAGGGAAAGATTGGTTCAGGGAGAACAGAAGAGAAACTCTAAGCCCATAATTCATTTATCGTAGTAACTAAATTGTTTAGAATTCCAACAGCCAACTGACCCTAAGGATTCATTGAATGAACAAACCTTATTGGTCCAGCCTTATTATTAAAGGAATAATGTATTTAATGGAACACGTCACTCTGTGAACTACATGGCACTAGACTTTGAAAGTATATTGGATAATTTATTTATTTCTGTATGAACATTAAAATAATATACTGCTGAAACACCACTTACCCCATTTTGTATGTACTGTGTATAAATAAAAATGAATGAAAAATTACGTTTTATCAAATTAACTCCGCTCACACCTTAAGAGTTATTGTAATGCGATTCATTCAACCATTACTACGTCTGTTGTATCCCAACAGGTCCAAAGAACCCTGGTATTGGACGAAAGGCCTCACTAGTACTGGATACAGCAGATGTATTACTCTTCACGTCACATATAGGAAATGACATCCTACACTCTTTGGATGTAATATATAGTACTTACACCCTAAACTCTGTAGTTTTTATACGTTATTTATAACAAATGACAACCTACACTCTCTGGATGTTATACGTCATTTTTCACAAATGATATCCTAAACTCTGGATGTTTTATGTTACTTATAGGATATGACACCATAATCTCTTTGGTTGTTGTATGTTATTTATAACAAACGACACTAAACTGTCTGGATGTTATATGTTACTTTTTGGAAATGGCATACTAAGCTCTCTGGATGTTGTATGTCACTTACAAGAAATGATACCATAAACCCTCTGGATGTTATAGTTAGAAAGAGTCTTGAAAGAAAAGACCTGTTTTTCAATGATGATATTGTTACAAGTCACGTGATTTCATCCATTTTCTATCCAAGGTATGAATACTCGAAAATTATGGTTTTACGTGACTAAAAACGTGAACGTGGCATGTCAGTAAGCTCCAGGTAAATCCTACCTTTTGCGTGTTTTTTTATTTTAAAGACGGGTGCAGTGACGTCGCTCATTACGGGCTAAATGACGCCGATTTAAACCTGCAGTTTTTTATCATTAAAATAAAACTACAATAAATCAGATTAAACGTTTATTTATTTTAAGTTTTATGCATTACTAAATTACAAAAGATCACGATTTAGCATCGTCATATGTTTAGATTAAGTACGGTTGTCGGGAGTAACTCCCCACATGATCAAGGCTATATTGGCATTTTTTTTTATAACGGCTGCACCTGTCTTTTAAGATGTTTCGCAGTAACTGTGAGCATATTGACGAGAGATAGTTTCTGTTTTTACCTAATTTATTAGCAACATTTATTAACTGGATATTTTATCATTCAAATGAATACGAGTTGTTAAGTTTCTTTTCTTACATTTCCACACATTCTTACTTTCGCCCAACATCACCAGGTGGTTAAGGCACTTGACTCGTGGTCTGAGAGTCGCGGGTTCAAATCCCCATCACACCAAACATGCTCGCCCTTTCAGCTGTGAGGTAGTTATAATGTGAGGGTCACTTCCACTATTCGCTGGTAAAAGAGTAGCCCAAGAGTTGGCGGTGGGTGGTGATGACTAGTTGCCTTCCCTTTAGTCTAACTTAGCATGTCCACGAATTTATGATTAGTTGCTTGTGTAACTTTAAAGTAAAAATGGTTTGGTTTGTTTTGAATTTCGCACAAAGCTACGCTTGGGGGGAAGGTGGGAAATAGCGCAAAGAGGTACTGTGGTCTCCAGTGTGCTTCGCACCGTGTAATTTATTCCAGCATTACATAAAAAAGAAGTTCGTGGTTCGGTTGACAGTTCTGTGGGGAACGATGCATTGTCTTCCATTTTATCGAACGGTTAACTCTTACGATATAATGATATTTTCTTTATATTTGTAACTTTAACAGCATTCACTGTATTTTTATACACTAAAATAGTACCATTGACGTTAGATTTGTAACCTAGATTACCTTCAGTTGTTTCTTTTTATAATACATTTATCGGAGGGTCTTCGAAGAGTGCTTACTACAGTGTCATCTAATAGTACTTATCATACATGTACCACAGTGTTATCGAAAAGTGCTTACAATATATTAATCAGACTGTTTGTTTGTTTGTTTTGGAATTTCACACAAAGCTACTCGAGGGCTATCTGTGTTAGCCGTCCCTAATTTAGCAGTGTAAGACTAGAGGGAAGGTAGCTAGTCATCACCACCCACCGCCAACTCTTGGGCTACTCTTTTACCAACGAAAAGTGGGATTGACCCTCACATTATAACGCCCCCACGGCTGGGAGGGCGAGCATGTTTGGCTCGACTCGGGCGCGAACCCACGACCCTCAGATTACGAAGTGCACGCCTTAACGCGCTAGGCCATGCCAGGCCAATCAGACTGTTATAGAAAAGTACTTACTGTTTGTTACACTTTAAAATAAAAACTATATGTATATATATATGGAGTTACAACATTAGAAAGTAGGGCGCGCTTTGGGTTGTAAATATTAATTAGACTCTGGACCTCAGTTTGTAACAAGCAGTGCATTAAATATATCCTTTAAATGAGAAATAAGGTGCTATGTTCCATTAAAAAAAAGCTAGAGTGCGTAAGTAAACTTAAGTATCAGTAAATATTGATGAAACCCAGCAATTTTAAAATGTTAATATTTTTCACTATTCGCTTTCGTTCTTGGTTAGTATGATGGATGAGACAAGAGGGTTTTAAATAAGGCATTGTAAGAAATACGGCAACTTTTGTGTTGACTTCGTAAAACAACAGACAAATAAAACAGTAATTTTTATTATGTTTTTGTCTATTTTTTTTTCTTTTGCAGACAGCTGAGAAACAATGGAATCGTCACCATTGAACGAGGGGCGTTTCGAGATGCCGTTTCTCTGGAACGTTTGTAAGTATCGTCTCGAATTGTTTAAGACAAACTTTGTTGGACTAAAACATTTTGAATGTGTCGTTTATGAACAGCGAAGATTGATTTTCATTAAGAAGAAACAGATAATAGATAATATATATCGTGTCCTACGTACGTTGCAATTAGACCAGCGATAAGGACAGTTGCGCATCAGTCGAAGAGCCTGGTTTGTATACATCCTTTCTGGTAACCATGCTGACAACAAATGTTATCTTAGTGGTGGAAATGGGCTGCTGCTGCGATCGATGAGCTTAATAGAACTTTTGTGTGCTGCTTATATTGACAACCAGAAGTAGTGGTAGAGGTTATACAGAACACTCTTACTGAAGCGTGGGGGGCCAAAGCTATGGATTTACCATAGTTTTACCTGGACTTTTCACGTTTTGTATTCTTTTGTTACCTTCGTCTGTGAATCTCTTCGCTACATTCAGACGCATCAGAAAACGTTACGAGCCGCTGTGTATGTCTTTATTAATCAGAACGTGAAAGACAACTATATAGCTACTATTAAAAGCGCCAGGTGTAAGACAGAACTGATAAAAGTGTTTGTTGTTGCTCTGAGGTGCAGCAGTGTGTTATTTGTGCGCACAATGAAAGCTGGTATTTCATCTTTCTATCTGTGTCTATGGATAGCTTAAAGAAAAGTGTAAACGCTATAACTTCCTCCCCAGAAACAACAACACACTTCCAAAATGTAAACCCCTTTTGATGGACTAGTTTTTGTTTCATCTTCATGAAATGTGACTGCTATTCAAAAGCGTTTGGGCTTTCAGTTTGTTTCCTTAACACTCCTACGAAAATTGGGGCCTAATAAGCCCCAGAGCAACTTGAAAGGTTATTAATATTAGGCTAATAATTTTGTATTTAAATGAAATTGCCATTAACTGACCCTATCCCTTTATATTTTAAAGAGCAATAATATTTTGACTTTTCAGACATTTGCGAAATAATATTAAAAAAAAAATTAAAACATCCACTAAGGGTATTTTGGGGCCTATTAGGCCCCAGATCAAAAAACATAAAAATGATTATATTTATTTCCTGAATAATTCTAGAACAGGCCTGGGCAACCGAAAAAAGCAAATTATAGTAAAAATATGTTAATTTTACAACTTCTTTCCGAAAGATGGATATTCAGAATAATAACTCTACTCCAACAATAATTTTAGACGGTCCTGTTTATTGCCTAGTTTGCCCACGCCTGTTCTAGAACATTCTAGAAACTTTACAGAAGTATTTAGAATAATCTAGAATATTCTTGAAGCTTCTAGAATATTCTAGAAGAATCCACAAATCCTATATATATAGGAGCTGAAATCTTCAAACCGTGTCAAAAATGATATCTCTTGATGAAGCTCTACATTTACTGACAAAACCATCCGACGATGAAAGTGAACATGATAATGTCGAAGAATACTCTGAAAGTTGTGATTATGATCCTTCTGAAGCCGAAAATGATGAATAAATCGCGCTGTACCCTTCTGAAAGTGAAGAACGTAATCAAGAAGATATTACTACGATGCCAGTGAACGAACTTTTGTCCAAAGATAGGAATTTTAGTTATTCAACAACACCTTCAAGGATCAACAGGAGAACCGCAGCTCTCAATATATTCAATGGGAACCCAGCCATTACAAGGCAAGCTGCTCCAAGAGTCTCTACACCATTTGAACATTCAAAATTTTCATTTCTGATAATATGATGGAACAGATCATTCACTCAACAAACACCGTCATGAAAGAACCAATTTTTGAAGAAGACCTCTGGAAATGGATCGCAGCTAATCTTTTCCTTGGAATAAGCAAATCCAAAAATTCATCGATAGACGAAATGTTTTCAACCGAATTCGGTTTGCCATTTTTGCGAAAACTGATTACACAAGACAAATTCAAAAAAATGTGCTCAAAAATCAGATTTGACATCCACTCTCAAAGAAATAGAGAAATCAAAGATGCCGCCATCTCTGGAGTTTGGAATTTTTTCATTGAAAATTGCAAAAACAGTTACAACCCAAGCGAATACTTGACAGTGGATGAACAACTATGTAACTTCAAAGGAAGAGTTGGCTTCAGAACATACATTCCGACAAAGCCAAGCAAATACGGAATAAAGATTTGGTGCCAAACAGATGCAAAGACAAGTTACCTCCTCAACGTTCAAATTTATACTGGAAAGGTTGGAAATACGACAGAAACAAATCAAGGAGAAAGAATAGTCAGAGAACTGAGTCAGCCATTTCTTGGAAAAGGAAGGACAATAACGACAGATAATTTCTTCACAACAATGACACTTGCCAAGTACCTACGAACAAAAACAACAGGACTTGTTGGAACCATACGAAAATCAAGAACCTTCCTGCCTCCTGAAATAAATGCAAGATCTAGAGTTATCACCAAAGTTTTTCTACCATGACGACCTCACTCTTCTCAGGCACTCAGACAAACCAGGAAAATATATGCTACTACTGAGTTCTCAGTAAATTGAAATCGTCAATCTTTACAATGCAACGAAGGCAGGTGTCGACACTCTCGATCAACTGGTGAGATACTATACAACAAAGAGGCGATCAAAGTGCTGGTCAGTCTGCGTATTCTATGACATTCTAGATTTTGCTGCGTACAATGCTTTCGTTCTATATTCGACAAAACATTCAGAATTTCTTCGTCAACATAAATCAAGAGCCAGAAGAGAATTTATACTGCAATTGGTGCTTGATATCAAAGAAATTTACTGCAAAGATAATGACAAAATAACCTCATGTTAACCGCCTGCAAAGTGGACGAAAAGAGAACCATGCCATTTGTGCGGCAGATCAAAAGATAGACAGTCTAAAATTGTTTGCTCAAATTGTAAAAAAAATGTTTGTCAGAGCCATTCTAAAGTTGTTTGTAATGAATGTTGCTAAATCACTGTGTTTTTATCGGAAAATTATATGGGGCCTGATAGGCCCCAAAATCACTTCCTCACAAGATCGCTACATCCGGTTACGTCACCTTCAAGATAGGACCACCATTGCGACTCAACCATACCAGGGCTGCGTAGGATTTCCGATCAAACCGTACGCAACCGTCTATGAGATGCAGGAATCCAACCTCGACGTACAATCAGAGGCGTCATCGTCAAGCACGCCTGCAGTGGACTCGGGCACATCGGGTATAGCCTCATCGACGATGGAGGCATGTTTGGTTCAGCAATGAATCACGTTTTATGCTTCGTAGGCAGGATGGAAGGACCCGTGTTTACCGTCGCCGAGGAACGTTTTGCAGCAAACTGTGTGCAGGAAGTTGACAAATTTGATGGTGGCAGCATCACGATGTGGGCTGCCATCGCCTACAATGCCAGAACAGACCTTTTGCACATTCGAGGGAATCTTACACCTCAACGAAAAGTCGACGAGATTCTTAGGCCCCATGTGCAACCCATCATGGTGAACGTCAACCACGTTTTTTAACATGACAACGCCCGTCCTCACATAACCCGACTCACCACTATCTTCTTAAGACACCACAACATCAACGTTCTTCCCTGGCCCTCCAGATCACCAGCTTTAAACCCCATCGAACATTTTTGGGATGAGTTGGACCGACGTCTGCGACGGCGACAACCTCAACCGCAGACTCTACCTCAGCTTGCAACAGCTTTGCAGGCTGAGTGGACAGCCATTCTACAGGATGTGATTCGTCATTTCATTGGTTCCATGGGTAGGAGATGCCAAGCAGTTATTGATGCTCACGGGGGCATACTCTTTATTGACGTTGAGTGACGTTAAACTTTAACTAATGAGCGTGGACTTTGGATGTTCAGCAGTGAATGTGCAAAGCTTCACACATGTCATACAGAACTACCCGGAATAAACTTGTTAACAATCTGTCTCAAATTTTGCCTTTTGCGTTTCTTTTTTGAAGAGTATACTTAGATTTGAAGGTAAGTTGATAGAGATACTGACAAGTAGCGAAATCGAATCGGGTATACGCGCGCTTTACGCTTGCTATTCATTGCTGTCGCGCTGAAGTACAGCTAATATAAATGTAACAAAAGCAATTATAACAATAATAACAATAAGTATCGTCCACTAAATAAGTAAAGCTAGCAGTTTTTAGGCCTAAATAACGAACTCTAAGCTATATTCTGCGCTGCAATTATAAAATCTGAAACTTAATGGACTTTAGTCTTTCAACTGTTTTATGGATTAATGTTATTTTTCTTTATATTAGCCTTCTGAAAAGATGTACAGTTTTGCATCTTAGTAAACACACACACACTACAGTTTGTTATAGGTTTTGTATTAAGCCTATTTATTGTTTCTGTAGTCTTTAAATTACGACTTCGTGTTGTTTCTTTTTTCAGCAGAAGAAGTGATCAAGTATATTTCATACGTGATTTAAGAAAGGTTTACGTCACGGGATTGTTGAGCACGTGTATTTATCTACTTTATTATTACTAACGTAATAATCCTTTTCATTCAATTCTAAAGTACAGCCGCGGTACTCACTTTTCTGTAGGGGCTCTCTGCTGGTTTATTATTTTTCGTGCTCTGTTCTGAACTTTATCACCATTAACCTTTCATTGTTAGAGATTAATAGCTTTGCTTGATATCACAACTACAAGCGGCACACTTAGGTACTCCTTTTTTTCTTTAAAGTTAAATCAGTCATGTGGAAATTATAGCCACCATAACGAGGATATGGTAGAATTATATAAACGAGTAAGTGGTTGGTCATAATTAATGAAACTGTAGGAACGGTTGTGCATTTTTCTCTACCGCAGTGCCTGTTAATTTTTCCCCTAGCTCAGGATAAAAACAAACAAAGATGGTGTTATGTCTACAGACCGTTAATACGACAGAACTATCATTACGGAGGAAAGAGAGTTCGTGTTCAGAGCGACACTTTGTTCGAGGTTTGTCTTCTAATTTCCCCAGAGTTAGAAATGTATGAAAATTCAGAGTCGTCTGAATTCGCTTTGTTCCTTTCCACTTCGTATAACTAACTAGAAGAGAAAGTCTTGGAGGCGCCAGGGATTGTTCGTTATTTCTTTGTTTCACCAAATCTTGTTTTAATGAAATTGCGTGAAACGTAGACCACGTGATGATAATCCCTAGAGTATGAGGAACCAAGAAACTTCTTCGCGAGGTGATTCGTCACTGCTGTGTCTACAGCAAGGACACATTCAGAAGGTATTCCTTAAGGCCCGCTCGTTTAGTTGCGCTAAATCAAACCAGCTGAAAGCATTTGTTATTGTACACGTGGTTACGAAAAGAAACTTAACTGCTTCAATCGTTGTCAAATGCATCTACTCTTAAGATTGCGAGACTTACTAAATATTCACGGTGGGACAAATTTATTTGTTTCTTCTTTTTATTATTTAACAGACCATTTAATGCCGTAACATCAAATAACGTAACAGAACGATGTGAGATCGCACACTAACCAATTCCAAAGGAGCTGTTAATCACGGGTCGGGATGAGATTAACTGCACAGATGTCCAATCATCCATTTCATCGATGTGTTTTCTTTATCTTGAACAAGCTAGTTTTTATAGTGTATTTAACATCAGCTGGTTAAAACGCACCTGTACCAGAGAAAGGAAGCCTAGTGTTTGAAACACAATTTAAAACCTACACTGTGTATATGGACGTAAATTGAGGAATTAATTTTGGACCATCCTGTATACTTTTAAAACGTGTTTATTTTCCTTGTAATATCATATACCTCATAGCACAATGTATCAAAATAGAAGCGTAACACACTGTGCTCTGTTTGTTGAGAAATGTCGAAATAGAAACATAATACATTATGTTCTGTTTGTTGGTTTGTTTATAATTAAATCCAAAGCTACATAATGGGCTATCTCTACTCTGCTCACCACGGGTATCGATTCCAGTTTTTAGTGGTGTGCATACAGAAACATTCCGCTGCGTTACATTACTGTAGGGGTTACTGTGTTTTGTTTAATGAGAGAAATAAGAACATGACACAAAAGTAGTGTTTGCGCTTTGTATGTTCAGAAAAATATAAAAGTAAATCATTGAGTTATGTTTGGTGAAATAAATAGAAAAGTAGCGAACTGTGTTCTGTTTGCTGAGAGGCATAGAAAAGTAAAACATTGTGTTCTCTTTGTTGAGAGACATATAAAAGTAAGGCATTGTGTTCTGTTTGTTGAGAGACATATAAAAGTAAGGCATTGTGTTCTGTTTGTTGAGAGACATAAAATAACGAACGGTTTTCTGTTTCTTGAGAGAACTAGAAAGGTAACGCATTGTGTTCTGTTTGTTGAGAGAAATAGAAAAGTAACGAACTGTGTTCTGTTTGTTGAGAGACATAAAAGTAAAGCATGTGTTTTTCTTATAGCAAAACCACATCGGGCTATCTGCTCAGCCCACCGAGGGGAATCGAACCCCTGATTTTAGCGTTGTAAATCCGGAGACATACCGCTGTACTAGCGGGGGGCGAAAGTTAAGCATTGTGTTATATTTGTTGAGAGACATATATATGTAAAGCATTGTGTTTTGTTCGGTGAAAGAAATAGAAAAGTAGCGAACTGTGTTCTGTTTGTTGAGAGAAATAGAAAAGTAAAGATTATGTTCTGTTTGTTGAGAGACATAAAATAACGAAAGGTGTTCTGTTTCTTGAGAGAACTGGAAAGGTAACGCATTGTATTCTGTTTGTTTAGAAACATAAAAATAAAGCATTGTGTTCTGTTTGGTGAGAGACATATAAGTGTAAAGCATTGTGTTCTGTTTGGTGAAAGAAATAGAAAAGTAGCGAACTGTGTTCTGTTTGTTGAGAGGCATAGAAAAGTAAAACATTGTGTTCTGTTTGTTGAGAGAAACAGAAAAGTTAATCATTGTGGTCTATTTGTTGATAAAATATAAAAGTAAAACATTGTGTTCTGTTTGTTCAGAGACATATAAAAGTAATGAACTCTGTTATGTTTGTTGAGAAAATATAAAAGTAACGCCATGTGTCTTCTGTATGATTAGTAGTCACGTGTGCACGTTTTTTATTGTAAATTCGTCTCACGGAGAACACGGCTCAAATAAAATTAACTAAAATTACACTTTAACGACTAACCTTTTTCAGACCATGGCATGTGCTGTTCATAATGTAAACAGCGGCTTAGCCACTACTGTGTACCAACATACGAGTCCTAGTATTGTTTCAAAGGTGTCGTTGGCACTATATACAACAGATATATGATTGATATATCTTTATATATTGTTATTTGCTATTACTTATAAGTTATTGTACCGCTTTTAATTTACTTTTCAAAGAAGAAATCGTAACCCTTAAGTTATGGCCGTTTTAAAATGTACTATAACCATTAAAGGCTGCTAACTGTGTCACAACGTAGACTTACCGTTCGACTTAACTGATCTTCGTGGTCCTTGCACACATTAATAAATAATCTAAGAAATTACGTGGGGTATTTGCAAATTAAAAGCTATTATAACAATTATAACACGATTTGTACAGATACACGCTATTTATGATTTTCTATTGTCTAAGGGCCTGAAATATTGTTTTCAACTAGAAACGTACAGTGGTTACATTCAGAGGATAACTATACTATATTTGATGACTCAAAATTTCATTAGACATGGAACAATAAAATATTAGCCTTTCGTTCTGTAAATTAGAAGTATTTTTCTTTTCCCTAATAGAAACTTGAAAATAAACAAACGACGCATATAAATCCTGATTGGACACATTTGAATTCCTAACAGGTATTATTTTGGTCACTCTGTTCACAGCCTAGGTATATAGCAGTAAGTAAACAGCCAGTTCACGGTTGTTATTTTAATTTGTGAAGTAAAAGAATATGACTCAGCTTAAGATACAGAAATAAAGGAGACTAAACAACAGGCGAAACTTCTTCTGTTTAGTGAACTTTGTCCTAAAATACCGACGCTTGCTAACAAGCCAAAAAAAGTCGGATTTCATTGCGGTTTACAAACTCCATATTGTTTCAGAGTAAGAAAAGAATGTTAATGACACGTCCGACAACAACACGCGCCGCTCGTAATTGTTAAGGTCGTTTCTATTTAAATGCTAAAGACGACACATGGTCGTTTATTATGTTTTACTTGAAACACAGATAAACAATTACTGCTGCCAGGTAACAGTAGAATGTTTAAAATTTGGTGGGGGTTGTAAAGAATATTGTTCGTCTGTTTATTTTTTTAATTTCGGGCAAAGCTACACGAGGGCTGTCTACACTAACCGTCCCTAATTTAGCAGTATGAGACTAGAGGGAAGGCAACTAATTATCACCACCCACCGCCATCTCCTGGGCTACACCTACACCAACGAATGGTGGAATTTATTGTGACATTATATATTACACACGGCTAAAACAGCGAGAATGTTAGGTGTAACGGGAATTTGAACCCGCGACACTCGAATTACAATCCGATCACTTTAACCACCTGGACATGCCGGGCCTTAAAGAATATTCCAGAAAGCTTTTAAATTAAAAACATCGATATCGCTTTAATAGAGAGTTGAATATAATAATCGTTTAATCAAAAGGATTTTTCCTGAGGTCGTTTTGTAGATAAGTACAATTAATAATTAATATCAAATGTTTATATGATATATTTATTATAAAATAGCGAAATAAAAACATATTATTTGTTTCTTGTTGAATTATTAAAATATAATATTTCCAATCCAATAGCCGATATTCTGGAACTAGAATGGTTCCATTGGAATACTCCCCCCCCCCAAGTGGAACAGCGGTATATCTGCGGACTGAAACGCTGGAAACCAGATTTCGATATCCGTAGTGGGCAGGAACAGATATCCCATTGTGTAGCTTTTTGCTTAATTACAACCAATCTTGCGAAAAGTCCCCCAGTGACACAACGGAGTGTCTACGGATTTACGAAGCTAGAATCCAGGCATCGATACCCGTGGTGGCCAGAGCTCACTGTGTAGCTTTGTATTCAATTACAAACAATAACCCTGTGTACGATCAGTTGTCCTCAGACAATACACGTGTTTACCAAGAACTATTTCATTAATGTTTGATTTTATAGAAATAAAACTAATTTACAACACATTTCGCGACTGAATGAGGTATACACACGCAAGATTAATTTTGTTCAATTTGTTTTCCAATATTCACATAAAGCTATTCTTCCCTAAGTCGGAACTGTTAAACCAGAGAGAATATGACTAGTGGAAACAGCAGAGCCAAATCTAGAGCTAATTTAGCTAATTGAATAGTGGAGTTTGACTGCTACTCTTTTTACGCGCTGCCACTGTTCAGCACGTTAATATTCGGCCACGCCTCTCGTTTTTTGTTGTGAAGAAAGAGTTGTTATCGTAAGATTTTTGGTAAACCACTGCTGTTCAGACAAGTCTTTAAATTTAATCATAAAATATTTATTTGTCTAAATAACCCTAACTACCAAGTCATGCCCAGTCTGTCAATATAAGATTAAATACTGAAACACAAGTTTAGTTTCCTAGCTTCAGGTACGTTTTTATGTTGTTGTTTTTTTTTCGATTTCACTTATAGAAAGAATAACATTTCCAATGAAAATAAAGATAATTTTGCAAACATAAAATTATTGAGTTATAAAACAAAACACGGCAAGTTTTCTGACTCTCACACCTGTCACTAATTAGTCTACATTATAAGAAGGATTTATTATCTTAGCCAACTCTGAATCCCAAATTTGTAATTTTAGTTCAGATAAGTCTTTGAATTTAATCATAAAATATTTATTTGTCTAAATACCCCTATGACAGAATTACAAATTTGGGATTCAGAGTTGGCTAAGATAGTAAATCTTTCTTAAAATGTAGACTAATTAGTGATAGGTGTGAGAGTCAGAAAACTTGGCGCGTTTTGTTTTGTTGCTCAAGCATTTTATGTTTGTAAAAATTATCTTTATTTTAATTGAAAATATTTTTTCTGAAAGTGAAATTGAAAAAAAAAACATAAAACGTACCTAAAGCTAGGAAACTAAACTTGGTTTTTAGTGTTTAATCTCATATTGACAGACTTGGCATGATCTAGTAGTTAGGGTTAGAGAGCTTAACTCGCAATATTTTGGTCGCGAGCTCGAATGCTATCAATAAATATGCTCACCTTGTCAGCCGTGGGGCGTTATATATCATGATCAATCCCGCTTTTCGTTGGTAAAAGAGTTTCCCAGAGTAGGCAGTGGGTGGTATATCCAATTACCTAAATTAAAGACGACTAGTGCTTGTAGCCCTCGAGCAGCTGTGTGTAAAAGTCCATTAAAACAGCCCCCCTCCCCAGTGGCTCAGTGTTAAGGTGCTAAAATATGGGATTAGAATATAAACTTTGCACTTAACATTAACAAACCAACAAACAAAGCTTTATATTAGCTAAAGTTGATTTGTTATTTTAAGTGATATGGAGACCATGATTTCTGGCTGGACAAAGTAAATTTCTTTGTTGAATACTATGAAACGAGAGATGTTGCAAATAAAGTTATCACAAAATCCATATTTGTACATCACAATCCGTTAAGCCCAACGTTGAGCTCTTGTTTGCTGACAACTGTGACCGATGGGTTAGTTTTGAAAACATGGTTCATGACAACACGTGATTAATAGTGAACTGGTCTATCATACCTCTAGTCGAATGTTCCCCACTCTAACAATTTGGATAAGTGGTCTCTTGTTTTGTTATCAAACTTTCTCAGCAAAACAAAGAATGTCTCTCGTGTTTTTTTGTTTTTGTTTTAGGGTGAAAAACAAAAAGAAACGGATTTTAAATACAAAAGCAGAAATGTAGATTCAAAGTCACTTTTATTTGCGGGTAGATCTTTACTTCTAATTAACAAGATCGTGTATATTTCACAACCTTATCAATAGTTTGTGTCTCGGACTGTTTTTATAATCAGTAAACTTTTTTTCCTTCGTCTATCTTTGAGAAAATTCTGGAATATTACCCGTGGTAGACAAAAACGGAAAACATGAACCGTATGTTGCTAACACTTCTTATTTGCACAATCCCCGTCACACCATGCTCGTCCTTTTAGCCATGAGGGCGTTATAATGGTCGATCACTCTCACCGTTCGTTGGTAAAAAAAAGAAGCCCAAGAGTTGGTTGTGGGTGGTGATGACTAGCTGCCTTTCCTCTAGTATTACACTGCTAAATCAGGGACGGCTAATGCAGATAGCTCTTGTGTAGCTTTTCACGAAATTCAAAACAATCTTATTTTTACATTAAACGTTTGCACTTTTGCTCTACAAATTTGATTGCTACACATCACTAAACTTCGGATAACATTTGTGATTTCTCTTGCGTGTGATAATATAAACCAAATCTCAGTTATTTGCTTTTGTCAGAAATTCGTCAACTGTAAAAGCGAGCTCTTATCTTGTATATTCATTTCTACCCACTGAACTCATTGTTATATTGTATATTTAACTTTCTATCCAGTTAACGCATTATTACCTTGTATATTCATATATTTATTTATCTTATACACTCTCATTATGGATATTGATATATTCTATCCAATTAGCGCATTTGTACCTTGTATATTCATATATTTTTTCATCTGGCACATTCTTACCTTGGATACTCGAATATCTATCAGAGTCGCACATTCTTACCTTTGCTACTCATATATCTATCAATTAGCACATTCTTACCCTTGCTACTCATATATCTATCAATTAGCACATTCTTACTTTTGATACTCATATATCTATCAAGTAGCACATTCTTACCTTGTATATTACATACTTATCCGACGAACATATTCTTTAGCAGCTAACAAATTCAGTGAGGCACGTAAACAGTTTATTGTTCTTAAGTATCGTAGATCAACAAACATATCTCTTTACAAAAATGTTCTTGGAAATATGCTGTTATTTTGAACTACAAACAGGCACAAAAAATAAAATAAAATAAGAAGTTGTCTTATGCCAAAAGCAATGATTTTTTTTAACCTGGTAGATTTTTCATCGGTTCCTAGAAAAAAAAAAGTTGGCTCTGGTACTTGTTGTCCGCTATCCAAGAAAGTCTCGGGGACGAAACCCTCAGTCGTCTTTCATGGAGAGAGACAACCCTCCTATTACTTGGTATGTAGTACCTGTTTATTTATCTTACTCCAGGAATGAGGTTTATAGACGGAATGGTGTGTGTGCTCTTCACAGGTTCCTTCTGCTTTTCTCCCATCTTTAAGAGCTACACTTGAGCTTTTATGAATTGGTGAGGACTTATTATGGCTAGAATATAGAGAGATATATCACCGACGTTCTAAAATTCGGTGTAATTCTGAAATTTAAAGTGGATATTATTATACACTTTGCTTTCACTCGCGCGTTTTTTTAAATATATTACAATACACTGAAAACGTCTGCCTGTCCATATGATGTACAGAAAACGCTTGAATGTAAAAATGTAAAAAACAAAAGCGTTCTTTAAATGACAGATTAACATATAGAATTATACTTTCTTTTCGCTTAGTCCATTGGACTTAAGATTTACCAACGCCAGGTAGCAGCACTTAGTTTGTTGTCTCGATGAGGATTCGCTATTAGTAAAGAAGTAATAGGAGAGAAAATCCACCTGGTTTTCAAATTTCTAAAATTTAGGCATAGCAAAAAAAACAAAAAAAAACACAAAAATTCCGAAAAGTTTCGTGATCAATAGAGCGATACCGAAAAGTTAGAAAAAAAATGTTAACCGACGAACAAACGGAAGTGCAGACACAGCTTTACGTTACATATACATGTTATTTTCTTAAAATAGTTCCGTTAGTATTTAGATAATGGAATTAAATAGTTTTTTTTTATTTTTCATTTACATAAGGGACCAGGCTCGCGTCCCGTTTTTGATAAAAAAAGAAAAGCAGAGAAAATTACGTTTTTGTTTGGGGCCATTGGTGCGTCACAAGAGTGACAAACATATTCTACTATAGGATTAGAGTATTCCAAGAGCTGTCGGTGTTTACTAGCTGTATTCCCATGCACTAGACCATCTTCAACAATTCACAATTAGGGATGACTAGCGCGGATATTTATCGTGGCGCAGCTTGAATATCTAGCACAAACAATTTATTTGCCCAACACCATGCTACCAACAAAAGAAACGGTTCCTTTGAAAGCTATGTACATTAATCCTGCTTTAGGTACTTCCATGTTACGACGACATTAGCTGTATTTATTCATGTTTCCAAATTTCCTCCTTCGACTGTCTTTGATAAGAATGTCTGTGTTCACTGACTTATTGATATGTTGTCTGTAAAAGACTTTTTTGGATTATGCGCAAAACTACTTGAGAGCTATCTGCACTAGTTGTTTCTAATTTAGCAGTAGTTGACTAGGGGAAAATCAGTTAATCAACCCAACCCACAACCAATTCTGGGGCTGCACTTTTCAAACAAATAGTGGGATTGATCGTGACATTATAACGCCCTTACGACTGAAAAGGCGAGCGTGTTTGGTGAAGGTATTTGAACTATAGACAGGGTTTGTTAATATACATCAATTCTTCTAAAATACCCACTTACGTGGAAAAGAAGATAAGTTTGTTTGTTTTTTAATTGACACTTACATCACATTATGTACGAGAAAGAGTAACTCAGCATTGGTAAAATAAAAACATAGATCAGCTACGGAATGACGTAAAGAAATGTAATTTGTTGATAAACGCTGTTTAAAATTAAAACTACGATTAATATTCAGTAATCTTCTCTGAAAATTCGAGTTTATTAATTTACAGTCGAATTGGGCTGATTTAAAGGTGGTAAGAAAGAGACATCTTCTTTTCCTCGAGTAATAATCCTTGAAATAAATAATTGATTAAAAGATTGAAACCACTTTAACAGAACGTTTAATTATAGAACTGTAACCTCGACACGAAATGGTCTGGATATAGATCGAAGAAGGTTGATTACCGTAGCATTTATGATTTGTTTGGAAATATTGTGAGTTAAAATGTGTGTACATCATTATAAAATTGAATTTAAAAACATTTGATTGACTCAAACTTCTTTATCTTGTATATCACAACAATGTAGCACTTAATATAATTACTTGTTAATAATGGACATGGCGCGTAGACCACCAGTGTGTCTTGTCCTTACCAGTATAATGAATGATCCATGGTATTTAACAAAGAACCTTTTCGGCATTGTATTTGCCGGATGTAGTAGTGTGGTTAAAATATTCTTTGGTTTTACGAATCAGTTTTTAGAATCAATGGTAACTGTAGCTGCTGGCTCATGGTCTCTTTTCCGTAACTTGTCAGTAGATCCATGCGTTAAAACATTTTTTAAAGTCAGCTACAGTTAACTAAGACCTTTACAAGCGAAACAAGCGTATCGTTATCCCTAAACACCATTATAACTGAATACTTGATACGGATAAATGTAAACTGCAGGTTTTTTTAGATCTTTCAATGATTTATAACAACAGTTTTTTCCTGTTACCGTGTTATCTGTTTCTGTTTGTTTCCTTTGCAATGGTCAACATATCTACGTTATTTTTTCTGCTGTATTTCCTAACAATGATTTTCTCTGTATCTCAGAAAGGTGGTATGGGTTTCTTGTCATCAAGAATGATTTTTTTTCTGAGTTTCTGGATCCTCCAACAATTTTTAACAATAATTTTTTTTACTACAATGTTATCTTTTTCTATATTTTTTCCAAATCCACCAATGATTTCCAACAAAAGTTTTCCGAGTACAGTATAATCTGTTTAGAGGGATTTTCCAAATACCCCAATGATTTCCAATAACACTTTTCCTACTACAATGTTACCTTTCTCTACGTGTTTTTTGTAAAAGTCTACAAATTCACGTTCTTTTTCTGTTGTGTTTCCTGAGACTGATTTTTTGCTGCAATACAATTTTACAAAACTGGTTTGTTTCTTTGTTTGTTTTTTGAATTTCGCACAAAGCTACTCGAGAGTTATCTGCACTAGCCGTCCCTAATTTAGCAGTGTAAGCCTAGAGGAAAGGCAGCTACACATCACCATCCACCCAACTCTTTGGTTACTCTTTTACCAATGGATAGTGGGATTGACCGTTACATTATAACACTCCCACGGCTGAAAGGGCGAGCATGTTTATTGGGAGAGGATTGGAATCCACGACCCTCAAATTACAAGTCGAGTGCCTATATATATTGAACTGAATAAAACACTTAAAACACTGTCGTGGATCGTCATAATGATTCAGGACTTTCTCATTTATGGGTCGATTCGACATAAAAACTTTTTTCTACATGCCTTAGAAAAAAACTCTAGCCTTTAATGATGAGCTAGTGTAAAATCTACTTCTCTATCACGGTCTTCAAAGGCTCACCAGAGCGTTTTCTAGCTTTACTGCCCTCCAATAACGTAATTGATACATTAAAATTCATTATTATATCCCCGATCTGTGGATGCACCACAGATAACCATTTGTACAGCATTGCATTCTAACAGTAAACAAACATTAGAATTACCGATTTATGCCCCCTACAGTGGCTCAGCAGTAATTTTGAAGGATTATAACGCTAAAAAGTGAGCTCTGGTACTTTGTGTTGGAACAGCACAGATAACTTGTTGTGTAGTTTTGTACTTAGCAACCAATAAACAAATAACTTATAGTTAGGTTTATCAATTCTTATTCGTTTTGATGTTTAATATTAATTCAAAATAATTTTAAATTAAATTTTACGCTTATAAAGATTTTTTTTTGTGTTGCTCGCTTAATTTATACATAAGACTATCTAAGTCTCACAATTTGACCATATCACACAAGATATTAGTGGGATTACTGCCGAAAACACCAAAGACAATCAACTCCTGGGTTGTGAAGTTAACATTCCTTCAAATAGCACTTCTCATGCAATTAGTATACAGTTGCTTATTCAGAGTTACTATCGAAACAGGTGCTCAATCTGGTGACAAAAACATCAGATATTTTAATTCTGCGTCTGAGAAAACTAAAGTTTCTTAACCCGCTGGTTTCAACCCAGAATATATTTGTTTCCGATCAACATATAAATGTACGATTCACTAATACACACTCAGGAATTTGGGAAATCTATGACCTAAACATACCTTATGTCTAATACATGATGTTTACGTCCATAAGATCCGGGGTCGTGAGAGATCTAATGTGAATCATGTTCTGCTTACACCGTGTAACGACTTCTGACATGTATAGTAAAAAATAGGATTCATCGTTATATCTTCAGGATAAGAGAAGGACCATTTTTAGCCAACCACTCTGGACATCATAGATTTGAGAATGGACCGTTTGCTTCAGAAGCTTCTTTCGATCCGTAATCACCTAGATATTGTATTCTGAAATTTTGTGTCCAGTGCTAACTCAGACCTATCCATATGAAGTACATCTAATTGTATACATACGAACGTGAAATTTCTTTATAAAAAGTTCATTAAAATCGTCCAAATCGGATTTTACTTAATGAATCACTTTAGAAGTACAGTTTCTTATACCTCTTTTGTACAAGAAAGTGATACTTAACGTAACTTAAGAAGAAAGAAAAACTACATGACTGCTGGAAACCACGAGGTAACTGTACATTTACGAGTATTAAAAAGCTGTGTAACTAACCACCAAATTAAATATTGCCTTGTATTTTAGGAGCCCGTATTTGTAGTTTCCAGTAGTTTTCACATTTATCAAAAAATAAGAACTTGTTATGCAAGGTAAACAGAACATCTTAGGGACAAAAGTGCTTGTGGACTTTGTATTCTAAATAATTAAGCCGAGTAAAGCAAAATATATTTTGATGACTATAAATCATGACCACATGAAAATGGTGTTTGCGCGTGGCGTAACAGAGTACAGTGTCTAAACCCCAGTAATTTATTTCAAGACACATATGTCGTTGACAAATGTCTCCACCGTTATATATAGAGAGAATATTCACAAAAAGGGGTCGTCTCTCCATCTGTTTTTGGCCCTCACACGCAGATGGAGGGCGTCTCTCTTGCATCAGGCATGATCTTTTGGAGTATAAATGTACACTAACTAATGAGGTTTCACAATATTCGTTACCACGCACGTGTGGCGAAGAGAGTCCGTTATGTTCATGGTCTGTTGGTTTGGATGCGGTTTAAAGTCATGCCCTTTTTACTTTACTTGCTAGTTTATGGGGGGGGAGAAGTAATACAGTAAGAGATGGCAAGTTCCTGAACCCAAACTGGAGTAATTTCTTTCACCTTAGCGTCAGTTTACTTCTTCGTGCCAGATTATTGTGTTATGTAAAGCATGTCACACACTTCATCACTAAGACCTCGCATATCTTTAGCTAATGATACGTGAAAACCACATGTAGGCTTATAGAATTACGTATATTACAATAAAAAACAATGATCTTAGAGCTTCCGAAACTTATACCATTCGTCTCTAAGCATAGTTAAGGTTTTATTTAAAGTTTAGCAACTAACCAGAATACATAGAGATAAAAAAAATACTTTAAAACAGTTCTACTTACCTGCTAAACTCAGACGATGAGCAATGAACGAATTGACAATGGGATATTGTTTAAAATCATGACATTGACCAAGATGTTGTAATACAAACTAAATTTAAACTTAATAATGTAATCCAACCATACGTGCTAGACTTGACTTTAATAATGTAATGCATACACACGAACTAGGCTTGACTTCATAAATAAAATACATGCACACGAACTAGAACTAATACATCATATCCACACGATTTAAGATTAACCTTTGGCATACCAATTGTGACGCTAAATCGAATTTTACCCGTACACACACCGAGACTTAAGCAACAAAGTGGATTTCAAACTCCAAATGGAAAGTATTTCGGTTCGGAAATAAAATTTTAACGGTCACATTTCAGGGATGTGTCAAATATTTTGCATCGTAAGTTGAAACTACAAAAGCTTCCAGAAAAAAGCAAGCAAATAAACAATAGAAGTAAAAAAGAACCCATAAACAACGCTTCATGTACACATGAGCTTCTTTAAAGTGGGTTATTTCCCGAAGTAGAACCCTTCTTTTTAATTATCGCATGAATTTAATTGCTCACAAAATATTTGTTACAACCAGAACACTTCTGACGAGTACAATTTTCTCATTGTTACGAGAGAGAAAAACATCCATACCATACGGCCCGTATCCACGAGGAATGAAATCACTACGTGCGAAGTAAATGAAAGCAAATGGAAACCATAGCAATGACTCATCATTAAAAATGCTCGAGACGGCTCATTCCACGTGTTTATTAAACAGGAACAGGTGTAAGTCGTGCATTATGAGCTCCGATATCAAAGTTGATAAAAAATCTATGTTTGGATCATTACAGAAACTACTGAAGTACATACTCTCGGTGTACATTCTATAGAGTGTTAAAAACAAACCAGAGACAGGTGTAAAATTTAATTAACTTAGAATATCGTGACGACCCACCAAAAACAAAACTGCTCTGACAAGTAGAGATATTTAGTATGAAGTACACAATTCGCAATTTCTGTTGTGCATAAAATAATCAATTCTTCATTTTTGTAAAGTACAAACTTGTAACTTACGTATAGCGCAAAACATATTTAACTTGTGAAGATAAAAACACTATTATGGAGTGCCAGACCTGAATTCTTTTACTGAATACAAAATTTGATTTCATTATAAAGTGCAGAGTCTGAAAATTTTATGGCTTGGCATGCCTTGGTGGTAAAGGCACTCAATTTGTAATATGAAGGTCACGGATTCAAATTCCCGTTATATCAAACATGCTCGGCCTTTCAGTCGTGGGAGTGTTATAATGTGACGGTCAATCCTCCTATTCGTTGATAAAAGAGTAGCCAAAGAGTTGGCGGTCGCTGTTGATGACCAGCTGACCCTCCTTCTACTTTTACACTGCTAAATTAGGGACGGATAGCGCAAATAACCCTCGTATAACTTTGCACGAAATTCAAAGCAAACAAAATCGGTTTGATTATTAAATGAAAAACCTCAATTCCTTCACTGAGTACAAAACTTGGTTTCATTATGGAGTGTAGAATGTGAATTCTTTATGGAATACAAAACTTGAGTGAACTGTTTGGTATAAAACCTGCGTAACCAGCACTGTACAAAACTTAAATTCCTTGTGGAATAAAAAGCCTGAATAATTTTGGAATTCAAAATAAACAGCAATGTGTGCAGAACACATCAGAAAGTCGGCATTTCATGTAGAATGAAGTCCTACATTTCTTATGAAGTACAAAACTCGAATTAATTGTGGAGATTAAAACGTGTACTAAATAAATATAAGTATCTTGGACTATAATTCAATTTGAGCTTTTATAATCAATGCCATATTTCCTATTGAGCTGGCATTTGTTTCGTGACAGCGTATGTAAAATTAGATAATTTTGACCTTCTCACCGTATGTCTTGCCTCTAAGGCCAAACATGCCGACATAAGGACAGTGAAATATGTACACATTTGACGCTATATTCACAATAATCTAACTCAGTTCTGTGTTATTTGTCGTCTTTCATTGGATTACAAGATGGTCCCGTGATCTCACTGATGGTTTCCAGAAATATATATAGATCTTTGCTACATATGTCTCTTATACCAGCGTTACTGAAAATTACATTTCAAACTAGTGTGTTCAGCAACACAAATCAGTAACATAACTTTAATTATAAACCAAAACGACGTTGTTCGACTCAGTAACACAAATTAGTAACAGAACTTTAATTAAAAATATAACTATCGTGTTCAGCAACAAAAATTAGTAATAAAACTTTGATTATAAAACATTCTATAATAAACCACGTGAATTTTAAGACCGCCCTCCTCCCCAACTCCTTACGAAATATTTAGGAACTCACGTCTGTTATAACAATTAAAACAGATTGATTTGTATCGAAATTGTGCAAAAACATTTGAGAGCTCCTCGAGACACCTGAGGTATAACTGTTTCTTTGACTTAATTTTTCTACATGACTGTTGTCATGGAGACACGTGGTAAAGTAAATGTGTCGATTATCGATGTAAAACGTATTAATCAATAATAAGGTTAAGAGATATGGAATAATTTAAAGTCGAAAAGACGAAGCTTATTGCTTTATGAATGGTGTAGTTTTATACACCTGGATGATTTGATTTTTTCAAAGCTAATCAAGGTTTATCTACGCTAGACATCCCTAATTTTGAAATGATAGATTAAAGGGAAGGCATTTAATCAATAACTCCCATGGCCAACTCTTGAGACTACCTAATAGAATAGTGGTGTTCAACTGTTACTTTTATCCTGCATCCACGGCTCCAAAATGAGCGATTTTGAAGCGATGGGGCACTAACCATGAACAACGAACTTCCTAACCACTGACCCCAGAAAATACTGAAACAATATCTTTACTGAAAACGTAACTAAAGTTATGTAGAAAGAAGATGGAAGTTTAATTTTAGATATCAACTTCCCAACATCCGTTTGTGCTTTTAATAAGGTTGCTTTCAGTCTCAATACCTACATTTTTTAGCTGTTACTTCCCTAAAAACAATAACTGCATTATATTAACCCACAAAAGTCAACGAGATTACTTACATTGAAAGGTGTCTCCAAACACAGTTACTAATTAGGCTTAAGAAGTTTTAATGAAATTTTACATTTCTGTTAGGCCGAAATAGTCAAGCCATTAGGGCACATTAGTCAAGCACATTAGTTAATTATTCCATTACTGTGTAGGTTTGTTTTCTTATAGCAAAGCCACATCGGGCTATTTGCTGAGTCCACCGAGGGTAATCGAACCCCTGAGGGTAGCGTTGTAAATCCGTAGACTTACCACTGTACCAGCGGAGGACTAACTTAGTACTATTATTAATTTATATTTATTTTAAGCATGTGTGTGGTTTCGAATAAACCAATTTTGTCTCTGATTCAAAGTCTTCCATCATACCAAAAATAAATAAAGTTTACTTGTTTGTTTGCTTTAGAGCAAAGCCACATTTGCTATCTGCTGTATTTACCGAGAGTAATTGATCCCCGAATTTAAGTGCTGTAATTCCATAGACTCACAGTTGTCCAGCCAGGGAAAAATAATTAGAGAAGAAACTGCAACGCTCTTTAAAATAATTTGGTAACGAAGTTTTTGCACTTATATATGTTACAAATATTAAAATAATACATGGCTTGGCCTGGTGGACAAGGTATTTGACAATCTGTGAGTCGCGAGTTCGAATCCTGTTATACTCACTTTTTCATTCATCCGTATCTTATAATGTGATGGTAAATCTCTCTATTCGTTCGAAAACAGTAGCCCACGAAGTGGCGGTGGGTGATGATGACTAATTGCCTTCCCCCTAATCTATTACTTCAAAATTAGGAATGGCTGGTGTAGATAGCCTTCGAGTAACTTTGCATGAAATGTAACAAACAACAATTTGGACATGAAAATGTATCTCAGAACGGCTGAGGCCGGCATGGCCAAGTGGTTTAAGGCGTTTGACTCGGAATCTGAGGGTCTCGAGTTCGAATCCCCGTCACACCAAATATGCTCGCCCTTTCAGCCGTGGGTGTGTTATAATGTTACGATCAATGCCACTATTCGTTAGTAAAAGAGTACCCCAAGAGTTGGCGGTGGGTGGTGATGACTAGCTTCCTTCCTCCTAGTCTTACACTGCTAAATTAGGGACAGCTAGCGCAGATAGCTCTCGAGTAGCTTTGCGCGAAATTTAAAAACAAATGGACAGAACAGCTGGTATGGGTATTAACACTTTTATTGACAAGCAGAGAACAACGTTTTGACCTTCTCAGGTCATCTTCAGGTTAAGAAAGAGTTTGCCGTTCTTAGATATATTTTTATTTCAACTGGGTTTCTTGTCATCAAGAACTTGGGTATAATTTGCTGTATGCTTCCCAAAAAGAAGTTTAATAATAATTCGGACTTTTGTCTATAATGTGACAAAACACATGCGCCATCTATAAGAAGAAAGTTCGGTCAATAATACGTATAGGGGAGAAAAGTGTTCCTACAAAACATGGCTATATAGATTTTGAGTGTAGTTGAAACAACGGTTTTTATAGACCTTACACAACATTTAGTATAATTTAATGAACATATATTTCAGCATCAGGCTTAACTTTTGATGTACGTGGTTGTATAAATCGTCGTTTGGTTTATAACTAATAATACTCGTTCCAGACCGTTTTACTTCTGTTTTTCTTTTCTTTTAAATTCATGTTGGTGCGTGAATTACAGAGATAAACGAATGCCATTAGTGTTAAACGAAAGATAATTTTATGAACAAATAATTTCCATTCGCAGGACTGTCAAACGTCCCACTTATCTCTCCTGACACTGAGAAAATTAGTGAATCACCATGAACACCGACAATCTTCAAGTGAGTTTTAGAACATGCGACAGTTAAACACTGGAGATGTCCATAGGTTTACCTTTAATATATGCAAAGTATCATTAGGGTGTTTTATGTGTGCGTTAAATCAAACATTAACGCACTTAAGCCTCGCTTCTAATGATTTTACACGAACTTCCAGTTACTGTATGACACGTGGGATATACCCATTGGACGTTACGTATGTCTTCTAACTGTTCTTATTCGCTTTCATAAATATTACCATTAAATGCTTACACTATCAGGACACTGTTCAGTGGATTTTATTTGCTTATCGGAAAATATTAATTAACAACTTTTAATTACTGCCGACTTATGTTTTCGGTCCCTGTAGATTAATTTGAACTAACCCTAAAGTTCTGTACTTCTGTGCTCACTGTTACATGTTTGTTTCGTATAAACTAAACTGAATTATTCTCTTACACCCTATTACAGTAGTTTAGAAACTAGTTTCGTGTACTCAGCATATTTCTAATTAATAAATTCGTGTTATTTATAAGAAAATACTAACAGTTTATTTATAGAAAGAATGATATACATCAGTTGATTTTTAGACATTTCAATAATATTTTATACCAAATACTGTTATTAACACACTTTTATGTTTGTAAAACAGTTAAGCAAAAAACTACAAAAAAGGGCTGCCTGTATCTCTGCCCGCCACAGGTATCGGACTTAAGTTTCCAGCAGTGTAAATCCTTAAACATACTACTGTTTCACTGGGAAACATATTAATATTCTATGATTTGTTGAGTTGAATATAAAATTGTATTGTTATGACTCAGAATGGCGCCACCATTTGAATTAAAATTACGACTATGGTTTAGCGATATTGCCTAAAGGAGTAGAAGCAACTTTCAGGGTCATCTTTTAAAATCAAAACGTGATCACATTCTTCAGGTGTTCGAACCCAGTTTAAAATCGTAACAAAATGATGTTTTTAAATGTGCGACAGCAGTAAGGGCCCGAGCTTGGCCTAGTGGTTAGCGCGTTGAACATGGTTCGCGTCCCGCTGTCTAAAGGTGCACTTCGTACTTTGGGTTTGTAGGTGCGTTATAAGAACGACAGTTAGTTTCCACTCTTTGCTCCAAGTAGTCCAAGAACTGACAACGGGACTGTAAATCAGCTATCTTTTCTTTGCTCGATCAATTCAATATTTGGGATAGCAAACACAGAGGGCATTTCTGAAACAGATGCAAAATATTAGCCTGCTTTGTTTGCTTTTGAATTTCCTGCAAAGCTACACGAGAGCTATCTGTGCTAGTCATTCCTAATTAGCATTCTAAGTCTAGAAGAAAGGCAACTAGTCACTATCACATACCGCCAACCCTTGGGCTAGTCTTTTACCAACGAATAATGGGATTGATTGTTACATTATAATGCCCAACGACTAAAAATGCAAGCATGTTTGATGTGACGGGGATTTGAACCCACGATTCTCAGATTACGAGTTAAGTGCCCTAACCATCTGGCCATGTTGGACCGATATTCACTTGGAACCAACAGTTTTCGAACAAATGAAGTACTTAACAATCGAAGAAAGACGTAATTCGATTATTGTGTGAAGCCAAACATAGCACTTTGAATATTATGTAAAGAAAAACGGCAATCTGAACACTGTAAAAACAAACAAACCGCAATTTGATTATTGTGTCGAAAATACAACACTTTGAATAGTGTGTCGAGAAAAATACGACAATTTAAGTTGTTAGAGCTCATAATCTGAAGGTCCTGATTTCGAATACTCGTCACACTAAATATACCCGGCCACTGATTTGCATTTTCCTGCTTAGTAAAATTATACATGTGTACTCGTCGAATTTCTCTTTCGTTATACTCTTACACCAAAACCTAAAATGTGATATCATCATTCCAAGTTTAAATTCAAGTAAAGTTATAATTAGTTTCAGTTTGATCCCTGTATTAATTTCACTGATCCACCCAACTAAATAGAACAATACTTGGTTTCAATCTCTTTCTGTTCTACTGCCCCTCTCGGATAAGAAAGTTCGAATTGGGCCTATTTTGGAATTATCTTAGTATAGTGTTGATACACTTTGAAAAACTACTGTCTTCGCAGAAAAGGAGTAAAGTAAAATAAAAAGAAATTATGATGTTACATTGAAAGACCAGTACGATGAGTGTGAAAAGTGAATAGAAATATGGAGCTTTGCCCTTGAATTTCACTACTAAGGGTATAAATATCTCAAACACGGTTTAATGTAAAACGTAAACTAGTTTGGTTAGTATTCACTATGACCCCAACTTTAGTTATGAGTTAGGGTTAATATCTACCGTGGTTTAAGCTTTTCATGCTAACTACAGTTAACAATCACCATGACCCAAGACTTAGTCGTTAATTTTAATTCTCACCGTAGCCTAAACTTTAGTTACTAGATGTATTTGATAGTTAACATAATCCAGTTATAGTTCCTCATTATGATTAGTACCAATCATGACCCATGACTTAATTGTCAGTTTTAGTTAGTAGTCACCATGACCCATGATTCAACTGGCATTTATAGTTAGTATTCACCATTAGCTTCCCTTTCTTATAATGGACGTTAATAAATACATTCCACGTAACATTTTATTTTATAATCATTCCTTTTTTACTTGTTTCTGTTTAAGCTGTTTGCTTTTTGTTTTTGAGAAGAAGCGTGAACGTTTGATTTCATTTAAAATCCAGAGATAAGGGTGAGTCGAAGAGATCAAAATAATAAAAATACCTCACTACAGTATGATGAAGACGTAGAGAGATAAATACAGTTTGGAAGGGTACGTCCACAGAAGTAGAGTATAACATTGTTACTTTTTATTTCTGTTTCCATCCGTATTGGACTTTCGATCACGTTTCCGCTTACACTAATGTGTATATTTAATTCTGCATTCACCTGTTTAGTTTCGTATTCGAGACACGGATGCTGCTCTTTAGAAGAAACCTTGAGCAGCTTGTTCCTTTTTAACAACATTTACAGTTAAAAATGCCGAATTTTATTATCACGCTTGAGCCAACTATAACGTCTGTACTTCATGTTGTATACCTCATCAACAAGACATCCGCATACTTTCACCTAATACATAATGTATAACAGCTTTCATTGTTATACCTTTATCATAAGCTTTTACCTTTTAATATCTTTCATTCATCTTCTTTAACAGTTTCAACACGTATAAAACCTATTTACTGAATGCAGCCCTACTTTCCATGGGGTGTTATAAATACCCATAAACATCAGCTGTTACTAAAGTAATTCTTGAAACACACACACACACACACAAACCTGTATGTCTCTCGATCGTCTGTAACAAAAGTACAACAAACATTAGGAATTTTATTGAAGATAGATTGATAAATTACATTGATTTCCTTTTTCCCACAACTTCATAGTATTTCATACATTTCTTACAACTATATCTTTAAATGTGCTATTATATATTTAAAAACCAAGGAAAACAAAAAGTTTAATGCTACTGAATGATCTATAAAAATATAATATCAATTTTAGTTGTATGTCCATATAACTATTTATTTTATAAGTATAGCAGCACTGTATGTTTATGTAACTACTTATCTATATAAATATAACAGTATTGCCTGTTGTATGTCTACGTAACTATTTATCTGTTGGTTGTATGTGTATGTTGCCCCCCAGTGGCTCAGCGGTATGTCTGCGAACTTACACTCTAAAATCCGGGTTTCGATACCCATGGTGGGCAGAGCACAGATCGCCCATTGTGTAGCTTTGTGCTTAATTCAAAACAACAAAAATGTATGTAACTACTTATCTATGTAAATGTAATAGTATTGTCTGTTGTATGACCATGTAACTACTTATCTATATAAATGTAATACCACTGTCTATTGCATTTCATGTAACTTCTTCGCAGGGTTTGGATGGATCTCCGCCAGATTTGCTGTGAAAACTCATTAGAGTCACATATAAATTTTTATTTTTACATTATACCATTTTATGGGCGATATTTTTATCACTACCTCACCCCATTTGGATGAATCGTCACTATATTTCGTATGGAGACTCATCGGTCAATGGTGACAGGCACACAAATTTTCAGTTTTGTATTTTGCGATTTTTACTAGCGTTTCTTACCACTACTATACTCCCTCTTGATGGATCGTAATCGAATTTGGCATGAAAGTTTGTTGTGTTTATGTGGAAATATATGCAAATTTTTGGTTTCTAATTTTTTGTTTTGCAGTTTTTATGGACGTCTTTACAATTCTTACAATTACATATAAAAGAAGCAACTTTTCACGTCCTTAGATAATCTTTCATTAATCATTAATTTACATAACTTCTGTTCTGGGTACAGGTAATCCAGCTAAAGTTTTAAGGCGTTTGGCTACTTGAATATCCAATGACAGTGGTCGGTCTCTCTTCATTCTTTTGGGAAATGGTCGAAGAGAAAGATAACATATTTGGGTTTCGGATACAGGAGTGAATAGGAGTAGAGTGAGTTTTATATTCCAGAAATAAAAGGAAAGAAGAGGAGAAAAACAGTGTGGAGGGATCTTTGGTGGAGGTCATCTTGAGTCTACTGGTATGATCTTTATTTTCAAGAGATTTTAGTTGAAATTTCCTTTAGGTGTACCTGGATGTCACTCCTGCTTGATGAAAATCTTTTAGTGTACGGTTGGATATTTACCTGTGTTTTGGTATTTGGGAATTAACTTACTCTCCAGACATCGTGTAGTACATTTCTTAGACAATACTTCTCTCAGCAAGAGAAACTTAGGGTTGTTAGAGCCCCTATAGAATACCGCTTTGGATCTACCGTATTTTTCAACTTTTTTCATAGTCGACATAATCACAACGTTATTGTAACTCTTTGCGAAAAGAAAACTGGGTGCTCGAAACTATTACTGATGGCACAAGTAATGTGGTGAAATGATTCTTTGACATCTAAGGGGAGAAAGGTGTTGTACATGACAATAAACTATTGTTTCGATTTTATACTTTACTTTTTCAAATTAGATTCCCCTTAAATAAAGAGTCTGTGCTTAAAGTATGGGAATGTGTTCGATTTATGTGTGTACTTATTTGGCATATAAATATATTGATTGTCTTGTATTCAATTTAGTTTGAGGTCGCTT
Organism: Carcinoscorpius rotundicauda; assembly: GCA_011833715.1. NCBI lineage: Eukaryota > Metazoa > Arthropoda > Merostomata > Xiphosura > Limulidae > Carcinoscorpius > Carcinoscorpius rotundicauda. The sequence goes on along the minus strand of CM022391.1, from coordinate 126,872,751 downwards.
CGGTTTGGTTTTTTCAAAAACATTTTAAGACTCTATGTATTAAGTATTGGAGCATACTAGTGTTTTGTATATTCGTAGCTTTGTTGTAAGTTGTGTTTGTTTATTTGTTTTTGGAATTTCACGCAAAGCTGTCTGCGCTTGCGGTCTCTAATTTAACAGTGTAAGACTTGGGCTACTCTTTTACCAATGGCTAGTGGAATTGACTGTCACATTATAATACCCCCACAGCTGAAATGGTGAGCACCTTTGATGTGATAGGGATTTGAATCTGCGAATCTCAGATTACGAGTCGAGCGCCCTGGCCACCTGATATTATCTGGTAATACATTGGTATTAATCTGAAGGAAGGTAAATATTTTGCTAAAATAAAAAAGCAAACAAACAACTAACTGTTCACATGTAGCTCCATGTAAACCCGATTTAATTCATGTGAAACTGCAATACAAAGACTCAAACTGTTTTTTTAAGCTTTAAAAAAGGATATTTGCTGCAACTTAAAGTATTGTTTATAAACACAAAGCTACAAAAAAGGACTATCTGGGCTCTGTCCATCACGGGTATCGAAACCCGGTTTCTACTCCTATACTTCCGCAGACTTCCCTATACTTCCATTGTGCCACTGAGGGGCACAGTTTAAAGATAAAAAAATACATCGATAATAAACTAACGGTGTTTTATAAACAAAGAATACAATAATAGTGATGACAGCTATATTATAAGACGTGTACACATGAAACGTACATATTCGTAAAGACTACAACGCTAATTAGTTACAGTCATTTATAGGTAGACGAATTTTTACGATTTCGTGATTATGGTAAACATTTATTGGCATGTAATATTTATAAATACTGCGATTTTGCGTGTATCATAAGTATTCGTGGGCCTGATTGTAATGCACAGGAGATACTAATAGGCAATTTTCATTGTTCCAAAGTGACGCAATCTCGTTACGGTGCTGAAATGTTTAAATATTGAAATCATATAGTAGTATAAGACGATGAGACATGACTCATGTTGAAATCTCAAAGTACTTGGACATTTTCAAATTAAGGGAAAAACAAGATTCAAAATTTACAAGCTAATTAATTTATAAACTTTTTCGTTATAAATATTTAATATTTTGTGTAAGTATAGTTAATTCAGTAAACTTATTAGTAAAAGGAGGGAAGAGTATTTAATAATGTGTCACCGAAGTTATATCTACTGTATCCAGTACCAAGGGCGTCGTTCCCTGGTGGTAAAGCGGTAAGTCTGTGGATTTACAACGCTAAAAGCAAGGGCTCGTTTCCCCTCGGTGGACTCAGCTGATACTCAAATGTGGCTTTGCTATAAAATAACTTACACACCGACGAGGCATTTCGTACAGTACCAGTACTTATCTGGGCAACTAGGTTACTCTTTTAAAGATGAATTAAACAAAATTAAAGGACAACAAACAGATAAGTTAAAGCATTGAACTTTGTATCCCTCGATGTTTGTTTGAATATCCTTGCTTTTGAACGTAAAATAGGTGTCAAAATTTGTCGCACGTCATTTGAAGCACTGTGGGAGGTTACTGACCACTCTCACCACTTTAGTTACGCGTCTGAATTGAGGAGTGAAGAGCTGTTGAAATATTAAGAAGATTCACAACCAGAATTGAGGTGCTGTTCAGCACGCTCGCGCAGTGAGTCCTAGGACTCACTGTTCACGTCACATTGCTACATAAGCACATATCGCACTTTGGGGCAATGGGTGCGTTATAAGAGTGATGAAATTCTGTCAGTAAAGAGAAGCCCAAGAGTTGGCTGTAGGTGGTGTTGACTAACTCTGTGGTCTTCCATTTCAAAACTGTCCCACCTCCTGGTGGCTTTGTTGTAAATCTGAGGACTTACAACACTGAACCTTCGGGTTTTGATACTTGCGGTGAGCACAACACCTATAGCATATTGTATAGATTTGTGCTTAACAAAAAAAACAACAAACAAACAGCTCAAAATTTGCGAAGGGTAGACGCTCTTAGCCATTACTGTAGCTCCAAGTAAAAATTCTAAAATCGAATAGTTATTTATAGTTATTACTGTTAACACCGTAACATAAGGGTATTTATCCCATAAATACTGCACTTCTAAGCCATGAATATTTTGACATGTTTCTGTAGTTTGATTATATTTTTGGTGATCTCTAAGTCACAATTTAATATATGCTACTTCAGATAACTTTCACACAGTTAAAAGCATCTTTACTTCTATAAAGATGGAACTTAAGAAAGAGTACACTTTGTGATATAAACGTCTTAACTTTTCCGTAACAGAATGCATATCTGAAGAACATTTCTACCCTTTATTGCTTTCAGATGGTTAATGATAATCATTTGGCTGAAGCCCGGAGTACGATTTATCACTTTTTGTTATCTTCAAATACTCCGCCTTCTCTTATTGTGAAATGAAGTGTAACTATTACTTTAAAGTGAACTCTAACGTCTTCCTGCTATCTGTGAAAACTCAGAGTATGTTTAATTCATCCATTTTAATTAACGTGATTGGTTGACAGCTTTCAATAATGGTTCCAGTAGAAGAGTTTCAATTTATATTTAATACGTACGGTTCTCCGTAATACGTATTTCATGAACACGAAACCTTCATCGATCACGTATTTCAAGAACACGAAACCTACACTGATTATGTATTTCAGGAACACAAAACTTACAATGATCACATATTTCAGAAATTCAGTACTGATTTTTCGTTACTTATTTCAATAACTTAAGCGGTCATGTTTCATTTCCTGTTTTGGAACCGACATCTTGTTAAGAATTTAAGTACCAAGAAAACGATTTGTTTGTACCATCTACAAATATGAAGTGGAAACAAACAAAATCTGAAGAAACGAAAGGCCAAACCAGTATATTAAAGTGTAAAGCGTTTTTCAAAGAGTGAAGAAATGGATCAAGAATTGACTATGAAAATAAATAATAGTTTATTATTTCATTTAGTAAGACATGTAGTTTAGTTGTGTGAAGTTAAACACAAAGCAACACAACCTCGTGTTCGTCACTACTGTGCCAGTTTGGGGAGGGTGGCCAAACCATTTCACTAAAAGTAGTTAGTGGAATGCGATTGGTCATCAATGTTTACAAGCGAGTTCTGACCCCAAAACAACTGAGAAATGCTGATTCAGAGAGACATCGCTCATAAGTTGAAGAAACACGGTTGTCCTTCGATCTGCTTCCCCCCAACCTAGAAAACCTGTCGATTAGTACTAGGGGAAGTGAAGTAACCACCTCTGTAAATACCGGATAATTATAGCATCATTAGTTCTGCCTCCTGATGAGACAATCGTAAGTTCTAAGACTTAAAACGCTCAAGTAAGGAGCTCGATTCTTCGCAGTGGACACCGCAGATAGTTCGGTGTGGCTTTAACCTAAAATAAACAAACACAACTGTTTTAAATAACCGTGATAGCGTTAGTAAGCAGTTAACACATGTGCAACAAAGTAATCACATTATAATTAGTGTATAGATATATATGTATTGATTAATTATACACATTGCTGAATATTGAAGTTAAGAATTAGCTTCTCACGTAGAACTGTTTTATATGTAAAATAGCGTTAGTGTAAGCTATGCAATTACTTGGAAACACATGTATACATTCAACTTTTTAATTACCTTATGGATAAACAATGTATCTTATACATACCAATCACCCCACAATATTTATTGGGGTCTAAATTAACCGCTTGCGCCCCAACTTTCAGAAACTCGAGTTTTTTTTTCAAAGCTTTGATTTGATAACTTTAGCTATTCCGTACAGAGAACATCTGACAGAAATTATTGGAGGTTTAATCGACCAGGTTTTTACTCAAAATAATCGTTGAGCTCCGTAAGGGCAAGTTGTAAAAGGTTGTCTTGCATGTTTGCGTTTCTCGAATTTGACGACACGTCCTGACTCACGGTTAAATGGTTAGTTTCTGTTTCAACATCTTTGGTTACATTTTATTTGTAGAAGCTTGTCTGGACTGAAACGCAGTGGAACAAACAAAACCAATACATTTCTGTATGTGAAATTCGCCCCTGAACACTTTGATTCGAATCATCTTTCCTGTGATCTTTATGCATTTATACACATTTAAATATTTGTCACAGAAAAGTCCACCCAGTATGTCACTTGGCTAAGTTATATAAGTTATGTCACAGTGTCACTATGCTGCTCGATATTTACACTGTGTCACATGTAAATTACGCGATATTTGTAACAATGTCAGCTAGAGCACGTGGCTTGCAACAGTGTCAGCTAGAGCACTTGATTTGCAACAATGTCATTCAGAACACTTTGTTTGAGAAATGTAAGTTTGAACACTCTCCTCCCATCCACCAGTGTCAGCTAAGGAACCATTATATTAGCATTTTACATAAAAACAAAATACACCAAACATGCTTGCCCTTTCAGCCGTGTGGGCGTTATAGAGTGATGATTAATCCCACTATTCGTTGATAAAAGAGTAAAAAGAGTAGCCCAAGAGTTGGCGGTCGGTGATGATGACCAGCTGCCTTCCCTCTAGTCTTACACTGCTAAATTAGGGACGGCTAGCGCAAGTAACCCTCGTGTATCTTTGCACGAAATTCAAACTAAACCAGTCCATAGTAGAGGATACAGCCAATCAAAGAAAATATTAGGCCTCTACGTCACAGATTCTCTTTTGAATTTTACCTTTGGTGAGAAGGAAAAGAAATCAGTCCCGTATGTATAATTATTAAAATAAAATATAGTTTTTCAAATTTTTTATTCTTCCCATGAGAAACCAGTGGGGTGCCCATCGTTAGATCACTATGTATATTTTACATTCAACTGTTTTTTGTACCATAATAATATTATTTTAGTATTGCACATGGACGCCTGGGTTCATATATATATATACGCACAGACAAAATGTTTTGTCCCGCCCTAATATCACAAATAACGTAGCTCTCGGAATGCCATTATCTGCAGGCTCTGTTTTCAATGGTAAGACCCTTTATACTAAATAACCACGTGCTCGGATTTTCAGCATACTCGTGAAGTGAAGTGTGTTTTGTCGATTTGAGCTAGATATCCGGGACCTTATGATAACAAAACCTTTTCAAAGGCTTCACATTTTGAGCTTGGTCAAGCATAAACGACTCTGAAGCTCGAGGTATTTATCTTAAATGAGGCTGAAGAAATAATATGCGACCATCAAGCTCTCTCCCGCCTTCTATGTATCATGCTCCCGCCAAAAATCAATATAAAGTATGAAAATGTTAACAGACGGTAAGCCATCAGTTTATTATATCCAGTTAACTATACAAGACGTTTGATAACTTATGTTCTATAGAATGTTTGTTTTTCAATTAATGTAATTAATTGAACAGTGTAACTATTTGATCGGGGGGGGGTGATTTCATATTAATAAAGATATTGCTACCAGGTGTCCATGAAGCGCGCGATCACATTTTCTTTTTTGTCACTCTATAAGTTGTAATCCACTCTGGTCACAACGCTTAATTAATTTCCTCGATGCAGAACGTGAAAATCTCGTGTTTGCTAATACAGTAGGCATAAATCCCACATAACGAAACATGTAGTTATTAATTATACACGAAGTTCTTGTCTCTACCATCAACAGTGTAAGAATGTTCAATTTTTTTGTGTTTTTTATGTTATTTTTTCAGCTCTGTAAAAGCCAGTAAGCTGCACGAGAGGCACGTGATTACAGTATCGAAATCAAACATCTCAGTTTGCCGAAAATCAAAAGGTTGAATTTGTTTGGTTTTGAATTTCATGCAAAGCTGCACAAATGGTACCTGCGCTGGCCGTCCCTGCTCTATCAGTGATAAAGGAAAAGCAGCCAATCAACACCACCGACCACCAGCTACTGGGTTACTTTTTTAAACAACGAATAATAGGATTGACAGTTACATTATAATGCCTCCCAGCAGCTAAAAGAGCGAGCATGTTCGGTGAGGGAGATTCGAATCCGCGCCCTCAGATTGCGAGTCGAGGGCTTTAATCACCATGATAAAACCACTTTTTCGCTACTTCTCCTGAAACTATACAAAATACTCTTAAAATTAACCTTTTTTCATATGATTACCTTAGGCCACGGGTTGGCTATGTGCCTGGACTCTGCACTTTGGAACTGATAAATTAGGTTCGAATCAGTGAACTATCTTTAAATATTCACCACGTTCAGTTGCGAATGCGTTCTATAATTGATGATAAGCTCCTTAGACGGTAGGCTACGTATTACTGACTTATACTTTGTAGCTTAGCCATAAATCGAAGTACATGATATGTCATGTGTACTATCATTCTTATCCTGCTATTTGTTAGATGTAAGTATAAACCTTATCATAAAAAGGTTGAGAAACGAATGTAGCCGAGAGCAGCCCAGTGGTTAACTTGCCGGCGTGTAGATCCGAATTCGATTCGATTCCTATCACCACCGTACCCTCCAACACCAAATCGCGTCCAACATTTAACGCTTTAACTGCGGCTGCTTTAAACCCACGCAGATTTGTTATGAGCTATAACACCGTATACAACACATTCACATTCAACTATAGAAGGCGAACCGTACCCGATGCGACGAATCAGAAATCAATGGGTTAATAGGCATTATGAGTTATAAAAGCGACAGTCAAATCCAACCTTTCAGTTATAGTAGTCGATGAGTCAGCAATGGTGGTTTTGACTAGATCTTCCTCCCCTTTAGTCTATCACTTCTAAATTAGGGACGGCTAGCGTAGATAGCCATCAAATAGGTTTGCGTAAAAATTCAGCAAACGGGAACAAAACGAAAATGCAAATATTTCGATATCAATTTATTAGATCTTTGAAATAAGTTTTTTGTGTTTCTTTTTTTATTAAAGAAGGTAAAAACAACACATTTCGAAGAAATGAATTAATGCCATTAGTAAGCGCTGCGATGTGTATAAAACTTTCTTTCGGAAGTAAAGACAGTTAAATCTGTTGTTCGTCGTACTTTGATGTCAATTTGTTGTCAAAGTTTGGTAAGTATATAGCATTATATAAATCTCCAGGGGGCACCACTAGAGCGTACTACTTTTCACCATACCTTGCAATCCCACCTAGCATCTGAGTCAATCGTGTTGGCTGTTGGATTTTGTATTTTTGCATATTAAGGTCAACTTTTAGTCTGCTCATTGATCTCTCCATGGGTGGCAATCAGTCTGTGATCTGACTCGATCAAAAAATATTTAACACAAAGGAAGACGCGCGCACACACACACACGTGTATAAGCAAACTGAATATAACCTAATCCCATCAGCGTTGGTTGGCGGTGTAATAATTGAAAGTTATTCAGCTCACTGAACCTACAAAGACTGTGGTGATTCTTATAATTGCTGGTCTGGATGTCTCCTTCCGCACTAACCAACGATTCACCCTCCGGTAAATGGAACATACGACAAGAATACCAGCTGGTTTTGGCATTCTTCCTGGCAAAAATAATGAAATCAGAGACTTTCGTTAATAAGTGTGGATGATAGCTAGTGCACGTGCGAGATAATAGTTAGAATACACACACATATATATAGATATAATCTTTAAACATGTCTGTTATCGAATTTTGTAACCGTGCGTTTTTTCGTACTTAGGCATTTTGTTTTATTATATCGAAGTTATTTGACACTTCTGTCTGACTCATGTAATTGTTTTAGCCTGCTCATTTGCCTGCTGAAAGAAAGAATGAGACTTTGTTTGTTGGAGCCTTTCATTTGAAATTATAAAGACTTTGTTTTTTGAAGGCCGAGCAAAACTATCCGAGGGATATTTGCGCTAGCCGTTCCTAATTTAGCAGTTTAAGAATAGAAGGAAGGCAGATACTAATCATCACCGACTGCCAACTTTTGGACTAATCTTCTACCAACGAATAGTGGTATTAATTACCACATTATAACGTTTCTACGGCTGAAAGGGCGAGCATATTTGGTGTGATAAAATTCGAACCCGCGATACTCGGATTACGAGTCGAGAGCCGTAACCACCTGGCCATGGCGGGCCTGAATTATAAAGAGACAAACTAGGTAGTTTTATACTTTTCTCTCTGTTATAACCACACATTTTAATTGTTAACTGAAAACCAATCAACAAAGACTTCCCTCGAAGACACTACAATAAACCTCCTGGCAACATTGTTTTGTTGTTATGGGTGTCAGTCTTTTTTCCTCTTTTAATCCTTTTTGTTGCTATGGGCACCAGTCGTTTCCATCTTGTAACACTTTTTGCTGTTTTGAATGCCAGTGTTTATCAGGCTTTCCTATAATGGATTGAAATAACAATATCTACCATAAAGCATTTCATCAAATACGTTAACCTCCTGGAAGTCTTAACACTAAAAACATACATCAAAATATGAAAGAGTTAGAATCTCGTTTTGTTTTAAACTGATAATAACAACAACAAACTTCACTCCAAGCTTTCTAACACAGAATGAGCTACCAAGTATCATAGTCTTAAAAACCCTCTAATGAATAATAAGCTTCTAAAGATAAAAATATTTTAATAAGCAAATATTTCAAAATATTATGACGTCACAAGAACGTTATCCAACAATTGTTTTTAAATGCAAGTAACATTTTTCACCAGTCAAGGAAATTAACAAATGCGAGATCTAGTTTATGACAAAGTAATAATGAATAAGTTTTCCAGTTAAAAGAACAGACACAAGTATTTGTTGAGTTTTGCTTCAACTCACGACGTGTAGCTCAGAGTCGATTAAGTTGAAGAATGTCCAAGATTTGGATCGCTACTTTTCTTAATAAAAGTTCCACTCTGATATCGTATTTCAGTTTTTGTCGTAGTTATCAGAGAAATTCTTGTAGTGTTTGTAAAAAGCTGTTTTATAGCTTGGGAACAGTTTCCAGAGTTACCTTCTTCCACTAGAAACAAACCATCTCTAGCTCGGCCCGGCATGACCAGGTGGTTAGGGCGTTCGATTCGTAATATGAGGGTTGCGGGTTCGAATCCCAGTCAAACCAAACATACTCGCCCTTTCAGCCGTGGGGGCATTGGTAAAAGAGTAGTCCAAGATTTGGCGGCGGTAGGTGGTAATGATTACTTGTCTTACTCTAGTCTTACACCACTAAATTAGGGACAACTAAAAACTAGGTTAGCGCAGACAGCTCTCGTGTAGCGTTGCACGAAATCAACAAACAAACAAACATACATAAATTTGTGACCGAAAATTTAAGAACATCGTTAATGTCATTTACTCCTGTCCTCTGCCATTTAGAATGAGAACTAAAATGGTCCGCACCAGGAATAAAAACAGATATAAAGTTGTTTGTTTAGAATTAATCATAAAGCTACCCAATGGGTTATCTGTGCTCTGCCCCTCACGGGTATCGAAATGCGGTTACTACCAGTGTGAATCCGCAGACATACCATTGTGCCACTGGAAGGAAACAGAAACAGTCAAACAGTGAAATATTTAAATTTAGTTTCTTCTAATCGACGCCAGAGGAATAAAAACATCTAAAATTCTAAGCCAGGTTTATTATCTGATAACTGAAAATAAATTTAAAGCCTCTTTGTGGCCAAGTTAACACTATAACACTAAAATTCGAGGTTCGATACTCGCAGTGTTTACAACATTTAACCTATTATGTAACTTTGCTCTTACAAACGAACAAAGTTTCTAGAGGTATATTATTTGTCTTGAACATTTTTATAACTGGAATTACATTCTTTGTTTGTTTTTGGAAAAAGTCATTTTTGTACTATCTGCGATGTCCAACTAAGGGAATAAAATCTTGGATTTTATCGTCGTCAATCCGTAAACTTCCTGTAGTCTTTGCAGGGGACAGAATGACTTCGTATAAAATGAAATTGTTTGCCGATTATAGAAGTTCCACGATATTACGTTAGGCGCAAAACAAAATTGTTTGACTATTTGTAGCACTTCCACGATGCTACTTTCGATTTAACACAAAATTGTTAACCCGTTTATAATGGTTTTACGATGTTACATTGTAATTGACATAAAAATTATTTAGCCGTTCATCGCACTTCCACGATGTACGTTAACAAAATTCTTTAGCCCTTCGTAGCAATTCCAGGATATTACATAAGACGTAACACGATCTTCAGAGATGGCGTAGTCCCGACTGACGGATTACGGTCTTTGGGATGTTTTCAATGGGAGTTCTGGTTCTACCACTACTGATATTGTAATATGGAGAAATAATGTGGTGGAAAGAACAGTTTTTGGTGATAGTCACACTAAAACCATTGACGTACTCTTCTTAACAGCTCAGATGTTAACCTTAGCTTCTGTAATCTGGAGAGATAACCTCGTACAATGTGCGGTCTTTTCACGTTAGTTCGGGTTGCTCACCACGTTATCTTTCTCTCCACAGGAGACTTAACGGGAACAAACTTCCGTCTTTACCCGACATGCTGTTCTCCAGTACACCCAAACTGAACCGGCTGTAAGTATGGTATAATGGTGTGTCTGTTTCTTTTTGTGTTCGTGTACACCCTATAAATTAACACTTTTATTACCAACATGGATACATTGTTATCCTCATTTTTAAATTACGTATTTTACCACATGAAGTACATTTTGTTCATGAGATCTGTGAAAAATAATCAAGATTTAACCAACCGGCTACTTTTTCTAAAGCCTTACATTGATACTCTAAACAATAAATAAATGCATGCAAGATCATGTTGGTAATACATCTTTGTGTGGCATCTTGGTTAGGAGACATCTCTACCAGTTAAAGAACACAGCTGTCGTGCCCACTAGATGGACATCAGTTAATAAACTGTTACAACACGTTTCTCAATGGCTTTCAAAGAGTACCTGAGGAACTACTTATATTTCAGATTAACTTGTTTTACTGTGTTTTCTTGGAATTAATGTAAAACTTTAAATTTATTTTGAGCTAAGGTTGCCCCTTAACACATTAAATACCTTTTCACTGGACTTCTCATGGCTGTTACTGATATTAACCACATTTATTGGTAAGTTCAACGTCTGTCATGGTGCTTGGTATTCACTCTGTACTCTCGAACAAGGTGTTATCCTATAAAACTGTATTTGATTATTCCTTGTTTGATGAATTGTAACTGTAGCTCCGACTTTTCTCATGAAAGCGAGTTTAAATTGGCTTTGCAGTTAAATAATGAAACAAATTATTTACTTTCACGTTTCACGATAACCCTTATTTTTATGTTTATTCCAAACTAATTGACATTTCTTATCTTATCCTTGCTTCACCTTTCTCTTATGTATTTCCAAAAATATATAACAATTATTGTTGTAATAAATTGTCTATATAAATGGTATTCTGACCACCAATGTACTTGCTGTGTTCTGATCACACGAGGAGCTCTGGATTGAGCAAAACGCGTCATCAGCATTGGATATAACAAATATAGCGTGATTTGAATGCTATTATTATACAGACTTTTAATTCTTGAAAATCCCTAAGGGAATATATTAAGAACGTAGTGTTAAAAATAGGCCTAACGTAATATTTTATAATATGTGTAATTCTAATTATGATTCACTTCGCCAGCTTGTTAAAGGTGTTCACACCATAATAGTTGATGACATGGGTGTTGTTGTGTGTTTGTTTGTTGTTGGAAATAATCACAAAACTGCGAAATAGGCTACAATGTGCTCTGTCCACCATGGGTATCGAAGCCCGGCTTCTAGCAGCGTGAGTTTGCAAACATTCCTTCTCCATCACTAGGGGCGTTGTTGTACCTTTCGCGTACAATCAGTCACAAATTTATTTCCCGAATAATCCTCGGGTGTTTACTGAACGATCAAAAGCTTTTTTTATTCCCTCTGCAGGTGTTTAAGGGTACGTACGGAATCCATTTTACATTATCGAACCTCCACCCTGTTTAAGAATGATTAGGTGCTTTATAAGAGTAAAGCAATTGGTCTACTGGGACGTATTTAAAAAAAAAAAGCAAGTGTTAAGATATATATATATACTGTTATCAACGACCAGTACTTCTTAATGTTAAGAACTCCCGTAAATTTTAATTATACTAATTAGAAGTGATTAAAACATAATCGATCATCTTGAACTTCAGCCACTCTGATGGTAAAATGATGCATTTTTAATTAGATCTTGCTAGGTTTATTTTCAAGTCGAGTTGACGCCTTTGGCTAATTCCGACCTACTTGAAACGCATTGCACATTCATATGTTACTGTTTGTCTTATTTTGAACTTATTGTGCTTGGAAGCTGCTTGCGAAAATAATGCAGGATCGCAGGTCATCTGTTGGTGGAATGGTCACTTTGCACGTTCCGTGTTTAGGTTACTTCCTGCTTGTGTAGTGTCCGAAAAGCTTATTGACGTAGAATACTTTGTCCGAAATGTGGAGTACGATGTAGTGAAAACAACGAAAACTGCAGATCTACTGACGTCTTTGGTATGGCTAATGTCGCGCGCAAAGCTATACTATTAACTGTCTTTGCTCTGTCTAACATGGGAATTGAAAACTAAATTTTAACTTGCAGACGTATCGTTGACTTGAAATATTCTTTGTCTTTGTTTTTATTAGTTTAAAGCATATTTTGATACCTTGCGACTTTTTATACGTTGGTCATGAGTTTTTATCAGCTTTTTTCTCTCTCCCTAAGTGATCTTTAAATTACTAAAATAGTAATTGGACTCTTCAACAGAATTAAATACATAAGATATAAGATTGATGTGTGGCTTTTGACTTACTCAAAGAAATAAACCGCGCGTGTTTTCGATCTGAGGAGGAACCCACTCACTGGTATAAGATTTCACATATACGGTACGGTATGTAAACCAGACTTGTGAAAAGCCTTAACGTATAATAACTACACTACAGATGACGTTAGTGAATAATTATCACACAGCTTGAACAAAACTTCTGACAAGATGCAATGAAAGATGAGTTCAAATCCAATATTCATGTAGTGTTTGTGATATTTGGAATATTTAAAAATCAAACAACTTTTCAATTATTTATCTGTTTAAGAAATTACATTAGGCCTGGAGACTTGTGTATGCATATACACACACAAGACTGAAGGTCTGGTAAGCCTTAAGAAATATTTTAATGCATATTAGACAGACCAATACTCTGTCATACCATGCAGTATGTATTAAAATATTTCTTTAGGCTTACAGCTCCTTGTGTCTTATATATATTTATATAGAAACATTAACATAATGAAAATGTGCTCACGTAGTCAGAATAGTGTTGTGAAAAGAGCAAAGGCATTGCAGGTCAAAATGGAAGAGGCGAAAAACATCGTTTCAGGTCAATGTCAAACTAGGGGATAGGAATAGGGGTAACAGTAAAATGCGCAAAAATATCTTATTAACCTCAGTTAAAGAAGAAAGCAAGTTGTGATGTGTAACAAATTGATTCACCTTGTTGATTATTTTCTGATCATTACGCCAGTACATCAGGAAGAAAAGAGAGATTTTTTCTCACCCTGTTTCCCTCGACATTAGAATGTTTTTTCCTCTTTACGTAGTCCTGGTGTGCTTGTTTTTTTTGTGTGTGTTTTTTTCCTAACGTTTCCTTGGTGAGTTAGGCCTGGCATTGCCTGAGGTTTAAAGCTCTCGACTCCTAATCTGAGAGACGCGGGTTGGAATCCCCTTGACGAACGTGTTCGCCCTTTCAGCCGTGAAGAGCGTTTATAATGTTTCAATCAATTCCACTATCCCTCTGTAAAAGAGTAGCCTAAGAGTTGGCGGAGGGTGGTAAAAACCAGCTGTCTTCCCTCTAGTGTTTTACTGCTAAATTAGGAACAGCTAGTGCAGATAGCTCTCATGTAACATTGTGCTAAATGTAGGCGAGTTAGTCTACTCTCGCTTTCCAATCGTAAACCAACAGCCAGATTTCGATAGCGTATTTCGCTTTTTCTTTGTGGGTATTTGGGTATGTTGAATTTTAAATACCCAGGAGGGTCAGGTGCACAAGACCTCTTCCTCCATCCCTAACTTTTATGCCAGCTACTACCATGTTGTTGTTGTTGTGCTTTTGAGCCAGAGTATCCCACAGTACTCCAGCCCTTTTTCAGGGAAATGTCCATGTATTGTTTTGATTTGCACTTTTTTGTTTCATTTTCTTTCTTTTATATATATATATATTCCATTATTACTTTTATTTACTTTTTATTTTACTATTATTTTCTTAAATTTATTTATATGTATATTTAACGGAAAAAGAAGAAAAAAGGAAGAGAAACAGTAAGATAGCGTATTTTTGTTTGTTTGCTTGTTTGTTTCGAATTTCGCGCAAAGGGACACGACCGTCGGATTACGAGTCGAGTGCCTTAACCGAGCTGGCCATGCCGCGCCTTGGCTGGAATAACTTGCGAAACGTGCTCCCAGAAACTTCAGCTGAAACTACAGTAAATGGACATTTTTTTTTCATTTTGATAAAATAAGTTTCCATTGCACAGTTATTTGTGTGCAAAATATCGCAAAAAACACGCACGAGTGATAGAAATGAAAGACTTTTCAGTGCCTACGAAATATAGCTGATTAACAAATAAATTGTTTACCAGGCTTCTATGTGGAAATCCTATGAGTTTTTTGGTTGTTGTTTTTTAACTCGTTTCACGCCACAATGGTATATTAATTCTACTGCATTGTGGTGAAACCAATGATCGTGAATGGTTTCTTCTCAGAAAATTGTTCTCAACTTCTTGTAATTTCGCGTTTCACTGGATGCTAGAACGACCTTCGACATTGTACGCAGGGACAGAAAAACCAACCAATCACTGCTCGATGACAACTTGTAGCGCTGGGACAGCTTTTATCTCAGTAGCAAGCCTTCTCTTTCATAAACAAAAACTTACAGCTGTCCATCTTTTTTGATGGAACTAGTCACGTAGTTGTTTTTATGCTTCGCTGTTCAATAATTACGAAGGGCATAACAGAGAAGGTCTTGATGGTTATGTATTTTGAGGAGCATAATATTGAAACACATTCCACATCTGCACACTTCACTCAGTCTCTTATTTTCTGTTTAAAGAACTACCATACTCACTTGGTCTTTTGTTTAAATTCCAATGACACTTTCCTTGTACGACTGATAGTGGCACAGCAACATGTCTTACGAAATTATACCACTAGAAACCGGGTTTCGATACTGATGGGGGGCACAACAGACAGTTTATTGTGTTGCCCCATACTTAATTATAAATAAAAAAATAAACTTTCCTTGTAGACTATCATTTTTTTTCCTGGTAGGGAGACTTGCCAAGTATCATGTCATAATTTTTTTATCTAGTTTGACCAATAATTTCAGTGACAAGTATTTTAATTTGTTTAAAATTCGCACGTGAAACCGCGTTATTTAAATTGTGAAATGATTTTATGTTCAGCATGACTCAACACCCTAACACCACAATAGTGGAACGTACCCTGATTTTAACCGTAATAAGTTCTAAACCTCGCTTCTTTGCTTCAAATATCATGTGTGAGGCAAGTAACTTAATGTTTAAGTTACTTACTACGTGCTTCAACAAAATGATTCCCGAGGACCTATTGAATAGCACTGGTTGAGGCCCGACATGGCCAGGTAGGTAAGGCACTCGACTCGTAATCT
Source organism: Carcinoscorpius rotundicauda (assembly GCA_011833715.1). NCBI lineage: Eukaryota > Metazoa > Arthropoda > Merostomata > Xiphosura > Limulidae > Carcinoscorpius > Carcinoscorpius rotundicauda. The sequence goes on along the minus strand of CM022391.1, from coordinate 126,857,158 downwards.
GAGGGCCGCGAGTTCGAATTCCATCACACCAAATATGCTCGCCTTTTCAGTCGTGGGGGCGTTATAATTTTGCGTCAAATCTTACTATTCGTTAGTAAAAGTGTAGCCCAAGAGTTGGCGGTGGGTGGTAATGGCTAGCTGCCTTCCCTTTAGTCTTACACTGCAAAATTAGGGACGACTAATGTAGATAGCCCTAGTGTAGCTTTACGCGAAATTCAAACGCAAAAAACAACAACACTATTTGAAACTTCATGGGACATAGGTGGTGCTGCTAATGTTAGAATTACTTCATAAATTTTTCAACTGAATACACAGACTGCCATAACTCTTATTTTAGCTATCAGAAATGAAAGCAGCTAATTACTGTGCATCGTTCGTTTTATGATGCATAGTAATTGTTGTTATTTTGAACATGTAGTTTCTGAATTTGAAAATGTCGTGTTCATCATCCTGTGATTGCTATATTAAGGGTCGTTTTCATTATTGTATATGTGTGTACATACACACACACACATGTATCCTGATTTCTTCGTCAAGTTACGACTTTGATGTAGCCAAATCTTTAGTTATATTAGATCAGATAAACGTTAACTAAGTAATTTCGTTATGCCTACTTAACCTCCTACGGAGGAAGGTTCACAACTAACTAGATAAGGCTAACAGTGGGAGACTGGGAAGGATACACGGGTCGTTATCTTTCCTTACCTGTTTTAAACACGTACAGTGATCCCATGACCTCAGAAGACCCACTGGGATATCTGTGGGCCTTTGAAAAGTTGCTCTTGGATTTTTATCTATCCCTCTATTAAACGTTTAGCTTGATTTAGCATATGTTATAAACACATATAATATTGAAGAACTAAAAATAGTGTATTGATTTACATATCGTTTAATGTAATGGAGAGAATAATCTTGGCGGAACAAACGCCAATTCCATTTTTTCACATAGTTATTTATTTGTGCTCTCACAAAGGGTGAAAAAATATCAATCAATGTGTTTAATGCGTTAGACCATGATTAGGATGCACTGTTAGTTATGTGTGTTTATCTGTGTCAGTGTTTTGGTTGTTGTTCATGAGCTAGGAGAGCCAGGTTCAATCCAGACCCCCCCCCCAACGAAACTTTCCTTCTTTTTTCTTAACTAAAAAAACAAAACAGCATGTTTATTTCTTAGATGTTCAATTTATTTTGAATTTCACGCAAAGCTGCACTGGGCCTCTTTATTGCTAGCCAGTCCTAATTTAGCAGTAAAAGACTAGAAAAAAGGCAGTTAGTCATCACCACCCACTGCCAACTCTATTCTACGACAGCCATCTTACGTCATAATGATCAACTTACCTTTCTGGACAATAAAAAGGATAGAGACCGTTGACCCCGGCTCGGTACGATCAGATGGTTAAGGCGCTCGACTCGTAAACTGAGGGGCGCGGGTTCGAATCCCCTTACACCAAGCATGCTCGCCATTTCAGCCGTGGGAGCTGATAACATTCAGAATTATTATGACCTGTACAACCTCATATTTATGGAGAAGTGTTTCTTTTCCATCACTGTTAGAATTATCTCGATCTGTGCACACTCATTTTTGTATACAAGTGTATCTTTTCCATTACTGATAGGACTATCGTGCTCTTTTATATAAAGTAATGTATTATAGATAAGATTATAGAATTATCGGAATATATTTAAGATTTAGAATAATCATCATGTGGTGTAATAACCACAAGAAAGGTTAAAATTGAAATCAGATCAAATAACATTTACTTGTACACAATTTTAAATTTTCAGTTTATTTTATTTTTCGGGTTTTTACTGTTTTGTGTTATCATTCGTGGACTCTTTCTTTTCTGTTTAGGGGACGCTAGACTTGTATCTGAGGGTCACAGGTTCAGCCGCGGGAACGTTATAATGTGACAGTCAATCCCACTATTCGTTGATAAAAGATTAGCCCAGTATTTGGTGGTGGGTGGTGATGACTGGCTGCTCTTCCTTATAGTCTTATATTGCTAAATTAGGGACGTCTAGCACATGTAGCCCTCGTATAGCTTTGCATGAAATTCAAAACAAAACATCCACTCTGCAGCAATATCGTTTTTAATAAATTATAACAATGCCCAGTTTTTGTCTGTCCTGAAGATGCGCGCGCACTTCATTTTAATGGATATAAACAAATTATTTATTTGTTTTTCTTATAGCAAAGTCATATCGGGTTATTTGTTACATTCATCGAAGGGAACCGAACTCCTGCTTTTACATTGTAAATCAATAAACTTACCTCTGTCCCAGCAGGGGGAAAAACAAAAGGCAGATATAAATAAGCTTTAGTAAACATTTTATAGAAGAAGATACTAATAATTTATCTGTTTTTGAGTTTAACGTTAGGTTGTAGAATAACATTACAAGTTTATTAACTGATAATATTAAGTACGACAAACTTTAGTCCTGACTAAACTAAAGCAAAAAAAACGAACAAAAACACAAGTAGTGTTAATTTATCTCTTTATCGAACATAGACTGAACTTAAGAAAGGCATAACTAATGTTTGGCTTAAGATGTGTGGACTTTAAATTTTGTCTGAGATTACAGTTTTATTATATTGTCATTAAAATCCTGTATTTAAATAAATTCTGTTGTAGTAACGATTCTAATTTGCCAGCTATTTCTTGGATCACCTTAAATACCGATGAAATCCACGTATTGAGAAATTTGTGTGTTTTCTTATAGCAAAGCCACATCGGGCTATCTGCTGGGCCTACCGAGGGGAATCAAATCCTTAATTTTAATCTTGTAAATCCGAAGACATACCGCTGTACTAGCGGGGGGCATGTTCGCCTGTCACAATATTGAATTTACAACTGATTCCCCCGAAAACGATTACGTCATTTACTTTAAAATGTAAAGGAAACACCGCCAGTAGTCAGTCGGTTAATTGTAATATTAGAGATAGTTTCGTTTTTTTTTTAATGACTCGTAAAATGTTCCTTTCACCATGATCCATACAAGTTTATTAAAACTGTGGTTGAAAATCTGTTGAGGTCGTTTAATCTCGAGTTAAAATTCGTAACGGATAAGGTCTCAATATACTGATATTTTTTGTGTTTCTTTTCTATGGCCTTTAGTTTCCAATTACATAAACGTCAAATGCTATTTTAGTGACGGAACATCGATCTTAACAAAGACAGATCAGTGTCGTGTTGCTGTTTTCTGTTGAAGAGAATACTTCTGGTCATACCATTTCTTCGTTTGTTTTGTGTCTTTGTTTTTAAATTCTGCATAAAGCTACACGTAGGCTATCTGCGCTAGCCGTCCCTAATTTAGTAGTGTAAGACTAGAGGGAAAGCAGCTAATCATCATCACCCACAGTCAACTGTTCTACTGCTCTTTTACCAACAAAGAGTGGGATTGACTGTCACATTATAACTCCCACGGCTAAAAGGGCGAGCATGTTTAGTGTGGCGGGCCTCCATTTCTTTGTAACCATAAGAGACGTTTAACTTTGTTTTCCAGAACTGACATATGTCGAGTATTCTGCTTTAAAATGCGTTTTGTTTTGCCACAGAAATTCCACTTTGTCTCTTTGAGAAAGCAATAAATACTTCTACGAATTTATAACACTAAAATCCCGGGCTCTGTTCCCCGCGGTGGACACAACAGATAGCCAAACGTGGCTTTGCTATGTCGTTATCTTGGATCAGCCAGTTAAGTTTCATAGCTACCTCTCTTACCTTACGTTTGATGCGATTAAGCTAAGTCGAACGATTCATTTATCTAGTTTTATTAAGTCACTCACAAATGCCGCGATAATGGCGTCTTACTTTTGTGAATTATATCAAAATGTTACAAATTAAATCTATGCAATGTGTGTGTGTTTGTGGCACATTGTAAAACAATTGCAAATCATTTTTTGTAATTATTTCACTTAGCGTATCTTTTAAAAACCTTCAGGTGAAATGAGATGCAGTTTATGATTACGGAGAGAATTGTTTTATTATAAAATAAGCTCATTTACGCCTATATCTATGTCGTCATCTGACTATGTATCTGTCAATCCATATATGGCTGATGACTGACTGGTAGACTGTGTATCCCCAACACAATGTAGGCTTTGCTTCCGCAGTTACTCCAAAAACCTAGGACATATTTTATATCCCACATTATTGCTTGTACCCTGTATCCTTTCGATTAGTGAAGCGTTTTCTATTTTTATTTAATTTTGTTTATGGTCATAACAAACTAATATAATTGGTCAGAGGTTTGGATTTGATGTTTTTAACGCAGCTCCTCCTTTTGATTTTGTTTATATATCTCTTTAGTACTAATTTTCTCTCTCTCTCTCTCTCTCTATATATATATATATATACAAAAATGTAGGCACCTTCTACACATTTGAGACAGCTATATACTACTAATTACTTTAACAACTTGCGTATTGCCCCGTCAAGAATGTCGGACGAAGTATTACCATCTCCACCCCACAGTACTCCCTGATCTCCAATTTCTTACCTAACGAAAATAAATACATTTTGCAAAATCAGTAAAGAAGCAGAAAAGTGCAGTCGAGGCAGTCAAACGTCGCTAAATTCCTTTGTGAACCAATCACAATTAAAATCATTCACGAAATGAATTCGTGTCGTATTCATAGATTTACCAATAATCAATTGGTAAAACTCAGCACTTTTAATATTTTGAAAAAACCAGTGTGTTGAAACAAAGGCTTTGATGTTATGTTGCTTAGAAACAAAAGAATAACTTAATATTGTCATTTGTCTGTGTACTGAATGTATAAAATATAATGTAGAGACAATAAAGTTGAAAAAATATTTGATGATTTCTAAACTTAGAGTCCCTGTCCATTAAAAAGTTTCTTTATATTAAAAACGTTGGTGATATAGCAGGAAATAGCTTAATTCAGAAATGATTTAAATATTGACAAGTTGTATGCACTTGGCTCTAGGCTATGTGATCCTATAGTACGTCTTTACTTATTATATCAACATTCACTACACTTATAAAGTTTCATGACCCCTTGCACCATTGTCATTAAACTCGTAGTTCGCAGACATTAATGTAAAGTTTTTATTTTATTTCGATCAACATATTTTGACTTTATGACTCCTGTTTCGGTCTCCCTGAGGGACATCGGTAAGTCTACGAATTTACAACGCTAAGGTCAGGGATTTGATTTTCCTCGGTGGACTCAATGGATATCCCGATGTGGATGTGCTACAAGAAAACACACACACCTGTTTCGAAAATATTTGGCAAGGCCAGGTGGTTAAGACACTCCACTTGTTATCTGAGGGTCACGTGTTCGAATCCCTGTAGCACCAATTATGATCGCCCTTTCAGCCGTGGGAGCGTTATACGTGACGGTCTATTTCACTATTCGTTGGTGAAAAAGTAGCCCAAGAGTTGGCGGTGAGTTGTGATGACTGTCTGGCTCCCCTCTAGTCTTACACTGCTAAATTAGGGACAGATAACCCTCGTGTAGCTTCAAGCAAAATTCAAAACAAACCAAACCTGTTTTGAGAAATCAAGTATGACTTGATACACCCTGTCTATTATACAGATAGATATTTTAACACATTCTTCACCTTTTAAATCAAATATTTAATAAATTTCTCTTTTCAAGGTATTCCGTTTAATAAATAAAATATAGTTATCACCAGGTAATACACAAATATATATATTATTTCTCTACATTTGCAGTTTTACGCCATCTGTAAGCCTATCTATGGATGAAAGTCGTGAATTTCCTAAAGTTATTGCGTTGCTTATAGTTCTGCTGTACTCGTGTTTCTTATAAATAGGTTGGAGACATTTTGTTTACATAAATGTTAATCTAATCATTTTAGACTTAACGAATATCACTGAACACAGTGTGTGTTCGTTTCGTCTTATTATTATTATTATTTTGGTGTAAAAGTAGTAAAGTCAGCGGACTGAATACCATTCTCATTAAATAAACATTCCAGAAATCTGAGTACCGGGCAAAAATAGTTGCTTCTCGCTTTTATTTCTGTTGTTACACAATAAACCAAATTTTCTGTATTTACTGCAAGGAGTTGAATCTCGAATTTTACCTATACGAGATCTCAAGCTGATCCATAACCTACCTATCAGTGGGCAGAGAAATTATGTTTGTTGTCAAGTGCAAGGATACAAAATGGACTATTTGTGCTATACTAAGAATTCCAGAGGTATCAGGTTTCATATTTACCACTGAATCATTGGAGTGCAGGTAGAAAATAAGATTTATACGTTCTCATACTCCTAGCATTTTCACTTTCCAAAACGAAGGCTTATATAAAAGCAAGTGGATATTAATGCGATCTCTGACAAAGCGCATTAATTAAATTAAAACAAGCAAAACTATCCACCCTCCAGGTAGGCTTCACTGCTAGTTCCTGCTAAAGGCTATTGGGTCTGCGGTCTTTTCTAGAATTGTCTGACAGTTCCACAACAATTTACTCGTACTAGAGGGTGAAGATTGTTCACCATCCACAATAAAAATGATTTTACTAATATTTTAGTTTAAAATGAACTATTATCGCCTCCTAGATTTCATTTAAGTATTTCTTTTTAGATGCATTCATCAGTGAAGGTGCCTAGCTTTTCACTCACGAAATGTTCAGTAAAAAAACATTAAATAATGTGTTTTTTATTTCTTTAATACTTGAAACTTTTGTATATTTTTATTGGTTAAATCAGAAACACGTCACCTTTTGCGGAAATTTCAGTTGTTTTGTTTATTGTTCAACTATAAAAATGTTTCCTAGTTATAAAAATATTACCCAGGTGTGATTGGTGATGATCGGGGCGGTGGATTCAGATATCCGAGTTTTAGATGTAGATGTCACAAGTTCCATTATAATAAGCTAATAGATAAAATATATATACTGTTAGTCCTCAGATTAAGTGATTACACCTTAGAGCATGTTTAAAAAGATACACCTGTTTATCGCGTTTCATAACTTTTCTTTCTTTTTTTTTCAATTTACTTCACCAGGGCACAGCGGAATGTCTACCTCTAAAAACAGAGTAAAAGAGTTGCCCAAAAGTTGGCGGTGGGTGGTGATAACTAGCTGCCTTTTCTCTAGTTTTACACTGCTAAATTAGAGACGGCTAGAGCAGATAGCCCTTGTGTAGCTTTACTTGAAATTCAAAACAAACCAAAGGTAATGTTATGCTATTACTTCTGTGCCTGCTCTACAGTGGTTCGGAGGTAAATATGAAGTCTTATACCTCTAAAAACCTGGTTTCGATACCTGTGATGGGCAGAGCACAGATAGCCATTTGTGCTTAATATCTAACAGTAACAAAGCAATTATCTGTTTTTCTTCTTTTTGCGCATCATAACCCGACCCTCGCTAGTACAGTGGTAAGTCTACAGATTTACGATACTAAAACCGGGGGTTCGATTCCCCTCAGTGGGCTCAGCAGATAGCCCCATGTGGCTTTACTATAAGAAAAAATATACGTATCATAACACAAGAGGAACCGAAAGCGTTTGCAGTTATATCAGAAACACAGTGACATTAAACCACGAAATTCAGTGTATTAGGTAAATATGAAATAATCGTGGTGTATTCTTGTGGACGTGAGATAACGGATGTGTTTATACCCATGATGCTCCAAGGAAGGATCTGCACTTACCGATGACGTTTTTTTGTGGACTGGAGTTTCTCTGATCAGACATTCCAATAAGGAACGTCCCAGTCCATAACGAAACGCGACACTTCATTTCCATTTATTAATTTGTGCCCGAAGTGACAGGACGGAATCTTTGGGAAACCCGTCGTTGGCAGGCTCTGTTCATTTCAGGAATGCAGTTTTGTCTATTTACAACAGACAACGTATGTGTGTGGCATCATAGATGAACCAGAAACATCTCGATTTTTCTTGAAACAATAAACAAACCAAGGACAGCCTGCGGATACTGTTTATGAAACAGGTAAAACAAGGCACGCGCAGCCAGACAACTAACTCATCCTGTTAATCGAAAAGATCTGTGGTGTTGAAGCGCTCTCTGCAACACCAGAACCACCCAAATTTAATAAATGGAATTATTGCAAACAGAAGACTAGCTCCTTCTTAAGGGGTCAGTGACAGATAGAAGATATTTTACTCTATTAATTAATCTAGATGACAAGATAAAACACACCCACAAACAAGTTTATGCTATCAATCACAAAAAATAGGTAAAACAACGGACGTTGTTGAAGTATACAAAACTAAAGAAACATTCTGACAAATACATATTTAAAATGTTAAAAATAGTTATTTAACAGTTGTTGGTAAAGAGAGAAATCCACGTATTTTGTCTGAAGTTGGCAACAAAGTTAAAATCGTTGGCTGCCAAATTAGCTAGTATTGATTCTCTTTATTTCACAAGTTCATATAATGTTAACAAGCATCAGTCTTTGCTAGATGAAAAATTGCCGTATTTTAAAACATATTGACATTCCAGATTAACAGCTATCTTCAGTATTCTCAATGGGGGCGTTACAGGTTAACAACTTTGTTCGTTTGTTTTTGAATTTCACGCAAAGCTCCACGAGGGCTATCTGCACTAGCCGTCTCCAATTTAGTAATGTAAAGCTAGAGGGAAGGCAACTAATTATCACCACCCACCGCCAACTCTTGTGCAACTCTTTCACCGACGAATAGTGGGATTAACCAAACGTTTTATCGCCCCAACGTCTGAAAGGGTGATCATGTTTGGTGTAGCGGAGAAATTCAAATCCGCAACTCTCAGATTACAGAATAACAAGTGTTTTCAGTGGAGGCGTTTCAGAATAACAAATATTCTCAGTGGGAGCATTACAGATTAACAAGTATTCTCGGTGGGGGCGTCACAGATTAAAAGCAATGCTTGGTTTTAAACGTTACAACTTTAATAATGACAAAAGTTACAGGTTCAAACATTATAGATTAACAATAGTACATAGTTCGAGCGTTACCAGCTAACAATAAGTATTTCGTTGTTTAAACATTGTACATCAACATAGTCTGAACGGCGCACATTAACAACAATACATAGTTTTGTGCATAACAGTTTGCACATTGGCCACCAACATTACAAATTAACAACAGAACACGTTATGAATAAACAAAACTACAAAGTTTGCAGTAAATAGGTCTGTAGCAAATTGTTGTTTATTTGTAAATATCTCTGTAGATACGTGTTTTATTGATAAGTAGCTCTATAGATACTTGTGTATTTGTAAATAGCTTAGTAGATACTTGTTGTTTTGTTTGTAAATAGCTCTGTAGATAATTGTTGTTTTGTTTGTAAATAGCTCTGTAGATAATTGTTGTTTCTTTGTTTGTAAATACTTCTGTAGATAGTTGTTGTTTTTGTTAGATACTTGTTACTTGTTTGTAAATTGCTCTGTAGATACTTGTTGTTTTGTTTGTAGTAGATCTGAAGATACTTGTTTAATTGTAAATAGATCTGTAAATACTTGTTTATTTTTTAATAAATAGCTCTGTAAATAGTTGTTGTTTTATTTGTAAATAGATCTGTAGATACTTGTTTAATTGTCTGTAAATACCTCTGTAGATAGTTGTTGTTAATTGCTTGTAATTACTTCTGTGGATTCTTGTTGTTTAATTGTTTGTAAATAGATCTGCAGATACTTGTTGTTTATTTGTTTGTTAATAGCTCTGTACATAGTTGCTATTTTGTTTGAAATAGATTTGAAGATAACTGTTGTTTATTTGTTTATAAATAGCTCTGTAATAGTTGTTGTTTTGTTTGTAAATAGATCTGTAGATACTTGTTGTGTTTCAGCTTTGCAGATACTTGCCGTTGTTCTAGTTCTGTATATACTCGTTTAATTGTTTGTAAATAGATCTGTAGGCATTTTTTGTTAATTGTTTGTAAATAGGTCTGTAGATACTTCTTGCTTTGTTTGTAAATAGATCTGAAGATACTTGTTTATTTGTTTGTAAATAGATATGTAAATACTTGTTTAATTGTCTGTAAATACCTCTTTAGATACTTGTTGTTAATTGTTTGTAAATAAATCTGAAGATACTTGTTGTTTAATTGTTTGTAAATGGAATAGATCTGTAGGTACTTGCTGTTTAATTGTTTGTAAATAGGTCTGTAGATACTTCTTGCTTTGTTTGTAAATAGATCTGAAGATACTTGTTTATTTGTTTGTAAATAGATATGTAAATACTTGTTTAATTGTCTGTAAATACCTCTTTAGATACTTGTTGTTTAATTGTTTGTAAATGGAATAGATCTGTAGGTACTTGCTGTTTAATTGTTTGTAAATGGAATAGATATGCAGGTACTTGTTATTTAATTGTATGTAAATACCTCTGTAGATACTTGTTGTTTTGTTTTTGCTCTGTGGATACTTGTTTTGTTTGTAAATAGCTGTGTATATAGATACTTGTCGCTGTTTTGTTTAACGTTAATAAACTTCTGAAGACAACTCAATTTCGCATAGTATGTTTTAAAGAAAGTTTTCAGTGATCGAGTTTACTCTAAATTATTTATTAATTTTGTTTAGAATTAAGCACAAAGCTACACAATGGGCTATCTGTGCTCTACCCACCACGGGTATCGAAACCCGGTTTTTAGTGTGTAAGTCCGCAGACATACCATTGTGCCACTGGGGGGCGATTTATTAATACTGAACAGGAAAAAAGCTATAGTAGAATCTTTTGGCAGTTAACAAATCATTCTAGACAAAACAACTACTACAAAAAAGTTCTTTCAGTGGAACAAATATATCAATAAACTCGAACGGATTTACAGAATAGACACATTAGATAAGGTGGATTTGGATAACATTGTGCACGATACAGCTTATACAATACTTGGGTGAAGGCGTGGAAAATAAATGTGTTGCGCGAGAGGCGTATAACTATGATATTGTTATCGAACTACGCTTCTGTACATATTTACATGTCCTATATATCATAACACCACTAGGAGGCGGGAATAATTTTGTGTTTCTACATATGGCTGTTGTTCTTACTGTCCGTATGCGTGAATACGACATTATAGTTGAAGAGGGATGTACTAGATCTGAAAGGGGGAATCTGTAGCTACTAGAATATTAGTGTGAATACAGAAGAGTAGCCACAGAATGATGGCAGAGGAAGAGAACACACGCAATACAATAATTTGCTCATGTACAGATAGTCGACTGACTCATTTAGTATTTAGCTGTTCGTTTATTTTTTATTATTTAGAAATCAATGCCCTTACAGTTGTTACCGAGAACGGTACCTTTCAAACAACTTGGAACACAATTACGTCCGTCCTTCTAAAGAGGATGATAAACTCAAACGTCAAGAAATACGAAAGTAATTAATAAAAAATATTATGCGTGAATTTTCAAGGTGGCAATGTGAGAGGAGTTCGGGAGAAGTTCGTGTTTGTTTCTTAGTTGCCATAATGAAACCGGTCATCAGATATTCTTACTTAGTTACAAGATAGTTTCACGTCTAAGATGGTCCACTTGTTTAACACAATAGTCTTTTCGTTAATCTTAATTTCTTGAAGTTAAAGGTTTTAAAATTCTTTTTGCGAGTATGGATCAATTAATATACGTACGGAAGTGCTGTTACTTTATTTAATAGATTAGACATTTAGTTATTTTGATCTGGGATTACTTAACAATCAGTTAACTTATTTGTTGCAAATGTTTCATTATTTAGCCGGTTAATTTGAGATTAGTTGATAATCAATTAACGCATTGTTGCAAATATGTGGTTGTTTAGCCAGTTAGTATAGGATGAGTTGATAATTTTACAAATATGTCGTTTTTAGATCTGTTAATATAAGATTTATTTATTTATTTAAGTCATTCATTTAATCGGTTAACCCGGAATTATTTCGAAATTAGTAATATAATTCTTACAGATCTATTACATTGTTTTCAGTAAGCCTTGTTGAACAGTGTGGATACACAAAGTTTAAACATTCTATAAAAATGTAAATAAAATACAAAATAAAATGATGAAATAAATTAAAAAGTACCAAATGAACGAGGAATAGAATAATGAGACAATATTATACAAGTTATTCAGAACGAACCTAATTACAGTGACGTTGTATTATTGTTTAAAATTGAGAGTTTATTTATAATGGCCTGGCACGACCAGGTAGTTAAAGCACTTGACCCGTAATCCGAGAGTATTGAGTTCTAATCCCGATCACACCAAATATACTCGCCCATTCAGCTGTGGGGGTGTTATAATTTCACGATCAATTCCACTATTCGTTGGCAAAAAAGTAGCCCAAGAGTTGACGATGGATGGTGATGACTAGCTATTTTCCCTCTATACTTACTCTGCTAAACTAGGGACTGCTAGCGCAGATAACCCTAGGGTAACTTTGCTCGAAATTTAAAACAAACCAATCGTTTATAATAGATAATTCCTTTTAAATTAAAAGTTCAGTATCGGATGATCTAGATGGAATGACATCCAAATCAACAGGTTATATAATCATTTCACAACATTTGTTTATTGATTTGACAGTTTTATTTCGAATTTTTTTAAACGTAAATTTAACCCACTCTTCTCAATAGAGCATATAACATCTATTCTAACGACATCTCTCTTTTTTCGTATCGAAATTACCACGTTACAGAACATTCTAAGAAGCAACAGTTATCCCTTACATTTTATTTTTGCCCTAACACGCATATTTCTGTCTTGCAGGTCCGGCATGGCCAGATGTGTTAAGGCGTGCGACTCATAATTTGAGGGTCGCGGGTTCGCATCCCCTTCGCACCAAACATGCTCCCCTTTTTAGCCGTGGAGAGAGGCTTATAAAGTGAAGGTCGTTCCCACTATTCGTTGGTAAAAGAGTAGCCCAAGAGTTGGCGGTGGGTGGTGATGGCTACCTGCCTTCTCTCTAATCTTACACTGCTAAATTAGGGACTGCTAGCGCTTGCTTTTAGGCAAGCAAAGTTTCATTCTGAAGTCAAAAATGTATTCTGTATTTTAATTATTTTTATTAAATATTTAAATTTATAAATGTTTGTACCTAATTATTTACCCTCTTTAATATTTAACCGATCAAGAATCAAATGTTTATTACTGTACACATGTGTGTCAAATGTTCCTTGTTGCTGCCGTCGCTGGGTTATTCAGTATTAAATTTCAATTTCTTTGTTTTTTTTTTAATTTCACGTAAAGCTACACGAGGGTTGTCTGCGCTGGCCGTCCTTAATTTTGCATTGTCAGACTTGAGGGAAGGTAGTTGGTTATCACCACCCACCGCCAACTCTTGGGCTACTGTTTTACCAACGAAAAGTGGGATTGACCGTCACATTATAACGCCCCCACGGCTGAAAGAGTGAGCATGTTTGGCGCGACGGGAATGCGAACCCGCGACCCTCAGATTACGAGTCGTACGCCTTAACATGCTTGGCTGCCGGGCCATTAATTCTATTAAATAGTTTTGTCTTTAGTTAGTCTGTATTGGTTAAATCTAAAATTATTTTTTATACTTCTAAATGTTGTTTGGTTATGTATTTGAGGCGGTTAATATGGGATTTGAACGGGATTCTCAGCTGCTGCAAATATCATTACTTTGGTACTAAAAAGATTAATATAATTGTTTAAATACAGGTTAATTCAGAATTAGTTAAATTATTGTTGCGTCATATCATATCTGGAATTAATTAACTCATTGTTGCAAATATCTTGACTTAGTCCGGAATTACTCAAGTGATTGTTGCAAATGACATCACGTGCCTCAGGGTCATTAATCTTTAAAACCAAAGACAGGTCTTCATCCCATCGCCATTCTGAAACAAAGGAGCAAAACTTGTTACGAGACTTTTATTGAATTCCATACAGTTAATTGTTTGTTTCAGTACATTCGGGGTCGTTATATCTTCACTATATATTTTATTAGACGACACCTGGGTATGAAGTGAAATTTCAATGTTTCAAATATTCTGTTACAAAAAAAGATAGCTGAAAACTAAATAGTTTACTTATGAAAAGAGAAAGCTACAAATCTTTGTTAGTTTTACATGTAGTTTTTCGATATAACGAAACAGAAATCTGTATAAATAGACGTGTTTGTGTGCTTTTTTCTTACACCAAAGCATCAAGCTATCTGCTGTACACATAAGGGGAGTCGAACTCCTAATTTTAACGTTTTTAATTCAAACACTGTCCTGTATACATATAATAGCAATGTCAGCTGTCTGTTCATGTAACTACATCGCAGTGTGTGGATAGATCTAACCGTTACTGGTGCGGAAGATTATTTGGTCCATGCAGGGGTATCTAATCTGGTTTTGGTGCGCTGTTTTTCTTTTTTTTAAAGTATACCTTAATAACACGAGCATTAACTAAAGAAGCAGTCTTTACTCATTTATTGAATGTTTTATTTTTAACAGAGCAGACCTTAAAAGTGTTTTATGAAAAGTTTGGCAGTATTTTCCTAGTTCCTTCACTTATAACAGCTTCAGATCATTTCTGATTCAGAGATGAAAATAGTCAATACAGTCTATAGTGAGCCAGAGTATTGACGTTATAACAGCTTCTGATCATTTCTGATTCATAGATGAAAACAGTCAATGCAGTCTAGAGTGAGCCAGAGTATTGACGTTACAACAGTTTTAGATCATTTCTGATTCATAGATGAAAACAAACAATACAGTCTAGAGTGACCCAGAAAATTAACGTTATAACAGTTTCAGCTCATTCGTGACTCAGAGATGAAAACAGACAATACAGTCTAGAGTGAGCTAGAGAATTAATGTTATAACAGCTTCTGATCATTTCTATCGTTTGAACTAGAAATGATGTTAAATATGTATTTAGCTCTTCCTTTACGCTCCTATATAATACGTTTACTCGATGTTAATTGTTTCGGAGTCGTTAGCTAAGTATTTAAAACCTAAAGCTCTAAATACATCATATCTCAATAAACATGTATTCGAGTTAATTGGATTTTTTTAATATTCGAGACAAGCTACAAAAGAGTTATCTAAGCCTAAAGTTTCTAGTATAGCATGGCCAACGCTACCTACCGTCTACTTTGGGGCCGTAATTGTGCAGTGCATAGGTTCCCAAACTTTCCGAGTTCAAGAACACTGGAACATTCAATCTTCTGACTGAACCCACCAGTTTGGGTACCCCTGGTATAGTGTCATTTGACTGTCACTCTTATAATTCATCATTACCTGAGTTATGTTATAATCCAGCTCGTTAACTACTAAGCCACGTCTAGTTTGTGTGTTTATGAAAGATTGAGCTTCTTATTCATAGGTTAAGTTGAAATATAAGAAATAAGTGCAAGGTTTATGAGTACTAAATGGCAGATCCAACTACAAAACGTTAGTGAGACAGATAGACCCAATTACAGAACGTCAGTGAGATAGATTGATCCAGCCACAAAACGTCATTGAGACATATATCCAACCACAAAACATCAGAAAGACAGATAGACCCAGTGATAGAATGTCAGTTAGACAGATAGATCCAACCACAACATGTCAGTGACATAGATATATCCAAATACAAAACTGCAGTGAGAGGTGAGTCCAATTACAGAGCTTGAGTGAGACAAACAGATCCAACTACAAAACGTCAATGAGACAAATAAATAGAATTACAGAACGTCAGAGAGACAGATAAATCCAATTACAGAACGTCGGTAAGGCAGATAAATCCAATTACTGAACGTCAGTGAGATAGATCCAACTACAAAACTACATTAAGATATATATATATATATATTAAATCCCATACATATTTCTGATTGATCATTTTCAATTATACTCAGCGGAAACATTGTTATATACGTTTTTCTACATTAATTCTGTTTCTACAGGAAACAAATAAGTTACCATTTAACAACAGTGTTTGTATATTTACATGCATAAACATAAGCCGTTATGTTACGAAACTTTGTCAATAATTGATGGTTAATTTTCTAGTACCATAAACTAAATCTTCTCAGTATTCAAGTTCATTAATTAATTTACTCAGTAAATACTTTGGTAGTTCATGTAAGAATTTTAAAGAACATTTTATACATTTTCTGAGGTTCCTTTAATACTGTTAAACTGACTTTGAGTCTTATAATTGTTATCAGAAAGTGGTAGTGTATAAGATGTATTGTTGTTGTGTCACATGCATTTAAGCCACGTAACTGTCATCAAAAGATGCTTATGTATTGTGTATTGTTGTTCCATCAGATGAGTTTGAGTCATGCTTGTAACATACTGTTATCAAGAGGTGGTAGTTTATAATGTGTATTGTATAGTCATATACGACTGAACTGTGTAGCTGTTATCAGAGAGTGTACAGAATGTATTGTTGTACAGCCTATAAGTCTGAGACATTCAACTTTTATCAGAAGGAGCTACTATATTGTTCCACAGTAAGCTAAGTCATGTTAAGTAACCAATCTATGGATACTTTCGATTAAGTGAGAAAAATATTCCAATGCATTTTGTTTCGTGTTGTACTCTGCATTTTTATTTTATTACACCTGTTGACGTGAGTTACTAAAGTTAAATAACCGCCAGTGGGAGTGGTTTTTGCTACAGTATGCGCTTCGATCATTAAGCCTTTTTTTTCTGTAAGGTTGCTCGTGAGTCCTACTTTCAAGACACAGCGAAAATTGTATTTTTATATAAAATTATCTAGTTGCTTTTGACCACTCCCCTACATTGTATTACCTCACTGAAGATAAACTGGCTTCTATTCCTTCTTAAATAAGTTATTATTTTTCACATAATATATTTATGCTCTGAATGCGCTATTGTTGTCGCTTCCTACCGCTTTTTATTTTTAGTATTGACTGTTGATATGGAGGTTTATGGAAAGCAAGTAATTTATGTAGATTGTAATGTTTTCAAAAGCTTGCAAACTGTAATTGTAAAGTCGATTACACGTGACGCTTATTTTTAGGAAATGAAAAATAATGAGTTGCATCTTTCTACAAAACATTCGTGATATGAGAACAGATCTTGCCGTTTTTGACTGTTGTAACGTCATGACCTGCGACAGAAGAACAAATTTCGATGTTCTTGGGTCTCATGACGTAATTATTTGGGATACAATTTTTTTAGATGGTATTCACAAAAATTAACAATTTATTAAGATTTAACTTATATCTCTTTTTTCCTCGTATCAAATATCGTCATTTGTCTGAATACAAGAAGTTTACTTCCAGAAAAGCGAGTTCCAGAATTGAATTTTGCACACGGTATCGAAATGACATATGGATTTTTAAATGTCTACGTGTAATTCCAAAAACGTAATCATTAATGAGTCGCTTGTTTTTATTTTTATTTTGTATGTGTTATTACAGTTTAGTTTCTAATATTAGACAAATTTAATTTTCCTCCTTAAGCCTATTTTTCATTCTGAACTTTACATGAAACCTACTTTTTTTCAATTTTTATGTTACCCTCCGCTAGTGTAGCGGTATGTCTGCGGATTTACAACGCTAAAATTAGTGGTTTGATTCCCATCGCTGGGCTGAGCAAATAGCCCGATTTGGCTTTTATATAAGAAAAACACAAACACACTCAATTTATGTTAAGCCTACTTATTTTTACGTTAAGACTTGTTCGTATTTTTTATCTTTATTGGGTTTTTGACCCCAATCATTTTTTCTAGTTCTTGTCATATCTCTTTCTTGCAAACGTAATGTTGTTTGTTAGATTGTTTTCTCGATAGCTTCTGATGATTCTAGTTTGTTGCAATGTTAAATCGTATTTATAAGCTTACAAAAATCTATTTGGAATTATATCTATTGTTTGAGCAGGTGTGAATGCCTAACATTTAACTAACATTGTTTTCCCATTTTTCGTCATTTTGACCTGAACAGACTTGTTTTAGCTATGAGATTACATGTTGAAATCATTAGTTTGTGCAGTGATATTATCTGATAAACAGAATAAAAGAAATGAACACCAACGTCAAAATTGGTAATGTTTGATCGATTATTATTCCATTTTAGCAGTAACTATAACAATGTTTGAAAACTTTTTCCGGACGACGACCGTATTGAGATAATGTCACGAAACGAAAAGTTGCCAATGATGTAAAAGATATCGTGTTGTAACGAAATGCTGGAATTTTCCAAATATTTTTCAGTTTTACTCAGAGTTGTTAATCCTTAGAAACAGAGACAGGTCTTCACGCCGTCACGTAGTTAGAATTAGTATTCATTGTTGCAGTTTCTGTCACGTAACCCAGAATTAGTTAACTCATTGTTGCAATTGCCGTCACGTAACCCAGAATTAGTTAACTATTTGTTACAAATTCCGTCACGTAGCCCAGAATTAGTTAACTCATTGTTGCAATTGTCGTCACGTAGTTAGAATTAATTTATAAACCCATTCTTGTAAATGCCATCACGTGGCTCAGGGTCATTAACCTTTAGAAACAGGGACAGGTCTTTACCCCCATTCCGAAATAAAAGAATAAACTATGTTATTAGAATTCTGTTGAACTTCATACAATTATTAGTTTGTTTAAGTGCGCAAAAGCTACCTTAGCTTTGCTCGTTACAAACAGTTAATCCCGAATTTTAGTGTTATAAGATTTTAGGCTTAACGTGGAGCCGCCAGAGAGGCATTTCTAAATAGTTTCGGTTGTTTTTTGCAAACGTGAAAATCATTCCACATTAAAAGGGCCGATTAGAATTAGTCTTTGTTATAAATGGAACACACCAACGTTTTCAATTTTAACGTATATTTTAGTCGGATAATTACGTTATGATACACGGTTATTTTTGTTTTTTGATTAAGGATTTGTGTCAACAAGAAACTGATTCCATTCAAGATAAATGCATAGCTGTGGCCACTAATCAAGATCTTTACCGGGCCACTTTTCATGTGCAGCACGTTCCGCCCTCACGTGGGCTCGTTCTAAAGGGGCAGCACCTGTCAGATTCTCGCCAAATAGGGGGTTGTTTGAGAGGTGGGGCCGCATTTATAGAAGGATTTGACCTTGTAGAACCAGTAGAAGAGAAAATTTCAGAAGCTCTCTCTCTCACAGTAACTTTGAGGTTAAAGTTTAATACATAAGGGTCATATTTCTTTCCTGTTGTGGTCTCACATTTTGTTTATCGTTTATGATTTACACCCCTCTTTTTATTTATTTTCCCGTTTTAATCTGATATTCCTGATCTATTTTGTTGATTTTTGACTGTATGTTTTACTTTTCATATTTATATATCCTATCATTGTTTTTGTGGTCATAATTCGCTACAAATTTTTGAATTGTTATTTATCGTCTATTTATTTTGTATAAGATTTTTGTTATTACCAATAGTCATAAGGTTCTGCTCTTCGATAACAATAAAAAAATTTACAGTGCATCAACTTAAACGTCATAAGATGTTTTACGACACTATATTATGAGATATGCGTGCTACTTGACGTTATTTATATAGTTGGACATTTTTGTTTTTGACAACTTCGAAGCTGTAAGTTCACCCTCAGAAATACGTTACGTCAAGGGTGGCCATTTTGATAATGCTATAGCTTCACTTAAGAGCGAGCATGAGGCCTAACTAGTCTGTGCAATTCACATGAATTGAGACATGAAAAGATGGATTAACCTGGATAATCGTTCATCATTACGATAAGCATGTGTCAGAGGTCCCCATAAGCTTCCCTCTTCCATCAAGCAAGTGGCATCAGCACTTAGTCTTGCTTGACATTGTCCATTTCCAAGACTGGTTTTCGTCAGTCGTGGCAGTTTCTGGCAGTCAGAGATCAAGGTGTTTCTATACCAAAGGAAGTCTTGCAGGAAATAAAATATTGCTCATTACTGTCGCTTAGTTGGCTATTAGTGTCAAGCTTAACAGACGGGTTGACTCTGTTCGTTCCGAGAGATGCATGACTTGGAATGGTTGATACAGCTTAACGTGGATCATCAGTGGGAGAAAGGTGAGAGACATTAACATTGCAAGGAAGCTGGCTGTCTCTGGATCGATGGTGTAAAACTCCCACGGGAAGGAATAAAACAGTTTCAGGCGTTGTTGTATTGAATTTCTTTCTTTCGCGTTAATCAGGGAGCCACCACGACACGTGAAACCCATTCTGTAACATGTTTGTCTAGGCAGGTGGAACTCCTTCAGGAAACACAAGCGTTGTACTACACAGTGTATGCACCTGATTACTTTAGGAATACTATGAAACACACCACTGTTTGAGAACCAGGCGCGTTTCGCCGATATAATGGGGCGGAGAATCCCCCAGGACCAACAGAAGAGAAGACCAAAGGTCACCTAGACTTTAGCTATACGGTTTAACGGGGTTCTCAGAAATATGCTCTATAATGTAGAGGGTGAAAAACACTGCCTTCCTTTTCTTTTTGAAACGCCCCCCATCCAGTGGCACAGCGGCAAATCTGCAGATTTGTAAGGCGAACAAAAATAGGTTTCGATCCCTGTGTTAAGTACGGTAGTGGTAACTTTGCAATTAACTACAAACGAACCTTCTCGCAATCGTGCGGCTAGTTACCCAACTATATTTTTGCCTTGTCTGCCCTTCAAATGAATTCCAAAACTTTCCATTATTGCTACTCTGTGAAACCACGCAAAATTTGAGAAATACAGCTTTGTTGTAAGATACGTGTTTGTGTTTTCTTATAGCAAAGCCACGTCGGGCTATCTGCTGAGCCCACCGAGGGGAATCGAACCCCTGATTTTGCGTTGTAAGTCCGAAGACATACCGCTGTACTAGCGGGGAGCTTGTAAGATATACAAATTATAGATGAACAGCGGCTGACTAATTTAAATACATTTCACCCTCCACATTATCTGTGGTTTAAGGTCATTCTTGATTTTATGCCTATTGTAGCAACAGTAGTCATTTTTTTAGACTGCTTAAAGTTTCTGTTAACAAATCTCAGTAACAACCAGTTGTTTAGTTAAAACATAACCTCGACGTTGATAGAGTATTATATCAATATCATGACTCGACCTTAGACATGACACAAAATGTTGTTTTAGGAGTCACTTATCGATGTTTTTGATATTACACAAAATATACGACGTAATCACGCATAAACTTTCATATGTTACAGTGATAATATTATTGACTACCCAGTCCTTTGATATTACACAAATGCTGTGTTAACATTACATATAAATTTAATGTTAAAATCACTAGTCTATATCAGTCATCACAGAAGTACACTATTAAAATTACTATTCAGCTCTTAAGTATTTAACGAATGACAATTCAACTCGCTGTCCAACCTTTAGATGTTACATACATTTTTTTTCAAATTATATTCACCTCTTAGCTATTGCACAAACGTTATTTTCGTCAGATATTATACAGATGTTATTTCATGTCGCCATTTGCCCTTAAATGTCATACAGATGTAATTTCAATTCGATATTTTGCCCTTAAATATCATACAAGTGTCATTTTCAAGTTTTTGATATTACACAAATAACACAAACGTTATTTTTTTATTTGTTGAACGTTTCAAAACCCTTTGTTGTACTTGGTAGATGGCGCTCATCAAAATAGACATTGATACTCCGTAATAAACATACATCAATATTTATTCGTAAAGTTATATCATTCGTTGGGCTAGAATGTCATTGAAACAAACCACTCTGTCTAGGAAAGTATTATTACTCAATAATCACCCTAACTGTAAACCTAACTAGGGACACTTGGTTTAACTTACTAATTACTCTGGTTAAAGGGTGCTGAAGTATTCGCCATCTGTGTGTAATAGATACTAAATTACCTAACAACTGCTTTGTTTAAGGAATACAAAATTACTCACCCATACTGCGTTGAAGAGATATTCAATTACATCGTACAGGAAATACTTAATAACATACCACTAGTCTGTGAGGAGAACGCATAATTATTCTCTATAATTGTATTGAGACAGCTCAGTTTCTCACCAACGACTTTGTATAAGTTCAACTTAATTACTCACAAGCACTGTATGTTGGGGAAGTGTAGTTTCTGGGCGTTATTTCGTCTAAAGTTTACTCACCACAGCTCTACGTAGGTAACGGGGCACCCAGTTATATAAGGTTATTCGTTTACTCACCACAGCTTTCCGTAGGTAACAGAACAATCAGTTATATAAGGTTATTCATTCACTCACCACTGTTCCCTGGAGGAAACGGGACACCCAGTTCCTTACTGGGACATTATGTAAGAACTCACCTTCATTCCGTATAAGGTTATTTATTCACTCACCACTCTATAGAGTACGATATACTGACTGGTAAATAAATTTCTTACCGGCTATTACATGTAAAGACACCAAAATATTCATTGTGACCATACGTAAGGGACACTTCACGACTCTTGGGGTTTATGGGAAACAACCATCAATTCATCCGTAAGAATTAAGTCAACTTTTCTATACTTAGACATCAATAAAGATACGTAACTAATTATAAAGACTACAATAGTATGTTACGGTTTGTGGCTTTTTTAATAGTAAAATAATTTGAACATAACGTATCACGTGGTTCTGTTAATAACTTATGAGCCACGTGTATTGTATCAATAAAATCACAGTTTATAGCGACGTTTACTTTGGGGACACAGTTCACATTAACAGTTTAATATTATTGACTGTTTTACTCGAGACTGAAAAGTGCACTGTATAAAGAATAGCCAACATATGTAATATCACATTTATGATTAGAGTAAGTTACTGTTGTAATTTGACGTCTACTAGTTCATAATAACAGTGTTTGAGGAGTATTGTAGAATAATACGTACGTGAAAACTGTCATATTATCAGTAATAAAATTAATACAGTATCTCGTAAGATATTCTAACAAAATATCAGTGATGTTTCTATTACCAGTAGAATGTAACATAATACCACGTGGTTTACTATAGCCCAAGAAGCCACATCCTACTGGTAACAAAAATGTCACAGAATACCACATGGTTTACTAAAGGCCAAGAATTCACATTCTATTGGTAACAGAAACATCATAGAATACCACGTGATTTATTATTGACGCAGAAGTTACATTCTACACGTAACAGTCGCTGAGTTTTACGAAAATTACGCGAGGGCCCTATACGTTAGTATTCCCTAATTTTGAAATGATAGACTAAAGGGTAGCAGTTAGTCAACATCACCTACCGCCAACATTTTTGGGGTAATTCTCACCAACGAATAGTGGTGTTGATTGTACATTATAATGTCCCAATAGCTGAAAGAGCGAGTAGATTGCAAATCGACTACCCTAACCGTCAAGTTATAACAGATCCGTGTGTTAAACGCTCATGAATTAATTGTTTTTATTACTTTATTGCGTTAAAAAAATACCGTCCTCTCAGTCTTTAGTGCAGATCAAGATAACATTATGTTTGGAAAAGACTGTGTATTGTAGGTTAAAAGGTCAGATATCAGACGCCAACTTTCTCATCTTTCATTCTTCAAACTGTTGTTCAGGTTATGGACCAAGCCATCATAAACATCTGTTTATATAGTGTATATTATACGAGGGTAAAATAAAAAAAACAAAACAAGACAGTCGTTTTTGGCTCTTTATCCCGATTCGCAGATGCGGTTAAGTCTGAAAACTAATAATAAGTATTTATATTACTGAGCCTGGCTGGCACGTGGCTCTTCGAAGTACTGTTTGAAAATCATCAATACTGGTTACGACATTGCGAACTCTCGCAATTTTTTGTCAAGAGATATACGTAAAATTAAATTTGGCGTTTGTGAAAATTAGGCACAGTTTTAAGAATACTTTTTTAATCCATATGAAAATACCCCAACAAAAGTGAAATAAAATCTTTCAGAATTCTAGTAATAGGATTAATTCGTTGGTTCCTTCAAGAAACTGATTATTGTTTATTAATTCAATCAATCGTCTTCTATTTTAAATACTCTTTACCTTAAGATATTTGTATGTTTGCAAAGTTACATTAGGCCTCTGTCTCTGCTAGCTGTTCCTAATTTAGTAGTGAAACACAGAAGAAAGACGGCTATTTATCACAACCCACCGCCATCTCTTTGGCAACTCTTTTTCCAACGAATAGTGGGATTGACCGAACATTATAACGACCTCAAAGCTGAAAGGGCGAGTATATTTGATAAGGATTAGAATCTCCCGACCTTTAGATTACGAGTCAAGTGCCTTAACCACCTGTAACATGTTTCGTTTAAGAATACACATCAATGTACTGTCGAAACGTGTAGTAATGTTACTCAAAATAAAATCACGCCGTTATATTTATAAATCGTTCGTTGTTTTCATGTTTACTGTTATATTAGTACAATGTACTTCCATATGCATTCTTCCAGTGACTTGTTGTATATTACTTGTTGGACGCTTATGGGTTCTAATGATATGTTGTAACTGTTTGAACACTTGTGGATTCTAATGACATATTATATATTACTAGTTAAACAATTGTGGATTCTAATGACATATTATATATTACTGGTTAAATACATGTTGATTCCGTACATAAGGAGATTATGTTAACTATAGTTTTATCTGTGTAGAAATCCAGAGTGTGTGACATTGGATCAATAGAGATTAAAACAAACATACGTAGATATTGATAGTTTGACGCTTTAGGATAAAGAAACATTTATAACTTTTGTAGGTTGTGTGATGGACAGAATTTATAACAATTTTCAAAGTAATACACACAAAGAATGAAAATTCTAGTCCTTCAAAGGTTCATTAACTGAAAAATCAAGTCATTTCGTCTAATTTTTGACGTGGATAATTAAATAATATTTTGTAGTAGTTGACTTAAAAAGCAACGTTAAAACATATAATTCATAGTTAAATACAAATTATTTTAATCGATTACTTAAAAAAGACAAATAAAAAACTGCATATGACGTAGCCCCAACCCCAACTTCAAAAAAAATCTAAAAACTGATCGGTTGGGATACGAAGCAAGGAAACTGTCACTTTTTTGGTTGTGTTCACTGATTGGATGAATTCCACCGAATTTGTATTCTTAGAGAGTGTGGCAAAATATATTTTTCATTGGCAAACTTTTTTCTGTTCATTGTTAAAATTTAGAGGCCCCGATAGCTCGGTGATAAACTTATTGAATTCTAACACTAAAATTAGGGATTCGGGTGTAAAACATTGTGCAGTAACATAATCAAACAACAACCATGAATGTAAGACAACAGAAATTTCATATCTTGTGCGAGACAATAAAATAAACAACGTGTTTTAAGTCTCCCTAGTACTTTACAATCGTAAGTAAAATACTTTATTTAAATAAAAATATAAATCGAACTACAAACCTGGCTTTGTTTTTAAATTATGAACAATTAATAATCCCAAAAAAGACACGTTCGTAGATCAGACCTAAAAATTGACCAATTGAATAAAATAGCTAAGTTAATATGCTGGTTTATCTTGGAGTATGCAGTTTGAAAACAAAATTATATATAATGATTAGAATGTATTGATTCATCAGTTGAACGCCATCCATGTTTTTTACCGTAATCCTATTGATATCGTTTGAGTTTTGGCCAGACTATGACATTTAAGTTAGCCCTAAAACTAAACTAAAATTGTAAAACAGTTTCACTCATATATGTAGAAAACAAATACATTATTAATAATGATAATATATAGATTGTATATAGAATGTCACCATGTCGAATTTACATCTGAAAACTTGTAAAAAAAATAATTTTTCGTCTTTTGTTTTTCATTGAAGTATTTTTCTGAAAGCGTGTTTCTTCACACTTCGGTAAAATTTTCGACGTAACATTGTTTTCAAGCACATTAATTTAAAGAAATATAACTGAAAAGGAAAAGTCGTATGGCTGTAACTTTTTTTCCTCCATATTTTTTTTAGTTGAATCTTTACGGTTTTATAGGAAAATTTTAAAACTCATAGTTGAACAGTATTTTAGTATTTTTCATCATACGTTTCTAGGTCTATTAAGCTCTCTTGATTTGACAACTTCGCCATGGATAAAATTACCTTTAGTATACCAGTTACGTCTTTTGGCTTTCTGTGCTATATTCACTGGGCAGTGTCTTTATTCATGTATTCGTTTTTTACAAGTGAAAGGGATTATTTCAGTTATCATTTCTTTTTTCCTTGTTACATGTATAATTGTCAGATTGAGAAGGGCTCGTGTCGAACATCTTTACTCACTCAAAATGTTGAATCAAATTTGACGTAAATTTACATGTGAATTAAACAATTCATATTTATGGTAACAATCTCAACAAGACAACCACAATAAATACTTTAATAGTGTACTAGATACAAATAAACAGTCTACAATCATCAGTTAATAATTTTTATATATTATCTTCCTTCTTCACCGGAGCAACTCACTATTTCTCCGAAAGGAGGCCGAAGACTGTTAAGAAGGGTTATCTGTTTTATCATCTTGCACCACTGTAAAGTAATGTGTTATCTGTCAGTAAATCAGTAATGACTAAAATGACGAGACATCAGAGACGCTTAACGATGCAGTTTTGTAGTGGAATGACATCAGTAAAACGTGAGCATTTCTTGAATCACGAGAAGATTTATGCACTTTGTAGGCTACAACACAGCATGACACATGAATTTCAAAAGCAAGAAATAAAAATATTTGTTACTCTTAATTTTAGTGTCATTTACTCTTGAAAGAGAACACTTTCTGAGACCCTGCTGGAAGTACATCTGGTATAATTTAGCGTATGACGGGGTAATTATTTTCTAGAGTGATTCTCTGTCACAGTGCTTTCAATACTAAAACCTTGCTGTCAAGAATAACCATTCTGGCTGATGGCTTGGGTGAAGTTGAAGGTACACTAAGTTTAGTGTGGTGTTAAAGTCTGGTGAAGAATGAATGACGCTATAGGTGTTTAATTCAATATGGACTTGAAGACTTGTGAAGAATGATGCCAGATTTGTATTAATTCAATCTGATCCTGAAACCTTGTGAAGAATAAAACCAGAGGTGTACTTAATTCAATCTGATTATGAAACATTGTGAAGAGTAAAACCAGAGGTATACTTAATTCAATCTGATTATGAAACTTTATAAAGAGTAAAACCAGAGGTGTGCTTAATTTAATCTGATTCTGAAACATTGTGAAGAGTAAAACCAGAGGTATACTTAAATCAATCTGATTCTGAAACCCTGTGAAGAGAAAAACCAGAGTAAAATCATACTTAATTCAGTATGATCCTGAAACTTTGTTGAAGAGTAAAACCAGAGGTGTACTTGATTCAATCTGATTCTGAAACCTTGCGAAAAGTGAAGCCGCAGATGTACGTAAATTCAGATGAATTGTTTGTTTGTTTTTTAATTTTGCACAAATCTACTCGAGGGCTATCTGTGCTAGCTGTCCCTAATTTAGCAGTGTAAGACTAGAGGGAAGGCAGCTAGTCATCACCACCCACCGCCAACTCTTGGGCTACTCTTTTACCAACGAATAGTGGGATTGACCGTTACATTATAACGCCCCAACGGCTGACAGGGCGAGCATGTTTGACGCGACAGGAATGCGAAGACGCGACCCTCAGATTACGAGTTGCACGCCTTAACACGCTTGGCCATGCCGAGCCACAGTTCAGATGGAAGTTGTAACTTAGTGAAGTGTAAGTCAGAGGTGAATGAACCCTATATGAGGCAATACTACGCAGATAGTTCGCGCGAAATTTCAAAAGTAATTTGTGGACAGTCCCAATTTAATGATTTTACGAAGTTTGGTAGACAAAAGATAAAGAAATTTTCAGAAATTTCTATAGACTCGAGCAAGACTGGTGATTGATTCTCACATTACTTCTCAACGGCTCAATGATAATATGTTAGAATTATCTCACAGAAGTTACAGTTTTGTTTGAGAGTAATGTATGTCGTCTGCTGATTACGTCCGTTACACCTTTAACCTGAAGACAGTTTATTCGTAAAGTATTAGTAGCAAGTACTGATTTGATGTCTTGCAAAAATGCCACACCAGAAACTCTTTCTTTGGCACACTTTTCCATCAAGCAGAAACAAAACTGAATTCATTTGTAATATCGGTATCACGTTCGATCTTTTATTTCACGATCTTCTTACTGTGTGAGGGTTAATTCTTCAATGATTAAAATAAGAAGGACAAGAAATCTACGTTTAAGTCTTACAGTTGTTGGATAAAGACATACGCATTTTGTTTCTGGTAGTTTGAAATAACTAGACTTATTTGAAGAAGAGAATGAATGAATAGTCTGTCATCGGTAACATCCACAATAATAATTCACCTTCCGTATAGAAATCTGTGTGACCTTTTAAGATTTTTTTTTCGGGTGGGGTGGGGGATGTGGGGACGGGTACAAAGATGAACTCTTACAAAGTTGTTTTTAGTGTGCATAAATTCCCATGCCTTATTTGAATTATCTAACACCTTACATTAAGAAACATATCGATTTACGTGCTCCCCTCATGTCTCATTACATATAATGTAAAAAGTGATATACAGGGTGGTCGCTAGAAAAGCGGAAAATTTGAGGGTCAGATGAGATCATGAATAAAATGCGTGCTTACTCATTTCTATTTTGATTTCTTTACATCATGAATAAAATGCATGATTTTAATATCATAAAATGCATTTTGAGCATCTATGAGTGTAATATAACATATGCCTTTAAAACACTTTGTAAAAGTTATTTTTTGTAAAAATAAATAGCTGTTTGACAAATTTTCCGCTTTTATAGCGACCACCCTGTATATTTAGTATTGAAAAAAACCAACCAACAAAAATTGACTGTTTGCATAAAAATTTGAATTAAGCAAGAAGAAAGATGGACCCTATTAATTCTGGGCAACGGAGTAGGCGGGACGGAGGTCAAATTTAATACACGATAAATTTCTTGTAGATGCACGTGGACCTTCCCTTCAATAGACCAACAGCTTCCCGGAACTAGCTGAAGAACATTTCTTGGGACTAGCAAAAGCAACACGGCTTAAAACGTACAACAAATATTCCAGTTCACAAACTATCATAAAACTTTGAGATATGTACGCTCTCTCGAAACATATTCTTTTGATTTCAAGTAGATTTCAAAAGGTCACGAAACTCGAGCGCTTTATTTACTCATGCAGAAGAACAGTCAACTCTTCAGAATTCTGGATCTTTTGAAATCTACTTCATCTGTAATCTATTATTTTACTCTTTTGGTGTGATTTGGGTGTCAAAACATTTGTGCTGTAAACGAACAAAATGTGTCCCACATATTTTTGTACTCTCTACCTATTGTTACCATAATTTGCTTCAAGCTGTAATCGAATGAGTTCTAATAGCTTTTCTTTTGTTCTTAACGTTGTGATAACTCAATCCTAACAAATAAGGGTATGATGAGGTACAAGAGGACTTTATTTACTTAGGAGTAGATAGACCATAGGAGACGATTGGAGTTGAAGTAATATTTGTTTCTTTGTTGTTAAGCGCAAAGCTAGGCAATGAGCTGTCTGTGATGAGCCCAATACGAGTATCAGAACCCTCTTTTGGCGCTGTGAGTCCTCAGACTGAGCCACTGGGGTGGGTGGGGGTGGAAGTAATAAATAATAATAAAAGTGAATTGTTTTTTTGCTTGAGATTATTTAAGAAACTAAAGAATTTTTGTGATTGGTTTTGTGCGTGGGTCTTGGGTGGAGTGTTCATGGCCCAGACTACGGTAATTGTTAGTTTACGCCTCGTGCATTTCGGTATATGATCAGTAACTGTCAGAATACACGTGTGGCAGAGTGATAATTTGTTGGTGCACGTCTCTCTCAAGTTCTGCTCTACAGTGAGAATTACTCTTAGGGCATGTGCTGGGTACTTAAGAGAATAAAACCAACTAAATTCAATCTATTTTTAACAGCTTGTTCTCATTGTTTGCTTTGGCAGTACAGATGTTATCTTTGTTGAATGTCCAAGTGATATATCACTCTACAAATATTCCCCCGTAGTTAGGTGGAAAAAAAATCACACTTGTTGTTCTTGTGAAATCTCTGTTTGAATTTTAAAGTAACCGTGATTAAACAGATATTTAATAGTTAAAGTATCATATTCCACCCATGGAAATATAATACAGTTCTGGCCCTGAGGTTCGTGTGCTGGACTGTGGATCTGTGGCTCCAATGTTCGCTAGTGCGAAATAGCCTTCGAGTAGCTTTACACGAAATTCAACAACCAAAATAAGGTGAACTGACGAGAAAGTTTTCTGTTTTTTCATTAGACGTTTTTTCGAATCAAAGGAACTTTTTTTTTTCTGTTTGCTTGTTGTTAAGCGCAAAGGTAAACAACGAGTTCTCTATTCTGTAACTACCACGAGTATTGAAATCAGTTTTTCGCTTTACTGAGTCACCGTCAGTGGGGGTTGAGGAAGTCTCGAAGGACATAAGATTCGAGATGCCGCTAAACTTCGTTGGAATTTGAATTGTAAGTGCGTTATAAAAGTGACAGATGGTCTTGTTAAAAGAATAAAAAATAAAATCCATGTGGCCTGTGGATGGCTGGCAGTTTTCTTCGTGGTCAGTAATTGAAAACTAAGGGTAGTGATAACTAAACTCTTATGTCTTGTAAAATGCCACTCTAGTTAAAAATTCCAATCTCTATCTTATGCGTAAGAAGATTTAAATAAAGGATGCTATTTAAATTATTACCAGTTTTATCAAACAATACACGTGTCCTCAAATAAAATTGTTTATTTGCTACAATTATACTCTTATCATATTATTTACTTTTTAGAATTTTAGTTTTTAGGAGATTGTTTATAATCTTTAGTGTATTGTTTAACCGCTAAAAGTAAACTCATAAGAAGTTTTTATCTGTGACATTTTACGCATTCTCTTGCAGTATTGTTTAATTCCTAAAAGTTAACTCTTACAATATTTTTTCAACTGCTACTTGTTTACTCATGTAATAGTTTAACACCTACTTTTTAACTCTTACACTGTAGTTCAACTGCCACTTGTTTACTCTTACAATATTGTTTAACCGCTATGAATGAAAGATATCCATGAGAAATGCTCCAAGGGACACAGACTTCTTTTAAAGCGAACTTTTAGAGATCACACAACACGTTGTGTCTTATTACATACACACAAAAACACTGTGACCTTCGTTTGTTTCCCCAGGACATCAGCACCAGCTACTACCAAACGAACACAGTTTGCAGAAGAAAAACCGTAAAAATATTACGATTTTTTTAAATGTCACATTTTGAATGGAGAAACCAATTCAAAGAGTGGAACGTATGCTCTCTTTTCCAAACTTAGAATAGGCTAGCGTTTAATGCCGGTTACCAGATAGAGTTTAAACAAACAGTAAAGTTATTCCACGAGCCCCATGTCCATTAATCTCGAACTTTGTTCTTATTAGAGCAAAGGAAAACGTTGTTTATTTATCAACTACTAACGTATCTAAACTGGCATGTTATAGTTTTGTATATGTTTGAATACTTTCTAACATCTTTTGTGAACCCCTTTACCTGTACAAGTATTTTAATGATACAAACCACATGTGTTATATAGATTCTTAGTGCGCCTTCGTCGGTCACTTTATACCTCACACTTTAATAAATAAACTGACAGAGCTTACAGTTCACAGTGTGAAACGTTAGCTGAATTTTCTTTATATAGTTATAGGTTGCAAGGAAACCTCTTACGGTTGTTTACTGTTGTTTGTTTGGTTTCAGGGACCTCAGTAACAACAAACTGGCCGCCATCGGAGCGAAAACTCTTCGCGGTGCTCCACGGTTATTGAACTTGTAAGTAGAACCTTATATGTCTGTTTATGATGTTTTTAAAGTGAAGAGTATATTAGTTCTTTATGTTTGGCTATATCTGACAAATAAACCAGAGAAGACATCTTGGAAACTGAAGCAGTTTAAATATTTACATCTCATGAAACAATCTCTTGATTACATCCACTCTTTAAAAGAATCTATTCCAATAAATGAACAGTGCCTTATGAGTTGAATGAAAATAAATGAAAGTGGATTTGCTTATTAGGAAAGTTTGGTTTGAATTTTGCTCAAAGCTACACGAGGACTATCTGCTCTAGCCGTTCCTAATTTAGCAATGTAAGACTAGTGGACACGAAGCTTAGTCATCTCCACTCACCGTCAACTATTTGGCTACTCTTTTTACCAACAAATAATGGGATTGATTGCTACCTTATAACGCCCTCATACGTCAAAGGACGAGCATGTTTGTTGTGACGGGGATTCGAACCCGCGACCCTCATATTACGAGTCGAATGCCTTAACCACCTGGCTGTATTACAAAAGTAAACTAACCTCTCTGCACATTTTTATTACATATTTTAATGAGACGCCAATTATGTTCTGTAGATGAGGCTTTGGCACGATATTGCCCGAGAACAAAATTAAACGTCACCCCACTGATGAGCCAGTACTATATACATTTATACGTGGGTGCGAACTGATCTCCTGGAAGAGCTGTTGGCTTCGGAGCTGTCGAGTCGGTTCGTGTCCGTATTTTACAACAAATTACTTCAACCGCTTTAAACAATGGGTGCTTTATAACAGTGACATTCAATCCATTTTCGTGGATTGATGGCTGATGGACTGTCTTCCTTATGATCAGCAGTTCAGCATTAGTGATGGCTGTAGATAGTTTTAGTAGCTTTGTCGTAAAAAAACAAAATACACTGGCTATGTTCAACGTTCGTAAGGCATTATTCGATAGAGGTAAACGTATGTATTAAATATGACTATGTTTAAATTTACTTGCGCTGGGATGTTAATTACCAGAGTTTGTGAAAATGTTATTAAATGTGTTCTGTACGCTAAAGTGGACCACATTGTCGATTTATCGTGTTCTATATGTATGACCGCTACATGTAACGCCCTCACAGTTGAAAGGGGATGTTTGGTGTGACGGGGACATTAGAGTGTTATAGCTAATTCCACTATTCATTAGTAAAAGAGTAGCCCAAAAGTCGGCGGTGGGAGGTAATGACTAGTTGCCTTCTCTCTAGTCTTACGCTGCTAAATTAGGGACGGCTGGTGTAGATATCCCTCGTGTAGCTTTGCGAAAAAATTAGAGAAATAAGCGTTCCGAAAGTTTAAAGTTTATTAATGTTGAAAAGTGAGAGTCTTTATGCGTGGAACCATCACTACTTCTGTGTGCGGGAGTCTTTATGCGTGGAACCATCACTACTTCTGTGTGCGGGAGTCTTTATGCGTGGAACCATCACTACTTCTGTGTGCGGGAGTCTTTATGCGTGGAACTATTATTACTTCTGTGGTTAGGATATTTGGCAGCTTACATTCGTTTTCTAAATACCCTTTTATTTCTCCGTTCGTACAGTTCACTGACGGCCATTTAACATTGTTTCCCGATAATTTACTGTTTATATTTTATAATTGAGAACTATCGTTCTAGCTTCGTTTTGTCTTTCCCTCTTTATGACAATGAACTTCTCTTTCATTATCTGACATTCATTTAATCAGAATCAGATTCATGAAACACATTGTTTTAAGCACCGAGTCCGTCAGACTAAGTTGCTCATATTCCAAAGTAAGTGATTTATCAATAGTTTCGAATCTTGTTTCTTATTGTCAGGATTCCAGTTGAATGAATTTACTTATGTTATTGACACTATATTCACATAGCTGCCAGTGTTTAACACCGACTCTGTATTTATGTGTTTAATATCATCTATATATTTAGATATTTATAATCGAGACCCTTTGTTTGTATACTCGATATTGTATTTATATTGACATATATGCAATGTAAGTTATATATTTAATATAGGCTTTATATTTAAATGTGTGTAATATACACTCTGTATTTATATACTTAATATTGCCCTTATAATTAGATTTACGTAATATAAACCATATATTTCAAATAGTCTATATATATATAAATATATGTAATATAGACTCTATACATGCAATATTGTTCTTATATTTACGTGTGTATAATATTGTCCATATACTTACATTTCTGTATTCAGTATTTCAACACCAACAGAAAAATGACGAAACGAAAATGTGAGAAAAAATAAAAACTATAAAATTATATAATAAGAAGAAAATAATTCCCCACACAAACATAATGTCTGATCGAAATATTGGTGAAGAATTCAACAAACATCATGTCTGATCGAAATATTGGTGAAGAATTCACGCGAGTTACCTGAAAGTAATTAGGATTTTGAAGGGGGGGAATGATTATTGATAGGGCTTTTTGAAAACCGCATTTCAAAGTTACCCAGTACAATTTTTATCCTTAATTGAATTTTGTTCGTATAAAAATGTATGAAACTTTATAACATATATCTTAGAATACTTAAATAGTGAAATAAATTCTGGTTATTTTCACATTCTCCAAAACGTCACGACACTTATTCTTTATATTTCAAACACCTGTTGTATTATGTGAAACACATTCTTTCTTATTATCACCTTTATGAAGTAATTCTTAGACTCTGATGTCGTTTTCCTTAGGTATATTGACAGGGGTGTCAAAATCACGTTCCATTTAGCGGTTCGAGCTCTTCCTAATCACTAAGTGTACCAAGTAATTCTAGTAATATAATTACATTTTGTAGATATTTCTTCCCAGTATCCCTCACTTTAAAAGTCCTGTTAATATCACCTGTACAAAATGAAAGTTAGACGCCTTTCCCATTCAAACTTTTATGTTGAATCCTGTAATTCCTAGACACCGTTTCTACCAAATAATGTATCATGTCATTAATTTTTTTGTTTAAAGAACAAGAAGTATTATATGCTCCAAAGATCTAATG
This sequence comes from Carcinoscorpius rotundicauda, assembly GCA_011833715.1. Classification (NCBI taxonomy): domain Eukaryota; kingdom Metazoa; phylum Arthropoda; class Merostomata; order Xiphosura; family Limulidae; genus Carcinoscorpius; species Carcinoscorpius rotundicauda. The sequence continues at coordinate 126,822,441 of CM022391.1, read as the reverse complement.
TATCAAACGGTACAAGTCGTTTCTAGCTATAATGTCATCATGGAACTCTTATTTCAGTGGTACACATCTTTTCTAGTTATCATCTCACCATGTAACTCTTACTTCAGTGGTACACGTCCTTCCTAGTTATCATCTCACTATGTAACTCTTATTTCAGTGGTACACATCCTTCCTAGTTATAAACATAACTTGTATAATTAGTAAGAACATCTGTAACAGATTGTACAATTAGTATCGATAGCTACTTCAAAACTTGTTCTGAATATCATTTTGTAAACGTCAAAAGGTACTGCTTTTCTTTAAGCATCAATCATGAAACCTTTTTTAAAATTTTAAATTACAAAACAACCGTTGAACAATAATAAGAAATATTTCCTTTCTATAGTACAAGTAATTAAATATGAATAACACATTTGTGTGCGTGAGAACCTTTAAAGAAATCTGTAGTCCGCTAACACTAGTTGACAAGTGTCTCACTACGCGTAAACAATGTTACACATTCTTTACACGTAGCAAGAGCATTCCCACTAAATCTACAAATCCACCAACGTCATTGCTACTTTGTGAGTTTATGTAAGCATTACAGTCCCTGCATACGTGACCAATGCATCAGTAATGATATTCGCTAATGGATTGATAATTGAAATTTGCAACATTGCTTGCTCGCTGTGTATTGTGTGTGAAAATTTGTTTCTTCTCTACTGGCAATAACCTTTAAATCTTATTATGCTCTGCGCTTCTTTTATCGTCCATGGATAAGAAATTATTAAAAAAAAATCTGTTTGTTTGAATTTCGGGCAAATCTACTCGAGGGCTATCTGCCCTAGCCGTCCCTAATTTAGCAGTGTAAGACTAGAGTGGAGGCAGCTAATCATCACCACCCACCGCCAACTCTTGGGCTACTCTTTTGCCGACGAATACTAGAATTGACCGTCACTTATAACGCCTCCACGGTTGAAAGGGCGGGCATGTTTGATACGACCGGGATTCGAACCCACGACCCTCGGAGTACGAGTCGAACGCTTTAACACGCTTAGCCATGCCAGCCCCCCCCCGAAAAAATACAACAAAAAACGAGTTACGATCCTGAGGTTGTACGGAAGTAAGGATGAGGAACATAGAGACGCAGTGCCTGACATAAGATAGAAACACAGAAACTTAGTGCTTGACAAGGAACAGATGCACGTATTTCAAACCTAAAATATCCCCTTATAAGGTCGATATAAATATGTAGACACAGCGTGCATTAATTCAACGATTATTTGTGTTTCACGTATTTTGCACAGTCAGCGCTAACGGTAACTAAGCGGTTTGAGCACCATAAACCCATCCTTGGTTGGTTTTTATTGACACATCAACATTTCTTGGGCCCTTTGATGTGTTTGTTCTGCGTTTCTAGATGACATTTTCCAATCCTTTTCATCTAAAATAGCTGCACTCGACAACTACAGTAAGCCATTTCGAAACGTTTTTTTTCCTTATTTCAAGAGGAGTGGATATATTCGGCCATTTCTAAAACGAGAACAATGCATGTCGTCAGTGGGTCCTATTTCATTATTTTTCATCTGCTGATAGTAAATTCTCTGACGTGCAGGAAGTAGTACGCAGACATTTGGAAATATCATTTATTGTCTACCAAACATCTAAAAAAACTAAAAACAGTTAAATTAGAAGCACTTGCACATATATCGCCGGAAACAGCACAGTGAAGGGGATTTTGTTTGGAATCGTGTGAAAACTAATATTAAAGTGTGATAATGTTAGTAATTGGTTATTAAAATATGACATATTATTTCGGTAAACTAGCCTATCAAAAACTACAAAAAAGAACGGCGAGAGATTCACAACAGTTATTTAGTTGGAGAGAAACTAGCCTGAAGGAACACTGCTCTAAAGATTAAAGCAGTGGTTGCACTGTACAAATATAAAACTAAAACAAATAAATCAAAAATTTCATAGAAACTTGATTAAAAAACGACGAGGAAAAGACCCTACAAGAAAAAGGAATCGAGAGTGATTTCAAGTCTTACCTTTAGTATATTGTTGGCCAGGCATGGCCAGGTGATTAAGGCATTCCACTCGTAATCCGAGGGTCGCAGGTTTGAATCCATGTCACACCAAACATGCTCCCCTTTTTAGCCGTGGAGAAAGGCTTATAAAGTGACGGTCGTTCCCACTATTCGTTGGTAAAAGAGTAACTTAAGAGTTGGCGATGGGTAATGCTGACTAGCTGCCTTCCCTCTAGTCTTACACTGATAAATTAGGGACGACTAGTGTAGATAGCCCTCCTGTAGTTTTGCGCGAAATTCAAAGACAAACTTGCGTCACCAGTTCAACTTGATGGTCTGTGAAGGCAAAAAAAAAAAAAGATTTAAAAAATTAGAGGTAAGACAAAGAGGCCATAGTGGTAACAACAGGTAATTTTTAAAAGTGGGCAGTAACAATTATTGTAGCTTAACACAATATGATGTCAGTATCTACTATCTGAAGCCGTCCGTCTGTCACGCTAATATCTCGGCCGTTGCGGTACCGCAACTTGCACGAAACGACAGCACTTTTTGCCGCGATAAACCAGTTTGTCTTTTTAATTTTTTTCCAGCCATGAATATGTATTAAAACGGACAGTGTGCTACATCGTGCATGTAATTATTTTTGAGGGTAGTTGCTTGAGATTATGATAATAAAATCGAATCAGGTGTATGTGCGCCTCACGCTTGACACTGATGGCACAAAATATCATAATCATTGGTTGATCATTCACGTTATGTTTGTTCGTTTGTCAATGAGACACGTTGACAAATTTTACCAATCGTAACTCTTGGCTACAATTCCATAATAATCCGTATATTTTACCTGCAGCACATTTTAATTTTGATAATACCAAAATAAACGGTGATTTTTCAGCTCAGCAGGCTAACAGAACCAAAACCAAGACAACCTCTAAGGGAAGACCTAGAAATTCATGATAAAATTTACTATCTTTGCCACCACAATTAATAATTTTCAGGGTCATTCAGTTCACCAAATAGGAATATGAGCTTGAGAATTAGTTTTTCGCATGTTTCACTCTATAAGAATATATTAAGAAGAAAATTTGGATTACTTAAAAATATATTAATATTTAAAATATGTTAATCAAACAATAAATAATTAGAGATATACGTAAAAGAAATGTTTTAATAAAATACTAGAATGGTCATTCTCTCGACATATATTGCTACTAGATTCATAAAATATCTATTGAGATAAAAGTTTGAGACGAAAAATTAATTATTGTTTCCAGTCGTATGACGGGCGTTCAATTTGTTATAAGTGACCGCATTACAAAAACACACACACACACACACACACACACACACACACACACACTCTACAATTAGATTCAGATCATGTCATGACGAAGTTTATTACGTCGGAGTACTGTGTTATAAATATTGACCTAAACTGCATTCTAGTTTCTTTTGGTTTAATCCATCTGAACTGAAATGAAAAAGGAACTAATATGGTCTTTTCAACATACAAATGAAGATCTAATTTCATCTGGTGATAAAATAATGCTCGAACAATGAAATGATTTCTGATAAAAAGATTTAATAAATCTTAGTAACATTTGATATCTGATTATAACCGCTTTTTGTTTGTTTCTAACTTTTTATTGTTATAAATAATAATTATTCGCTGTGTAAATCTAGATCATTACAAAAGGTAATTATTCTTTGTCTATGTAAACCAAGCTCTTTACAAAAGGTAATTATTCTTTGTCCATATAAACTAAGCTCTTTACAAAAGGTAATTATTCTTTGTCCATATAAACCAAGCTCTTTACAAAAGGTAATTATTATTTGTCTATGTAAACCAAGCTCTTTACAAAAGGTAATTATTCTTTGTCCATATAAACCAAGCTCTTTACAAAAGGTAATTATTATTTGTCCATGTAAACCAAGCTCTTTACAAAAGGTAATTATTATTTGTCCATGTAAACCAAGCTCTTTACAAACAATAATTATTCTCTATTTGTATAAATCAAGCTGCTTATAAACAATAATTAGTCTGTATTTGTATAAACCAAACTCGTTACAAATAATAATAATTTTGTATCTGTATAAATCAAACTCGTTACATATACTAATTATTCTGTATTTGTATAAACCAAACTTGTTACAGACAGTAATTATTCTGTACCTACATAAACCAAGCTTGTTATAAACAATAATTATTCTGTATTTGTATAAATCAAACTCGTTACAAACAATAATTATTTTCTATTTATATTTGCTTATTTAAAATTAGGCACAAAGCTACAGAATGGTGTATCGGTGATCTGCCTACCACGGGTATCGAAAACCGGTTTTTAGTGGTGTGAATCCACAGCCATACTACTGTGCCACTGGGGGTTATAATTAATATAAACCAAGCTCGTTACAAAGAATAATTGTACTCTGTCTGTAGAAACCAAGCTTGTTAGAAACAATAATTATTTCCTGTCTCTATAAGACATTACTATACTGAGCCCAACATAAATAGTTAATACAGCACTTATTTGTGTTTCTGGTAAGGTCTTCGAAGATTGTACAGAACTTACGTACTGGCATGTCTTATATAGGGAAATAACATCATTAATACACGAATACAAAATATAGTCCAAATAAGTAATTCCAATATATTTTTTTACAAAACCAACATATTATTTATTATTGTGTTATTTTTGTTATTTTCATACCAGTTAGTAGAAAATGAGTGAGAATATTTAATTATAGTTATCGTATTAATTCAATTGAAAATCAGTTTGTTCATAAACATATTAATGCTAGAAATTAAAGACGGTTCATTGTTACAATATCTGAGTAGCTATGAAGGTATGACGCTCTGTCTATCATTGTTTGGTACATTACTGTTTCGAATGGGAAGTCCAAAATTTGAAATGTTGTTGTTGTTTTTGAATTAAGCACAAAGCTACACAATGGGCTATCTGTGCTCTGCCCTCCACGGGTATCGAAACCCGGATTTTAGCGTGTAAGTCCACAGACATACCGCTGAGCCACTGGGGGGGGGGTATTTGAAATGTAGAATCCATTCTTTTATCATCAACATTAATATAGTTCTAATTATGGCTTGGCATAATCTGAGGGTCCCCGTTGCACCAAACTAGCTCGCCCTTTCAGCCCTATGGGCGTTATAAAGTTCAGTCAATTCTATTATTCGTTGGTAAGAGAGAAGCTGAAGAATTGGCGGTGGGTAGTGATGACTGACTGCCTTCCTTCTAGTCTTACACTGCAAAATTAGGGACGGCTAACGCAGATAGCCCAGTGAAGTTCAAACGAAATCAAACTATTCTTGAAGCCAATTTGAAGGATAATGTGTAGAGTATAAGAGAATATAATTATTTTTGTTTTTCTTTTCAAAATATATCTCTTATTCTACATTTTGTAGCTGTCCTGCATTTGCCACCATTTCTAGTAATTTTTCGTAAAGAGTTATCTTTTACCACATACAACTTACCAGTAATAGCATGTTTATGAAAATAGTCCGCCCAGAAATTTAACTAAAAATCACATGGTAAATTCTGCACACTTTGTATATTTCACTTTGTAAAAAAAACCTTTATAATTGTATTCAAGAGGTCCTAATGGAATTTTATCCTTTAACATAATAATAGGCTCTAGATGTTTTAGAGGAAATATATATATTTGTTTGTTGCAGAATCATGGAAAATTTTAGACATTTGTAAGCCACTGATAACACTGCACAACAAAGTTTCTGCTTCTTGAACTCTGTTTGGTGTTTCTTATGGATTTTTGGCTGCTAATCATGAGAATCACATCCAAATTTGCCCTTCGCGTACCGTTTCATCGAAATCTTCAGTTTTCCTTCAATGGAAAAACGATATCAGAGCAACCGGAATCCGTCAATTCTTGCTGACTACTGTTGGACACTGCAACGCGATGCACCGGACATTCAATACAAACGAAAATCAGGAGCAAAACACTTAATTATGTTGAACTTAATAGCGTATTAGAAAGATAAATTCAATTAAATACGTTATTGCCGGTAAACAGTTAACTGTCTATTTCTCAGAGTTCCTACGTGATGAAGCAAAACCAAAACTATATTTGTGCATACCCACTAGGTATCTGTTTCAATCAGCAAAAACTTTTCAGGAAGCAAAATATATTTACAACGCTAAAATTAGAGTTTCGATTCCTATCGGTGGACTCAGCAGATAGCCCAATGTGGCCTTGCAATAAGAAAACACACACACACACACATTTCATGAGATTAATTGATTCGCACCGATACCACGTCAACATATTTTTATTTTCATCCAGTGGCCCGCTAATATGTTTTTATTTTTTCAACCAATGATAGGTTAATACGTTTTTATTTTTCAACCAATGATAGGACAATATATGTTTATTTTCAACCAGTGACACGAACATTTTTTTAATTTTTTAACCAATAATATATCAATATGTTTTTATTTTTCAAACAATAAAACGCTAATATGTTTTTTTTTCAACCAGTGGCGCGTCACCAACGGGGCATGAAGAGCTGAGTGAATGAAAGTGTGTGCAAAAAAAAAAAAAGTTGGTGAAAGGTTTGTGCGTATGAGCTGTTAAAAAAAGGTTTACATTTATTAATAATAATAAAAAAAATCGACAGAGAAAACGTTTGGGTCGTACTGTAGGGTGTCTATTAACGTCAAACAGTAACAAAATCTCATATGTTGCCGTAGTTTGGGTCCTGTATTAAATAACTTAACAAGTGTCAGTAGTTTGTAATTTCTGTTATCTTAACCGGTGGTCTAGACACGTGAAAATATGTGTAAGGAACGACTTATCTCCTCACATAGAGCTAGATGCTTGTCACAGTTCTAAGAAAGTATTCGATGGAGAATACGTAACGTCATGCCAAACAAAGAGAACGGATTTAGAGGTTAATTCATTATGAACAAGAAGGTCTGTATTTGACCTTCTATCGCTAGTCTCAAGAAGTGTCACTTTGATTTGTCTTTGTACATTGGGGGAAGTCTGTTGAAAACACGCGTCCTTTTTTATTTTAGGAATTAAATAATTACTTATAAACTTCTTTAGGCATAACTTATTATGATGTATTGAAGTGATGAAATTGCTGAGCGATAAGTTTTTGTATTTTTAATATATTTATTTTCACAACTTATTGAGTCGAGTGCCTGTAGAATACTCTGTCATTTTATAAACGTTCGTTAACTTGCAGATATATCCAAGTATATTGTGCTCTTAGAATAGTCAACTAAACATTTCTTTTGCTTCCTTGTAGTTAAGCGCAAAACTACTCGGTGGGTTATCTGTTCTCTGCCCACGAAGGGAATTGAAACCCAATGTTTTAACGTTGTAATCTCTGAATTACCCCTTTTAGGAGCTAAGCAGCCACCCCACATTGATGTTTTCTTACAGATCGTAAATACAATAAAATCTAGCTTATTCAGACTGGATCAGGCTGATTTTCGATACCCGTGGTGGGCAGAGCACGGGTCGCCCATCTTGTAGCTTTGTACTTACAAACAAACAATAGTTATCTTGCCTAGAGTGCCGAGATGATAGCGGTTTCTAATGTATTGCTTCACAACATTAATGAAAGAGACTGAGCTAATTTAGTTTAATTGCCTTGCTATCATGAAATTTTATTTTTCCACTTTAGTTTTATGAGGAACTGTTTTTTTCGAAGAAATAATTTTCTACGCTGTATAAGGATAAAATAATGTTAAGCCTATATGTGATATGTTAGGGTTTCAATAATGTTTAATGGTTATAGAAATAGAACGTTATTTTGAAAGTCTATATTCTTTAGCTATTCCATTATTTTGTACGATAAACTTTAGTTCTGTCTAAACTAAAGCAGAAAAACTTATACGCAAATTACACATAATGTATTTCTTTGTCGAATGTAGGTCATACTTAATAGCGTTATTAATGTTAGGCTTAAGACTCGTGACTTATAGATTTGCAGAATAATCTTGCAATAAATATACTAATTTGATAGTAAATTTTTCATGGGGCTGCTAGTGATAACATATTTTTCAATAATTTGTAAAATTATCAAGTTAGAATATAACAAACTAGATCAGTTTAAATTGACTAAAATGAAAATTTGTTTAATAGAAATCATTGTTAATTGTCTCTAAACACGTAAATATTTTAATATAAGTTAACGCTGTAAGAGACGCTTTCGAATTTATTGTTTAATAGAAATGACTGCTAAAATTTCCCTTCGCACGTGAAAAACGCTATGAAATATATCGGTGTAAATTAGTGCTTATTGTCTTCAGACATGCACAATATATCGAATAGAAATGAACGTTAAGCGTTCTTGAACATGTGAGAAACGCTTCTATAATGTTGCTAGAAATGTAAAAATCATTCAGTAGTATAGTGTTTACTAAATATTACTGCTAATTGTTCCTAAACGTGTAAAAAACGCTAATATAATGTATTGTGTGATGAATAATACTGCTAATTGTTCGTGGATATGTAAAAACTTTCAGTAATATAGTTTTTAATAAATATTACTGCTAATCGTTCCTAAACATGTAAAAACGTTTAATAATATACTGTTTAATAAATATTACTGCTAATTATTCCTAAACATGTAAAAAACGTTTAATAATATAGTGTTTGATAAATGTTAGTGCTATTCGTTTCTAGACATATACAAAGGCTAATATAATATATTGTGTAATAAATATTACTGCTAATTATTCCTAAACATGTAAAAAACGTTTAATAATATAGTGTTTGATAAATGTTAGTGCTATTCGTTTCTAGACATATACAAAGGCTAATATAATATATTGTGTAATAAATATTACTGCTAATTATTCAAAAACATATAAAAGACGTTGGATAAATATTACTGCCAGTTGATCCTATATTTTAAAAAAAAACACTGTATAATATATTTTGGTAGTTGTTTTCTTCGCTACACGTGGACTATCTACAGTTCGCTCACCTAAGGGATTCGAATTACGAATTTTATGTTGTTAGTCCGTAAACTAACTGAATAGAAGAGAGTGCTAATTGTTACTAGACATGTAAGAAACATTATAAAATAAACATGTTAAGTTTACACGTTTGAAGGAACATAACTTTTGCTAAAGTTGTCAGTATACGTAAGGCCACATCGAATATTGGAGGACTGAAGCAGATGCTATAGCTGGGAGAGTTCTCACCGATATTAGCTTGTCGTATCTCTAACAGATCCTGCTTGGTGGTAGAAGATGTATTGACTGTATAGCGGGAGATTCCTCTTGGCAGCAAAAGGATTAACTGTAAATCCAAAACCAAGCCTCTCAAGATAGGCTAGGTCTCTCGTGAATTTTGTCTGCTAACTGCTCATAAAAAAAACAAAACAAAAAAGAGATCAAGTTGTAGGAAGTAAGCAAGAATTTATGGGGAAATCGTTTTCTTTAAATGCTTTGTTTTGTTTCAATTGTGAACATCGATTCTATTAAGTACTGAACACATGAACTGGCTCTGTTATTCGTAGGTCGTAACGTTTGATCTTTATTCGCTTATGTAAACAGCATACCTAGAATAACGACTGTTTCGTTACAAGTTTTTGATGGACAAACAAAACTTCAAGTTATGTTCTCATCCACGTTAGAGGGATAAACCCCCTAGTGGCACAGCAATATGTCTGCGGACTTGCAACGTTGAAAACCGGGTTTCGATATCCGTGGTGGGCATAACACAAATAGTCCATTGTGTATCTTTGTGGTTAACTTAAACAATAAGCAAATGGATGATAAAAAGTAGCTATATTAGAAAAAAAGCGTTATGGAGTGATGTAAGAAAGTTAGAGGTAGTCACAAGTCAAACCACCATGCAAGTCAACATAGGTACAACAGTAGTACATTAAGACACATCTTACAAGTAAGACTGCCTTATTGGAGTACGTGGGGATATTTCAGACTATCCTAACGATTATACGTTATTAAAATATAATGTATAACCTGGTCACAAACACCTTGGTTATATCAAGACTTTAACCGTGTGTAAACATGAAACTAGAAGCCTCGTGATAACATAGGACTACTGGCAACGCTCATTTACTTCAGTATTTTTTATTATTTGTTTGTTTTGTGTTAAGCGCAAAGTTACACAAGGGCTATTTGTGCTCTGCCCACCACGGGTATTGAAACCCAGTTTTTAGTGATATAAGTTTGTAGACACATCACTGTACTACTGGGGGTCCAGCTGTTAATTGCTTGCTATCATAGTGAAAGCCATGTTAGATATACATTTAGGAATAATGTTCTCAAACAAGAAAAAAAAAAGTTCCGTCCCACAAATTATTCACTCATTGTAGAAACTCCTGAGTATGAAAAATTAAAAAAAGAACATTCAAATACATTAAGTTTATCTGGTAATCTCAACTGTAGATGCCAAATTTATTCCACTGGAATTAATAAATAATAACGAGACTTAGCGTGTGCGTTACGTAACTCCTCCTTTAGCCACACCGACTTCCAAGTGGTTCCTAAAGAACCGTCTCGATCCTGGTGTTTACACAAAAGGAAAATGTTTCACACAGCCCTCAGATATTTCGCAAAAATACTTCTACGATGATTTTATCACAAAATAGACATCAGTTTTGGTATTGATTTACAACAGAGTGTGTAAATAAGTACACTTACTAATTACCTTTAAAGAAATTAAATTTTCATCATAGAGGCAATGATAATTAAACTGAAAAAGTACAAAATAGTTATCCATGCATGAAATATGTATTACATCAGCCATGAAAATAAGGACCATAGGCCCACTGGTTCGTGAGAAGAGGCAGAGGGAAGCTTCGTGGATGTATTTTAACACATCTTAATATCGTTTAGGCTACCATACACTAAATATTTACGTTACATCATCTGTATTTTAGAAACTGCTCCATTTGAAGTCAGCACAATAAATAAATACTAGTATCTTTGGGGGGTGTACCCCTTAATCCCCATGGGATTACCATGCGCAGGTGTTGTACCCTACTGCCAAGGTAACTTGGTGAGAAGAATAAAAAGTCTGAAATTGGGTTATCTACTTTGATTAATTATATTACGTAAATAAAATAAAATTGGATAAGAAGTAAATCACAACGTTAATATAGATACACAGTTAAAGAGGTTTGTAATTAAGGCCAGTATCTGGGCTCCTCGTAAGTTTATGTTGCAATATCTTCATGAGAAATTATCACCGTGGGTCCACTTTCTAGACTCCTAATTTTTCTTTCTAGACGCTTATTATGAGGTTAAAATATTAAATAGCGCACAGTGTTGTAACGTCAGAATATGTAGGACGAAATATTTTTGGAAACCATAAATTAGCCTCAGTTGAACATATTTTTAACTATGCACTCATTTTAACTTGGGTGTTGTTCATCATGTTAACATTGTACATAAGTTCCAAGAAGTAATAAAGAATCATTTTACTGTAATTTTTTTGTTTTGTTTATGTAATATAGAATACTACTGATAAAAAATGAACAGACATTAGACAATAAATTCGATTTTTGAAAAAAATGAAGCCGTCCAATTATTCCTTTTGTATTAAAGCAGACAATATTTTATACTAATTATATATATATAAAGAATCCTGTTCCGCATGCTTAAACAGCTTTAGAAGGATACAATCATTAACTTAATCTGAAAAAGTAAAGAAATAAAGAAAAATTGCTTTAGAATAAGATATCTAGTCAATTAGTACACGATTGATTATTTTAATTGAATTTTTCTTTAAAATAAAACGTTAGAATTAGGTTTAAGCGTAATAATAACTTTTCTCCCGTGACAAATTTAAAACGAAAAATGAACAACAAAAAAAGATGGCCTTGTTCGAACCGACCCAAAGCAATCCACTTGCTTGAATTCCAAGAAAGTCCTAGTAAGCTGTTGTTGAGACAGAAGTGATTAGGGCCTATGAAGACAGATGTTCTTTTAAGTCCATGGTATAGTCTTGTGTTTGAAGTAATGATTCGTAGTTTGTGCGTTAAGGCTAACACCTAAATTCCTTATTAAGTTCTTTTCTATTGCTGCAGGCAGTTTGACAACAACGAGATTGCTTGCATTGACGACTCAGCTCTCCGAGGACTCCATCACTTGGAGATTCTGTAAGTAAAGATTTGCTAAGCCTAACCGCTTTCATTTTTCTAAATCTCTTTCTTCTCTCCTCCAGGTAAAATAATGAAACAATTCCATTAATTTCTCTTTTGAGGAAACATTACAAACAGCCAAAGTATTTCGTATTTTATTTTATACAGTTTAAAAGGATAACATTAATTTCGCTGGCTGTTTGACAGTGCTCCACAATTTGTTTTAAAGAAGTGTGCACGATTTTAAACACCTTACTTCTTTAAAATAAGTATCATAAATAAGAGTTGAGTTGTAACTCTCAGTTAGTAAGAAATTACACATTTTCCACGATAATTTAACCGTCAATTATTAAGAAAGTACACTTTTTAACAATAACTTAACCGTCAATTCTTAAGAAAGTTTATTTTTTCACAATAATTTAACTGTCAATATTCAAGAAAGTACACTTTTTCACAATAATTTAACCGCCAATTTTCAAAAACTACACTTTTTTCACAATAAATTAACCGTCAATTCTTAAGAAAGTTTACTTTTTCACAATAATTTAACCGTCAATTTTCAAAAAAGTACACTTTTTCACAATAACTTAACCGTCAATTTTTAAGAAAGTACACTTTTTCACAATAATTTTAAACTGGTGGAATGATAAAGATGTCATACTAGGAAGAAAAGTACGAAGTTCGATCTTTTGTCGTGCAAACAGTAGCTTTTCCTTCATTTCGAAGTTTCAGATTTTAAATAAAGTTTGGCTACAAATGTTAATCGCTTAAAATCTGAGACAGTATTTTTGAACAGGGTTGTCACAAAGTAGAAACACTAAACATCTTTATATGTACGTAAAAGTTATTTCATATTTTTCGTTTTTCTATTTAATATTGATATTTAGATTCGTCTGTTTCATGAGAGCTGTGAAGAAATTTTAATAATAATAATCTATATTTTTCAGCACGTTGAACAAGAACAATTTGACGACTTTAGGAAAGAATCTTTTTGAAAACATGAAGAAACTAAGAATCATGTATGTTACACTTAAGTTTATTTTATAATTGTTTCTAAATCGATGCACTTTTAAAGGGGTATTTTTTGTTTGTTTTGAATTTCGTGCAAAGCTACACAAGGGCTATCCGCGCTAGTCGTTCCTAATTTAACAGTGTAACACTAGAGGAAAGGCATCTAGTCATCACCACCTACCGCCAGCTCTTGGGTTGCTCTTTTACTAACGAACAGTGGAGTTGACCGTCACATTATTACACTCCCATGGCTGAAAAGGCGAGCATGTTTGGTGCGACGGGGATTTGAACCCACGACCTTCAGTACGAGTCGAACGCCTTAACCCACCTGGCGATGCTGGGCCGTTAAAGAAGTGATGTCTGTTCTTTAAAATTCTACAGCCACACATAGGTGTCTGGGGTGAGGGTGGGGTGAACAAAGTAGTATAAAATTATGAATTGAATAAAAAAATACGTATACATATTTTAGATGCCTATGTAGCCAGATAAGAGTCAAAAAGGGCTTAAAGAAAGATGTTTAATAACCTTAAGATTTGAGTAATTGTTCTGTCATTGTTGGATGGTCCAATAAAAAATTAGGAATTTAAGGGACTCTTTACTACTCTTTTAAAAATCTTTTCGTGGGTGTCATTATGAATGCGTAAATGATTCTTTATAGGACCATTAACAACTATTTTAAAGAACCTTCTTACGGGTGTTGTCATCAATCCATTAACTATTCTTCAAAGTACCCTTATTAACTTTTTAAAACGAACAAAGATTCTCAGTAATTACATTTTTGAAACTCATCTGGGTTTGAGGATGGTTCATGTTTCCAATCAGCTCCTCCTTCTTTTCTAACCGTAGTCACGAATAACAGAAATGTGAAAGATCAAAACCGAAAAGATCACCCAATGTATATTTGGTATTTTTAGTACCTTTCTCAAGTCACACGAATTTTCCATCATATCTTTCAGCAGCTTTCCAATATTCAGTGGTTCAAATTGTTCCTCAAGTCGAAATATCTTTATTAGAAAAGCTTACTAAACATCAGGAATGCTTTCTAAGAAACGACGACCATCTTTTCTCTCTCCATGAATCACAAGCCATTTTTTGAAGAGTAAGCGAATGTACAATGGTTCGATTAGAATAATTCATTGTTATAATTTTTCTTATGTCTTTTGGAATCATTTCTCGTGTAGAGGTTATAACCAGTTTGTGGTTTCTCTAGGAGGATATCGGACAATCCTTTCACCTGCGACTGTCACCTCTCCTGGCTAGCCAGGTGGTTGAGAAGTAATCCTCGCTTAGGGCTCTTTTCACGTTGTGCTCTGCCTTTCTACCTCAAGAATAAAGACATCGCAGCTTTAGACGAATCTTACCTCAGGTGTAACGGTAAGTCAGTCGCATGTACTGTCAGCAAACTTTGGAAAATAATAAATTAGGTGAAACATCCCTGTTTATATATGTTACGTCACGTGCTATGGTAAGTCAGTCGAGTACATTGTCAATATTTGTTTGCTAATATACGAGGCAAAACATCGATACATAAATCTTATTTCAGTTATAAGTCGAGTACGTTGCAATGTTTTTACAAATACACTATACACAATACCGATACGTATATATATCTTATCTTGATTTTGAATGTTAGTTGTATATAATGTCAGTTAACTGATGTGAATGACACAGTTGTGAAAGTAGATTACAAGTGTTATCAGAAACATGAGTTACTGGCGGGAACAGCACCTAAATGTAACTGTGAGGTGTCTTTCTTTGCAGTAACTTATTGTTTTATTTATTTCTGTGTCTGGGGAATTTTTAATTAATTCATGAATCTTATTATTTATTCTTTCAGGTGTAGAGGAAAACCTCAGTGGTTGCCAAATAGAACTAATGTGTCCTCACCCGTGCACTTGTTTTGATGGTGTTGTCGATTGTCGAGACAAACAATTGAAGATAATCCCTGACCGGATACCGGACTCAGCAACAGAGCTGTAAGTGATAAGAACAGTTGTTTTGGTATTCTTTTCTTGGGTTGTCCAATCATGTGTGAAATAAACAGAGTAAAAATAATCACCAACTCATAGCGTGTTAGTAAATATTGAAATTACTCAATAAAACTGATAGCAAAGCTATTTTCTTTTATCTTAATCCTCGATAATTTTTAAAGAGAAATTTTATTTTATAAACACGAACGTTTCATCTTATATTCAAGACCTTATTACTGTTTAATCGCTTTTCTTGTTAGTTTTCACTTAGAAGGCAGAGTGAAAATTACTTATGATTTATTTGAAAACGAGGTTTGTTTTGTCTTCTTTCAATCTTTATTTTAAAAAAATTAAATTCATTTTTCAGGGTATTCATTTGTTTGTTTTGAAATTAAGTGCAAAAACTGCACAATGGAAGCGACCTGTGCTCTGCCCACCACGGGTATTGAAACCACTGGAAGACATTTTAAGAATAAAACACTACATAATGAGTTATCTGCATTATGCCCGTGACAGGTATCGAATCCAGAATTTTAACAGTGTCTTTGAATTGTCTTGAGGTTAAAAGAAGGACAGCTAAGGAGTTTGTCTTTAAGAAGGATATGAAAATGAGAAAAGAGCTTGAGACTTATCTGGAAAAGAACTTTCTTTTATTAAAGTACTCTGAGTAAAATATTCGTTTGATAAATGTCTTTGTTTTCGAATCCGTTATGAGAAGGAAACAGTCCTTTCATTTCCCCTCACTTTATTCTCCGTGTGAGAAGATAGTCTTGAAAAATCGATTTTTTTTTTTAAATCTGTGGTTTCAGGTCCCTAGGAGTGACCCACCTCGTTTTTCTTGCTTAATAAAGCCAGTAGTCCGGGGAAACTGGTCCTCATCGAGGTAGTTCTGCATGCATGACGCTTCACGAGCTTTCTGACATCATTCTGACACATCATTTTTCTTGTACGAAAGTAATTTTGTGACTTTTGTCATCTATGTATTTTACGTCTCAATCTTTTCGCTTTTGGTGTTGTTTTCAATACATTCGGCTGCTTCGAGCTCTGAACCTTTCTGCTTTAATATCCTTAGAGAGTAATTAAAATCCGTGGTTCGATTGTTATAAAACAAATAAACAAGGCTTAGATACAGTTTGCCCCTCACCCTCCTACCCATTGGCACAGCGACAAGTCTGCGGACTTGTAGTGCTAAAAACTGAGTTTCGATACCCATGATGCGTGTAGCGCAGATAGCCCATTTTATCGCTTTACAAACAAAACATAGTTTCATTGCTGTTCATTAAAACACCTTTTTATCAGGAAAATGATTTTTAGTTAATAGTTCTCAAGATATAATTCGTGCATTTTTACTTTGATACAAGCGAATCATAATTAATTGCACATTTAATTAAAAGAAATGTTAAGAAAACAATGCAGTTAAACGTAACTTTAATATCCTGTGTTAGGTCTACATCGCTCTTGTAAATGGCTTAACAATGTATAAAAATGTATCATTTTTGATATACCCTTGTCTGATATAGATCCAACACAGCTAATGAGTTTTGGTGTATAGTATAAGGCCTACTGACTTAAGATTTTTTACTCGTAAGAGTTACTTAGTTTTAGACACATCCGCCTATAAGAGGGACCTAGTTTTAGATGCATTCGCGCATAAGAGGATTTTAGTTTTAGACACATTTGGCCATAAGAGAGACCTAGTTTTTAGTTTTAAACACATCCTTTCATAAGAGGGACCTAGTTTCAGCCACATCCGCCTATAAGAAGGTCTTAGTTTTACACACCTTCATCCACAAGAGGTACTTAGTTGTAGACACATACTCCCATAAGAAGGACCCAGTTTCAGGCACATTCGCTCGTAAGAGGGGCCTAGTTTTAGACACATTTGCCCATGCGTTTGTTTGTTTTTAGAATTAAGAACAAAGCTACACAATGGATTATCTGTGCTCTGCCCACCACAGGTATCGAAACCTGGTTTCTAGCTGTTTCAGTCCGCGAACATATAGATGTACCACTGGAGACCCTGCTCGTAAGAGGAACCTAGTTTTAGAGACATCTGGTGCGAAAAACCGTAAAAACATAAATAAAGTACGAAGAATATAAAGAGAAATCAGTGTATTCAAATGGAGTGTGGTATTGTTTCAAAATGGAGTGTAGTTTTGTCTCAAAATGGAGTGTAGTTTTGTTTCAAATAGAGTGTAGTTTTATCTCAAAATGGAGTGTAGTTTTGTTTCAAAACGTTGACATTTCCAATCATTTTCTTGCCCATGTTTACATTCTAACTCTTTTGTTGTAGAATGTTACTAAGTTGTTGTACACAGAAGTTAAAATAATGTCTCATTACAAAAAGCATAAAACTATCACAATAGTAATGGAGATTTTTTTTAAATTTAGTATATCGTAAGTCGGAAGTTAAAAGCAGCGTTCTTAAAGATACAGTACCGGTCTTGAAACTGTATGATACCAAACTTAAGATTTTAGTTTATGGATTAGCTAGTGGGTGTTTTTGACGTTGTAGCTTACGAATCCGTGATTGTTTTCGTCTTAATCTTCGCTCGAAGTCATGGATTATCGACAGAAATTTCTATCTGAATAACAGAATACTGTTATTGACAGGAATTTCTCGCTGATGGTTCCAAGGAAATTGTGAGAAAAAACGTGTTTGGGATGAAATGATTTTCATAGTTTTTTTTTACACATTATCATTCTTTAATACAGATATCTAACTTTAAAGTACAACATTTTTATCTTCTGAAATCTCAGACATTTTAGGTTACTCAATGGAGACCACCTACAGCGAAACAAAAAAACCTCTTCTTGCCTTCTAACCTTTTGTGTTTCGGATTTCATTGATTGACGATCTATGGTCTAAGAATTTTTATGACGTACTTAAATAAAATTGAACGTTTTATAGACTATTCTTGAAGGCAGCTTTACTACTAATACACGTATGTACACGTTAGCACTGCTTTTATTGATTGTATAGGCTACCACTAATTCTAGCTTTGTTATTGTTTAAATCCACCGAGCAACAAAAAGTTCAATCATTTTATACATGTATATATTAGTATTTTCGTAAACAAAATATTTGTCATGTTTCGAAAACTAAACATATAGAACTTTTCATAACACTGGCCTCCAGCTGAGCGTTCACAAAGAATTTCTGTTAATATTGGCCTAACGTGGCCTGACACTTAGGGCACTTGACTCGCAAAATTCGGTTCGCTACTCGAATCCCTTCCTTGAACATACTTGTCCTTTCAACCTTGGGACACTATAATTGGTCGTTGAGAAAGTGTAGCTCAAGAGTAAGCGGTGGGTGCTGTTAAATAGTCGTCTTTCCTCTAATAAATAATAAACAGACTTAGTATTTTGAAAAGTGTTTAATTTCGAAGTTTAAAGTCAAGAGAGAAACATTTCAATTTACGCTTTGATTAACATGTGTTTTTGCCTATCATTTGCCGATAATTCTGAATTAGGGACAACTAGTGCGGTTAGTTCTGTACAAAAATCAAAACAAACAGTTTCTCTGTGAGTGCTGCCCCCTGTAGAACAACATACAGAGGTTTTTAATAAAACTCTCAACCGTCTTTTTTTGTCGTCATTAATTGTTTTAAGTCTTCAACAGGTGAACTTAAAAACTCACCATTTAGAGCAATTTAACACATTTTTACGAAAGTCTCCCTCCATATGGCCAAACTTTAGATGTATATAATCCAATAAATTGCCTCGTGTACTGCTTATTGAACAGAATGAAATAAACCATAATGGGGGAAAGAAAAAAATACTCTTGAAAGTAAATAACACGAAGAAAATGGAAAAGATATGCTGACGTCATAATCCAGCTTCCGTATGATTGAAGTGTAGCTTTCCAGCCTCCATAATAGAACAGTGCTGTATGAACCCCCCTTTCTCTTCAACCACTTCGTATTTGTACGCTACATTTACTTGTCAATGACGTTTAGGGCTAAACGAACAATGAGCTCCCAAACGTAAAGAAATAAGATTTTTCATGGACTGCAGGTTTCAATTTTCACTGTTACTTTTGATAACAACATAGAATATTATGGATACGAAAACTAGCTTATGATTTGAGAAAAGATTGCATATCTACCGACTTCAGTCCATAATTTGTTTAGGTGCGCTTTGTGATATGACCCCCTAACGGGAGTCTCAAAATCGAATTGTTGTCTAAAAGAAATTTTCAATGCCCAACTAATAGTCGCTATCTGAAACAAAGTCTCAAACTTAATTAATAGTCACTGTCTAAAAAGACTCAAACTTAATTAATAACCACTACATAAAACGTCTTAAGGCAACTAATAGTCATTACCTTGCAGATAGTCACTATTTTTTAAAAAAATGCGCCTCAAAACACAGTAAATAGTCACTGGCTAAATACAAACTACTGATTTCCCAATTTTCCAGTTTCAACCATTTTCTATATTTGATACATGTGTAGTATGATTCTTTTTTTGTTGTTATTTAAAAAGACGCGGCCGTAATATAGATTTAGGTTAGGTACCAATGAGTTTGTTCCGATGAAAAATATAATTCACCCTTTGAAGTTTAGCTTTTTAGCTATTTTAGTATAATCAGAAAGATGTGTTTTATATTTAAGATGTGAAATTCCTTGATATATATAAATAACAACTCAGTCAAAACTGTAAGTCTGTAACACAAACTTTTAAAGAATTAATCAAAGTGAAAGATGTATATAAAAAAGATGGATATCGTGTTTAGAAAACTGTGAACACGTCTTGCCAAGGTTGGATAGGTTATTACAAAGATCAGAACCTCAGATATTATCATTATGGTCTATCACCACTTCAGTATCTTGTTCTCCCACGCCTCAGCCTTGACGGGAACCAAGCATCATCTCCCGATGAAATCAGCCGGATAAACGGAACTTGCACGTGAAAGCTGCCTTATTGAGGTCTTAAACTGACACTCCACCCCGGGTTTACTTGTGTAATCGACGGTTTATTTTAACAGAAACCCCAACACAAGATAAACAGTCTTAAGTGGATTCGATATTAAAAATAAAACACTTTCCGTGTCCTGTCATTGGACTTCACTAAGTGGTCACCTAGAATGAGAATTCGTATTTTGTTCACATTAATATACATTACAGTAAGCACACATGATACTTCCATAGCACACTTGTCTACACCGACTAGATACAAGGTAATACAGAAACTATTACTTCAGCCTGGACATCGGTAGTAAATGTTTACACCGACTAAATACAGGGTAATACAGAAACTATTACTTCACCCTGGACATCGGTAGTAAATGTTTACACCGACTAAATACAGGGTAATACAGAAACTATTACTTCAGCCTGGATGGACATCGGTAATATATGTTTACTACATTTCTGAAAAGAAAAGAAAGTAAAAGTAAAAGGAAAATTCAAGTGTTTTATAACCCGCCTGATAAAGCGAAACAATAAAAATAGATTTTAATGTATATAATGTTTTACTAACTAGTCTTATCTACCCTAGTCTCTAATCTGTTCGCAAGAAAAACAAAGTCTAGTAAATCATTCTAACGAACTGTGTCTAATCACTTACTCGTTTTGTTATCTATTTACCAATATAATCGCTGTTGGAACATTACATCCACTCAGTATCGTGGAGAGCTTTGAATTTAAACGTAAAGTGTTCCGTTTGTTTCGTCGTTTCTGGTGCTAGAATCCCAAAGAGACACTGGTAATCGCTTACGCCCAATAAAGAACACATCTGTAATATGTATGGTCTCTTCTGATATATTTGAAATGTGTCCGCCCCCGTGCGCAATTTTTGAAACTTAAAAGTAGCTCTTGCCATAAATATTTGCTAACTTAGCCATATCAGAATAAAAAAAGGTTTGGAAACTGGAGTCGGTATAACTCGGAACTACATTCAACTCTTTCTTGGACAACACACAAGCTCAAAAAGATTGGTTTAGTTTTTCTAACTTCACACAAAGCTACACGAGGATTGTAGCACTTTTATTATTTACAATTAAAAATGAACGTGCGATACTTATCATTAATGAATTGTAAACAATACAGAATGATATAAGCCACCAACATATGCACTTACGATGAACTGGGAAACTCAAAATATTGAATATAAAACCAAGTGTATAACAAAGCTTTATCCTGAGACGTCCAATAATATTGTAGATCTAGATAACATCATTTACTGATTGTTGTATTTTTTAATAACTATTATACATATTGAACAACAATAAAAATTACGTGAATGTTGGCTGTACATTTCCAGTGCTCATGGAGAATTGTGTTAAATTGTAAAGTGTTTACCGTACTTGCATAAACATTTTCTTCGTTCATTATCCGAATGTGTTTTTGTGGTTTTGGTTTCGAGTCGAACATAAAAAAATGATTATTTTTCTTAGATTTTATTTTAACTTATGGCAATTGAAACGTTAGGCTCTCTATTACCACAAAAAGAAGAAAATCAGAATCGAGGTTTTTTATTAAACAACGGCAGGATTAGTTGTCAATCACGCCAAATGTGGATGTGTTTTTAATATAAGATCACAAGGGTGCGCTGTTTTTGAGATTCTTCGTCAGCCTGTATGCTCTGAAGATGTTGCACAGAAACTGTAAATTACGAGTTATTCTCTGGGGAACGTACATAATTATGCGATTAAGACACTGTTTAGCACGTGGAGAACACGAGGCCGGTAAATTGTTTTCACTGATTAAATAATTTTTCTTCTTTTTTATTGTTTAGGAGATTAGAACAGAACCAAATCACTGAGATAGCACCAGGAGCGTTCTCCTTGTATCCAGGTTTAAGAAGAATGTAGGTATTATACAGAAATATGTATAATATAAGCATACGGAAGATATATATCTAAAAGTAATTGGAATTGATACAATGTCTTTTACTAAGTTTAATCTAATTAACACTTATTATTGGTAGCCGTTCAGAAATTAGTTCGAGTCTCCAAACCTGGCTCGTCACATAGTATCCCCCTCTCCCCGTGAATAAATCTCGTACTACCATGAAATGTATTTTTACTGGAAACAAAACGTGCACATTGCTCTTTAAATGTATTTTTACTGAAAACGAAACGCCCTTATTACTCGCTAACTATATTTATAGTGAAAACAAAACGTGCACGTTGGTCTTTAACTGTATTTTTGCTGGAAGCGAAATGTCCTTATTGCTATTTAACTATTTTTACTGGAAACGGCGTTTTCTTTTAAACATAATTAATTGAGTTAAGTGTAAATTAAATTATTTGATGCATAACCGTATTTCCTGTTATTTGTTGTTGTTTCATATCAGAGGTCATCTGCAAAAATTGTGTGCCAGTTACAAAAATGTTTCATCACATTAGGTGACACAATAGAAAATCATGTAAACTATTCAAGTGAGGGGATTATAATAATTTGTTAACGAAGTTACAGTCGAGAAACTATATTTACTTTCTAGATAATAATAATACAGGGTGGTCGCTAGAAAAGCGGAAAATTTGTCAAACAGCTATTTATTTTTACAAAGTTTTTAAAGGCAAAATAGAAATGAGTAAGCACGCATTTTATGATATTAAAATCATGCATTTTATTCATGATGTGAAGAAATCAAAATAGAAATGAGTAAGCACGCATCTTATTCATGATCTCATCTGACCCTCAAATTTTCCGCTTTTCTAGCGACCACCCTGTTTTATTATTTCAGTCAGTATTTAGTTCTTGCAATTTCGTCAGAACCAGTAGTACTACAAAAATATGAAGTATCGTACTAAGCCTACATGAAGCTACAAAGATGAGAAGTTTACTGACATTAAAATAGTGTTCTCCTTAAGTTATTATATTAAAAATAAATTTCGCAAAAAATTAAACATATTGTTATAACCAATGGATATTTAATCTTGCAGTTTTTAATTCGTTGAAAAATAATATTATTTTTATCAAACAATTATTTAATAAAGCATTATGTTTTCTAACGGACTTGCCACGTTAAATTGTTATTAATAGTGTTTCTTTCAACAATGCGTAAAAAACTGTCTGACTTGCATATTGCACGAAAAACACTACGAGGAAACAAAAGAGTTTGACTAAGGTCGTGTTTTTTTTTTTAAAGAAACAAGTAAAAATAGAAATACAGGTTCAAGTTTATTGATTGATTTCATGTCTTATAATAACCTGATTAATTAAAAACTAAACTATTGCTTTCAGAGATCTCAGCAGCAACCAAATAGGTAAAATTGCCGGAAACGCCTTCCACGGTTTAAAGCACCTTACATCGCTGTAAGTTTGTGTTCACTTAAACATTGTTATGTAAAGTTGTGATGTACTGGATTGTTTAAGTCTGTGTCCATTTAAACATTGTTATGTTAGGTTGTGATGAATTGCATTGTTTAGGTGTGTGTCCATTTAAACATTGTTATGTTAGGTGTGATGAATGGATTGTTTACATCTGTGTCCAATTAAACATTGTTATGCTAGGTTGTGGTGAACTGGGTTGTTTAAGTCTGTGTTCATTTAAACATTGTTATGTTAGGTTATCAACTGAACTATTTCTTGTGAAATTGTAGTTGAAACTGTGTCAGATTTTACATGAAATATACAATTATATTTTTATTTTTTTGTATTAAATGTGAAATTATAATAAACTGAATAATGATATCCTTGAGATTTCTTGTCATGTATATATTTATATTCCTAATTTACTTGCCCAAAGTGTTAGATCAAATCAACTGGACACTTGTGGCATATATAGTGGTATTTCCTATTTCTTTATCTAACATGATAGATCAAATCATCTGGATTCACGTGATGAATTTATATTTGTATTCCTAATTTACTTGTCCAACATGATAGATCAAATCAACTGGATTCACGTGATGTATACTTTTATATTCCTAACTTCTTTACCTAACACGTTAAGTTATAACAAATTGAACGGTATTTGTTATGGAGTCAATAAATAATAATGCACCATTAACACTTCGTGCTCTAAATAAATTTCAGGAAAACGTTTCATTTATAAAGTTGAATATAAAATACTTATATTGTGTTGTGTACACATAATAGAAATCTCCACCGGTTTTTATCACTGTGGCCAAGTGATCACATATCAATCAGAATAATCCTCTTAGAACTAAGCTCACGATTCTTTCTGGTTCAGTTTAAATTTCAGATTAGAAGGATAACCCAGGGTACTTCTCAGAAACTGGTTTCTTTTTTATCTATCCAGGGTATTGTACGGTAACAAAATAGCGGATCTCCCCAAGGGAACATTCAAAGGACTGACGTCTTTGCAGTTACTGTAAGTTGACTGTCACGTCTACTAGACTCATAACTCTAAAATATAAGCCTAACTCTGGCAGCTTAGTGTAAAATTATGTCTTATTTTTCTTTTCCTTTTTTTAAATTCCAGTTTGGTTTTAGACATAAGCGAATCATGTCGAGAACGTTCATTTGCGCATTTTAAATAGTTTTATCTATATTTTTTATTTTTAAATTAATTCCTGAGTTAATCAATTGTAGCAATCAATCAAATGATATTCTGTAAACTGTTGTAAGATTGTAATTGAAAATTATCGTTTGTTTTTTGTATTAAGCATTCTGGTTAGAGAATTAAAGTTTTTGAAACTCTTTATTTTTTAATTTCAGAAAATACTTCTTTGTGTATTATGTATTGACCTAAGAAAAAAAAGTTTATGTCAAGACGAGTTTTCTCTTTTCCGTTTTCTAATGCAAATCACATTTTGTTTATTGAAATTAAGAGAGAAATGAAGGAACGTAATACACCCTGGAATCCAAATGAGTAACTATGTGGCTAAATCAGTATAACATTGAGACGCTCTTTTACCCTAGGATAGTAACTATTTAATTAATTTAACGTAACAATGATACACCCTATCACCCTAGGATAGCAACTACGTAATTAATTTAACGTAACAATGATACACCCTATCACCCTAGGATAGCAACTACGTAATTAACTCAACATAACACTGATACGCCCTTTAGCCCTAGGATAGTAACTACACAATTAAATCAACATAACTTTGGTATGATCTTTCACTCTAGGATAGTAACTGCGTAATTAAATCAACATAACACTGGTATGTCCTATTGTCCTAGGACACTAACCACGTAATTAAATCAACATAAAACTGGTATGTCCTATTGTCCGAGGACATTAACTACGTAATTAAATCAACATAACACTGGTATGTCCTATTGTCCGAGGACACTAACCACGTAATTAAATCAATATAATACTGGTATGTCCTATTGTTCTAGGACTCTAACCTCGTAACTAAACCAACATAACACTGGTATGTCCTATTGTTCTAGGACACTAACATCATGATTAAATCAACATAACACTGGTATGTCCTATTGTCCGAGGACACTAACCACGTAATTAAATCAACATAAAAGTGATACACCCCATTATCTGAGAATAGTAACTCGTAATTAAATATAATCCAATGACGTAAACATCTGGGATATTTCTGAAACGTTTGTTATTTGCCAGACAGTTCAGTAAGGTACCGAAAATCTTTGTTATCTTTGTTTCAGTCCCTTGAGTTGTAGTTTGGTTCTTAATGCTTTTCTCATTAGTTCTGCATCAGAAGAAGACAGAACCGTGATCAATTACCCCTCTCTCTTTCTCTGTTTGTCGTGTTTTTTTAATTTTTTATGTGTCTGTGTGTGTGTGTTTTCAATAGAGAACACGCTAGCGTTACACTCTACACCGTCAAAAACCTTCTTGGCATCCACTAAGAATAATACACTAATTTTCGTTTGCAGAATGGTAATGGAAAGTTCTTGTGTTAACTCGAGTGGACGTGGATGGAACGTTTCCAAGTGAAATCCACAAATTAAGCGCTCATGCGTAGACCCAAGAGTAAGTCACGTTCGGTAATACATGACTGATATAGAACGCATTACTGTTCATGGATTTAAACTGGACTAATTATCGAGTAAGTGATTCAACAACGTTGAAGTTTTAGAGCTAACATTGCACTCTGGATATGCGTTACTGACTTGAGTACTGCATTAATAAAGTTTTATGTCATATATTTCCGTGTATCACAAAATTTCCATGTTTCTTTAACAGAATAGCTTTACAAGAAAAACCTGCCACCATCCTTCTTCTGTTTGACCCTTGTCAAAAATTGAAAATGGAGTATAAAATTAAGAATACTGTGGAATGTGTCCTTTACGCTCTATGTAAGAATTTAACTGAACAAATTAGCAAAAATGATGCTAACACTTTGTATAGATTGAACATGATTATTTTATTATCACAAGTCCAGTGTATTTAGTGTTATTTGTAATCCCCAGTCCAGTGTATTTAGTGTTATTTGTAATCCCCAGTACAGTGTATTTAGTGCTATTTATAAACCCCAGTCCAGTGTATTTAGTGCTATTTATAAACCCCAGTCCAGTGTATTGAGTGTTATTTGTAATCCCCAGTCCAGTGTGTTTAGTGCTCTTTGTAAACCTCAGTCCAGTGTATTTAGTGCTCTTTGTAAACCCCAGTCCAGTGTATTTAGTGTTATTTGTAATCCCCAGTCCAGTGTATTTAGTGCTATTTGTAAACCCCAGTCCAGTGTATTTAGTGCTGTTTTTTATTTTCACTCCAGTGTAATTAGTGCTAATCAATTATTATTTCTTGCGCATTCAAGGAGTTACAAATTTATTTATGGCCTGCATAGTTAATTTAGGCCAGTTAAGACATAAGGCATGGGAAAAAAAACATGGATAAATCCCAGAACATGCATATATACTATTACAGATCCAAAGAAATATGTATGTGTGTATAAATGTGTAGTAGTGTGAGTGTGTACGTAAACTATTTATCTACGTATTTTCTCAAAATGTGCTGAAAAGTGTTTTTTTTTTTCAAAAAGTGTTGAAATCTATTACAAGTTGTACAGGTTCGATCGTCAGGAATATTCTACCCACACAATTTGTTTGAAGGGTGAGATCTTCTTCTAGGGTATCAGTCCTTCTTTTCGTTATCAACATTTCACTCATATCTTAGATGTCGACGTGTAGTTTTTTTTTTTCTTTATTTACACAGACGTCCGGAAGGTATAGAATATGAAAGACCTTTGAAAACCAAGTTAATTAGATTCTTACCGTTAAAGTCTGTTACAAAATTGATCGTTGTTTTTGATATTTCTGAAAAGAAAAACTGCTATCCAGTGTTTAATCTACTAGTTGACTTGCCCCTGAAGGTTAAACCACCCTTGGTAAGAAATATCCAGGGTGACAATGATAAGAGAACACAAGATTTATTACGATCACCTATATATGTGGATAAGTGTTACTAAACCTTTATATATATATATATCGTATAAATTACGTACCACATATTTGTTGGATGGGGAAGTCTTAAATCGGCTACACAGCGCCCTCTCGTTTCTCTTGTAGGGGAACAGAAAAAATCACACTTTTCCATTTATTTCACGTGTACCTTTAGTGGGAATTTACTTCATTCGTCAACGTAACAATGAAATCAGAAAACACTCACTCGTAAATACACGATATATTAAGCCTGACAAAAGTAGTTTAGACTTACTACAGGGACAAAGCTGTAAAACTAAGTGTCTGTTTGTCTCAGTGATAGAGTAAAACACTTACTTCAGTTGTTCTCGTAACATATCCTTCAATTTTCCTTTTGTTTCTTTATTTCAAGAAATCATTAACCGTTGGGAACTCTCTACCTGTTATTTACTCACAAACGAAACAAGCAAATAGTGCCCTACTAGTACAGCAGAAATTCTTCGGATTTACAAAACTAAAATCAGGGGCTCGCTTCCCCTCGGTGGATTCAGCAGATAACCCAATATGGCTTTACTATAACGTTTCTTCGGTGATTTTGCTGTTGGGTGGAGTGCAGTATAAATTAGATAAACTAGCAGACAGAAATGTGTCTAAGGAGAATCTCTTTTGAAAAATATTTCGTTTTTCCTCAAATGAGTGACGCACATTAACTTCAGTCAAGATAGAAACAAAGTAACAGGAATGGCAACATGCAGAGTTTACTCCTGTTGGTTTTATTTGGTAGAGTAAGCATCATCGTTTATCGACCAAGTCCTAAATCTTCGCTTTTATTGACAGAGATTCTTTGAGAAAAAAACAAATCAATGTTTCTATCTACGCTAGTCTATTTATTTGTATCCTTCAGACTGTTCCTCTTTTAAAACAGAAGAGAATGTCAGTTTTATCCTTCAGATTGTTTCTATTTTAAAACAGAAGAGAATGTCAGTTTTATCCTTCAGATTGTTTCTATTTTAAAACAGAAGAGAATGTCAGTTTTATCCTTCAGATTGTTTCTATTTTAAAACAGAAGAGAATGTCAGTTTTATCCTTCAGATTGTTTCTATTTTAAAACAGAAGAGAATGTCAGTTTTATCCTTCAGATTGTTCCTCTTTTCAAACAGAAGAGAATGTCAGTTTTATCCTTCAGATTGTTTCAATTGTTAAACAGAAGAGAATGTCAGTTTTATCCTTCAGATTGTTTCAATTGTTAAACAGAAGAGAATGTCAGTTTTATCCTTCAGATTGTTTCTATTTTAAAACAGAAGAGAATGTCAGTTTTATCCTTCAGATTGTTTCTATTTTAAAACAGAAGAGAATGTCAGTTTTATCCTTCAGATTGTTCCTCTTTTCAAACAGAAGAGAATTTCAGTTTTATCCTTCAGATTGTTTCTATTTTAAAACAGAAGAGAATGTCAGTTTTATCCTTCAGACTGTTCCTCTTTTCAAACAGAAGAGAATGTCAGTTTTATCCTTCAGACTGTTCCTCTTTTCAAACAGAAGAGAATGTCAGTTTTATCCTTCAGATTGTTCCTCTTTTCAAACAGAAGAGAATGTCAGTTTTATCCTTCAGATTGTTTCAATTGTTAAACAGAAGAGAATGTCAGTTTTATCCTTCAGATTGTTTCAATTGTTAAACAGAAGAGAATGTCAGTTTTATCCTTCAGATTGTTTCTATTTTAAAACAGAAGAAAATGTCAGTTTTATCCCTCAGCTTGTTTCTATTTTAAAACAGAAGAGAATGTCAGTTTTATCCTTCAGATTTTTTCCATTGTTAAACAGAAGAAAATGTCAGTTTTATCCCTCAGCTTGTTTCTATTTTAAAACAGAAGAGAATGTCAGTTTTATCCTTCAGATTGTTTCTATTTTAAAACAGAAGAGAATGTCAGTTTTATCCTTCAGATTGTTTCTATTTTAAAACAGAAGAGAATGTCAGTTTTATCCTTCAGATTGTTCCTCTTTTCAAACAGAAGAGAATGTCAGTTTTATCCTTCAGATTGTTTCAATTGTTAAACAGAAGAGAATGTCAGTTTTATCCTTCAGATTGTTTCAATTGTTAAACAGAAGAGAATGTCAGTTTTATCCTTCAGATTGTTTCTATTTTAAAACAGAAGAAAATGTCAGTTTTATCCCTCAGCTTGTTTCTATTTTAAAACAGAAGAGAATGTCAGTTTTATCCTTCAGATTTTTTCCATTGTTAAACAGAAGAAAATGTCAGTTTTATCCCTCAGCTTGTTTCTATTTTAAAACAGAAGAGAATGTCAGTTTTATCCTTCAGATTTTTTCCATTGTTAAACAGAAGGCATGTTTTCTTTTGAAAGTAAATACAAAGTTACACAATTAAACATTTCGCTGTGCAACTGGGGGAAGTGAGTTTTATCCAATTTCTGATTTCTTTCATCATCACAATTTCCTTGATAGATATTGTCACTTGATGGATATTGTTAGTTCTGGTTTTAGTTTAGCGTCTTTAATTCTAGATATAATCTTATGGCCAATCAAACTCTCTCTATATATAAAACATAATTTTAGGTATATGCCGTTTTTCACAATACAAACAAAAATATTTGAAAACTTTCCAAACTACATCATGAAACTACTTTATGCAAATTTAAAATCCGTTTGTGGAGATGACTCTGTATTTGACACCAAACATCTACTTAGACGTAATTCATCAGTATTAAGAAACCATGTTTTTTATCCATTTTCTTTAGCTTGTTCATCACATTTTGCAGACGGTCCCGAAAATGGTACAGCGGTAGAAATCTAGATATGTGGGTGTTTCGCAACAATGGTGTTAATTTCAAACAAAGATACCAAACTGATCCAATCAGACACGATCATTTACTGAGACATTTCTTTCAATATAAATTCGACCCCGTGGTGACTTTAATATACAGTGGCTGGAGCCATTCTCAATAACAAGATTGTTGGATTCGTCTCCCTGTCTACTTGAATTTCTTAGGGATCGTCACAAGACTTTTGAGCAATGTACGAGTAACACAAATTATATTTTAGTACTGGTTCATATTGGTGGGTTACGTCTTTTTTTTTTTAATTCTGTATAGCTGTATGCAGTAAAATATATACGCGGCTGGTCCAGTTTAATAATGTCTAATGCCTAAAACCAAATCAGTGTTTCAAGACACCAACGAAGGATTCCATATTTCTTGAGTAGAGAGTTGTTTTTTCGATTAGCTTTTAATAATTTTTAATAATCTTCAAGAATCTACTCTTAATAAACACTGCTTAATTTCCGTCTTATCCTGAACCAGGATTATATGCAAGAAGAGTATGTAATTTAATATAGACTGGTTATTTATTTGTATTTTGCTTTCTGTCGGGCAAATTCAAAATGTTTTAAGCAAAGCCACATTGGATTATGTTCAGTGTCGCCTGTGGGGAATCAAAGCCCATATTTTCGAGCGAATTCAAATTGTTTGTTTTAGAGCAAAGCCACATTGGGTTATGTGCAGTGTCGCCCGTGGGGAATCGAATCCCAAACTTTAGCGTTGTAAATCCATAAATTTAGTGCTGCAATACCAGAAAGTGAGTTGCAAATTCAAAGAGTTATTTGACGTCGTGAAAGTTGGTCTGAACTAAATGTTAACTGTCAAGTTACAGACTTGTTTGTATACCGTTCACTTTTGGTAGAGTCCATATATGAGTCATCGACTAATTTGTCTTTTCTAAT
The DNA here is from genome assembly GCA_011833715.1 of Carcinoscorpius rotundicauda. Taxonomy (NCBI): domain Eukaryota; kingdom Metazoa; phylum Arthropoda; class Merostomata; order Xiphosura; family Limulidae; genus Carcinoscorpius; species Carcinoscorpius rotundicauda. The sequence goes on along the minus strand of CM022391.1, from coordinate 126,791,345 downwards.
ATAGGTGTACACTAAACTGCAGAAAAACTGACCCGAAACCAGTAGGTGATATTGCTGATTTATTATGTAAGATATATACAGGATCGTGGTTGTAATTACAGTGATTACAGCAATATTATTTATATATAGGGTGTTCGGAAAGTCACTGCGCTGTTTTGTAATCATATGTCTATTCAGTCTATTTCAAGCCAGCAACTGACAGCGGTGTTTAGAAACAAAATACGAAGGATCAAGGCCTGTATTGATACCAACCAGGGTCACTTTCAACATTGTTTATAATTGTCATTCATATTTACCTGCCCCCCAGTGGCTCAGCGGTATGTCTGTGGACTTACACGCTAAAATCCGGGTTTCGATACCCGTGGTGGGCAGAGCACAAATAGCCCATTGTGTAGCTTTGTGCTTAATTCAAAACAACAGCTTCCAAACAACATCATATTTACCTCCCGTATTTTATATTGAAACATGTCTGTTAATAAATATATAAGTGCACAGTGACTTTCCGAACACCCTGTATTTATGGACTCGTGTGTAAATAACAAAGTTATGGACCCGCAACGAGTTTCTGGTATAAGTATTTTGAAATAATATTTAAAGCTGATAAGTTTCATAAACTTCATTACTTATTCTAAGGTTATGAGTACTCTCACATAATTTCTGATTATATCTTTCAGTTACTTTCTATTATTTTGAGAGTTAGCATTATATTCACGGCAAATACTAGATAGCAGTAATAATATTAAAAATGGTGCCAGAAAAAAAAATTAACTGCGCCAGTGCTATCCCTATAACACCGAATAAGTTACCACTCAGTATGAGTTATTAGTTTTGTTTTTCCTCCTTTCTCCTTATTTGCATTTTTCTAGAGGTTTGTGGATATCTGTAGGTGTTCTCGGGTTGTCGGTCGTAACGAAAACTATTGATATGTAAATGATGACAGAGAGGACTCACTGGACTTAATTCACTAAGTTCGAATTGGTTTTATTCAAATCTGCAAAATCATTCCCGTAGTTTTCAGCGTTTTTGTCTTCTTTTTTTTTTTTTTAAGATACCAAAGATGGAAGGTCTCGCAACAGAATAGTATCATTATAATGATAACTAGGACTTTTAGGAAGTTACAGTATTTAGTTTCTTTGTTTTTAAGTTATGGTTTTAGTTTGTTCTTATATGGCCCTCACTGGTTGGTTTGTTAACAATAAATTAAGAATCGTCTCACAACGTCATACTTGTTCTAACGGAAAAAAAGTGAATGTATCAGTTATTTTCACACTTATCTTGAGGAATACAAAGTGAATGTATCAGTTATTTTCACACTTATCTAGAGAAATACAAAGTGAATGTTTCAGTTATTTTTACACTTATCTAGAGGAATACAAAGTGAATGTTTCAGTTATTTTTACACTTATCTAGAGGAATACAAAGTGAATGTATCAGTTATTTTTACACTTATCTAGAGGAATACAAAGTGAATGTATCAGTTATTTTCACACTTATCTAGAGAAATACAAAGTGAATGTATCAGTTATTTTTACTCTTATCTAGAGAAATACAAAGTGAATGTTTCAGTTATTTTTACTCTTATCTAGAGAAATACAAAGTGAATGTTTCAGTTATTTTTACTCTTATCTAGAGGAATATAAAGTGAATGTTTCAGTTATTTTTACACTTATCTAGAGGAATACATAGTGAATGTATCAGTTATTTTTACTCTTATCTAGAGGAATACAAAGTGAATGTTTCAGTTATTTTTACTCTTATTTAGAGGAATATAAAGTGAATGTTTCAGTTATTTTTACACTTATCTAGAGGAATACAAAGTGAATGTTTCAGTTATTTTTACACTTATCTAGAGGAATACAAAGTGAATGTATCAGTTATTTTTACACTTATCTAGAGGAATACAAAGTGAATGTATCAGTTATTTTTACACTTATCTAGAGGAATACATAGTGAATGTATCAGTCATTTTTACTCTTATCTAGAGGAATACAAAGTTAATGTATCAGTTACTTTTACACTTATCTAGAGGAAGACAGGTTGTTTTTTGAGCACTGTTTTTATCAGGAAAGATATAATTATTGTTATTATAATCTGCTTTATCAGGAGGGACACAGTAGGTTTGATCAGTACATACTTCTCTTACCAGGAGGAATATAGTTGTTTTTACTGCTTTTTGTTTAACAGAAAAAATATACAAATGTTCATTAACAACTGCCGTGAAAAGGAGAACAGTAGCCTTTCTAGATACTTTCTTCATAAGAGGGGGAATAAATTTTTTTATTGATACTTCATTTACAAGGAGGAATAAAATAGTGGTTATTGATGCTTCCTTTATCAGGAGGAACAAAACAGTTTTTATTGATAGTTGTTTATCAAAAAGAACATATTATACCATTGTATCATCACAACGAAGGATCATATTAAACCATTATATCATCACAAGAAATGAACATATTAACTCATTGTATCATCACAACAAAGGAACATTAAACCATTGTATCATCACAAGAAAGGAACATATTAAATCATTGTATCATCACAAGAAAGGAACATTAAACCATTATATCATCACAAGAAAGGAACATATTAAATCATTGTATCATCACAACAAAGGAACATTAAACCATTATATCATCACAAGAAAGGAACATATTAAATCATTGTATCATCACAACAAAGGAACATTAAACCATTATATCATCACAAGAAAGGAATATATTAAATCATTGTATCATCACAACAAAGTAACATTAAACCACTGTATCATCACAAGAAAGGAACATTAAACCATTATATCATCACAAGAAAAGAACATTAAACCATTGTATCATCACAAGAAAGGGACATATTAAACTGTTGTATCATCACAACAAAAGAACATACCATGCGGCATGATGTCCACGTATTTGAATTGTAAGTAACATCTTGAATCAAAATCTAAAGCTCTAATTGAGTATGAAGTTCGAGATCCTTCATATAACCATTATTTAAGTTGTATTTACTATAGGTACTTTCATATGGCCTCCGAAAGAATTCTATTTCAGGAGTAAACAAAACCAAACTTAAAAGTGACAATTATTTTTATTTCTTGCTCTTTAATTTCATATATCATGGTGTGTTGTAGCTTGCAGAGTGCATAATTCGACTCACGATTTGTGGCACACGCACGTTTTACTGACAGCAAAATAATGCAGATTGGAAATTTAAGCAAGTCCTCTGTGATGTCATTTCAGTGTCTACTGACTCACTGACTGACAGACAACACATTACTGCATGTGTGGTGCGAGTGGTTAAAGCAGGTGACCTCTCCAGGTGATGTTCGCCACCCTCTCGGAGAAATAAATTGATAATGTATTGATGAAGACTGAGGAAAAGTTTTAAAGACAAAGAAACTAAGACATCACCTTCAAAGTTTTTAACTAGATCGTATTGAACGTGCTTTATCAGAATGATGTAGTTGGCTCTAATTCGTATAACTTGTAACACGTGACAGAATTATGATAGGAATATCTCGTTATTTTTGTTTGTTTAATGGTAAGCCTACAATATTACAACGCTAAAAATTTAGTTTCAGTAGCCTTAGTAGACATTACAGAGATAATCTATTGTGTAGATTTACGCTTAACTACAAGTAAACAAAAATAACAGTAAAAAAATGTACAGAAATCGTTTCTGTGAAAATCTAATTTTACGTTTAAAACAGTTTCAAATAAAATTATATATATTAAAATTTAAAGAAAAAGGTCCAATCAACTAAATTTAATATTTGGCTTCCTTACGAATTACAGATCTGTGGAAGGCAAGACTGAATAGCAGATTTAAAATTTATTGACAAATGTATATACGTACAAAACCATCAGGTGAACTCAGGTTTAAGAGTTGAAGGTTAATGCTGTCAAAGTGATTTATGTTTCGAAATCTTTACAACCGTACCGAATAGAAGAGCTTGATTTGAAAGCTTAAGGGCGAAGAAATCTCCACTGTAATCTCGGAATAGCGTTGACACACATAGCACTAATTACTACTGCGCGTTTATATCCCCCCCATTACCTCCCGCCACAAGAACCGAGGGACTCTTGGAAATTTTGAAAATATCATGAAGACGTTTCGCAGCAACAGTGATGACAAAACTAAAACCAAATACACGGAACAACATGGTGGGGTCATATATGTCTTAACATTTCGTATTTGTATTACTGTAATTGTTTCACGGTTTCAGTTTCAGTTTTAAGTAAAGATACAGTATATTAGAATTAGATGGTCATCTAGATCCAGGCAGAGAGTGAAATAAGGCTTATGGCCTCCGGTGAACAGTGACTAGGAAAATTATAGTTGCGTGTCCGTGATGTATAGTATAAAAATATAGATTGCATGTACATATGTATATACGTATATAAAAAAAGGTTTATAAACATTACAGCCTGGCTTTAAAGACAGTCACGCAAGATGCACTTAGTAAAAGGTCTTGAGCTGAAGCCGAAATGAACCATTACTTCTTTTATGACCAGTTTCAGAAAAAAAATTTGGAATGATTTTGCAATTATTCAATTGACCTCGAGTATTTCTTGTTATATAAGTTATTAGGATGGTTTAGTTTCACTAGTATAAATTCTTGTTTTTTTAAACTCGTAAAAATGTATTAAATATTTTAAAAGTCATGCAATCAAATTATATATATGTATACCCGTGTGAAAAATAAATTACCCAGAGAGAAATAAATGTATATCCACCAAACACGCTCGCTTTTTCAGCCGTGGGGCTTTATAAAGTGACGGTCAATCCCACTATTCATTGGTAAAAGAGTAGCCCAAGAGTTGGCGGTGGGTGGTGATGACTAGCTGCCTTCCCTACAGTCTTACACTTTTAAATTAGGGACGGCTAGCGCAGGTAGCCCTCGTGTAGCTTTGTGTGAAATTCTAAACAAAGTGATCTGTTATTTTTAGCCATTAGGTTTTGAAGAAAATAACTTTAAAGCTCTTCATAGCTTGAAGCTCCTATTCTCAGTGGCGCAGCAGCATATGTACGATCTTAAAATGTTAGACATTGAGTTTCGATACCTGTAGTGGGCAAACCACAGATTGTTCCTTATGTAACTTTGAGCTTGAATAGAAACAAACAAATCGAAGCTTCTCGTTATTTTACAAACATTGTAGAGTAAAATATTCCACGATCTTTAGACGCACGAAGTTTGATTTGAGTTCAATAAAAAACACATAAAGTATCTCTGTTTGATTTTCTTAGTTCTTAGTGTTATATGCATGGTTAAACACACTTTATGTCCTCCCGGTGGGACAGCGGTATGTTTACGGACGTGAAACTCCATAATCCGAAATTTGATTCCCTGCTGCGACCACAACAGAGAGCCAAATTGGGGTTTTGCTCGACTCACAATCTAAAGGTCTCAGTATCGTATCCCCCTTCACACCAAACATGCCTTTTTAGCCATGGGGGTGTTATAATGTGTCGGTTAATCCCACTATTCGTTGGTGAAAGAGTAGCCCAAGAGTTTGCGGCGATGACTAGCTTTCTTCCTTCTAGTTTTGCACTGATAAATCAGGGACGGCTAGCGCAGATAGTCCTCGTGTAACTTTGCGCGAAATTAAAAAACAAACGATATGCTCACTATCAGTTGACTCCCCACGTATGTCGGAATAAGGATAACCATGAACACCGGTTGATTCTTCATGAATTATAGAAAGAATGCTGTTTTCTATGGTCATACAGAGCAGAGGTCGTATTTGATGTATGTGATACGTTCTCGTCTCTTTAATTAGAATTCGTTTTTACTTTACTGTGCACTTCTTAAAGTTTCTCATTACTATAATGACCTGAGGCAATTGTATGGGCGAAGAAAAAAATAATTTCAACTTTCTTCACTCAGTTTCTCATTATGATATGTTCCCCATTTCATTTCGTAAGATTCAAGTATGTGTTTGCTTCGTCTAATATCTTAACACACATTTACCTCTTAAATACAATGTATTATAGCCTTTGTTCTCTCTAGTGTATCTCGTGGTTTAAGATTTTCTGCAAGAATTAGAATTTTGTGAATTATCATATAAATAGTTGGTTGAGATGAGTTTATTTACAGCCTCCGATACGTATACTAATTCTCTTAACATTTACAATGGTAGTAGTAAGTATATGTGTTAGAGGAAGCTGTTTAGATGGTAATATAGCATTCTACATATATACTTATCTTCCCTTGCTCTGAGATTCTACAGATGTACTAATCTTCCCTTGCCTCTGGGTTTCAACAGATGTACTTATCTACCTTTGCTTCTGGGATTCTACAGATGTAATCTTCCCTTGCTTCTAAATTTCTACAGATGTACTCACCTACCCTTGCCTCGGGCTTTCTGCAAATGTACTTATCTTTCCTTGCCTCGGTATTTCCACAGACGTACTTATCTTCCCTTGCTTCGAGATTTCTATAGATGTACTATCTTCCATTGCCTCGGACTTTCAACCTTTTTACTATTGCACCGTTGAACATTCTTCCTCGGAAGAGGATACATTCATGAGACGGCTGGTATGGGTATAAAATTAAAGAGACTACATCCATAAGACAGCTGGTGTGGGTATTAAAGTAAAGAGACTACATCCATAAGATAGCTGGTGTGGGTATTAAAGTAAAGAGACTACATCCATAAGACAGCTGGTGTGAGTATTAAAGTAAAGAGGCTACATCCTTAAGACGGCTGGAATTGGTACTAAAATAAAGAGGCGACATCCATAAGTTATTGCACTGTTGAGTGAACATGAACAGAATATAGCGGGGCCTTCGGGCGATATACGTTAACCCCTTCTCCTTCTCCATACATTTATGTTCATTTGCGTAATTAGTTTATGTATCATGTACGTTCACAGTTTCCTAAAAAATGTTATCCGAAACGAATTTTGTAAATATTCGCGTCAGACGCTGCAGGACTTGGTCGCATCTTTTCATACTGAATTATCCCTTATTAAAAGCTTCCGTTCAGATCAAAGATAGAAATAAACAAAAGTCACAAATATAAGAATGTATTGTTTTTTTAGTTGGACACTAGCGTTGTTGTTATCAGAAAGAAATCCACGTTCCAAATGAAATTACCATTTTTTGTCTCACCCTATATATCTCCTGTCACTGACGTAAACACTGTGTGATTACTTTTTCATTTATAACAGTAAAATATAAGAATACCAAGAGTTTTCCTGTTTCATGACTTACTTCGAAGCTTCACTCGGATCACTTATTTAAGATATTTAAAATGATAAGGTTGAACGAATAACAGAGGAGTAGAAATATTGTTTGTGAAGACACTATTTATAATTTATGTCTTTCCATATTTAAATAGAACTCTATGTGATTAGTTTATTTTATTAACCCTTGGATAATCAACATCAAAAGTAGTTTACATGCTTTAGTTTATTCTACTAACCCTTGGATACCCAACATTAAAAGTAGTTTACATGCTGTAATCTTTTTTATCATTAAAGTGCTTTTTGATCCTTTCAGTATAAGACAGAAATGCGACACTGAAGGATTCCCATTGTGTAGGTGATAGAGAACAGTTTACTTGAACGTTGGTAGAGCTACTTGAGTTACCATGGAAATTTTATCTACGAGTTTCTATAATACAAAACTCTACTTCTACTGCACGTGTCTGACAATTTTCGTCTGGACTTTTCCTTCTCGAGTATCACAGCAAAAAAAAAAGAAAAAAAAAAAGTTAATTTCTGGCGCCCAGCCAGCGTCGAAATTCAGTGAAACGTAACGAGAACGGTAGGAGACAGACAGCTAGTGTACATAGTTTGGATTTGTTGGGTGAGATGATGTAGGAGTCTACAGGTCTGTCGCGGGGGTGGCTTATCTGTGACTCACTATATCTTGTCAGCGTTCAAGAAAACGTTACTCATTCTTGTATCACAAATCAAGACATGTGAAATAATTAAACAACTTCATTACATGGTATAAATAGAGTATAACAGGCATTACTCTGTTAAAATATAACTGTTTGACATGAGGGTTTATTGACGAAAAGCAGTTATTTATCGTAGACGTTAAAAGATAGAAAATAAACATCTAAAAAAACCATACTATTTATAAATGAGTTACTTAACGTCGTTGAAATTTTAGTATTGATTTGTTTACATGTTTTATCGATTGGATGACGTTTTTCTTGGCATGTCTCGAACCACCAAAAATTTGATTTTCACCATCGAATGAAACTTATAATCAAGTGGTAATTAATCTGAAAGTTACGTATCAGTTGCGATCCGTGTGGTTTAACTTTTAAACAAAAGTTTTAATAAAGAATCACTAAGGAATTTCAATGGGGAAGAAAATTTATCCAATCTTAAAGTGTTTTACGTTATTTCAATTATGACGCAGTATTTTTCGCAATCTTTCATTTCAGGAGAATATCAGGAATGAGCCATGTAGTTAATTACAGGTCTAACATCTGAAAAACTTAGCATGTACTAAATTGTTATTTGGAAAGAAGAAACGTCAGCAGTGTAACATTCTTTCAATATGTGAAATTACTTGTCTTTCAAAGTCACATTGTTTTGTTATTGTTTCCCTTATCTGACAGTTGTACAAGAAAATCAAATATTACCCAGTCGTTTTGTTGTTTTATTTAATGTAGATTGCTCAACGCAAACAAGATTGGCTGCATCCGAAGAGACGCCTTCGCTGATCTACAGAACTTGAATCTTTTGTGAGTACACGACTCGTTCTCTTACGATAATGTTTTTATTTATGTTACATTACTGCACGTATTTATTTATATTACATTACTGCACGTATGTATTTATATTACATTACTGCAGGTATATATTTATTTTACGTTACTGCACTATATATTTATATTACATTACTGCACTTATATATTTATATTACATTACTACGCGTATATATTTATATTACTGCTCGTATCTTATGATTCCTTATGTAATTCACTTCTCTGGAACGTCGGAACAGTGTCCTGTTATGGCGTTAGATATCTGGAAACGTAAATAACTGGGCACAAAAGTTAATTTGGACGTCTGACTCTACTGTTTCTAAAGCCACGCGTTATATCGGATTTCAATATTTCTTTTACCCCTCTAAAACATTCGGCCTGAATTTCGAGTTTGATGTGCCGAGATGTTTTCTTATCCCCCACTGCCACTAGGACTTTCACTAAATTTTAACATGGGTAGAACAGACAGCCTGACAAGAAGCACCGGGTTCTTTCAGACAAATCTTTCAAAGATATTTAAGGAGCAGCTATCAAGGACGTCTTCTAAAAAATGCAACATTTTTGTGTGTGAAACAGAATCGCCTGGAAGAAAACACACAAGAACTTGTTTTGTTTTTCTGACACATAGTTGTTATTCACTATCTCGAAACTGATTCCGGATTTGTTTGAAACCTAAAAGTTTTTTTGTCAACTTACACTGAGAGTAAATTCATGTAATTTTGTATTATAATAAGGTCACAAAGGTGACAGTGTTCGTCATTACAATAGTACGAAGGTTTTCCTCACACCACTACTTGCAAACGTATTTCTAGTTTTTTTAAGTCACATATAAGACCATCAGATTTACATCACCTAACATTGCATGAGAAAATGCAGATTTAGTTTTATCATTTTTAGTTTGAAAACTTTAAAAAAATAGTTTAGTTTTTATTCGCAATAAATAGATTATTACCAGCAAGAATCAAGGAGAAAATTTAACTGGAAAGGAAAAAAACCAAGTAAAATCGTCACATTTGTAATTTCAACTTAGAACATGACTTGCAATCGACCCTTTAATATATGTCAATGGAAATGGTGAATTTTTAGAGTGAGTGGCACAACCAATCAGGGAATTTAATTCTGTTTCATAAAAGAAAAACGGATGAAGTAAAACATCCAATCTACGCTCATGCAATTAGTATACTTTGCCTCTTTTTAAGGGTTTACATTGCCAGGTGGTTAAAGCACTTGACTCGTAATCTAGAATCGCAAATTCGAATTCCCGTCACACCAAACAGGAGGGGTACTAATCGCTAGTAAAAGAGTAGCCTAAGAGTTGGCGGTGTGTGGTGATGACTAGCTGCCTTCCTTCTAGACTTACATTACTAAATTAGGTACGGCTAGCGCAGATAGTCCTCGTGTAGCTTTGTGCGAAATTAAAAAACAACAACAATACATGAATATGAAAGTAAGGACTGCTTTTAACGTTTCCTTTTTTGTTTTTAGACTTTCCGTAGATCTACGTCTTTATATGTTTCACGTAAGTCTAGCTGTTTTCTTATGTTTTAGTACATCTACTATTTTTTACGTTCTGCAAAGATCTAATTCTTATGTTATGCTTTACGCAGCACAAAACACTTTTTAGGCTCGATTTAAATTAAAATGAATTTAAGTTTTGCTAAAATCGAGTTATTTTACTGCTTTACGTAGATCTAAAGAATTTTGTGATTTATACGGGTCAAAATTATATTTTTTATGTTTTGCATAAATGGAAATTCTTTTTCTAGGCTTTGCGTAATTCTAAATATTGTTTATGCCTTGCGCAAGCTTACATATTTGTATTGATTTGCGTAGATATAAACGTCTTTCGTTTGTTTTGAATTTTCGCGCAAAGCTACATGTGGGCTATCTGCGCTAGCCACCCCTAATTTAACAGTTTAAGACTATGAGAGAAGACAGCTAGTCATTTCTACCCACCGCCAACATCTGGGCTACTCCTTTAACAACGAATAATGGGATTGACCCTCATATTATAAAGCCCCCATGGCTGAAAGGGCGAGCATATTTGGTGTTAAGGGTATTCGAACCCGCGACTATCGGATTACGAGTCGAGCAATTTAACCACCTGGCCATGCCGGGCTCTATAAATGTCTTTTCGGCTGGCCCCCCGCTAGTACAGCGGTAAGTCTACGGATTTACATAGCTAAAATCAGGGACTCGATTCCTCTTGGTGGGCTCAGTAGATAGCCCGATGTGGCTTTGCTATAAAAACAAACACACGCTCTTTTCGGCTTGGTATAGACATAAATGCTTTTAGGGTTTACACAGCTCAAAATGTTCGTTAGGTTTTGCTTTGATCTATATTATTTTTAGACTTTTCTTACATCAAAATGTTTTTAATTTCTGCGTAAATCACGTCATTTTTTAAGCTTTACGTGAATTTAAATTCTACCTTCCCCTTTTTATTATAAATCTAAAAAAATATAAGCAACAAACAGTTTATATGGCTCCTTATAAATCTGGTGTTAATAGTAATTTTAACGTTCCTTGGTATTATATGCTGTAACACAACGGTAACTTCCGATAGAGGCCCAATATGGCCAACTGGTTAAGGCACTCGTAATCCAAGGGTCTCGGGTTAGAATCTCCGTCAACCAAACACGCTCGCCCTTTTAGCCGTAGGAACGTTATAGTGTATCGGTCAACCCCACTCTTCGTTGGTAAAATAGTAGCCCAAGATTTGAGGGTGGGTGGTGATGACTAGCTACCTTCCTTCTAGTCTTACACTGCTACATTAGGGACAGCTAGTGTAGATAGCTTTGCACGAAAAAACCAAATAAAAACTTCCGATATGGAGAAATTAGTTATTTGATCACTGAATTACACATTTGTCCAAGAAAGCACTTGAATATTACGGTATTTTTAACCTGAAAGCACTTTATGGGACACGTGGGCTAAATAGCCAAGTCAGTGACCCCACACTTTAAGCACAACCACTTCTAAATATGAACTGTTTACCGGAATTAAAACAGTCAACGATCAGCGATCTCACTTTTAATTTTAACCAAATATCAAGACTGACATTCGCAGTTATAATTGGTCCACGCCCGAAAGTACGTGGTGTGTTCGGTAGAATATCACGACTCAAACATTGGACCTAACCCCGTTTAAAAGAACATGCAATTTAATATCACAAATATAACCAGTGAAGCAGCCACGCTATAAATAATAAATCCTGACAAAATTGTCGTGTGATATCTAAAATAAAACATTAAATAGAAACATAAGTGAAACATATTTTAATAGCTCTGTTTATATTTATCTGAACTCAACTGGTTAACCGAACTGTTTGCTTGCGAAAACAAACTAAAATCCATTAGATAACACCACAAAAATACATTTTTTCGTAAAATGTGTCTGATTTGATACGTTTTCGCATTAACGCTTATTCGATGGTAATTTCTGTCTTCCAAAATAAAGAACACAGTGCCAGAAGCAATATACATTACTATTTTTGGATTGTTCTTTTGTAATTTAATGTTTATGGTATGAAAGCTGGAAGCGATTTCAGCCAAGGTGCTATTACTTGGATCTTTACGTCAATAATCCCAGAAACAAAAACGAAAAATATTCCCATTATATATTTTAAGCTGTATAAGTGAGGAATCTCAGATGTTCGGCAGTTAAAGAAGTATCATTCTTTCAATAATGGTGATTACTGAGCACATTTGAAACCTTAGCAGCTGCAGAAGAATAGACGTAAGTAGTGATTACTGAGCAATCTTGAAACTTAAACAACAACAGAAAGTGAATGTGAGTAGTGATTACTGAGCATACTTAGAACCTTAGCAGCAACAAAAAAATGGATGCAAGCAAAGATTACTGAGCAAACTTGAATCCTTAACAGACACAGAAATTAGGGTGAATAAGAATTACTGACCATATTTGGAACCTTAGCAGCAACAGAAATTGGACATGTGTAGAGATTACATATCAAAGATGAAACATTAGCACTAACAGAAAATAGACAAAAGTAGGAATTACTAAGCACACTTGAAACCTCAGCAGCAACAGAAAATTGATGTAGATATTACTAAACAAACTTGAACCCTAACAGAAATATAAAGTAGAATGTATTTGAGGATTACTGAGCAAACTTCAAACCCTAACAGAAACAGAGAGTAGGTGTGAACAGGGATTACTGAGCAAACTGAAAACCTTAGCAACAACAGAAAATGGATGTGAGTAGAGATTATTGAGCAAAATTGAAACCATAACTGAAACAGACGTTACTTGGACATTATTCTAAAATAAATCTGAAGAGTACGTATAAATTATTGTTTTTCATTTAAACCAACTGGAATCTTGTGATATTTGTTCAATTACAGTTAGCAATACGTTTAGATTCTTGTATTTTTTTATTTCAGTGAACTGGAATAGTTTGATATCTGTTTAATTAGAGTTAATAATACGTTTAGATTGTCGTGTTTTTTATTTGAGTGAACCGGAATGATGTGATATTTGTTAAATTAGAGTTAACAATATCTTTAGATTGTTCTGTTATTTATTTGAGTGAACTCAAATGATGTAATGTTTGTTAAATTAGACTTAATAATACGTCTAGATTGTTGTGTTTTTATTTAAGTAAACTGGAATGATGTGGTATTTGTTAAATTAGAGCTAATATTACGCGTTAAGGCGTGCGCTTCGTAATCTCCGGGTCGCGGGTTCGCGCCCGAGTCGCGCCAAACATGCTCGCCCTCCAAGCCGTGGGGGCGTTATAATGTGATGGTCAATCCCACTATTCGTTGGTAAAAGAATAGCCCAAGAGTTGGCAGTGGGTGGTGATGAGTAGCGGCCTTTCCTCTAAACTTACACAGCTAGATTAGGGACGGTTAGCACAGATAGCCCTCGAGTAGCTTTGTGCGAAATTTCAAAACAAACAAACAAGAATGATGTGATATTTTAAAAGTTAGTTAATATTACGTTTAGTTTGTTCTATTTTTATTTGAATGAACTGGAATAATGTGATATTTGTTAAATTAGGTTTAATACGTTTAGATTGTTGTTTTTTTATTTAAGTGAACTGGACTGATGTAATGTTTGTTAAGTTAGAGTAAATATTACATTTAGTTGGTTTTATTTTTCATTTAAGTGAACTTGAAAATTGTTATATTCCTTAAATTAGAGTTAATAATAAGTTTAGATTAATGTGTTCCTTGTTTAACAGAACTGGAATGATGTGATATTTCTTAAATTAGAATTAATATTACGTTTAGATTTTTGTGTCTTATATTTTATTGAACAAGAATGATGTGATATTTGTAAAAATAGAGTTGATAATAGGTTGAGATTGTTGTGTTTTGTCATTTTAGTGAAATGGAATGATGTGATGTTTATTAAATTAGAGTTAACAATACGTTTAAATTGTTGTATTTTTATTTGAATGAACTCAAATGATGTAATGTTTGTTAAATTAGACTTAATAATACGTCTAGATTGTTGTGTTTTTATTTAAGTAAACTGGAATGATATGGTATTTGTTAAATTAGAGTTAATAATGCGCTTAGATTAACGTTTTTGTTATTTAACTGAACTGGAATGATGTAATATTTCTTAAACTAGAGTTAATAATACGTTTAGATTGTGGTGTTTTTATTTAAATGAACTGGAATAATGTGATATTTTTCAAATCATAGTTAACAATATGTTTATCTCTGTTTGTTTAGAATAAAGCACAAAGCTACACAATGGGCTATCTGTGCTCCTCCCACCACGGGTATCGAAACCCGGTTTTTAGTGCGTAAGTCCGCAGAATACTACCGTGCCACTGGGGGACACAATATGTTTAGATTTTTGTGTTTTTTATTTTAGTGAACTGAAATGACATGATATTTCTTAAAATAGTGTTAATAATACGGTTAGATTGTTGTTTTTTGTTTAACTGAACTTCAATGATGGGATATTTGTTATAATAAAGTTAACAATACGTTTAAATTGTTGTATTTTTTATTTTAATGAACTCGATTGATGTGATATTTGTTAAAATAAAGTTATTAATACGTTTAAATTGTTGTGTTTTTATTTGAATGAACTGAAATGATGTGATATTTGTTAAATTGGAGTTAATAATACGTTCAGATTATTGTGTTTCTTATTCACGTAAACTGGAATGATGTGATATTTGTTAAATTAGAATTAATAATACGTTTAGAGTGTTGTGTTTTTCATTTCAGTGAACTGCAATGATGTAATATTTCTTAAGCTAGAATTAATGATACGTTTAGATTGTTCTGTTTTTTTATTTAAGAGAACTGGACTGATGTGATATTTTTCAAATTAGATTCAATATTACATTTAGATTGTTTTATTTTTCATTTAAGTGAAGATGAAAGATGTGATATTTGTTAAATTAGAGTTAATAATACATTTAGATTATTGTGTTTTTCGTTTTAGTGAATTGGGATGATGTAATATTTCTTAAGTTAGAGTTAATAATACGTTTAGATTGTTCTATTTTATTTGAATGAACTGGAATAATGTGATATTTTATAAATTAGGTTTGATACGTTTATATTGTTGTTTTTTCATTTATGTGAACTCGAATGATGTTATATTTGTTGAATTACAGTTAACAATACGTTTAGATTGATTTGTTTTTCATTTAAGTGAACTCGAATGATGTGATATTTGTCGAATTAGAGTTAATAATACGTTTAGATTGTTCTTTTTTTATTTAAGTGAACTGGAATGATGTGGTATTTTTTAGAGTTAATAATACGTTTTGATTGTTGTGTTTTTTATTTAAGAGAACTGAACTGATGTGATAATTGTTAAATTAGAGTTAATATTACATTTTGTTTGTTTTATTTTTCGCTTAAGTGAACTTGAAAGTTGTGATATTTCTTAAATTAGAGTTAATAATAAGTTCAGATTAACGTTTTTATTATTTAACTGAACTGGAATGATGTGATATTTTTTAAATTAGGGTTAATAATACGTTTAGATTCATGTGTTTTTTATTTTAGTTAACTGGAATGGTGTGATATTTTTTAAAATAGAGTTAATAATATAGTTAAATTGTTGCGTTTTTTATTTAACTGAAACGAAATGATGTTATATTTGTTAAATTTGAGTTTATACTACATTTAGATTGCTGTGTTTTTCATTTAAGTGAACTGGGACGATTTGATATTTCTTCAATTAGAGTTAACAATACGTTTAAATTCTTGTGTTTTTTATTTGAATGAACTTGAATGATGTGATATTTGTTAAAATAGAGTTATTAATACGTTTAGATTATTGTGTTTCTGTTTAAGTGAACTGGAATTATGTGATATTTGTTAAATTAGATTTGATAATACGATTAGATTGTTGTCTTTCTTATTTAAGTGAACTGGAATAATGTGATATATGATAGATTTAGCAATACGTTTTGATTATTGTATATTTTATTTGAGTGAACTGGAATGATGTGATATTTCTTAAATTACAGTTAACGATACGTTTAGTTTGTTTTTTACATTTAAGGGAACTGGAATAATGTGATATTTGTTATATTAGAGTTAGCAATACTTTTAGATAGGCGTCTTTTTTACGTTAGTGAACTGGGATGGTGTGATATTTTTTAAAATAAAGTTATTAATACGTTTAAATTGTTGTGTTTTTTAATGATCTGAAATGATGTGGTATTTGTTAAATTATAGTTAATATTACATTTAATTTGTTTTATTTTTAATTTAAGTGAACTGGAAAGTTGTGATATTTCTTAAATTAGAGTTAATAATACGTTTAAATTTTTGTGTTCTTATTTAAATGAACTGGAATGATGTGATATTTATTAAATTAGAGTTAATAATACGTTTATATTGTCGTGTTTTTTATTTTAGTTAACTGGAATAATGTGATGTTTCTTAAAATAAAGTTAATAATACGGTTAGATTGCAGTTGTTTTTAATTGAACTGGAATGATGTGATATTTGTTATAATAGAGTTGAAAGCACGTTTAAATTTTGTTTATTATTTAAGTGAACTGGAATGATTTGATATTTGTTAAATTAGAGTTAATAATACGTTTAGATTTTTGTATTTTTTATTTTAGTGAACTGTGATGATGTGATATTTCTTAAAATAGAGTTAATAATACGGCTAGATTATTGTGTTTTTTATTTAACTAAACAGGAATGATGTGATATTTGTTAAAATAGAGTTGATAGTACGTTGATATTTTTGTTTTTATCATTTTAGTAAACTGGAATAATGTGATATTTGTTAAATTAGAGTTAAAAATACGTTTAACTTGTTGTATTTTTTATTTGAATGAACTCGAATTATGTGATTTTTGTTAAAATAAAGTTATTAATACGTTTAAATTGTTGTGTTTTTATTTGAATGAATTTAAATGATATGATATTTGTTAAATCAGGTTTAATACGTTTAGGTTGTTTTTGTTTTTATTTACGTGAACTCGAATGATGTTATGTTTGTTAAATTAGATTCAATATTACATTTAGATTGTTTTATTTTTCATTTAAGTGAAGATGAAAGTTGTGATATTTCTTAAATTAGAGTCAGTAATTCGTTTAGATAAATATGTTTCTTATTTAAGTCAACTGGAATGATTTGATATTTGTCATATTATATTTAACAATACGATTATATTCTCGTATTTTTTATTTAACTGAACTGAAATGTTGTGATATTTGTTAAAATAAAGTTAATAATACGTTTATATTATTGTGTTTTTCAATTGAGCAATCTGGAATGATGTGATTCTATACATTTAGATTTTTTGTGTTTTTTATTTTAGTGAACTGTAATGATGTGATATTTTTTAAAATATAGTTAATTATACGGTTAGATTGTAGTGTTTTTGTTTAACTGAACTGGAAGGATGTGATATTTGTGAAAATAGATTTAACAATACGTATAGGTTGTTGTGTTTTTATTTTAGTGAACTGAAATTATGTGTATTTATCAAATTATAGTTAAGAATACGTTTAGATCGTTCTTTTTTTCTTTAAGTTAGCTGGAATGATGTGATGTTTTTTAAAGTAGAGTTATCAATACGTTTAGATAATTGCGTTTTTTATTTGAATAAACTGCAATGATGTGATATTTGTTAAATTAGAGTTAATAATACGTTTAGATTGTTGAGTTATTTATTTGTGTGAAGTGGAATGATGCTATATTTTTTAAATTTATGTTAAGAATACGTTTAGATTGTTGTGTTTTCATATGAATGAACTGGAATGTTGTGATATTTGTTAAATAAGAGTTAACAATACGTTTAGATGTTGTGTCTTTTATTTAAGTGAACTGGAATGATGTGATATTTGTTAAATTAAAGTTAGTAATACATTTAAATTGTTTTATTTTTCACACTCGTTTATTTTTATTACATCCTATTCCTTGAAAATACTTCCATCATATTACTGTCCGCTCAAGTGGATATAAAAAAATGGTGAAACGTCTGTTTGATTTCGCTTCATTTTGATTTTGAGTGAAAACATTTTAATGAAATTACGTTTTCTCTAATAATTAGTTTTGATTTGGTTTGCTTTGCATTTCACGCAAAGTTTCTCAAGGGCTATTTGCAGTTAGGACTTGACCGTAGACAGTTTGTCATTACCCCCCATCGCCAACTCTTGCGCTAGTCTTTTACCAACGAATAGTGGGATTTTCTGTAACATTGTATCGCCCTCACGGCTGAAAAGACGAGCATATTTGATATGATGGGGATTTGGACCCGAGCTCCTCAGACTACGTGTTCAATATTAGAGGTGAATTGATTGTCTTTTTGTAACCTCGTACAGTTCCTTATTATAATTGTATTGGTTTGGCATGGCCAAGTGGGTTTAGGCGTTTGACTCGTGATCTGAGGGTTGCGGGTTCGAATTCCCGTCGTTCCAAATGTATAATGTGGTAATTCCATTCATAGAACATTCACTTGTGCAGAATGGGATAATTCCATACACACAACATCCATTGGTGCAGAATGTGGTAATTTTATAAAGACAACATCCACAGATGCAGAATGATGCAATTTCATTTAGATAACATCCATCCACTGATGCAGAATGATGTAATCCCATACAGACTACATCCACTGGTGCAGAATGAGTTAATTTCGTACCGACAACATCCACTGGTACAGAATGAGGTAATTCCATAGTTACGAATCTCCAGTTTTAGAGTTTAGCTGCAGTTACTGTGCTTTAATGTTAAGGTGTTTTAATGTACGGGGGCTAAGCCATGACTCTTACCTAACGTTCCTTTATCTTATCTCTCTGTTCAAACAACATATTATGAATAGCTCCGTCTTTATCTTAAAATCCTCTATCTTTTCCTGTCGGACACACCTAATAGATATCTCGGGGAACGAGAATACTCCAAAGATTACAAACCTGGTTAACTACATAATCAAAGGCTCATCTGGTGAAACATTTTAAGCTATTATTGTTTTCCTTTTTTTAAAGACCTTTCAATCTTGAAGGTTTGTGGGTCATGGAAATTTAAAACAGGTTAGTTGTACTATCACGTAGACGCTCGAGCCCACGTAAAGTGACTGACTGGTAATAGCGAAACTGAAACCAATTCATTCTAAACCATGAAGCCATCATCAAGACACGTAAAACATTTTCTGTGTAGGAGATTTTTTAACTCGTTCAAGGGTATGTCCCCATTTTCGTCTAGTTTTTAGAGCTATAATAAATTTGCCGCGCAAAAAGTCAATCTTTATCGCCGATGTTCACGTGAATGTTTTATATGACGTCACATTTCAGCACTAACTGATACTTCTAGACGATAACTTTGTTTGACCTTTTGTGGTTCTTTCTAGAAATAAGTATATAGCTAACCTATTATCTTCTGTCTTAACACTACACACGTTTTGGATGATTCAATAAAAGGTTGGATACAGAGTTATTTATTGTTTTTATCTCTTATTTCAAGCTGGAGTATCAACAAGAAATAGAATTAAGCATATTTTACCATTTATACTATTAGTGATTATGTTTACACTTCTCAAGTTTAGCCTGGTTTGGTTGTTGTTAAGAGCAAAGCCAAACATTGGGTTATCTGTTCCCTGCCCACCATAACGTCGTAATCTTGGAAACTCGGCCATTAGTGGATTGGTTTGGTTTGTTTTAAATTTCGTGCAAAGCTACTCGAAGGCTATCTGCGCTAGTGATCGCCAATTTAAAAGTGCAAGACTAGAAGAAAGGCAGCTAGTCATCACCACTCACCGCCAACTTTTGCGCTACTATTTTACCAACGAATAGCGGAATTGATTGTTCCCTTATAATGTCCTCACAAGTGAAAGAGCGAGTATTCCAGTGAGAGGGATTTGATTTAGCACCCCACAAGTTGCGAGTCGAGCGCCATAAACAGATAATACTTAATAACAATGTTTGAGAGATTTAGTTAGTTTTGGAATTTCGCACAAAGCTACTCGAGGGCTATCTGTGCCAGCCGTTCCTAATTTAGCAGTGTAAGACTAGAGGGAAGGCAGCTAGTCATCACCACCCACCCCCAACTCTTGAGCTACTCTTTTACCAACGAATAGTGGGATTGAAAGTCACATTGTACGCCCCCACGGCTGCGAGGGCGAGCATGTTTAGCGCGACGCGGGCGCGAACCCGCGACACTCGGATTACGAGTCGCACGCCTTACGCGCTTGGCCATGCCAGGCCATGTTTGAGAGAACATCACAGGGAATTTTGTTCAAATTTACTCTGATAGCTATATCATCGAAAATAATTAGACGACTCTATTTCTGAAATGACCCGACATGACCAGGTGATTAAGGCACTCGACTCGTAATCCGAGGGTCGCGGGTTTGATTCCCCGTCACACCAAAAATGCTCGCCCTTTCAGCCGTGAGGGTGTTATGAAGTAACTGTCAATCCCTCTATTTGTTGATAAAAGGGTAGCCCAAGAATTGACGGTGGGTGGTGATGATTAGCTGCCATCCCTCTAATTTTACACTGCTAAATTAGGGACGGCTGGCACAGGTAGCCCTCGTGTAGCTTTGCGCGAAATTCAAAACAAACTTTCTGAAAAGAGAAAAACTCAAACATTCATGTCACAACAGTTTGATTTAATTAACATTTAGATAAGAATTGCAATACTGAATAATGAGATTCATTGGACGAATGTAATTAAGAGCAAAATATTTCTGTAATAAAAAAAACATAAATTGCTGTCAGCCAACTTTTTTGTTTAAGTTTATAAATAACATTTCAGTTATTTCGATTCCCTTCTCAACCCGGCAGGTCTTCATTTATATTTGAAAAAAGAAAATAAAAACATTTTCAATGGAATCAGGGAATTTAGATTAAATATTTTTATGAGCCGAAAGTTTTATCGTTCCTCTGGCATCTAAGAAATGTGAAGTGAAGACTTGGTCGAGTAGAAGAAAAGATAGGACAATAAGAAATAAGTCACCCGTATGAAACATCCTGGTCAACAGCTTTTAGAAACAATGAACTTAACTGTCAAGTGGTTGATTTATTGATTTCAAAGCCTGCTGACCTGCCCGTCGGATGGTTTACCCTAGCCTCCTTCACTTCTAACTGTTGTTATAGCAGCCCACTGTTAACGCCCTGTGTGTCAGAAACAGTTCATTACAAAGGACAGTGCGTAAGTTAATGGATGTAAGTAAAACATTTCAACAAGCTCGTCTGATCCAATATGGCTGTCACACTTCTGTTTGTTAATTGATAAAACGGTGTAAATAAATATAAAATCGATTTGGATTCGAATAACGCTGTCACTGTTGTCTTTCGCTCTCATACATACCAGAATGTTCGCAAAAACTACTTTTTGTCTTTTGAAGCCGGTAACGCTGCGATTGTTTCTGTAGAATTAGTTTATTTCTTGAGTACATTATCACACATGGATACCTTTTTGCAGGAAACTGTACACTGGTCTGTACATCGAAACATATCATATGTTACCTAAAACAAATCCAATTCATTAAATCATTCTTTGACAATTTACTATATAGCTATATTTACTATGTATAGCGTGAGATTTTGTTTGTTTTGAATTTCACGCAAAGCTATACGAAAGCTATCTGCACTAGCTGCCCTTAATTTAGCAATGTAAGAAGAGAGGGAAGACAGCTAGTTATCACTATCCACCGCCAACTCTTGAGCAACTCTTTTACCAACGAAAATGGGATTGATCATGACATTACAAAGCCCTCCTGGTCGAAAGAGCGAACATGTTTGGTGTTGACAGGGTTTTAAATGCGCAATATTTTGCTAATTTCAAGTCATGATATTAACCTTTGCAGGAGCTTTTCAAACCGCAAACAACACAAACATTTTGAATTTCAAACCGTTACAAACGTAGTACTTTTTTTTTTTTAGTTGTTTGAGTCTTCAAACGTTTTTACTCTTTAAATAGCACGAGGATTTCCGCTTAAACAGCTGCGGTAGCGTTACAGGTTACCAACACTGTAGCTAAAATACATTTTTTTTAAAAAAAAAGTCACATTTAGACAGTTCAGGGAATGTCGTAAGTTTAATTTTCTGTATGTAAGCCTTGTATTTATATAAACATATAAGTAGGTTTTATGAAACTTTATGTAAAGTTCTCTTATCTTCATACGTGTTACATGATTTAATGTTTAAAGATGGCTGCCTTCTGTCCCCACCTAATTGTCCAAGCAGTCACGGAAATTAAGGACAGCTGGGCTTAGCATTTCTATCGGAAGTCGCTCAAATTGACACCAGATGCTAGTTCAGTGTTTCGGGCTCATTCCACATTTTTTGTCTTCCTTTTGAATCTTTTCTTTAAGTGCTTTCTTAAAAATATATTATTTTCTCTCCAGATCTATGTACGCGGGAAGTATTCTGTGTAGCTTATTAACTTATTACTTCATGTCGAGTTTGTCAGTACAGGTGAGTCTTCGAGAGAGAGAGAGAGAAAACAAACAGAAAAACTTCCTTTCAATTTCATAAAACAATTACATTCGTACTTTGTGTATGTGTATATATATCGCAATGCTACTAAATTTGCCCTAATTTCAAATAACTTGCCAGAGAGAAAGCAACTGGCCAGTGGCACCCTACCAACCACCATCCATGATATGGCAATGACTGTCACGCTTGTAACTCACCCAAAGCACAATATGCGTGGAACGCGGTTACCACAGAGGGAGATCCGCTTCATAACTTATAAAGGGTTATTGTTTTCTAAAGAAGCATACCTTGCAAAAAACACAAATTAAAAATAATTAACAATCTGAAAATGATGATAACAAAGAAAAATAAGCAGATACCGTAATGCTCAATTTTAACATTTCCAAGTCACCATAGCAACAAATAATCGACTAAGATAAGTCTTGTTGCTATTTATGTCTGTTTAAGTAAATTAGTATGCACGAGTTCCGGTGGAATGATCATAGCACGCGATCCCTGGGAAACTATTTATCAGTTTTTGTTACACACTTCCTCAATCAATACAGTCCTACTCCATGTATCTGTGATCCTATAATCCCGGGATTCACGGCGAGTTGCGGATGTTGATTGCTCTAACCGTCTCATTACTTGTGACACGGTGCTGAACGTTTGTCACAAATAATCGTTTGACCACATTTTTCTTTATTGCTAGGGATCTCGATTGATTTCGCGCTTATATCGGCGGTTTCTCTTTCACGTGATGTGAGAATAGCAGTACTTCTGACCAGCATGGTAGGGTGATCCTCATTTTTGATTGGATCTTGTTTCTTTCAGGTCGCTGTATGACAACAGTATCCAGTCTCTTAGCAACGGGACATTCTCTGCTCTACACAACATCCAGACGATGTAAGTAGCATTTCTTCTTCATTATCTCGGCGCAAATGGACTTCCGCTGTGAACAACAGCTGGTGAGAAGTTTCCATTTTTACCTGCGTCACGTGTTCGTAAAATTTTTAAAACTTAAATATATTTCAAGACCATTGGTTTAAAAGCAGCGAGATATTTTTTTTTTATTGTTAAGAGCAACGTCACACAGTAATCTCTCTGTGCTGTACCCGCTGTAGGAATCAAACAACAACTCCCCAGCTTACAGCTTCTGTGGGTCACCAGAGGCAACACAGACATGGAATTAAAGTTTTCTAAGCAAATTATCTTTTAACTATCAATTATTTCTCTTATATATATATATATATATAATTTGGTCACTTGTTTTTGGGACAACTGGAAACATCAGTTGATTGTGTTGTTAACTAAAATCGTTCTCTGACAATTTTAGAAAGTTGGAAACCAACTGCTTTTCTTTTCATGACTGAAAAATGATCAGAAAAGAAATGCATAACATATTTTTCATTGTTGAATGACGTTTCAAATAACATTTCAGTAACCACTGCTCGTGGCTGTATGTAAATAACTGATTATTGAACATTTCAAGTAACCGTTGTTTAGCTGCTGTATACAAATAATTGATTGTTGAGCATTTAAATTAACCACCGCTCAGCGGCTATATGCAAATAATTTTGATTGTTGAGCATTTCAAGTAACCACCGCTCGCGGTTGTGTGTAAATAATTGATTATTGAACATTTCTAGTAACCACCGCTCGTGGCTATATACAAATAATTGGTTGTTGAGCATTTCAAGTAACCACCGCTCAGCATCTATTTGTAAATAATTGATTGTTCTACTTCATTAAGCCCTGCTAGTTTCGTAATTCTGTCAAAGCTATCCCACTCATACATTTCTTTTTTTAATTTCCGAATAAAAAAATTCGTACTTCGTGAATCATTCTCAACTTTGTTATTAAAAATATCACTCAAACTCTTTTGATTTTTCTTTAAAGTCTCTCGACTAATGTTTTGAACGTGAAAGTAATGCCTTGTTCGATAATTACTGCAATAGGAAATTTCATTTAAAAACTGTACTTAACGGATTAAGATGAAATTATTTCTTAAACTATCGAAAGCCTCATTAAGAAAAACCGACATTATCAATAATAGTGCACTTCCTGCTTCAGATGTGACAAAATTCAGAAACCGGTACATTACTGGCACGGGCCGCTATAAAGAGTTAACCTGCATGTGTAAATACAGTAAGGTAGAAACGGGCCGTTGAAAATACCACAATAAAGAGTTAACCTGCATGTGTAAATACAGTAAGGTAGAAGAACATTACAGATAACGTTGAGGTTCATTTCTTTGGGTTTGGCTAATGTTCTGGCTACAACGTAGCTTAAGAATCATATCATCAGTTAATGAGTGTATGATATCATACACCATGTGGCGCATGTCCATAACCTCTTACTCTGAACATCAAGAGGTAACGACTTCATACTTTTAAAATATGGACAAGTGGATCTCACTCCGTAGCAATCACTTACTCTTTTGACATAAGGATAAGTTGATATCCACCTACAGTAACTTCACATGGTTACACAAGGATAAGTTGATATCCACCTGCAGTAACTTACCTCACACTTTTTGCATAAGGATAAGTTGATATCCACCTGCAGTAACTTACCTCGCACTTTTCACATAAGGATAAGTTGATATCCACCTACAGTAACTTCACATTTTTAACACAAGGACAAGTTGATATCTACTTGCAGTAGATATCCTTTTAACATAAGGATAAGTTGATACAGTAACTTACTTCACAATTTTAACATAAGGATAAGTGGATATCCAGCTACAGTAACTTATTTCACACTTTTGACATAAGGACAAGTTGATATCTACCTGCAGTAGCTTACTCCACACTTTTAACATAAGGATAAGTTGATACAGTAACTTACTTCACAATTTTAACATAAGGATAAGTGGATATCCAATGACAGTAACTTTCTTTACACCATTAACACAAGGATACGTTGACCTCAGTAACTAATTCATACCATTAACACAAGGATACTTGACCTCAGTAACCACTTCACACCATTAACACAAAGATACTTGACCTCAGTAACCACTTCATACCATTAACACAAGGACACGTTTACCTCAGTAACTACTTCACACCATTAACACAAGGATACTTGACCTCAGTAACCACTTCATACCATTAACACAAGGACACGTTTACCTCAGTAAATACTTCACACTTCTAACATTAATATAAGTAGATCTCAGTTTGCGACGAGTTTGAAGAATCGTAAAACAACTAATAAGAAATCTGCAAATCTATTCCCTTCCTAAGGGAGAGGGTAAAAAAGATAAAGTAAAGAAGATTCATGGGCAGAACGTTGCCAGCAGCTTAATTGGACAGGCATGCTCTGTTGGGGCGCCTCGAGTGATGCTTATTAGAATTCTTGTGTCAAAGCTGATACGTAACAGAGGCTAATTGCAGACTCCATGAAGAAGAGAAAAGTCAAATTCGACTAGATTATTGGGTGAAATGTGGTTCTACGAACCTGTTACTCATAGAATTAGGTTCTTCGTTTAAGTGGTGCCAATTTTTTGTTACCTTGACTGAAATGTTCTAGGACTGTATCAGCTACTTGGAATGTGACAAATGCGACAAGCATTTAAACTGTCCGTATTTTGTACATTTTGCAGGATTTCACTGTAGGACAAAACGGAGTTTCAAAGCCATTGTACTAATTAACGGACATCGTTTAGCCTTCGTTTTCTGTCTCTTCTATATTGGCAGTGAGTAAACACTTACCTGGTTGTGTTTCGTCACACTCCCTATAAAACTAATATTTCAGATGCAGTAGTTGTAATTTGGGACAAATCATCTACGAAAACTCGGCAATTTTAATAATTAGATAATTTATGTTAATAGCTTATCAGTTATAATACTAACTGCTTCCTTACACGGTTATACTAGTGACTGCTTTCTTACATATTTATACTAGTGGTTACTTTTTTTACATATTTATACTAATGATTGCTTTCTTACGTATTTATACTAATGATTACTTTCTTACACAGTTATAATAGTGACTACTTTCTTCAACAGTTATACTAGTGACTACTTTCTTACATATTTATGCTAATGACTACTTCCCTGCACAGTTATTATAGTGACTAATTTTTTACATATTTGTAATAGTGACTGCTTTCCTACATATTTATACCAGTGACTGCTTTTTCACATACTAGTGATTGTTTTCTTACATATTTATACTACTGACTACTTTCTTTCAGATTTATACAGCTGAACACTTGTATATTCTTAATATAAAGCATTGAAGTCATAACTCAAGATTTACATAAGTCGAAACAGAAAGGTGTTTTTCTTTCTCTTTTATTTCTTCAATAAAACTATTTACACAAGATCATCCGTGGTTATGTAGACAGCTCGATATAGATTTAGATTTGCTGTTAAGCATTCTTTACTGGTTTATAAACACGAATTTGTGCCGTTCCCATAGCAGGGATCTAATCTTAAACTTTAGTGTCGTAAAAGATTTCAAAGTCACACTTAAGCCACTACCAGATGATCCAATACGTGTGAAGGAAATAATGCTAAAACTTTATTTCTTGTTTGTTTAACTTCACCCAAAGCTACACGAGAGGTATCTCTTCTAGGTGTCCCTAATTTAGCAGTGTAGGATTAGATAAAAGGCAGCTTGTCATCACCACATACCACGAACAATTCTTGGAGTTCTCTTTTACCAATAAACAGTGAGATTGACCGTAATATTGTAACGCCTCCACGAGTGAAAGGTTGATTATGTTTGATATGATGTGATTTCGAACCCGTAATCTTCTGATTGCGAGTCCAATGACCTAACCACCTGGCCATGCCGGGCCAAAAATATTACTTATTTCCATCATTAACTAACTTAATTATTCTTTGAATCGTAAACGAAATCTGATTTATTTTTCTCATCTTTGTCCTGTAGATAAAATAATATCGTTTATTTTTGATCTGAAATATCTGTTAGTATCTGTAATTCGTAGAATTATTTGTGAGCCAAAGAACGGCCGTAATAATAAGTTAAACGGTTCAGTTATGCGCTTGGTGTAAGATTCATAAAACAGAAAATTGTTAAAACTGACACAAATAATATGACCACTGTTACTGTAATGTGGTAGTGACGTCGGTCTGGGGTAAAGATGTTAGAATTGTTAGCATCTGGCGCCAGCTGTATAAGTACCACTGGTCCCCCTCGTATTCCACCTTCGTTTCTATACCAAAAGATTTCTGTCCCTTTTGTTATGTCACATGAAACGAATAAAACGTATCTCCCCCAAATCTGTAAACATAAACACGAATCCAGATTTAGCGTTAGTTATTATATACGGCAGCACCCTTAACTAAGATAGCGGTGTCGTGCTGAGTTTATTACAAGTGGAAAGCACGCCTCTCGCCTTTCTTAGTAATACACTTGTATTTTTTATTTCTGTTTGTAAATGATAATATCTTAGAGTTAAGTCTGCTTTTACTTTATATTTAATTGGTTCTGTTTGTTTTTTTTAAACTGTTTCGGTAAATAGATAATTGAACTCTTTGTATACTACTAGGTGGCGCTAATTGTCCTACCCTATTTCTAAGCCATTTTAATTGCTATCGTTTTTTCAAACTGGTTCAGCAGTTATATTAATTCATTATAGACTACTAGGTGGCGCTAACTCAGATTATATTTTTTCTTACAAGCCAATATAATAGGTAATGTTTTCTTTTCAAACTGGTACACCAACTATATTAATACTTTGTAGATTACTAGATGGCGCTTGCTCACAGTTGTTTTTTTTTTCTTACAAGTTCAATTTGTTATACCACACAAACGATCGAAAAATATACAAAAAGTAAGTTGCTTTACGATGCTGAATAAAATTATCAATAAATACCTCAAAAATAGACTCTAAATAAAATCATATATGTATTAATCTCAGCTATTTAGTGCTTTTGTTGTTATTTGTTTGTATGTGAGGTTACATTATATCAACATTTATATAACAAATTTTATTATGATATATCCAGCATTGCTTTTTAAATTTTATGAATAGCTAAATCTTTACTTGAAGCAAGAGCATGATTCAGTAGTTAATGAAATATTAACTATTTGGATTACAAGTAAATTCAGCCATCTACGTTTTAGATGTGTATATGTGACTCGGGAAGATCTGAAACATACGTCGACACATTTTGTAGAGTGGTCTACAGCCAGAAATAGACTAAAATGTGATCACACACTTAGTGAGGATTGAGAAAAAATTACAGTATTACCGGATGTCAAACATAGGTGGCACTCCTTGATATTAACAATCACACTTTTCTTCCAAAGTAGTAAGGATGTCAATACGTGAGTGGAATATTATTTAGTGTCGATGCACCTATAGCCTTGTTGACCAATTTAAAGACTTAGTTATGTATGAAACCAGTTTGATTCGTGATGACCTCGTGACACGTGATTGTAGATGTCGGCCAAATGGGTCATTACATCATAATTCTAAATGGTCGCACGCGAGAGATACCAAGATGGACGGTCGTGTGCCGTGCACGAAGAGTCCCAGTCCGTGCAAAGTTGTAGGTTGTAGACTTTCCATTCATGTTGGATGCTTAACGAAGCTTTGATTTAAGAATTTGGCCCTCAGCCCACGTGAGTTCAGCCGAGTGGGGATTTTCTGAATGAGAAGTTTCTGGTTTTACCGACTAACAAAAGGAACCTGATTCTTAGGTTTTTGTCTCGTAGTCGATAATTACGAAAATTGTGAGAGACAGTTCTTTGTTATTACCTTTTCGTATTTACTTGTCCAATGTTTTTATTGTTGCCACAGTGGGTATTTACAATGAAATTGGAATGCTAAAAAATGATTCTGGCAAATCCTTTGACAACTTGATGAAAGGTCACACGAACGGCTGTGGACATAACTGCCACTTTTAAACGGAAGAGGCCAAGAGCGTTTCCATACACCGCAGGAAGTCTCCGCTAGGGCGCCAACAGTGGTGCAGGTGACGTCAATTAAGACGCTCTTTTATGCTGCCCTGAAACAAAAAAATAAAAGAGAAAGAAGTGAACTAGATTTAAGAAAGCCACCCAGAAGTTATGTTTAGAAATTACCTGAGTTGCCCGCGCACTGAGAGAAGTGGAATTCTTAACCTAAGCTTCTGAGCTTAAAATTAATAAATTATTAACGAAAATACCTCAGCACGTGGTCTAATGAGCAACGTGGTTAACCAAGGCCTACAAGCTAAATGCCCGCATAAAATGTACAAGAATTAGCATTACAAATAGTAGTATCACATACTTTAAAAGTGAGTTAAGTAGATGTTTAATTTATGTTTTCTACAGGTTGAACGTTCATCATAAACCTTACAGTAAACTGCATGTCCCATTTTTCCTCTTAACATTAACAATCTAGATACATCTGCAACTAAATCATTATCATTGTTTGTCATGACGTTAATAACCTAGATATATCCATAACTGAATCATTATCATTTGTTTGCTACGACAATAGTAATCTAGGGATATCTAGATCTAAATCATTATCACTTGTTTGCCACAGCATTAACAATCTAAATACATCTACAAGTAAATCATTATCATTTGCTTGTCACAACGTTAACAATCTTGATACATCTACAACTAAAACATTATCATTTGTTTGTCATGACATTAAAATTCTAGATACATTCAAAACTAAATTATTATCATTTGTTTGTCACGACGTTAGTAATCTAGATACAGTTGCGACAGAAAGTGTTGTACCCCTGCGTCGTGAGTAGTTTTTCCTTATAACTTAAAAACTATTACGATTAGGATAATGAAAGTGCGGTATATTATAAATATTATACTAACACACGTCTACA
Organism: Carcinoscorpius rotundicauda; assembly: GCA_011833715.1. Lineage (NCBI taxonomy): Eukaryota > Metazoa > Arthropoda > Merostomata > Xiphosura > Limulidae > Carcinoscorpius > Carcinoscorpius rotundicauda. The sequence goes on along the minus strand of CM022391.1, from coordinate 126,760,910 downwards.
TAGATTTTTATGTAAATTGAACGACAAATAAACTGTTTTAAAGAAATAACCAAACATAGGAGGGACAGAAAGTGTTCGTGCGTCTACTTTAATGGTCAGTTGTGTAGCCTTTTAGGTGAATTACTTGGCGCAATCTCTCCTCGTAGCCCTCCATGACAGTTTGACAGTACTCGACTGGTATTTTCTACCATTCTTCTTTACAGAAACCCTCCAACTCTTGCAAGTTTTTCGGATGACACTGATGAACCCTGGTCTTCAACTCATGCCAGACGTTTTCAATTGGGTTGAGATCGGGTGACTGTGATGGCCACTCCAGAACGCTTATATGGTTCCTCTGCAACCAGGATTGCACATATTTTGATGTGTGCTTGGAGTCATTGTTGTGCTGGAAGAGCCAACGACGCCCAAGCCACAAGTTCCGAGCATCATTCTTGATATAAGTGCCGAATATATCAACGTACTCTTCTTTTTTCATGATTCCCTTGACACAGTGAAGACTACCTACACCAGCATAGCTGAAAGAACCCCATAGCATGATCGAGCCACCTCTATGTTTAACTGTAGGGACGGTGTTCTTTGGAATATTTCGTTTCCCCTTCTTACGGAAAATATAGGAGAAATGGCCGAAAAGCTCTATTATAGTCTCGTCTGACCAAAGAATACTCTTCCAATATATAAAGAATGTATCTACATGCTTTCTTGCATACCTCTATCGTGCTTCTAAATGAACAGGCTTTAAATATGGAGTTCTACCAGGACGGCATGCTTTGAACCCAGAAGAGTGTAACATGTTCGTAACTGTAGAGGTGCTTACTTCAACCTCAGTTTCCATTACCAGTTTCTGTGTGTCATTACGTGTTAAACGAGGGTTCCTACTAACTTCTCTGAGAACCTTCTCAGTAGAATTTTGGTGGGGCGTCCTGAACGAGGGAGGTTAGCAGTTGATCCTGTAAGCTTAAACTTGGCAATTATGCTTTGAACAGTAGATTTCGGTATATTAAGTTATGTAGCAATACCGGAAAAAGACACACGAGATTTTTATTTGACAATAATTCGGTTTTTTAAATCATTGGTCAGTTGTTTCTTGTTCGCCATGGTGACCAAGCAGATAATGACGGAAACGGTGCTAAATTACCGGAAGTACATTTTTTGCTGGCTAAATTTTAATAATTATGAAACCAATGTTTTATTCTGGAACTGTATAATGTAGTTTATTTGCCAAACTAAACAAAATTTTAGGGGAATATCAGTTTTGTCACACGTTTTGAACTGTATGAACACTTTCTGTTCTTCCTATTTTTGGTTATTTGTTTATAAACAGTGTGTTTGTCGTTTAATTTACATACAAATGCATGCAGATGTGTGTTAGTATGATATTTATAATATATTATACGTCTATTAGCCTTATTGTGATACTTTTTAAGTTGTGGAGAAAAACTACTCGGGACACAGGGATACAAACACTTTCTGTCGTAACTGTGCATCTACAACTAAATTGTTATTATTTGTTTGTCGTGACATTAATAATCTAGATACATCTGTAACTAAATTATTATCATTTGTTTGTCATGACATTAATAATATAAATACATCTGTAACTAAATTGTTATTATTTGTTTGTCATGACATTAATAATCTGGGTACATCTACAAATAAATTATTATCATTTGTTTGTCATGATGCACTTACGTCAGTATCTTGCCCATTTAACTCATTGTACTCTATTTGGGGAAGCTGCTCTATCAATATCCTCTATTTCGAAGTGTAGGGAAAAATAGATTTCCCTCGTGCTGAAATGTAGCTAAGTCAGTATCTCATAATATTTCGAAATGTAGTTAAACCAAGACCCATAGTTAGACGTCCGATTACATCAGTTCTCCAAGTTGGGGAATGTTGCTAAATTATTAACTGTAATTCTTGATAAAGGTGCAAAACTGATTTGCTGCATAATAAAAATATTTTATTTCGTCTCCAGCTCAAAGCTGAGTCATTCATTAACTCAGGGAATTATTATAAAGTTCGAAAGTAATAAATACCAGCAGATTCTCAATCGACAACGTTGATATTAGCCATCGCTACCAAACAACCGTGAAGGGAAGAAACATAATTTCTGTTGATTTTATGTAATAAGAAAGAGACTAAGCTACGAAACAGCTGTAAATCAAGTTATATAAAGTACATTAAGTTGAGGAGCTTTAGAGATATAGATAATTCACAGTACAGGAAAAAAATCGCTTATCCAATTTTCTTATTAGATAACATCAGCGAAATGACAACGTTGGTTATACCAATTAGAGACGAGCTGTATTCTTGTAAAACTGTAGAATATCTTACTTCATCCAGAGGCATTTGTTATCCTTGTTTCGTCATGACAACATAATGATACCTTTCATCGGCCCCTCCCAGACTATACTAGTTAAACATCGCTCATGACGATTAGAAGCGATTTGTCTCCCGGTTCTCATAATCTCGTTCTAAAGGTCAGAAAGAAGTATATAGAAACACATATGAATAGTTGCGACAAAAGCTGTGTTCCTTTAGGTTCCGTTACCAGTTTTGTTTTTGGTAAATCTTTGTTTGTATGAGCACACGTTTCACGAATATTTGGTCTTCCCGGAATCTTGCAACTCTTTTTCACAACCCACCATTGTTTTATTAATTGCTTTTGACTAAAGAAGAAATGGTGACGTCAGATATTTCATATCCTGTTCCTTCTAATTCATCTGTAAAAAAGAAGTTTAACAAACACGATGTGATAGCTTCTGTTCTACTGATCCCAAGATAATAACATTTTGTACCATTTCATATTGTTAAAATTGTTATAATAACACTTGTCCCACTACACTGTAACTACCGGTAGACTTATTTTATTTTTTTGCTGTTACAGTGTTGTTACTGATATCTTACGTTTAAAGTTATTGTTATATATTTTTTTTCATTATGATATTTTCCCCCACTAGAACAGTGGTATATCTGTGGACTTATACTGCTATAAACCGGGTTTCGCAACACGCAATGGGCAGAGCACAGATAGCCGTTTGTTTAGCCTTGTGCATAATAACAGTAACCATTATGATGTAACTACCGATATCTTATGTTTAGAATAATTATAACAATATTTTTTTCCATTAAGATTTTATTACCTATGTATTATGTTTAAAACTTAGTGTACTAAAATTTTCTCCATTACTGTGGGCCTGGCATGGCCAAGCGTGTTAAGGCGTGCGACTAGTAATCTGAGGGTCGCGGGTTCGCATCTCCGTCGCGTTAAGTATGCTCGACCTTTCAGCCGTGAGGGCGTTATAATGTGACGGTCAATCCCACTATTCGTTGATAAAAGAGTAGCCTAAGAGTTGGCGGTGGGTGGTGATGACTAGCTGCTTTCCCTCTAGCCTTACACTGCTAAATTAGGGACGGCTAGCGCAGATAGCCCTCGAATAGCTTTGCGAGAAATTCCAAAAACCAGACCATTACTGTGTTATTACTGATATCTTATGTTTAAAATTACTGTAATAGCTTTTTTCTCCATTGGCAGTGACCTCTCAACTGTCTTTATTATAAGAGTTTATAAATGAAAGTAAAGAAGAATTCACAAAACATTTCAACCACACTGTAACTGCCATATCCAATGCATACGAGGCTTCTCACTCGGTACTAGGTCTCGTTAGGTTGGCTGGGATACAAGAGTCACAGTTGTCGAGTCTTGTTTCTGAACAGTAGTTGTTGAAACACTATTTATTTTTCGTTTTAGATTTCTCCCAAAACTACAATAGGGCTATCTGTGCTAGCCATCCCTAATTTAGCAGTGTATGACTAGATGGAGGGCAGATAGTCATTACCACCCACAGCCAACTTTTGGGCTACTCTTTTACCAACAAGTTATGGAAGCGAACGTAACATTATAGTGCCCCATGGCTGAAAGGACGAGCATGTTTGGCGTGACGGGGAATCGAACCCGTAACCCTCAGATTACGAGTCGAGTGTCCTTACCACATGGCCATACTAGGCCGAGTAGTGAAGAAAAGTTAGCAGCAGATTTAACAGATGGCTGACAATTTATTATCTGGACTAAAGTTTTATCATTGATAAAGTAAGAGGTGAACATTTCTCACGATAAAGTTAAATTGCGTTACACTTTAGAGGACTTATTTAACATTTTTGCATGATTCAACAGAATCAAAGCAGAGTGACCAATCACTAAAATCTCCATTTCATCATGCTTCACAAAATAGGCGGTGATAAAGATACTTAACTTTGGACATCTCATTAAAATTACTATGAATTTTGTAACTAAAGCCTCCTGGTGGTCGTCAAGCGAAGTTTATAAGGTGCTCACTTCGTGTGGTCTAACAATACTTCTGGGAATTTTGTTCAAGGAATAAAAACAAGTTAAATGATTCTGTTGGCTTAAATTTCATCTATGTAATGCCCTCTAGTGTCAATTTCTAACTATAAAACTAATCAGTACTTTTCACCTGACCCAGAATTTTTTTAGTGACATTTTATGATGGACTTTCGTCTTCTCTTGTGTACTTACTAGATTCAAAGAGCGAGGGGAGGCGTGTATTGCCAGTGCAATAAATCCTGTAAAAACAAATCCAGATGTCTTGAACGACATAAGGAAAGTAAACAGGTAGATAAGTTGTACGAGTTTCATGTCCTGCGTGAGGTCTACTCTTTCAAGGTTTGCTTACTTATACGGCTTTGACTGTTTCTTTTTTTTCTGTTACGTCGGAATATCACCATAAATTAGAATAAGTCGAATTATGTTCGTAAGGCGAGAGAAATGTTAGGATTCACTTGCGTGTGGTTAAACTCACATCTTTCTCCTGTAGTCTACAAAACAAAACAAAAAAAAATAAAATAAAACGCCCTCTGGCATAGAGTTGTGAGAATAGAATTAAGTTTCATGTCTCATTTTCCCTTATTTACCAGAGTTGCCCCACCCCAGGGACCTAGAAAATTAACATTATCTGGGGTTCTGGAAGCCTGCCGCTGTGTGTGGCAGTCACTGGAAAGAAACTTTACTCTGTGGTCAAAGACTGCTTTGAGAAGGGGAACGAGGGAGGGAAGTAATTGAAGCCACAGCCTTTAGTGACCTAAGCCTACCGAACTGTGGACATCAAGTTGGAGTATCTGACATCTTATACTCACTTTTCTTCTCTTGATGCCTGAAGGCATGTCAGGTTTGTTATACCAACATTTCCGAAGTTTCGAATTTCTGTCGATTTGTGATTCGCTGTTCCTTAGCTGTGTGTATTTTTTATATGAAGAGAGATCTGTATAAAGAAACAATAAATCGTAATTAACTCCCCCTCGTGACTATTCTAGAATATCTTATTATATACAGTTATAGTTATTTTATTATCATTCGTGTTTATATAATTAAACAAGTAGAATTGGTTTCACGCCCTTGTTTTCATTGTTGTTAAGCATCCAGTGGCTCAGCAGTATGTCTGCGTACTCGCACCTCTAAAACCGGGTTTCAATACCCGTGGTGGGCAGAGCACAGATAGCTCATTGTGCAGCTTTGTGCTTAATTCTAAAACAAACATCCTGATACGCAATATTCTCTCTGTGTTGTGCCCACAGTGTGTATCGAAACCTGAGCTTTTACTGCTCCAAAACCTCAGGTTGACACCTCGTGTCCAAGAATAAATATTTCTTTATTGAATTATATTCTGATAGTATTTTAACACAAAGGTTCGAGTGAAATTATAATATTTTAAATATTTTTGGGTCACTTTATTAGGTGACATGAATAATTTGGAAACATTGAACGAAGACCTTTGTAAAGTAAAGACTGGCAACAAAAAGTTGGCTGTGTTGGTTTTAGTCGTTTGTTTTCTAACTGCAATTTACGCAATTTTGTGCCATTCTCAAGAAAATAAGACAAACAAAAGCAACTTTTAATCTACATTCTTAAAGTTAGAACAACTCGACTTCTTTCATTCTTCATGACAGAATAGTTTCATTTATAATAAAACAGTACTTTTAGCTAATGCGAAAGGCTGGTGGCACTTCTTTGGGTTTCGGAGCTGGAAAGTCAGATTTGAACTCGTGTGATGCCACAGTATGTCGACCCACACACACACTCTTTAAGATGTGGACTTAAGAGTGTGAAAGTCAATCTCTTGACCTGGATGGCATGATGGTGGGTGAGTGGTAAGTCTGTTCTAGCTGGCTCTTTTCCCGTGGGTAAATGGTAAGTCATTGCTGGCTGGCTGCCCTCTGGTCAGTAGTTCAAAAGTGGAGAAGGCGTCTCATGGCCTTAATAGCTTTGGCATACCCGTAAAATACAGCATTAGAAACTGTCCCGAATGAGAACAAAAATTATGGAAGAGGAAAGAATACGTTTTCAAGAGAAGCCTCAAAGATTTGGCTGAACAATGTAAATATCGTTTGTTGGTGGCATAATGTTAATGTCACACGATTGGCTGGATGTTCATATCTCTGGTATATTGCACAACTGAAAAACTGCACACGAAATAATAAACATTTGTATTAATTTTCTAGTTTGTTGAACAAATATCAAGATACCTATTGTCCACATAATTCTCATTATGGTACGCGATACAGGACGCTCATCATCTTCAATGGACTGTCGAACATCCTTAAAACGTTCATGCCACTTGAAACATGCCGTACGCTTCATAGCAACATCACTGTAAGCCGTGTTAAGCACAGCAAAAGTTTTAGTCGCAGAGTTTCCAAGTTTAACACAAAATTTCACAGCAAGTCGTTGCTCCTTCGGGTCATTCATTCTGAAATCCACCAAACGAAAAAATCGCACTTTACTTAAAACCGCGTAGCTAATACACAAATGAAGATATCTGCAATCGGGAAATGGCGTCATAATCAGCTGATCTGTGTAAACCTAGCGACATCAAGCGGATTCTCCTGGAACCAACTGGAGCCGCGTAATTCAAACAGTCCGCGTATTTTTGGAACAGACCTCGTATGTAACATCAGCCAGCTATTCATCAAAAACTCTTTTAATTTCAAGTCTAATATAAATCAACTTAATCATAAAGCCTTAGTGGCCAGTTTCGATGTTATATCCCTCTTTACAGAAGTTCCAACCACTGAAGCCTGCAAGATAGCCTGAGAACTCTATATCCGAGACCCTAACCCAACTATAGACATTCCCAGTAACCAGTTAGCAACCCTCACAGAATTCACCACAATAAAGACAAACTTCATGTTCAACAACCAAAACTATATACAAACAAATGGCCTAAGCATGGGCAACCCAATATCACCAGTTCTAGCCAATATTTTTATGACAAAAGTTGAAACACAAGCAATTACTACAGCATTACATTCACCACTATACTGGTACAGATATGTAGATGATACGGTTGCGGGATTCAGATCTACGGAACACACACTTAATTTTTTCACTCACATTAACTCTATACATCCCAACATTAACTTCACATATGAACAGGAAGAAAGCAATCTAATATCATTTCTTAACCTAAAAATTACAAGAACCGACATACCACTCAAAACAAAAATCCACCGAAAAATCACGCATACTGAACTATACATTCCTTGGGACTCAGCACATGAAACAAAACAAAAACTCAACATACTAAGAAACCAGATAAACACAGCCATAAAACTATGTTCACTACATAAAATTAACGATGAATTAGACAAAATAAAACAATACTTCATCAACATCAGTAAGTTTCCTCCAGAAACCGAAGAAAACATTATACGTGCACACCAAGACAGAAAGCAAAATCGACCAACTAAAGTAAATATATCTCACGAATTAAAAAAATCACGAAAACATATACTGCTCTATACAATATATTCCTGACATCAGCAAACAAATAACCAAAATTTGGCAAAAACTAGTAACAAAGTACGACATTCCAGTTAATACAAAATTTATTCGAACACCAGGCACAAAACTGAGGTCTATACTATGTAAAAACTACACTGACAAATACCACACCAACATTATTTACAAAATACAATGTGATAACTGCCACGACTTCTATATTGGAGAAACAAGTAGAAAAATGGAAACCAGATTCAAAGAACATAAAACAGTCACCTTCACACGTTTTCGAACACTGCAAGTCAAATAAACACAACATAACCATAGAAAACACTCAAATACTAAATAAAGAAACAAACATAAACAAACGCAAAATTAAAGAAGCCTTACTTATACAACAACTTAAACCCAAAATAAACCAATATAAAGGAACGCCTTCATACCTATATTAATATAATAAAATAAATAAAATTATGTATTCAAACATCTAATACCGCCCTCTACATTCCGACACTCAGTTACACAACCCCTTTCAAACGTGGTCAGCTTCCGGTCGGTTACCTCATTCTTTGTGAACCTGACGATGACCGAAGAAGGTCGAAACGTTGTTTGCTCTTCTATGTGAAATATTTTTTTCAACCCAAACGAGCAGTTTTTGCATATAAATAGCATCAGAATAGTTAGTTATTAGACGTTTATTCAAACATAACACCAGTGTAGTTAATTATTACGTGTGCATTTAAACGTAACACCAATGTAGTTAGTTTTTAGACGTGTATTCAAACATAACATCAATGTAGTTCGTTATTAGGTGTGTATGCAAATGTAACTCCAGCGTAGTAAGTTACTGGATATGTTTGCAAACATAACACCAATGTAGTTAGTTATAAGTTACGTATTCAAACGTAACACTAGTGTTTCGATATTAGACATATATTCAAACCTAACATCAGTGTAGTTAGTTATTAGATGTGTATTCAAACATAACACTAGTGTTGTTAGTTCTTAGACGTGTATTCAAATATAACATAAGTATAGTTCCTTATTAGATGTGTATTAGAACATAACACCAGTGTAGGTAATTATTAAATATGTATTGAAACACAATATCAATGTAATTAGTTATTAAATGCGTATTTAAATAAAACATCAGTGTAGCTATTAGATGTGTATTCAAATAATGTACCAGTGTAGTTAATTATTAGATGTGTGTTCAAGCTTATGTTGTTGAGAAATATCTTAAGAAATAATATTGTATAGTTTACGAATCGTGTTGACAGATGTGTGTTATATTTAGTTCATCTTCTTCAAAGGATCAAGCATTCAAAGCAAAGATTTACATTTTTTACAGAACACAGCGATAACAGAGACGTGTGAATTCGAACAAATCATGTCACGTGATATATAGTTTTTTCTTCAGAATATGCTGCCTGTTATAATGTCTGTTGTGATGTTAGGTTACACATGCCATTCTCATATCCTTGTGCTGTGCCTCGGCCTGATGTATGAAGCCAGACAGATCTCTGAAGCAGCCGAGGAATCTGGGCTGACGATAGTACAACACGTAATGTAGCTGAATGGTTCTCGTGTTGCTTATAGAAATTGACACAAATCTGTCGCCTAGGATAAAACTTGCTGTTTTATCATCAAGGTAATTCTCAGTCATCTCGTACGAGCCGTTTCCCAAGCACCTTCGAGAATTTTCCCCCGTCATAGTCTTAGGCTCTTGGAAGATATTAAGAAATTATCTTCGAGTGTCTCCGAGGATCTAAGCACTATTCGGGTAATTGACATGGGTATGCAATGTCTATAATCAGGGTCTAATGGGAGGCTGTGACCATAATTGTCACTAATGTAAATGGAACCGTACTATTAAAATATAAGAAACCTATCCCCGAACGTACGCTTGCTACGAGACCGATGACTTGCTGAACGCAAAACAAAGCAGTCCTTAATGTTCTTCCCTCCCCCTACCCCAACTCCCATCACCGCATTCCTTCACCTGCATCGCTAGACCTTGTGCTGTTCATGTCATTTCGGAGTAATGAAACATTTCTACACAAAAATCAGTGGTATGTTAACAAAGACGGAGTTCGATAAACAAGTAATGCACTAAGTCGAGACGACCATCATTACCAGTCTGTAACTTTATGTTAAGAAAACAAAACTCGTAAAAATATAATAGCGTTATATCAGTCATACAACCCCTTAAGACATAAAGTTTCCTGACAGTTTATCCTGATATTCCTTCTAGTTTTACGTCGACACGAACCGTTTTTAGTTTCATTAGAAATAATTTTATGGTTTTAAACTTGACTGGTATCGTTGTGAAAAATTAGTTGGAGTGAAAAGATTTTTTTTTCTAATGACACTAAAACATGATACGAACTTTCATTACGTTGGGATTAGTTTAATCTCTTCTTCCCCTGGATAGGGCTCTTTTTTGGATAAGTAAAAGTGTCTAGAGATTAGCGGGAAGAATATTTCAAAGACCTCCCTGCCAGCAAAAGGCTGTTTTTTGGGTGTTTTTTTAAACGAAGAACCTGTAACAAAGACTCTGAATGTTATAAAAGCGCTTGTAAACCAAATTATAATTTAGTCCATTTTTCACAAAAAGAACCATACGTCTTCTTATTATAATGTGACATTGAATCATTTTGCTATGTACTTTACATTACTGATTATATAATTATTAACAACTCACCTGTTTATTGTTACGTGAGAGCTTTTTTGAGGTTCGTTTAATACACGTTTGTTTAGTTCGTGTGTATAAAATATATTGTTATACGAGAAGTTTTCAAGGTTTGTTTAATGGTCACTACATATAAATTACTCCACCTTACAATAAATCTCAGTATGATAATTTTACATGACGTGTTTCATTTTAGTTATAATTAAATCTTTCTCCGTTATTTCTCTAGATAAAGTGAGTTTCCTTTTTTGTGTTTGAAGGTAAGTACAAAGGAACACGATGCTCTGCCCACCACAGGTATCGAAACCCAGTTTCTAATGTTGCAAGTCCGCAGACATGTCGCTGTGCCACAAGGGGTCTCCTATTAGTCTTTCTTCTTTCCTTCCCTAACTAAACTTAGCTTTTATTTAATTAGCTTTTAGTTATATTTGATAACTAAAACAAGTTTTTTCTTTGATGCTTTTGCATTAAAAAAATCCTTCTCCAACTACAATTAAGTTTTTCACTTTTCTTACGAGAGCCTTTTTTTTCTCTTATACTCGAGCCAAAATTACGTTTCTTTATCACTTTTCCGTGTTTTATTTTGTTCTTTAACTAGAAGTAAACCATCTTTTTATATTTTTGAGCTAAAATTAAGTTTTCTTTAATGACATTTTCAGTTGAAAATAGGGTTTTCATTCTTTTCTCCTCCAACTAAAACTAAGTTTTCCCCTTTTTTTCAGGACTAAAACTGAGTTCCCCTTTTCCTAATTAAAAACTGTTCCCTCTTTTCCCAATTAAAACTAGGCTTTCCTCCTTTATTTCCGAACTAAAATTAAGTCTTCCTCCTACTCTTCTCCAACTTCATGTGATACTCTCCAGTCATGCGTAGTTTTCCTTTCTCTCTTTTTTCCTGCTGTCCTTTTTCTTTTCAGCTAAATCTATATATTTTTTAAATTTCGAGTATCAATTCTGCATATTTTGTACTTTCTTTTTTTGATCAAATGCTTCTAGTATTATTTATTCAGCTTAACACGAGTTCCTATGTTGAACAGCCAACTTTAAAGAAATGTTGAAACTGTAGGTGTATGTGGCTCATATAGCACTGCATGGAACTTATAGTGTTTACGTTTCATGTGAGAAGAACGATATACATCAGTGTGTCCTTCCGCGTGGTCATCAAAACAGAGGCCAGCATAATCGTGACTCCCGAGACTGTAGAATATGAAATGGCTGGTTTAATAAGCTCCGTCTTTCTCTTCACGAACTTAGTTACGCCCGAGAATTTTTTTAAGTCGTGCCTAGTCAGGTTCTAGTAGGGCTAAACCTGAGGATAGTCAATCAAGCGTCCGTTTCTCTGGATGACCACGTTTTACACTGAGTATTAAGGTAGAAGCAACCTTTACTTTTCAGTAGAGCCAATAGGTTCCACAACTGTTTGTTTCTTTGTTCTATTCTTTTTTTACCTTAATATCATTACTTAAAGTTTTCGACTATATCTCAAGCTTCCAAATGAACTTTAAACTATTCATCTCTTTATAAGGAGTCATAGTTAGTTTGCTGTTTGAATTTTGCGCAAAGTTACACTGGAGCTAACTGTACTAACCGTCCCTCAATTAGCAGTGTAAGACTAGAAGAACGACAACTAGTCATCACCACCTACCGCCAACTCGTGGGCTATTCATAAGATTGACCGTACATTATAACGCCTCCACAGCTGAAAGGACGAGTATGTTTGGTGTGATGGAGATTCGAACCCACGAACCTCGGATTTCGAGTCGAGTGCCTTAACCACTTGGCCACACTGGGCCTTCTTTGAATAGAAACATTCAAATAGATCGTGACTGATTGCTCATTGGACGATGACTCCATCCGATAACACTTGACTGAAAACTGATCGAAACCATGTTATTAATGTCATGTTATGATTCATAAATATACTGGAAAATTTTATAAGGTACGGTGATCATTATTAGCACATCATGAAAATAATTCCGGCAGAACGCGCAAACAATTATCGGTTTAAAGAGTTTGGTAACACTGTTACATAGTTTTTGTTACATGCTTGCGTGTTTGTATGTATTACTTTAAACAATTCCTTAATTTGTTTACAGTACCATAATTTCCTTTTAACGCTGTATTATTTTACCATTACTTTCTGTTTCAATCTCAGACTCTGTATGTGTGTGTGTTTGTGTATATTATGCAGACGAATGACACTGAGTTGTTAACACATGGTTTGGTACAAGCATACTTCCAGTTAATACACACGCTGCTTTACGAACCGTCAACCCTGTTAATTATCTTGAAGCTTGCTTACGGTAAACCCCTGTAGATGTCGCTTTACACGGTCAATTAATCGTGGATAGTCTTCCAAACAGCTGTCGTGTCTGTTTTAACAATTTTTCTCAAGTTGGTATACTCATAATCAGCTTACTTGGTACTTTGGGTAACTGTAGAGAATAAGAGAAGTCTGTAGATAAAAGGCAAAAATTATAACTATTACCTGAAATCAAGAGGTGAGTTTGGTGAGGTGAGATCATGTTTTACAGATTGATCATTTCGAAATAGTCAGATATTTAGGTGAGATGTAAATAAGTTAAACGCACTTTTGTGTCTCGGTATTTATACCATCGGAGTACAGAGAAAAAAAAATGCTTTCCTTAAAAACTGTGTATCATCCTGTCATTACTGATTGTTTTCGAAGTTCTTTCTTTGGAACTAATAATAGTGTGCCGAATAACAGAAGAATGCTACATTCTCTTTTGTTAAACACACGGCTGCACAGTAAGTTGTGCTTAATGTAGAAATGGAACCCCGAATTTTAGGGTTATTAGCCCTAAGCTTACCACCGAGCCATCCTGGCGTGGTTACTTAAGAAGGTAACTGTTGCAAACTTTTAATAATAGACAATAAAGTTTGTTATTCGTATCTCTAATGATCTTTAACATTCAAAATGGAACTTAGGGCACAGAGTGTGTTTCTGTTTTTCTTACAGCAAAGCCACATCGGGCTATTTGCTGAGCCCACCGAGTGGAAAGGCATAGAGAGATAACATATTTGGTAAATACGTTTTCTTCTTGTAGATGTTGTTTTTTAAATTCAGTACAAAGCTACACAATGAACTATCTGTGCTCTGTCCACCACGGGTATCGAAACCCGATTTTTAGCAATGGGAGTCCGCAGACATACCGCTGTGCCACTGGATGGGCTTTCTCCTTGTATAAATGAAAAAACCTTCAATAACTAACGGTGTAAGAAAAAAGAATAAGTTGTTCAGAAGCTACTGAATAACAAATAGACTCATAAAATGGCACCTGTAAAATGGAATACAAAGTAAGCGTTTCTATAAAGTTAGAACTTGTTATCCGAAAATTTACAGTATCATTACCTAAAGCGCGTTTATGGAAAAGGATATTTTCTGTTAATAATCAACACTCCTCTTCTTCAAATTGTCGGCTTTACACGTTCTTAACGAATATTCAGAAACACGTGATCTTTACACAAATCTCATTAGCAGTCGGATCAAAACCCACCTCTTAGGTTCAGCTTGTTTCCATGGTAATGAATACCAAGCAACAATGATAATTTTCATGTAGGCGGCATTTCTGCACGTTTTTTAGGCCTAAACCCACAGAAAGGTATCTTGTTTTTCAATACAAAACCTATTACCTGACTTTCAAGCTGACCTGCTCACGTTGCTGTTTCGTCTTGATCTGTGTGACGTGACACAGACAAAAAAAATGTAAAGAAAAAGGTAAGGGTGGAAATCGTGCTGTTGGCAAGCTGTCAGGAACAGTGGGACAAGATGATATGGAGATCATTTTTCCCTTGGGCAACTTCCATATCATTAGACATTACGTGTGCCCCATAATGAACCGTAGGGTGTTGACGTTTTCTTCGCACTTCGCACAGACAATAGTCAATTTATGCTGTCGATGCAAACAATTTACCCCTACCCTGGTTCCCCCATTCTTGTTTTCATCTGTATCTCTATCTAACTGCCTTTTAGGGAATCCAACTAGCAGAACAAAAGACTTTGTAAGGAAAGGAAACAGCTTTGGCTGAGCGCAGGGATACAAACTTATGGTGACTATAGTTTCGGTTGTATTATTTCAACAGTATTCTGTAAGTCTTCTGCAACATACCTCGTGCTTAGAATTAGAGCGTGCACAGTTTTTCTTTTTATCATACCGTTAGAGGACACTGTCATATGTCAGTTTTTTGTTGTTTTTTTGTAAAATACTTTTTTTAAATCGAAAGTTGTTTGAAATTTACTTCCAGTGTTGTTTGTTTGTTTGGTTGTTGAGCACAAAGCTGCACAATGGGCTGTCTGTACTCTGCCAACCACGGTTACCGAAACCCGGTTTCTAGCGCTTCCTGGTGTTTTTATTTTGTTAAACATGTCAGTATTACTGACACTAGCAACGAAGAATGAGCTCTGTGAAATAAAGCTTAACTAGTACCTCGCGATATAGAAGTTTCGAAATAAAAGGTTCTGGAATTTTCTTACAGAATAAAACTTTGTTAATTAAAGGTTATCGGCCTTGTTTGAGTGGAACATTATCCTCCGTATTAGCGGTACGTTTACGAATTTACAACGCTAAAGTTCGGGGTTCGATTCCCCGCGGTGAACGCAGCAGATAGCTTGATGTGGCTTTCTATAAAACAAACTCTATATTTACTTTACCGATGTTTTTGTTTTTCACCATCAAATGACATACAAGGCTTAATTAAGAATTTCTGTTTTTAATGATTGATGCCAAATGATCCATTGACTAAATGCTAATTAATTACCAAAGTTTTTTGTTGTTGTTAAGCTCAAAGCTAAATAATGTGTTACCCGTAGTGTGCCTACCTCGGGTATCGAAACCTAAAGCTTAGTTATAAGTCCTTAGACGGGGAACAAATGAAAGTAATGGATAGCATTACTAAAAGTTTGAATTATTGTCTGGAATAAAGCACAAAGCTACACAATGGGCTGTCTGTGCTTTGCCCACCACGGTGTGAGTCCGCAGATATACCGCTGTGCCTCTGGGGAACGTTATTAAAAAAACTGTCTAATAGCGATACAAGAGCTAATAATTTATTTATTTGGATTTTTATTTTCAATTTAATAGATTTACTTTGAAACTTTCTATTCAGAAAATACCTTGGAATTTTGAGATACCAGTCAAACAACTGCCATTTTGACGCAAGCAGGTGGTACTCATGGGAAAATCACAAAATTCCCTACACTAATTATCTTAGCTACGTAACACTTGTCTGTTAAACTGAGACTCTGACCAATCATTTTCCTCCTGAATTCCTGAAGAACTTGTTAGAGGGCGCTGCAGTTAGATTATGGTGCCAGATATTGTATGGAAAAACATAAATCAGTGTATTAACAGAGAACGTGTTATCTCGTAAGCTTCGTGCTCGTAGGATTTTGCATACAACTTCTAAAGTTTCTAAATTCTATGATTTTAGTTGGAACATGCCTGAAAGAAAAATATTTTAATGGGTAGAAGAATTACCATTCTTTTGTGTGTCAACTTAAAAACCTGTAATATGAGCAACTAAACTGCTAGGTCTAAAGTTGCAAGATGTCGGTACAGATAAAAACTAGAATCTTAAATTAATCTAGCAGTTAGACTCTGGCTTTACGATAGAACTTCTAATTTATTGAATTTTATATGTTTGTCTATTTATGAACTTTTAGTTTGAACACCAGGTGGAGAATGATAGGTTATCTCTGCTATACCCATTCCGAGTACCTAAACCTAATTTTTAGCGCTATATTTACTGCTCAGCTGCTTAGAGGGTTGGTGTTGGTAGTGCAGAAGCTAAAAATCTAACTTCTGTTTTCTGTGTTTTGAGACCAATGGAAATCACACATTTGAAGTTTACTATAAACAGAAGTTTTTAATGTTTGCCTATGGGTTGAACCTACAGTAACTGGTTTGATGTACATTTATTTATGATAAATCTAATGATATAATGTAATATCCAACAACAAGAAGTCACATGTCAAATATTCTATCGCAGGAGGAGTTATGATTGGTACACAAAAACAACCTTTAGACTTATCAAAATACTGTGTGTCAGAGTTAAAATTAGAGCTATTAACATTTACTTCTGCAGTTATTCACTTCTATAAACTGAACGTGTTTTTTTACTTTAAAAATTTTCCGTTTCATACACAATATTTGACTACACACAGAATACTAAGATATTGTACTAGTAAATCGTGAATGGTACTGCCTTTCTGAAATTGGTAAACTGTGGCTCCACACTGTGGTAGTCGTACATAAACAAGGACAGAGTTGTTCCACTAAGTTCCATCCAGCACAGGAACACAGTTTGGTTTACAAACACAACGAAGGCCCGGCATGGCCAAACGTGTTAAGGCGTGCGACTCGTAATCTGAGGGTCTCAGGTTCGCATCCCCGTTGCGCCAAACATACTCGCCCTTTCAGCCGTGGGAGCGTTATAATGTGACGGTCAATTCCACTATTCGTTGGTAAAAGAGTAGCCCAAGAGTTGGCGGTGGGTAGTAATGACTAGCTACCTTCTATCTAGTCTTACACTAGTAAATTAGGGACGTCTAGCACAGATAGCTCTCGAGTAGCTTTGTTCGAAATTCAAAACAAACAAACAAACACAACGACAGAGGTACTCCACTAAGGACACAGTCTGGTTTATAAACACAACAACAGAGTTGCTCCACCGAGTTCCAGCACAAAAATACAGTCTGGTTTATGAACACAACAATAGAGCTGCTCCAAACGTTTCAGCAGAAGATTACAGTAAAAAAACACACAAAAAAACAGCAACTCGCAGGGTAGTAGCCGAAACGTCATCTCATTTTACAGCAATCTATTAGAAGTCAAGACTCTCTCATGTCTACACTATCTAAAAATACTCTAAATGAAACATGTTATTGTGTCCTTCAGCAAGACACTTTACCTCACTTGAGTCTACCCAGATGTATAAATGGTAGCAGTGAGTAGCTGGAATTACTCTGTGATAGAATAGTGTCTCAACCAAGAAGAGTGTGATTTTTCTTATTCGCTTATTCTACAGGAAAAATGGAGTCTTTGCGTACCATTCAAGACCCAAAACAGATCAATTTTCTTACCTTTGACTTGTGATTATTGAAGACAAGGGTCAGTAAAGTAACATTTAAAGATGCATAGAAAATAAAAACTACTTCTGGACAAAAGCCAGAGTCAATAAAACAAAGATCAGGGCAAAAGTTACACCCAAAGTGACAAAGGTCAGGGTCAACTGAACCAGAAATAGATTTAATTGGTAAAAGTTCAATTTAATGATGGTAAGGATAAAATTCAACTTGACAGTGATCACAGTCAACCTGATAAAGGTAAGATTTAGGTGAAAAAATCCAAATTAATGGATCAGTACGAAGAAGATAAAGAGCAGCATTAATTGCTAGAACAAAGATAAGAGTCAAGAGACAAAGGTCAAGTTCAACTAGATAAGATTCAGAATCTGAAAGAACGAAAACTAGAGGCAAAGAACAAAAGTAATGTCCATGGATAAGCGACATTCCATTTAAAGTTTCAGTTTTAATTTTGAAATTACTGGTGCAGTTTTGTTGAGCGTTTTGATCACAGCCAAATAAAAGGTCGAATGTTTCAGATTGCACTCATTCATGGAAACACAATTTTTGAAAGTATCTATGAAAACGAAGCAGCATCAGAAGCGTATCTGAAAATACGAAACTGAAAGAAACATTGAAATGAAATGAACACGCACACTAAATATGTAATATAAATTAGCGTATAATTACAAAATTGTTGTAAATTTGACAGTACGAAAAAAATATAGCAACATGCAAGTCGAAATTTTGGACACAAGAGACACAGATTAATAAATTTATTTAAAAAGTACAAACTGGAACGGTGATTTTTTTGGTTGATAAACAGATTTGAAAATTTTGTCATGCTTATTAGTTACTTTGATATCCACAAGGGGAAACGATTTTGGTTTGTTTTAAGTTTCGAGCAAAGCTACACGAGGGCTGTCAGCGCTTGCCGTCCCTAATTTAGCAGTTTAAGACTAGATGGAAGGCTGCTAGTCATGACCACCTACCGCTAACTCTTGTGCTACTCTTTTATCAACAAATAGTGGGATTGACCGTCACGTTATAACGCCCCCACCGCTGAAAGGACGGCGAGCATGTTTGTTGTGTAGGAGATTCGAACTCGCGACCCTCAGATTACGAGTCGAGTGCCTTAACCTTTCCTAATTTACTTATTTTATTATGTAAATATGTTTGACAATCTTTATTTCTAAATGTTTGCTACAAATTCCCAGATTCGACAACGATGGATTGAGAGCTTTCTGAAACGTTTTAGGGTTATATGTACAATTTAAAATCACTTTCTCTGAAACTCACAATATTGCCTGTGTAATTTACAGCCCCTAATTCTGTAATTTACAAAAGTACCTATTTAGCTTACTATACTGCCTCTGTAGCTTACATCCCTGACTGTGAACTTTTCATCAAAAAATATAGTTTCACACTTTTGATGAAACAAAATTCCTGTTATTATGCCCCTCTACCAAAATATTTGATCAATGTAATGATAATTTTATCTTCGTACTAGCATTTTGTTACGAAACTGGCGCCACCTATCATTTCTATTGCAAAGCTTTACAGTAAATATTTCTCCTGAAGGAAAGACAATACCAAAAACTGGGTGTCGATATACGTGGTAGACACAGCACAGATAGCCCATTGTGTAGCTTTCTGCTTAGTTCCAAACAAAAAAAGATTGTTTAATATTTTTCCCTGTTTCCTCAACTCATTAATCTTAATACCTTAATCAGATTATGATTTATAAACGACTCATAATAAATACATTAGCGTTGTTTGTTTGTTTTTTGAACTTCGCGCTAGCCATCCCTAATTTAGCAGTGTAAGACTAGAGGAAAGGCAGCTAATCATCACCACCCACCACCAACATTTGAGCTACTCTTTTAACAACGAATAGTGGAATTGACTGTCATATTATAATGCCCACACGGCTGAAAGGGCGAGCATGTTTGGTACGATGGGGATTCGAACCCGCGACCCTCAGATTACGAGTCGAACGCCTTAACCCACCTGGCCATGCCGGGTCATAAATTAGTGTAGGTGGACTTAAAATTAATGTCTTTACATTATAAAAGGTACTTTAACACACAATACAGATGCAACAACCCATATAATTATACAAGTACCTACTAATTCTCCAAGAGTGGCTTAACCGTAAGTCTAAAGAGTTATAAAGCTAAAATATGGTTTCGATGCCTACTATAGGCAGAGCATAGGAAGCTGGTCATGTAACTTGGTGATTAATAACAAACAATTGAGTACTGACTGTTAAACATCATCCGTGGTAGGATCATGTGTTCCTAGAGGTGTTAATCATCACCAGTGGTATCCATGGCCGAGGTATTGCCATCAACATGCTTTTGGTCAACCACGAAATCTTACTTTGGTTGTTAACCCTTACCTTATTGTTAAATATACATTTTAAATATTAACACGTATAATTTAAGACTAATCTTCGTCGATGGATAAACTTGTTATATATTACTGGGCGTATTTCATCAAACTGATTGATGCACTCATTTTTCTTGCACATTGATGTCAATTTATAATGTATAATTGGTTTCAATAACTTATAAGATATTTTTTTAATTATTAATTTTTTTAATCTACAATAACTTACTTTTGATCAGAAGTTACTGGTAACTTAACGTTTTGATAACATAAACCTACCTGGTGTTAACGCCTGTTGACAACATGAAGCTATTTGTTGTTATCACTTATTGACAACATGAACCTACCTGCTGTTAGCACCTGTTAGCAACATGAAGCTACCTGCTCTTAAAAACAGTTGACAACATGAAGCTTCCTACTCTTAACACCTGTTGACAACATGAAGCTACCTGCTGTTAACACCTGTTGATAACATGAAGCTATCTACTGTTAACACCTGTTGACGACATGAAGCTACCTGCTGTTAACAACAGTTGATAACATGAAGCTATTTCTTGATGACGAGAAACCTACTTGAAATAAAAATGTATCTCAGAACGACTGGTATGGGTATTAACAATTTTACTGATAAGAAGAGAAAAACGTTTCGATCTTCTTAGGTCATCTTTAGGTTAAGAAAGCTACCTGCTTTAAACACATGTTGACAACACGAAGCTATCTTCTGTTGACATTTTAACAATTAAATAATTTGAAATTTCGTGTATTTTGATTTATAGGTTAACACTATGAATGGTAATGTTCAGATTTGATTGTCTTTAGTACCATCTGATGGCGAATATAATCAGGTAGTAGCTGTTGTTAAGTGAAACTTGTTTTTGATGAAATGTAATAAAACTACGAAATATTAAATGAAATCTGACCATTGACTACTTGATTGAAAGCAATGTGAAGAAGTTGCAACGTTAGCTCCTGACCGCCAGCTACTACTGGTCCTAATAAAGCCTAACTTAGCCAATGATGTACTGTTCTCATTGTGAAATGTTTTCCAATTTCTATGTTTTCTTTACAATATTTATAAGTAACGTATTTCTGAAATGAAATACAGAGTTGAGCGAAAGCTGCTATACAGTTGGTATTTATAATTAAACACAGTGAGCTATCTGTGCTCTGCGCAGCACGGGTATCAAAACCCGGATTCTAGCGTGGTAGGTTCGTAGACATACCGTTGTGCCCCTTGGCTTTAAATAAAATGTCACGAAGACATTTGAACTTAGTTTAATTATTATTGGTTTAAGAGTAAGCCGTTAGAAACTGTGGTACAAAAACTAAATGAAACAACTGTTAAGTTATTTACCTGGTACATATATATGTGTTTGTGTGAAGTAACATTGACTCTATATGAACTAATCTGTATCTAATGATATGTATACGCATCTAAAAGTAAACGTGCACAACCACGGTTTCATTATATGATCTGCTTATAAATCAACTTCCAGTAAACAGTCTCGGAGTTATGTATTTCACCATTTCCTGTCAGATATGTTTTATCTGTTGAAATCAAAACAGGATCAATGCTTTAACAAAAAAAACACACTTTGTATCTTCCAGAAATGTCTCTTTTAAAAGCTCTTTCTCTCTCTTTGTTGTTTTAAAAGATATGACCTTGTGTATGTTGAGATTTCTATTTTGACGTGTGTGCTGGACCAGGGTTAGTCGGTGAAATTGTCGGAACGAAGACTTGTAGGTTTTTGAAGACACAAAATTTCTAGATCAATGAGAACTATTATTAAATTTCACTGGACCTTTCGTTTTATAGTAGCATTACCTAGTTCTTTAATTTTGTACCATGTCGAACCTAAATATTCATAGCGCAAAGCTCGACTAATTCACGCAGTCACCTAACACAGTTTATAAATGAGGTTTCGCATTAGACTTCACACAGTCGCCCAACACAGTTTACAAATAAAGTATCACGAGGTCCGGCATGGCCAGGTATGTTAGGGGCGTTCGACTCGTAATTTGAGGGTCACGAGTTCGAATCCCAGTCGCACCCAACATGCTCGTCCTTTCAGCCGTGGAGGCGTTATAACGTTAGGTTAATTCCACTATTCATTGGTAAAAGAGTAGCCCAAGAGTTGGTGGTGGGTGATGATGACTAGCTGCCTTCACTTTAGTCTTACACTTCTAAATTAGGGACGGCTAGCACAGATAGCCCTCATGTAGCTTTGCACGAAATTCAAAAATCAAACACACGAAGTATCATGTGAAGATTTTACACAGTCACTCAACACAGTTTACAACTCAAGTATCACGTGTAGACTTCTCACAGTCACTCAACACAGTTTACAAATCAAGTATCACGTGTAGACTTCACACAGTCACTCAACACAGTTTACAATTCAAGTATCACGTGTAGACTTCACACAGTCACTCAACAGTTTACAAATCAAGTATCACGTGTAGACTTCACACAGTCACTCAAAACAGCTTTCAAATGAGTTTTCGCTTCTATTATATGGCTTTGTTAGTTGTTATTGTGGTTGATTTGAGTTTATTATGAAAGACAGTTACGTGTCTACACCGTCACAATACATGTAAAAATATACAAACTTAAGAAACCTTCCACGATAGCGGAAGTTATAAAGCTTGACCAATATTGCCCTGTAGCCAATATGACATCGTAAGAACCTTTCAGGAAACAAACACTAGGAAGAAAAAAAAATGTTTAGATTATTTATGTGACCAATACTGACCACTGGCCTGTATAACGTCATGAGAGTGTTTAAAGAAACAACCACCATGATAAAACAAGCTTTTATACTGTTAATTTGACCAGTAGTGACCACTGGCCTGTATAACACTATAAGGGTGTTTCAGGAGACAATCACCAAGATGAAACATGATTTTAGTACGGCCAGACCCGGTATGGCTAAGCGCGTTAAGGCGTGCGACTCGTAATCCGAGGGTCGCGGGTTCGCATCCCCGTCGCGCCAAACATGCTCGCCCTTTCAGCCGTAGGGTCGTTATAATGTTATGGTCAATCCCACTATTCGTTGGTAAAAGAGTAGCTCAAGAGTTAGCGGTGGGTGGTGATGACTAGCTGCCTTCCTTGTAGTCTTACACTGCAAAATTAGGGACGACTAGCACAGATAGTCCTCGAGTAGCTTTGTGCGAATTTCAAAAAACAAACAAACAAACAAAATTAGTACTGCTTTCTGACCTGCGTAATTCCATGAATATAATTCTTAAAACAACGTCATTGTTGATTATAATTTTATCCATTGCTGGTGGATGACTTCGAGTGATCATAAAACATAATTATTTACATAATCATTAGAGTGAAAAACGATTGTGGAAGTTTCGCCAGACTCTGTGTAAGCCTGTTATTGATCGCGCACAAGAACAGTGTTTGTTCTCTCTATTTTAAATCAATTTTTATAACTTGTAAATGTTCCCTTAATATGGCAGTAGAGTATAATCACCCAACAGTTACTGATGTAACAGCGGAAACATGAAAAGAAATGACGTTACAATAACTTTTATATGGTTTCACTTTATAACTCGTTTGTTTGTTTTTTTTTTCCTTAGCACTTTGGTTAACACTATTATCTCTAAAAGCTAGAAAAGAAAATATAAAGTGTCTTTCGAAGTCCATTATACTTTGTTTTTTACGTCTATTTTTTATTTTTTCTCTATTCAATCCTTCACTGAATTCCCTGCGTTTTTCAAAACAATTCTCAATCCGAATACTACAGTTTCAATTTTAAATACGCGCTTTTGATCGTTTCAAAATCTAACAACGCCGCCTTAAATAAGATTTTTCTTTGGGTGTGGGCGTATTGAAAAGAAAAAAAAGGACTAATTTTTATATACAGAATCTTTCTTCAAACATACTAAACGTTTCCTTTTCACAGGAATAGCAGTTTTGTTCTATTGTATCTCGTGCAGTGACGGAGTAGGGTTGACACTAGCCAGAGAGCTGGGATAGGCAAGGGAGTTTGATCGATATTTTTCAGAGTGACTTTGTCTAGCTGCCTTTAGTGCAACTCTATTGTGTACTTAAACGCCTTGACAGCAAGAGCACCACTTAGATCCGTTCAAAAGTGTATTCACACATCAGACCCCGGGAGACCATAGCGTCTTCCTTCTGTTTCTTTATAAAAAAAAAAAAAGAAACTTATCATAAAAAGCCTCTTGATGGACCCTCGTAATTTGAAGAAAATTTTCTGTTCTGAGAGGATAAAAGAGCTTCTCTATGGTATAGATAAGTAAGTAATGGTCGAAGAAATCGTACTGAAATAAAAATATACAATTTCAACGATTTTTTTTCATCGAGAACGTGAAAACTGAATGCTTTATGCTTCGAATTTTTCTCTCGTTTTTTGTCATCAGTACAAAACAAGTAAAGATAAAACCTGCAAACAATCTCATCAGAAGACATAACATACAAAAACTTTAAGCACAGATTAACTGGAATACTTTATTTCATAATAATAAACATATTAGTTATTCCTAACAGTCAATTTTTGTCAGAGTTTCTTTACGAACAATTAGATATTTAGTTACTTAATTATCATACAAAGTATCTTGTGAGTGCATTTATTTGTTTTTCGTTTTTTGTACGCTTATTTAAATCAAGTTAGTTTAAAAAGACTTGTCCTCATGCGAATAACCACACAATTACATCATTTGTGAAACCCTTAACGGAACTTGTTCTCATAAGAATAACCACACAGTTATGTATACACTTCCCCAACATTATTTTAGCGACAAACGTTTTATAGTAAAAATTTGTTAGTACAGATTTCCAAATAACGAATATGTTGGACAAAATATAAACGAAATGCAATCAACATTGCAGGTTATCCAACTAGTTATTGTTGAAGTTTCCTGTTTGTATCAAGTTATTTCTATTTTTTTAAACTGTGTTTTTTGCACAGGAGAAATTTTGTACAGTGTTTTCTCCAGTTCTATACCTAAGAGAGATTTTATCCATTATTTTCTCTTTTATCTAAACAGTGTTTTTTACACAAAGCAGATATCTTATCCAGTGTTTTCTGCAGTTCTATACCCAAGAGATTCCCTCGGTGGACTCAGCAGGTAGCCCGAGTGGCTTTGCTATAAGAAAACACACATACACACACCTAAGAGTGCTTTCTCTTTTCTCTAAACTGTGTTTTTTGTAATAAATGATATCTTATCCAGTGTTTTATGCAGCTATTAACATTGTGTTTTTACATAGAATAGAGTTTATCTAATGCGTTCTCCATTTAATATACTCTGAGTACTGTGACACGAAAAACAATGAAATATTATACAACAGGAAAAATATGTCGATACTACAGGTAGATAACGGTATATAAACAAGTCTGTAATTTAAAGATTAAACGAAACATTTCATTTTCAAATAAAATTTCAGTTTAAAAATATTTTTATTATTTTCTGTAATATCTCAAACGACGTGACTGACCACACCGTTAAGCCTTTTGTGGTACGTTTAAATGAACTTTCCAGAGCATCTTCATATCAGCTCATGTTGGCTGAAATGGTCTATCTTCCGAAATCGTCGTCTGAAAAGGTGTCGCTAGTATCATCTGAAAACTCTGTCTCAGGCTTTGATCTTGAAAAACTTTGCACTTGTACGTTGACAAGTTATACTTCTATGTCTTAATTGGCCATCTAGACCACGAAGACCTTGCCCATTTTTATTGGAAAGGTTCTCTAAACAACTCCTTATCTCCTTTATATGTGTACATCTTAGCATTTTTTTTATTTAAAAGGCTATAGAACACTCGTGCATCTGATGTTTAAATGTTTGTAATTTAAAGGTAACTGGGTGTGGCTTATTAGTTAGCTTGCTCGGATTACAAATTCGAAGATTCGTGGTTTATCGCGATTAATAACCAATAAAAAGACTGTAAAAAAGGTGTGAGGGTCATAATATCACTCTTATTTAGTGTTATTTTCTAAGTATCTTAATAGTTTTTAATTCATACTGTATCTGTTGTCTAACTGAAGCCTCTTTTTAACAATATTTATTAAAATATCTAAAATTGTCTTAAGCTCGATGGAAAATTCTAGACGTTTTTTCTCAAATTTTCAAATTAAAGACTTGAAGTAAATGAATTATCTAGATGGATTTTGAAATGGTTATTTCGAAAGTTACGGAAATGTGATTGATTTGTAGTTTCAACTCAGTTGTTGCATTTAAATGCATTAAACGCTTGTCGAGACAAAAGTGAGTTTTGTCAATTTAGTTTTGTCCTACTTTATTTGAATTTCATTCAAAGCTACACGAGGGCTATCTGTGCTAGCCATCCCTAACTTAGCAGTTTAAGACTAGAGGGAAGGCAGCTAATCATCACCACCCACCACCAACTCTTGAGCTACACTTTTACAAACGAATAGTGGGATTGACTGACACATTATAACGCCCCTACAGCTGAAATGACGAGCATATTTAGTGTGACTCGAACCCGTGACCCTCAGATTACGAGTCCAGCTCCTTAACCACTTGGCCATGCCTGGCCCTTTGTGTCCTACTTTATTAATCATTCTTTGAAGCTTCAAGGTGGATAAATCGAAATATCACGTGGAGTATTATGGTGTAGACGTCACCCAGTGTGTTACAATGTTGTAATTAAGGTTATCAATATCATTGGTCAGAATGATGTCTGTCCCAAAATGTTTTATATTGACTACCGAACAAGAATTAATTGATAATTAATAATTATCTGTACGTAGCCGTTTTCAATTGAAAACAGATAGTCAATAGCACCTACCGCCAACACTTTGGCTATTCTTGTATGATTGAGTGGTGTAATTTGACTCTCTTATAGTGCATCCAAGTCCTTATTTTGTGAAGGGCTTTTTACTGTTTTTTGACAAAGAGATACAAGCCCCAAACCCTGGAATTCACGTTTCGAGCACACTAACCGTCATCGGCCACACTCAGCTCCTGGTTGTTTAATTTCGTTTTTCATTATATTTATTGGTATTTTCACAATATTGGAGGAAAGAGAAGACTGGTTGAAAACTTGACGATCAGGGTCAAGTTATAAACAAAAATACCTTCAACAGTTCAATAAAACCAATTAATTATTGCTGAGAACCTCATACAAAAATAAACATAAATATCGTCAGTAGTGCAATGACTTACTGGTGGGTTCTCACATACACAAAATAAAATACCATCACTAGTGCAATAATCCCGGAGTCTTCTACATGTAAAAAAAATGGTTTCACTCAATCATTTTGTGAAGTTCACTGCATTTATCGCTGTAAGAGGCAAAAATATAAAAATATTTGACATAATGCAATATGTGGATGGCGCCAGAAGTAAATGGTTAAAGAGACATTGGGTAATTTGAAGTTTAAGTATGACTGAAACAGAAAATTTTCTCTAATCTTTGAGATAAATGCTGTTATTTTGTGTGTTTTTTATAACAATTTCTTGGCTATCTTGCAGTGGGGGAGGCTTCGTGAAACCCAGTGATTTTGTATATTATTTAATGAAACATTAGTGATTACTTATTCTTAGCTGCAGTTGTTGGTTTTTTATCTTTTTGTTTTGAATATGTAACACACAGCTGCTTTATGTCTCGAAGTGGGCTAAAACTGAAAGATGCGTTTTGTACCACAACTCAAATATCTCTACTATGCTATATTATTCCGCTAAAAAAACAACCACATAATTGTCGCTAATTATCGTCAATATTAAGCATGCGAGAGAGAGAGAGAATCGTTTCGTAAAGATAATGACCAGTCAGGCCCTTCCGCTTATGCGTGTGCATCAAATCCGGATGTAGTAATACTAATATTGTTATTTTTTTATTCTAGCTATTAACTCATTAAGAAAGGGTAGGAACGCTCCAACTTAGTGGAAGAGAACCTCGCTTTCTTGGTTCTTCATGAAGACTCAAGTGACTGACATGAATGCTTTTCCAATATAACCCTCCCCCACGCTTCATATTATTCTAGATTGGTCCTTGTTTCCATGGCCACTTGATTATATAGGAATGAACTTTGGGAAATGACGCATGATACGTGCTTGTAAACAGATGAATACCATCTAGTACGGCACAGAAAATGATACGTGCCTGTTTAACGTTAAAGAATATTTAAAAAGAAATTTTAAAAAAAGATAGTTCTCATGTTTTCTCATTATTGCGTTTTATTACCCACATAATTACTGTGGTTTTGACTTGAAAATCCCTCATTATTCCAAATATTTTCCAATCTTCACTTATCTTGTATTAGTTCAGGACTAAACTAGTCAGTTACGTTATTTGAAGCTGTCACGACCTACTATAATTTTGTCTTCACCTTGGGTAGTTTATTGTTGTTTAAGCTTCTACCAGGACAAGTACAAAGACATTAGGCTGTTTTACAAACGCTTTTAAGAAATTTATATGTAAGTAAAATTAACGAAGTAGTCCTTTGACTTCTTATTTGTTTTGTTTTGTTTCCTAATCATTCCTTATTACGAGGCCTCTTGGAAGACGCCCCGTAGTAATGCAGCGGCATATCTGTGGAATTACAAGGCAAGAATCTGAGTTTCGATACCCTTGGTTGGCAGATCATAGATAATTTAACGTTTTGTTCAGAAATTTTGCTCAAAGCTACACAGAGGGCTTTCTCTTATTCACAGACCGGACGCGCCAATCCCAGGTCACGCCCAGAACAGATGTTATGTTTGTTCGTCATTTTCAGTCTACCGTTCTTTTTAATCCTTTAGAAACAGGTTCTCTGAAACTTTGTTAGTTACAGGTCTGGCATAATTAGGTGATTAAGGCACACGATTCGTAATCAGAAGTCCGCGGGTTCGAATCCCCGTCACACCAAATATGCTCGCCATTTCAGCCGTGGAGGCATTATGATGATACAGTCAATCTCGCTATTCGTTGGTAAAAGAGTAGCCCAACAGTTGGCGGTGGATGGTGAAAAACAGTTGCCTTCCCTCTAGTCTTATATTGCTAAATTAGGGATGGCTAGTGCAGATAGCCCTCGTATAGCTTTGCGAGAAATTCAGAACAAACCAAACCACTTTGTGTTAATTTGTTTTCATAAAATGTAAGTCCGTTTTTTTACAAAATTGTTAGTCTGTTTGAAAATATCAAACAAAAATCAAGGTTATGAAGTTTTTTTCTCACATATGCTTAACAAAATATTCACAGCATTATCTAGTAATTTATAAAAGTAAATGATTATTTTAATTAGATTTTAAATTTATAAAACTTTGTTGATTATTTTGGTCGTTTTAAAATTATTATTGTTTGTTATTGTTTTAGGTCAAATATCTAGCTCCTACCTAACTAGAGGTAACTTTGTTATAGCAGTAACAACGAGACTGCATCTATGAACATAGAGTTCGGCTCAACGTTCTGGTAAATGTTATAAAAATCTAACAATAGGGAGGTAGTATCTATGAACACTGATAAATATTTTGACGAATAAATTTCACTATCCGTATTTTGTCCATATTGAATAATTTCATATTTTTCTCTTGCTAAAACACTCACAGTGAAGGAAATCTGCCCTACCCTAAAAAAACCAAAAGGAAAGAAAAGAGAGGAAAAAAACAAGGTTAAATCATTTATTGTCGTCATTGACATAAATTATTTAAGGAACCCCAGCGGAAATCACTGGGAATGTAATATTGACCGTAAATTTGTCTAGGTTTGTGTGGGTGTGACACGTCTACTTAGTAACCCTCAAGCAGTTTAAGACATAGATTATTTAAAGTAATGGTAACGTGAAGTTTATCATAAAAAAATTTAGAAATAAAACAAAGCTGGCTGATATGAGTAGCAGAAACTGAAGCTTCTATGTGAGGGCAGCACCATCATGTTTTATTTTATTTTGTACCTTTCAGTGAGCAAGAAAAGAACGGACAAGTCCTCTGTGGCAAGCTCTTACAGTCTGAGGCCTCCCTGATGTGAACAAAACAGTTTTAAGTCCTTACCCAACCTATAACTTTAGCGCGGTGATTGAAAAACTGTACCGTAGTGAAAACAATAACCTTTTAACATACTGTATACTTCAATTAATTAACTTAATTTTTTTTATCGGGTTATTGTTTATTGAGAATTACAGTTAATTCAGTGTGTTTGTTTTCGACCTTGTTTTGTTTTGGAGGCTCCCCAGAAAAGATTGGGAAACACCGTTCTACGGGAGAATAGTTCGAAACATCTGGAGTTGATAACTATATCCAATACATTACTAGAATCAGCGCTTTCGTCTTGAAACATTTTGTTATATCAAAAGGCAGAATGACCTAGTTTCGTCTATTTTTTTGGTGATTCTTTGTCTAGTCAAGAGTAACATACACCCAGTTTCTAAATAAATAACGATTAGCGTTTTCAATAAGGAAAATATTTTCAGTAGACCGCAAGAAATATGAGCTTCTCGTGTTTTTTTTCTTTTTAAACGTCTGTGTGATGATTTACGAGTCACGTTAGTGAACGTCTTCTAAAAATAGAAAAACAACGTGAATATCACTAAGGCACGTACTCTTAAATCATTCTGCTGCAAAACTGCTACCAGAACATTGCTTCATTATTTTGAATTTCGCCCAAAGCTACAAGATGGCAATCTGTGCTAGCCATCCCTCATTTAGGAGTATTATATTAGAGGGAAGGCAACTAGTCATCACCACCCACTGCCAACTCTTGGGCTACTTTTTTACCATACTGGGGTTGTATTATTGTATTGAAAAAAATAAAATAAGATACGAGACATCCATACCATTCTGAGACCTTAAAATAATATTCTTTTGTTCAACCATCCGATTTCTTTAGAAATACGACT
Organism: Carcinoscorpius rotundicauda; assembly: GCA_011833715.1. NCBI lineage: Eukaryota > Metazoa > Arthropoda > Merostomata > Xiphosura > Limulidae > Carcinoscorpius > Carcinoscorpius rotundicauda. Next base: position 126,730,142 of record CM022391.1, on the reverse strand, counting down.
TACTGTATGTTCTGCACTGGAAAAGCCATCTTGTACAAGCTGTCACGTTATTTAGTCTTGTCTGTTTATTAATTTATGTTATTATTCGGGGCTCGATTCTTCTGACGAACAGAGTGCAGATAGCTTATTATGTAGCTTTGCGCTGGAAATATCTCTTTCAGTTTGTAGTTTTGTATGGTTATGAGAGCATGGCTGTACAACGACCGTAAGTCATACTGCACAATGAATTTGAATAAAACAGTAGGTAGCTATATTTTGGGTCTGTGTATTACAGTTAATAAAATGTTTATATTTTTCGCCCTCTAAAAATGCTACTGTAATGTACGTAATAATGTCGCTTTGTGTTTAACAACATTGTTTGATATCACAGTGGTGCTGTTTTATTTATATATTTCTTTTTGCTTTTATTACGACCAGTGACATAGCGTTATGTATGCGGAGTTACAACGCTATAAACAGAATTTCGATACTGGTGGTGGACAAAATACAAATAGCCCATTTTGTAACTTTGTGCTTAATTACAAACAAATAATTTTCTTATTTTTCTTTTCATATTTTATATTGGTATTTGTTTTATAGTCGCAAAGAAAACATTATTGTTAGAACAGATTTTTAGCCACGGCAAAGTGGCCGATAGAACGACTCTGAGTTTGTTGTTGTTTTTGCAAGTGCAAACTTTAATCGTATAGCTCCGTCATTTTTTGACCGATTTTAGATCTAATTACAGTTTTTGATTCAGGAGATCAAACCGTTTCGATTGAATATTTGACAATGACGGATATTTCATATATTAGCTTAATTTATTCTAATTCTGCTTAAAAGAAGTTTAATTTGAGGTAGGCTAGTAGAGATACTGATGAGTGGCGAACTTGAACCTGGTATTGCTGTTCGTTGAAGAATATAGCTATTAAAAAGGGGAGGAGTCCCATAGATTAATTTACCCAATCTTGCCTAAAATAATTTAAAGTGCCGCGGTTTTGAAGATACCTTCTTATTTCTCTACGTATTTTTAAATTACATACACAACCTCTCGGTGCGCATAGAATGTTTTTTACGGCTCGTTTTTCCTGAAGACCACCCACGAGTTGGGTAGAATCGCCATTAGTAACTCGGAAGACACTCTCCCTGGTGAGAGACTGACTTTTAAAAAAAAAAGCAACTTATTTTGGAGAATTACGTTTTTCCGCGGCGTCTTGTTTTTTTGTCTCTTCATGTTCTTTTCGAAGTAATTAACATAAATATAAAGATAAACCGTCAAAACAAACGATACCTATAGAGTAGTTTTGGTTTTACCAAGACCGAGAGTGATGAGTAGGAATACAAAATGACAACTAAACTTCTTGAATGAAACATTTCAGTCACTACGAGTATACTTAATTATTCTAGAAAGTAGTTAACATATGGTGACAGCGACACAGGGCCTACGAACATTACTAATTACTCGAGAAAGCAAGTAAAAAATTAACACCTGTTGGTGATGACTACAGATTATCTAAACGTTCCTTGCACCTCAAAACGTGGGGTTAGTGAATCTATACTAACTACGCCATTTTATTTTGTTTTTTACAGACATCTTGGACGTAATCCCTTCATCTGCGACTGCAATCTGCGATGGCTAGCCGAGTATCTAGAGCTAAAACCGATAGAAACCAGTGGAATCCGATGTGAAGGCCCACAGAGAGTGCACCGTCGCCGCTTCAACTCGCTCAAGGGGAACAAATTTAAATGTAAAGGTAGTTAGATACACTTCACGTGGTAGATTGCTTCTTATGATACATGGTTCAGGTGTAAGAAAACTTAATGATAGTTGTTTTAATTCACAAACATTTTAAACAAAGCGTTAACTTGCTTTAAAATGTATAAAGTTACAAACATTTCTTCAAACATTATACATTTTAACTTGATATTTCGAGAGACTTCAAAACAAGTTTTAGATATTTTTAAAATACAAAGCTGCTTCGTTGTTTTTACTCTTAGAAAGAATTTGTGCACTGAACATATTCTTTCTACCCCCCTCCCCATGACCACCTCTCTCTCTTTTGCCTGCCATGGTCAGATGGTTAGGGAGATCGACTTGTATTCTGAGGTTCACGGGTTCGAATCCCACCAAATATACACACCATTTCAACTGCATTATAATGTTACAGTCAGTCCCACTACTCTTTGGTAAAAGAAAAGTTGACGGTTGGTGTTGATTACTAGCTATTTTCCTTCTAGCTTTTCACTGCTAAATTAGGGGTGGCTAGCGCAGATAGCCCTCATGTAGTTTTGCGCAAATTTAAAACAAACAAAGTTATGAAATGTTATGATTCAGCTCAGTTTAAGGAACATCATTAGACGAACCGAAGCAGTAGGCCTTTCTTTTATAATTTATTAACGTGCATGATCAATACGACGTCAGTGTTACTGATAGTGTTGAGATATTTGTGTTTGAAACACGAACCACTATTTTATTGATAAAATTTGGTGAAATCTGGGACTGTTACAGGAACGTATACAACTATACCAATGTGAGAAACCTGAGACTGTTACAATGATACGTACAATTATAACAATGTGAGAAACTTGGGGCTGTTTCAGGGACATATACAATTACAAACAATGTGTTTATATCAAGTAAATTTACACTCCTGAATATTCCTATTGTAGCGTCATTTTATTTGTTTATTTAGAACAAGTCCACGATGAGCTATCTGCTGTGTCCTCCGTGTGAATTCGAATTACGGATTTTAGCGTTATAAGTCCGTAAGCCTACCACTGGCCCCTACTAGAGACCCGTAGCGTATGTTTCAGTAACCTCGATTACACTTCAGTGTGATAAAGTCTTTACCCTTTCTCCTCTGACCTAAGCTTAAATTTCAAAACTTTCCACTCTATTAGGGGTAGCCACACTCACTTAGAGAATCGAGTTGGTTGGTTGGTTTGGCGTTTTATGGCGCAAAGCAACTAGGTTATCTGCGTCTAGAAGGTCGAGAAACTCATATTATGTAGTGAATCGTGAGAAGAGAATTAAAACCTAATTTATCTTTAAAAGTCATTACGAAGTGTTCCTGTTTTCAAGTTTATTAACAATCTTCATAGAAGATTCTCGAAATGTTTTCCTCTTATCTGTCCATGAATGATGTCATGAACACGACGCTCAATTATGGTTTTCGCGACATGAGCTGATGTGTACATATAAATGTCTTTATTACTCAATTGTTTCGTATTTTCGTAGAACAGGGGTCTGTGACACTTGGCAGTTAACAACATTAACGTGTCGATAAAAAGTTTTTATATACCATTGAAATAACAACGTAGTTTACCAGACATTTAGAACGGATCATGTTGACAGACTGAAAATTACACTTTTATCTAGCTAATTTATTTATTATTTTAAAATGATACAGTTATGTGACTAAGTTATTTGAATTTGAATTGACAGGCACGAACTAATTCGTCGCGCGAACATCCTAGCGATTTACTAGTTATTGCATTTCTTCAGACAGCAATAACAGACCATACAAAGTAAGAAAGATAGAGGGCAGCAACAACAGACCATACAAAGTAAGAAAGATAGAGGGCAGCAACAGCAGACTATAAGAAGTAAGAAAGACAGAGGGCAGCAATAGTAGGCCATAAGATGTAAGAAAGAGGAAGTTAGTACAACCTCCAAAAGTTGTACTGCATAGTGGCGTTATTAAAATCAAACTACTTCCTAGTAAACACTTAAAAGATTAGCGCAGAATTACGATTTCACCCAGAGTTTAGTGGTAAACACAAACCTACCACCTAGTAGGAGTAACGTTTGAAACGTAAAATTAAAACACCAACTATCGCTAATTGTAAATAGAACATACCAAGTCTCAACGTCAAATATAAGGTATATTGTTTGTTAGCTTTAGAACAAAATGGCATTGGCCTATCTACTGTGTGCATGATGGAGAATCGAACCCCATATTTTATTAATCTAACTCCATATATTTTCCCGCTAACTTTCAGGGGGACTATAAGGTTCAAGCTACAGTAATTTTGGGTAGACCTTTAGGCCTGCGTTTGTTGAAAGCCATGCTTTGTGCTATTTGCAGGTTCCGAAGAGCAGCTGACGAAATATGCGGGTGAATGTCTTGTTGACGTAAGATGTCCAGAAAAATGTACTTGTGAAGGTACAGCGGTAGACTGTTCCCGGCAAGGCCTGGAAGATATCCCTAGCGACATTCCGGTCTTTACCACAGAATTGTGAGTGAATAAAGTCCAGAAGGGAGGTTTTAAGTAGTGTTAGTTGATAAACTCTACAACTGTCAGTTTCAAGAGCTTTACAAATTTTTTATCACAAAGTCTATTACTCTATAATTCACTAACTTCTTGTTTCATTGCTTATTTGTGCGTACGTGTGTGTGAACATATATATATATATATATATATACATAAGAAGCTGAAGTACTTGGAAGTTCAAGGTTGTTAGGTACAGATATAATGATTCTATTATTAAAGAGCGCCACCTGCATGGTTTTTTGTAATAAAATAAAAATAAAGACCTTTAAATAACATGGCCTTTGATTCACTTTTCAAGGAATTTTTGTCAAACTATTACCAATGTCAAGAAATGAAATAATATTATTATGATATTTCGAACCAGAGCTTGCAAAGTATTTCAAACTGGTCAGTCTAATGACGATTATTGGTTGACATGAAAGGTCAAGCCGTGACCGAGAATTTGGTTGATTAATAGTACTTCAGGACTGCTCAATCTGTCGCTATTGGCGTGTAAAGAACGATTAACGTATATAAAGAGACGACTAGCCCTCTCGGACTTCGCTATTGTACCTATAAAAGTATTAAATTCGATGTGAAACGCAACAATTTAGTACATATTAAAGAATGAATGGCAAATTCTAGCTGGGCAGAGTTACAAACAAATATCAATATACTTAGTGATGACCGAGTCCGTTGATATTAATTAAAACAAATAACAATCTATTGTTTATGCGACAAATGTTATAAGGTAAACGATATTTTTAAATAAAAACAGGTTCTCTTTCAATATAATAATAATAATTTATTTTTTATTTGTGGTTGGATAAACAGATACAATGATCTTAATAAACTTCGTCTGGTTCTGGCCCATCCGATCTTGACTGCGTCTTTACCAAAATTAAAGTATAGTAAAGCATTGGTGTCGCTTGAAAGTTATCAGTGGTTCAATATTTATTTAATCTAAAGATCGTTTCGGGAAATAATTTTTATACAATATCTGTAGAAACAATTTATTGTTGGATCACACATTTACTGTTGTATATTTCGTTTTACCGTATTAGGCTTTACTATACACTGTACAGTAATATGTCAGAACCAAGTGGTTGTGTCTGAATGAACTGTTTTTCATATCTCTTATATCTGGTTAAACTGAATACCCTCAAGAAACAAAAGTCATATAACATCTAAATGAACGATAAGGATGTCCAAATATCGGGGTATATTGCTTTATAGAGTCAAAATAAATTATTTAAGAGAAAATAAATTACTCTAGACTTTACATCTTCAATTCCTACTTCAGCAATCTAACACAACTTCCATCATTCTCTTAAAATACTCGTTCTTGTATCAGGTCTTCTTTACGATCAAAAACTGTAAGACTTCTTTTTTATGAAATGTCGCTTCTGGATGTGAATTAATGACACACAAAATTCTGTTCCAGGGATATTAGTGAGAACAACATCAAGAAAATCAAAAACATTGGAATATTCAAGAAGCTGCCCAACCTTATCAAATTGTAAGTTTTCTACACTTTTTTTGTAAGTTTGGTTTGTGTTGAATTTCGCGCAAAACTACACGAGAGCAATCTGCGCCAGCCGTCCATAAGTTAGCAATGTAAGCTAGCCATCACCACCCACAGCCAATTCTTGGACTACTCTCTTACCAATGAATATTGTGATTAACCGTCGATTTATAACGCCTTTACAGCGGAAAGGACGAGTATGTTCAGTGTGACGGAGATTCGAACTCGCAACCCTCAGATTGCGCGTGCAATATCTCAATCACCTGGCCAATGGGAATATAACACCTTGATTTTTATTTGGTATTTTCAAACAGACTAACAATTTTGTAAAAATAACGGACTAAAATTTTAAGAAAACAAGTTAATACAAAGTGGTTTGGTTTGTTTTGAATTTCACGCAAAGCTATACGAGGGCTATCTGCACTAGCCGTCACTAATTCAGCAGTATAAGACCAGAAGGAAGGCAGCTGGTCATCACCACCCACAGTCAATTCTTGGGCTACTCTTTTACCAACGAATAGTGAGATTCACCGTCACGTTATAACACCCCACGGCTAAAAGGGCGATAATGTTTGGTGTGAGAGGTATTCGAACCCGCGACCCTCAGATTACAAGTCGAGTTCCTTAACCACCTGGCCATGCTGGACCTTTTTTTTTTGTAATGTTTTACGAAAAGTTATTTATTGTTATATATGAATCTTGAGATCTTATGTTATGCTTTCAGACTTTCGGGCATTTTAAACCCCTGTTAACAATATTTTTTAGTTTTGTTTTACAATTTTAAAATACGTCATGCTTTGTTCAATGACTTTTATGGAGTTTCACGACAAAATCAAATTCTTTAACTCGTTATATATTTATAAAATAAGTTTCAACATTTCCTGCTTCATAAATAAAGTGTAATATAATCAGTTTTTAATTCACATTACTGATTTTTACCTGTTGTTATTTGATTAATTTTATGAACTATTTTGTTAATTAAAATCAGGTTCAAAGGTTGCAAAGCACTGGAAAGGAATGATTTTAAAGTTTGTGAAAAAATTAAAGTTAGACTGTAGGTGTTTTATTGTTCTACATATATTTCTTAAATATTTCTAAAACAAAAATGTTTAAAAACAACATTCCAAGTGTTATTTAGAGTTGAAATGTCTCGAACAAAAATATTTCGTCCAAGGTATGGTATAATTTCATGTTTGTTCAATCAACAACTTTTTGAGTATTTCTTTAATATCTTAATATTTTTATTTTGATTCTGTTATCCAGAAACTTAGAACGCAATCAGATAAACGATATAGAAGACGGTGCTTTTGAAGGAGCTTCAAATTTGGTGGATCTGTGAGTGATTTTGTCTTTTCTGGTTATATTTGATATATGATGGTTGGTACAATATACTTTCTTGTCATATTAAAACGTTTTATTATGATATGGCCTCCATTCTATTCAACATTCCATGTGTACCACCAAGATTTCCTCTACGATTTAAAACATATAAAATTGTTAAAAACTATTTGTGTATCTGTATAAGTTTAGATTTAGTTTAAAAATATTTAATTGTTTAAATTAACCAATGTACTAAACAACATATTGTTTAAAAGCAGCATCGTTAGCCCTACCTTATCAATTATCAGCTAGGACGAAACGCTTTAACAATAATAACGGCATATTCTTACTAAATAATGTTCTACATGTGAAAATCTGGGATCCTTTGAGTTACGTATGATTTTCATTTTGTTTTCGTATCTCAATAAAGATCTACAGAGCAGTTATTAATGAATTCCCAAAGCAATGGAATTTTTTACCGGCCCATTAACAAAATCTCTCACTGGTTGCTTCCCTTTGACTTGTATATAAAAAAAAAAATATTGAAATTAATAGTTAATTTGTCTTACTTTATCAATATAAATATATATATATATCCTTATGTGTGTATACTTTTTATGGATTTCTTACATGTCTGATTAGAGATAAGCAAAACATAGATTTTACACAGATTTCTTCATTTTCCGTGCCAGTGGAATGTGTTTGTTTTTGAATTTCGGGTAAAGGTACACGAGACTATCTGCGCTAGCTGTTTCATTTAACAGTGTGAGACTAGAGGGAAGGCAGCTAGTTATCACCACTTATCGCCAACCGTTGAGTTTCTCTCTTACCAACGAATAGTAGGATTGAGTGTAACTTTATAACGCCCAAAGGGCGGAAAGGGCGAGTATGTTTGGTGTGGCAGGAATTCGAACCCGCGACTCTCAGATTACGAGTCGAGCCCCTAACCACGTGGCCAAATAGAATGTGACATTGTTATTTAATGTTCATCTCTCTTCCCCCATATTTCTTCTTCCGTATGCAGATATTAAAATACTTCTGCAACATCTTAGTTCATTACCTTCTCACTCAGATGGTTCAAAGTCGACTTTCTTTTTATTCTTTTTTTTTCATTAAAAATGACTTCACACTTGATTGTGTTCTGGTGCTAAAAAAAACCCTGGAATGCAAGGTTAGAAAATACGCCTGTAGCCAGAACTAGATCAGTCCCTCGTGAAGGGGTAATTTCAGATTCTGACAGCCACTTGTTGTAAGCTGTCAGAAGCAGTAAATTCCGCACTATTGATGGCTAGACTTCAGTGATTAGTAAGCACTGTAGTAGTAATATAATAGAGACGTCAACAAATTCGAAGATACGGCTTGCGAAAAAAATACAAAAAACAATTAGGATATTCATCCAACTGTCATTTTCAAACTTCAATAATTTGTTGTAATTTTCGAACGGAAAAACTAAGCAGCACATGAAATCGGTGCAGTTGTCACTCTCAATACGTCAATCTGCTTTATGTTCTTTAAAATATATATCAAAGTCTTTCCCATCATTCTTTCCTGGGTGGAGTGTACATTGCCTCCAGAGGGCGTGGTAATATTTTCAATCCGAAAAAACGTGTACTCCCGCTGATTTTGCTGTTTCAAAAACAGTTTTTTCCTTTAGGGTGGAATAATGGACAACCCTATTTATCGGTAGCCCCTTCTACGATCTTTTGTTAAACATTAATAAAACACCTGGTCTTTTTATCTTGAACACTTACCCTATTTTATGTCCAAAATAAGATGTTTCTCGTGTTAGCTTAGTTTAGCAATAAGCCTTTCATATACAAGGAAAGCCTGATTAAACGTTAGTTATTTAAAGCAAGTTTATTCTCTTGTTTTCTCATTTTTCGTTTAATTAAAATACACAACCAATAATTACACTTATAACTACTGAAGACAAAGTACTTGACCACTGTGTAGAAATACAAGTTTTTTTAGTCACACATTGACACAAGTATTCACCAAACACTCTGTTGATACATTGGCACAATTCGTAGTTGTTTTGTCATGTATTTAGTTAAACCAACCAAAGACCAAAGCGATCGGAACTTATAGAAAACCATTCCTGGGTCTGTAACCAGCATCTTTATAGTTTTGTTTTCGAAATCTTATGCTTTTTTTTTAATTCTAATTTTTACTTTTTTTTCCACGCAGTTCCTTGAACCACAACAAACTACGAGCACTTGGACCGAAGAATTTTGTGGGGCTGCTGAACATTAAAACACTGTAAGTGTTTATCTTGTTTAAAGTCAAACTATTGTTCGACAATATTCGCAATAATTTTGTGTTTATAGCATGAAGGTTGATTGTTTCAATTATTAGTTACTTTGTTTTTAATCTATTACTGGGCATAAAGCATTCTCAGGCGGTTACCTGTTTTAGTGAACCAAATAACATCTGACTGACATCCAACTACTAATCTTAGATATATAAGTGCATAACATACATCATCATAGGTGAAAGATATGTATATTAAGTTCTACATGACTATAGAATAGGTCACCAAAGAGGATTGTTTGTTTGTTTTGAATTCCGCGTAAGGATTACATGAGGGCTATCTGCACTAGCCGTCCCTAATTTAGCAGTGTAAAACTAGAGAAAAGACAACTAGTCACCACCACCCACCGCCAACTTTTGAGCTACTCTTTTACTAGCGAATAGTGGGATTGCTCGTCACATTATAACGCCCCCACGGTTGAATGGGCGAGCATGTTTTGTGTGACGTGGATTCGAACCCGCGACTCTCAGATTACGAGTCGATCTCCCTAACCACCTGGCCATGTCACGTCTGACAAAAAGGAATCATCCAACAAGAAAGTTAAAACCTTACACTTCCATTTCATCTATTTACCTACTATAATTTAGTTAAAAATTTAAAGTAACTGAAATGAAAACAAAAGGATTCGTATAAGTCAGATAACTAATTGATACTTGGCAAACATCTATTATTAGACAAAGTAATATTTACATTTAACGTATGCTTACGAAAAAGTTTTTCTTTTCTATTTCTTTAGGCCTAACGCAGATAACCCTCGTGTAGCTTTGCGCGAAATTCAAAACAAATTAGACCAAATCCTCAGGCCTAGTCATATCATCAAAACATTGTCCGAAATGTACTAAATCATATTTTGATAAAAATCCATCAGTTTTAAAAGCTAGAAAATTAACAGTTTTCTGCTCTCCATATGTTAGAACATTTCAGTCTTAGTTTCAACATTTGATGATCTAATATTTATTTTTGCCAGGTCATTGTATAACAACAATATTAGATGTATCATGCCAACATCGTTTGAAAGAACAAGAGATTTGTCAACGCTGTAAGTAAAAGCTGATTTTTTTTATATTTAGTTAGTTTTCTTGGTACCATCATTATCGTTTTTTTAAATTAGAAATAAACTCAAAACTGCTTTCCTTTAATCTACGTCACGAAATTAAAGAAAATTACCTTAACCTTGTTTTTAATATAATACCCTACCATACTCTAAATAGTAATTTGTTTACAGTCTCAAGTAAGCAATATACAAGGTTTAACAGAGAACACAGCCAAAAACACAAGAAAGAAACAACAATTGTTCAACAACGTACTATGTTAAAAGTTCACAATATTAACAGCATAAAAGGTCAAAAGGTCACTATTAACAGTATATAAGGTCAAACATTATACAAAGACCAAACTTTGCATGCTTAACAACATCCAGAGCAAACAAATTTTGAAATGTCAGCAAATTTGAAAATTATATAAGGCCAAATGTTTGTTTGTTTGTTTGTTTTTATTTCGTGCAAAGCTACACGAAGGCTATCCGTGCTAGCCGTCCCTAATTTAAGAGTGTAAGACTAAAGGAAAGGCAACTTGTCATCACCACCCACCGCCAAATTTTGTGCCACTTTTTTGCTAACGAATAGTGCGATTGATGTCACATTATAATGCCCCCACGAGTGCAGGGGCAATCATGTTTGGTGCGGCGGAGATTCGAACCCTCGAACTTAAGATAACGAGGTGAGCACCTAAAACCTGGCCATGCCGGGCCAAAAGCCAACTGTTTCATGATAATTCAACAAATGACAACGCTATACAGCTTCAACAGATTAAACGTTAAACGTGATTAACAGTAAATAATCTCAAAGTTTACACCTATATAGGTCCATGGTATTATTGTAGAATTATCTCAAACTTTGCACCTATATAGGTCCGTGGTATTATTGTAGAATTATCTCAAACTTTACACCTATATAGGTCCATGGTATTTGTGTAGAATTTCTGTTTTCTAAGTTAGACGTTTGTATTGTTGTTTGTCCGAAGGAAAATTGTATGTAGTGTCATTGAAGTGTTTAAAACTTTCTTAAAAGTTTAGATATAGTTTTAGCAATATAAAACACGAGTTAAAACAAAAATAGATGATTGTAGAGTTTGTTAGAGAAGTCATATAGAGTTAAAAATATTAAGTTGTTCTAAAAATAATGGCGGACTTTAAATTTTAACTTTAGTAAGAAATAAAAGATTCAAAAGCAACTTTTAAAATTAAAATAGGGACTTAGTGAATCTACACACTTTTGCCAAGAAGAAACAATATTATTTATGTCATGACGATAAAACTGAAGTCCTAGAACTCGGAATTGCTTTAAAGCCACTCTCTGCTACTGCTCTGTTGTTGAATGTTTTGTCCTGTAAGAATCAAGTTCTTGAAAAAATGGTAATCGGTGGGTGACAGGTCTGGGAAGTAAAGAGGGTGAGGCAGTGTTTCATAGCCCAATTCGCTGAGCTTCTGGAGCGTCATTTGAGCAAGGTGTGGTTGAGCATTATCTTGAAGCAAAATTAGTCCTCTTTGATTGACTAATACTGATATTTTTTCACAAAGTTTTCTATGAATTTCTTCCTATTCTTGACAGTAAACCTCCGCAGCGATACTATAGCCCACCACCAAATGTTACGCTACCCGTTTATCAACGAACTGACTTTGACATTATAATACCCCAAGGCTGAAAGGGCGAGCATGCTTGGTATGAGGAATTCGAATTCGCGACCCTAAGATTGTGAGTCGAGTGCCCCAACCGCCTGGCTATTTCTTAAACCACTGAATTTATAGAACATAAAGAAGAAATATTTATACTAAACAATAATCCACCCAACAACAAAACTCATTTCAACACTAGCATCAGGAGTGGGATTATTTTGATAAAATACAGAATTAACTTCAGGATAACGATGTGTCTTCAAAACGATATCAAAATTTGTGGTAATTATAAAACAGTGGAAAGAAGGCCAGAGAGAAAGATATTGAAAAATACCAAAAGAAGGATACAGAAAATTAAAAAAAGAACAACAAAAAATAGGCAGGAATATATACACATAAAAAAGATCAAGCCAGAAAGTTAAGAGAGTCTATATTTGTTTTTTAAATTTTGCACAAAGCTGCTCGAGTGTCATCTGCACTAGCCATCCCTAATTTACCAGTGATAGACTGGACAAAACACTACCCACCATCAACTCTTCAGCTACTCTTTAACCAATGAAAATTGGATAAGCCATCACATTATAATGCCCACACAGATGGAAGAGCAAACATGTTTGACAATGAAGTTTCAAACCTGCAATGATAGATTGTGAGTCAAGTGCTCTAACCACCAGGTTATGCCAGGCCAAGTTAAAGGATAGATTATAAGGGCAAGACCTAAGAATTACAGAATAATTCGAACGAGAATAACTTTGTTAAAGATACCATAGACAATATGAACATTGAAGTTGGAAAAGTTCAAAGAAATTGTAAAGTGTTATAACAACAAGATTAGCAAAATACAAAAGAAAGCATTAACAAAGTACGAAAATGGACCAGTGAAGTACAGAATGACAATAACAGCATTATGAAGTACAAGTGAAAGAACATCAGTGAAGTACAGAATAACAATAACAGCATTATCAAGTACAAATGCAAGGACATCATTAAAATACAAAATAGCAGTAACAGCATTATTATTGATGGCACACAAAAGAGCATCAGTGAAGACAACATCAATGAAGTATGGATAGAGCATAGCAATCTCAAATATGTACAAAAGTACCATAAAGACAATAAAAATGGCGTACAAAAGAATATCACTGAAGTACAAAAGGGCCACAATAACAATCTCAAATATATACAGAAGTACCATAAAAATGGCATACAAAAGGACATTAGTAAAGTACAGAAGGAGCATAACAATATGATGAACGAAACTTTATAGAATGGACGGAAATTGCCTGTTGTGGAGACACAAGTGAAGAAGACGTTTCGAAACTCTTCTGCCTTTCGTTTGCCGTCCATTCTACAAAGTTTCATCATGAATACACTGCCTAAACAATATATCAAAAAGCATGAAGAACGTACAACATAACACCAACTTTTAAAAAAATAACATAAAGGCTAGGATAAATCACGTGGAAAATGAATGGAAAACACAAGGATCAAATAAGCCATAGTTCTCTGTGACCATCCAAAGATCAAATTAGCCATAATTCTCTGTGTCCATCTGAGGACCAAATTAGCCATAGTTCTCTGTGTCCATCCAAGGACCAAATTAGCCATAATTCTATGTGTCCATCTAAAGATTTTAACTTCAAACACCATTAAATATGCAATCTGAAATTGGATAATTTATCTGGTCTATACCTGCTACCTCAACTACTTTGCTTTCTTTGAATGCAGGACCTTCCTGGACTACTCGAACTGCACCATTAATGCATAAACGTATAAACGTTTAAGAGGTCAGTTCAAGAAAACTGCTCAGTCAAGATATGGACAGAATATAACAGAAAGGTACAGCACTCTACAAAAGTGTTAGGATGAAAGAATATTTTGTCATTCTTTCCATTTAATGAGGTTAATTCTTCCATATCATAGAATGTAAATTTCGAACACAGTGGCAATGCTTAATTGATTCCTGTTGACATTGAATTAGCCAGAGTGAGAATACTTATCATTCTTTAGAATTCCCATATACTTGTACCAAGGGCATATCATAAGGGTTCTTCTTGAATGAACATATAAAATTTAGAGTCTGAAATAACTGTTATGGTACCTCATGTAGTGCCTTAAATATATAGAAAGAAGTTAGCAAGGAGGTAATGTATGGTACCAGTATATGCTAGTAATAGCACTCCACAAAAAAAACTTTGATAAAAACAGTATTTAACACTATATATTAAGTTTTGTTGTAATGCCCTGGCCCAAAAAGCGTATAGAATTGTCAGTAGAGTAGAGATTTCGCATACAAATTTCACAAACCGCTGCAGATTTGAAATGCTTCCCAAACACTGTCAAGTAGACATTAGATCGTAAGACGAGACAGGTAAATTTGATAACAATAAAGGAAAAGCCAGAACACTTAAGCTCAATGATACTGACGTTAAGTATCTTCGTTTATGCAGCCTTCAGAACAGAAGGAAACTGCCACTGATCTCAAGCATGAGATAAACGACCATGTAACAAATGACAGAAAAGTATCCAGATTTACAGTATCAAGAAGACTCGACGATTATGGAATATCTGGTCGTGTAGTAGTTTTAAAAAGATTTATTTCAATCTTAAATATTGTCAAGTGAAATTTGTTAGAAGTACAAAAACGTCCTCTTGATGATAGGAAAAGGGTTTTATGGACAGATGCGTCTTAATTTAAATATTTGGTTCAAAGTATAGGTTGTACATCAATGCATAGCACCTACCATGAAGCATGGAGAAACTGTGTAATAGTTCTGGCGTGTTTTTCTGTGGAAAAAACAGGAGATATTTGCAAAATAGATGGAATATTGGACAAGCCTAAGTACTACTAAGTGATGACCCGTCATGGTGTACCTAGTGGTCTGGGTATTATTGGTAAAGAATTCTGTTTTCAAGAACATAATTACCCCAAACTCTCATCTAACCTATGCAGAAATTACTTAGCTAAGAAAGAATCTACTAGAGTAATTCAAATGATTCAATTGTTCCCACAAGTCCTAGTATCAATCCAATTGAGTGGGATGGGATTTGATAGATTAGAAACTTGCCAACGCGCAAGTTACTTCAAAGAAACTTTATGGGAGTGTATTGGAGTAAAATTCGAAAGAATGCTGTAATTAAATATGTTAGAACAATGCTTGACATACTGTTTACAGTTATTAAATTAAGATGACGACAGACAAAATATCAACTATTTGCTGAACTCAAGCACTTCCACTGAGTTTCTGCTGTACCAAGTATGAAAATTATTAAAATTTTGACGTTTCACCTGTAATTTATCTTCGATTTTTCTTTGCAAGTAGCCTGAAATCTAAATTTTGACCTTGTTTTAACACTTTTACACAGTACTGCACCGTAAGAGACATATAAAAACACAATTTGAAATAACTTCCAGGGTGGATGGATAAGGAAATAAACAACAAGCTACAAATCTTACTGTGCGTTTAATAGAACCAACCTTAACAAAATTAAACAACTTTCGTACAGAAAGTCAATAGTAACTACCAAGCGTCAATGACAACGTTATTAAACAGGTTTCTTAAAGAACGTTCAGCAACAAATTAAGGAGGAAGAATGGTGCGTTGACCAAACATGCTGTAAAAGTAAGGAAAGAACAGCCTACTTATCTACGCTTGAACAATTCATAGATGCCACAGTAAACTTTGTTAACATTGAAGAAATAAAATACACTAAGTGGAGTAAACCTTGCATTCTTCTTTTGACCAAATAATTCAAAAGAACATGCCAAACAACAGAAACCATTCAAACACTATACAAGATTAATAGTATACTAGGCCAAAATATATAAAGTGAATCATCCAGAAGGACGGTAGTTACGGAATTGAAGTAAACAGTGTACACGGTCAACATCTTGTAAGATTAATAGTATACAGAAGTACAGAAAGTGGATAGTATAGAAGGTCAAATATTATACGTGGTCAATGTACGTGGGCTAAACACTAGAAGGTAGACAGTGCACGGTTAATACTACATAATGTAAATGGTTTAAAACATAACAGTGTAATTGTATAAAATAAACGACATATTGGGTATAACATAATCAAACCAGATAAACACACTGTATAAAGATTATAAATTGATTAAAAGTGGCCTTAATCCGAAGAATTCGTTGTGGTTCTATGGCGTACTAGGATTGGTGGAGCTACATGAAATTATCACTCGCAAAAAAGTGAAAAACAACGTCCAGTTTTAAGAGTGACGCTGTACAAAGGAATGACAGTTTTGCGTTGAAAACGCCATGTGAAAAAAACAATTAACGTAAAGCACGTTAATGTAAGGTGTACTTTACGAAATAAATACATGGTCAGTGGTAAGCGTGACTGGACTGGACTATGATGAGTCCGAGGTTTAATGGTTTGCGTCCTATTGCCGCAAAAACTCCCTTCTCGTTTTGGGACCGAAAATGCACTATAAGAGTGATAGTCAAATCCTACTCTTCAGTCATTCAAGAGCTGATGATGGGTGTTGTTGACAATCTGCCTTCCCTCTAGTTAACTTTGGGGCTATCTGCGCTAGCTGTCCCTAATTTAGAAATGATAAATTAGGGGAATCACAAAGAGTTTTACCGATAAATAATAACCACGTAGCATGTATTGTCTGAAGTTTAGAAGAAACTCGTGTCACACCCGACAATTACTTTTCTTTATTGTTTTGTACAGGCGTAGGAAGCAAACTATGTGTAGAAGGCGGACGAAGTTAGAAGTGAATTAAGCTTGCCTGAAGTCAGTCTGCTTAAGGGAGACAAAAACTTGCAAAAGGGGGAGGAATTACTATGTAACTCAAGGAAGAAAACACAAAAAAGCGAAATTAACTTGAAAATAAGTCGTCTACTGATGAAAATACATGGCGGTCTATTTCTTCTTACCTTTATCTCATTACTTAAAGTTTTCGACTATATCTCCAACTTCCAAATTAACTTTAGACTATTCACCTATTTATAAGGAGTCATTGTTAGTTTATTTTTTTAATTTTGCGCAAAGCTACACAAGGGATATGTGCTTTAACCATCCCTAATCTAGCAGTGTAAGACTAGAGGGAGGGCAACTAGTCATCACCATCCACCACCAACTCCTGAGCTACTCTTTTACCAACGAATAAGGGGGCTGACCGAACATTATAACGCCCTCACGGCTAAAGGGGCAGGCATATTTGGTGTGGCAGGGACTCAAATCTGTGACCTTCAAATTACGAGTTGAGCGCCCTAACCACCTGGCCATGACGGGTTGTCTAGACGTGAATCATTATTTGGAAGCAAAACTTGAGTAACTGTTTAGAAAATCTTCAATCCATTGATTTATTAAAATTTTACTATCATACCAGAAAACTCTAAAATAGAATAGCTACAAGACTCAAGTAACATCCAATTCACTACGTGCGGTTTGTTATCCTGATCTTTATGATCAAGCCTGGATTGTAATTATTTCTACTCAGAACGAAAAACACACATTATTTAACGTTCTCTAAAATACGGGTAAGTTAATTTCCTTCACAGCAGGAAAGTACAAAGCCACAAAATGGACTATCTATGTTGTATTCAACATACAGCTCGAACGCCAATTTTCAGCGTTATATTCTTCAGATTTACTGCTGAACCAGTAAGGAGCCGGTAAATTAACAAATGGCTAATGAAGGGACAAAGCCAGCCTTTGCCACTGTGGGGGCTGTAGGCATAATACATTATTTGCCTGGTACTAATGTCTTATGACAAGTATAATTAACTGTAATCACAGTTCTTCAGCTAAGAAAAGGCTCTCACGCCACAACTGTTTGTTTTTGAATTTCGCACAAAGCTACTCGAGGGCTATCTGTGCTAGCCGTCCCTAATTTAGTAGTGTAAGACTAGAGGGAAGGCGGCTAGTCATCACCACCCACCGCCAACTCTTGGGCTACTCTTTTACTAACGAAAAGTGGTATTTACCGTCATATTATAACGCCCCCACGGCTGGGAGGGCGAGCATGTTTGGCGCGACCCTCGGATTACGAAGCGCACGCCTTAACGCGCTAGGCCATGCCAGACCCCGCCATAACTGACTGTTGTTGTAATAAATGAGTTATATAAATGTTTGTTGTATCACAGCTGACCTAATGAGATCTGTATTGAGCAAATCTTGTAGTGAACAATGGATGTAAGTATTTGTTGCTAAAAGAGTATCCTAAGAGTTGGCGGTGGGTGGTGATGACTAGATGCTTTCCCTCTAGTCTTACACTGCTAAATTAGGGACGACTAGCGCAGATGGCCCTCGTGTAGCTTTGCGTGAAATTCAAAACAAACAATCAATGGATATTGCACACTTGGTACAATTGCAATACTGTTAAACATCTCTCTTTGAAATTCCCCAAAAGACTGAATAACGAACGAAGTGTTAAAATATAATAGACCTTATTGTAATATCTTATGACGAGTATAATTAATCCACATTATTCTCCGTAACAATAAGTCTGTTGGTTAGGCCTTACGGGTACTTAATTATTTTGAGACAACTATTATTCTTCATATCGAAAAGTCTAGTAGTTAGGTCTTACTATTGTTACAGTTATTTAGGTAGTATTGTTATTTTTCATATTGGGAAACATGACGTTTAGGCCTTAATGACATTCTCGTTTGTTTTTCAGTTAATGTTCATAGTGGTTACTGTTATTCCAGTTATTTCAAGACTGATATTATTTTTATACCAAGTCTAACGGTTAGGTCTTACCAAGAAGATAGAGACTTGTATCTTCTGCTAGATATATATTTTTTAATATCGAGAAATCTAATGGTTAGACCTCACGATTAATTCTATCATTTAGAGTATTATATTTCATGTTGAGAAGTCTGGTGGATAGGCCTCACTGGTTTTCTCTAGTTGTCAAGAAATTAATGAATTATATATTAACTAAACATTTGATTGTATCACTTCTAATTTCTTTAATCAAATGAGTATAATGCTTACGTTTTTGGCCATTTAACGCCAGACTCGCTTCAGATAACTGATTAATGTAATATTTAGTAAAGATTTCCAAGCACTTTTGTCAATTATAAAGTCATCAATTCACTTACAATCAAAACTAAGCCACATCTACAGAATGTTTCTATTACAAAATGTTTAGTCCTTACTGAATGTGAGGTCGAAATACGTTAAAAATAATATAGGTAGTTATAAGCTTTGGCTATATTGTATACTTTTATTTAATACTAATGTAATTTCTTAAATTAATACAAAAATATATATATATTAATATTTTTACAGTAATGTACTTTCAAATCCTCTCAACTGTAACTGCCATCTTCGATGGTTGGCTGAATGGCTTCATGAAAAAAAGGCTGTAATTGGTAGCCCTCGTTGCGAATTTCCAAAATCATTGAAGGACGTCCCAGTGAAAGATGTACAACTGAATGACTTCCAGTGTAGCGGTATAATTCACAGTGTATTTTATATTAAGTTATACAATGAATCTCTTCTGCAGTGTTGCGTTGTTTTTATTTTATATGACAGCTGTTAATATTTCACAATTAAGTTGTGATATGAAAAGTGTTTTTTCTTTATTTTCGTGTATTTTACTGTAATGAGGCAGGTTGTTCATGTTGTATTTCACTGTAATGAGACAGGTTGTTTGTGTTGTGTATTACTGAAATGTAACGAAATTTATGGGACGTTTAACTGCGATTAAACAGATGGATTATATGCTATTTAGATGTAACAAGTGGATTATGATTAATTTCAGTGTATTATTTTAAAACATATTTAAAAGGTAAACTACTTCATACCGTTTTTAAATTGAACTTGTTTTTTTTTATATATTATCATTATTACAGAATTTGATTTAGCAGATGGGTGTGGGGCAAACTCACCCTGCCCTCCAGGCTGTACCTGCACGGGAACCGTTGTACATTGCAGCCGACAGAAGCTAAAAGTCGTTCCTAATCATATTCCTATAGAATCTACAGAACTGTAAGTTTGTTTGTGTAGACACATGAACATTCTGATTTAAACATTTGTTATTATTATTATTGTAAGATTACCTGTAGCCAATGTTGTCAAGTACTGAACCTATTGATATAAAAGAAAGATAATAGATTAATCAGTAAGTAATCACATCAAACTAGTTTTTTTTTTCTAACTTGGAAATAAAAACGTTCTCTTTGTAAGTTGATACGATTGTATGCAACTTCTGATTTTTCAAGGTAAATAAAGCTTATCACAAACCCTAGATCTGTAAGTAAAATAATTAGCACAAAAATGAGAGACAATTAGGTTTTTCATCACCAGATCAAGGAATTATCTGGTCAGTAAACACACACACACAAAATCACTTTTAATATAAAGTCAACAAAATAAATAACCAGTTAGTATTCTGACTAATAATGGATAATTGTCATGAAATGTTACATAGTATCCAAACATTTATTTCATGTTAATAGCAGTGAGTAAAGGGCTACAAGTTGAAACTAACAATAAAATAATATCGTTACTAGATGTCCCAGGCCTATTCATGGATGGGTGTTTTTATAGCAGAATTCATAAATTTAACCTTAAAGATAGATGAATTGAACTGCTTGATGTTCAAATGCAGTATCGGGTTTATTAAGCTCACTTTATGTACTTTAGACCTGATTAAATACGTGGAACATTTAGAACTTCGTTCACTGTTACTGTAAGGAACTGGAATTTTTACACATTGGTATAACAATCTTTCTTTTATGAATGTCCAACCAAAACCTTTTATTTTTTAATTATAATTTAAAATAAAACAATTTTTTATCTGATACATTTTGTAAAAGAGCTATCAACATTTTACTGTTACAAAAGAAATATTGTTTGAATATGTTTATCTATAAGTCTTGTTTCAGATTCTTTTATTAAAGAAAAATGAATCTTTTCAGATGAGACAAAAATTTTTAATCAACCATAATATTTAACAATTTTTGGTTGCACTTCATAACACAAATAACTTTGACTGATATATTGAATTAACTAGTAAAAGTACTTGGTACAAGAGAGAAAAGGCTTGTTGATATTGGTTATGAGCACAAAAATATATCATGTTAATCATTTTATTCTGTATGATCTAATCTGTTGTCACAACTTCATTTCAATTAAAACCAGAAACAGGAATCACAGAACATCATATTTTCAATTTATTTTACATGTATATGTTTCATTCTCTCTCATCACAGAATCTCAAATATCATACTGTGTTCAGGTATGTGTATATATGTGTTTGGCATCTGTTATCAAGTCTCAGAATCCCATGCTATGTTTTTACATGTGCATATTTTGATATCTGTTATAATCAAGTCCCAGGAACTTGAGTTATGTTCTTACATGTGTGTGTGTTTTGAAACCTGTAGTCATTAAGTTTCATGCTGTGTTTTGGCATGTGTGTGTTTAAGATTGTGTTACTGTTAAAAAATTTCAGAATCTCATATTCTGTTCTGAAATCTGTAATCTGCTTTTCTTGCAAACTTTAGAATCACATCTTTTATTCTGACTTGTATATTTAGGTATCCATTACCTTCACAGACTTCCCAAATTTATGTTCTATGCCAATATGCATACTCAGGTACATGTTACTACAACAATCTTCAGGATATGATATTCTATTCTGATTTCAATATTCAATTACTTATACTTCACAAAACTTTAGAATTCAGTGTTTTGTTCCAACTTGTATTGTCTGGTATATATAGTACCATAAACCTCAAAAATCTGTGTTCTGTTCTAACCAGTGTATTCAGGTATCTGCTTCCCTGATAAGTTCTAGATTTTTTTATTCTGTTCTGGTATATGTATTCAGGAATATATTCCCCTACAAATTTGAGAATTTCATGTTATTTTTGATGCGTGTATTTATGCACCTGCTAATCTCACAAACTTCAGAATCTTATGTTCTGTTGTGATGTGTATTCTGGTATCTTTTGCTATTACTCCTACAACTAGAATCTCATGTTCTGTTTGACTTGTGTATTCTGGTATCTTTTGCTATTACTCCTACAACTAGAATCTCATGTTCTGTTTGACTTGTGTATTCAGGTATCTGGACGTGAACAGTATCTCATCCATCCCAGATGACATCAACGCACTGAAAGAACTAACACGACTGTTAGTATCACCTCTAGCTTTACTTTAGTTTTAAACTTGATACTAGTTAATCATTTTAATGGGTTTCCATTGCTACTTTACAATAAACAACATTTGAAGTGTCTTTTCGTCCACGCTTTCGTTTTTTAAGTTTGTATATTGTTGTAAAATTGTATAAAAAATTTATACTGTCCTAAAACTGCTACAAGTAATTATAAACTCACGGAAATCTTTTGCATTTAACGATGATTCAGTTTTATTTATTATGTTGGGCAGTAACTGGCACAATGCCTATTCTGTATTGTTTTTTGGTTTTTTTCAAAGATTGAATGATTAGTAAAAATGGTTTAGGTCAAACTTATTTAGATTTCTATTTCAATTAACCACCAGGCCTAATAATTGTGTACATTTGAAATTAAATAGCTGCTAAGGGAGAGAAAACAAGCAGGATTAAATCTCCCATTCGGTCTCATCAGACTACTTCTGTAATCAACGTAATCGCGCCAAAAAAGGGTTAGCAGGATAAAAGAACTCTTACACCGTAATCTTTTGTCTAGTGTACCTGACCCTCCCGGGTATACAAATTAATATACCCAAACACCTAAAGAGAAAGAAACTATAATCTTAGATATCACTTCTTCGGAAAAGTTATCGTTGTTTTAACGTTTAATATTTACAGTTAATCATCATTCCCTTGTTAACGTGTTAAAATAAACATAAAAGAACGTAAAATCGGTTTGTTCAATAAAATGTACCTCATCGTTAACCACAACACATCTTAAAACTTTAATATAATTTAGGCTTAATATTAAAATGGTTTTTATTTTAAACTTAGTTAAATAGTTGGGTGAATGTTATTTATATAATACAAATCCGAAATCACTGCTATTTTTAAGTATAATCTTTTTAAAAGTTTAAGTAAATCTTATAGAAATTATATTATTGCAACGTATGACAGTTAATTATAAACAACAAATCACTTGTACCTACCTTAAGTACTTCAAAACACGACCAACGAGAAGTTAAAGGGTAACCGCCCAGTAACCCAATATCAGTCAAAATTTAATGAATACACAATTTCGTTGCAACAAAATAGATAAATACAATCTTGAATAAAATTTCTAAAGGATACATATTACTTTTAAATACAAACAAGGTAATTTAATATTTCAACCTATATTATGCTTTCTAGTTTACAACTCATTGTATTGGCCTGATGTCAAGGTAATTTTACTGACTGGAACCTATCAACATATTTACAAGTTTGGTGGCATAACATTTGATGTCACAGCACTACGGAACAATAAGAAACTTGTAAGTTCATTCTCTCCGAAAAACTATATTCCCAAATATAATCCTGATGCTTAAATATCTGGGCTCTGTAGTTAACACTGTGCATAACACGCATACAAGAAAATAACATCCTGAAAATGACGATAAATATTATCCATTCATTCAAGAGAAACTGTTAACTTTCAAGTCATGTCGTGGGGTGATTTTGTTACAAAATATTATGAATTTAACATCATAACCGTTTAAAACAAAATTTACATCTTCGAACAATTGTGCCTTCGGAGTAACGCATCCTCGAATTAACGAACGGCCACAGGCAACAAAGTGTATCAGACGTTGGCAAAGTTTAGTATCGTATTTCAGCTATAGAGGTCGAGTATATATTTTAGTTCTCGTAGTTGGTTGTAAGGTACGAGTATTAATGATTATAATTATTTTCAGTATATTATGTGATACTCCAATTTTCCAATTAAATTAATGTAGTTGCGTGGTAACAGTCTTAACAGTTTAATTTATTTTCTTTTACTTAACAACAAATAAAATAATCTTATCGTGAGGTGATTATATTTTCCTTTGAATAAATTTAATACGTTCAAAAATAATCGGCAGGCTATATTATAGTATTAAAAACAAAGATTTCAGTGTTTTTCCCCGTTTGTTTACTCAAGTGTTTTGTTTCAGAGATCTAAGCAACAACCAGATTTCCATTATACCAAATAACATCTTCAGCAACCTAACAAAACTGTCAACTTTGTAAGTATACACATACTTAATTAAATCCTCGAATTCAAACTATAGTATTGTATTCACAGTGGATGAATTGTATGGTAAATGTTAAAAGTATTTCTTGCATGCTGTACAGGGCCGGTAATAGCGGGGGGAGATGCCGTTTCTCCTCCAGATTATTGCTGTCCGTCAATTAATCTACTTTTCGATTTATCTGGCTTCATTGTCTGTCTCATTTATCCCTCCCAACTCCAAAAAAAAGAAAAAACTGGAGCCAGAACTGGTTGTATACCATGAAAAAAATAACCAAAATAAGAATAAATCATTAGTTATAAAAAACATCTTAAGGTATACTAAAATATAGTTAATAATAATTAACGGAATGTTTTACTTTAATTTGCCACTTAACTATTAAACAAATAGGATAATAACAAGTGGAAACTTGAAGGATATATAATTCAACAACAGTTATACAATGTCTTCCTGTAATAACAACTGAAGTCTCCATTCTTGAATTTTCTCTTTATGTAGTGATTTTATAGAATCCCAGGTTTGTCGTTAATGATGAGTGATTTTTATTTCTATAATTAATTACAGAATCTTGAGTTACAACAAACTGCAATGTATACAGAAGGACAGCTTTCGGGGGTTAAATTCACTTAGGATACTGTGAGTGTTCTCTACTCGATTACATTATAAACTGTCCTCGTAGACTTAATTAGATTGCATTTCTTTAGTTGCAGTATAAACTGTTCATATCTGTTACTCGTGGCTTTGAAATAAAGCATACATTAAGTAAGAGACGTTTTTGTGTGTCCATTAGGGTTAAAGACGCCTTCTACCAAAATGCAATATTAATTAATGATTGTAATTGTAAATAATAAAGAAAAAAATTATCGTTGTGCGTTAGATAGATTACACAGCTAAGATGTTCTGACAAAATCGATAAGAAACGAAACTCCAGAAATGACATTAGTTTTGTGATATACTGTATTAGTTAAAAATGTGAAAGTAAATGATTATTCAAAATATAACACTTCTCACGTTTTATGTATACAAGACTTTATAGATGTTATTTATATATTTTTATGTGTCACTCGTTTAGCTGTTTAAAATTAATATATAATTATGTTTTCCAGCTCTCTTCACGGAAATGACGTGTCATTAATACCAGAGGGCGCTTTTCGGGATCTGGTCTCCATTACACATATGTAAGTTCACAATACTTATAAAAAAAAGAATAACTAAATGAACCGAAAACAAATTTATCGTATTTTTACGTGTTGTTTATGCCTTCATTTTTTTTTCAGATATCCAAGCAGATGCCTGAATATCTGCGGTTTATTAGCGTTTTTAACTTTTAGGATACAGAAAACAACAATGAATTTTGCCTGTTTTTTATTTATTTCTATCAAAAGTTTCCGATTTACCTGTAAAGACAGTTAAGCTCCAAATATCTATCTATTGCTTAATACACTAAAAAAAGAAACA
The DNA here is from genome assembly GCA_011833715.1 of Carcinoscorpius rotundicauda. Lineage (NCBI taxonomy): Eukaryota > Metazoa > Arthropoda > Merostomata > Xiphosura > Limulidae > Carcinoscorpius > Carcinoscorpius rotundicauda. The sequence goes on along the minus strand of CM022391.1, from coordinate 126,704,466 downwards.
TTAAACTTTTCCCAGTATGTCAGTAGTAGTCTAACGGGTTTCGATTCCCTGCGGTGTAGAGAGCGCAGTTAGCACTTTGTTTAACTTTGCGTTTCTTTGTCTTTTTTATTTGTTTATCATAAAACATTAGGCAAAAGTCATCTGGTCTCACCACTACCGTAAATAGCAACTAAAAGTAACGCTATATTTCCATTGGCCAGGTGGTTAAGACATTGTGCGCGTAATCTGAGGGTTGCGAGTTCGAATCTCCGTCACACTGAACATGCTCGCCCTTTCAGCTGTAGAGTCGTATAAATCGACGGTAAATCACAATATTCGTTGGTAAAAGAGTAGCCCAATAGTTGGTGGTGGATGGTGATGACCAGCGTTTCCTCTCGTCCTTCACCACTAGATTTGTTACGGCTAGCGTTTCCTCTCGTCCTTCACCACTAGATTTGTTACGGCTAGCGTTTCCTCTCGTCCTTCACCACTAGATTTGTTACGGCTAGCGCAGATAGCCCTATTGTAACTTAGCATTAGATTCAAAACAAACCAAGCATTTCCGTTATTAATGACTAATACTAGCAGTATTTCGATTGAAGTCAGGGCAAGACTTACGTTAACTGTTCACTCTAATTACCTAACTGATGTTTCCTACATGTTAAACATGTCACATATTTGTGACAGGGGAAAAAAATCACGAAAACTGTAGATTTCACAATTCTGTTGATTTCAGATTTCAAAATGGAGATGTGAAAAAAAATTGCATTTCAGATTTGATTTTTTTTGTCTACTCCAAATCACCGTTCCGGGTGCCGTTCGTTCAATATCTAAATTCGTCAGCTGGGATGTGCTATGAGAGACAAAAGTTGTACAATGGGAAAAGCTCCTGTTCTCGTTTTGGCGCAGATAGCCTCGTTGCTTTGTGCCATAAAACACTAAATCAATTAAATCAATCTTATTCGCCATCTGTTGATAGGTTTGCGAACTTGAGACACAAGAAAGCCTATTGTGTGGCTTTGTGATTATTCACAAATAAGCAAATGTAACGTTAAGTGGCGGTTTAAGAGGAATTTAAGAGTAAAACATTTGCAGTTTACGAGATTTTTGCAACATTTCTTGATTTTGTTGGTTTCTAGTGCATCGCTAGCTTTCTGTAGATTATACAGAATAGGACAAAAGTTACCTTAAAGTTTTGTTTTAGAACATTGTTTGCTTTCTAACGTTTAGAGAATGTATATTTTTCTAGGAACAATCTCGCCTTAGTTTACAGAACTTTTATCACATCGTATTCTTGATGACTGAATAAAACATTACAATAATTTACCATTCAGCCTGTGTCTACGTTTCTCAATCTACACAGCTAGCGCAGTTAGTGTAGTTTGTAGCTTCAGTAAAGTTAATATACAAATCAAATAATTCATTTTCTCTCTTCCGAATAGTGCTCTAGGGGCCAACCCTCTTTACTGCGACTGTTCTCTCAAGTGGCTGTCTGATTGGATTAAACGTGACTACATCGAACCAGGAATTGCGAGGTGTGCAGAACCTCGCTTGATGAAAGACAAATTAGTCCTCACTGCTCCTTCTAACCACTTCATATGTACAGGTATGATCTCTTTGAAAATAAAAAAACATAACTCAGTTTTACACCAAATTATAACTAGGAGTGATATATCTGCATACAACACAAATTAACGAATCTCATAATTTAATTTTAGCCCGGGAAATAAGTAAAATGAAATGTAACATTTTATTTGTTTTAATTTTTAAATGTATGTATTTCCGATGCATTTTGAATTTTTAAAGTTTTTGTCACATGCAATGCGCAAATTTAGATAAAAAGTAGGCTTAAGAGCTCAGGTATTTCTTAATGTGTGTTCTACATATATATACATATAAATGAGTTTCAGTAAAAAGTAGGTTTAAGAATTCAGGCGTTTCTTAGTATTTATTGTATATTCATATTTGTGGACTTAACATATAGCCCGATGTGACTTTGCTATAGTATAATAAACAAAAATACGTATTTGAGATTTAGATGAAAAGTGGAGTTAAGAGCTCAGGTATTTCCTTAATGTTTGCTATTTCTATATATATAAATTTTGAAAACGTTAAATAAACAAAATCAAGAATATCAAATCAAAACCCCTGACTAATATATATATATATATATGATGGGTGTGATGCAGAATAAAAAGCAGGTGGCATAATATGTCAGAATTTTTAATATGTTATATATATATATATATACATACAAATAATTGTGATGCAGATAAATAAATAGAATAGTTCAGCCTTTCGTAATGTTTGTTTTATATAGACAAGTGGATTTCTGATAATACTAAAAAGAAGTAGGCATAACAGTCTATGTTTCCTCAGTCTTTGCTGTATGTACAAATCCATTTAAGATAAGATAAAACATATATAACAGTCTAAGTGTTTGTGCCACTTTCAGACAAACCAGAACCTGACGTTTTGGCAAAGTGTGATGCCTGTTACACGTTTCCTTGTCGAAACGGCGCCACGTGTATTTCTAAACCGTTACGGGAATACGAGTGCATATGTCCACCTGGTTACCATGGTAACCACTGTGAGCAGGTCATCGACGCCTGTTATGGAAATCCCTGTGAAAATGGGGGAACATGCAAGGTTCTGGAGGCTGGCCGGTTCAGGTATGTCCCTTTACTTTAAAGCTTTCGTCTTACTTTCGTTAACGTATTTCGTGGCATGCATGCGTTTTCTAACTTCTTGTCATATATTTAGGAAGTTTTCAAAATTGTCAGTTATTCGAGAGTGTGTGAGGTTTTAGCATAACTCGTGGTAAAAAAAAATCATTAAGTTGCTTTCGCTCTAGTTGTTTCTGTTATTTGCTATATATTCTTGAAATAATACCAAGTATAGGCGTGACAAGAATGATTGAACATTTGTATCTTGGTTAGGGAAGTAGACAACTGTATGTATATGGGTAATTCAGATAACACTAGAGTTTAAACAATATCCCTCTGTGATTGGCGACCCGTTATCGCAAAAAAATAAATTGCGCTCCACACTTTTGAGTTGTGAGAGCATGATAAGAGTGACGGTAAAATCCCTTTATCTGATTAAAGTAGCCTATGAATTGGCAGTGGATGGTATCAACTAACTGCCTTCCCTTACTTTGTCAATTAAAATTAAGAATGACTAGCAAGAATGACCCTTGAATAGCTTTGCTCAAAATTCAACAAATTGCAACTAAAACCTTCCATAATTTCAAATGGGAACAACCAGTTATGTGGTCAGCGCCAGTCTCACTCGAAAAGTTTTATATTACCATGTTAAATAAGTAGCGTGAGTTTTAGTTCAGTTGGAACAGTATTTCTAGTAAGTAGATCAGCTTGCAGTAAATCTCTAGGGTTTGGTTTGTTTTCAATATTCACAAAGCTACTCTAGGGCTATCTACGCTAGCCGTCCCTAATTTAGCAATGTAAGACTAGAGGGAAGGCAGCTAGTCATCGCCATTCACCAGCAGTTCTTGGGCTACTCTTTTACCAACAAATAGTGAGATTAACCGTAACATCATAACGCCCCCATGGCTGAAATGGCGAGCATGTTTGGTGTGGCGGGGACTCGAACTCGCGACCCTCGGATTACGAGTAGAGTTCCTTAACCACCTGCCCACGCTGGGCCAAATATCTGGGGAAGAAAGCCTATTTGATCCAGTAAAAGCGACTGTCTGTCATGCACAGGTGTTGTACAAACACTTATCTCTAGGTCCGGCATTGGTAGGTGGTTAAGGCATTCGACTTGTAATCTGAGAGTCGCGGGTTCGAATTCCTATCACACCAAACATGCTCGCCCTTTCAGACATAATATGACGGTTAATCCCATTATTTGTTAGTTAAAGAGCAGCCCAAGGTGGTGATGACCAGCTGCCTTCCTCTCGTCGTGCACTGCTAAATATGAATCAAAAGAAATATTGATTCATTGTGCCCGACAAATTTCTGTCCAGTATACATATTTCATAGTACAGACTGTGACGTTGCGAATGTCAGATGCATGTGGATACGTACATGCAAAGCCCTGGTGAGAGGATCTGGAAGGAATTCCTTATAACCTGTGATATATTATAATAAAAATTGAATGAACGAATGGAAAGAAATTACTTTTATATTTCTTTATATCTTATATTTATACAATAAAATTTATATATCTTTAAAATATCCAAATTTGATGTGGGTGCTTCAACATAAAAGACCAGATGATTACTACGCCGCATACAAACTCAGATTTAGCCAAGTTACTTTAAAATGCTCCCCAGTGGCACAGCGATGTGTCTGCTAGAGACCGGGTTTTGATACCCTAGGTGGGCTGAACACAGATAGCCTATTGTGTAGCTTTGTGCTTAACTTCAAACAAACAAACAAATATTTGTAGTCTGTCCTCCCTAACTTCCTGTAATATAATGAACCTATTTGTTTCATTTTCTCGTATATAACCATGTTTATGCCGTTGTTGTTGCTGTTTATTGTTAAACACAAAGAGCTGCCTGTGCTCTGCCCGACATCCAGTTTTGTTTTTACAGCATCGTTTTATTTTCAGGATTTTTCTTGTTCATACATATTTGTCTTGAGTGAAATGCTGCCATGTTCTTTCACTGTTTCACTTTCTTTTCACTAACGTTTTTTATTATGTACGAGTATACCTGTTTGTCTGGAGTGAACTGTTTTGATTCCCAGTAATCTTCTCTCTTCTTTAGTTTTTAGGTTTTTTCTTTTACATGGGAATAGAGAAGCTATGAGGTCTTGTGCTGTTTCATTTATGATACTGATGTAGGAAGTTTCACAAAAATTGTATCGAAAAATACATTGTGATATTTAACTATTTAATCTTCAGTTACTGAGAACTAAGCACATTGACAATATTTGTAAAGAAAGTGGTTTTACTGTTGAAATGCAAGTTGTTTATTCCTGCTCGATCGACTGTTTGCTTGCCTGTTTATTTTAAGTCTCGCTCATAACTATTGGAGAGCTATCCAGGCTGGCTGTTCTTAATTTAGCAGTAAAAAACAAAAGGGAAGACAGTTAGTCAATACCACACACAGCCAACTTTTAAGCTACTCTTAGTAAAGAATAGAGGGATTGACCGTAATTTATAACGTCTCTTCGGCTAAAAGAGTGGGCATATGTGGTGACAGGGATTCGAACCCTCGATTCGAATATTGCAAGTAGTCAAGCGCTATAACCATCATAGTATTCCAGGCTGCCATTCAATCGAGAGAGAGAAAAAAAACGATAGCTAGAAAGGAAGGTTTTCCAATGTACACGACTGATAATTTTCACATTTGCAATTATCACGTGATGCTACAACCATGCTGGGTAAATCTGTAATTCTGTCTGAAAGCTTACAAGTATTATAACAGGCATTGCACTTTATGTTTGTACAGATATCAAATGTCACTGCTTGGTATCTATCGGGCGTTATCACTAAAATATATTTGTTCAAATTACACTTTTATAGGAAGACCAGGCATGATTTGGTGGTTAGGGCGCTGAACTCGCAATCTGAGGATTGATGGCCGAATCCCTGTCGCAGAACATTGTCTGTCTCTTCGGCTGTGAGGGGTGTTATAATGTGACTGCCAATCTTAGTATTCATTAGATAAAAAGAGTAGTCCAAGAGCTGGTAGTAGGTAATGTTGACCAGCTGGTACAAGACCCGGTGGTTAGGGAGCGAATTCGAATCCCCGTTTCACCAAATATGCTCGCCCTTTCAGCCGAGGGGGCGTTATAAGGTTCAGGCAATCCCACGATTCGTTGGCAAAAGAACAGCCCAATATGTGACGGTGGGTGGTATGAATAGCTTTCTTTCCTCTAGTTTTTCACTGCTAAATTGGGAACGGCTAGTATAGATAGCCCACGAGAAGTTTTGAGCGAGATTCCAAATAAACCAAACCGAAAAATGTCCATAAGAACGGTAGCTTTGTGTTTAATTACAAGCAAACAGTCTATAATAAAACTTACTAGTAGTTTCACAGATGTCTTTCTCTCTATTTGTATAGTTGCCATTGCCCAGCAGGTTTTGATGGTTACCACTGTGAGAATAACATTGACGACTGCATCTCCAATAAGTGTGAAAATAACGGCACGTGCATCGATTTGGTTCAAGCCTACGAATGCAGGTGTCTTGTTGGTTATACAGGTGAGACGAAAATGTACAATTTGATAACTGGAGTTACCATTGTGAGAGTGATGCCCTGGTTGTGGTTGTTGTTGTTTTTTATATTGCTTACTGGACATGTATTAAAGTCATCTCTGGTATTACTGTGGGGACGTTATCATGGTTGATAGTTCATAAGATCAACCGAGTGTAAATATGTACTTGTCACTAACTTGTTGTGATTATCTCCTTGATGCCAATACGCTGCTGTCATCGTGGGAGCCCTATAAACGACAGCATGTTGTCGTATCAACCGGGATTCGACTCTAGATCTCTTTATTATAACGGTTCAGATGAGAGCCCGGACGGATAAATAACACTCCAGCCTTTCTAATAAGAAGACCTAGGATCGAATCCCGACTTCTATTACTAGATATAGTCTTTCTTATTGATATTTTGAAGATGACAGGAAATAGGCAGCTAGAATTTTCATTTTCCTATTGTAAAATGAAACACTTGACCTGTCCCTATTTTACTTCACAACAAACTAATAGATTAATTAAATACAACAATACTATTCTCTATGCCCTGCGGATAAGATACTGTGAAACATTACATTCCAATAACAGTGAAACATTATTCCCTGATTTTTATGAAACAAGTACAGACGTACTTTTTCATTTTAATTTGTTTTCAAATTCTCCTTAATTTGTCTAGTATCTAATTAGTAAGCACATTTACCTGACCTTATAAGCTACTAACCGGGACAATAACAAAGATACGATCGCCTCAACCTCTCGATAATTATTTTAGCATTCACTACAGCCTGCTTCATGCGTGACAATTACACACCGTGCATATATGTTTGAGGTTTATAATTCGACGCAAGTTATTCAGTTTTTCTCTGCTATCAACAACTGCCAGAGTCAAAGTATTAGAACTGAAGGTGTACAATTATTTCAGTTATTGGTTTAAGTTGTGAATATTTGTTCATTTTTTGTTGTTAGAAGTGAAATTACCATTATTGAAACGCAAATGTGAAAGGTGTAAACATTTTTCAACACCTTTTCAATTCTACTTTGAAATTCTGCTCAAGATCTATTCGGATGCTCCTGTCAAATTCAGAAGAAAAAACACACCAAAAAGCATGTGACTTCAACAGATACTCTAATTAGCACCTAGTACTTTAACACCTACATCACATGCAGTGCAGCCTCAGTAAATAAAACCAAAATTAAAAGTAACAAATATTTTTACTTCTCGCTTTTGAAGTTCATATGTCATGCTGTGTTGTAGCCTAGAGAGTGCATAATTTTTCTCAGGTATCATGGTATGAGCACGTTTTACTGACCTTACAACAGTACAGATTGCGACGTTAAGCGTCCCTTATATGATGTCATTTTAATGTCTACTACCTGACTCACAGACAGCATATAACAGTTTAGTGGTGCGGACCGTCTTGGGGGAATTAGTAACAATTTCAAAGTGAAAGTAAAAAAAAAATCGTCTTATGTAACGTATCAATCACACCATATCTGTTATGCCCTAGCCGACGAAACCTTTCGGCAAATGTCAAGGACCTTTGAGCCGCTGAAATTCGATAGATATTAGTCTGATTGCTATTAGGACAACGATCGCTGTGTGTGAAGTAATAGAGTGATTTGTCATTAATTACATGTGACATCTTTCTTTGCTATCCTACGAAATGGCAGACACCTCTAGAAATTAAGTGCACGTACTTGATAATTTCTAAAGGATTTGTTGCAGTTAATTTATAGTGTCATTCTTGCAAATTATTTAACTTTTTTCTTAACTTAGAAATATATCATTAAATTAGCAACTTTAGAATAATTATATTAAATACCGAATCTCTTGATGTATCTGTATTTCATTCGTATAATTCTTATGGTCATCCGGAGAATTTTTTGATGATTTAAATTATTTAAAAACAATTTTTATTGCTATAAAATCGGAGTCTCGAATTCCCGCGTTAAATACAGTATATAACCAAATGCCTTTCTTCTAACGAATGATCAAAAATAGATATAAATTAAATTAACTTAGTGTGTTTCCAGATCAGTATATTTCCGGCCGTCGCAACGTTTACTTTGGTGCCCGGCATGGCCAAGCGTGTTAAGGCATGCAAGTTGTAATCCGAGGGTTGCGGGTTCGAATCCCGGTCGCACCAAACATGCTTGCCTTCCCAGCCGTGGGGGTGTTATAATGTGACGGTTAATCCCATTATTCGTTGGTAAAAGAGTAGCTCAAGAGTTGGCGGTGGGTGGTGATGACTAGTTGCCTTCCCTCTAGTCTTACACTGCTAAATTAGGGACGGTTAGCACAGATAGCCCTCAAGTAGCTTTGTGCGAAATCCACAAATAAACAAACAAGATGAGTATCTCTCGATTTTCAGCATGTTTATTACTCTTGTTTTAAAAATGTAGCGCGCGAAGCTCATCAATTAATAATCATAAAATAATTAAGAGAAAAAATTGTGTAGAACTGAAAAGGGCCTGGCATGGCCGAGCGCGTTAAGGCGTGCACTCGTAATCCGAGGGTCGCGGGTTCGCGCCCGCGTCGCGCTAAACATGCTCACCCTCCCAGCCGTGGGGGTGTATAATGTAACGGTCAATCCCACTATTCGTTGGTAAAAGAGCAGCCCAATAGTTGGCGGTGGGTGGTGATGACTAGCTGCCTTCCCTCTAGTCTTACACTGCTAAATTAGGGACGGCTAGCACAGATAGCCCTCGAGTAGCTTTGTGCGAAATTCCAAAAACAAAATCCAAAACAAAGAACTGAAAAATTTTGATGCAACCAACTTGATTTTCTATAACACAATTTTAAATCTTATCAGCAAGTCCAAAGTTCTTTTTATTTGTTGTTTGTTATCAAGTACACAAAAGGCTATATTTTTCGGGTATCGAAACTCGGTATCTAACAGTGTAAATCTGCAAATATACCGCTGTGCTGCTAGGATGGGGTGGAGGCAGTTTCTTTTTTCAGTCAAAGTTGTTACTATTTGAACCTAAATTTCTTATTTGTGTATTTAAAATAAGTAATACATTTTGTAACTTTTATTTCAGGAGAATACTGCGAGAAGAAGATAGACTTTTGTTCTAAGCAGTTTAATCCGTGCAAAAATGGAGCAACCTGTGTAGACCATACAACCCACTACAGGTACAAACGAACAGCGAAGATTGAAAACAAAATTAATATCCCAGGAATTATCAGAGATTGTTGGGTACTATAGAACTGTTGTATTCAGGCACTTAGAAACTGTACAAACGTTTATAGTCATTGTTTTAGTTCCTTGAATATCCCAGGAATTATCAGAGATTGTTGGGTACTATAGAACTGTGGCACTTAGAAACTGTACAAACGTTTATAGTCATTGTTTTAGTTCCTTGAATAACCAGCCTGGAGTTTCAGAACAACATTTCTTAAAATACAAATAAAGAACTCAAACTGATTTGGGGGGATTAGAGCTAGATGATCGATATATAACTGAAACACTGGGGTCCTCTCCCCACATGTGCAGTAATGTTGTAATTATAAAGGTTTGACCTATCGTTTTTGCGGGGTTTTTTTTCAGTTGTATCTTTCAAACAATTCTTTGATTTAACTGTGGAATAATAGAATAATATTTGAGTACAAAGTTATTTTGACAAATTAAAGTTTTCTTGAACTTTTGTTTGTTTGAAGCTAAGCACAAAGGTGCGTAATTGGTTATCTGTGCTCTGCCCACCCGATTTTTAGCGTTGTATTTCCGTAGAAATACCCAGTGGGGTGGGGGTGATAAGTTGGGAGAGGAAATTCGAAAGAATATAACACCTTCTGTTTAGTATTTGTATAATGTTTTTGTTCATTTCAGACTTTAGTTTTTCGAGTTACAAAAGATTATTACATTTACTAACAAAATCTTATCATTTGTATGTGATTTCATAAACTGTTTTGTGTAATTATTTGTGTCGTTATAACTTATTATATTCATATTATTTTGTGTTATTTCATTAACACTTTATATTTCTGTGTAGATGTTGAAAAAAAACTTAAACCTTTTACCCTCTCGATATTGTTGTAGTGAAGCTAGGGTATTGAACAATTTTCGTTAATTTCTGTACTTTTCTAATACAGTCGCATAAATAAGAAAGGCATCATGGGTGTATGACACCTTTCGATTGTACAAACTTGTAACAATAAAATATTTATCGTTTTTATCTTTTGCAGAATTGAAACACACGTGGTATTTGATTCATTGAAATAGTTAGGTGTCTACTTTGATGGTTTTAAAAATTTATTTTGAGAAAGGTAGGCTTAATTCGTCCTAAATATCCTCCCTCCTATTTCATCTGTTGCTGGGGCTATGTGATATTACTCCGCGCTGTAAGACTTAACATGACCTGGTGGTAAGGGCATTGCGAGTCGCAGGGGTCAAAAACTGTCGCTGAATATGCTCGTGCTTTCAGCCATGAGGCTTTATGATATGATGGTCAATCAAACTATTAATTGGAAAAGAGTTGGCGGTTGGTGATCTTGACTAGCTGCCTACTTTTTTAGTCTATCACTTCCAAATTAGAGACGGTCGCGACATTGAACAAACAAACAAACTGCCTTGTTAGGCCGACACTAACTCAGTACAAAATAATTGTTTCAAATTCATAACCTAGTACACACTGTTTTATTTTAATTTTCCATATTTGGTTTGACTAGCTGTGAGTGTCCGGAGGGCTTTCAAGGAGAAAACTGTACGGTGAACATTGACGACTGTGGAGACCACTCGTGTCAGAATGGAGGAACCTGCTTAGATGGCATTAAAAGTTACAAGTGTGAGTGTCCGAAGGGCTTTTCCGGTACTTTCTGCGAGCTTCCTCCAATGGTTGCTGTATTGTACCCCCAAACAAGCCCCTGTCAACAGCACGACTGTAAACATGGTGTGTGTTTCCAGCCCAGCGGTTCCACTGACTACATCTGTAAATGTTCCTCGGGTTTTACGGGGAAGCGCTGTGAGAAGCTGTCCAGTGTTAGCTTCCAGAGAAACTCGTTCCTGGAGTTTGATCCGCTGAGCACCATACCACAAGCTAACATCACCTTGACCCTCGCGACCAACCACGAGTTTGGAGTGGTGGCGTACACTGGAAACTCACAGCATCTGGCAGTGGAGTTGTTCCGCGGCCGTGTCCGTGTAAGCTTCGACGTTGGCAATTACCCCGTGTCCACCATGTTCAGTTACGAGGTTGTGTCGGATGGTCAGTATCACACCATAGAACTAACTCTGGTAAAGAAAAACTTCACGATGAGAGTGGACAGTGGAATTAGTCGGACAATTGTGAACGCCGGGCCGAGAGAATACTTAGAAAGTTCTACGTCACTCTACATCGGCGGTGTTCCCCAGGACGTTGCCGGCAGTTCACTCCGCCAGTGGCATTTACGGAATACGTCCAGTCTAGAAGGTATGTATAGGTTACTGTAAAACTTCTAACACTTTCGAAATAACGATTAAACAATTAGTGAGTAATTTACTAATTGGTAATAACTTAACACATTACGTTGTTTTTTCACGGTTCACTACTGGTAGAATACACGCTGTTTATTCACGGTTCGCTACTGGTAGAATACACGCTGTTTATTCACGGTTCGCTACTAGTAGAATGCACGCTGTTTATTCACGGTTCGCTACTGGTAGAATTCACTTTTTTCGCATCATACTGAGTGCTTTGATGTTATTTGCCTATTAAAGCACTAATGATTCTCAATTTGAAGGTCGCAGGCTCGAATCTCCATTATCGAACGTGTTCGCCCCTTTTAGACGTGGGAGCGTTATAATGTCACAGTTAATTCCACCGTTGATTGGTAAAAGAGTAGGCCAAGAGTTTGCAGTGAATGATGTTGACTAGCTGTCTTCCCTCTTGTCTCACACTGTCAAATTCCAGAGAGCTAGCGCAAATCGCCCTCGTGTAGCATTGCGCGAAATTCAAAACCGAACAGTATAAATGATTCCCTTTTCTGGTAAAATACGTATAAAACTCTAAGAGTAATTTATACGATTAATTGGGGCAGTAGCAATCGCTGTTGATATAAATTCTGCACATCCCCCCCAAAAAATAGTAATCTACCCCTGCCATCAAAGATACAAGCTTACGTGATCAAAAACTATTTAACCAACACGCGCGAGGCCCGTAGAGTTCGAATACTTGTTACACCAAACATGCTCACCCTTTCAGCCGTGGGAGAATTATAATGTGACGGTCAACCTCACTATTTGTTTGTAAAAGAATATCCCAAGAGCTGGTAAATTAGGGACTGTTATCGCGCAGTACAGTGGTAAGTCTACGGATTGACAACACTATAATCAGGGTTTCGATTCCCCTCGGTGGGCTCAGCAGATAGCCGGATTTTAGTTTTGCTATAAGAAAACACACATACAGAAAGAAATAAACCTTTTTAGGCCTAATTGATAATCACAAAGGTAGACTACAAACGATTTTAGTCGAAGTTTACGAGGCAAGTTATTTTGTTTTCCAGAATATCCTCATCCAAACTGGGCGTGTTGAATGAAATCATTAACAGTGGCAACCAGTGTTCCAGCTTTTGGTCATTAACTCTCTGTTTTGTTGTGCATCCTCAGGTACTATTCAACAAACGTGCGCTTGTTCCATATTACTTCGAAAACAGATAGCTTATTATTGGTTGAAAATCAGAATCTCAGTGAAAATAATCATTATATATATATACATTATATATATATATATATAAACTAGCAGTTAAGTGAAATCGCAAAAACTGTCGCTAAGCTATCTCCTAACATTCTTAGCGTTAGTTTTAACTCTATATAACAAGTAAATACGTTTCAAAAAACGACCTTTCCTCGTAGCAGAATATCGAACTTAAATATAGTGGTGAATACCTAGTGGCTGCCTGGTGGTCAGGGCTCTCAACTTCCCATATCGTGAGGACGTTACAAAGCGACGATTAATCCTACTTTCGTTGGTAAAGGAGTAGCCCAAGAATTGAAGGCAGTTGTGTTGTCTAGCTGTCTTCCCTTGAAGACGACTAGCGCAGATATTTTTTGTGAAATTGAAAACAAACCAAGTTAGTAACTGAACCATCAAGTCTAAATATTGAACGTAAACGTGTTGTTTTGTTGTGTCATAAATATCACTGAGAAACATTTTTACTGCTTGATCTTTTCAAAGTCACTGTTTTTAAATTGACTTCTTCCACAAAGAAAGAAGGATTCGGCACCAAACAAGGTGGTGTAAGAAACCCCCAAATCAAAACTTTTTCCATGGAAGAGAAATTAGAAGTAGCTGAAATGATCAGTTTGTTAACGATGGAGGGAAAGGTATAAAAGGTGGGAGGGGCAAAACAGGGAGAGGTGAATAAGGTAGGTCAAACAAGAAATGGAAAGATCGAGAAAATAGGAGGGGCAAAACAGGGAGAGGTGAATAAGGTAGGTCAAACAAGAAATGGAAAGATCGAGAACATAGGAGGGGCAAAACAGGGAGAGGTAGATAAGGTAGGTCAGACAAGAAATGGAAAGATTGAGAAAATAGGAGGGGCAAAACAGGGAGAGGTAAATAAGGTAGGTCAGACAAGAAACGGAAAGATAAAGAACATAGGAGGGGCAAAACAGGGAGAGGTAGATAAGGTAGGTCAGACAAGAAACGGAAAGATAAAGAACATAGGAGGGGCAAAACAGGGAGAGGTAGATAAGGTAGGTCAGACAAGAAATGGAAAGACAGAAAACATAGGAGGGGCAAAACAGGAAGAGGTAAATAAGGTAGGTCAGACAAGAAACGGAAAGATAAAGAACATAGGAGGGGCAAAACAGGGAGAGGTAGATAATGTAGGTCAGACAAGAAATGGAAAGATAGGAAACATAAGAGGGGTAAAACAGGGAGAGATGTGAGAGGCAAGACCAAAATAATTCACAGTAATTTGAAATTCAAAACAGATGGAAAAGTATTAAACATTCAAAAACTTATAAGACAGAATCAATGTGATAATGATACGATACAGTTGGAAGATATATTTTAATCATTATATTACTTCCAGGTTGTATGAAGGAAATTTATGTGAACGGAAAACATTTGGACATCATGGTGGCCAGAAAGCAACGAAGCGTGTCCCCAGGCTGTCAGGAATTCGATGCTCCAGATCCATGTAAAGATCATAGCTGCGAAAAGGGCAAGTGTACACCTAAAGATTCATACACCTACCAATGCAAATGTTACCGTGGCTGGAGTGGACAATTCTGTAATCAAGGTAGGTGTAACCTAATAACAGTTGTTGAGAATGCAATGACATTAGGAATACAAGAGACAAGCAACAGGCAACTGTGGGTAAATTCCCTAATAGAAATGAAAAAAAAGGAAATTCACCCAATTAGCTTTTCATTTAATGTTATTACATAGCTCTTATTCCTAAAATCTATGAACGCAGTGGTTTAAAATATTCGGGTTAAAAACAGCACATATTTAAAACAAACGGACCAGATTTTTGGGCGATAACTGTTAAGATTTTAGACCAGTATGTTCACAACTTACAACAAAAATATCTTTTGTTACCAAAAGGCCTAAAATTTGTGATACAAATTTCGTTAGCTGCAGATGCTTGTATTCCACATTTATTTTAAAAGAGGCCTTTCTCTCAATAACAGAATTCATTAGTTGGCCGGACGATGAGAAACAAAGATTGCTTGAACTGTCATTTGTATACACAGTATAATACTCTGAACGAAACCAACATTTCAAATATTAGTTGGAAGGTTTCTTCTGCTGTTGGTCTGTGAAAATTGTTTGGTAACAAAACATAAGTTAACTCTATTTGTTTCCACATTCCTCCTGATTTCCCTGTTGTAGATTTCAATGTTGGAAAAACAAAACAAAAACACATCTGTAGTCTAACATTGTAACTCACTAATACTGAAACATTTCATCTGTATAATCACTCGTACTGACACATTTCATCTGTGTAACTCACTCATGCTAAAACATCGTATCTGTACAACTTACTTATGCTGTGTAACTCTGTAACGTCGAAACATTCCACCTGTGTAACTCACAACGTATTTTCTTTTTCAGCTCCAACTTGTCAGAAGGAACAGACCCGAGCCTTCTATGTAGAGAACGGCTGCCGATCCAAGAAAAAGATAAAACGGGTCCGTTGTGTAGGGTCCTGTGGAAATGACTGCTGTAGGCCCAGGAGGGTCAAGAAACGGCGTGTGAGAATGACGTGTCCTGACCGCAAGATGTACAGGACCGAGGTCGAAATTATCAGAAAGTGCAAGTGTTCGAGAAAGTGTTAAAATGGAACAGTTTTCTTCTTTGTGTGTTCGTTGTAATGTACTGGTTTCAGACATTGTGTTCTTTGTCTGCCAACAGAGGGCGACACGGTTCTATTGTTGGTACTGTGTCTATTACGGAAGCGCCTTAAATGACGTCAGAGAATCTAGAGGCGACCATTACTTCCCCTCCCCCTGGTGTTAATTCCTCATTCCAGACCATTCAATCGCGAATTTAAATCTCGATCTATCATAATTCGTATCTTGCGTTATATCTCTATGTGCATGTAAGTGTTTTTTGAACTAAAAGCATTTCTTTTCTTTTTTTTTTCTGTGCCGTAAACCGCGATATATATAATATAGCCCTAAATTTAAAACCAAATAATATCCAAAGAGGTCGTAGCTGTTCCTTTTGAAATAAAATAAAATAAAGTTCTCTATTAAAATGTAATTAAAATTAGTTCTACACATCTTTCATTACAACCCTTCGAATCGGATAACATTTCTGTTGTGAATAGTAGCGTGTACAAACGTAGGCTTAACACTAAGCTGTTCCGTATAGACACATACACAAACTGACAGAATGTAACTAAGATGTAAACCTCTCTGGACTAGAGAGCAACCATTCGTGGTTCTATGTTGTAATATATATATCTGAAACGTACAAAAGTCTGGTTGTACAGCTGTTCTTTCCAGTTTTTGAGCCCCCCTTTCCTTTTGATAATCTTTACAAAATGTATCTTCTCGCTGAGACGTTTCCTTGAGGTCTGCTTTAGAGTGAATTTTTATAGTCCATTTTGCTATACGCTAGTGAATTTCAATACGACATTTTATTTTTTTTTATTATCGGATGCGAAGAACGAGAACATAGCAGAATAATCTTTAATGTACTCGTTTCTAAGCTACCTAGTGTACTGCAACTAACTGCAAAACTGGTGTCGTTCAGTTTAAATCGTTTTCAGTCATACTTTTTACCTAGTAAGTGAAACCAGCAACGATAATTTAAAAAGGCGTAAAATGTTTTCGATTAGTGAGTTGCATTTGAGAAAAGTCGGTTTTAACATTTAGAAAAACAAAACATATACATGACGAACAAAAATATCTTACATTTCATTGTTCTATCAACATTTCATTATTATCAATTATTACAGCTTATAAAGAGAAAAATCTAATTCATATCTTTTTGGAGAAAGTAAAATTTTATTGGTATTGATTATTAAATTTCCTAAAATGTCTCCTCATAACACAAACAGTTCTGTCATCAAATTAACCCCTTTTCAGTCGGCAACTTAGTTTGACTGTATCGGTTATTTAACATCCAATATTATCTGTTTTAATTAGCTTATTGTTTTCCCTTCAACCGTTGTGGTTTCACTTTGTCTTATGTTGTGATGTATTCATTTTAACGTATTCTCGT
Source organism: Carcinoscorpius rotundicauda (assembly GCA_011833715.1). NCBI lineage: Eukaryota > Metazoa > Arthropoda > Merostomata > Xiphosura > Limulidae > Carcinoscorpius > Carcinoscorpius rotundicauda. The sequence goes on along the minus strand of CM022391.1, from coordinate 126,687,652 downwards.
TTCATCACTTATTTTAATCTAAACGGAATATAACATTTCAAGACATTACATTTCTTAAATTATTTTCATTTTATGCAATCAGTATATTTACTCGTAATTGAAAATACAGTTCGCCATCTAGTGTTCACCTACAGAGTAAATGTTTAACTCGAATTAAAAAGCAGTTTACCGCCTCAATATTCTTCTTACTACTACTTGAGTAATTCACGAAACAAAATTATACCTTCTTTGTAGATTTTGTCTTAGGCTTTAAAAATGCTGTTATTTATAAACAAAAATAATTATGCAAAGTTTAAAAACTATGACCATATTATGTAAACATATGGCTTTTTAAAAATTACAAATTTTCATATGACTAGTATTTAACAAATTATTTGGGGTCGGACTCGACAATGTATACTCTCTTTCCCGTTTTTTTCATCAAGATTGTAAAAAGAAGAAAGGTTTACTTTTAGTTTTATCTGCGTTTTCAAGTTGTTCCTTTTTAATATTTTTAATTCGTCATGTCATTTAGACCTAATTACGTTTGTTAGTTTGATGTTTACTTGATCGAAATGGTCTTAAAAACTTGCGTTAGCAAAGTGTTTTCTGAAATAAAATACCAACACTCATATTCATACAGTGTTAAAAAAAATTCTCACTAAAATGGAACTTTAAATATACTTCACCAGCAAATTACTTTGTTACTCACGTTTTATTTTTTTAATGACAACAATTTCTGTTGGTAATTAAAATATATTCTACGTTTTTCATTCTTGACTGTAACGGACTTTATTTAGCTGAAATTGTACTTAAATGTCCAACTTCTTCGGATACGTAGTGGCCATAGAACACTTGTTGTAATATTAATATTGTATGTTAAAGAACATACAATGTACATTACCATGGTAAAGATACTGACTAAAGTATTAACTAAACAAATACAAGATAGTTCCGAAATGTATCACGGTATTATTGTTGGAATAAAAAACAATTACGCTTTTTAAAACAGATCCGTGTTCGTAAAATGTTACGTTTCCCACTTTCCTAACAAATGACTACTTTAAACGTCAATTATTACTCGCGTACTTTTTTCTTTTTTAAAATATATTATGAAATTTCCTAAACATTTTAATGTGAAATTATATTACTGTGTTTACATTTTGAAAAGTTTGAACCGTATTTTTGCAGTTTAAATTACATTTTAGCCTAATAGCTGTACAGGTATTTACGTAACATCGCAGATATTTATGTAAATTTAGACTTCGTATTATAGGCAACACGATCACTTACAAATGACCCAGACTGATATATATCATAAAACTTATTGGGTTGCAATGTCTATGTAGCCTCTTTTGATAATTTATACCAACGTTTGAAGCCTAATACGTAATATACTGCTATATAACGCATGCATCTGATGTATAAATTTTGCAATTTTCAGTGCTTTTTCTTTTTTAAATACCATAAGTGTAAAAATCCGGGCTCATGTTACTTTGTAGTGCATGCTTCTAAGGGGGTCAACTCCCCACTGAAAGTGGTGTAACTATGTTGATGATGTAAATTTATCAATTTAGTGAATAAATGTATTGATTCTTCTTTAACCACTTGAATTTGTTTCTTTTTAATTTCGCGTAAAGCTACACGAGGACTATCTACGCTAGCCGTCCTAATTTAGCAATGTAAGACTAGATGAAAGGCAACTAGTCATCACAGCCCACCGTCAACTATTGGGCTCCTTATTTACAAACGAGTAGTGGGGTTGATCGTTATATTATAACACCCCCACAGCTGAAAGGGCTGGTATGTTCGGTGTGAAGGGGATCCTAATCCTCGACCCTCAGATTGCGAGTCGCGCGCCCTAACCATCTAGCCCTGCCGGACCCACCCCTTGAAGCACCTACATATTTTCGAGAAGCATGGAAACAAAGAAAAAACATAACATAGAAAAACAAACTCTAAAAATACATAATTGATAAATGAAAAATGATTAATGCCCCATTCCTTAAGAAGTTACTTAATTTTCTGAAATTAATGCATTATCGATAAAAGCACTTCTCCACCCTTTGCACTCCGTTCAGTGGTTACTTGGCTTACAATATTAAAAATCAGAATTCGAAACCAAACTCTTGGAAAATTATAGTAGTATCAATAGATGCACAATAAAAATTTCCTCCGCTGGTTCAGCGATAACTTATCGCTGAAAATCGGGTTTCGATACTTGCAATGAACAGAATGCAGGAAACCCATTGTGCAGCTTTGCGCTTTACAACAACGTAAATTTACGTTATTTTTGTAACTGAATATTCATTTGAAGTTAATCAGAAATATTTATATAGCATATAAAATACACCATATGCGTCAAACAAAAATTATTCTGTTCGTACTCGCTTTACTTAGCCAACTTCATGTGCACAACAATGGTATTTATACCATAGGCGTCAGAACCCAAAGCGCTTCAATCTGATGATGCCAGGTGAACATGATGAGCAAAATAAGTCAACATGTACAACCGATTAAAAACACAAAAATGTGAATTTTAAACAACATACTTCTTCCTGAAATTCAATTTCTGACAATGTTGGTTGGTTGGTTTGACGTTTCTTGGCACAAAGCAACTAGACTATCTTTGCCTGAGAAAGTCAGATCACTAATGTAATCACTGCACTTCGTGCTTCCAGTATCAATTTCGTTTGTCAAACAAGTCTGCAGTTTGTTCGTTACATTTTGTGCAAAGCTTTGAGAGCTATCCACCCGTAATTTCGACATTACCCACTGCCAACTTGTGATCTACTTTAATCAATGTGTGGATTTAATTGTAACTCTTATAACGCACCCATCGCTCCAAAGTGTGAAATGAGATTTTTGTTTTGGGCAGCAACGGGACCCTAACCATGAATTCACAGTCAAGCAAGCTAAGTATTGGGAAGCGTTGGGCCAATAGTTTTGTGAAAACACACAAACATTTAAACAAGTGGCCAGGACTGTTACAGATAAGTTTCACAAATGTACCTCTTAATTTCATTGGCTTGAATACTAAGGGAAAAAAATCATTTGTAATTCAAGTACCGTATTTTCCGCCTAATAAGACGAATTTCTGGCCCTAAATTTTGAACCTGATTTTTGGGGGTCGGCTTATTGGCCGATCACCAGCTTTGGACCAAAAAATACCGAAGACCAAAATCGGCCCCAAAATCATACCTTTGATCTCACAGTTACGGCAGAGTTATTTGAGTTGAATAAACTTTATTTATTAATAGAAAAAGGTCTATACATTACGAATGACATGTATTCATAGAAATAGCAAAATTCATAAAAAAATACTTTAATCTCAGAAATTTATTAAAATCCATCATCTTCATCGTCAGAAGCACCAAATAATAGATTCCAATCCTCGGCAGAGAGCTGGTCGTCGTACGGGTCATTTTCTGATGTTATTAGCTGAGTGAGTGGAATGTTGTCTTCTTCGTCGTCGCCCAATCACAACATATCATCTTCCGTTCCATCCATTGCATTTGAGATGCTGCATTTTTTAAATGACTTCTCTACAGTTTTAACACTAATATCGTCCCACGATTTCACGACCCACTCACAGACGGTAGCGAGTGATGCAGCGCGGATATTTCCGGCAGCAGTAAAACTTTGATTGCCTGAAACCATCCACTCATTCCAGCATTGACGGAGCCTGTCTTTAAAAGGTTTATTTAAACACACATCTAAGGGCTGTATCACAAGGCTGTGTCGCTTCATGAAGCGGGTACACCAGCTGTTGGTCGCCTTAAAGTCTCTTGAATTTTCTTTATTTCGACTAGCCCACTTTAGTGCAAAAATACCGATCTGGGCACGCGTGACAGTCAGGCCACTCTGCCGGTTTTCATTCATGTCGCTACATCTTCTTCCAGTTTTGGCCACTTAGGTTGATTTTTCTGGTTACATTTACTTGTTTTCGACATTTCTTTTAGCACACATTCTGCTTTCTTCCATTCACGGACCTGTTTTTCATTTACACAGTAATGGCGAGCGGCATTCATATTTGAGGTTTTTAAGGCTAGCTCTACCACTTACAGTTTAAAAGCATCATCATAACGCATTCTTTTTTTTGCAGGTGCAGATATCTTTGGTTTTTAACGGTACAATGATAAACTCCCACTACATACCCCTGGTATTTATACCCTGGGTTAGTGATTTTAATTACTGAGTAAATATTCTGGAATTTCATTGGTAACCTAATTACAGTGAGTGTAGCCAATAACGAATGACATATTGATTCCATCTCTGTCTCAATACGACACGTTCTGCTTCACTACAGAACGCCAATGATCACACATAACATGCATGCTGACGCTGAAACGAGACAACGAAATCATTTTGAGGAAACCTGTCACTTCTTTAAAATGGCCTCAGCTTATTGGGCGGTAATAAGCAAAAACCCTCATTTTCAGAGCTGATTCGGCTTATTAACCGGAAAATACGGTATCTGTTCTCACAAATTAAAAACGACTCAACAAACATTAATTGAGTAATCAAGTTTCAACACAAAATTTCCCACTAATTACAAGGGTATTTATTGAACAATCCCTGCACAATATAAAGTAACGCCTAACGAAATTCTGTTTTCAACAACTGAGAACAAACAGAGATCATCACTGTAAACCTTTTGTTTTACACACTGTAAACACCAACACATTCTCACATTAGCTCTAACACAGTCACAAACTTTCACATATCAGCAAAAACCAAAACACATTTAACCTCTGATACCCAGGAGTTGCTCTGGAACTCCTGTAAACAAGGTTCTGCAGAACTTCTGTAGTCTGGTTCAAGTATCCAGCTTAATCTTAACTGGTGCTGAGAATAATGCATCTGAACAGGTATGTTGAAACTTCCTGGTTGGCAAATGACTGCTTTGGTTTTTGGTACACAGTTAATAATTAACTATACAAGTGATCAATCTGATTATGTGTACAGTTAACTTAGGTCCTGTATTGTTTTAAGTTTTTCTTCGTCCATTTATTTGTATATACTTTTAACTTTACACTTATAAAACTATCTTTGAGGTCTCTTGAATCAGTGTTTATTATCTAGTCCATACTTGAGAGAATCTCTCTGACTTATGTTGTAATGTTAAATCTGACCATTCATAATACGCTACAACTTCTATTATGCTTTCTTAACCAACATTCTTCCATCATTTTACCTACAAATATTTATAATAAAGACCAAATAATTACAATTAATTTGAGATTATTTCTATTAACGGTTGATACCTGTTTAACATTTACATACATGTAATATATAAAAGAAAGACACTCACTAAAGAGTGTATAGTAACAAAGTTTTTATTAGAATTGGAACATGAAGAATTCTCAAGCAGGTTGGAACAAGTACACTTGTCAATATTTTCTCAGACACGTATATCACACAAGCTTGAAAAAGTGTAGAGTTTGACCAAAGAATAGCAAAAAAAAAGAAACATTGGAATATAGCACCAAACATCCCCTGTTAGTACCTTAAAAATGCAGTTTAGATATTTCTCCTGTTTTTCAAACAAAAATAGGTCCATGAACAGTAATGTATACTAAAACAATTCATGGAAGAACAAAAGATGTGTCATATGTAAAGAAATTTTTAACAAAATGAAAACAAACAAAAATCAAAAAGCAGAAGACACAACTACAGTTCTACTGTATATCTGACAACTTGACTGATAAAAACATAATTACACAAGATATAAACACCAGCTCCTCTATGTGGTGGGTTTGCCAAGCCTTTTTTTCATCAAATATTCTCGAACACTGAAATAACAAAAAATATTTTCATTATGAAACTTTGAAATTGAAAATTGTATCTACCTTAAGAAATGTAAAAAAAATTCAAATTTTTTACTTTAGATTTCCAAAAAGTAACTTTAAATTATTATAATTTGTAAGATTAAAAAAAGATAGTTTTATACAGTGTACCACAAAATCACGCTTAAACAAGGAGTACTTTTCAGATATTTGTGAAAAACATCAATGATTTACATTTATAAAAAAATATATTGGTTCATCATACAATACCAACTTTATAAAAGAATGACAACACCGTGCAATAAATTACCTTTACCATGACAACTTCTAGATCAACATAAGAATACATTTCTAGCTTTTATGACTTAACAGTTTAAATCTGGAAGTTAGGTAAGATGGAATTTTATGCAAAGAAAATAATTATAAAACTAATAAATCTTCAGTTTAAAATTTCACATATGATTTCAAACTTTCATATAAACTGTATACAAGGTTACAACATACAGTTTTATAAATACAGTCCCCTCCCCCATTTAATCTACTAAAACAAGTACCTTGGGATGTCTACAATGTAATAATTCTCAGGGCATTTTTCCAGAATTGTAGCTGTAATGACATCTGAATCTGGTAGAAATGCCCTCAGCTCTTGTATATTTGCATCAGTCCACTCCATCTCAGTGAGAAAACCTATGTAGTTACATTAGATGATAAAATGTTCTGTTAGAGAATTGAAGAAGGCAAAACATCTTTCAAAGTGAAATTCTTAATGTTATGTTTTTTTTTATCTTCCTTACACATATGATTATGAGTTGAGTGCCCAAACCACCTGGTCACGCCTGACCCAACATTTTTATACTAACTATACGAAAAACATTAACGTGCCAAAATTTTGTAACACAATATACTTTTCTGCTGTTATGAAACATAACAGTTTAATACTTTCCCTACTAAGGGTAACCTTGAGATTTATGTTATCACAAAGATATTGTATTTATCAGTTGTATACTCAAAATAAAATAATTAATACAGTAAACAAAGCAAAACTGCTTCTGAACAGCATACTTGCCTTGTAACATACAGTGTTGGGCTATCAAAGGATATTCCATAACCTCAGAGAAAATTGGACGGATGTCACTTACTGCAACCATCTCACAGTTTCCAAAGTCAGTGAAACAAACATACACATCAGCGTCCTCTAGCTGTAGGGCCACAGCACGATACCACAAACCATCTGGAAAAAACAAAATCCCAGTTTTTATGCTGCAAATTTTTGTTTATTTAAAATAATTTTCTGCATATTAATTTTCAACATAAAAAAATTGTGATACATGAAAATGTTTAATATACAATAAATACAATCAGAAACAAGTTTAGGTTCCGTATCTCCAAGATCCTTTCTTTTAGCATTATCTTAACATTTGTTAAGTTGATATTTTTGTAAACTACCTCAACTGGTCTTGTTGTTGGGAGCTGTACAGTCAATTCTTGAACCTACAATAACGATGTTTTCTCTGACTGTGGGACTCCTATTGACATCTGGTTGATACAATGAAACCTAAAGACAACTCGATAGCTGACAAGATTCTTGCATCAACTTTTAAAATCATAGTATCAAAAGAAGGAAACATTCTAAACCTTAAGTGAAAAGAAAGGGTGAATTTACTCATTTAGAAAAAGTCAAATGCAAGTTTGGGTTTGATCTTAAACTTGACTACTATATTTCAAATTCATTCTCATAAAATAGACATCATTGGAGAAAACATATTTCTCTTAATGTAATAAAATGAATTTTTTTATCAAAGTTAATTATACATTATTTTAAAAGATGTTACACAGAGACACCAAAAATTTCCAGGGAAATTTGAATGACTGAATTTTTGTTTTGGAGAAAGTGAAGTACCATGAACCTATATACACACACACACAGATATACATGCTTGAGTCTGGAATATAGGTGCAGGAAGGGTAAGTAATATTCAGGAGTCTTCCCTCAGGAAAATACTTACATTTCTATACTTTTCCTGTTACCTATAATTTTAAATTTCCAAGAAGGAAATACCATTTTAATAGTTCACTTAACATTCATTGTATATTTCCAAAACATGTCCTCCCACAAATATGTTTGTGGTGTAAACACAAAATATATTCACAGAAGAAAAAAATCTGATTACTTAGCTGAATAATAAAATTACAACAATAATATATAATCCCTAGTACCTTCTAAATAAAGAGCTAATGAAAGTTAATAGCCACTAGTATCTTCTAAATAAAAAACTAAAGAAATGTAATAATCACTATTATTGTCTAATAAAAAAAGATAAAAATAGAAACTCTTCAAGTGCACCAGCAGAAATACTGATGTGTTTGTTTGAACTAACAAAGGGATATGTGGCTAGAAATGCTTATACTGGATACAGTTTTGAACTGGCAAAAGTTTCATTATGTATGAGAGAAGTAGGTAATGACTGACACCTGCTAAATGCAGGTGACATGGTATGTTTACTTTAATATATCATACAACTATTTATTATCATGAATCAGTACACAAAATTGTCAGCTAATGATTGACAAGTAGCTACAAACAAGTTTTATTTTATAATGTACAACTGTCATGCAGCAGAGTGTATAATCAACCATGATATGAAGATATAAACCAGAAATATTGTGAATATTTCTTCTATTTTGAAGAATGAGGCCATCAAAGCCAGGTAACTAAAGATAGGAATAACAACATCACTTCAGAATTAATTTGGTCCCCATGCACCTAGATCATCAATAAAACATTTAGTTTTAGACCAGAGAGAAAACTCAGTATAGTTTGCAAGTTTGTAAAACTCTTACACATAAACCATTATTTATAACCATTAATATCAATTGTATAATTATTTGTAAATTAAAGCATATTTGTGTTAACAAAGAAAGTTATTTGCAAACAAGAATGATACACACATCATAAACTTAACACACATTAACATTTAATTAATTACTGAATTTAAATTCAAACTTCTAGTTATTTGAAATCATAATAGCTCATGTATGTAATATAATAAACTGTCCAAAACAAATATGTGACAGAAGTTGCTTGTAATGATCACACTAAGTATGAGCCTATAGACAAATGTGATGAAGATAGTTAAATATATATTTAATATTGTCAGAAACATACCAGGAATAAAAACAGTGAAGTGTGTTAAGTATAAAGCGATTGAAATGCCATATTGTTGTTTATATTATTGTTTCAGAGTTCAAACCAATAAAATATGTTGTTATTCATGTAGAAATTTCTAGAATTAGGTAGATCAATCATATATTTATAAATAGAATGTATGTTGGCCTGGTGTCTAGACGACGAGTCTCGTGCAAAAACAGACATGTGCAGATTACTCTGGAATTCTGTGGAAGTTACACAATTGTTGGAGAACACAGTAGTATAAAAACAGACGGCAACGCGAGGAGAAAAAGAATCAGTCAGTCATTCGTTTTTATTCGTTTCAAGAGATGTGTCTCTGTTTGAGAAATTTTTCAACGTTTACTGTGTGTTTATTCAACTTGGATTTGTGACTGGAGCTAAATCTACGAAAGCTGTGATTTTATTTCGTCAATCTTTACGATTCATTTGAATTACTGATTATACTGAAAGTCAACGTGTATAAGACTGTTTAGGGGAGACCGGAGCAAGTTGGAAAACGACAAATTTGAGACATTCATTGAAAACATCGTAAAAAGAACTTCGTCAAATTTATTGAACTGTGAATTGTTTCTGGACTTCTCCGTTCAAACTTCGGAATTTCTTCATGGGACCAAATTCACCACCTAGATTGGAATTTTGGATTTCTGATCTGTACTTTTGGACTTTCATTCTAGATCATTATATTGGACACAGGCCAGTACCATTTTTGTATTGTAATTAATTTTGAAGGTTGAAACTGAATATCTGTCATTGTTATTATATAATTTATGTTATATCTGTCACATATATAATAGTTTATTGTAATAAATTATATAAGCTGTTATCTGTGTCTTTCTGTTGCGTTCAGTCCACATAAAAAAAAAAACGTAACAAGTGCCAGTAATAACTCTCATGGCACAACAGTTTTGTTCCTTTCTGTTATACAGGATAAAACAGCTGATTTTTGTTTAGATTTATCAGGTGTAGGACATCAAACAAAGCACTAAATGACAGCAACCATATGTACAAAAGTATGTGAGCTTTCACAAGATGTTAGACTATACAGATAGATATTCCCTCTGGCACAACAAACATTTAAGGATCTATCACTCATGAACTTCAAATTCCTATATCATAATACATGTTACACTTGATGATAAATGGAGTTAAAGCACTGAGGTGAACAAAGGTATTACCAATCATGTTGTGCATTGTAATAGATTTTGTAATGAACAAACCACAACCATGGGAACCGTGCTAATGATAGCAGCCTACTGCTAATGGAACCACAGAAACTGTGTTAGAGATATCAGCCTACTGCAGAATAAATATTCTACAAACAATGGAAAAACAGATGACCTAATGAGTTGTAAAAGCATCAACTGGAAAAAAACCAAAAAACTTTAGTAAAGATGATCAACATTCCTTCTTTCAATACATATTTGAAGGAAGAACCTATAAAGAAAACAGAAAACAACACACTCAGCATTGTCATCTCTGTCAGATATATTTTAGGATAAGCTAGTACACCCTTCAGATACATCTGGAAGTTAAAGATCATCAGTCAGGAAACAATGACGTAAGTCTATCGCAACAACACAAAATAGTTTGTTGCATGAATCTAAAGCATCAAAACATTATGAATATCAAACAGTCAAAACATTACACAATCTGAGAAAACCTTAAGGTGAGCCAAAGCAAAATCAGAATTAAAGAATGGCACTAGAACAAAGATTTAGGATATGTAATAATAACAGATGAAACACGAATAAAGAAATTTAATGAATTAGGAAAATGGAGATGGTGATTTAAAGAAAGATCCACAAAATGTGATGGAGGAAAGAGTTCAATGGAGATGTCTGGCTTTCTGTCTCATAGCACAAGGATTTAAATACACTGATCTTTAAACATAGTTGAAAGCATTTTGAATAAAATATATTCAAAGTTGCTCATTCTTTTATATATTAAAAATCTGCAAATTATTCCCTAAATCTCTGTATATTTAAATGGTTTTTCACTTTTAAATGAATTTGTGCAAAACATTGTCAAAATTTAACACATATACTTAATGTCGACATGGCTCTATTTTTACACCTACAAGATATTTTTTGTAATTTAATTCAGTATTTTTTAGCTGTGTATAGCATTTGACAAATTAAGGTACAAACAGTTGAACAATACTAACCATTACTGTGCATGGCACACCTAACTGGTTTCTGGTGAGCAGCCAGTTTTGAGACATTAAGAATAAAGAAATTCTTACCAGCAAATGCTGCACCACTTGTAACTACCTACAATTAGACTAACAGAGAAGATTGTACCAGTAAATTATGAATGGCACAGTTCACTTTTTGACAAATAACCACTTTGAAAACCTAAAGATACATTATTGTATTACTTACCAGTATACTTTGCAAGGCACATTTCACCAGTTTCTGGTAAATAGCTGCTACCAGGAATATTATTACACTTTTCATTAACCATCTTCATAATTTCTTGTAACTTCAGGATCACTGTGTAATAAAGAACATCTGAAATGCTACAGAACAAATACAAAAAATATTTTAAGACATTATAAAATATAATTAATAGAAACAAAAATAACTTTATTGTGTGTTTAGAACAATCAAGACAATGTCAATAACAGTTAAGAGTCTTTACGTGTTTGTTGTTTTTTTAAAGCAAAGCCACATTGAGCTATCTGCCATGTCCACCAGATTTTAGTGTTTACATCTGAAGACTTGTTGTTACACCAGTGGAGAGAATTCTTTACTTCATCCTTTAGAGAATTAGGTTTTAAGTAGTAACAGAGGCACATGCTGTATTATAACATTTTAATGAACACGTCCGTATTCGTGTCATATAATACATCACAAGTGTGCATGCGATTACTCTGAGATCTGCACAGTTCTGACAAAATAATTACATAAAAATACATTTTTTTATTATTATTATTATAAACATACTTGTCATCAAATAAATGATTGTGCAAGAAAATTATAACAAGACATTTCTTTCCACAACTGAAATCAACGGTGGTCAACAATACTAGTTTCATGCTCACAACAGGTTACAGAGAGTGAGCAGAATATGGATATTCATGTGGCTGATTCAAACAACCAGATCATAACCCCTTATTGAATTTGTAGCTTCTTTTTGAGTTTCACACTTATTATTATTATTATCTGATAGACAAGATATATCTGATGCTTTTTGTTGTAACAGTTGCAGAAATTTCCACTTTAACCCTCTTGCTATGTGTCTTTCTATGGTCAGGTGTCAAAGGGCATGTCATCAAGTTTCTAGACTTGAATCACTATCTTATGAATATATTTCAAAAAAATTGGAATCAAATTGTAGACAATACACATTTTAGTGTTATACATTAGTAAATTAGTTCATTTAAAAATAAATATTAAAACACAACTTCTAGCCTAGTTGCTTTGTACCATGAAATGCCAAACTAACCAACCAATCTACATACCAAGTTCTGTGTGTCACCTGATATGTTGCATGTAGCTTTGGTTCAAATTACGTGTCTGTGATGTCCATATACAAAATCTATACTTTCTTATGAATTAGAAACTCAAATTACTGATATTGACAAGCTAGAATACAAAATAAGAACCTCTTATCTTTTCTAGTTCCCAAAGTATTACTACATTTAGCACATTAAGCACAGTTGGCCTCATCCAACTCTTTCATTTTTGGAAATACTTGCATATGCATACCCACTTCTGTCTGTGTTGTGTGAATATCCAATTCCAAACTGTATACTTTCTTTAACACAAATCATATTCTTCTTGCACTTATCCAAGATTTCTGTTAATCTCATGTTTATGTTTAGGAAAACTTCTTAAACAAGATAGGTATTTAAATTTAGCTGAGATGAATGTGGAATTATTAAGAAACATGGACAATACTTGTCAGTTATTATTTCAATAGATTGGTTTCTATAACAAGTGGTACAAAATGAAACAACCAAGATAAGTATCAATTCATTGCTCATTTTTTCATTCTTTTAAAGGCAAAACTAAGAACAAAATAATGATCATACTAAGATACCAACACAAGCACTCAACAGAAATATTGCTAAAAATTACCAAAGTAAATTCAACCTATCATCTCAGGCTATAGAAAGTAAAGCCTTTAAGAACTTTATATACATTATGCACCTATTGCTTGCACATACTGAGAATAGATGGACTAAATCATCTAGCAGGACAATAAACTCTCTAAAATGTTACCTCCTTCTTCTACAGGATGGAAGAACATCATTTCAGGGGAGACAATGGTACTGACCACTAATGGAATGGTTTCTCCAACAGGGAGATCGATAGAGGAACAATCTGATAACCAGAATTTTTTTGGAGTTGGAACTGGTTGAATAGGTTTGTCTTTTGAAACTACATTCATCTCAAGCTGTTCGCCTTCAATATCTTTTTCTGTAACTTTTGTATCTGTTTCATCCTCCTGGACTGGAAACCTATTGTTAGGCTTATAATACAAAATTTCACAAATTTAAAATACTTAAAAAAAAACTCTAAACGTAATTTATTTTTCTAGTATTATTATCATTATTGTTGTTTTTGGTAAATCTCTGTCCAACTACTGCATTTATCCCTTAGTACTGCACTTATTTTATGGCACTGAAGTAACAGACTTCAATACATGTGCATTTGTTTGTGTGAAATTTTAAACACTGAAAACAAGAATTCTGCCATCAACCAGATATTTATTAACACATGAGAGTCCCTAGTTGACACAGGGAACTATTTGCAAAGTAGAATGTGTCTTGCATTTAGAAACAAGAAGGAAAAAAGTTACGACTGCGGTGGCTTATAACTGATATGAAAATTTACATCAAAATTTAAAACACTGTCATTAACTTAAGTGATTGTGTTGGTCACAATTCTTGTATTGTTTTTTAAGTACTTACTAAGTAAATCTTATTTCACATTCTACTAATGGCAAAGCCTACAAAAACAAGTAAAAACATACAAATTAGACTACTGTTTCTCTAATCTTTCCTTCCACAGTGTACACCTGAAACTAATAAAAAAAATAGTGAAACACAATGGAGTCATTCACAGCCTTACTTTTTAAGTGAAACCTCTTTTAGCCCATCTAAAGGTAGAGCATCAAAACAGTAAAACTAACACATATTTAATCATTAAACACATCAACCAAATTTCCTTTAACTCTTATTTTTCAAAAGAAAACAATTTCAGAGATCTTAACCCATTTATGTACAACCTTTTCATCTAAGATGTCATCCTATTAATCCTCATGTGAACCCTTTCTAATAATTACATCATTCTTAACATGTTGGCTCCCACAGGTGGGTCATGATGGTCTTCCAGTAAGACCCACTGGTAAATTGTGCTCTTTTGTCTTTTTAAAGGACCACTTATTGGCTGGGACACAATGGCTACATATACACTCTTCCTAATAAAAGTAATTGTAAAATAACTGGTATGACCCTGGAAAATACCAACAGAATAGGTTTGGGAGTTCAAAACTTAACATAATAACTTTAAATGTGGCCTAACCAGTGACTTACACAACAAAAGAATTCTTTGGCTTTGTAAAATATTTCTGTAAATACAATAAAATATCTTAATTACAAGACTGTTCATCTAGAACAGTAAGATCCTTCCTTCATTAACAATGTTAAAGCTATTCCCAAACTTACTCATAATTGAAATTATGGTATGCTGCATGCATTACCTTGCATTTATTATAATCAAAGGTCTTCTGAAATTTATTCACCCTATTCACAAAATAATCCACTATACTACTATAAATTCAAATACATCCAGAGAAACCAAAATTTCAAACTGTCTGGTAACTGCAGTGGTCACTGAAATAAGTTTACTCTCAATCACCGGCTTAATTTAACACTCCTACGAAAAAAATATTTACATCCACTAAAGTGATACCCTCAGTGGATGTTTAAAAAAAAAATTAAATATTATTTCGCAAATGTCTAAAAAGTCAAAATATTATTGCTCCTTAAAATATAAAGGGATAGGGTCAGTTAATGGCAATTTCATTTAAATACAAAATTATTAGTCTAATATTAATAACCTTTCAAGTTGCTCTGGGGCCTATTAGGCCCCAATTTTCGTAGGAGTGTTCAAGTGATTAAAACTTGTTACAAGTGCCACAAGCTTCCTCCAACTGGATCTAGATTTGTTTTACAGAAGCAATAGTGTTCCTGTCTTTACACTGCATACTTATAATAGTATATCACAATAGTAAACATGGAAAAACGTTTCCTGTGACAGCAAAATACATAAATATTTAACTGTCAACCAATGTAGGCCTAAGGCCAAAACTAGTTTTCTATAATACTTATTTATCAAGGCCCTCAAAGGTAAAGTATCTAATTTATAATGAATTATATGTCACTAAACTCAGAACAAAATTATGTAATTTGAAATCTAATGCTGGGCCTATATTACACACAATTAACTTTTTACATGATTCCTAGAAATGATCTCTGTCAAGTGTAACTACATCACTTCAGTTACATAGTTTAGTAATAAATAGATATGTTCTTTACTGAGATGCCTAACTACTGCCTCCTCATCAGTTTTCAGTTGGTCATGGTCATAATATGCAAGTTGTCACAACACAGAATAATTTAATATTTATATTTACCTCTAACACAGTTCCTGATGCATCACTGGAAATAATTGGAGTCTTCCCATTTGTTTTGGCTTCATCTGAAAGCACTTCAGGATTTAAGACTTCCTCTCTCAGTAACGGTTCTGTTTTTGTTTCTCGGATTGTACTACAAGACTTCACGTTACACCTGTCAGGATCTTTATTACTAGTGTAACCATTTTTTTGGGAACCTGAATTAATTTCCTCATCATTTTTGTACTTTTTCTGATTGCCTTTGCCATTTTCTTTGCCACTGAAGTTACTATTATAATATCTATAACCCTGATTTACTGCTTTTTTAAAATTATCCCTTAGTTCTTGTCCCTTCCCAGACATAGGTTTATCCAGACTATCAGGACCCCAATTTTGCACAGTTTCTTTTCTTATGAACTTCTGCTGCTTTTTGACAGAAATATTTCTACAGTATTCTTGGTCTCCCTTCTCATTCTTTAAACAAGTATTTTGGTTCCTTTGACTCACACAAGGTAATCTTCTTTCACTAAACTGATATCTGTCTTCATTAGAGTGTTGAAACTCTGTTTTATCCTCTGTATTTGAAACTTGACTTTGAACGTTTTCTCTACAAGATTCTGATGACTTCTCACCTGATGCATTACTCTTTCCACTAGATATTAAAAAAAACATCTGTAATTGCTAGGAAATAAAGGTTAAAAATACTTTTTTATTAAAAAATTCAAAACTAAACTGTTTGTGACATACACCAAATGCTCATTACTACCTCCTATAATGCTGTATTAAACATGGAGTTACAAATTAGAAGTTCTCTTGTCCAAAGGATTCTTCTCCATTATCTTGTACACAGCAAGGTTTAACTTTAATTTTATTTACAGATATTCCAGGCAAACTTACTCAGTTTCTTTGCATATAGGCTTATGAAGTGGCCAATCTTTGACTTGACAGTTTCTTGAGCAGTACCAAGTCTTACAACGAGAGCAACGAAATTCACCTAGAAGAAACTTCAGTTATTTTAATTTGATCAATTAAAATCTTTTATATATATATATGTGTGTATACTTATTTGAATTTTTTGTTTAATTATCTTCTATGATTTCACCAGAAATATATTAGCATGAAGTCTACAACATCTCATGAAATAGTTATTCAGTTTGATTCTTTTGTATCAAGACCTATAATGAAATAGCTTTAAAAACAGTTAGCAAAGTAAGATAATCCTCCTCTCAAACAAGTGTTTAATTATCCTATGTTTGTACAGAACTTCAAATTATTTGTGAAAGAGATCTTACTCCATCAAGTTAAAAAAAACATAGGCAGAGAAACATTTGAATCAGAATATTTACACCTGAATATTTTATGAGCTGTAAAACTGAATGATGTATTTTTAGAACAAATTATCAATTCGTAAAACAGATAATTTATTGTATAAAAGGCAAAACGTTCATTTTCAAATCTGGACAATCATAAGTTTTCTTTGTTCTCCTCATCTCCTTAATGGTGTTCTGTCTTGTACCTGATCTCCCACACCTTTCAGTCCTCTCCCACTCCCCATCACCCTCGTATCTTTCTCTTGGTCTCCAACATGTAACTGTCATCTCTTGTTACCCTAGCTGCCAATCTATATTCCAATATGCATGCCCAATCCAGGTCAAAAAACCCTTCTTCTGCCAGTTCACACAATCTCCTTTGTCCACTCATTCTTCATGCCTTCTCCAATGTTTTAAAACCCATCAAATCTTTGTTTAAGCAGTTATATCATGCCTGGCTTTCCACACCACAAAAAACTACAGGTAATAACAGAACATCATACACCAATCTTGGTCTATATGCTGACATCTATTCATTCCAAAACTAACTTTCCCAAGTTATTAAATAATCATAACACAGCGTGCAGTCCTTTTCATGCTGAGCATCAACCAATATGGTGCCAGACTTTGCATTCTTAATTCCTACCACAAAAAAATTTTGGCCCTGGAAACTCTAGTGGCATCCATCCTTTCATAACCTGAGCAATAAGTAGGATTTTTCATTATATGATTTAACGTATTTGCTGTGCCCTTACCTCAGTTACACCATTCAACCTATGAGGTTCTTTTACAAACACAACAGGTATACAGTATCATTAGCCATTAAAATAAAGTCACAATTTGAAACACTGAATTATAATCAGTAACATTAATTTTATTACTCAATATAACACTGATTTTGTCAAGATGTTATTAAGACATGCTTGGAAAATACATCCTTATTAATAATTTATTGTTCTAGTAGCATTATGTTAAATTCCATTGAAAGTATCTTTTACAGATGATATATGTAAAAGCCTTCACAATTGCCTAACATAGGTGAAATGGGTGGAAACAGCTAGTTGGTGTTATGTAAATGTGTAAATATTTTGTAAACAACGGCATGTCGTGTTGTGTTTGGATTTTCATTTCTATTATCCATGTTTCCATATTTATATTATTGTTTCGAAGTTTAAACTAATATGTTGTTATTCATTTAGGGTAACATTTAGAATTTTCTTGAATTAAGTAGACCAATCACATGTTTGTAAATGAAGTGCTGGTGACTTCGTGTCTAGACGTGTAGACTCGTGCAAGAACGGACATGCGTGGATTGCTCTGGAGATCTGTGGAAATTTCGCGGTCTTTCGAGGAGTTTAGGCCTACAATATATAAACAGATGAAGATGCGAGAGAGAAAAGAGAGATTCAGACATCAGTTTTTATTCGAAGAGAAAAGGAGAATCAGACATTAGTTTTATTTCAAAAGAAGAGAGTCAGTTATTTGAGAAAGATTAAGTGTTTGCTGTAATTATTCAACTTGGATTTGTGACTGAAGTTAGATCTACGGAAGCTGTGATTTTATTTCGTCAATCTCTACGATTCATCTGAATTACTGCTTGTGCTGAGAGTCGGCGAATTTATTGAACTGTGAACTGTTTCTGAACTTCTTCATTTAAGCTTCGGAATTTCTTCGTGGGACCAAATTCACACCCTAGACTGGAATTTGAGACTTTCATTTTAGATCATTATATTAGATACAGGCCAGTACCATTTTGTATTGTGATTAATTTTGAAGTTTGAAACTAGTATTATTTTGTTTTGTAATTAATTTCAAATGTTGTAACTTAATATCTGTCACTGTTATTATATAATTTATGTTATATCTGTTAATAGTTTAGTGTAATAAATTATACAAGCTGTTATCTGTGTTTTTCTGTTGCGTTTAGTCTAAGAAGAACATAAAACATAAAAAATACATAACAGTTGGGTCCAACACTTGTGGCCTGAAGATGAAACTCTTTGCTACTTTCATAGATTAGTCCTCCAGGGCTTTCTTTACAAGTGTGACACTGAACTTAACACGTGCTGCCATTTTACCCATTCTTGATCATATGAAATTGCTTTCACCAAGCATGTATTTTAACCATAAGTACATTTTTATTCATAATGTCAGATACATACAGGCTTAAGTCTTGACAGAAATGAATAAAAACCCTATAACCTGAATGCTTTTGAAAAGTGGACCTTTCTTCTTCGGAGCCAAACTGGGAGCCCCATTACATTTTTACAATATTTTGTTACCACATAAGATATGCCATCATTTTTTAATATTCACATGTTCATGCCTTATGCTCAATAATCATAATGAAGGCAAAGACATTTTTATCTTTAAGTAGTTTGCACACTCAAATGTACGAGGGTGGACAAAAAAGTGTTCCCCTTTAAAAAAAAATATTGTTAATTTTCGAGATAACAGCAAAATAAAACTGTTTTCAGAACATACTCACTGAGGTTACCAAAATATGATCTCGAATCCTAACCTTTAATTCTGGCTTTTAAACATATCTGAAATGTTCATGATTTTAATTTCATTTTATCATAAAAAGTGTTGTGCACCTGCTGTAGTTTCTTAGATCTTCTTACTATAATTAACCTACAGAATGATCAAACAATACTCCATTCTTTCATATTTCACTTAAATACCCTTGACAATATCTTATTTGCAAATTAATTCACCCTTATCAATGCACCCTCTATCCTGGTACTGTATATAAGACCCTCATTTAAATAATTTAATCTCTTTTTTGAGACTTACGTGATCTCTTAGTGGGGAAACAGGGTATAAGAGTACCAGTGGAGGTAAGTATTATTGAAAATACATTTTCAGTTTAGGAAAAAACTAATTTTCCAAACATACTTACCATTTATTGACAATATAGCTAGAGTTCCAAGTTGACAAGGTGAATAGACTGGTGTGAGCATGATCCACACAGAAAGCATCTGCAAAGAACAATGTTGTACCAAAATAAAGATGGGGGCACCAGACAACATCCAGAATAAGTATGTTCTTTACCAAGAACCTAGTTCCTGTATCAGGTGTGAAAAAGTACATGGGTAACCACCATCATGAGTCAGCCCAAACCATAGAGTTAAGGTTTCCACAACTAGAGGTTGAAATTAAGTGTAAGGTATTGATCCCTATGTCCCACGTGGTGGAGGGTTATTGTGCATTGGGAAGTCCTCCAAAAGGTGAATAAAGTTTATAAAATTTTTAAAAGCAAACATACCCCAATTTATTCAACTTGATGATCAGCAGGAATGGGCAGAATCCCTTTTAGCTTCATTCATCTTGGTCCATAATAATATGGTAATACCACCTAGTATGCACTGAGATGATTCATAGAGCACTTCACTTCTACAAAATAAACAAACAAGCGAGTATGGAAATGGATGGAGAAAAGCACACCTGTCTGGTAACACTCACCACAAAATGGGATCCCATGAAAGTAAGATGCAAGGAACCCAAGAAAACAAAAACACTATGACAAAAGTACCCCCTCCTTATAATCCAGCAGATTTAGTTAAGAACAGCTATGAGGATGGAGAAATACTCGCAGAAGCATGTAAAAAAACACGAGGAAAAAGAACTGGAAGTAGTCTGAATACTTGTCCATGAAATGCATCCACTAAATAAATGAAATGGTCAGCAAAAGACAAATGTGCTTAAATTGACTTGGAAGATATCTCACTTGTAAAGACAAAAACATGCAAAATGAATATTTGGGTTCATTGATGGATTGATTTAGTGTTTTATGGCACAAATGCACCAAACGTCTGGTAAAAAGGTAAAAATAAATTAAATGTAGTAAAATACAGAAAAGGAAATAAAGGTAAAACAAAACATCATTGAAAAACAGAAAAAGCATAAAACCAATGTTGACACCTAGTTTACAATGGTAAGAGAGAAAGCAGAGTAAAAGAAGTTGTAAAGTACTTACTCTAGCATAATAATAATGATCATAACCTACCAGGAAGACTAACAGGTAAGTTCAAGAACCACCGTCAGTCACCTGAAGATGGCCTTTCCAGTCCTGATTCCGGGTTATGTGTCATAGCAGCCATTATCAAAATGTAAAATTATAGAAGTTTTAAAACACATATAGCAAAATTGTAATGATCAGTAGCCAAATGTCCAGTAAAAAAATAAAAGTCAAGTAAATGGAGTAAAATTTGTAAAAGTAAATGAAGGTAAAAACAAAACAGCAATTAAAAACAGAAAATTGCATAAAACCAATGTTGATATCCAATCTATAAAGTTGAAAAGAACTTCTGTAGCAGAATGGTAACAATCATAATCTACCAGGAAGACTAACGGGCAAGTACCAGAACCAACATCAGTCACCTGAAGTTGGTCTTTCCAGTCCTGGTTCTGGGTTATGTATCATTATGGCCAGTACCAAAGGGTAAAGTGATAAAAGTTTAAAAGACATGCAGCAAAATTGGAATAATAACTCGCCAGGACAACTGACGGGTAGTTCACACAGATAGTTTAAACAGCAGCGTTAGTCACCTGAAGTTGGCCTTTTCGGTCCTGGTGTCAAGTTATTTAATGTTCTGGCCATTTTTCAGTGTCAAATTAAACAAGAGAGAATGAAACTGTGAAAAGGGAACCACAAGTAAAAAGGTGTAATGAATAAAAAACCAACACTTAAATGAGATTAAAAAGATCAATGGCCATTACAAAACTAAAAACTTTATCAAGGTGGACAGTGTCACCATCACCATTACACTGTCCAATGTTAAAATAAACCCTTGGAAAAAATTTGTTTAAAATATTGCCGTCAATGAGAATCGTAACAATGGCAAGAAAGTAAAATGTGGCTGATAGTGATTTGAGTGTTACACAAACTACACACTGGTGCATCAGTTTCAGATAAAATAAAATGGAGTTAAAAAACTGTGACCAATGAGTAATCTAGTTAGAACAACTTCCTCCTTCCGAATCTTATGGAAGCTAAATGGCCAAAGCCCAATAAAGGGTTTTATTTGAAAAAGCTTGTTGTTGCGTTGCTCACTCCAAGTGGACTGCCAGCTAGCATGGAGCCGAGCCTTTAATAAAAGACCATAGTCCATGTATGGAATAGACACAGTGGTGATAGTGCCAGAGCAGATAGATTTAGCTGCCATGTCTGCAAGCTCATTCCCATGAATACCAACATGGCCTGGTATCCAGAAAAACTGGATAGAAGTAGCAGTTATTGAGAAATGGACTAGTTGGTTTTAAATATCAGCGAGAACAAGGTGTGAACCAACGTGTAGCGATTCCAGGGCCAGTACAGAACTAAGTGAGTCAGTATAAATAGTGCAGTTGGAGTACTGTTCAGCTTCAACATGATCCAGGGCAAGGGATATGGCATATAGTTCAGCAGTGAACATAGAAGCTGTAAAGGGGATTCTGAACGCAACCACCGAACTGCAGCAAACCATAGCAGAGCCCACAGAATTACCTGATTTGGAACCATCTGTATAAATGGGAACAGAATGATTGTGTGAAAGATGTTCATTAAATAAATGACAGTATTTCCAATCCAGAGTATCAGCCTTTTTCAGATGACTGAAAGAAAGGTCACATTTGGGGGCTGTAATAAGCCATGGTGGGATGGGCTGACCTGTGGAATCTGCAATGTTATCTAAGGACAGACCCAAGTCATCCAAATGCACCTGGATGTGGAGGCCAAACAGAGCAATGGCAGATCATCTGTTCTCAAAAAGTATGGCCCACAAGGAAGAAACACTCATCACCAGGTGGGATGCTTTGGTAAGGAACAAAGTTTCGGAGAATATAGTAAAGAGAGTTGCAAATGGCAAAGGTGCAGAGAAACTTCATGAGATTCAACATATAAGCTTTGAACTGGAGAGGTGCAAAAAGCCCCAGTGCAGAGTTGAAGTCTTTGGTAATGAGTGGGGTCTAGCCTCTTTAAGGCCAAGGGTCTGGCAGAGCCATACACCACTTCAGTACACGATTGAGGGCAGTTTGTAGTTGCCGCTCAATATATCTCATCTCTGATGACTGACATGAGATCTGAAAGTTGTCGACATACAGCCCATTCACAATAGTGAGAGAGAGTTGTTCAGTGATGGCATTTATCTTTATACTGAAAAGTGTGATACTCAAAACACAGCCTTGAGGGACCCCATGTTACTGTACAAAAGAACTGGAAAGTGTCAAACTCACATGAACTTGAAATCTCCTGTCCATTAAAAAATGTTAATAAACATGGGTAAATGGCCATGTAACCCATATGTATGGAGGTCTCGCAAAATGCCATACCTCCATGTTGTGTCATGTCTTCTAAATGTGAAAAAATATTGATACAAGATGTTGGCATTTGAGAAAGACTTCTCTGATGTTTGAAGTCGAATTAGGTAATCTGTGGTGGAGTACTGTTGTCGGAACCCACACTGAGTGGGTGAGAAGAGGTTGTTTGATTCGAGTCACTAAACAAGATGTGCATTAGCCATCCTTTCTAAGGTCTTACAGAGACAGCTCGTCAAAGCAATTGGACGGTAGTTTGAAGGAATCTTGGAATCTTTCCCTGGCTTAGAGAAAGGTAAAATAATAGTCTGGCACCAGGCATCAGGAAAAACATTCTCTTGCCAGATATGGTTAAAGACGACAAGAGAAGCAGGAGATAGATGGTGCAGCATGTCATAATGAACATCATCAGGTCCAACAAATGTACTGGCAGACCGATGAAGGGCCATTTTCAGTTCCATCAGTGTAAAGGGACAATTATAGTCAAAGAAACAGTCAGTTTGAAAGGAAAGAGGTGAGCACTCTGCCCGAGTCTTGATGGCCAAGAAGGTGGAAAAACAAGCAGAAGTGCCAGATATTTGGCAAAAGCTTTCACCTAGAATATCAGTGATGCTCCAGATGGCAAACACGTAGGTGGATGTTTAGATCACAGATAAGGTAACCAGACAGAACAGAACCTTCCCTGCGAGGTCCCCTCACCACGTACAGGAATCTACACCAAGGGGAGGATATTTGGGAATTCATCTCTATGGAATTTGAGAAAATCAGGGAAAACAGATGGATCATAACGAGTACATAGTTAAGATGATCACCACAAAAAAGGAGGTAATGGAGGTCATATAATACTTCCAGGCTTGACAGGCAAAAACAAATTATTGGATTATAATCAAGTGTAGAGGTGAGAATATGATGGCAAAAGAATTGCAGGGGTGAATGAATCCCTTCCCTAGTCACCAGAGACTTAGAAATAAAGCAGAGATACAGCAGGACCTGCAGGGAGAGAGAAAGTCCTATGAGGATACCGACAACTCCAAATTATGACATTAACATGTCAGCAGCCAAAACATATACTTCCCCAGGAAATGGAAAAACCAAGGCAAGCAAACAAATGAAGGAGGGTGCAATGTCTATCCATCCAATCATGTAATAAAACAGTAATTATCCCAGCCTGAACCAGAAAAATAGGAAGGAGAATAAACTAAATATCCTCCCTATCACAAAAGGAGAAGTAAACTCAAAGAGGACAAAAAACTAAAATATCTCACAAATCCAAATTATTAATTGAGAAAATGGAACTAAATTAGTGTCATGAGAAGCTAACTGAATAAAGAAAAGTGCCAGAAAGCAGAATCAAAATTTTCCCCAGCATAAAAAAAAAAGACAATTTCAGAACCCCTGGGGAAGTAAAACATCCCATGCTAAATGTCTTCCATCCAGATAAAAGCATGGACAGCCACAAAGAAAGAGAGATATTATATAACCAAAGGAGTAGGAGAGGTTGAATTTACTGCCTCGCTAACAACACTAATATGGATATTCATATCCACAAATATCATGTCTAAGTTGTTTTTTAAAATTACAATTATAGTAAAATCACAATCCATAAAGGGATGACATGTAATACTTCAGAGAAAACTGACTAACTCTGTCATAAAAAAAGTGATTACATTACTTAAATGAATTGGAGGATAGAGAAGTTTACAAATTAGATATTGTCAAAAACATTTAAGTGGGGTATAAAAGTTGAAGAACAGTTGTATTGTCAGCAGATGGTATGTTTTGAAAGCTGCATTGTTTCTAGATATTCATACACAGTCATTCAAGAACTACCTACATATTATTAACTGGTGAAACAACACTAGTCCTATAACAATTAACAGTATGGAGTTGTAAATACAGAAAATTAGTTTAATTTCAATATGGTACCAATTAAGTTTTCAAAAAAACTAACTACATCAACATAATAAGGTGTATGTACACTTGATTATTAATATATTTAATTAAACTGACAAGCAAAAAAGGATAAAGAACAGAAACTTTTTCAATTAATCAAGATAAAAATTTCAGATGACTCACCTGGCTGTCCACATGCTACACAGAAGTTAGCACTTGTGTATGGATCTACCAAGTTTCGATGACTACTTGATCCAAACCTCTTGTACATTTTAAAAACACCAGGCTTCTCCTCTATTAAATGCCTTTCTTTCTCATTGCAACAATCACGTGTACAAAAACTGGTACGACTATAACCCATCCCAGAATGGAAATAGCCTCCTCCTAATCCTCGAGTTTCATTAACTGTGTATGCCTGTCCTCTTCCAACACTGTGACAGAAGTCTGTGATTGGAAATAACGGCCTCTGAGCTTGATAGATACCTTTCCCTCTCCCTGATTTAAGTTCCCTTTTGTAGAAATCTCTTTTGCTCGAGCATTGATTTAATGTTTGTTTTGACAAAACACCTGTCTCATAAGATGCTGCACCTTCACAATTCACCACTTTATTTCCTACCTCTGAAGTAATGTGGAGATTCTTCATATCAAGCTGTACAAAATGAGCAGAAAAACAAGTTTAAAAAGTCAGGTAAAGTTTATAAAAATTACTTTTTAATTTGCAACCAAAAATTATATTTAAGCATGCACAAATTGAACATGCATGAAAATTTTCAATGCTCATTAGATATTATTCCGTAATGGAGTGAAATAACTATTGTATAGTTAATAACTTTAGAATTTTTCAAAGTATATAACTAATACAGTTATGTATCCATCACTTTAGTAGTTTACAGTGGTCAACTATTTAGCACTACATGCCAGTTGTTTTAGCTGTTTATAACAGTAAATCATTTAGCACAAGCTGAGGTACAAAATTCTTTGCTTAGATTATGTACTTCGAACGTAAGGATGGATGCTATGACAAATAACACAACATTCGTAACTTTCACACATTTTATTTATAACTTAATATTATGGTATTCCTTCACACCTCAACCAGAGTTTTGTATAAGCTTTAATAATTCAATATCTATAAACTAAAAAAAAATATACATTGTACAATTGTCAAGTTGACTTTGCAGGAAGAGGTAGCAGCAAAAGTAGTGACAGTAGAAGAGCTTTTTGTTAACTGATTTCAACACCCAACTCGA
This sequence comes from Carcinoscorpius rotundicauda, assembly GCA_011833715.1. Lineage (NCBI taxonomy): Eukaryota > Metazoa > Arthropoda > Merostomata > Xiphosura > Limulidae > Carcinoscorpius > Carcinoscorpius rotundicauda. The sequence goes on along the minus strand of CM022391.1, from coordinate 126,661,320 downwards.
AATGCCCTTTCACAACCATTATTTCCAAAACAACTTTCAACACTTGCCCTGAAAAGTAACCAGTACATTGTGATGTACTTGTTAATTTAGATTATCAAGAGAACACAATGTAATCAGTCACACACAAACACAAGTTCAACTGTTTCAACAAAATTTAATGAATAACAAATAGTGCCCTATTCTCAGAAACCCTTACCATTTCCGCGTCATTAATTAAACATCTGTATTTAAATATTTTTTTTAAATTCAGTTTTCTAAAAATTGTTTCCAAATTGCCAATATTATGCATTGTACAGGTTTTCCTTATTTCTTACTGGTGATATTTTACAGGTCTCTTGGAGACACAACCATCTGCTATGCATGTACAATATTTAGTGATGAATATCTGATAACATCTTATACAACCATTGTAATTATTTCTGACAATTAATTCAGTAAACTACAAGTACATATATCACATCAAATTAACTGAACTGTAGATATGTTCTACCCATGAACTGACAGTCTTTACTTTTTGTCATTTCTCAAATCCTTTGTAAACAAATGACAGTGATGCAACAGACACACATTACATATTTCTTTTACAAATACTGTCATAGTAATGCACTGAAACTTTAATATCAAAATAACTTATTCAATGAAAATCACCTATTTGTGAATACTAAACTGTTAAAGTCTTTTACATTTATTACTTAGTTTTACAAAGACAAAATGAACCATCACCAGAGCCATTATGCCCAATATAGATGAAGTTATTGTTATTTGGAATTAAGCACAAAGCTACACAATGGGCTATCTATGCTCTGCCCACCACGGGTATCGAAACCCGGTTTTTAGCATTGTAAGTCCGCAGACATACCGCTGAGCCAATGGGGGACATAGATGAGGTGCACAGATACCATTTACATAATCTTTCATGGCTGTCTTCTTACTTCATGACAATTACAGGTAAATGAAAAGAATGATACCTCATAAATAACACAAGTCAACAAAGTTTTTGTTGCATTTATATCAAACACTTGGTATTACATAATTTCTTGCCCTGATTTCAGATCTGAAGTTATTTTTTTTCTCAGTGCTCTACTTTTTTTCAATCAAGGTATTTGAAAATCTCAAAATTTCATCATCACATTGACGTCGTAGTCTATCATGAAAAATATGTGATAAAATATGTTATAAAACTCTTTAATATAGCTGGGTAATAAAAAAAGAAAATGCAAGATAGTATAAATGTATTCAAGTTATTTATATAAATTCAATTTTATATCAAGTTATAATTCAATTTATTTATATAAAACTGATTAGTAGATAAAACATTTGTTACTATGAGGAGGCAAAGCTCATTTGTAGTCTACTCAGGCATGAATTTCTGCTTGTAGCTCTTGCATTTGTGGGCTGTCTCAGGGCATTCTCGTTTAATGCTCCAGCAGTAATCTGCCATCATATGTTTGTTCTATCTCCTTTGTAATACTCTTCCATGGTCTTAAGGTCCTGATGGAACTGCTCGCCTTGCTCATCACTTACAGCTCATGGATTCTCAGGGAATCTATCAAGATGACTGTACAGGTAATGGAGTTTGACACTCATGTTACATCAAAGATTGCAAAAAACTGACAACATATTCGCTACAAGGGTTTCATAGTTGTCAGCTTTTTTATTACTGAGAAAATTTACCATCACCACCACAAATAAAAGCCATGCAGTCCTTTCCTTGTCGTTCATCTTTCTGACAAATTCTTGATTATGCACAAGTGCACGAATCTGTGGTCCATCAAAAACACCTGCCTTGATCTTCTAAAAGGACAAACCAGGGAGCACAGAAAATGTGTTGGAAGCATTCACCGTCAGTATTCAACGCCTTCATAAACTGTTTCATCAAGCCCAGAGTGAAATGGAGAGGAGATAATATGATCTTTTCTCGACTGACAATTTGACCATTGACAATATTTGGCATACCTGCCTTCAGAGTCTCACGTATGGGCCACTCCTTCTGGTTCCAGTGCTTTTCTCGAGCTCGGCTGTCCCACATGCAAAGATATCAGGGGTACTTTTTGTTGACCTAGGAGGAAATTTACCATTTTGAGGTCCACACAAATTGTCCAGTTGTGCTCGTGGTATTTTAGTAGGTCAATTACAGTCTCAATGCCACTTTATTCCTCTCGTAAATAAACAGAGTGTCCAATTGGAACAGTTGCATAGACATTGCCATTACGAAGTAGAACGCACTTCAAACTTTGCTTAGAACAATCTAGAAATAATCGCCAGTCATTTGGATGGTATATTGACATCCCTAATTCCTGGAGAAGACCTGAGATATTATGAGAATAAACAAACATATTCTCCTCTATAAAAAATGGCACAAAAGCCTGCTCCCGATTTCGGAAGTATGACACTTTAGTTGTTTGGCTCAGCTGATTCTTTTCTTGCATCCTGGAAGCTAACACTTCAGCTGCATTTTTGGAGAGACCCAAATCACGCACAAGGTCTACTCTGGCTGGCTAAACTGTTGAGGAGTTAATGACTGTGAGGTCTCATAAGAAGGATCGCCAGAGGCTAGAGACAAATGTAACGACAACCTCACGTTATCATAGCTCATGCAGCACTGAAGCTGTCAGATGTACAAGAGCATTGCAGCAGTTGCAAGAAAAAAGAAGAAAAAAAGTGGAGAAGGAACTTGTGAGATCATTATAAGAAATGTTTCAGAAAATATGTGAACAAGAAATCCAAGTAATTTGGACCAGAATTGATAATTCAACAAACTAACATTTATAGAGATATTAAGATGTCAATTGGTAAAGAAATAATTGGTTGATAAAACAATGAAGCAAGATCAACAGAACCATATGGACAAGATGACATGTGGAAATGTTTACAAAAGGAGGAAAAAATTAGTTAACATATGATCAAAGAAGACATACTCTTTGTAAACAAAACTATTAATAAAAAGACAAAATGTGTGTTTGTTTGCATGCAACTCCTCTAACCCTATCGTACCAATATCAAACATAATTTTATGTAAACATCATGAATCATGGGAAATGTTCTGAAGGGTCCAAAATTGAACTTAATCCTATTTCTACTTTGTAAAGCAAGTCGGTTAATTATGCTCACCCTATTAAGTTAATCTCAAAGAACCTTGGCAAATTGATGCTTTAAACAATGTTGAATATCATATATGGATTCTAAATTACAGTATTAAATTTACTGAACTGTTTTTCAACCAACCATGCTTTTCTGGTGGTCAATGAGATGCATGGTGAGATCATCTCAAAATTTTTATTTATTGGTAGATGAAAAGTAAATTCCAAATGATGTTCATGAAGAAGCTTTGTTATAGTTATAAAAAGCTGAGACAAAGTTTACATTCAGGATATTACTTTAAAAGATGATTGCTGTTAAACTGGTATCGTTTTAATAAAATTTAAACATTCCCCATCATTGACAGGTATTTCAGCTTATCAGTAATATTTTTAAGTACTCGTGTACGAGAAACAATCCATAATGGAATTCAAAAATCCCAAAGTTGGAAGAAAAAGGATCTAATTGATGGAAACAATTATGAAATAAACCACACTAGTATTTGCAAATATCTCTCAGCATACACAAAATGAAGTAATAAATAATTGTTACCAAATAGTGTAACAATCCCTACCCCCAAGAAAGAGCAAACATTGCAAATAATTTGTATTTAAATTTTTAAAATCCTGAAAAGCTTGAATACATTTCATTTCATCAACAAATAACTGACTTTTCTTAGTTACTGTTAACTTAGTTAATATATTCAAGCTTCCCAGAAGGGAAATCTAAAATCTAAATTCAACTTTTCCTGTTTCTTCAACGTGAGAATTATGAAAAAAAAAAAAAATCAATTTAATTGTTTTATCACAAAATATTCATTTTTCCACCCACAACTGACATCTAACATGAAATTACCATCTATGGAAAACTTACCATGGAAGAAGATGTAGCTCCTTTATCTGTAATAATTTTTTTTATATATATATTAATTCTTCTTAATACCAAGAGACACGGAAAAGCATAAATTTCATAAAGATCACTTCCGTTAAAAAACTTAAAAACAATTACAATTAAATCACTGAAATGAAAGAAATAAATTTTGAAAAAATATAGTTTCAAAATCTATAAAAAGCAGAAAAGTTTTGTCAAACTATAAGATTTGGTTGTTTTTGTCAGGAATATACATTTCATATCAAATTATTATTCAAAAGTATAAAAGGTTTTAAAGTTACAACATCCTGGAATAAACAACTATAATAATTTAACAAAATTAACTTAAACTGACCTTGGTCAATATTATTAAATCTTTTATTTAATATAAATTTTACTAAAAACTGTAAACTATGTTATTCACTAACATTAATATTCAAACAAAAACATTTTTTCTTTATAAAAAAAACATGCAAATTAAGTCCAAGTAAATCAGTGATATCGAGAAAACCCACTTGAAAAGAAATATATAAATGCAAAAATGGCTCATTTGGGTTGAGAAAATATTTTACATAGAAGAGTGAACAACATTTCGACCTTCTTTGTGAACCTGACGATGACCAAAGAAGGTCAAAACGTTGTTCACTCTTCTATGTAAAATATTTTCTCAACCCAAATGAGCCATTTTTGCATATATAAGTCCAAGTAAACCATGAGGAGGAAAAACATTTTGTCTTGTCTAAAATGACACTAAAACACAAAGATTACTTGCCTATACTCTGAGGTCTAAAGCAGAGAGAGGGATGGTGGTTTCTTAGTAAAGTGGAAGATTGATTTATCCCTGATGTTTCACCACTTCTGTTCAGGCTTATTTCTTTATAATGGTTCATCTCAGCCTTTATTGAAAAAACACAAATAATATTTATAACCACACTAAAAAAACTGTATAACATTCAACAAACTCAGAAAAGAAAACTAAAGTAAAAAAAAAAATCATAAACAATACTATTTCACTTTGGAGATGCTATATTTCTGGTATCAACATCATGTTTTATACCTTCCATAAATTTATAATAAATAATATACAGTGTTAAATACTACAAGTGAAACGTGGTTCAAGTCCAAGCTTTGTTATGTAACAATGCACAACTTATGGAATACCTTGTAGGATGTAGTCTAATTGAAGGACAAAGCTGCATAATTTACTACCTATAGTCTTCAATGTAAGGATCAAACTTCAAAATTTTAATGTTATATACTTGTATGGAACTCCTATGTACATTAAAGAACATACTACATCTTTACAAAAAGAAAAAGGTTTTCCATTTGCATTTTCATGTAACCTGAACCACCATAATTTATCTGAAATAATTATTCATTAACATACTAAATTTTAAAGAAGCAGTAAGTTACAATCATATGGATTTATCAAAACAAAATTAGAGTCAGTTTAATCAAGCACTGACTTTTTTATTGCAAACTTTTACAAACCAAGTTAAAAACTAAATTTACCTTACATCTGTTTTTAATCAAGCTATGAGTAATAAGTCTTATTCTCACTTAAGAATATAAACAAAATATATTTACTTTCATCATTTCTAGCTTCATTTTTCTCTCTTCATCAGTTTGAGATAATTCAACAATTAGTCTTAACGGTGGTTTCTTATGCAGCTCACGAATAGCAGTTTCTGCCTCAGCTAATGACGATAAATGCACCTTTCTAGAAACAAGTTAAAAAGAAAAAGTCTTGACATCGTAAAATTAACTTAAAGCCAGTTGTCAATTATATTACATACTGTGTGATTTATGCAGCATGAAGAAAACAGAAGTATAACTAGTGGAGCACAAAATAGGTTTAAGATAAATCCTTCTCTAGTTTCTAAAAAATTTAGAAATTATCTGTTGAAAGCTAAAAGTATATTTGATGAAACAACTTTTTCTTTTTTTTTGTCAAGTTCAACATACGCACCTATTATGTCCTGAAACCTTATGTTGTATATCGTGACTTCATCGTACTTTTAAATACTCATTTATTTTCAGGATTATTAAATAGAAAGTTTAGCTGTTTTATAGACTAGATACTCACCTACATGTGAACACAGCTTTAAACTTTCATGCAATAGACTTTACACCTTATAATTTTGGTGCAAGTTCATAAATCTGCAGTTTATTTTTGAAAAATAAGTCACTGTCAACTAGGTTAACTGTCATTAAAGGATCGAGGAATTTTACCAAACTACGCAGTCTCAATGAAAATAAAGGTATTTGGATGAGAACAGTGGCTCGAGCAGAATGACACACCTCCTCATATATCAGAAGAATCTGAACATCTCCCCCCCAACCATACTCCGAAGTGATGAACAAAATGACAGTCCAATTGCAGGTTGTTATCACTAAATGTGGAGCTTACATCGATCACGTAGTACAGAAATGGATTACAGGAACAAACTTTCATCATCAGTTTTCAAATAAATGTATTCATTATTTGGCAGTCATCAAATTATCTACTTTTTTAAGATACATTAATATGTGCAATTTTTGATACCCCAAATAAAGCCTGTTAGATATACTTAAGGTCACATCAACTCTTATTATGGCAAGTTGCTTTGCTGAATATTCTGTAGTTGATAAAAGTCAATAATGCTTTTACAGAAGAACAGTAAGAAGTAAAAATAAAAAATAACTACGTCCGCAAACAATTAAGCTTCTTCGGTTTATGTTACAACACATCATAAAAGAAATACTAACATTTTATCATGTCTTTCTTTACTGGCACCATGCATGTTTCCAGTAAAAAACAGAGATGGCAGCATTTCACCTGCACACGTGTTTGTTCCATGACACTCCAAAAAAAGCCTCTATCAAAATACTATCAGTCATTTATTACACACTAAATGTTATAATGTATACTGCCTAGACTTGCTGTTGGTTAGTAGTATGTGCAACATTCATGTCACAATAATATTAATATCATATCTTTCTTTACTGTTTCGTGCACTATTTTAAAGTTTATAACATTTCTACGAGCCCACACACGCTCACTGTAAACTATTCATTTAGTTTGTTTGCACAGCTTCAAAGTATAAGGAAAAGAAACCGATATTTAAAATAATAAAAAAAAATGAAGAGTCAGCTTGGTTACACCAGCACAATGTTTTCTTTAACACTTTGTGAAACAGCAAGGTTACACAGTGTCACCTATTTCTCTTTTCACTCTATACTTTGAAGCTGTGAAAACAAACTAAGTACTTAAACTAATTGCATAATGTTCAGAACATAAGAGAAGAGCTTTACATACCCATAACCAGTGATGTACTTCGGATTTCTTGACTGACCAACATAAACATCCAAAATCTGGCCATAAGGAGCAAACAGGTTTTTCAGTCCATCCTAAATATACAATTAACGAAACAAATAAAATCACTGAATTGCAATAATTTACTATCCTTAAAGAAATATTACTTTTGTAAAATCAATAATGAATAAAAACCTTAAAACACTTCTTTGGTGTTTCAGGTTGATGATAAAGAACCCACTCCTTAGGGATTAAAATATGAGATGACTTGATTGGGTAATGAAAGAAACTTCATCATAAATGTGCAACGTTTTAACAAGCTTATGTCATTGCCAGGGGCAAGTATTTGATAATAGGCATAGGCTTGTCAGAACATTGCACATCTTACAAATAATAGGCAGTGTATGTGTATATATCTATGTATATATGTAACTGAAATAATGCAGTCTTGTGCCATATGTTAAATATAACCACAAACAATCATCCATTTCACATTTTAGATATTCAAGATTTGAACATAAAAATAGCTACAGTTTGTACAACAACTATTTATCACAGAATATAATTTTAAATAAAAGTAAAGCTCCTCACAACAAGAACATGACTTTCACAAGGACGAAACATACATGTTTGATTATATCTTTACTGATGTAATTTTTAAATAAAGTACCAAATAATGGAATTCTTAAATTTTTTTCAATAAAGGGTACTACTTTTAATATATAAAAATATTATGGTTTATACCAGTGCATTCCAAACAATTTTCCTATGCATCACTTCCCAAAAATACTCTTCAAATAAATACTTAAGTATGAATACCATGATTAGTAATGTTAGAAAAACACACAGGTTCAACAAGTCTCGATATTAATGCATTAAAATCCTATAAACCAAACACTTTCGAAAGGTGAACCTTTATTTCTTCATGGACAAACTGTGAATGAATGACATATATGAAGGGAGTTAAGCAACATCACAAAGGTCATCCAATTTTACATTATAACTTTGCAATTATTCACATACTGCAAAATTTGTAATAAATTACAATATTTTATCAGTAATGTTAAAGTACCAACACAAATATCAATAGTTAATAAACTTAATAAAAAGTAGACTTTTTAATACAAATGTATTAAATAAATATAAAGAAATAAAAATTAGAAATTTTACTTAAACTTTCTAATAACTATTTTTAGTTATGAATAAGGTCATTTAACAGCTTAGCACTACTTTATACAGATGTACACCTTGCCACATATAAAGGCTGTTTGAAGCATAACAGTAGACTTAATAAATGGGTGGTGGTTGGGTGCTATACTAGTTTATTTAAATAACTGGATGGGACTCTTCTTACTAGTATAATTCATTTACTGGGCTACCAATGAAAACCATTCTACCATAATGGGGGATGGAGTGCTAGCTTCAAGAGGCAAGTTTTTAACTCACTTACCCCCACCAAATGATAGTACCTTTTTTTTTTTTCTTATTCTTATTTTTCGATTATTTTTTTCTTCTTTACATTGGAGAGAAGACACCATCCCACAACTGTCTGCAGAGAGTAAATGGTGATATAAATGTGGGCTTGAGTACCCACATCTCTCTCTCCCAATTTCTATTCCCGTATCTATTACCACTTCTTTATTCTTTTATGTGAAACTGGCAAATGGAAGTTAGGACTGATGCTGTATCTCCACTGCAATGTGGGTCCTACTTCTGAAGTAATCTCCAAAACCTTGGGTATATTTTACTTCCCACATTATAACTTGTCCCCTGGGATCTTTTTAATTAGTGCAGCATTTTTTGTTTATTATTTTTTAACTTATTTTTGTAACAAGTCAAAACAAATTAAAATAATTAGTCAGAAGTATGGATTTGCTCTTTATAATGCAATCTTTTCTTTTGATTTTGTTTACTCAACATTATCAGTATTAATTTTCTCTAAAATACATATCTGAAGCTACACTTAAGTGTTTAAGTAAAATAAGAGTGACATCTGGAGACTGACTAAAAAAAAGGTTACACTAATCAATTTATAAAAACAGGCCTGAAAAATTATCTTCTTAAATAGTTAGTTAGTTTTAGGAAATTCAATTTTCATATTACAAAAATAAAATAAGCAAAGATTAAATATTAGTTTTGTCACACTGATGACATCAATGAATGGAAGTTTGTGATTCCCAGATCTAGATTAATTCTGAAAGGTTGAACAGTGTTTATATTAGCAGTCCGATAAGCTTCCTTTATTTCTCTATCAACTTTAGCTTCAAAATACTGTTTCAGTAAGCATTCCCATGTCAATATCTCATGTAATCTAGATCACCCATTCAGGTTTTGCTGACGTTTTGCCTTTTTTAATTTTTGTAATATAACTGTGGAATATTAGAGAATTTCAAGACTCACTACAAAAAGTATCGTTCTTAAAATACAAAGAAGTTTGCTAAACATGTTAATTTTAATCATTCACAAACATTTGCAAGTTTATACATTGACTTGAATAGCCTTCAACACATTATTAAATAACACTGCACAACAATTATTTTGAAAAGTTTTTGCTGATTGTGACAGGTACCTGGTGGGTACGCATAAATATACTTTTGGTTTTGCTTCATCATGTAGGAATTCTGAGAAATAGACAATTTACTGTTTACTAGAAATAACATATTTAATAGCATTTATGTTTCTAATATGCTGTTAAGTTCAGCATAATTAAAAGTTTTGCTCTTGATTTTCATTTGTATTTAACGTCCAGTGCACCACGTTGCAGTGTCCAACAATAGTCGGAAAGCACTGACGGAATCCAGTTGCCCTGATATTGTTTTTTCCATTGTTGCAAAACTGAAGATTTCGATGAAACAGTACATGATAGGCAAATTTGAATGTGATTTTCGTGATAAGCAGCCAAGTCTGTAAGGAACACAAAACAGTGTTAAAGAAGCAAAAACTGTGTTGTGTAGTGTAACTGTTTGTTCACAAAATTCTCTTCAGTTACATCAATAAAACATTTTAAAAAAGTAACAATAAAGCATTTAAGAAATTACTTTATAAAGATGTGAAATTCAAAGTACAAAATCTTTATAATAAATACATCCAAGCAGATCTTAGCATTTGACTCATTCATTAGCTTATAAAACACCAGTTACTAACACTAAGATAAATGATTAATTGAAATGTCACAAAAATAATCAACTGATCAAATTAATGTTCATGGTTAATTCTGTTTGGGATCATTAACAATCCAAGTAATTAAATTACTGCCAGTGTAATTTCTCAATATTTTCCCATTAATCTAAGCTTCTTCAACTTGATCAGTGCAATGACTCATTTAAATGAGCAAATGAAATATAATCATTTCTAATTATTCTAACTACCTTAGTAGTTTTAGACAAGAAACAAATTAAATAACTGTATATCTAAGGTAAGGGAGGATATTCCCAAATTTAAATTATCTAACACATAAGCTCCCCTGATCCACTCATTTGTTAATACAGAAAACAAATATTTTGTGTAGTCACTCCATTATACCTAAAATGTGCATTAGGTTGGTTGGTTGATTTAGTGTTTTATGGAACAAAGCAGCTCGGCTATCTGAACCAAACATCTGACAAAAAGTTAAAATTTAGTAAAATTTATGAAAGGAAATTAAAGTAAAACAAAACATGGTTACAAAAAAAAAGCATAAACCAACTTTTACATCTAGTCTACAACATTAAGAGAAAAACTACAGTAAATCAAGTTGTAAAGGACTTTCTGCAGAGTAACTGTAATTATCATAACTCACCAGGAAGACTAGCAGATAAATAAAAAAACCAGGTCAGTCACCTGAAGTTGGTCTTTCCAGTCCTGGTTCCTAGTTATTTGACATTATGACCATTTTCAAAAAAGAAAGTAATAAAAAAAAGTTTTAAAAGATGTGTAGCAAAATTATAATAATAACAACTCACCAGAATGACTAACAGGTAGTTCAAACAGCAGCATTAGTCACCTGAAGTTTGCCTTTCCAGTCCTGGTTTCGAGTTATATGATGTTACAGCCATTTTCTTTATTTAAGTCAAACTAGATGGACTATGATTCCCTTTTAAAGACAGTCTAATGTATAAATTAAAAAACCTAAATGGCATTTAAAAGATTAATGGCCTTTAAAATCTAAAAACATTCCAAAAGCGGACAATGTCACCATCTCCAATAGCACTGTCTGACATTATGGACAAACCTTAAGACAGAACACATTTAAAATGGTACCGTTGTTGAGAGTCATAACAGATGTGGCTTATTATGACCTGAGAATTACACAGACCACATACTGGTGCATCAGTCCCAGATAACAGATAGAACAAATTCCTTTTTCTGATTCTTATGGAAGCAAGATGGCCAAAGTCCAATATAGGGTTTTATTTCGAAAAGCTTGTTTTCGCTTTGCTCACTCCAAGTCAACTGCCAGCTGGCTCAGAGCCGAGCCTTGAATACAGGACCATAGTCCATGTATGAAACAGGCATAGCAGTAATAGTGCCAGAACAGATAGATTTAGTGGCTGTGTCAGTGAGCTCGTTCCTGCAAATACCAACATGGCCTGGTATCCAGGAAAACTGGACAGAAGTAGATGTTAGAGAGAAATGGGTCAGTCTGTGTCAACTAACATGAAGTTATTCCAGGGCCAGTATAGTACTAAGGAAGTCAGTATAAATGGTGCAATTTGAGTACTGCTTAGCTTCTATGTGATCCAGGGCAAGAGAAATGGCATACAGTTCAGCAGTAAATACAGAAACTGCAGAGGGAATTCTGCATGCAACCACCAAACCACAATAAACCATTGCAGACCCAAAACAGTCACCTGATTTTAAACCATCTGTATAAATAAAAATGGAAGAATAGTTTAAAAGATGTTCAGCAAATAGCAGACCATATTTCCAATCAAGAGTGTCTAATCTTCTCAGATGACTTAAAGACAGGTCACATTGCTGTATCCACTGGTCAGCCCATCTCATCCAACTGCACCTGGATAGGAAGGCAAAAAGGAGCAATGGCAAACCATCTGTTCTAAAAAAAGTATGGCACATTAAGGAAGGAAAACACAACCCCAGGTGGGATACTTTGGTAAGGAATGAAGTTTTGAAGCATATAGAAAAGACAGTTGCAAACAGCAGAGGTGCAAAGAAGGTTCATGAGACTATGTGTAAACTCTGAACTGGGGAAGTGCAGAAAGCCCCAGTGCACAGCCAAAATCCTTGACGATGAACAGGGTCCAGCATCTTTAAGGCCGAGGGTCTGGCAGAAACCAGTGATCCATAGTTGAGTTTCGATACAATAAGAACATGATATATCTTTAGACTAGAACGTCGAATTGCTCCCCAAGTGGTGGAAGAGAGGACACAAAGGATGTTCAGTGCTCTTGTACATTTGACCCATTGCTGCTTGATATGTGGTATAAAGGTCAGCTTATGGTCAATGATTAGCCCCAAGAACTTTGTCTCAGGGACCACAGGCAGCACAACTTCACCAGTATAGAGTTCAGGATCAGGGTGAAAACTCAATTGGCAGCAAAAGTGCATGCAAATGGTTTCAAAAAGAGAGATGTTAGCACCATTTGCTGTCGTCCACTTCAGTAAACAATTGAAAGCAGTCTGAACCAAACAAGAGGAACATTAACCATCCTCTCTAAGGTGTTACAGAGACAGTTGGTCAAAGCAATTGGACAGTAGTTTGAAGGAATCTTGGAATCCTTCCCAGGCTTAGAGAAAGTTACATCAATAGCCTGGCACCAGGCATCAGGAAAAACATTTTCGTGCCAGATCCAGTCAAAAACAATCAAAAGAATAGTAAGACAATGAAAGGCCAGTTTGAGTTCCACCAATGTAAAGGACGATTATAGTCATAAAGACAATCAGCTCGAAAGGAAATAGGTGATTGCTCTGCCTGAATCTTGATGGCTAAGGTGGAAGAAGAAGCAAAAGTGTTAGATGCCTGGCAAAAGCTTTCATCTAGAGTATTGGCAATGCTCCAGATATCAGCCACTTCCTGGTCATCAGAGAGCAAAATTGACAGGGGGACAAAATTATAATGCCCACTGACCTTTCGAGTCTTGTCCCATATGACTTTGCAACTGATGGTAGAAGATGTAGAAGTTGTGAACTTAATTCAAGATTCCTTCTGGCTTTGACATCTTACCCACTGAGCACGTGCACAGGCCCAATGAAGAGCGATGCAGTTCTAGAGTGTGGGATATCTATGGAAAATACCCCAGGCCTGTTTTTGAGCCTTCCATGCTATGTGGCAGGCAGGATTCCACCATGGATGAGTATATAGTGAAAAACGTGTCGAGGTTTTAAAAATACATTGAGCAGCTGTTTGTATAATACAGTCAGTAACTGCTGCCATACCTTCATTTATTGATGTCTTACAGACAATGGCAGGATCAAGTTCTGCAAGAGCAGTGAAAGAGGACCAGTTTGCCTGATCCAACTTCAAGCGGGGCACATGGGTCAGGTGGCATTGACCACAGCCAGTTTCTCTCAGAATTATAGTAAAATGATCAATGCTTCATGGATTATTGTAAACTCATCATGAAAAATGAGAGAATAATGAAGGGGAGCAAATTGATAGATCAATAGCAGTAAAGAACTAACAAGGTGCATGAAAATAAGTAGAAGAACCAGTATTGAAAAGAGAAAGGTTGTGATCAGAGAGCATACGCTCAACAGAGCAACCCCTCCTATCAATATCAGCACTTCCCCAGAGGGGATGATGTCTATTAAATCCCCCAGGATAAAAAAGAGAGATGGCAACTGTTCAATGAGACCATCAGAGTCTGATTGATCGTAGGTCTCTCCAGGCAACAGGTAGAGAGAACAAACAGTGATGATATGAGCCAAGGGGAGCCACCCCAAGGCTGCCCATCTACAGGAATTCAAGACCAAAGTGGTATGTTAGGGTTGGACCCTTCAACCACCAGAATCCTCTCCTCCCCTTCACGGGTCACCATGCACAGCAAACATGTGGGTGGATGCTTTGAACCCAGAGGAAAAATTAAAGAACAGAACTTTCCCTGGATGATCCCCTCACCATGTACAGGAATCCACACCGAGAGGGTGTATTTGGATCTGGAATTTATATGTTGTTATACTGAGTCATTTATTACAGCCATCTGTTAAATACAAAATCTCAAAATAATTCCATTTTTCCAATGATCACCTCTCCTGGTAAGAATGGTGAAAGGAGACTGAATTTACAAAAATTATAACTACAATCAAGTTTATAGTGTTGAGAACTGATCACTTTTATACTTCCTATTAAATCTAATAACGATCTGAATGTGATCTTGCAATTTTGTAGGTTTTCATTTATCCATATTCCGAGGTTCTGACATTAGGTTTTCTTTTGAGAGTTGGTAAATTGTTACAAGAAGCAACAGTCTGAACCTTGCACAGCTGCTTTTGGAGCAAGATATCCTTTATCTTGTGTGACTGGTGAAAGAAATATCAAAATGAAATATTTTTTCCAGTTCAGAAGGAATTTTTTTCCAACAACCAATCAGAATATTGATTCACAGAATTATAAGATTCCCAATTGATTAAGTACTGTCTTCTATTACTATGACAAATAAGTTTCAAGAGAGCACCAAAATTCAGTTTGTTTCTCCAGCTTAAAAAAGTAACTGATAGCTCCTTTAGTCTGACGCATTTGGCAAATAAATAATTTAGCCAAATTTAAGAATAAAACCCAAACATCAATATCTGTTATACATCCAGGCTCAAAATTACTGGGGCCCCAAGAGCCAGTGGTCTCCTAAAATAAAACAACAACAATTAACACTTCGACTCCACATAAACAGACTGAAGTGTCTCTAAACTGAGCAGAGCTTATGGCAAACCAGGAATGGACCTTCACAAGTAGAAAAAACACTCATAAGTCACATACAATTCCACAAACATTGTTACTATGAACACCCACGTATTTTCAGTTAATGCACTTTTATTAATAATAATGCCATAACTTCATCACATAATATAACTATTTTTATCAGTGTAATAAAACTAATACCTGAAGCTTCAAGTATAAAATGCTAATTTGAACTTTTACAAAGATTATACTGTCTTTGATTGGAATTCCTTTTTTTCCCTCCTTCAAATGACACCAAGCCTGCATTTAAAAGATGTACATATTTTTTATGTTGTAAACACATTCCTAAAACAGAAAAATATAAACTGCAAACTTGCAAGTTGTCTGGAGAATCTTCCTTATCTCAAGTTCATTATTAAATATATGCATGTTAGGTTTGGTTTGTTTTGTATTTCATGAAAAGCTGCATAAGGTCTACCTGAGCTAGTCGTCCATAATTTAGCAGTGAAAGACTAGAGAGGAGGCAGTTAGTCATCATCACCACCCACCACTAACTCTTTGGTTACTCTTTTACCAACAAATAAAGAGACTGACCATCACATAACACGTCCATGGCTGAAAGGGTGAGCATGTTTCATGTGATGGGGATTTGAGCCCGTGACCCTCAGATTGCGAGTCATATGCCTCAACCACCTGGCCATACATGTCAGGATAAACACTTTTGAATCCAACTTTGCAAGACTACGCTGGAAAAAGAAAACATTACTGTTTTACAAACCCTATCACAACTGGAAATCCCCAATGGCCAATTCCATTCCAATTACATATATTTATATATTTTATTATACATTTTAAACAGTTGAAGTTATCCATAATACCTCTTTTCCATTTTCTATTTGAATTAGTAAAAAATAAAAACAGAGACTGACTATGTGGCCAGGTACTAAATGATGACACCATTATCACAAAAACACAACATAATATAAAATAACTAAATGATCAGAGAATAATAATTTAACAACAGAAACAATAATGCTGTTCACATGATGTCCTCTCCAATATGTTTTCCACATACATTTAATTACTTTATTTCACCAGGCATAGCAAGAAAACCCAGATGTGAGCTAATATCCCTGGGAACGTGGAGTTACTTACACATGTGGTCTCTTTGACCTACTGGTATCTGTACCAGCCAACTCTTCTGAGGCTGACAGATGGTCCAGTTAGGTGACTATAATTACGAACAATCCAAAGTCCTGTATGGAACCTGACAGGATCACTGATCATCTTCTGGCCATGCTCCACTCATTTTCAATAAGCTACCTTGAACCATAACAGCTTTCCACATATGAAACTCAATATTACTATGTACAATACCAAATGCTGGCATAGTCCAGAATGAGAAGCAAGTATGCAGGAGTGATGAACAAAGAATCCAAGAAATGGATGTCAGGACGTTATTGGACATTGACACTAATGCATACTAATTTCCTTTCAATACATATTTTAATTGGGAAAAGACATTAAGTTATGTTTAAGTCATCACCAACCAAGCCATTTTAGAGCACTATTAGCATGTTTTCCATTTGTTGTTAATTTGAAGATTTTGTTCATTACAAATTCAGGAATCACTAATCACTGTTTCAGGATACAAAAACTTACTATTGTAAAATGCAGCAAATGTAAACTGTTTTTTTTTTATCTCTCCTTCAAAAACATTTAACATTTAATTGACAAGTGAATGTCAGCTAGATGATAATGGATTATATGAGAATATAGTATACTAAAACAGAGGTAAAGATTCTCTTTTATTGTCTGTTTTGATTATTAAAGGACACTACTTTGAAAGGGAAAAGAAAGATTACATTACACAAAGCTCCAGAGGGAAATTAAAAATCATTCAAGTGGTGTAACAAACGTTAGACTCACTGGTTTCTTTTTGTTTTTCCCCCACAACAAAATAAGTTGAGATGTTTATATTTATTAATTTCCTTACAGTTTACATAGCATCTACTATTTTATTCTGCAGTTTTTCTTGTAACTTCCATTACAGAGTACATTTTTACAATGAGCTATAGATCTCACCCACAAAAGTTGCATTTTGGGGACTCAGCTAGTTCTCTAAGAATAGTTGAGCATGAGCCCTGTATATCATAAAGATTCACACTAACTCCATGGTAGAATCAGAAAGTTAGCTAATTTCCTTTTCCAAGGGACCTAATTGTTCAGCATCAACAGATACATAACTATCCTTAAAATTCTTGGGTTCTTGTTAGTACAAGAAACAAAGTACAAAACTTTCAACAAGACATATCCACAGATTTTTGCATGAAACACAAACACCAAAGTAATGAAACATGACAGATTGATTGATTGATTTAGTGTTTTATGGCACAAAGCAGCTAGGCTATCTGCACCAAACATATCCGGTAAAAAGGAAAAAAAAGGAAATGAAGGTAAAACAAAAAAGTATAAAACCAATGTTGAAACCTAGTCTACAATGTTAAGAGAGAAAGCAGAGTAAAAGAAGTTGTAAAGTACTTACTCTAGCAAAATGGTAATGATCATACCCCACTAGGAAGACTAACCGGAAAGTATAAGAACCACTGTCAGTCATCTGAAGTTGGTCTTTCCAGTCTTGGTTCTGGGTTATGTATCATTATGGCCAGTACTAAAAAGGTAAATTAGTAAAAGTGTGAAATGATATGCAGCAAAAGTGTAATAACAACTCGCCAGGATGACTAACGAGTAATTCAAACGAATAGTTCAAACAGCAGCATTAGTCACCTGAAGTTGCCCTTTCCAGTCCTGGTGTTGAGTTATTTATGTTCTGGGTATTGTCCAATGTCAAATTGAATGAAAGAGAATAAAACTGTCAAAAAGGAAGCACAATTAAAAAGGTGTAATGAATAAATATGCAACACTTAAATGAAATTAAAAAGATCAATGGCCATTAAAAAATTAAAAACGTTATCAAAGTGAACAGAGTCACCATCACCAATAACACAGTCCAATGTTACAGATAGACCCTGGGAAAAAATATGTTTAAAATATTGCCGTCCTTGAGAATCGCAATGATGGCAAGGAAGTAAAATGTGGCTGATAGTCATTTCAGTGTCACACAAACAACACATTGGTGCATCAGTTCCAAATAAAACAAAACAATGAGTTTTCTGTGACCAATGCGTAGCTTAGTTAGAACAACTTCCTCCTTTCAAACTTTACAGAAGCTAGATGGCCAAAGTCCAATATGGGGTTTGATTTGAAAAAGTTTGTTGTCACGTTGCTCACTCCGAGTGGACTGCCAGATGGCACGGAGCCGAGCCTTGAAGACAAGACCATTGATCCATAGTCGAGTTTTGATCGAATAAGAGCAAGCACGAAATACCTTTAACATTAAACATCGATCTGCTCCCCAACTGGAAGAAGAGAGGACATGGAGGATGTTCAGTGCTCTTGTGCATTTTACCTGAAGCAGCCTTAAGTGTAGTATAAAGGTCAGCTTATGATCAAAGATAGGCCCCAAGAACTTGGTCTCCAGGACCACTGGCAGCAAAACTTCACCGATATGAAGTTCAGGATCAAAGTGAATACCCATTTGAGGGCAAAAGTGTATGCATAAGGTTTTAAAGAGAGAGAAATTAAAGCTGTTCGCCAGAGTCCACTTCAGTACACAATTGAGGGCAGTTTGTAGTTGCCACTCAATATATCTCATGTTTGACGACTGACAAGAGATGTAAAAGTCGTCGACATGCAGGCCATTCGCAACAGTGAGAGGGAGTTGTTCAGTGATGGCATTTATCTTTATACTGAAAAGTGTGACACTCAAAACACAACCTTGAGGGACTACAAGTTCCTGTACAAAAGAACAGAAAAGTGTCAAACCCACACGAACTTGGAATCTCCTGTCCATTAAAATAATTTTAATAAAAATGGATAAATGGCCACGTAACCCACATGTATGGAGGTCTTGCAAAACACCATACCTCCATGTTGTGTTGTAAGCCTTGTCTCTGATTGATGTTTCAAGTCGAATTAGGTGGTCTGTGGTGGAGTGCTGTTGACGGAACCCACACTGGGTGGGCAAGAAGAGGATGTTTGATTCGAGGAACCAAACAAGACAAGCATTAACCATCCTTTCTGAGATCTTACAGAGACAGCTCGTCAAAGCAATTGGACGGTAGTTTGAAGGAATCTTGGGATCTTTCCCTGGCTTAGAGAAATGTAAAATAATAGTCTGGCACCAGGCATCAGGAAAAACATTCTCCTGCCAGATATGGTTAAAGACAATAAGAACATCAAGAGAAGCAGGAGATAGATGGTGCAGCATGTTATATTGAACATCATCAGGTCCAACAGATGTACTGGCAGACCGATGAAGGGCCATTTTCAGTTCCATCAGTGTAAAAGGACAATTATAGTCAAAGAAACAGTCAGTTTGAAAGGAAATAGGTGAACGCTCTACCCGAATCTTGATGGCCAAGAAGGTGGAGGAACAAGCAGAAGTGCTAGATACCTGGCAAAAGCTTTCACCTAGAGTGTTAGCGATGTTCCAGACATCAGTCGCCTCCTGACCATCAGAGAGTAAGATCAAGAGGGGGACAGAATTGTAGTGCCCATTAACCTTTTGAATACTGTCCCATATGGTCTTGGAACTGGTGGTAGAAGATATGCTGGTTGTGAACTTAATCCAAGATTCCTTCTGGCTTTGACATCCTACCCACCTAGCATGTGCACGGGCCCGTTGGAAAGCAACCTGGTTTGAAAGTGTGGGATATCTACGAAAAGTATTCCAGGCCCGTTTTTGAGCCTTCCGTGCTAAGTGGCGAGCAGGATTCCATCATGGACGAGGATATTGTGGAAAATGTGTCGAGGTTTTAGGAATACGCTGAGCAGCTGCATGTATAATACAGTGAGTTACCGCTGTTACACAGTCGTCTATTGATGGATGATTTACAATGGCAGGATCAAGTTCTGCGAGAGCAGTGAAAGTGGACCAGTCTGCCTGATCCAGCTTCCACCTGGGCACGCGGGTAGGGTGGCATCGACCACGGCCAGTCTCTCTCAAAAGGATCGGAAAATGATCACTGCCTAGTGGATTACTGTCAACCCTCCATGAAAACTGGGAGAATAATGAAGGGGAGCAAACTGAGAGATCAATAGCGGTAAAGGACTGGCTAGGTGCATGAAAGTCAGTGGAAGAACCAGTATTGAAAAGAGAAAGATTGTGATCAGAGAGCATCTGCTCTACAGATCGACCCCTCCCATCAGTAACAGCACTTCCCCAGAGGGGATGGTGTCCATTAAAATCCCCCAAAATTATAAATGGAGATGGAAACTGTTCAACAAGAGCATCATGTTCTGATTGATCGTATGTCTCTCCAGGAGACAGGTACAGAGAACAAACAGTGACAGGGTGGGCACATGCTGATCAACCAATAATGCCACTCCTCCATGTACTCGTGTCGAGTGGGCAGGTCTTTGTTATTGGAAAGGGATTCCAGTGACTGAGGATACGAACAAATGATTGTTTTGCCTCTTGGGGTGGGAGAAAAAGATGTATCAGAAGAAATGCCTGTATTTGAAACTGAAGGATGTGGATCTTGAGATTTGTTGAAAGGTATGGGAGGAACAGAGATGGGTGTGGAAGTCGATTCATAAACCTTTTTAACCATGGAGGTCAAAAGGCTTTTCATTTGTTTTGAAAACAATTCTCTTGGAGGCACAGAGAGGTCTGTCTGCACTCCTACTGTAGTTGTGGAACAAAGTGCAGCAGCATATGTCCGAGATGGAGTGGTGGGCAACAATTTCCGAGCCTCAGGAAAACTAATGCTGCACCTCTTTTTCCTCCAACCATTTTGGGCAAGAACGAAAGTAGGAAGGGCGAGAACCATTGCAGTTGATGCAATGTGGGTCCATGTCACATTCATAGGCATCGTGGTCCTTGCCCCCACAACAAGCACATGTCAGGGAACCACAACATGATGTCTTTGAGTGGCCGAATCTCTGACGTTAGAAACATTGAAGAATGTTTGGAATGTATGGCCTAAACCTGCAAATGAGATAACCTACCTTGATGGTGGCAGGTGCACATGATGAAGTAAATGTCAAAACAAGGGTGGAGATGCACCTCACTGCAGAAACTCCTTGAGTGGAGAGACCAGCAAGAATCTCTGACTTGAGGATGTTCTTCAAATCCCTCTCAACAATAACTCCTCATGATGAATTCAAAGTAGCATGAGGTGTAACCTCAATATGTATATCCCCAATTGCCTTTGAATTCAAGAGGAGTTCATTGTGTTTGGATGTGAATGTTTCAACCAATATGTCTCCAGAACGAAGCTTCTTTACTGACTTTGGAGAGCCAGCAGGTCCCTCTAGTCCCTTCTGAATAAAAAAGAGGGACAATTGCCCTAAAGGTTTTTCCAAAAGAGAGTGTAATAAAAGAAAATGAGGTTTGTGTGTTTCAGATGTTGAAGATTGCTGTTCAGAGACTTCAAGATGTGGTCACTTACCCATTGACTGTTTTTTCACAATTTTATTTAAATTTTTTGGAGGATCCATAGGAAAAAGGAATAATTTCAGTACCCACTAACCCCACCCACCATGGAGCCCTACGAGGGGACGCACTACAAAGTCATGCAAGGACAATGCAGCAACACCAGGATTTTGTGAGCACTATACCCAAACACCAGCATCAGGCACAATGTCCACAACACCCATTGAGAACTTCTAACACTGGTACTTGGTTGACTCTAGCCCAAGTGGACCAGTTTATTGACCCAAAAGAGCCCACCCAAAGGCTGCCCGTCTACAGGAATTCAAGGTCAAAGTGGTGTGTTAGGGTTGGACCCCTCAACCACTTGGATAATCTCCTCCCCTTCTCGGATTGCCACGCACGGCAAACACATGGATGGATGTTTAGATTCCAGAAAAGGTAACCAAACAGAACAGAACCTTCCCTGGGAGGTCCCCTCACCACGTACAGGAATCCACTCCGAGGGGAACATGACAAATAACACACATATTAAGGTCAACCTTAAGAACATAATTATGATTTGTAGCTACAGATTCTCACTTGCAGATCTGCTCATTTGAAAATAATTTTATAATTTATTTTTATGTGATTATAATTAATAATTCAATGTAAATGTAATGAACAGTCAGAGTAATGAAGCATTTGATTTATTTTGCAAGCACAACAAATGCTTTAGCAAGTGAAAAACAGAACTTTTCAGGAATTACGTGTATGACACATATACATGTCAAAGAAAGAAAAAACGTTCAAACTAGCTAATATATAGCGTAAACCACAAAGACAATATTCCAAATGAAAAAAGACATGTTAATCATAAGATGTACTCCAAGTCATGATGTGCAAAAAAGAAACAAGTGATGAAACTTTGTAGAACAGACAGCAACTACTTTTTGTGGAGATACCAGCAACCGGAAAACTTTCAAAATATTGTCCTCTACACTTGTGTCTCCATAACAGGTAGTTGCTGTCCGTTCAACGAAGTTTCATCATGAATGCTCTGTCTGACCAATCTATCAAAGAATAAGAAACAAGTGGTTTATCTTACCTACATTACACAGACATGGCCATCTGGAGAGAGAAAGACTACAGAAAGGTTATACCATTAAGATTAACAAAAGGAAGTAAGTTCTGTATTTTATATAACTAGTAGAACTTCAATTAGAAGAAAGTCAGAGAACTACATGCAAATAGAGTGCTGAAAAAAAGCTTATGAATAAGCTGTTATTATGACTTTGTTCTGGATTCATAAAAGTATGGAATCACACCAATTAAAATAAGAACCTATGTTGAAGGTAAGCAAGTTGAATTGTTATACAACTATGCTAAAATGTGAATAAAAAGCTGTGTTTTCAGTTCTATCACAATAAATTAAAAGGCTGATTGAGACACTGCTCAAAGAAATCATGGCTGTGTTGCAAAACTCAAATAATATCCAATGAACAAACTCTACCTTAGTAATTATTACTACCCTCTCTATAATAAGATGAAGTTCAAAGAAAAGACACTGGTAGATTCAGTAAGACTTATTAAAGAAATAATACCTTGGTTAAGAGATATTTCAGAAGAAATGTTAACCTGAATAAACAAGTGGAACTGTGTCTGATTGCATTTCTCATAATCTTTAAATTGATAATTTGTTTGCCATAATATAGATTTGATTAGCAAACAGTTGCTCATTCAGAATGAATAATTCACTGTTTTAATGTGGGGACACGAGTTAACTCAGCTTCTACGTGTTGCATTTCTCCTCGTTTGTTTTTTAAATTCTCGCAAAGCTACAGGATGGCTATCTGCACTAGCCATCACTTATTTTGCAGTGTGAAACAAGAGAGAAGGTAGCTGGTCATCACCACCAATGCTTGGGCTATTCTTTCACCAACAAACAGTGAAATTGACCAATCACATTATCATGCCCCCATGGTGGAAATGGCAAGCATGTTTTATGTGACAGGGATTTGAACCCCAACCCTTAGATTTCAAGTTGAATGCCTTAACCACCAGGCCATGTAGGGCCCCATTTGTCCTTGAAAAGACAAGTTAGCTCATCCTGATGTTGTTTGACCATTTATGAAACTGAAAAGCTGTTTTATCTTGTCCGAGCAACTATTTCTTCTTTAACAGCTGTTCTGTTTTATTTACATGGATTTGTACTGGTGGTGTACATTAGTAGTGTTGTTTTTTTTAATATACCGCTGTTACAACTACATCAAACAGACATTATAAAAGCACAACTGAATCAATTTTGACTGAAATTTTAGCTGACAACGATTCTTTAACATCAGATTTTAAAACTGATGGTGAGTCCAAATTTGATGTTGATAGTTGAGAAGGTGAAAATAGTCAAACTCAGACTTGTCATCAATTCCAGAATCTGATGATGACAATGAATCTTCACCTTCTGAAAGTTAGGTCAAAACTGATGCAGCTGTGTTCTTATGATATCCGTTTGATGCCACAGCTGTGTTTTTATGACTGTTTAATACCATTATTTCAACAGTAAACAAATTGATAAATTACACTACCAGTACACAGCAAAATAAACAAAACATATGGTAAACAATGTAGAATAGCAATAAAAAGAATAAATAATTGCTCAGGTGAGATAAAACAGCCTCCACATTTTAGAAATGTGGAAACGACATCAGAAGTTAACTTATCTTCCCTAGGAGAAGTGCTACACATAGAAACCAATTAATTACACTAAGTTTGAGAGTATTCAGTTAAAATAATTCCCAATTGAGTGAGAGTTTCACCACTGGGTATACCTCTGGTTGAAGGGTTAAGATATAGTAGATTTGAATGAATATTAGAATACGTTGAAGTATTGTACATTATTTTGTATGTCTCCAAGTCACTTCTTTAAATGCAAACCTCCTTATGTTGATTTATTCTGTCCTTTACTTGTGATTGCATAACCTGGATTTTTTTTATAAATTCATTTGTAACTGGTGTTAAAGTCCTACCAGAAACAACTTTCCTACCAGCCTCCTGTTACAATACTTACCATTCACAAATGCTTTTTTTAACCCCACATATACAGGTGAGCCTTTACCTAATTTGTCTGTTAATTTGAAATATAAAAATGTATTATCACAGAATATATCAAAAATGAGTACCCTTAAAAATATGTCCCGAGAAGAATAATTATTGAAAAAATAATCTGTGAAGATAGACTAACGATTTTAATTTAATGAATCAATTTTCTGTTTTATAGCAGTGGTAAAGTAATGGAAAGGAATAATTACATGCAACAAGTTTTACGTAAAAGCTAAATTTGTAGCATATGGAATAAACATTTGTAAAACTTTTAGATGTTACAGTTTTTGCCAATATTAATGCAGTTGGAACACTCATTCTACTGTAAACAACTGATTTTATTAGAGTTAGGTTTATGAGGCTGAACTTTTGCAATAATTAGTAATGAAACTAAGTAAATTAAAAATAAACAAAACCTAATATTCTAAAAATAATGAATCACTAAGTTAACATGTAGTGACTATATTCCATCCTGCTAAGTCTTGAAGTAATATGGTAGTAACAAAACTATCTAAACATCTTATGCCTTTGTGATACACCATGGATACCCAACTTTTTGTATACTGCAAGTCACATTCAGAACTGAAAAATAATTTACTACCCTAAGTTACTAGACAATGCTCAACAAAGTAACTCAAACATGTAACTATATATCTGTTGGTTGGCATAAAGTATTATTCTATTCCTGTACTCAAAAATAATTTACTTTTCTTCCAAGTTATTGGCTGATGTAACCAACTGTTTGCCTACTAGTTATAGGGTGTGGAAAAATGTTAATCTCTGTGCTGTTATACCTCAGAATAACACATATTTTGTATTGTATTCTGTTTTAGATTTTATTTTGTAACATGTATGAAATAGCTACAAAAGTTATCCAAGTTAATAAAATCAATCAAATGTACAGTAATGCCTGTAGCACAACAAAATTAAAAATGTGTTGTGTAACATCTATTTTTGCTTTTAAAAAAATTACTATTTGTTAGTAACTCGAAAAATAAGTTGTAAAAACTTTTAAAAAAGGTCAAAAACACTCAATCTCCTCAACATTGTTGAAATGTGATAACCAGGGAGGGTGTTTCAGATAGAGAAAAATAAAGCAAAAGCAACAAGAAATGGGAAATACTATTTATGCCTATCTTTTAGGTTAATTTATCCACCTAAAGAAAGATTCTGGAGATACACTTCATTTATAATATATATGTAGACACACACGCTAATCACTACCAACACATGTTAACCCTTATCACATCTATGAAGAGGCCTAATACATACTTTGATTGGCTGTATCCTTTACTGTGAACTGCAGTTTTGCCTATTCACAATTCATCAGCACAACTTTGGTCAGCAAAGCAAAGAACTACCATTTAGCCTCTTATAAACAGTTGGTCCACTGAATAATGAATTTGACGAAATGTCACAACATTATTCACACACCTAAATTAATTTAGGGTAGTGTATGTTAAAGTAAAATGGACTGAAAACCCCATGGATATTAAGTAATGTTTTTATGATGAATTAAACTAACCAAGTCCAAGTTATATATCTGTTATAGTAACTTAATCCTAAATGTATGTAAAGAACAATTTTTTTTTTTCAAAAGTCACCTTTTCCAATCCTGGTGGTACACCTTTAACAAAAAGAACAACTTTCTTGGCCTCCCCCGGTTTCACTGATCCTTGTGATCCTTGCCTAATAATACAAGAAAGAATATAAACTTGTCTTTAATCTATATAATCAAATGCAACATATAAATTCTGAATTGAAATACACTGAACATGTAAAAACTACAATTGCCATAACAAGCATCAAAATGAAATCTGAAAAAAAAACACACTTAAAATTAGAACTTTAATGTTTCTTAAATATGTGCCAAGTTTTTCAATTATTCAATAAAAATAACAGTCTATATTTGGCTAAATAATTTAATATTTGAGTTTAGTTTTTGAAGTACATTAAATTCATTTTCAAGAAAATTAATCCATGACATTAAACTTAACAAAATAATGATCTTTTAAGTTTCAGGTTTAAAATATTCATACTTAAAAATAAAGTACCAAACTGGGCCTATGATATTAAATGACACCTTTTAAATAAAATGAAACTAAAATCAACTTAGTAACAATGAATGTTTCTTCAATACTTCTATGCATGCACCTTTAAATATTAAAAAAAAATTTACTACAGCTCCAAGTTACAGAAAAATAGTGGCATTATATACAAGACAGTTCCTCAACTTGTTCTCACACTTGTTTCAAGTATCTTTTCAAACTATTAGTAAAGTTAATAAATCTTTGATATTAACACTAAAAAGTGTTGAATAGACCAAGAAAAATCAGTATATTGAAGCTTTAACAACATCAAGAAGTGTATGCTGCTATGGAGTGCCAAGTTTAAAAATTAATTGCACAATTTTATTTTATGATGTTTCTGAAGTAATAATAAGGTTATGACTTTTGTTTCAAATTTCAAAAAAAGTCATATACAATATAAATCAATAAATTCACGTATGGAAAGACCATTTTTGTCACGACTGATTAGGCTTCCTTTCAAATGTTGCAGTTCATATTAGTTATATCCTAAAAACATGCTGAAACAAAAGTGAGTTAAAAAATAACACAAAAATGTTGCACTAATTCAAAATACACACACACATTTTAAGAAAACTTGTGAAATTTATATAAACAAGTTCCGTTACATCAGATTATACTGAATTGTGTTGTTGGTAATTTTTTTAAAACTGAATAGCTTTAAAACCATTAGAACAATTATTTGAAGATTTTTTCTGATGGAATATTAATTTTTTTTTTTTTATCGACACCACAATTTTGTAAATTTAACACTCTTCACTGTTGGGTTTTATAAAACATTTACCACTTACTAAATAAATCTGTCAAAATAAAGAAAAAACAGAATAAAGTTGTACAGATTTAGAAACTTTGTCATGAAAAATATTCTTACATTTTTCTTGGTGGCAAAAATTCAACTGGCAAGTTTGCACCAGGACCCCAGCTGTACGAGTTGAATGTCAAAGAATTATAATCTTCAGTAAGAGGATCCCAGTCATCAAGATTCTGAAAACTAGAACACAGAAACACGTTTACTGGTGATACCAATAATGTTCATACACACACAAACAAAACACTTTTGTGGAGACTAATCTTCTGTTATCAATGCAGTAGATGAATGTTAACATTAAGGGTATAAAAACCTCTTTCAACTGTACTCATTCCCTATGTCTACCACACTTGTAACAAAAACGATGCTTTTAATAATTCTGATGGGATAACAGTAACTAACATTACATACAAGGTTGCAGAAATCAGTACAGATTCTACATCTTGAAGAGTGACCTTTAATATGGTCTCATGTATGTGATATCCAAATTCTCAAGTATTTCTTTTACTATATTTTGTTGATTTAGCAACACTTGGCTATAACAATGGCAGATTCTGTTATCATATAAAATTTAAATGTTAAAGCCATAATGGAGAGAATATTTCCATTACATACAGAGAAGAACTAACTGAACAAATTGATTGCCTACAAACACTAAGTACATCAATCAATCATAATGGTCATTAAATCAATTAATGTCACAAAAATAATTAACTGATCAAATTAGCATTTATGATTATTCCAACAATTCAATTATCAAAATATTGTCAATTATTTTCAGTTACATTAAATTTGTTTAGTTTGACTTAAACAATTACTTTATATACTTCATTACTGAGATTTTTCAAATTTTACTTACAACTGTCACATACATAGTTTCTATGACTGACAAGCCAACTGTGGAAACACCAAGAAACAGTGAGAGTATTACACTACAAATATCAATTACAACTAATAAAAATAATCAACTAATCAAAATTAGGGGTTCCAACTATTCCAACAATCCAAGAGTCAAATAAATTACTATTGTGTAGTGCTGTTGTTAACTGTAAAGCTACATAATGGCCCATCACAACTGGTGAAACCCAACTGTTAGTGAATATTGTTTTTGCTTCAATGGTGTAATAATCAATTAGTTCATGAGTCTATTGATTAATTGATTATCAAATTCTACTGATCACCCAGTTCTAGTGCCAAGAATGTCCAACCCACAGTTTGAGCACCCCTCCTAATTTAAACTATAAGAAAAAGCTATTGTTAACACTTTTGACATATCACTTGTGCAGGGGTTCATAGTTTTAACTTCTGAACCCCTTCATAAACCAAAGAAATTTCTGTGATACCCATACACAGAGCATTCCACCTGTAGAAGCTGTACAAAAGTGAAAGTGATTTAAATAATATCTAAGTTAATACAACTTAAGTAAAACATACTTCAATCAAAAATAGTATTTTGGGGGGATGGATGAGAAAGTTCCATGTCAGGATGTCAAAAAATTTATGAAAAAGGTAAAAAGTTATAACTAAATATATATCAAACAGATCAATATCAAAAAGAAATAAAATACTTTAAAGAAAAAACATCAGGCAGGAAAGAATTTTGATAACCATATATCAAACTGCATTAAAATATTCATTAAAGACAAAGAATCAAGAACATGCAAAAGCTAAAAAAAAAAAAACACTAATAAATCAAAAACCTAAAAATTAAGCCTAAAACAATTTAGAATACAAAAGTTCAAAAACATGAGCCTCGTTTAATTGTAATGTGGTCTTTTGTGCGGAACGATTGAGTCTGCTTGAAAATGTGCATAAATTAAATTACGAAAAGTTATTATTTGGCTGTGCAAATTTATTCTTTTTTAAAATTTGTTTAAGTTTCTCTTTTAACATCATGCAAAACACCCATCATTCAAACACACAGCGTTCGTTAGGGTTGACAGTGAGAAAAAGAGTTCTATATTATTATATGTCTGCGGACTTGCACGCTAAAATCCGGGTTTCGATACCCGTGGTGGGCAGAGCACAGATAGCCCATTGTGTAGCTTTGTGCTTAATTAAAAAAAAACAACATTATTTTTTTATATGCAAAAACGGCTCGTTTGGGTTGAGAAAATATTTTACATAACAGAACCTTTGTGAACCTGACGATGACGGAAGAAGGTCGAAACGTTGTTCGCTCTTCTATGCAAAATATTTTCTCAACCCAAACGAGCCGTTTTTGCATATAAAATTCTCAACAAGTGGGTTTCTCGACATCACTGTTTGTTAGTTCTATATTACGTTAGCAGATCTTGTTATACTGGAACGTGTAGATACATTAAATGTTCTAGACAAAGCAAGAACTTGCTTTTGGATTTAGCAGAGTTGAAGTATTAACTTTGTTAATAGGTCTAGCAATTCTGCATTACAATGTCACTATATTAGGCTTAAAAATTACCACACTTAAACACTTCATCTAATAATACACTATGGCTTTCTTTATTGTAACAAACGTTACTGTCATTCCCTGCTAGCGTAAGTTTTAACTTTATAAGCTATAGTTTTAAATTTTATTACACAATTTCTTACAGTCTTAATTTCCCAAATATCAATTTCTATTTCAATTCCGTTTTCGAGAATACAACTGAATATTAATAACTTGAAATAAAAATAACTTATTAAAATCAATTAACCACGTTTTACATCATATTTAAACACAAAACTTAGTTTTCACTACTTAATATAATTAATGTATTATAATACACTTTCTTTCTTCAAAAGTAAAAGTAATTTAGAAAATAACTAAATGAAAATTATAACTGCATACGTAGATTTACGTTCACCACTCTGCATTTTTCCGCCTTCCTGTCGCACATACACTTTCACGTTGATTTCATGTGTATATAATTTAATTCACTAGATAGTCTTCTCGTGGCAGTAAAAATTCAAACATCATGTAATATAATTTTGGTCGATTTAACTTAAGGAAATAATACAAATTGTCAAATAGTAAGGTATTTTGGACAACTGTTTACTTTTTTTAGACAAAGAAATTTTCAAAGAAATGTAAAAAAATACATTTTTACAGTTGTCATTGTTGTTTTTAAATTTCGCGTAAACCTACTTGAGCGCTATCTGCACTAGCCGTCCCTAATTTAACAGTGTAAAACTAGAGAAAAGGCAGCTAGTCATCACCACCCACCGCCCACTCTTGGGCTACTCTTTTACCAACGAATATATTGAATATATTAATTGACTGTCAAAATATAACGCCCCTTCGGGTAATAGAATAAACATGTTTTATGGTGTATGGATTCGAACAGGCGACCTTCAGATTAAGAGTCGAACGCCTTAACACGATTGGCCATGCAGGGGCAATTACATTTTTTCAAAATAAATTTTATTAAAAAGACAATTCGAGAAATATATATGTCTTGTCAAATTTAAAGCTGGAACAGATAACAATTTGTTAAATATTCGGAGCAGTTCACACGCAATTATTGTAATTTTTAAGTTTCAAATTAAATTTTTGAAATCACCAAAATATTTTTCACAATTCATATTCCCTATAAAACAGGTTGAGCTCATAAAGTTAGACAGATGTGATGACATTCCAACCTCGTATAACAGCAACAGATGAACTTAACCGACAGTTTAACAGATATTTACTATCGGGGCTAGCATTTAAGGCTAAATTTAGCACGTAACCTTTAATGGATTTGTTTCTTTAGATGTTTTCAAATGTTTTTGTTTTAATAAATGAATGAAATTTATACGAGAAGCACTAATGGCAAGGGCTTATCACAATTCTTATTATGTTTAATACATTTCCATTTCCATGGGCACAAATATTTGGATACACCGTAAAGTGTCACATTTGTTCCAATACCAAGCTTCAACATTTTGGATTTTGTGTCACTTACCACCCTAAAATTAATTGTGAAAGATAGTTATTTGCTCTGTAACATCAGTACAAAAGACTGACTTAGAATTATTGAATGCTAGATCAGAGACAATGTAGGAAGAGATATTACTGGTTGATAAATCAAGGCATTCAAAGCCAACCCAACATAAGCTGCACATATAGTCCTATAGCGAACTATAATATATTTACTACAAGCAAGACATTAAACCACGATCTCTTGTAGGGTCTAGTCTGCCAATTTTACCACCTTTACAACACACTTTGCCAACTAAGATACAGTTACATATCAAGATAGGCAAAATAAGTAATCAGTATGTTTCAGTGAAATGCAAAACTAAGGATTGTGAAACAAAAAGATTCCAACAATTAAGTTCATAAACGTTTTCAAGTTTTTTAACATCAGTCTCTATCATCCATTTGACCTCCATAATGATGAAGGAAAATGTCAGAATGTGTAACCCCTCTTTATTGCCTTCATCAACAAGGAAGCTTTGATATCAACTGTTTTAACTATAACTTTTAAAACCAGTACTGGTGATAGTGATGATTGTTTCCCCTCATTAACTCCAGGAGGTGTTTCAGTTTAAGCAACACTGCAAAGTCCATACAGCAAAGTGGATGGAAGCAAGGAATCTGTGTCAAAAAGATTTTTTGTTTTGGAATTTCGCACAAAGCTACTCGAGGGCTATCTGCGCTAGCCGTCCCTAATTTTGTAGTGTAAGACTAGAGGGAAGGCAGCTAGTCATCACCACCCACCGCCAACTCTTGGGCTACTCTTTTACCAATGTTCCAGTGAATCTAATTAAAAGATGTTACTCTCTATTTAATTCCAAATAGTATTGAACTATTTAATTAATTTAATATTTATTAATTCATAAACTAACTTCTTATTCATTATCCATTGATTCACTGCTTCAGCTCATTTTTATTTGTAGGTACTCGCCTTCTTCTCACCACAAAAAATTTTAATATTGTAACAAAATGCCTTCGCAGCAAATATCTATATTAAACTTTGTTCGTTTGTTTTGGATTTCGCGCAAAGCTACTCAAGGGCTATCTGCGCTATCTGTCCCTGATTTTGCAGTGTAAGACTAGAGGGAAGGCAGCTAATCGTCATCACCCATCGCCAACTGTTTGGCTACTCTTTTACTAACGAATTATGGAATTGACCGTCACATTATAACACCCCCACGACTTAAAGGGCGAACTTGTTTGGTGCGAGTGGGATTTGAACCCGCGACCCTCAGATTGCAAGTCGAACGCCTTAACCAGGACAAATTAAACATTCAAAATAATCAATTCACTTTGTACTCTTAAGTTCCTTGAACAGTGGTAATAAACGAATAAAACAGTACATTCAACTGTCTTTTCAACAAGAAGTTTAGTAGTTTTTTTTTCCAAGGACTATAGTATGCAAATGGTATCGACTCTTTTTCTCGCAATTGCTATTCTGTCAAAGAGAAAATTATCTCTCTAGTTAATTGACGAAACAAATCTATCACTTGTTCTACCTCTGAATTGGTCTCTACAGGAAGTCTGAGCTATTCCATTAGTTAAATTTCTACTGGAATTTTTTTCTTTAGAGTTAACCCATGGTCATTCTCTCATTGTACTTTCATCAAAGATGATAATCATGATAGTTGGCCTTTTACTTGAATTACCTGTCCTTCTGGGTTCTCTAAACAACATTGTTAATTCTTTTCAGTAGAATGTGTGGTCCTTTCTAAAATTTGATACACTTTAGAGATCATTCTTTCTTGTTATAAGAATTCTTTAGCCATAATACGTAATTACAATTAAATCTAGTCTTATCAGCATTAATATCATCGTGATTTTCCATTTTTATAACAATTTCTTTAAGGCTTTCTAGAATAAAGTCACATATGATATTTTTATTTTTTAGGCTCTTGAAAGATTATTTCAACCATCAATCCCTCAGAATATTCCAAGATGTTTGGTTCCACTATCTTTCAGTTACTACATAATGTATTATTCCTAATAACACGTATCATAAGTATTTTACTTCCAGGTGGTACAATGACCGTTCTTTCTGTTGTCACTGAAAGTACAACCTCTTCTGTGGTTATTGCCATGTAGTGCACGGGGATTTATTTCTCATAGACTGTAAAGCTCACTTAATCTCGCTTTCATGTGAAATTAATTCTCAATATGCACGCATAATGACATGTGGAGAAACTCTCAACAGTAAAAGTAGCTTTTAATTTTACTTTAGCGGAGAATTTGTGTCCACTTTCTGTTCACATCAGTATCTTTTCTTTCGTCATCTATAATGGCAATTTTCTCATCTTTCATTGCTATAATAAACAAATTTGTTATTATCTGCTGGTGGGACAGCGGGAAGTTTACGGAATTAAAACGCTAAAATCTCGGTTTAACTTACCGAGACAGAAAGAACGCATATAGCCTGTGTTAATTTGTGATATAACATTGAAGAAAAACAAATATCCTTATCCATTATAATAAACTGCTATTACATATACATATAGACACACACAAAGGAAGAGAAAGAGACTTTTATTAAAAAAAAAAAAGGCATGGCATGGTTTAGCGCGTTAAGGCATGCGCTTCGTAATCTGAGGGTCGCAGGTTCGCACCCGAATCGCGCCAAACATGCTCGCCCTCCCAGCCGTGTGGGCGTTATAAAGTCACGGTCAATCCCACTTTTCGTTGGTAAAAGAGTAGCCCAAGAATTGGCGGTGGGTGGTGATGACTAGCTGCCTTCTCTCTAGTCTTATACTGCTAAATTAGGGACGGCTAGCACAGATAGCCCTCGAGTAGCTTTGTGCGAAATTCCAAAACCAAAACTAAACCATTTAAAAAAAAAGAAGAACTAGGTAAAGGTCAAAGCCATAATATGTCACAATATCATATCTCAAAATATATACTCTCTCAATAACTCACTGTAAATCTGCATACTTACTTCGTTAAAATTGGGTTTCGATACCTATGGTGGCCAAGCACAAATGGCCCATTCTGTTGCCTGTCGCGTAACTACAAACAGAACATGACAAAAGTAGACAAACAAAGGGCCCCCTACAGGCTATTTAATAAGTTTCTTTTCTGCCAACTGTTCAGTGTCAACATCAGGCTTAGGTTCTCTTATAATTTGTATGTATATAGGTTTTGTAGATGTACGTGGTGTGGTAGGTAACTGGTAAATTCACGCGTGTATATATATATATTTACAATTGGCCTTTGTTTGATTGATATAATGATAAGTTGAATGTGATTGTGAATTTGGTTTTCAACGCTGAACTGAAAATTTGAACAGAGTGAACGAACACTGGTATTGGTAAATATATACGATACAGTTCCTTTCTAATGCAGTAATGTTGACCCTAACGATGTTTATGTTACTATACCTAATTTTACTTTGAAGTTTAATTTATGTATAAATTATAATTTTTCACCTTTAGTTTGTTTACATGTTTTGTTGCCGAGTAACTAACATTTTATCCTTTGTTTTGTACAGTGATTTTAAACACGTCTGTTCAATTTAAGTTTAATGTTGCTTTAATTTTGTAAGGTAACTTATAATAAAGAGTCATTAAACTTGACCCACATTAGTAGTGTTCTTGATATTTTATATATTTAAATCCTCTAAGCTGTAATTTTGTTACATTGTTTTTTATGTTAACATTCAATTGAAATATTTTGAATAATCTTTTGGAAATGCACTTTGCTGAAATGTAATTGATATATGATATTAGTCAACAGCTGTTGCTAGTTGTGCGTAGGGGCACTGTTTCTCTTTTAAGTTCTACATAAGACATCTTCTTTGATGCTGGATGTCAGCAGCAAAGACAGAACAACAAAAATGGTAGAACTTCAAATGAGTGATGCTTTCTTTTGTTAGTGGGGTAAGAAAACCCATAGTATATGTTTCTTTTGTGACATAATGGTTAACATAACGTTTGAGCCTTATCAGTTAAAACACTTCATTCTGTAAAATGAGTTTTTAGTTGCGTGTGTGTTTTTTTTTAATGAAGATTAATTTTAGAATGTAGATTAAAACAGCAACTCTTGCTACTAGGATTAATTGTAGGATGGAAAAATGTCATAACAGGACAGGTCAAGGTTCTTAAAATTATTTTTTGCTTAAGAAAGTAACAGGAGAACTTATGGAAATAAATTTGATTAATGTATCATGATTTTTTGTTTTGTTTTTTAATGGTAGAACCAAGAGTCATGCATTTCAGATTTGACACAGTGGAAGTCCTTTTGCAAATCAGGAACTTTTATTTTTAAAACAAAATTATCAATCTTTGACATTAGTTTCTTTCAACTGTAGAAACATGCAACAGCATTGAGAGTTATAAAATTGAATAAAATTTTGGCTTCAGACCCCTTTGACATAGTTATATCACTTCATTAGTTGTCCAAATTTTGCAAACTTTCAGTGGCAAACATTTTAGTTTTATAAAAACTTGTCAATGCACTAATTTATAAGATACAGCTAGAATGTAGTAATTTTGTCTTTTTTTGAAATATGTGGTAATTTTATTCTAGTTAATGATTATACTAGAGGAATCCCTAACAATAATAATTAAAAAATGACTTGATTGCATTGTATTATTTGCCAATTTTTGTCACTAGTGCTTAACTTGTGTTTATAAGTATGTATGGTTGTGTAAGATAAGATAACTATAAATTATTTCTGATTTGATAAATGTATTATAATCAGTTTATGGATTCATGTTATATGCTTTAAGATAAATTTTGTTGTCTTCATAATACTTTTCTTTTTAACTTTATTTACAAGATCCTGATTTCATGCATATTAGCAGACTTCAACAGCTCAAATTAGTATTTTCTAAAATGAGAAAGATGATCTTTATTTGGAGTACTGTGTGCAGTTTTGGTCAAGATATCTTAGTTTTGACAATCTGTTAGAGAACATCTAAAGGAATGTTTCAATATGTTTGATGATTCTGGAGATATCTCACTTGTCACTAGAGAACAGGTTGAGATTTCTCTTTTGAAAGGGAGAAAGATCAAACAGGAACTAATTAAACTGTTTAAAATTATTGAAGAGTGAGATGTCTGATTTTATTTGTACTAAGTTCTGAGGGTGAGAAGATAAGTGTTCATAAGTTTAAGATTTGGAAAGTTCAGAAATGCCTTCCGTGAGGCAATTTCATTTCTCTGCCAAGGTGGTAAATTTTCCACATAAAATATGAAAGTAGAGTAGTTTATGGAAAATATTGATGAATATTTGGAGGATCAGGGTTTGATTCAGTGATTAGTTTTTAGGTTGTTGGGGTTTATAAAGTCAGATACTGAGGGGACTTTTGTTCTTTCATGCTGAACGTGCATATACAGCTTGAATGAGAAAAAAACAAAAACAAAAATGTTAACTCATCTTTTACTTCTCAGTTAATTATTTATTGTCTTGTAAAATGCTTGTCTCTGTTATTGACAGTCACTCTTATCAGCAAAAATAAACTGCTGTTACAAAGTAAACAAAATATCATTACAACCAGGATCAATCAGAAAACATTTTCTTAGAATATAACAACACAATTCCAAAATAAAACTTTCAAATGGCTAAATGGCAATTTTATCACTTATAAAAGAGAAAAAAAGAAAAGTTAACTTTTGCCTGGCTAGGACTAAATATAACTGTTAACAAGTAATATAACAAATATTTTATTACTTTCAATAAATGTCAAAGGAATTGGTAATTACTTTTGATAATATCAATAAATAGATATTTGGTTGTGATAGTTTTTTAGATAGTGAAAGAGCACTGTATAATTGGCTTGAATAATTTAACTTACTATTCCAGGATTGTCTTCTACAGTCTAATTGAGCATGCACTCAAATGGTATCATGTTGTCTGTATTTAATGTTGTATTAATTGTGTGATCCAAATTATGATAACACATTATGTTGCACTTTAAGGTAATTTGTGCAATTGATCCAAGTCATTCTGTGGTACCTGCCACAAATACTTAAATTCTTGTCATGTGTGTGCAAACTTTACTGTTTGTTCCAAAATGTATGTGTGTGTGTGCGTATGTATATATCATTACTTTAAATAGAAAGGAAGCTAAAGTCCAAGCACTATCTCTTGAGGTACTCCAATAGTAATCATGGTCCAATTTAATTGGTCTTTATCATAAAATGTTTGATTAATTTCTTACTGTCCTTCATCAGCCTCCACCATTGTGATTTTCTTAAGTAATCATTTGTGTGGCACCTTATCAAAAGTCTGCTGAAAATCTGAGTACACCATTTCTGTCGTACAGATAACATTTTCAAAACTTTAACAATAGTATTTTCCATTAGTGAATCCATGCTGGCTATTTTTATGGCATTGTATTTCACTAAATAATCTCCCAAGACAAGAAATGTTTTCACTACAGAAGAAAAACTCATCCTGTAATTTCCAGGGGAATTGTATCACCTTATTCAAAAATAGGAGTAACATTAGAAACTTTCCAATTCTCAGGTACTTGTATGTTGTCTGATGATCTACCAGAAATGAAAGGAAGAGGTTTTTATATATTTTGTCTGTACCTGGTGTTTTATGTTTGTGTTAGTTATCACTAGCATATTAATATCTATATGGTTCATGTCAATTCCAGTACTTCCTACTGAATACTTAGTGAATAAATTACTTAATTTCTAAGTACGTATTTATATAAGTAGAATTAGATGTATGATGTTATTGTAAATTTACATTTATTTTATTGTTTACTATACAATTTTTACTTGAATTTAATATACAATATGTATTTACTTTGTACCATTTATTAATTAGTGTCATTCTGAAGATAAATGATTAGTTGAAAGATGAGATATATCCTAGTAGTGTATCCTGGATAGACAGTGGCCTGAATTCTAAATTAGTTTGGAAGTTTTTGTGCACTACACAGTCTAGGATTTAGAGATTTTTTAATATATCATTTTCGTGAGACTATAGAACAGGGGTGGTCAAACTGAGGCTTGCGAGCCACATGGAAATATGTTGGCTGAGCTTCTTTTTGTATCAAAATTAACATAAAAAATAAATAAAAAATCTTCAAACTTTATAATTATTTACTGGGTATAAACTGAAAGTCCATTGGATTAAAACCCTAAGTTTAATGTTTGTGGTGAGTAAATATATTTAAGAATTTAAATCCCAATTTTAATGCTAGATTTTAGTTAGGGATTAAAGAAATTTCAGATTGACAAGGATTATTGAGGAATTGTACTGGAGGATCAGTAATCATACAAGCTAGTGCTGACAATGTTAGATTTTGTGGGCGTGGCTTGCAATCGCTTGATTCTATCTGTGTTGCAGGCAGTGAAATTAGCAGAGTGATGGCGTGATACTGGGTGCTGCAGAGTATGGTTGCATGTATGTGTTGGAGCTAATTGTTCTTATCACTTTAATTTTTTAGAAGTGTTTGTGAAAATTTTATGAATGAAGATGAAGTTATCAAATTGTAAGTAGCGAAAGTATGAAGATGAAAATTGAAAGTTTAAGCCAGAGTGAGAAGAAGATCTTACATTCACTTTTAAAGGAGGTAAACCTTAGTGTCTTATCTGCAATGTGTTATTCAATCTTTACAAAATCAGTAACTTGAAATGCCATTCTGAAACAAATTGCAAAAACTTTTCATCTGATTATCCATCTAAATCAGAATTGTGGAAAGACAAGTTAACTGTGTTAAAATCATTACTAAATAGCCAGCAGACACTGTTGAGAACATTCAGTAAGGAAGTTGATACAACAGCTGAAGCTAGTTATCTTATATTGTGGGATATTGCTCATGCTAAATGTCCATATTCTGATGGTGAATTTGTTGCAGTGTTAGATCTAAATAACACAAAATTTCAGTGACTAACAGCACAAACACAAGCTTCACGCCACATTACAGAGAGGTGTATCTCCCAGATCAGTGCTGTTGTTGCAGGGAAAATGCAAAATGAATTAAAGAATTCCTTTGCTTTCAGCTGAACCCTTGATGAATCTACAGACATACAAGACATTCCACAACTAGCGATATTTGTTCATTATTTTCTCTGAGGTAACTGTGAAAGAAGAGATGTTGGACTTAGTGGCACTAAAAGAAACAAATTGTGGTGTTGATATTAAACAAGTGCTTGACAGAACCTTAACAAATGCTGATATTCCACTGGATAAACTTGTCAGTGTTACAACAGATGGAGCAGCTGCAGTGATGGGGAAAAATGCAGGATTAATTGTAATTATGAAAAGTGATCCCAGCTAACAGTTTGTCTCTGTTCATTTGCATTATTCATCGTGAACACCTGGCAGCCAGATAATTCAAGTATGAAGATGTTATGAAATTTGTTTTTGAAAATGTAAATCTCAAACCCTTAAATGGGAAGACCCACCAACCATTCAAAAATTTTTTTGAAGGACTTGAGCTTGAGGATAAACCCAATGATGTCTCTTTCTACTGCATTGTGAGGTGGCTGTCAATCAGCAATATCCTAAATTGGTTTGTGGATCTGTTGGAGCCTATTATTACTTTTGTTGAAGAAAAGAAAAGATTCTTTCCTCAATTGGGAAATGATGAATGGATGCAAGATCTAATGTTTATTTCTGATGTAATGAATCATCTACAAACTCTTGACTTGGCACTCCAGGAGAAGGATAAGATTGTTTCTAATCTTATCAGACAACTTTTAGCTTTCATAATAAAATAAGACTTTTTCAAACAGACATATTGTTAAGAAAACTCAGTTACTTTCCTAATCTCAAAAGGAGAATAAATACATTCCCTGATATTGAAATAAAAGACCACAAACTGGAAAAATACAAAGATAAGTTACAAGGACTGCTTGATAATTTCCTAGACAGGTTTGAAGACTTGTTGAAGTTGAAGCCCTGCTATGCCTTTCTTGCAAATCCATTCATGGTTGATATGATCGATGATGGTTGTCCAATTCTTGAACTTCTGGTTACAAAATCTTTTGCTATGGAAATGGAACTAATAGAACTATAGGAGGACCTGGGTCTAAAGATGATCAATAAATCCCTTTGTACAATTGAATTCTGGAACAAGTTTCAGAAATAAAATATCCTGAACTGAAGAAAACCAGTGTGTGACTCATCTCAGTTTTCACCACAACATACTTCTGTAAATTACTGTACTCTGTGATAAAGTTTGTGAAGTCAAAAAAAGCATTGTGCAATTCTTACAAATCAACACTTGATGGAGCTAATTCATACAGTCTTGACAACATATCATCTGGAATTTCAATGACTCACAACCAAGGTGGAAGCTCGTGAGACTTCTACTAACAGTAAATAGGATGATAATTGTATCAGTGTCTGTTTGTGTCAGAAAAATATTATGATAAGACTAAAATTTTATAAAGTGGTATCTGATTAAAATGTCTCTAATTTTATTGTTTTACATATTTTCCTCCATGTTTTGACAAGATATTAAATAAGACAAATATTATTAAAAATATCTGTTTTTACTCCTTTAATTTTTATTTTTGGCAGTCTCATTTAATGCTAATGAAATGCAAATTTGCATATTTTTCTTAGATGTTTTCTTAGTTCATTACCGTATTAAATACATTCAGTATAGTTAAAATAATAACCAGCTAGGATTTTGAAAACATTTGGTGTGTATGTGTGTACTTTGTGAGTATTGAAACTAATACAAATTAACAGTTTAAAAACTACATACATGAATAAACATTATTACGTACATTATTTTTTAATACTTATGTAAAATTTATGTAACACAATGTGCATGTAACAATAAAAATGTGTGTGTAATATTTGTTCATGTCTTATGGCTCTCAAACATCTGAAGTTTATCGTATGCGACTCTTCAGTTAAACAAGTTTGGCTACCCCTGCTATAGAATCTATTTATTAGGAAGTTTTGTTGGGAAGAATATGTTTTTGCTGTCTTTTTAAATCATAATCTCCTGAAAAAATTTTTAACTGACATCTTTACAATTATCATTTTGAATACCATATCTTGTTTGTTTGTTTTCAGATATTTTCCACAAAACTTGTATATTTGGAA
The DNA here is from genome assembly GCA_011833715.1 of Carcinoscorpius rotundicauda. Lineage (NCBI taxonomy): Eukaryota > Metazoa > Arthropoda > Merostomata > Xiphosura > Limulidae > Carcinoscorpius > Carcinoscorpius rotundicauda. Next base: position 126,619,837 of record CM022391.1, on the reverse strand, counting down.
AAACTACTTGAAGGATGTGTGGAGTGAATCAAGATAGGGAAAAGCATTTCATTGCATGTTTATTGACATATGTACCAAAAGATTTTTTGTAGTGTTTTTTAAATGTGGGAAAAAATTTAAAATTATAAAGTAATATGCTTTAATATTATCAGTTTGTACATGTACCTTGAATGAAAAGTATTTCATGACTGAAAAATACAAGTCATTTCAAAATGACTGAAAGTTTTTTATAGATAATAGAAATGAACCATGCAACAGAAAAAAGTTTAGTTAAGATGAGTGATTCAGAAAGTACAAATATACCAACAGCTGTAGAAAGGATAGTTGAAAAAAATGTTAGCCATGAAAGTGTAGAAACAGATGTTTGTGATAGGTCTTCTGAACATTCACTAAAAACACCTGGTAGTTGCAGGTTTACAAGATCTGAAAGCACATGTGGAGACCAGGATCATAATATTTTGTCCAGAGATACTTCAAAGTGTGTGTTAAACATCTGCAGTTGCAAAGAAAGTAAATGTATAAACACTGGCAGTAGTGATGCACTCTGTAGTGAACAATCTAAAGTTGAAGCTTGCTGTTTAATTACTAACAATGACAAATTCTCTCCAATTGGATTGAAACAAGATGAAAGGCTAAAAGATGAGGATGAACTCAACTCTATGAAATGCCCACAAAGAAGTGACTGTATTCAAGCTCGGTCAAAAGAGAATGAAGAAGAGGACAAAAAAGAGACAACATTCCCACAAAAGGAAAGAAGAAACACTGAAAAACAACTTGTCTCTATTAAAGATGAATCAGAACAAAGTGTGGGATTGGAAGTGGAAGAAACCTCCTTCCCAATTAAAGATGAAACACCTAAAAATGAAAGTGAAGAAAATGAAGTAACAGAAAGTAAAGTGGAAGGAATACCTAAACAAACAATACCATCATTAAATCAGATGAGATTAGTAAATAAGGAAAATACAGAAGAACAGGTCAGTCCAGCAGAGAATACTGTGGAAGAATGTAGCACATTTCTGAATGAAGGAAAAGAAAGTGAAGAAGAAAATGGTAAAATTGAAGTTTGCTCAGTGACTAACAAAAGAGACGATGACATAAAAGTTTATAATAAATTTGAAAAGGAAGAAGGCATGGAACAATTTGGTAGTTTTCACACTGAAATGGTTCCAAAAAATGAAGAAAAAGACGTGGAAAAAAAGGATGATAGATTCAATTCTTCATCCAATAGTGATTTGAGCAAGATCTCAACATGTACCACTTCTATGGCTCAAAAAATTAAGAAACCTGATGTAGATTGTGAATTGGAAGTGCGAAATAACACTGGTGAAGTTGCAGATTTAACGAGAATGAATGTTCATGTACAGGCAATGGCTAACACTACAAGCAGCTTTACTCATCAAAATTCTGTTGTGCCATGTGTCAAAACGGATGGAGAATTTTCTTCCACTCCTTCAGAGTATAGTCCAGATAGTGGAGATGAAAGTGACAACCTTTTATCAGAACTGGAAAATGAACTTGATTATTCACATGCCAAAAGTGTTCAGCATCAAATGGTCTGCAGTGATGGACCAAAATCTGCTTATCATCACAATGATGTAAAGAGACACTTCAGCAATCAGTACAGTGAAAGGTAAGAGTGCATAGACCTGTTTTTGAGTAATTATTTAATTTAATTCATGTAGTAAAATAGGCACTGGAGTATTTTTGTGTTTGCCATCATATTTACTGACTTAATTAATTCATATATACACTAATTGTATCCTCTATTGTGATAGATAAATGACAAAATTGTACAAATTACTTTCAAAAGTTACAAAGGTGTGCAATCATCATGTAAAGTCCAGTCAACATAATGAATAAATTTTTTCTTGTAATGTTTATTACGGACAAGTTAACTTGTATAAGTAATCTATTTTAATTTATTTTTAACACTCCACAGTTATATATTGGTCTTTACTTCAACTATGATGTTTCAGTATAAACCGTGACTTGTACACTTATAAAATTTCCTTTTGAAGCCGACTGATCACTAAGCAACATTAAGTCACTGGGTAACTGAATAGCAGAATAGAAATAATTCTCAGTTCTGACACGAGATAACTTTTCTGCTATTGAATTGAATCACTCAATGAATACTATACAGTATTATAAACTTCTCATTTACAAGTCGTTGATTCACTGCTTTTCTTATATTTTACCCCCTTTCCACACAGATTCTCCAGACCATAGCATATGCTCTCTTTAACAAATAGATTAATTAAAACATTGAAAAGAAAGCTCATAATGCTGCCTCATTTCTGAATTATGAAATCTTTAGAAAAGCCCTAATATTGAAAAAAATAAAGCAAAACACTAAATTGTCTATTCATCAAGTCTTTTTTTTCCTGTTTTTTTTTGAGTGGGTAGTTGAGCAAATTCACTGGTGTATTCATTCTTGATGGTCCACTGGAAGTGGGCTCTACAGAAACCCCAGGGTTTTCAATAATTTGACCTCCTGTTGGTAATTTTTTCCTGAAGTTACACAAATTGCAATTCACTCATCCAAGAATTATCAAAGGGTGATCATAGTGGATGCTTTCTAAAGCATACTTGTCTCATTTCACACTACATCTGTTACTTGACTGGTAGGATTTCTGTTTCTTCTCATCTAAACATTGGCCTGATTTCTTTTTGGTTCCCCATTTGCTCCAATCTTTTATTCCCCACTTAATTGCCCTTGGCACTGTCTGTCTTGCAGCGTTCTCCATCTACGTCAATGTTCTTTGTATTCTGGTACTGTAAAAAATTACCTCAATCAGATAATAGGGTCGCCTTTTCTCAACTGATTGTTCATTGATGGGTTTCTCTGTGTTGTTACCATTGGATATACTTCAAGTGTTCTTTGTGTTAACTATCTTTTTCTTATTTTGGCAATCTGACTAATATTTCTGGAAGAGAGACAAATCAGGTCTCTCCTATCCCACTTCTGAGATGACATATATTCAGTCCAGTGGTGTTCCTCTGGGGAGCTTTGTGGCTGCACTTGTGGGTGATTCTGGAAAATATGGAGAGAATTTAAATTAGCTTTTTCCAGTGCCCCTCGGTGTGGATTCCTGTACGTGGTGAGGGGACCTCCCAGGGAAGGTTCTGTTCTGTCTGGTTACCTTCCCCGGGATCTGAACATCCACCCATGTGTTTGCCATGCATGGCGACCCGTGAAGGGGAGGAGAGGATCCTGGTGGTTGAGGGGTCCAACCCTAACACACCACTTTGGCCTTGAATTCCTGTAGACGGGCGGCCTTTGGGTGGGCTCCCTTGGGTCAATAAACTGGTCCACTTGGGCTAGAGCCAACCAAGTACCAGTGTTGGAAGTTCTCAACGGGTGTTGTGGACATTGTGCCTGATGCTGGTGTTTGGGTATAGTGCTCATGAAACCCTGGCATTGCTGCATTGTCCTTGCATGACTTTGTAGTGCGTCCCCTTGTAGGGCTCCATGGTGGGTGGGGTCAGTGGGTACCAAAACTTTTCCTTTTTCCTATGGATCCTCCAAAAAATTTAAATAAAATTGTGAAAAAACAGTCAATGGGTAAGTGACCATGTCTTGAATACTCAGAACAGCAATCTTCGACATCAGTAACACAGTACCTCATTTTCTTATATTGCATTCTCTTTCAGAAAAACCTTTAGGGCAAATGTCCCCTTTTTTATTCAAAAGGGACTAGAGGGACTTGCTAGCTCTCCAAAGTCAGTAAAGCTTCAATCTGGTGACATATTGGTTGAAACATCCACATCCCAACACAGTGAACTTCTCTTGAATTCAAAGGCAATTGGGGATATACCTATTGAGGTTACACCCCATGCTACTTTGAATTCTTCACGAGGAGTTATTGTTGAGAGGGATTTGAAGAACGTTCCCGAGTCAGAGATTCCTGCTGGTCTCTCCACTCAAGGAGTTTCTGCAGTGAGGCGCATCTCCACTCGCAAAGATGGAGTAACACTGCCAACAAATACCCTCGTTTTAACATTTACTTCACCACCTGCACCTGCCACCATCAAGGCAGGTTATCTCATTTGCAGGGTTCAGCCATACATTCCAAACCCTCTTCGATGTTTCCAATGTCAGAGATTCCGTCACTCAAAGATTTCTTGTCGTAATTCCCTGACATGTGCTAGTTGTGGAGGCAAGGACCACGAATCCTATGACTGTGACATGAACCTGCATTGTGTAAACTGCAATGGTTCTCACCCCTCTTACTTTCATTCTTGCCCAAAATGGTTGGAGGAAAAAGAGGTGCAGCATTTGAAAATGACACATAACATTAGTTATCCTGAGGCTCGGAAATTGCTGTCCACAACTCCTTCTCGGACATATGCTGCTGCACTTCATTCCACAACTACAGTGGGAGTGCAGAGAGATCTCTCTGTGCCTCCAAGAGAATCTTTTTCAAAACAAATGAAAAGCCTTTTGACCTCCTTGGTTAAAAAAGTTGATGAATCAACTTCCACACCCATGCTTGTTCCTCCATCTTCTTGGCCATCAAGATTCGGGTAGAGCGTTCACCTATTTCCTTTCAAACTGACTGTTTCTTTGACTATAATTGTCCTTTTACACTGATGGAACTGAAAATGGCCCTTCATCGGTCTGCCAGTACATCTGTTGGACCTGATGATGTTCAATATAACATGCTGCACCATCTATCTCCTGCTTCTCTTGATGTTCTTATCGTCTTTAACCATATCTGGCAGGAGAATGTTTTTCCTGATGCCTGGTGCCAGACTATTATTTTACATTTCTCTAAGCCAGGGAAAGATCCCAAGATTCCTTCAAACTACCGTCTAATTGCTTTGACGAGCTGTCTCTGTAAGATCTCAGAAAGGATGGTTAATGCTCGTCTTGTTTGGTTCCTGGAATCAAACAACTTCCTCTCGCCCACCCAGTGTGGGTTCTGTTGACAGCACTCTACCACAGACCACCTAATTCGTCTTGAAACATCTATCAGAGAAGCATTTCTCAACTGCCAACATCTTGTATCAATGTTCTTTGACAAAGAGAAGGCTTATGACACAACATGGAGGTATGGCGTTTTGCGAGATTTCCATACATATGGGCTACGTGGCCATCTACCCATGTTTATTAAAAATTTTTTAATGGACAAGAGATTCCAAGATCGTGTGGGTTCGACACTTTCCCGTTCTTTTGTACAAGAACTTGGAGTACACTCTTCAGTATAAAGATAAATGCCATCACTGAACAACTCCCTCTTACTGTTGCGAATGGGCTGTATGTCGACGACATTCACATCTCATGTCAGTCATCAAACATGAGATATATTGAGCAGCAACTACAAACTGCCCTCAATCGTGTACGGAAGTGGACTCTGGTGAACGGCTTTAATTTCTCTCTCTCCAAAACTGTATGCATGCACTTTTGCCGTCAACGAGGTATTCACCCTGATCCTGAACTTCATATCGGTGAAGTTTTGCTGCCAGGGGTCCCTGAGAAAAAGTTCTTGGGGCTTATCTTTGATCGTAAACTGACCTTTATACCACACTTAAAGCAGCTTCGGGTCAAATGCACAAGAGCACTGAACATCCTCCGTGTCCTCTCTTCTACCAGTTGGGGGGCAGATCGCTGTTCAATGTTGAAGATATATCGTGCTCTTATTAGATCGAAACTCAACTATGGATCAATGGTCTATGGCTCTGCCAGACCCTCTGCCTTAAAGATGCTGGATCCCATTCATCACCAAGGACTTTGACTCTGCACTGGGGCTTTCTGTACTTCTCCTGTTCAAAGCATATACATTGAATCTCATTAACCTTCTCTACACCTTCGCAGTTTGCAACTATCTTTACAATATACTTCGAAACTTCCTTCCTTAACAAAGCATTCCACCTGGAAATGTTTTTTCCTTCCTCAGTGGGCAGTACTTTTTCAGAACAGATGATCTGTCATTACTCCTTCGCATCCGGGCGCAATTGGATGAATTGGGTCTATTCTTGGATAACATTGCAGATTCCATAGGTCGGCCCATCCCACCATGGCTAATTACAGTCCCCAAATGTGACCTTTCTTTCAGTCACCTAAAAAAGGCGGATACTCCAGACTGGAAGTACCGTCTTTTATTCAATGAATATCTTTCAAACAATCATTCAGTTCCCATTTATACAGATGGTTCCAAATCAGTTGATTCAGTGGGCTCTGCTATGGTTTGCTGTGGGTCAGTAGTTGTACGCAGAATCCCCTCTACAGCTTTTGAGTTCACTGCTGAACTGTATGCCATATCTCTTGCCCTGGATCATATTGCAGCTGAGCAGTACTCCAGCTGCACTATTTATACTGATTCGCTTAGCTCTATACTTGCCTTGGAATCGCTACATGTTAGCTCACATCTTATTCTCACTGATATTCGAAACCGACTGGCCCATTTCTCATTAGCAGCTACTTCACTCCAGTTTTTCTGGATACCAGGCCATGTTGGTATTCGTGGGAACGAGCTTGCAGACATGGCAGCTAAATATGTCTGCTTCAGCACTGTCATCCATATGCCTATTCCATACATGGACTATGGTGTTGTCTTCAAAGCTCGGCTCTGTGCCAGTTGGCAGTCCACTTGGAGTGAACAACGCGACAATAAACTTTTTCAAATCAAACCCAAAATTGGAGTTTGGCCACCCAGCTTCCGTAAAGTTCGGAAGGAAGAAGTTGTTCTCACTAGGCTCCGCATTGGTCACAGTTTTTTAACTCATCATTTTCTTTTATCTGGAACTGATGCATCAATGTGTAGTTTGTGTAACACTCAAATCACTGTCAGCCACGTTTTACTTTCTTGCCATCGTTACAATTCTCAACAATGACAATATTTTAAACATATTTTTTCCCAGGGTTAGTCTGTAACATTGGACAGAGTTATTGGTGATGGTGACTCTGTCCACCTTGATAACATTTTTAATTTTTTAATGGCCATTAATCTTTTTAATCTCATTTAAGGGGTGCATATTTATTCCACCTTTTTAATTGTGGCTCCTTTTTTACAGTTTAAATCTCTCTCATTCAATTTGACATTGGACAATGGCCAGAACAATAAATAACTCGACACCAGGACTGGAAAGGCCAACTTCAGTCAAATAACTCTACTATTTGAACTAATCGTTTGAACTTCTCATTAGTCGTCCTGGCGAGTTGTTATTATACTTTTGCTGCATATCGTTTCACACTTTTACTACGTTACTTTTTAGCACTGGCCATATTGACTCGTAACCCGGAACCAGGACTGGAAAGACCAACTTCAGGTGACTGACGGTGGTTTTTATTCTTACCTGTTAGTCTTCCTGGTGGGTTATGATCATTACCATTCTGCTACAGGTAGTTTTTTACATCTTTGTTGACTGGATGTCAACATTGGTTTTTGTGCCATTTTGCTTTTATCTTCAATTATTTTTTACTCCATTTACTTGACTTTTATCTTTTTACTGAACATTTGGCTACTCTTTATTACGATTTAGCCGAGTGTCTTTTAAAACTTTCATTCTTTTAATTTTGATAATGGCTGCTATGACACATAACCCGGAACCAGGACTGGAAAGGCCAACTTCAGGTGATTGACAGAGGTTCTTGAACCTATCTGTTAGTCTTCCTGATCATTACCTTTTTGCTGGAGTAAATACCTTACAACTTCTTATACTCTGCCTTCTATCTTAACGTTGTAGACTAGGTGTCAACATTGGTTTTATACCTTTTTGTTTTACCTTCATTTCCATTTATGTCTTTTACTACATTTATTTTCTTTTCTTTTTTTTTCTTTTTTACCTTTTGTCTGGCGCAGATAGCCTCGTTGCTTTGTGCCACAAAACACTAAATCAATCAATCAATTTTCCAGTGCCTTTCTTTACTCTTTTGGCTTTATATAGGACCAGTTTTTATCAGTTGTCTGTTGCTTTTTTTCTTTACTTGGTAAATAGAATGTGTGATATTTTGGGTCTTTCACTGGTAGTTGAGTCTGTGTTTTCCTTAACCCTTTCAGTGCTGAATAATAAAAATTTAATGTTTGGTATGGTGCTGAATATATGTGTTTGATACTTCAACTGATTACAGTATCAGTACTAAAAGCATGATATCTTGATAATAACTCAACAAAAGTCCCTGAAATATTCAGTGATTGTCCCCAATACTTTACATGTCCAATTCAATGCCTAAGAATATCAGGAATAAAGGAAGGTTGCCTGCTGTGCTGAGCCTTCAAGTCTACTGAAGTTGCCAACCTCACTGAAAGGGTTAATGCCAAAGAGATCTGAAGGAAAAGACTAAGTTCTCTCTCTCTCCTTCACTTGAAATTGCAGTTCATTCAATGTGTACTGCCCAATTATGTGAGGCCCGGCATGGCCAGGTGGTTAAGGCACTCAACTCTTAATCTGAGGGTCGCAGGTTTTTATTCCTGTCACACCAAACACACTTGCTCTTTCAGTCATGGTGGCATTTTTATGTGATGGTTAATCCCATTATTTATTGGTAAAAGTGTAGCCCAAGAGTTGGCAGTGGGTGGTGATGACCAGCTGCCTTCCCTCTAGTCTTACACTACTAAATTAGGGACAGCTAGCATAGATAGCCCTTGAGTAGCTTTGTGCAAAATTCAACAATTATGTGATGGGACAGCTGTGCCTTGTCTGTCATGTTTGTTTGAACAACATGCTTCAGCCTACCACCATCATGTGGATGTATATTTAAACTCTCAAAGAATAGACATACTCATTTAAATGTGGTGTTCCAGAATGGAGACAGTGGGCAACCTGAATAGATCACAATTTTCTTGGGTTCATCTGACCATCAGTATGGTGCTAAGATATTTATGCTGATTGGCACATAAAACTAATTATGACTTTGAGCCATTTCCTAGCTGGTATGTTATTGTGTAGAAATGCATAGTTTGATGGTATTTGTTTATTGGTTGCTGTCCATTGTGACTTGCATAAGATACACTTCCTCCAACCCTTGATTTTTGTGGATATTCCAGAGTCTTTGGAACTTAGGGCTGTGGTTGCATGTCTGTATTCATCTTTGCCATTGTTAGCTTTTCAACTTTTCTTGGTTCCCACAAAGAGGTCGTAATTTTGCCCTTATTCAAGTGTCTCAACTCCTAACATCAGTTCCTTGGCCACTTGGTACCTGAAATAGACTGCTCACATCCACAAGATTACTTTATTTTGCCAAAATGTTATCAGTGTAGATGACAGTTGTATGCTTTTGGAGTCTGTGAGGGCTAGGCTCTGAGAATTTCCATATGTATGGAAAACCTTAACCATGGATCCATGGGTACTACAGATCCTTACATCAACATTAGTCATTCATTTCACATATTTACCACCATTATTCACTCATTCGGTTGTGCTTCTGTTTCTCACAGATCCTCAGATTTTGGAATTTTATTCCATGGCTGTCAGATTTTTTGGTCCAGGGATTGGTAGTGAGATTTATCCCATTTTCTCCAAGGATTTTTCCTGTCCAGTTGCTGTTCTCAAGAAGATAGGAGTTTAGTCTGTGTCATAAGGTCACTGGAGAAAGTTTCTTGATGTTATACAAACACATAATCTCTGGCATTGCTCAACCATAAGGCCTTCACATCTACATGATACAGTTCTCATAAATGAGGTTTTAAGCTGTTGAGGTCCTAGTATTGTTTAGTTGAGATATTCAATGAAATAATAGCAAATCCTGACTCATGTCATCATCTTCATTTGTTTATTAATGTTTGTGTGTAAAAAAAGAAAAAAATAATATTTATAAAATGACAAAAATTAAAATATTTCAGGGGGGATTATTTTGCAAAGGGGAGATCCTCTCTGAATCAACCCTGCTTTCAGTGAGTCAGTGGAACATTTATAGACTTAGAATTAAAAATTCTGAAGTTTGTTATATTATAGTGGATTCAGCAATAGCTCAGTGCAGCTTTATTCTAAAACAAATAACAACAATGGGTAAAGGCTCTCAACTAGAAGTATCATTAAAGCTGGTCATTTTGACCACTTATGTTGCAAGTAGATAGTGTAGCTCTGGTCATATTTCATTCAAAAAAGATGAAACTAGAGAATGAAATTGTTTGAAATTTGACAAGACCTTTCCGAAAAGTATGTGTTTTCAGGAAAATAAAACCTTTACTTTTGATTTCTGTTTCAACTGTCTATTAAAAATTCGTCATCTATTTGTATTTATTTGTTTTCAGATTCTGAATAGTTCAAATGTAAAGATTTTCATATTATGTATAAAAATACTACTTATTATGTTAAATGTTTCACATTTCATTTGCATAATTTTAGTAATCAAAGTTCTTTTCTTTTAAGGTAAATTTTAAATTTTATTTTCCATTTTCTCTACTGCATCAGTAACTCTATTATCATGAACATACAGGGTATTTGTCAAAAATTAAGAAATAGAAATATGTTCTTACCTTTTATTTTGTCTTTGAATATCTTTAAAAAAATGTATCACTTACTATTTACTCCTCCATATGTTTATTTTATAAACTGTTTTTGAATGAGCATGGTATGATTTGTACCTTTTCTTTCATAATCAGCTGTTTTTTTCAATTGAACAATGTTTTAAAGTTGGCTAGCTACATTTTTAAACTGGTTTTTGCAGTAATATGGTCGTTCAGGAAGGTCTAATAACAGGTAACAGCCATAGTTGTGTAATAGGTATAGACCAACTAAGACCTACTAAGATTGTAGTAAATGTGTTTTAGGTTTGAATTGGATGTAGAAAAATGTGTGGCTGGTTCATTGCTCCAATTAAGCATTTTATTTTGGGAGCTAGTAGATTCCTATTTTTTTTATTCATGATCACTAGGGAAAAAAAAAGGTCACCCATAACTATACAGAAATTTAATAAAAATAAATTAATATTAGTTATTGCTCAAAACCATTTGTAATTAAAATATAAAACTGGAAAATAAATAATTATGTGCATCTTCAAGTATATTTTATTTCCATTTGTATGGATAAAAAATTTAGTACAGGAAAAAAAAAACTTGTTTTAAGAAGATAGTCTAAAATTGACTTTGCAGTGATACAGTAAATTTTATATATTTCATCAAACAAACATGTGCAACAGACATGTATTTTGTTCTTTATTGTGTGATTGTTCATTCCATTTTCTTTTAGCTCATTTGTAATTGATCCATTACAAAAAACATCTACATCTTTGGGCTATTTTTTTATACTGAGCTTTCCTCTTTTCCTTGAAAAACCAAGTGCCAAAAATCTTTTCTGCACTGAAATGATCCAAACTGGGTATTTCAGAATAAATTCTCTTGATATACTCAGTGACTGACAAATTATTGGTGGTATTCTGTATAAAGTTGTTCTGAGCAGAAAATATTGTTTCATCTTGTGTGGCAGAAATTGGTAGGGTCATGAGAATTTCCACAAGGTGCAAAACATCTGCTAACGTTTCAGTATAAAGATGCAAGGTTAATTGCAGGTTTTGTTTTGGAATTTGTTGTTGACTGGACTTGACACTTCATCACCAGTTCAGGAATTGATAGACTTAAATCAGTCAATAGTGAAAGCAACATTCAAAATCAGTGTGTGAGAAATGTTTCCCAGGTATTTTAACATAAAATTAACTTGGTGCTGTGTACAATAAAACAGGATATTCAAAACAGACTGTTTGGACATGTGCTGTTTTAGCTCCATGCTGTTACCCAATATTACATTTGGTGAGTCAAAATAAAGGTTTGTCATTTGGGTAGATAATGCTTACAATATCTCAATCCTTGCTTCTTTGATTTTTTATCATCCCTATTTGAAGATTTTTAAATTCACAATATTTGTGGTGCTTTCTGTATTGATATAAATCCTAGTTCTGAATGTTCAATTATAAAACAAAATGTTTTACAGAATCAAATAGGGTTTAGGTGACTTCTCTGTGGGAATGATGATATTTCTTCTGTGTCAATGATCTGAATGACCAGTAGTTTCTTTAAGCCCAGAATATGTTCAGTGTTGTTGACAATGAATTCCTCTGAGTATGTTATGAATTTGTTGGTTATATTTTTAACTGTATTTACCCAGTTACTTTAATATTTTTCTACTCCATTCACATAACATTTTAATGAGTGATGTAATAGTGATTCAAATTAATTTTTGGACATTCATAAAATTTAGGCCTTTACTTATTAGCAGTTGTAAATCTGTCGATCATGATACCAAGGTTCTGGGTGAGCATGAGTTTGGAGAATAAACCTAAGGAAATGAGTTCTGTTTTGTAGGATATAACATTGTGACTCTTCACTGGTTTGGTTATCTAACAGTCTGACGTAATAAAACATTTTACTGCCAACAGCCATCTTGGAAGAATAGCTAATGGTTGGTTATTAAATCCTGCAAGTATTAGGTGATAAATATTGTTTAGAAATGTTTCTGACCATATATTATAATTTAATAAGCTCTGTATTTCTGTACATAAATGGAACTGTAAGGTAAACCTTATGTTCATTAGCTGCTACTGGTTTATGCCCAAGTGATCACAAATAACAAATAATTCATCAATGTTGGTTGTCAAATATGATGAAAATATTTAATCTGGGGAAGGTATTTGACCCATTTGATCTCTTATCTGTATATTTAGGTTCCAGAAGCATATTTCTCAGGTCAGTGAAGACCATGCTACACTGCAGTATTATGAAGTGCAAGTGGAATTTCTGGAACGTACTAATAGCCAGCTACAACTAGAACTTGCAGACCTCAGGAAAAAGTTAACCTGTCAGGAAGTCGACCTCAAGAAAAATACAGAAAAACTTAAAATTGACTTAGGAAGCAAGATAGACAGGGTTTGTATCCATGTTTTAATGGTTGTAATAGGATCATGTGGTAAATAATTGTATGTTTAGTTACATAGTGTATATAACAGTACCTACTGTATTTTTTTGAATAAACTTTTGCCTCGTTTTTTTACTTGAAAAGGTTTATCAAGTAATGGTTATCATTATCCATTTAGAATACAAAATATCTTAATTTTCCTTTTTTCTCTCTCATAAGAATTATTGTTCATTGGTCTCAGAATTACTGTGCAACATATAAAAATATTTGGTTACTGCCTTACTTAATGTAAAACAAAAAGTTAGTGATATAACTTCTCTGGAATTTATGCATTGCTTTGTGATTGTATGTGTAGGTATGTACATAAAAATCATGTGAATTTTATAGAAAGTTATAATTTTTTTTAACTTTCTGCAAACTTGCTTCTAGTTATAAATCTGATATGTTAGGTGGACCAGCATTTGTTATTCAACATTTCATTTCATGATGGCAGTGACCTACAGCTCTGATGAAAAAGAAAATTGTACCTTATGCCTTTATTTTTTAAAACATTGCAGTTGACCAAACAGTTAGAAGTTGCCCAAAAGGACAAAGAAAATATGGTGGTAAGATATGCACAAAGTGAAAAAGAAGTACTAGTAGCTAAGAAAGCACGGGATGACTTGGAGAAGAAACTGCGGGAATTAGGAAGAGAAAAGGAAAACCTTCAGAACAGAATCAAGGGATTGAATTCTGAGAAAGCTCGTTTTTCAGGACTTCTTGATAGAAAGGTGATTCTGAGTAGATATTTCATTGTATTATGAGGTATGAAGTACAGCACACTTGATTTCAGCAAATAGGAGCCATTGAAGTGTTCCTTTCAAACATTTTTGATCAGTTTTTGTTCTGGTTCTTGCAACTTTTCTGTTTTCATTTCATGAAACGTAAACTCACGTAAATAAATGTGGTCTTTGAACTGTATTTGTATTTTGACAGGTGTTCTAAAAGTTGTTGACCATAAGTAAAAGTAGTTAGTTTAGGTATCCACTAACACTGCATTTATATTTTCTAAACAAGTTAAATTGTTTTAATTTTTTCCCTGATTGATTATTAAAAGACTGAAAATTTCTTACATAAATTCTTCAGGCTGAACTTTAAAACAGTGGCACAGGAGGAGTAATGACAATTCCCAGTGTTCAGATAAATGATGGTCCTCTGCATACTTTGCAAGTTTTATGTATTAAGAATAATAGTTATAATAGAACAATGGAAAAATTCAAGATTTTTAATGATTGATTATAGCAACTGAATTTAATTTACCTTGAAGTTCTGTATTTAAAGTTTTGAACTAGTATCTTATTGCTGTCTCATAAGAGCAGTTAAAAAGTACTGTGGTGGATTCATGTGAACAAATTGTGTTTTTTAAATAATTATACTTTATTTGTTAATATAGAATTACATTGATGAGAAGTTCCATTTTTCTGAACACTGCTGTGTGAGTGCAGGGACAAGTTGATTTTGAAAAGAGGAGCTGAAATTTTATTCAATAAATAAAAAACATGGCAACAATGAAATATAAAATTTATAGTGGAAGATATGGTATAATTTTGAAAGGATGTAGGAATATGTTCAGTTCCGCTGTGAAATAAAAATAAGTGTGTAATGTTTAATTACAACCAGTCATCTTTAATTTCTTCTTATTACAAACATATTTCCTTCTGAATCCATTTGAGCCACCCCAAACTTTATTTTTGTTAAATGTTTAATTGTCAATAGATTCTTCTTGTGTTTGTATATAGGAACTGGTTATATTGTTTAGAGCTAGTTTGTGAACTCATGTACTGATACTGAATGTAACTTTTCATTTGCATTATTCCCCTGCTGTGTTTTATAATTACATAATAAAAAATTATTTATTTTTGCTGAGTGTAGCTAAGTTGTTGTTTTGAATTAAGCACAAAGCTACACAATGGGCCATCTGTGCTCTGCCCACCACGGGTATCGAAACCCGGATTTTAGCGTGTAAGTCCGCATACATACCGCTGAGCCACTGGGGGGCCATGTAGCTAAGTATTGAAGATTCTTAAAAACTTAAATTTCTTAAATTCAGAAATTTCAAAGCTAAAAAAAACAAATAATAAATATATTTTTGATGTTGAGTAAATGACAGAGAAAGGCCTAGAAAATTAAGGAAAGAAAAGAAGTACTATTACATGTATGGTGCTTCTATTTATTGTAGCAGTTTGCATATTTTGTGAAAAAAAGGGTTTTTAACAATGTTTCAAAATAGTCAGAACCTTTCCTACTTAGCAAATCACTTCTGTAGAAAAAATCATGAGGTCATCATTTTGTTTGTTTCAATTCACTAGTTATCTCTTGTAAATGAAATAAACTGATGGTTAAATAACAACGTATGGCCACTCATAATGGAAGTAATATTTTTTATTTAAAACATATAATAACTGTAATTAGAAATAATTAAGTGGCCTGTCAGACATTGTATTTATGTATGTCTTTGAATAGGATAAACATAAAAGTAATATTCAGTAAGGAAGAATTTGAATTATAAAATAATTTTACCATTGTCTACCTTACTTGCTAAATGTAACTATTCCTATATGATAGTTCTCATTGAACAAAACTTTCTAAGATTTGAAACCAATATAACATGTAAACACTTTTGTAAATGAAGAAAATGTTTAATAGATCTTTAAAATATTCATAGTTCTGTGACTTATTCTCAATTATTCAGAACTTCTTGATGTATGTATGCCTTTAGTTAATGCCACAGGGGCTCTGACCACCAATTTTTTCATAAAAACCATAACCCTACTGCTGAAACCATTTTATTTACTTGGCTGTGACATTAAAATCCCAATTCTTCTCTATCTAATCATATTCAAATTTTCTGTAGAGCTGTTTCCAGATATTGCATTTCATATAATAAATATGGTAAAATGCCTTTTTATGACATCACACATGGGTGGCAACTAAAGTGTATGGAAAAAAACTAAGCAGAAGAACAAATCAGTAAAGCTTTAAGATCTAGAAATGGATTATATATTTTTTAGGAGTGTAAACTACTATTCTTTG
The DNA here is from genome assembly GCA_011833715.1 of Carcinoscorpius rotundicauda. NCBI lineage: Eukaryota > Metazoa > Arthropoda > Merostomata > Xiphosura > Limulidae > Carcinoscorpius > Carcinoscorpius rotundicauda. The sequence goes on along the minus strand of CM022391.1, from coordinate 126,603,973 downwards.
TAATCTGCAGATAAATTCAAAAAATAACAAGTTCAAATTTATGGAAACACACACATATATATATATTAAATAAAACAGATCAAGTTGTATTTAGTTGCAATAGTGTGTATGCTCTTATTCCCACAACATGACAGTTTATTAACATACTGTGTATGTACTAACTCGCCATAGTACTAAAACGTAATTCATCAGTATATGAAATTGACTTCATCAAAAATTTGTAGCTCAGAAAGATTGAAAGTGGTGAAAGAAAAATCTTTGGTCAAAGTGATGATACAAAAATATGAAAAGTGAGGGGAAATTTTGTGTTCGTATAGTTTTAAAATACATATGTAACTGTGAGTAAGATATTAGTGGGTGTAAGAATACTCTTGAAAAAAAACAACCAAAAAACAACACTTTGTCCCACTACCTTTTAGACCATTACAATGCCACTGTTTTTCAGTACTGGTCACAGAGAGCAGATTGAATGTTTTTAGAAAGGTTTGTCTTGATGCTTTTCATAAGCACTGATCACAGACAGCAGTTTGAATATTTTTAGACAATTAAGAAAAATATTTTCTAATAAGGTTTGTGAAAAATCTTGTGTACTTGTAACTTTTTATAAATCAGAATTTCTGTAATTTTATTAACTATTGAATTGGAATTGTGCTGTTTTTAAGTTTATTTGTTAAATGAAGTTTTTCATGGTATTTTCCATTTTTTTCAAGATGAGGAAGGTAATAAACTGTGCTAATCATGATTGTTCAGTGAGGCTTATACTTGCTTGACCCTGTTTTGAAACCTTGCCCTTCTGGAATATGTTACTCTTTTTAGAGACTGATGCAGAGATTTGTAGTTTTTTTGAGTTGAAAGTTTATTTACCTTAAATGTTCAGAGAGAGAGAGAGAGAGTAATAATTGATGCTGGTAATCTGGAATTGTGAAGTAATACAATAAGATTTTTGTCTCTCTTGTGCTATCATTATGGTCACTATTATTGCTTATTTTGTGTAAATACATCTTGTTCTTTAGGGTTTCAAGATAATGTGAAATATGTAAGAATAAAGATTCTGTGTTGTTATTCTCTTACTTGTATTTATGACCAGGTGGTTTGGGTGCTTCACTCTAAATCTGAGGGCTTCAGGTTTGAATCCCCATCACGCCCAGTATGATTGCCCTTTCAGCCCTGGAGCCATTATAATGTGGTGGTTAATTGGTCAATCCCATTATCTATATATGCAAAAATGGCTCATTTGGGTTGAGAAAATATTTTATGTAGAAGAGCGAACATTATCTGTCGGTAAAAGAGTTGTGCAAGAGTTGGCAGTCAGTGCTGCTTTACTTCTTGTCTGTCATGTAAAAATTAGGGATGGCTAGTGCAGATAGCCCTTATGTAGCTTTGTGCGAAAATTAATTGTATTTTGTTGGAATTGTATATCCAAATGGAGACATTTTATTACTCTTACATGTTACTAGTTCACTGTTTTAATATCTATTAATTAGTTTACCTGTATGTATACTGTGTGTGTTGGTAATATATACTCCAAAATACCAGAGTATATTATTTAGTAACTAAACTATTTCAGTAGTTTCATCACTTAAACAAGCTCTGAATAGTCCCATGACTTTTGTAGTAATCAATAATTATACAATTACAAAATGTCAGGAGCCATCATGACTTGACAAGTTAATTCAATTTTGAATAACTATAAATGCCTACAACTATCACGACTTTGCCAACTAATATATAAGTAGTTCCATGACATCTGCTATAATAATTATGTAATTAAAATTGTGCAACCATTATAACTTAACAAGCTCATTCATAATGGCTCCATGACTTTTGCTGTAATTAATAATTGTAAAATGTCAACAGCCATCATTGCTTGACAAACTAATTCATAAGGAAGATAATAACTTTTGCTCCAGTTGGTAGAATTATATAATCTATTTGGTTATAAAATTAACATTAGTAAGAAACTTGTTAAATAAAATGTTTGTATGTAAAAAGATTATAATTGAGTGTATTCACAATAAACAATGGATACAAAATTGTGCTTTATAGACATGGTTGTAATAATCAACTACTTTGTTTTACCTGTACATTTAATGATTCTTCTGCAATGTTTTCATTATTATTATTATTATTGTTATTAAGTGTTATTCTTGGCACACTTTCTTCCTGACTAGGTTGGAGATTATAACTCTCTTTTCAAGGAGTATGAACGACTGAAAGAAGACATCACTTCAAAAGACATTAAGATCAAATGGGCACAGAACAGACTGAAGACAGAAATGGATACCCACAAGGTAACATTAACATCAAATATCATTCATTGACCTTTCTGCTTATTTAAAAATGACCACATTTTAAAAGTATTGTACGTAAATAATACAAATTAAAAGTTAATTTCAATTTTCTGTTTTGTCAGTCTTTAAAAAAAGTGTTTGCATTATATTGTAACAAGACTGTTTTCACACTTGGAATTTATTCATTTCTGGTGGAATAACTTGCTAAAATGTCTTTTCAGTATCTATTATGATATTCCCACTGTGTATCATGTCTTACCATGGCGTAGTGGAGTACTTCCACTGTGTATCGTGTATCTTAGTCACTGTGGTGTATTGGGGTGTTGCTCCCACTGTACATCATGTGTCTTACTTACGATGGTATAGTGAAATTTCACTTTAGTGAACTATGGATTTTATTGTAGTTAAATGGTATCTGATCATGATTACTGTGGCTTCATAAATTGTGTACCATGAGTTTGGTATACCATGGCTTGTTTCAAACGTATTTTTATGTTCTTTTCACCATAGTTTAGTGAAGTTTCTCCTTTGAATTTATGATTTTGATTTTATCACAATATACCTAGCATTCAATCATGGTATATTAAGTTTTATCACAGAGAGTTGTACTTTTCTTATGGTTGAATATGATGATTTACCGAGAAAAAGGGCTTAGTTAGTATTTAGATCAACATATATTCTGTTTCACAATGTTTATTTTACTACTGATATTTGATTTGATAAATTATATTTTATATTGCTTTTGATCTTTGGATAAATGATGTTATTCAGTGGGAAACATTTCAGATTAATGTAATTTGTGATTGGTATATTTTGGTTTAATTTTTAAATGTTGTGCATTCACTCTTGCATGAAGTATGATAACTAATTTCTGAGCATTTGTTTTTTTTATAGTTAGGTACCCATATAAAAAAGAAATCTGGTTCTTAAATATTTTTTAAAGTTTTATTTGACAATGTGAGTCTGTGGATTAGTTTTCCCTAACACAAAATTTCTTGAATTTAAACTTTTAAGGATTCTTCTTTAACTTTCAAGTTACCAATTTTTTTATTTTTTTCTACCATTCATTAACTAGCAGATTCCATATATTACATCGTTTTGAGCAATTTTATTTAGTATGTTACAATAAGTGTTTAAGAACTTGTCTAACAAGTTGTAAGAAATAACTTATTTTATATTCAAAATATACAACAATTATTGGAACTTACAACAATTTCTACATTGATGGCTTGGCTTGGCCAGGTGGTTGAAGCACTCGACACATAATCTGAGTGTCACGAGTTTGAATCACTGTCACATCAAACATGCTCACCATTTCAGCCATGGGGCATTATAATTTGACAGTCAATTCCACTATTTTTTGGTAAAAGAGTAGCTTTAGTGTTGGCAATGGGTGGTGATGACTAGCTATCTTCCCTCTGGTATTGCACTGCTAAATTAGGGATGGGTAGTGCAGATAACCCTCATGTAGCTTTGCATGAAATTCAAAACAAACCTACATTGATGTTATTTTGGTACTTTTTTGTGTGAGTGAATTGAATGTTGTTAGGGATTGTGTAACAAACAACAATAGTGTGTATCTTTAAGCAATTTGGCATGTAAGTAGATTTTAAAAAGTGTTAAAGCTTTTGCAAATTGACCCATTGGTAGTTCTGGGGTTAACCAAATGTTCTAAATTAGGGATGACTGGCACATATATCTCTTGTATAGCTTTTTGTGAAATTCCAGACAGACCAAATTTGGTGCTGTAATGATTGATTTGTTCATGAAGTTATATTTTAACATTTTCTGCAGCTGGTTCATGCATATTTTGCTATCAGCTGTTATTTGTTTATTATAATATGTTTTTGTTTATATGTTTTCAACATGGTTAGCATAAAAGCAAAAGATTTTGAGAATCTTGTTTTGATACTTAACCTTTATTAACATTAGAAGAGTTACATCAACTATTTGTGTAATTAAATGCTTTATCAAAATAAATACTAAATTATACATTGCTGTTATAGTTTCTGAGATTTTTTGGTGAGTGTAATTTTTTGTTACAACTTTTAGACTTTGTGAAGTCAAAGTAGATTGATGAAGTGGTCAGAAAAATTCACATGACTCTTATTGTGTTAATTTGGGAAGTTACCTTAATGTTTTTCTTGCATACATTTTGTATAGATGATTGCGAATGAGATTAAAAAGTATTATTCTTCAATTATGCCAATTTATTTGACATACAGGAGACTCGTGCAAAGTTGGATCAGACGTTGCAGAGGCTGCAAGAAACAAGAGAGGAAGCAGAGCAGATACGTAAAGATTGTCAAGAGATGATTGGACGCTATCAGGCAGCAGAAGAAATCAAGTCAGTATCACTGGATAATGAATTGAAAGCCAAAGTTAGTGAGTTAGAAGCTCAACGACAAGAGAAGTTTGATCAGCAAGAGGTCGGGTTGATGTTCTCTTAGCAGTCTATTTTACCTTGCAAATGAAAAATAATTAAATTTTTAGAAATTGTTGTACTAAAGTTTAAAGTCTATCTTACATTTTCTACTTGATTGAATATTAATGGGTGATTCAGTTTTGGTTTAAGAGAATATGATAATGAACAATTTCTTCTTTTGTAAAACTTGTGTGTTGTTCATGCCATTTATAATGACAGATCCAGTTGGTAACTGGAACACAGTTATAATCCACATAACATTAGTTTGAAGTCACAGCTAACCTAAGATATTTGCTTTGTTACATGTCTTGAAAATCTTTCTTATGAAAAGAACTTTCTGGCAGGTGCTGAGTATTTTATAGCATCTAGAAGCATGCTGTATTGTTAAAGTATTTAATTATCATATTGAAGTATTAACTCAAAATAAATATGATAGGTGTTCTTTCTTACACATGGAGAAACTGATAAATGTAAACTTGCATTAAATGAAATTGCTTGTAGATAGAGGGATTCTGTCTAATATTTAAAGAAATTAGTACAACAAATTTTAGGTTTAAATGTCTATAACAAAAGTGATAATAAACAGGTTTTCAGTGGCAGCTTTTGTTTTATTTTGTCGAAATAAAAACAAAGCATTTAATGCAATCGTTTAATTGTTGACAGCTTCAGTGAAATGAAAGTTTGGATGGTGAGGAGATATAAACATTAATTAAATAAGCTCTGTTCACTAAAGTAATGGATAAAAAATAATTTTCTTATGAAAACAAAAAGCTTATATTTCTTAGTATCGTAGTGAAAAATTTGTTGAATACTAAAATATACAGAATAAAACCTAAAATTAATAGAATAACTCACTAAAAGAAGGCTTGTGATATCAATTCCAGGTAGTGATTTGCCCACATTAACAATTTTTAGATAAAAAATTGTCTGCATGAAGATTTCTTGATTTTTCCACCACAAATTTTAAAACTTAGATGCTTACCTTTCAACCATTACAAGAATTCTTGCACATTTTTTTGTTTCTGTAAGTAACAGTTTTATTATGTACATACGTTTGTTTTACTACTGTTTAGTAAAATTATGTAGATTATTTGCAAATTAAGGAGTCATTCCACCTTCAGTTGAGAATTGAACTTGAATCAGACTTGAGGGGGTATTGTTTAATGTAAGATGGATTAACGTGTAAAAAAAGTTGCAGGTATGTTGTACTTTATACAGATTTGTGTATAAATAATTTCATTTTGGTTAGAATAATACTTGAACACACACAGGGATATATTTAATCAGGGTATGTTTGGTATTTTTATGTTTATAAATACAAATGGCTGGTGAATATAACCTTTTGTATTTTATTAAACATGTTTTCTTGGCATGCATTCACACTTTTCAGGTTCAAAATCTACTTGCACAAGAACTTGATGGTGTTAAAAAGAAACATAAATTGGCAATTAATGAAAATAATGCACTGACTGTAAAGGTATGTATAAGTCCTGATTTGTACATTAAACATATTAATACTTTTCAATTTTTAAAACATATGATCACCATGATGTATATGTATAAGGTTTATTTATGTATTGATAGTGAAACCTACTTGAAGCTAATGTAATGTATGTTTTTTAATATCTGTTTTGTGCTTGGATTTAGCTTGTGTTATGAATATTTAGTGTGGTTCTGTAACGATGAAGTTCATGGGAATCGTCTTCCTTTATAGTTTGAGAATTAAAGGCCACCATTAAGAATATATGATGGAAGATGTAACTTTATAACAACTTGTTTTGTTGTTGGAAACTCCATTGTTTTTATCAGTTTCAGTTATTTAAAATGCCCTTGAATAAACTACTGGTGTGAGTATTGTTACTTAGTATAATGTATCTTGGATGAGTCTGTGGTTTATTATGTTATATATTATGATTTCAAATAGCCAGATATTTTAATTTAGAAGTTGGTTGAATGTTGATATGCATCACTTATAATATTTCTGACAAGGTTGATACAATTATATTTTGATGTACAAAGAACAGTGCAATATATAAAAATGGTTATTACAAATAATTTTTACATATAAACTTTACAGACTTGTAAAACAAAACTGAGTCTTCTGGTTTGGAACTGATTACTTTGTCAATGATTCACAAGGAGTGAATGACTTTTCTGGTGATACATAGATTCACTTCACTTGGCAGGAATGCTAGCTAGCTCTAATGTTCTCATAGAGATAATACTAACATCCAACGTTAATTCATTGATGTTTTTGTAATATTTGAAATCTACAAATGTTCCTGGTCAAAAATTTGTAGTTTTCAAATTAATAAGCATTTATTATAATTATAGCTTGCAAGGCCAATAGTATACTGACTGTAGCAACCCAACAATATTATTAAACTGTCTCTTGATGCATTAATTTATAATCTGTAGGCATAAAGTTGAAAGTTCACTTGGTAATAATACTGGCAGTCACTTATTTCACATACATTTATCATACATTGGTGATTATTACACTTGAGAATCTACTAGAAATTCAGAGAACAGATGGGATTTTCACAATACATATTTTACAATATACATTACATGCATTTCTAAATATATATTAAACTGAAACAAACATGGATATTAAAATAAATGTATAAGAGTAAATTTGTTAGAGTATATACGTACATATATATTGGGGTTTGTTGCTAAAAAATTCCTTGTACTGAAGTTTAATTGTAGCTTATGAGATGTTTCAAGTTTTGTGATACCCTTTCTATCATTGGGTTTGCTCATATTAGTAGCCATAGTTACAATTTATTGTTTGATACAGCAATATCCTAAGTGTGGAGATTAAATGGAACTACAGTATCAAGAATAAAGTTCCAGGTTATCTCAGTTTACCTTTTTGCTATCATTCAGGTCTAACTGAAAAGCAGATAATGTTCATATGTGATCAGTTTATTGTGACAAAGGGCAAGTTTGAATTGTTGAATAGAATTGTGATTACCAATTGAAATTTCATATTATTTATATATTTAAACTTTTATTTACAGAATATGAATTCACTTAATCCAAATTAATTCTAATAGTTTTTTGTCTTTTGTGGCAAAGGAGTTTTGAAAATTTTTAACAAACAAGTTTTCACAAACTCTGTGAAAAGTTGGAATGTGATTATTTGTCAATAAAATCTTTAAAAGTTTCAGCAAGTTTTTAAATCAGTAATCTGTTTGATATATCATGATGAGATTGACAGTAAGTTTTAGAGATCTTTCATTAGTGACTATACTACGTTACCAATTAAAACGAGATAGTATATCAGTTGCACACCATGTGAATGGCATGTTGACAAGGCCTTTCATTGACATAAGAGCTCATGAGGTTATAATGCATTATGAACAATAATATTTTCCTTTATTCAAAATTTATTTTATAAAATAACAGTGTAATTAAAAACAAACCTGCTGTATAACATGACTTTCATCATAGATCTTAGACCTAATGAAATATAAGTGAAGTAATTAATTTAAAGATATTTCTACTAGATTCATAACTTGGAGAAGGAGAGATTAGAACATGAACAAGTTGTAAGCAAGCTGAAGGATACCCAGAATTCTTTGAGGCAGGATATTGTTGACTTGTCAGCTAAATTGGCTGAAATGGAAAATCTGCAGATCCAACTTGACCGGTGAGAAAGTAACTATAACTCTTAGGATATCAGTTTGTTCCTTTCTAGAAATGGTTCATGGTCATTTTTTACAAAACCTGTTTTAATTGTAAAAGCATGAAGTTGTGTAAAAGATGTTGTATGTGATTTAGGTTGTATGTTTAAATTTTTTGAACCAATTTGACATTTAAAAGTGCAATTAAAAACTCCTTGTTTGCATTTAATCAGTAAACATTTTATTCATTACTAAAGAAAATTAGTGATGATGTTTATCCAGGGACAAGAAGCTTTCAGATCATCCTAGTAAAGGCTAAATAAAGTTATTTTATATTTATTTATTTTTTGGTTTAACCTTAATGGAGCCACAAAGCCTTCCTGAAGTCAAGTGCAAACCCATGTATTAGATTTCAGAATTTTTAAGTGAAAACAATAATTCTGACTATATTCTCACAATTTGAACTCTAAAATTTTTAAGAATTAATATTTTATCATTCTGTAATTTGTACTTAATATAATTTCCAAAGAAAAATTTTCTAAGTTGTGTTTATGCACTCCCATTGAGGGGTCTTACCCCAAACAAAACAGTGAGTTTTTAGAATTTTTCTTTCTATTAAAAGCATAGGTTTATATTTACAAAGAAACTACCATTTTACGTTAACATAATTATCTGTATTGTGTTTTTCAAATAATTTTTTTCCCTCTGAGGTTTCGTTATTACAGATATTCATGCCATCTAATAACAAAATAGCAAGTGGTCTAAACTTGACTGCGAAAGCACAGATTTGAAAATAAGTAGAGCATATTACAAGATATTTATGGCAATATAAGTTGGTGTGAGCAGTAATTTATGATTTCATTTAAATGTGACAAGAGTTCCAGCATAGATGAATAATAAATTTAATAGGAAGCCACATGTAGGAAGTTTTTAAATACTTTCTTTAGATTTTTTTTTTTTTGAAAGTGTTTTTGTTAAATTATATTTGTTTGAAAACTAAGAAGTTTTTTTTATGACAACACATCATATGAGCTTACTGATATTTAATGATTGCAGTAAACACTGGCAGAGTATTCTGGTGTTTCAAATTATTATTATTTGCTGAAAATAAACTATAATTTGTAGATGTAAATTGGTCTCAACAGAAGATGTCTTCAGCAAAAATACTGGTAGATAACCAGACAAAAGTATGTTGTAGGCCACCAGTACATCATGTCTTTTATTTCCAGAAGTGGTAATTATTGTAATTGAGAAAATAAACTATCTTTTGAAATATGGCATGACCAGGTAGTTAAGGCACTCAACTCATAATCTGAGGGTTGTGGGTTTGAATCCCCGTTGCACCAAACTTGCTCGTTCTTTTAGCTGTGGGGTCATTAAATTGTGATGGTCAATCCCACTACTCATTGTTAAGAGAGTTGCCCAAGACTGGCAGCGGGTGATGATGATTAGCTGCCTACCTTCTAGTCTTACGCTGCTAAATTAGGGATGGCTAGTGCAGATAGTCCTCGCGTAGCTTTGCACAAAATTCAAAACAAACCAAACCACTCTGAAGTATGTTAATGAATATCAATTGAGTTGAAACTGACTGAATGTATAGGATGGAACTTTCTGATTAACAGCAAAAAGGAAAATTGAAATTTTAAGATAAAAGAAAATAATTTTGATATTTTTTGGAAACAGTCTTGGAGCAAAATATGAAGATTTCACCATGTAAGAAATGATAAGAAAACTAACTCAAATTATATGAACTGTTTTAAAGCTGCTACTAGTTACTATTCAGTAAGTTTGTCCTAAGTTTCATTTAATTTGGTATATTATTCATAGTATAAGAAAGAAAAATGAAAGGATACAAGCTACTTTCCTCCATTTCTGAAGAGCTAAAACCCTTGTTATTGTGTACACTGTGATTTACACATTTGGTTTATGCATATTAGTAAAAATGTCAAAGGATACGATGTTGAAGTTGACCTTGCATGATCTTATTGATATTATCACAGTGTAGGTCCAACACATCAACATAATTAACATTTGTTTTTTTGTCGGTGAACTTCTGAGTCAATAGGTACTTCAGGCACAACAATCACATTAACAATCGCCAATGTTTATTAACAAAATGCATAATTTCCAAACCTAATTCTTAGTCATATACCGCTTATGCAATACACTCTCATCAATATTTTATAGAATTTTAATCACATGCCAGAAACAAACAATAACAATGCTAGTACTTTTTGAAACAACTTAGTTCTACATTTTCTACCATTCTATATCCATATTAATAATTATTGGACAGTTGCAAGACTCAAAACTCATTGGTTATAGCTTATAACATACAACAAGTATCAGAAGTGTTAATAAAAACCCAATCTCTTATGCCAATGGCTGTCAGACAACTTGTAGTTAAAGCAAACTCAACATTTATCACTGATGAAAACAACATAACCAATTTACAACAAAACATCAGTAGATAATGTTTGTTTGCACCAATAATTTTAAGAAGTTGAAACTAATACATGGCTTAACCCTCAATGCGAAAAACACAAACAGAAGTTTTAACATGTAACATGCAGTGTGCCAGCAATTAATCTTGTAAGTTTTAGAAGTGGAGTATTCAACATAATGCAGCTCAATTTTACAAGTAAAGTACATACAATTATAGAGCAGAATCATATAATCCAGAACCTAATTGTACCACTGTTTTTGCCACAAATATCTGTTAAGAAATGCATGCCCTTTGTAAATAAGAAGAAATGTTAAAAATTAGCTACTGTAACCAAATATCAATTATAGGGTATACAATAATGTGCTTGGTTCATACATGTTTAATTACTAATAACTTTCTAACACTTGTAAGGTGTAATTGTAGTTATAAGAACCATTGTTTCAGTGCACCCTATGGAAAAACTTAGTTATGGGTGTTTTTTAAAATCAGTTGATAATAACTGTGAGTTTAAATAATAAAGTACAAGTTCACAGCAGGGATTGGAGAAGAAAAACCTCACTTTGTGTAAAATTAAATGGATGTATTAAAAATGGAATGTAGTGTTTAGACTCTGTTTCAGTTGTTATTAAGTTTATAGCAAATTTTTAAGCAGCTAAGTATTTTACTACCTCACAAAAGTAATAGTTTTTCCACACACATACACAAAAATTTTTTTTATTAATGAAATAAAAAATGACTAAAATTAGTCATTTGGTGAAATTAACTTTCATTCTTTGTTTTGTAACTTAATGTAAAGAAATACTTTTACAGGGAAAAGGAAAAGGTAGCTGCTACTCAGCGTGAAGTTGAAAGACTGCGTCAAGCAAATGCTGACCTCCAGACTGACATGGAGTCATGTCACAACAAGGAAGGAGAACTTTTAGAATTTACAGAACGGTTGACAGCTAAGAGTGTTCAACTTCAGTCTGAGCATAGCTCTTTGGAGACCAAGGCCAGTCTAAGTTTTATAAATTTTTATAACTTTCCTCATATCATTTTGTTTTGATTATTAAAATGTAATGTGTTATGACCTGTTAATCTGACTTTATATAGCTTTCTCCTCACTGCTGAACTACATCTCTTTACTTTCTTATGTGTTAGACTTGTCTAAGGGTAATCACAAACGTCCATTAAGTTTAACACTTATTTTAAACAGCTTTTGGTAACAGCTACATCAAGATTCTTGTGGCTAATTTGGGCTAGTATTTCTTTCAGATTTTTTTTTATCTCTGTCTGTCTTGTCTTTGACTATGTTGATTGCAGAATAACTTCATTGCCTTCAGTAAGAGCTCTCTCAATTTTTTTCAGTTTTGAGCTATATCAGGGAGTTTGAGAAATGGGAAATTGGTCTGTTCTTTTTTTATTTTTATTTCCAATCAGTTATTCTTTTGAAGATTTATTATACTGTTGCCCTAAACTGTGTGTTGTATTATTGTTTTTAAAAGACCTGAGAAGCACACATTGTTACATCAATCTGTCTAATTCTCTCGTTGAAGTATAACATGTACAAATGCTGTTATTAATAATTTGGTTAGCATTACTTTACCTCTCATTAATACAGTGTATATTTCAAGATATGAGCTTATGATATAATGTATCTAGAGTTGCAGTGCTACAGATATTCTCTCTGATCTAGAATTAGTTTTGGAGTTGAAAGAATAAAACTGCATGAATAGTTTGTTAGGATGCCAATGCAGTTGCATTTGATTGGTAGTTCATTACAATATTTGGACAAAGTCAGAAACTTTATTTAAAAGAAAAAAAAGAAGTTATATATGTATTATCTCAGTAAATATAGGATGTTGTTGGATTCTATAGCTGTTGTTCTGGATGCACAATGGGTGCATTATAAGATTGACAGTCAATTCATTAATATGGGTAATGAGGTGTCAGGATACTGCTGCTTAGCTGCCTTCCCTGTACACAATAAAAGTATAATAAGCTTTAGTTTTCATGAGCCATTACTGTGAAATAGTCATTGTTAACATTCAGACATTTAAATGTTGGTTTTAAATTAAAAATTTTTATGGCTGCCATTTTTATTTCATCATGATCTCTGCTATTAAGTATTACTGTACTTAATGATTAAGGTATTGCATTTTTTTTCTTGAGTGAAAGAAGTCAATTTTCAAACTATAAATGCTATGCTAATTCTTAGAATCCATGACTGAAATCAAAGAAAAATATATTGCAATGTATGAGCCACAATATATTGTCACATTCATTGCAGACAAATGCTTTTGTCCTATATCTGATATCATTAGGCTGATTTTCAAAGTTCAAAAATTTAACCTAAGGGTGTATTGTATCTTATTAGTAAACTGATTCTAATGCCAAGGTTAAACATTTGGAATGGAGATTAAAATAATTTTCTTCATTTCTTATCTGTGAAGAAATGTTTTGATTAGGTGATGTTCGAAACTCTAGACAAGGCATTTTTACCAGTACATTTATGTTAATGCTGTTTTGGTACATGTTTAGTGTATATGATGTTTGTGTATGCACTAAATGCTTCTATATAATCTTTGGAATTACCAAACAAAACTTGTTTATTGTAGGCTCAGACACTAGAGGGTGAAGTTGCTCGACTAGACAGACTGTGTGAACAATTAGAAAATAAAAATGAAAATTTGGTAAGTGTCTGATTGTTAGAATTACCTAGAATATTTCATAATATTTAACTCTCTGTGATATTGTCATTGAGAAGTTATATGGTACAAAATTTAAGGTACTAAACTTATGTTGAAATATTTATACATATGTCACAGGTATAACTTAATTTCTTATTTATACTGTTGACAACATTATTAATTTTGTGTTATGATACTTATATGTTAGTTGGGATCTATATCCCTGGATCTTTTGGTTGTCTGGTCCAAAAGTATTTAGAAAAATGTTTCAAAAGCCACTTGGATCTGTAAATCCAATTTGTTGTTCTAGGACTAAGATGTTTTTGTGTCTGGTCAGAAACTTGCTTCATTGTGAAAAACATTTTCTGCTTCAGTGAATCAATGCTGGATCAATCATTTTTGAATGGTTTTCACTTTACATTAGTTGTACTGCATAAAATTCCAGCAAGTTGAACTTTTGAAAAATAATTGTAGTTATCTGGACAGCTGTTACATTTGAAAACTCATAATTTTCATTTAGAGTTCTTGTAGTTTTAAATGTACTTTTTTAAAATTAATTCCTTTAAATACGTTTCTCTGTACTTCAGGTTTCTCAGTTGGAAGAAGAGGTGCAACTAAGACAGCAGGAAACCCAATTACTGGCTAGAAAATTGGCAGAAAAAACAAAACTAGGTGTGTATGTTATGAAATTATATTAATGTTTTATCCAAAGAATTAGTTTGGATCACTTATATTTTTCCTGAATTTAATACTGTAATTAACATGTATAAAGAACGATACTGAGTGTTGTTAATTAGGTTTCTTTAAGTGAACCACCTAGGATGTATACAAATATTTTTCCATCTACATTACTGTACTGGCATTAAGATATAGTAATTGTGACTAATATTGTATCCTTATTGTTATGTCTCTTTTATAAACACCAAATCCATATTGTTTTGACCTCCTGTGTTTCTTTTTAAGATTATTTTGTTTTCTATGAACAACAAATACATATTTTTCCAACCTCATGTATTTTCCGTTAGGAATATCTTGATTTATGTAAATAACAAATTTATATTGTTCCAACGTATTTCCTGTTAGGAGTAGCTTGATTTTTGTAAGGAATAAATCCATGTTATTCTAACCTCCTGTGTTTTCTGTCAGGAGTATTTTTATTACTGTAAATAACAAATGTGTATTGTCTCAACCTCCTGTGTTTCCTTTTTGGAATATTTTGATTTCTGAACAACAAATCTATATTGTTCGAACCTCATGTGTTTCCTGTTAGGAGTATTCTGATTTCTATTTCTTCTTGTGCAGTTTTGGATGTAATTCCATTTCCTTTAAATTTATGATTTAATGTGCAGGTAATTATGGAACTCCATCTCAAGATCGGTCTAGGGCTTTATTCTTAGAATGTCATGGATATTCTAGGAGCAGTTTGAAAGACTGTGTAAGCCAATAAGGTACCTCAGTTTTCACCATTTAATGGGTGTTTAAGTGGAGTTTCTGTTGATGCTGATTGTGTTACACATATTGGGAGAAGAAAATATAGCAAAAGTGGAAGAAAACAGTGGATCAAAAAGTAAAAAAATAATGTATGTTAGTTTGAACAGTCATAGGAAGGAAGCAACTCTTCATGTGAGCCAGAATCTGATGATGAAACACTAATGCAAGAGCAACAGCAAAGAGATGGACAAGCTGTTAATGATGTAGTTTCAATCCTGGAGCTTATAATAAAGAATTAAAAATAATTTCCCAAATATATTTATATAAACGTTCAACATTATATCATTGTTTTTAAACTGGGGTGCAAATTAGTTACTGAAAGGTTCTTATTTACATACTGTTTAAGCCATGTTTTAGCTACCTTTTCTTCTTCACATTTAAGTTTGTATTTACTGCCCTTAAGATAATTTCTGGAAAACAAAGAGATATAATCAAGGAAATCACAATTCCCTAGGGATTTTTTCTTTTCTTATTCCATCATTTGAAAAGATACTTTTTTTCTAAACTGGATCTTGTTGTAGCATCTTTGCATGATGTATGTTTTTTTTAAAATATAATTTAGTATCTAGTGTGTCAGCTATCACAATTACCATAGTATTTGAGAGTTATTGTTAAAATGTGTTCTTGATGATTCCTAACTCCTTGTTTTTAGTGGAACAGCTAACAGTTAAATTGGAAGAAGCTGTAAATGAAAATAAAGTGATGAAGAGAAGGCACATTACTAGCATAAAGGTACTAAGTATATTTGGAAAATGAATGTCATTAGGTATGGAAATATATTTCTACTCAAAGCTTAGTTAACTACTGAATAAAACTCGGAAAAGAACATTTGAAGTGATTAAAAACACAAATATTAAATTTGAAGTATCGTATATTTAGTTTTATTAATTGGTCAACATTTAATTTACCTCAGTTCAGTTTCAAGTGGCAAGTTTTGTTTTTATCATTTTTATTAATTAATAAAAAACAAACTTGGATTATCTTTATTGGTAATAGTTTACTTATTATTGCATAGGCTTTGTTTACTTGATTCTGAAATGTGCAGTAATAGAATATCATTAACACAGCAAAGTAGTAGTTGTTATTGGCTATTACTTCACATTAAATAGATTATCTGGTTACACAGTTCTACTATGCAGGCTGTTACTTTACATTATATAGATTCAGATAAGATACTGTTTACACAATTAGATGTCCTGGTGGTCAATGCATTTTACTTGGAAATTGAAGGTTATAGGCATGAATCCCCACCATCGAACATGCATGCATTCTCTTTCAACTGTGGAGATGTTATAATGTGATGGTCACTCTCACTATTCTTTAGTAAAAGTATCCCAAGAGTTGGTGGTGAATGATGCTGACTAGTTGCTTTTCCTCTAGTCTATAACTACTCTATTAGGGACAGCAAGCATAAATAGCCCTCATTTAGCTTTCTGCAAAATTCAAAACAAACTAAACCAACACATTTATACTGTGCTGACTATTATTCTACATTAAGTAGTTTATATTCAGCAAGATGCTGGTTACACAGTTCTACCATGCAGACAACTGTTAATGTTTTGTTTCACATGCAAACTTCATTCTTTGTTAATGTTACATCATGTGGTCAGAACAGTGATTTGTTTAGTAGCTATGGACAGCAATTAAATATGATTGGATATAGCAGATTATATAACCTACTTATTTCTTGTTAAAGAAAAATAGTTTTGTGAGAAAGTTACAAGGTGGAGCTTCTGGCAGGATAAACAAACGAATTTAATGGGAAGTTGAGAAGATTTAGAAACAAACCACAGATCTGAGTATTTTGTTTTTGTTCCTTACATATTATTTTAATTTCTGAAAATGTTTTCATGTTACACTTTATTTGAAACCTATAGAAGTTTTCTTCTGTAGCAAGACAGCAATAATTGTAGTTAGCTTTACCTAGTCCTGAGCCTAACAGTTGAATAAAGCAAAATGAAAACTCGTACATGATAAATGCACAGATCCTCCCACATCTTCATGTTTGGCCTGAAGTCCATAGGTTGTTTGTGTAAATGTATCCATGTTTTTATTAACTGTTATCCTTCAGTTAGCCAAAAAATACCTCAGATACTTTATATGAATTTGTTATTGCTTTACATCTACTAGAATGGGCCTTAATTAAGCTTGAAATTTAAAACTAAAGTATAGTACATTGTATAAAATGTTTGACAATAAATTATTCATGTAGACTAAGTTGTGTATTAACTCAACACTTCTGTCAGAAATATATTGAATTCAGTCTGTAAAAATACTGTATTACTTTCACAGGCCTGTATATTTAATCTTCATGAAAGTTGTTTTGGTTTTAATAACAGGTTCTCTATAATTCAGCTGCATAGATTTCAAACACAGTATTCTCTTTTTTTTCTCTCACATGAGGACCCAATTTTTAAAATTGGGAAGAGAAAAATAAAACTCATTACTCAGATCAAAATTACCACAAATATAACACAATGTTTGGGTATTTAACAACCTTGTGTTGCCATAGTGATAAATAAATAATATTGAAAAGAAAAAATATGTCATAGTGCTCACACAAACAAAAACTATCTTAAAATGACATCATGTGGCCTGTTAGCAGTTTATACACTAGTGGTATGTTATCATTAGGCCTATCATGTCGTGATTGGTGTAGAGAAATTTATAGCTTGTGGTTATCAATATTTTAAGCATAACAAACTGTGTTATATAGAACTGAATAATGTAATACTTTGATCACCATTTATAGATGTATCAATTTTGACATTGTTTTCAACTAAGTATACCTTCCATGGATATTTGACTTTTTGTATTGTTAATTATCACTAAGTAATATTATATTAGATGCCTCTTATAAACATTGTTGATTAAACCTCTGGGTAATAAACCTGAGCTTGCTACTCTCTTGGTGCTATTAAACAGTACAGAGGAAAAACAGTAACTGGCTTTGAATGTTATGTATGTACAACCAAGTTGATTGGACAGTTCATAAGACAACTTGTTCTGTCTGCATATGATATAACAGATCTTAGGTTTCTGACGTGATGTAAATCTTCGTTTTGATGCAAATACTAATTAGCTTGCTGCTTCCCTCGCTGCTTCCACTACATGAGTAGTGATGTTGCAACAGCTGTGGTAAAACAAACCTGAAAGTTGAATGACATTGTGCTATTCCATTTATTTACAATTGTACATGAAATCTGTGTCTTGTGCAGGTTTAACTAACAAAGTAAGTAATTATATATCATTGAAAATGATTCATGTATGTAAAAGTGTGTATGAATTTTTATGAAAATTTTATACATGGAAAAAAATACTAATACTTTTGTAAGTCTTTTTAATTTGAAAAATATATACATCCTTATAAAGGAATTATTGTGATGTGTGTTAACAGTATTTTGAATCTGTTCTTCTGTGTTTTAAACATAGAACACATGATAAAAGTTTCTCTGATGGCTAGTACTGATTTAAGGTAACTTTGGGAACAATTTACGTTAAAGAAGGTACTTAGTTGTGACTCGTGTGATCTCAACAAGTGCTTTTAGGTAGTACCATTTGTTTTATAACTTTGTTTATAACTGGCTAACTAACTGAGTACCTGTTCTCTGGATGGACGTTACGTAAATTCGTGATTAATGAAAGGCTATCTTATGACATGAAAAGTTGTCTCCTTAATATATAATTGGACAAAATGTGAAAACTCTTATAAAAACCACAAAACAAAAAATGTGTACATATCTATATACTGACCCAATGAACTTCTATACCAACTTTGGTGATGATTCTTCCATACTCTGCGAAGTAGTTACATGGACATACCACACACACACACATATTGAGTTATATAAATATACTGATAAGGATTGTAGTTTTGGCACTAGGAATATATTTCACTTAATTACTTATCATAAATATCACAGATTTGCCTGTTTCTAATGAATTGAATTACATTACATTAGAATTAATTTTTCTTCGTGGTAAAGGAAAAGGTTTAATTTATTAGAAAAAATAAAACAGTTTTGATCCAGTCCATTTACCTGTTTTGGGTACACAAGGGATTTAGTTCATTCTTATTTTAACAGTACTTTACTCAAAAGCAAATAATAAATTTTATGTTAAATTCCTTTTCATTAAAAGTTCACTAAAAGTTTAGAGGTACTGTATTTTACTGTCTTTAGGAGCTGTCTCGAGAACTTCAGGGAGTTAGAAAGAGGTTGGAGGCTTATGAAGCTAACCATACTAATGGAGGAGAAAGCCTGAGCATGGGCTCTCGAGCAAGCTCTAACGGGTCCTTGGACATTCTTCCAGGGGGACAGTCAGCCAACCAGCACAACACATCATCATTACCTCATGTGACTCCGGCCGTGGTGTTTAGTAGCAAAAAAACCTCAACAACTACTGTTGCTACCCAGTACAGCAAAGCTGTCTCCCAAGTTAGTTTGTTAAAAATTGTATGTTTTATTAATAAAACACAAAGGAAGAAATAATGAAAAGTAAACCATGAGGTTTTGAACTTCACAATCATTTTATATCATTCCAAAGTCAGCAAAAAGATTCTTGAAGCTCCTAGAGTGGCATATATTGAAAAAATAGATTTGAGGACAAAGGGAAATAAAATATTACAGATTATTGATAATAAGTTACTGACCAATTATGAAGAGACATTGTTTTATTTTAGGATATAAAACAATTTTTCCTAGTCGTAGTTCCAAGTTAAAATTGTAATTTTAGCATAGAAAGTTATAGTTACTGAGAACATGTTGAAGTAAAAATAATTTTAATACTTACGACCTGTAAAATTAAACATTGTACTGAAGGGTATGAGACCATAGTTATTGACTACTAGCAACATGAAGAACTAAATATTGTACTGAAGGGGTATGAGACTGTAGTTATGGACGACTGAAAACTTGTAAAATTAAACATTGTACTGACAGGTATAAGACCATAGTTATTGACTGCTGGCAACATGAAGAACAAAATATTGTACTGAAGGGTATGAGATCGTAGTTATTGACTACTGAAAACTTGTAAAACTAAAAGTTATTTTGTTGCAGGGATAATTGCAATTATTAACTAAATGCCATTTAAGAGCATGATGTAAAACACTAGTCAATGAAATATATTAAACTGAATACCATCTTGTAGCAGGATATAAAACACTAGTTAATGATGAACTTATAAAATTAGACATCAAATACTAATTGCAGTAAATTTAGACATTAACATATACAAATTGCAAACCATTTAAACCAAGGTAGATGTTCAGTTGTTAGAAGCAGTATTGAAAACTTTTCATTATATTTTGTAATTTTTTTTGTACTTACAAGTAATAAAAAGTTTTGTCAAAGCAATTATCAGGTTTAATGATTAATCAATGTTAATGTTTCACAACAGCTGCAAGATTCTGGTAATCAGAATTCTCCCCCTTCAACTAATAATGGGCCTGAAATAAATTGTCAGCTTTTGATTGAAAGGATTGTAAGATTACAGAAGGCTTTGGCCAGGAAAAATGAGAAGATAGATTTTCTTGGAGAACATAATAATCATTTGATTGCCGAGCTGAGGAAGAAGTCAAAGTGAGTGTAAGCCATAAGATTTTATTAGATGCTCTGTGTATGGTTTCTTCCATGTTTGATGAATTTATTTTTTAACTTTGTTAAAACTATGTACAGACTAAATAAAATGAAAGTTACACCCTCAAACAAATATGATTTGTGGAACTTTAAATTTTCCTTAAAAGTTAATTTCAGAGGGCAAAAAAATAATAAGCATGACAACATCAAATTCACCTTTTATAGTAAAAGCTTTATGTTGTACAATATATTTTTGGATATAGGCATTTGTTTGTGTATTTACATTCACGTAAATATACAGCCGATAATAGACAGCAAGTATACATTATATACATATAAATACTTAGAAGAGTTGAAACCAGAATTTATACCTCTTGGTGTGGATTCCTGAACATGGTGAGGGGCTGTCCAAGGAAGGTTCTGTTCTTTCAGTTTACCTCCTCTGAGATTTAAACTTCCGCCCCCATGTTAGCTGTGCATGGCAATCCATGAACGGGATGAGAGGATTCTGGTGGTTGAGGGGTCCAACCCTAACACACCACTTTGGCATTGAATTCCTGTAGACAGGCAGCATTGGGGTGGCCTCTGTTTAGTCAGTCGGCTGGTCCACTCGGGCTAAGGTCAACCAAGTACCAGTGTTGGATGTTCTCAACTGGTGTTGTGGACATTATATCTGATGGTGGTGTTTGGGTACAGTGCTCACGAAACCCTGGCATTGTTACAGTGTCCTTGTTTGACATTGCAGCGCATCCTCTCATAGGGCCCCATGGTGGGTGGGATCAGTGGCCACCAAAATTTCCTGTTTTTTATTATGGATCCTCCAAATAAAAATTTAAATAAAATAATGAAAAACAGTCTATAGGTAAATGACTACGTCTTGAAGATTCCGAGAAGCAATCTTTAACATCTGTAGCACCTATTGTACTTCATTTTCTTATCCTAAATTCTCTTTCAAACAATTCTTGAGGGCAAATGTCTCCCTTTTTCATTCAGAAGGGACTAGAGGGACTTGCTGCCTTTCTAAAGTCAGTATAGAAGCTTCAATCTGGTGACATATTGGTGGAAACATCCACATCTCAACTCAATGAATTCTTCTTGCATTCAAAGGCAACTGGGGATATATCTGTTGAGGTTACACCTCATGCTACTTTGAATTCATGATGAGGAGTTATTGTTGAGAGGGATTTGAAGAACATCCCCAAGTCGGAGATTCTCGCTGATTTCTCCACTCAAGGAGTTTCTGCAATGAGGCATATCTCCACTTGCAAAGATGGAATTATGATGTAGATCATTATCCTCATTCTGACATTTACGTCACAACGTCCACCTGCCATCATCAAGGCAGGTTATCTAAATTGCAGGGTATGGCCATACATTCTAAACCCTCTCCAATGTTTCCAGTGTCAGCGGTTCTGTCACTCAAAGACGTTATGTCGTGGTTTTTTGGCGTATGCTCATTGAGGTGGCAAGGACCATGATGTATGTGATTGTGAAGCTAACCCTCATTGCATCAATTGCAATGGCTCTCACCTATTTTACTTTTGTTCTTGCCCTAAATGGTTGGAAGAAAAAGAGTTGCAGTGTTTGAAAACAATTCATAATATTACTTATCCTAAGACTCAAAAATTGCTGTCCATTACCTCATCTCAGACGTATGCTGCTCCACTTCATTCCACCTCTACAGTGGAAGTGCACACAGATCTCTCTGTGCCTCCAAAAGAATCATTTTTAAAACAAATGAAAAGTCTTTTGGCCTCCGTGGTTATAAAAGTTGATGAATCACCTTCAACACCCATCTCTGTCCATTACATACATTTCAACAAATTCCAAGATCCACTTTCTTTCGTTCAAGGTACAGGTATTTTCTTGGGTACATTTTCTTCTCCCACCTCAAGAACCAAAACAGTTATTTGTTCATATCCTCAGTTATTGGAATCTGTTTCCAACAGCAAAGAGCTGCCCAATTAACTCAGGGCAGGATGCATGGAGGTTGATAGACCTCCCTCGAATAAAGACTGTGAAGAAGAAAGACGTGGTCATAAACAGAAAGGTTTCCCCCCAATTGGCCCACAAGTAAATAAAAATGGCCACCCTGATACAATGGAACTGTCGAGGTTTTTGTTATAATCTGGATGACATCAAAACACTGATTGCTTTCTACCATTCTGTATGTCTTTTTTTACAGGAAACATTTCTGAAACCTCCTGGTACAGTCACCTTTCAACAGTTTTCTTTGTACAGAAATGACAGGCTGTGTGATGGACAAGTGCATGGAGAGGTGGCACTCTTGGTTGATCAGCCTGTGCCCACCCTGTGTTTGTCACTTGACACACCCTTGGAGGCCATAGCCATCCATGTTTCCTTGGGTTATACCATCACTGTCTGTTCTCTCTACCTGTTACCTGGAGAGACATATGATCAATCAGACCTTGATGCTCTCATTGAACAGTTGCTGTCTCCCTTTTTAATCCTGGGGGACTTTAATGGATATCATCCCCTCTGGGGAGGTACTGATATTGATAGGAAGGGTTGCTCTGTAGAGTTTATGCTCTCTGATCACAACCTTACTCTTTTTGATTCTGGTTCTTCAACTTATTTTCATGCACCTAGTCAGTGCTTTACTGGTATTGATCTCGGTTTGTTCCCCTTCATTGTTCTCCCATTTTTCATGGAAAGTTGGCAATAATCCATGAGGCAGTGATAATTTTCCAATCATTTTGAGAGAGACTGGCCACGGTCAGTGCCACCAGACCCATGTGCGCAGGTGGAAGCTGGATCATACAAACTGACCTTTTTCACTGCTCTTGCAGAACTTGATCTTGCCATCATCTATAATCCGTCAATAGACAACTGTGTGGCAACAGTAACTGACTATATTTTACAGGCAGCTGCTCAATGTATTCCTAAAATCTCGACATGTTTTCCACAATATCCTTGTCTGTGGTGGGATCCTGCCTGCCATGGGGCATGGAAGGCTCAGAAACAGGCCTGGGATGCATTTCATAGATATCCCTTTCAAACCTCATCACTTTCCAGCAGCCCCATGCACACGCTTAGCAGGTAAAACATGAAAGCCAGAAGGAATCTTGGATAAAGTTCACAAACAGCGTATCTTCTTCCACCAGTTCCAAAATCATATGGGACAAGATTCAAAAGGTCAGCAGGCAATATTATTCTGTCTCCTTCTTGATCTTGCTCTCTGATGGCCAGGAAGTAGCTGATACTCTAAGCATTGCCAGTACTCTAGGTGAAAGCTTTTGCCAGGTATATAGCACTTCTGCTTTTTCCTTCACCTTCTTAGCCATCAAGACTCAGGCAGAACAATCTCTTCTTTCCTTTCCAGCTGATTGTCTCTATGACTATAATTGTCCCTTTACACTGGTGGAACTCAAACTGGCCCTTCATCGGTGTGGCAGTGCATCTGTTGTACCTGATGATGTGCACTGTGACATGCTGTGCTGTATATCTCCTGCTTCTCTTGCTATATTTCTGATTTTTTTTAACCAGATATGGTAAGAGAATGTTTTTCCTGATGTCTGGCACCAGTCTAGTGTTCTGTCTTTCTCCAAGCCAGTGAAGGATCACAAGATTCCTTCAAACTACTGTCCAATTGTTTTGACAAGCTGTCTCTGGACCTTAGAGAGGATGGTTAATGCTTGTCTTGTTTGGTACCTTGAATCAAACAACCTTCTCTCACCCATCAATTGTGGGTTCCTACAACAGTGCTCCACCAAGGACTACCTGATTCGACTTGAAACGTCAATCAGAGAAGCCTTTCTCAAATGACATCTTGTATCAATATTCTTTGACATTGAGAAGACTTATGATACAACATGGAGGTATGGCATTTTGCGAGACCTCCATGTATGTGGGTTTCGTGGCCATTTGCTCATTTTTATTAAACATTTTTAATGGATAGGAAATTCCACGTTTGTGTGGGTTCGAAACTTTCCCAGTTCTTTTCTACAGGAGCTTGGAGTCCCTTATGGCTGTGTTTTGAGTGTCACACTTTTCAGTATAAAAAGTAATGCCATCACTGAATAACTCCCTCTCACTGTTGGAAATGGACTCTCTGTCGACGACTTTCACATCTCATGCCAGTCATCAAACATGATGTGTATTGAGCTGCAGTTACAAACTGCTCTCAATCATTTACTGATCTGAACCCCAACAAACAGCTTTAACTTCTCTCTATCTAAAACTATTTGCATACACTTTTGCTGCCAACAGAGTATTCACCCTGATCTTGAACTCTGTATCTGTGAAGTTGTGTTGCCTGTGGTACCTGAGACAAAGTTCTTTGGGCTTATCTTTGAACATAAGCTGACCTTTATACCACACATCAATCAGCTTCAGGTCAAATGTACAAGAACGCTAAACATCCTTAATGTCCTCTCTTCCACCACCTGGAAAGCAGATCAGCATTTTGTGCTAAAGATATATTATGCTCTTATTCGATCCAAAGTTAACTATGGATCACTTGCCTATAGCTCTGCCAGAACCTTGGCCTTAAAGATGCTGGACCCCATTCATCATCAAGGACTTTGGCTTTGTGCCAGCTGGCAGTCAACTTGGAGTTAGCACTGTAAAAACAAGCTTTACTAAATAAAACCTTTTATTTTACTTTGACCTCCTTGCTTCCATAAGGATCGGAAAGAGGAAGTTGTTCTAACTAACTATGCATTGGTTACAGTTTTTTAACTCATCATTTTCTTTTCTCTGAAACTAATGCACCAATGTGTAGTCTGTGTAATTCTCAGGTCACAATAAGCCACATTTTACTTTTTTGCTCTAGTTACGATTCATATCGATGAAACCATTTTAAACATGTTCTGCCTCAAGGTTAGTCCATAATGTTAGACAGTGTTATTGGTGATGGTGACACTGTCCACCTTTGGAATGTTTTTAGTTTTTTAAAGATCATTCATCTTTTTAATGTCATTTAGGTTTTTTAATTTATACATTAGACCATTTTTAATGTGATTCCCTTTTAAGAATCACAGTCCATCTAGTTTTATTTGAATACAGAAAATGGCTGTAACATCAAATACCTTGAAACCAGGACTGGAAAGACCAACTTCAGGTGACAAATGCTGCTGTTTGAACTACCCATTAATCATCCTAGAGAGTTATTTTTAAAATTTTCTTAGAAGTCTTTTAAAGCTTTCAGTACTTTTTGAAAATGGCCATAATGTCAAATAACTCAGAACCAGGACTGGAAAGGCCAACTTCAGGTGACTGACAGTGGTTTTTGTACTTTTCTATTAATCTTTCTGGCGAGTTATGATAATTATAGTTATGCTACAGAAAGTCCTTTACAACTTATATTACTGTAGTTTTTCTCTTAATACTTTAGACTAGATGTAAACATTAGTTTTATGCTATTTGTTTTTTTTTAATTTTGTTTTGTTTTACTTTAATTTCCTTTTATGAATTTTGCTAAATTTACTTTAATTTTTTTACCTGATGTTTGGTACAGATGGCCCAGCTACTTTGTGCCATAAAACACCAAATCAACCAACCACCTAATTATAATTTATGTATCTCTAATTTATCTACCTTTTTGTTTAACTAATATGGCTCTCAGGGCCTATGAATAGAAGGGTACCTAGGCCCCACTATTGTCTTGATATGGCACTGGTGAGAGGTCTATTAATACGTCAGTCTTAATTGATCTAGGTGACAGATCTAGTTGTATCTCAATCATACATGCACTAGGAGACAATTCTAGTGGTACCCTAATCACAAGAGTGACATGGTTGATGGGTCTAGTGTTGTGGTACCTTGATTGTAAGTGACTTGGATGACAGTCTTAGAATGTGATGTTTGTTTGAAGTAACAACATGTTTTAGAATTAATAAACATTTTAATTTCTGATGGGAATGATTTTGAGTGACGTCAGTAGCTTTTAACTATTATTGATATCAGAAAGTGAGATGATATATTCATGAGTGTTCGAAACTTGTAACAATACGACTCTGAAAACAAGTCTGTTAATCATTAATATCAATAGAAATATTTTTTTGGTCTGTAATGTTGAATTTAAATGTAATTGGGGTTTATCTCCATGTTTTTTAACAGAATTATCCAAAGTTACATATTAAGAGAAGAATCAGGAGCACTAATTCCACAAATCATGGATCAGAACAAGGTGAGTCTCCCAAAGAATTCATCCTTATAAATTTCGTTTGAACACACTACTCCCTAATAAAATAACATTACTCATAGCACTGAGAACTTTTACTGACTTGAACTTTACAGTGTTTTTATGTTAATCTGTGCATATGAGGCATAGAAGATTGTGTGCTGAAATGCATGGTCATCAAGTGGATGAGAAATTAAGACTAGTATTAAGGGATTAATACACAAGTATAATTTATGCTGAGTCAGAGTAATTTGAATTTCATTACTTTCACATATATAATATTGAATTAATTTTATGAACAGTAAAGAAATGCATTGAACTGCAATGAAACTGAATAAGTTGAGTTGAAACATAGAAATAGAAAGAGTGTACTCATATAATGATTTTAGTCATGTAGTGTGTTATTCTGTATTCAGTTCATGTTTATAAATCTGACATAAATATACAATACGTATTTCTGCTTTTCACTTCGTGTTAACTCTTTGCACATGAGCTCAGTCAAATTGACTGACTTTGTTACCATTTTGTACTCATTGCAGTTTCCATACTACAAGTGTTAAAACAGTATGTGTATCTTTAAAACATGACAGACTCGGTAAACACAAGACTTTTGGACCCAAAAATTTAGATTTTTTAATTTCGTATTTTAAATAGAGGTGTCTGTGAATTTATCAAGCAGTTTTGTGTACTAGTCTGAGTGCTGAGTGATTTTTCATGTTAAGATTCAAAATACTTTAATTCACTTAAAAATTTGCAAATTTCACTTGAACAATCTCTGAAACCTCCTAAATACATGTCAGTTGTTTGTGTTTTAGCAAAATAATGTATATATACATAAATATATATTTTATCTGTCTTTTTTTTTCTCAGGTTTCATTAATTTGACTTATCTCAAAATCACTGGAAAAGTTATTCTCTTTCTAGAATTACTTCAGATCATAATGTGAAACTTTATATGTTTATCCTTTTATCCTATATTTCTGTTTATACTTAAATTTTATTGTTTTATTGCCCTTTGAATGGTGTCTAAATTAATATTCCTACCATAAAATTTGTAAATTAATTAGCAAATATGGTGCTCATGTTACCCCATTGAATTATGTAATGCACTGGCTACTTTATATAATATTTTTAAAAAGTTCCTGATTTTAAATTTTAATTACTTTTATGTTACTAAATAAAGGATAGTCATGAAAAACAAAAAATAAATGCATGCGTGTTTGCTGTTTTTCCTATCAACTGTTGATGAAATTTAACCCTACATTTTTATTCTAATGGTACTATTGCACTAAAAATTTTGTTAATGTTGTTAAATAATGTTCCAAGTAACAGAGGATAACAACAAGCACTTTGTATTTATGATAATTTGAGAACACTGAATGTCTTATTTCTTTTGATTAATATTTGATTTAGTTACAGTACTGCTGTGAATTACTGTATTATGTTGTAACTTAATAAGAGCTTTGGTGTTATTAAATGTTTGTTTTCATACATATACAAAACCAGATGATAAATTAAGTCAAAGTTGTTGTGAATATGATATCACATGATAATTCAAAAATTATGAATTATGTAAAGTTACTTAATATCTTGGGATCTTTTTCTAGCATGCATCTGGAAAAAAGGGAAAGGTAATTCACATGTTTAAATTTTTTTAAGTAATTTTATTTCTGGACTTCATTTATAAAACATTGTTTTTGGAATATAATTTGAAACATAAAGAAATAGTTTGAGTTGGTCTTGGAAAATGATTGGGTCATCTTTGAGTTTTCTGGCAAGTCTTATCATGCCAAGATGGTTGGAACTGTTGTCACATTGCAATTAGAATTATCATGTTTGTAACTTTTAATTACTGTATAGCATAATAAATCCACAAAATTAATAATAAAATATGCCAAATATTGAATGAGTTACTAAGAATCAATCATGTGAGGTGTCATCTGATTAAACAAGACACCTGTTCCAAAGTTAGTTCACAGCTGTTGCAAGCTTGTGTTGGAATGTCCATGGGTAAAATAGTCTTGGTTCCAGAGATGCATGTTTTGGGTCACTGAAGTTCTTTGCTGGTAATTTTTTTAGATTCATCATTTTTCAGCATTTTTTGTTTGTATTGTACACACTTCATAACTGTCAGCATGTCCACAGTTAGGTTGTAATACTTTCAAGTATCACAACCGTGCTTACACTGTATATCAGGTTGGGTTTATCCACGTTTCTACTCAGCATTGAAATCAAATTGGTGTGCATCCATCCAGACACTTATTAGCACTACTTATAAATTTCACATTAGAGAAGTACTTTCTGTGTTACTGTGTTAACCGGCAGAAAACCAGCCTTGGGAGAGTTTTAAAAAAATTGTTTATTAGTCAATATGAAAATATATGGAACTCATTAAATACTTGCACAAGTATATAATTACTACAATTTTGAAAAAAATAGTGATATGAAGTTATTTGCACAAGATATAGCCATGGTTGACCTCTGTGACTGTATGATATATACAGTATGGATATATTTATATGTTTTGATTACTGTTATACAAATATACATAAAAACACAACATATGTGAGTACAATAGATCAAAGCCACAGGCCAGGATACACCACTGTTTTGATTGTTTACTTTTTGCTACCAATGATTTTAGTAATGAAATTAATTGCTCAATATTACAATGATCTAATTCTTACACAGGTTGAAATTTATAAAATATGTGATTGAAAACTATGTATTAAATTTTGCTGCACACACACACAAAAAAGATCATAAAGCAGTAATTGCTCTCAACTAACATTAATAGGAACTTGATAAGAAGCACATTAGTGCATAAAAAAACTAAATCTGTATGTTGTATGGCATGGTCCATCATACAAACAAGGGATAAGCCATCTTGGATATTCTTTTTTAACTAAATAAACCAACAGCCTCAGCACATTGTTAACATTTGTGGAAAAAACCAAGACATGAAAATTTACTTTGGCAATATTTACTTAACAAACATTAATATTGTATCAGCTTAGAAATTATCAGTTACTGGCTGAAGACTTTAGAGAACTTGAAAAAAGAATATTTGGTAATTAGCTAGCCAATCACATTAAAATACATCTTCTGTTGTTTTCTTTTTTATAAAATATGGCATGGATGCTTTTTATTATTAATTTTTGGACGTAATAGGAGTAGGTTTCAAGATCCATGCCTGACATAGATACAAGCTGTATTTTTAAATATATTTATGATTGTAGAGATGATTTTATGTTATTACGTGTCATATTTAATTATAGAAAGTGTCTCTGACTAGAATTAAAATATTATTGAAAGATTAACTAACAAAAATGTTATTACTGTGCACTAACAGATAGAACTATCAAAAAGGGGAGGCATCATGGCATCTGTTTATAGTTCCCATCCTTCAGATTCCCACATGACGTTGGATCTGTCCTTGGAAATAAACCAGAAGCTACAAGCTGTTCTGGAAGATACCTTACTCAAGAACATTACTCTGAAGGTTACATATTGTTTATGAACTAGTGTAATCTACATATGCAAGGCTACAATAATTCTACTTTTATTATCTGTAATTAAGAATACTGCATAGTTGTACATAAATATGGTAAAGGTTATAAAATTAAAAAGAACTTTAGAACATACTATATTTTATAAAAAGAGAAAAAATGTGTTGTTACTAATTTTAGTATGGATGTGTGCAGGTTGAGGTCTTCTGATAACATGTTAGTCAACATGATGTCAGATCTTTTCAAGATTCCTCTGAGTGCACAAGTGGTCAGTTGATAGTTCAATTTAAACCAACTCTAGATAGTAGTACAACATGGCAAAGCTTTAAACCTTCAATAGGTTTGTCTCTGCATTTTTCTGTTTTATGTTACCATCACTTTGATGGCTTAAATCCTTTGTGGTAAGAAATTGTATTATATATGTTACCATTTTTATTGCATCTTTGCTGTTCAGTGGTCCTTGTGTGGATGGTTCAGTGGTTAGTATCAGATAGATCTGCAAATCCTTAGTGTCCTGCTACTGTAATAGGTAATCTCACTCTGCATGTTGGGACCATGAGTATTACAAGAGTGGTAGTCACATTCTACTGTTTGATTAGACAAGAATAGCCTAAGTGTTTGCAGTGGGTGCTATTAACTAGCTGCATTTCTTCTAGTTTATTAGTTTCAAATTAGAAATGACAGATGGCTCTAGAGTAGCTTTGTGCACATATCCCTAAACCTAAAAGGCAATTTTTGTGAATGAGTTCTTTCTGTTGACATTTTCTCTATGTTGTAAATGTACATTGCTGACGTTTTTTTTAATTTTCTACTGTGGACTTGTTAGATGTTAGTTTATTTCTGATGGAAAGTCTCATTTTTTGTGGTTTGTCAGAACTGATATAACTATACAAGTGCTTCAGTAAACTTTTTTTCAGTTTGAAAGAAAAAAACCTTGATTATTTGCACAGTCTTTTTAATATAGTGTATTGTTAAATATACATTTAGTTTTCTTGTTATACTAATTATGTAACATTAATTCTCCCCACATTTTAAGAGAAAATTTACAATGGATGTCATTAGCTTATCACCTTGTACCTTCTAAACTTTCTTGTCGCTCACTTTGAAGGACGACTTAGTAAATTCTTTTGAATATGAAGATAAATGTTTTATATTGAAGGTATGAGCTAATGTGAATCGACTTTGTATGCTTTAAAACACCAGTGGTCATTCTATACAATGATAAGTGTCATTGTAAATTAGAACAGTTTGTTGCTTTATCTACACACAAGCATGCTTTAGTCATTGTAAAAATCCAAGTTTTTAGGGACAAAACACACAAGTCTTCCAGATAAATGTTCAAGTCTCAGAAACTGAGGAAAAATATGTAGAAATGTTGCAAAACATTTAATTATATGCATGGAAAAAATATGATGTACAGATGTTTATTTGTGTTATGATTACTTAAAGTAATTATAGTAGTGTTACTGTGATATTGAAACTGGAAATCAATAACCAATAACACTTTATTGATTAAAATGCAATAATGTACTGCATGATCGAAGAGCTGCTGTCCATATTTGTGGCAATGTGTCCTTGTGAACTTATCCTTACACATTTTCAGCATACCAGTGGAACAACATTTTTATAGATTTCTTTTGAGATAAGAGAAGCAAAATTATTTTGAAAGAAAACAACACAATATTACTGGCTTCATCTGTCTGACTAATTATCTCGTCACTGAAGGTAATGGAGGTCATGACTTTAATTCCTGTCTGAGTGTGTGTTTGTCAGCAAGGTTTTTCAAAAATAATTTAAAATAATTTGAGTTTGTTGGTAACAAAGGACTTATACTTTGAGGGCTGAATGTGATCAACACTGCATGGTAGAGGTATGTGCTTTATTGAGTACCCCACTTAGTTATAAATGTTTTGATAAAGGTGTGTGCTCTACTGATAGTACATAGAGGATAATTGCTCTACTGAGTAACCCCTTAGTTATAAACGTTTTGATAGAGGTGTGTGCTTTACTAAGTATCTCCTTAGTTATAAATGTTTTGATAGAGGTGTGTGCTCCACTGAGTATTCCCTTAGTTATAAATGTTTTGATAGAAGTGTGTACTCTACTGAGTATCCCCTTAGTTATAAATGTTTTGATAGAGGTGTGTGTGTGTGTGTGTGCACTACTGAGTATCCCCTTAGTTATAAACGTTTTGATAGAGGTGTGTGTGTGAACTACCGAGTATCCCCTTAGTTGTAAACGTTTTGATAGAGGTGTGTGTGTGCACTACTGAGTATCCCCTTAGTAGTGCACACAGTTTTGATAGAGGTGTGTGCTCTACTGATAGGACAAAGAGGTGTGTGTTGACATCTTGTTCCATTAATGTGACATGACATATTATCAAGCAGAATATGGACCAACTTAAACTGTGTGATGTTTTTCTGTGTGAGGAAATGAAATGTTGGTGAAAGTTAGTGTGAAAAGAGAAAAGCTATTGGAAATTATAAGTGGTAAAATTATATGAAAATCTAAGTAAGGTTCAGCTGGTACACAGTTGTATACAATGTTGTTTCTTCAAATATTGAGTAAAATGATGCAGTCAAAAATGGACTAAAATACTAAGTAATCCTGGTTGAATAACCCAAAAAGTGTAATGTTTTGGTTTATAAGCAGATTCTGAGTGAATTGAGATCAGCCATGTTTTAAAAATCATTTCTCTTCTTAGGGTGTATGAAACAAGTGTGAGTATAAAATATGCATGATTCTTTGTTATGATAATTTAGTTGATGGATGTCCACATCTTATGTCATGACATGAAGTTGTACTGATGTGAAACTTTTGTGTCATAAAATACATAATGTTATACTTCTGTGGTTTATATTCATGTAGCACGATGCTTTCATTATGTTTCCATTTGTTTTGCCATGACACGAGGAAGTTACACTGGAATGGAACATTTAGGTATTTAAAAAACACAAACATGTACACACACACACGAGTCCTATTGCTCAAGTAGTATCGTAGTCTAACTTGAACTTTTTCATAATTGTCTTCAGTGTTATTTTTTTACTTCTTATTGTGAGTTGATAAATTAAATATCTTGGAAGTTAACTTGTTCTTAAACATTTACACTTCATTCAGTTTTGAATGCTTTGAAAATCTATAATTGTAACTACATTGTTTTTCAGTTTGGAAAGAGCAAATTTTGAATATATTGTATTATTTACTTAAAATTATTTAAGTTACATTATTTGTGTGGTTTACTTTTTAAACTGGTAATTTGAGAGCACTGGTTCTCCACATTTGGTTTTGTTATGGACCCTTTCATAAACCAGAGACAACCTTGCAACTCCCCTTCTCTTGTCAGTCTTTGAAATCTGGCCGTACAACATGTAATCAGTGATACTAGCTTAAATTAGTAGGTTTATGAAATTAACAAGTAAAACAGTTTTTGCATAACAGAACAATTTTTTTGAACTGTAATATAAAAATTTAGTCCCAGCCATTGTGGATCACAGGTAAAGAATGATGGCTTTAAAGTGTCTGTACACAGTTCTTTTGTTTATTTTTTTTCTCTTCTGGAAACAAATCAAATACTTTACTTGATATGAAACTAATGTTTCTTAAGCATCCAAGAATATCAAAATATCTTTTTTGTTGACAAGTGTGACTGTCATATATTCAAAGCAATTTTTACTTTACTGAAATAGGAAAACATCAATACCTTGGGAGAGGAAATAGCTCGAATGTCCAAGGAATACCGAGAACTTCAGAGTCAAGTCCAACGTAACAAACATTTAACTAAATCTCCTAATTTGTAATTTCTGCTTCAATTCTTCCACTTCAATTGTGATGGATAAATGTATTTTTGTACATTAAATTTGGCCTTACTGTTTTGTCCTGTCCTATCAAATACAGTTAGTGTAGTCTTAAAGTTGTACATTATTGCTGTCGTTATTACTAACTAAGACTTCTGCCTCAGTGTATAATTTACAATTATAGTATAAGAATAATGTGATTCTAACTGTATTTGTAATTATGTGTAAGTATATTGTATATGTATAAATGCTTGTACTACACAGTAATTGTTAATTAATATCATTCTTTTGATTAGATATTCTGTTTTTGATGCTACTTCTTGCTTTGTAACATGTTAAGCATATTTTTTGCTGTACAAGTCAATGTATGCTAGATTTGTAATCTTTTCTTATTTTTTGTCACAACCATTAAACCTCCTTTCAGTTTGTAAACATTAAAACTGGGGAAAATTGCTGTTTAGAACTTCAATATTTTTTATTAACAGTACAAACAGACATTAAGTTTTTTTTTTGTTTCAAAACATATTAGATTGAATTCAAAACTGAGGAAAGCAAGACAGTTGGACACGACCATGGTTTCATTGTAGCAAAACCACGGTCGTGAATAAACAATTTATTTGTGCAGTTACTGTTGTCTTGTTTTTCTTCAGTTTTGTAATTATGGAGTCCCACCAAGTACTGACAGTTTCTAGTATCAGTTATTTAATTTTAAATCTTTGGTGTAAAGATTTTTTTAATTAATAAAAGTTATAATACTTTAGTGTTAATACTTCCTCATGTCTAATGTTGTGGAAAAAATTTCAAAGTAAATATAACAAAATCAAGGAGGAAAAAAACATAACAGAAGGATAATAATAACTTTATTCTGTTTTTATAATGAATAAAATATGTGAACCAGTCATGGTTAGCTAAATAAGGAAAGTACAAAAGATGAAACGTTAATCTAAGTGAGATTTGTTTGTAGTTAGTTTTCTAAAATCTTAAGGAACTGTGATTATTTTCTTGGATTACATGAGAAAAAGATAAAATAAACAAAAAAAGCAGAACAGAACATTGAAAACAGCCAAACAGTGGATGAACGTCTGAGGCCTTATACTTAGATTTCCCCAAATGCAGTAGTGTGTTTGAAGATTTCTATAAAGTTATTTATTTTGGGGCAAGAATTACCTTGACATTCTGGAAGTTGTACAGTGAACTAAGTTTTGTTGTTTAAAAAAGAAAAAAGGTCATTTGAATTTTTGTGATGTGTAACAAATATCCTGTAATGTGAATTGTATTGTGTACATGTGAATGTCAGTGTACAACAGCATTTGTAAATTACTTTGATGTATCAGCTTAAATATTACAATGTATAATGTTTAAAAATCTCACTTCTAGTGTCTTCTTTTCTTTAGAACTTTCTTGTCACCTATTATTATTGAATGTTAGGTTTAAAGACAAGAATAGGAACTTATCATTTATTATTGTTATTGAATGTTAGGTTTATAGGTTTAAAGACAAGAATAGGGACTTGTACTTTTGATTGAAATTATTTTATATAGTATTTTATTTATATAATTTCATAAGAGTTCATATTGTGGTAATTTTTGCATTTAGCTTGAACTTGTGTTTTTGATAAGACAAGTTTTTTGGCTATTAGATGTGATTTAAGAAACAACCTTAGAATTCAGTTTGAGCATTTGGTAGGTGAGTAACAATATGTGTGTTATTTTTTAAGTTTCCATAGATGTATACAACAAAGCCAAAAATAAAGTTTTAAATTTTGAAAGTATTACAATCAAAATTAAAAGTATGTTAAAGCACCTCAAAATGTATTGAACTGTGTATTTCAAACCTCATTCCTCTTAACTTATGTTAATTTAAAAGGTTCTATTTAATGTAAAAGATTTAACTATGGACTCGCATGTTTCATACATCTTAAAAGATGACCAATATATAATCTTGTTTAAATGAGCATGCAATTTTCTCAATTACACATTTCTTCACTGTAGTTGATTAGTAACATGGAAGAAATTAATAAATTTCTACTTTTATTTGAAGTATATTTCATTATTATTCTTGTATTTAAAGTTACATTTTAAAATTCAGGGTTAAAACCTCTTGTAGTTCAACATTGAACTTTGCAGCAAACTGCTGAGAGTGCTGTGATTAATGCATAAAAAGTATAGTTTTTGTTTTCTCCTAAGAAATTCTACTGTTATCTTGTATTTGGCATTATTTATTTGATAGTCTGTAGTTATATGTGGTGATATGATTTGGGTAGTATATTTTATTTTTTCCAGTAATGCAGATTTTTGCAACGTGAAAAAATGTGTTTCTAATAGTTACATTGGCTTTGGACATAGACCAAGCAAGTGTTGTTTTTTTCTTAGTTTTTAATGAAACTTAGTACATACAAATATCCTGAATGGGAAGATTTTATTCTGAAAAAATTACCATGTAAAGAATGGAGACTAAAATCTGTTATTTTCACCAAGTAATCAACATGTTTACATATTTTTAACATGCATATTTGTTTCTTGTTTTTTTGTACTGGACATTAAACATTGATGTCACAGGAACAATTACTTCATAAAATGTTGTTTTCTGTCACATCCTTCTACCACTCCCCCTCTGCTTTTTTTTTCAAGAAGTAATTTATACCTTTTGTGCCTTATTTCAAGGTACAGCTTACTACTTTGATACTTTTACACACTGAAATTTCTGTTACTTAACGTGTGTAACATATCTTTTTTGTGTAATTTTGTTGCAATGATTGATACAACCAGGTATGCTGTCAGTAATTGTAACTTTATTGTATACTTGTGATATAAATAAAGCTCTACTTACTCGTACACTGAGCAAGATGTTTGTTTTGATGATTTTGTAAATTATTTAATTTGAAAGTCAGCCTGATGTGGTCAGGTGGTTACAGCACTCGACTTGCAATCTGAAGATTCATATCCCTGTTTCCCTACTAAACATGCCCACACTTTCAGCCTTGGGAACATTATGATATAAAGGTCAATCCTCCTGTGTACTGGTAAAAGAATAGCCCAAGAGTTTTTTATGGATGAAGATGACTAGCTGCCTTCCATCTTGTCTTTTACTGTTAAATTATGAATGGCTGGTATAGATAACCCTAGTGTAGCTATATGCAAAACTAAAAACTAGTGTCTTGAAAATACTGTTATCTTGTCCATTGATCCACATAAGTAGTTTGTTTCCCTGATCAGGAACTTGCACACTTAGTGCCAGTACAAATATATTTGGTTTACTTAGACCTATGTATATTGTTGTGAGTTTGTGAACAACAAATATATGTAGCTACAGTATGTTAAGATTGGAAGTTCAAAGAATTATTGAAAATCTCTTGGCTAAGAAACACATCTCAGCATTTCCATTAACCTGTGAAATACTGGCAAGCTTTTTTCAAGAATTTATCTGACTGGCTGAGAAACATCTATGAGAAGCAGCTACCTTGGTGCATCTGTATTAAGTCTGTCTTAATTTATGAAATGAAACATTTTAAAAAATTCTGTTGTCATTTTCATGTAATCTGTCTGAGCTCCCGTTTCTTTGTTTCTAACATCAAAATAGGCTGCTGCGGTTAACAACTAGAAACATAAACTATACATAGTTAACAAACAATAATCTATACTTCAAACACTAATTTCTTGATTTGCTAAAATATTAGTAAACTTGTCAGTAGCACCAGAGAGGCCCTTCCTCTTGGTTGATGGACATTTTATAATCAATAGAAACAGGTTTTCCTCTTCATAAATCCTTAAATGTTTTTGCTTAGTTCGTAGTTAGCAGTATGCATGTGGTGATCAAATTTCCATGCTCCAAACATAAAATAAGACTTTGACCTATTTATAGCTTACTTAGAAAGCTGGGTAAAACAGTAACTTTGAGGCATTCTATTCTAGTGACTGAATTATTTTGTGTTCTAAGATACATATTTCAAAGGTACGTGAATTAATTCTGAACATCCAAGTTTGTAAGACTCAATGAATATCTAATTTTTTACTTAAATAGATAAAAGATTAAATACTTCAGTGATACAAATCCTTGTTTTTATATGTATACATTTTATTTCTTCTTGTTAACCTCAGCATAATGGCTTATGGAATGGTTTATTTCAAGTATAAATGTTTAGCTTATAGTTCCATCATCTCTTGAAAAATTTGAGATCTAATTGGAGTCGGGAGGTCACACCTTTTTGATTGACATATTTAATCCCATTTTGGGTCTCATATATTTATTTACTCTAAATCCTTCCTAAAATAAAAGAATTTCAAATGTCATGGCTATTGAGGATTCCCTCTTGTATTTTTTAATAAAAGTAATTGAAACATAAAAAATTATAAACTTCTCAAGCAAAATCAAACATTGAAAACTTCACAAGCTACAGAACTTAACATCTATAATTTATTGTTTTGATGTAGTGAACACTGTTCCAGTGGGTACAAAGTACAGCAATTAAATTACAAAGGTTAAAGTAAGTGGATGTGAATTTTTTTTTTTTATATTAATATAAGAGATTATATAAATGAAATATGAAACTGTAAGATGGAAATAAGTATTTTTATTTTTGGCACGAAAATTACTCGGTAAAGGTTTTGGAAATTCACAGACAAATCTTTAGTAAAAATACTTTTTAGTAGTCAAATTTTTGTTGTACAAAACAAACTTGTAGTGTTTACTAAAAGCTAGGTAAATTTCTTAAGACGCACACAACAAATGAATAGTTATACTAAACATTAGTTTGTATAGTTTTAGAGTCCATATCTGAGAGTCCATGGACAGATTATTAATTAAAAATAGCACTGTTCAATGATTCATTTGTTTGTGTAATTTGTTTTCTTCATGACTACTTGTATTTGAAATGGTTTATTGAGAGACCACTTAGTGTTGGGTATTATTGTGTGTTTGATTTCCTTGTGGTTATTTGTAATGGAGTGGCCGGGTTAGTAAACAGAAAATGGCCAGAATCAAAGCATGGGCTAAAGATATGTAGTCAGCATTCTGGTTATTGAAACTGAATTTTAAAATATTTAAATGTATGTTTATATTATATGTATAATGATTTCCTGGTTTGTATATGATTTTAATACAAGGTAATTACAGAACTTTTGAGATTCATACACCACTTGATATAAGGAAGTGAATTGGCTATAATAGAATTAGTGTTCAAAAGGATACCCACATTCTTAATTAAATTATTATAAATGTTATATTAAAAAATTTGATAGTGTTTGTTTTTTGTTTTTCAATGTATATACAGGTATTAACTTCTATTAAGTTAAAAATGTGTAAATCATATGCAAGGATATTTTTATCAGAAATAAAAAACAACATATTTCTAAAGCATATTTCTTTAATGTTTTATCACATGCAATTAGAATCAGAGCAAAAAATAAAAACAAGTCAACACGATATATGTGACCTCATTTCAAGGTCATCTTATACAAGTTTTTATCAACATAAAATCACTTTTCTCTTTGTAGATATGTATAAACTAAAGATAAATTGATACTTTTGTTTCACTCGCAACTTCTGTTGGTACTTGGGTGATGGGAAATAACTTGTACACGAATTATTCTTTAACACATCTGCACAAAATTTTAAACAATCACACAATGAATACTCCAGTACTGCTATAAGTTATTAGGTTTTGCATTTTTAAATTTGGTTGGTTGGCATTTATTGGTGTAAAGCAACTAGGCTATCTGTGCCAAACAAACTTGTGTTTATAAGAGCTTTGAATGTTCCTT
Organism: Carcinoscorpius rotundicauda; assembly: GCA_011833715.1. Lineage (NCBI taxonomy): Eukaryota > Metazoa > Arthropoda > Merostomata > Xiphosura > Limulidae > Carcinoscorpius > Carcinoscorpius rotundicauda. Next base: position 126,564,230 of record CM022391.1, on the reverse strand, counting down.
ATCCTTTTGAAGCCTATAAAATTTACATTACTTTTTAAAATTGTTTGGCCCATTCTATTTATTCACAGATATCTACTCAAGATTGGTTTTATTTGCTTCAGTTCTTATTTTCCCAGGTCTTTTGTTATCATGAAATTTTATTTTCAAAAACTTTTTTTGGGATAAATGTCAAAACAAGTAGTTAAGGAGAGGATCCAATAAATTTATTGCTCTGAATACTTGGTTTTGGTGATTGTCTTGCAATGTTTAAGAACTATTTGTTACTGCTACATAAAATTAAGGGCAAATATAACAAAAGCTATTCAGAAAACCCACTTGTAGAGAAATATATACGTAAAAACGGCTCTTGTGAACCTAACGATGATTGAAGAAGGTCGAAACTTTGTTCACTTCCTATGTAAAAAATTTTCTCAACCCAAACAAGCAGTTTTTACATATATATAACAAAAGATATTGCTTGTTATAATAAAAACTATAATAATTATTTTTAAAATTTTGATTTAGTTTGTGCAGTTGCATTTGATATGATCAAAATATGGGCTTGCAATGAAGTAAGATGTGACTGCTAAAAGATGTTTTCACTGTAAGAAAAGGAAATGTTTCTCTTGAACCATACTTGTTATGAACACGGTGAATCTTGCAGACACTTTCTCTGGAGAACTTAGTTTACAAACACAGGACAGCACGAATACTGATTAAAATCGAAACGTGCAATATCTATTATCACTGGCCTTAATTTCTGAATTTAGTTTTTGATTGAATTTTAATTTTTTAAATATATTTCTCCTTATTTCTTTTTAAATTTGGGAAAATAAACATTGTTATTTAGTATAACTGAAGCACCGTTGTTTCCATATTGAGGAAAAAAGATAAAGTCTGACCAAATGTATGAGGGTGAATAAATCTAGCAAAATACGGCTGATGTTTGGTAGGACCATTATTTGTAGCTTACTGAGAGATTGTTTTTCTTGATGATTTCTGTAGTTTTGGGTTGGTATAAAAGAAGACTTTCGTTCCAAAGTGTTTATGACTTGTTTTGTACCTGAAATTCACCTGTATGCATGTGACCTTGATGTTGTCTCTCATTTCTGATGAACATGACATTTGTCTTATGTATTTCTTTTCACATTCACATGGGATACTCTGTTTGTCTTATTTCTGTTCCTTCTTTTGGGTTAGGTAGTAAAGTGTTAATTTTATGTGATGGTTTGAATACAGTTTTTTTTACATCAATGCTCAAATTATTAAATAGGCTAATCACACTATGTAACAAAATTTTTACTTTTTCTTGTTCCTGAGCAGAAAGTGTTATTTTCCAATTGCTTATGCCTAAAGTAAATGGAAAAGATATATTTTTCTCTTCACAATTTGCTTTCGTGACCTGGGAGCGCATAATGAAAACATGATGGGAGACTATATTTGGGGGCTGATATGTGAAAGTGATTTATATTACAGTCGCAAGTCTCAAAAAACTACGTCTGAACAGTTTTGTAAATACATGTAAATCTTGATTCATGTGTTGTTTTATTCAAATATTATGTAAATGAAAATGTATAAATTTGCTTGTTTTTACATAGAAAATAAGTTAATTTCTAAATTTCGTTATCCAGCTCAAAAAAGCAAAGTTTGAAGGGAATAATGGCCATTTTCTGTACTTTTACAACATAAGCAATTATGAAATAACACATACTATCCAGGAATAAAATATGTATTGTGTAGTATTATTTAGTTTATAATTTCTGGAATAAATGGGAACGAAACAAAGCTGCTTATGTTGTTGATAGGTTAAAGTTATGGCTAATGTATTTCTGATGTTTAATAAAAGCTATATTTATGATGATTGGGTTGAAACTTCTAGATAGTACTATATTCTTTAAGTAGTTCAATTCAATTTGTAAGCCTTTGCGACTGCAAGTTGTATAGCATGTATTATATAGGTGAAGTCAGAGGGTGTTTTTGTGATAGGTATGACAGAATGGGGTTTCCTGTTTATACTGGTGTCACTTTATTAGTTTTGTTTCTTACATATACATCTGAAAATGGGAGGCAAGTGTTATAATGTACTTTAGGTGTGGTAATTATGACTTGCATCTCAAGATGTTTAAGAATTTAATGAAATTATTTAAAGCATTAATGATAAAAGAACACAATATTATGTATAGCAGTTAGTTTTAAAAAACAGTAAGCAGAATAAACTGTTCTGACATAGTTGTGATTCATGTTCAATCTCACATTTTCTTGTTATGAAGATGCATAAACATGTCAAACTAGTTTCTCTAATATCAGAACTTCTTGCACTTTGGTTTACTGCACTTTTTCACTAAGTAGAGTATATTTTCCATGTTGCCCTATCTTACCTAGATTTTTGATGTATTCTTTTAGAACAGATATGCAGAGGAGAATGGGAAGGGATACTATTGGTAATCCATTACTTTCTTTGTAAAACTGTAATATGTAAATACAGGGTGGTTGCTAGAAAAGCGGAAAATTTGAGGGTCAGATGAGATCATGAATAAAATGCGTGCTTACTCATTCCTATTTTGATTTCTTTACATCATGAATAAAATGCATGATTTTAATAATTTTGAGCATCTATGAGTGTAATATAACATATGCCTTTAAAAAACTTTGTAAAAGTTATTCTTTGTAAAAATAAATAGCTGTTTGACAAATTTTCCGCTTTTCTAGCGACCACCCTGTAGGTGTCATTTAAGTAATATTTTGTGAGGTTGATAAGATGGTATGTTACAGGATGGTATTCAAGTTTTACTCTTAGTGTGGCAAATAGATTTTTTTTAATATTGAAAAATATTAAGATATCTTGATTTAATTTGAAATATCTGACTCTTTTTATAAAGCCTAGAGTTTTTTGAGAAAATGTAGGTTAGTTTTAAGTGAAGGGTTTAGTCTCTTAACCAAGAATTTAGTAACATTTTGTATCAGTAGGCCTGCATTACATGCTATAGATCTTTAATAAATCTTTGTGAATTTTACAAAGGGCCTAAAAATGTGGGAGATAACAATGTGTAGGGATACAAGAAATTTTTGTATCTTTAGCAGTGAGAATAGGGTAACCCTTGATTACTTTTCTAATGTTTGAAAGAACCTTATTGGTAAGACCACTACTAAGTACAGTGTAAGATCTGTTAGTTAATATGGTGCTCACATCTGCTTTTCAAGGTGTTTTATCTGCAACTGTAGTATTACCACCTTCGTTAGTTCTTATTGTTGGATTATAAATCTTTCAAAGTGTTAACTTAATTTCTGTTTAGGTTTAATACTATAAGTGTAGAGTAGGTGCTAATTCTGATTTTTTCTACTTCATTAAGATTGAAATTTAAAAGAGTTGATGTTGGATTTTGTGGTAGCAACAGTTTGTTCATTAAGTAAATTTCTAAGTTTGACAGCAAAGTTTAATCACATTAATGGTTAACGGTTCACTTTAGATATTTAAAACTGTAGGAGGGAGGTTAACAGGTTGAAAATTTTTCACTGTTTTTTTCTAGTTTTCTGTCAACTTTTTGAGTGTTTTTTTGTGTTAGTTTGCCCTTTTCTCTTCTGCAATGTTGGTTGGACTGGACCAAATGATGTAATCAAGATTGTACCACTATTCAGGAGTTAGCTTGTTGTTAGTTCTAGTAATATTTGGTAAAGTTGGACATCTAACTTGGAGATGTTTCTTTAGATGTCCAATAAGATGGCTCTTAAGATTACAAACTTAGGTTTTTTAATTATATTTTTAACCTATCAAGAAGTTGTAAGATATTTGATTTGGAAAGAAATAGATAGGAAAAACATGTCCCTTCAAAGTAAGATGCAAAGAACACCAAGGTCACATGCGTATAGGTGAATTTCAAGTATCCACTTCAACATATCATCAGCTTGAAACAGGTCACAAAATACTTTGGGATGAAATTTTTCTATATCAATCGAAAACACAAGAAATTATCAAAGCAAACAATATCTGACTCAGCAGTAGTAACCTCTTTTGTAACATCACCCATATTTGACAAGGTTTATTCACTGCTTGTATACTTAATGAGATTTGACCTTTACCTGTAATTTTGTCACCTCTGACATTTCCATTACGTTTAATCCTTATCTTTTATTTATGTAGCTATATATAAACCTTGCACTCTTTAGTACAGCTTATACACAAAGAAGATAGACCAATGTTCTGTCAAGATAGTATGTTCTGCCATCAGTAAAACTGTTCATTATGCTTACATAAGTCATTGTTTGCATACTTATTATTATGTCATCATAATGTGCTTCATGATTCAAATAGTTTTATATTTCCAAACATTTCTAACTGTGTACATAAATAAATCTGAAAAAACACAAGAAATTGCCTTCTCACTGTCTGCAGGCAGTGAAGGGTGATATAGATGTGTATGGACTTGAGCACCCACATCTTGCTCTCCTAATTTCTATTTCTACTCCTTTATTTTATTTCTTTATGTGAAACCGGCAAATGGAGATTAAGACTGACAAACAGTGTATCCCCACTGTAATGTGGGTTTTAATTCTCAGTTACCTCCAAAACCTAGGGTATTTTTATATCCCACATTATAACTGTGATCTTTTTAATTAGAGCAACATTTTTGTTTATTATTTTTTAATTTATTTTTTGCTGTAGCTTGTTTTTAGATTATAACAAACATATATTTATTTCTGTATGTTATACTCATCCTGTCTTGTGTATGAATTTTCAGCTTAAAAAATATGTATTTGGAAAATTTCAGTGAAGTTTTTTACAATGCTAAATTTAATGTATATTTATTTCTGTTTAAATTTTCAATAGATGCATTAATGCTTATATTTTTCATTTACACTTCTTGGCTCACAGCTTATTATAGAGTTCCAAATAATCATGTATGTATCAGGTCATCCCTTAAATAATGCCCAATCTTAGGTTCAGAAAAAGAGAAAGGATTTCAAGGTCTTTTAATGTTATTTTATTAATAACTTATGTTCCATTATCATTAATTACTTCCTGCCAACAATTCACAAGCTTATGAATGCCACTTCTACCAAATTCTTGTGGTTTGGAGGAAAACAATGTAGAGAGGGTAGTATTGATATCTTTATGTGTTCCAAGCTCTTTTCTATCAAGATAGCTCTGCAAACTATGGAATAGATGATAATCAGATGGGGCAAGGTCTGGAGAATAAGGAGGATGTGGAAGTTTTTCCCAGTCTAGCTCTTCAACCTTTGCAGATGCAATCATTGCTTTATGTGGCCATGCATTATCCTGGTGTAACACAACACCTTTACAATTGATCAAAGTAGGCCTATTTTCTTTCAATGCAACATTTAAGCGCTCCAACTGTTGACAATAAAAATCTGATGTAATCGTTACATTGAATGGTAGTAACTCAAAGTGGATTACACCAACAATTTCCCACAAATGCATAACAAGACTTTCCTTGGGTGGAAGTCCATTTTGGGCTGTGCTTTAGCCAGTTTACCTGCACTAAGTTTGTCTGCAGTGCTTCACACTTTTATAATATATCCATTTTTCATCTCCAGTCACTAACCTGTCTAAAAAAGTGAGTTACATTCCCAAGAGTGCAGAGAAATGCAAATGTCTGCTCTAAAGGTGGCTTCTGTCAAATCATGGGGGATCCATTTTCCAAGTTTTGACACCTCTCCAAGCTGTTGCATATGACGATGAACTGTTGAATGGGTTGAATTCAGCTTCTGTGTTAGTTCTTCAACTGTTACAACACAATCTTCATCAAATCCAGCCAGCAGCAAGTCATCATTAAACTCAACAGGACAATCTGAGCATGGCACATCACTTAAGTTGTAGTCACCTGATCTGAAATTCTGAAAATACCTTTGACATTTTTTTCATTGAAAGATTCCACACCCTAAACAACTCGAATGTTTCGTGTAGTTTCTGCTGCACTATTGCTTTTAAACTCATAAAGCATTATATGCCTGATGCGCTCCTTAGACACACCCATCATCATGAGGGTTTATCTGATTAATGATCTGAAAAAGTGGAGTTGTGCTAGTTTCCTTCATTTTTCTGAACATTTTTATACATGCCCTGCTACATATTTTAGTTATTAAAGCCTTCTACACAGACAAACATGATGATGCACTTTCTGTATTAAATTTTTGGACATTACTAAAAGAATGACCTGATACAATTACTTATTTTAAGATGTTTTTCCACTGTGTATTATACTCATTTCAAGACTGTATGATTATTAAATTTTGCTCAATGGGGCAGGGAAATCTGCTAGTATCACTTTCTTTAAAAAATTTTTGCCACCTAGTTTCTTTGGTAAATCAACAAGTAAATATCAGTCCCATCAGTCATTGCAAGTGTGGGCTAGGCAATCAAGTTATGTGTCATAAATCAGTGTGCAGATTTTGGCTTATTCAAAACTCAAAATAGAAGCATTTCTATTGAATGCAAGAGAAATTTGCAAGTTACCGGTCAGTTTGCTTAGGTAGTTGATGAAATTAACATAACAGCACATTTATTTTATTATCGGCAAAGATTCAATGCTCCAAATAAACTTGTTTAAAGGTAAGTGCCACCTCCATTTTCTTCTGTACTTTACACAAATAAATGTGGTAGTATACATATTGCTACCACCAGTACTGTAAACAGAACATAAAAATAATACACATGAAGTATGGATGAAAAAGACTTGCATTTTTCACCCTGTACTATTACAATATAATTTCTCCACTGTGTATATGGAAATGTATAGTAACTAAATTAGGACTGTTTGGAGACATTGTAAAGGTTTCTCTTCAGTTCTTCACAGAACTCTAGAATCACTTCCTTGTGCTTTATTATTTAACTTTTGTATAGCTTGTTTCCTTTGTATTGAATTTGGTCAGTGTTAGAGAGAAACAAACACATACTCTGTGACAAGATTCTTATTGGATCTTCGGTTATTTCCTATGAGGGAAATTAGTACAATTAGCTGTCATGAAAACATCGTGCTGGTATATTTTTAAAATTGTTTGTTTATTGTATTCAGTACATTTGGATATAAATCAAATCTTACTTGATGTTTTTACTCAATAAAAACAACTTCGTTTGCTTTTTATGGAGTATTTACATAACATGTTTAAAGTGTTACACCTACCATTATTTTTTTCATATACATTTAATGGATCAAGTTTACAAAAAAAAGTTGCTGTCCAAATTATCCCACTGTAAAATGTGTTCTGTATCAATTAAAAATATTTTTACACAAGTTTTCACTACAGTAATAAAACAGTTTTTAAGATGGATTTTTTTTTTCAAACACTTCTTAGTTAAAGGTTTGAAGTAAAAATTACCTTAATGAAGTCTTTTTGTGTGATTTATTGTCCTAAAACTTAAATGATTTATTTGTTACTCTTCTGCAGAATATTATTGAAAACCTACCTTTTCAAGAATGGATCTTTTTCAACCTTATTATTCTGTCTTGATATTTTTATAAATTATTCACTGTGACTTCATTTAATTTTAAAAAGAAAAAAAATTACCTTGGAAGATTTTGTTTAGAGTTTACCCACATATACACACAAACCTACCAGAGTTTAATCATATTCTACAGGAATGATACTCAGTATTATCTTAATGACCTCTTCTGCCATAGCTTTACTCACCTGTATTTGCCAAGATATCTCTCGTTAAATAGTTTTCATTGTTGCAAGGTTGCAGACTTTCCATTGGATATGAACTTTGGCCTTAAAGACCAGGTTTAAGTGAATGTAATGCGCCAAAGTCCACTGGAGTTACATCAGGAGAATCTTGACAATACAATATAGTTAAGTGGAATTAGTACGGTTAATTTCTTTGGCTGACTTTCTCATGAAAATAATCCTTGATTCTCAGATGTGGCTGGAAACTTGCAAGCCTATATCAGTTATTAATGTGTAAATAGTAGTATGTGACATGCTTAGTTCCACTATGATGGCTTAATTTTACAACCATAGCCATCAGTCTGGATGATGGTTTTGACCTAACTATGCTTGTAATTTGGTCTCAAAGCTCTTTGCTATATTAAATGCTCTACTGTGGAAGTTTATAACTTCCCTTGGAAACATTAGCAGCCCTTGCTTTGAAATGTTGTGTCCTTTAATATTGGATATACATAATTTACCAATGTTGTTAAACATATGTCCTTTGTAGAAAAGACTAATATATTTATCTTGTTACTAGATTTTACTGAAAACAATGTTTTATGCAGATCATTCCATTTAAATACAGTATCTGTGTGTGTTAATACAGATACATATACACACACACACACATATATATATAGACGACACACAGGATACCTAAAAGGTCTGTAACATTTGGCACTTCAATGAAATTTATAGATTGTGCTCCTTTTGCTGTCCTTGTAATTTGAAACAAGTTTTGATTACTTCAGTCTTATCATGCTTTGCCTGCATCATAATCAGTCATGTGTCTGAAATTAAAAAAGCTGCACATCACTCATTGTTCCTGATGTTACAGACACCCTACATAAATAATTTTGATTTAAATTTTCTGATAATTTCTTTTTTAGAATTTTAGTTTTTAATCAATATACCTTTCTTTAGATACTTTTTCTCAAGTTTCCCAAGAAATAAAGACTGTCTGTGAATATTTTAATTTGCTGATATCAATACCAAAGGTAGGTCACTATATTTCATTCCAAACTCATTCAGAGTTTCAAATGGAGAATTATTGTGTTAACAAATGCTTTGAAAATTTGTAACAAACAATGTACTACATCTGATGTCTCCTGCTACTTAGTTTTATAGTGTAAAATATTACTCTCAGTGCTACCATTACAATGATAGCTTTCCTAATGTTAAAATTGTTTTCCAATCGTGATAAAGTGTAGATATTTTAGAGAAAGTATTTTGTGTTTATAATTAAAAATGAAAACTTCTAATAACCTAATACGGTCATAGTTGGAACTGAGGTGGAAATTAGTAGATGAGTATGAATTAATAAAATAATAACTATTATTTACAGTAATTAAAATTCAACTCAAAACCCATGTAGTAAAATAATTTATTGGATGTACTTAAGGAAAGTTACATTCAATTTGTAATTCAGTCCATACATGTTTTAAGTCTAAAAATAAAATGGGCATATTAACATACATTTCTGTATGCATTTATAACTCTGTTTTTATGAAGTACTGAACCAAACCTATTACACGTGATCTGCAAGACTTAATACAATCTATGGAACAAAACTTGTTCCTCAAAATTTATGCAGTCTTTTTTAAGAAAGAAAAAGAACAAATACAAAGAGGTGAAAAAAAATATCCACAGTTCTTATATAAAAATAAGTGCTGTTACAATTATGTGGTATTTGATGTTGACTGTAGACAACTGAGAAGAAAGTTGGAGACAAATCATCAGTAATGTACAATGAAAGTCTTTCCCTTCTGGCTTGATCATATAGATTTAATATTGTACAACAGCTGTAAGGTTGACGATATTCAAGCCTTTTGATTGTAATATTCACTGCAATCATCACATTCTAATAACAAGTTTAATTCTGTTTTTTACCTTATAGGATGAATTTTTAGTTGAATTATTAGAAAAATTTATTGTTCAAAAGTGAGTTATTAAAAAAATAAAGTTTACATTTTTTAAAGAACTTCAGTGATGGCAAAATCCTTGACACTTCTTGATTAAAGTTTTACTTTAAAATATTTTACTTAAATGTATTCAAGTACTGAAAATCCAAGTATTAGTGGAAGAAAAAAAAAAGACTAGAAAATTAAACTTCATAACCATCTCACTGTTGTACAATATTAAACAGACAAGCCCACAAACATAACATGTATCAGTTTTCTTTTAGTCTCTTGTAATTTTTACATAATAAACAACAATGGAAAATAACTCAAATACATAACTGACTAAATTACATTTTGGTCTTAAAAAATAAGGTTACATACAAAACAGTATAATATAATTTTAACATTAAAATTTGAAATATTCAAGGTCAAAGGCATGTTTTCCTGATATTTTATCGCAAAGCACGTGCTCCACATTTTTTCTTAACATTTTGGTCACACGATTATGCATGAATTGTAACTGTCCATTGGGAAGAAAGGCGTTCACAACTGTAGAAATTACTTCAGCATTTAACCCTTTATCTTTTATAGGATATTGTAGTTCTAAACTACATAAAATATCTTTAAGTATCTTAACGGCAAGTAACCTGTTTTCATGTTGTTCACACACTAAAACGTAGCAACAACCACGTAACGTGTGCCAAAAGACAATCTTGCACGCATTCGAAAGGTCATTATCGATAAACAGTGGAAATGTTCCACCTACTTGAGACTCGTCTGTTACATCCAAGTGTCCAAGTGATGAGCCTGTTACATCAAGATAGCCAAGAGGTGAAGGAGTCGGAATTTTTTTGCTTCTTTCGTATTCTTTAAGCACGTGATTAAAAATGAAATCGATTATACGATTTCTCGTTTCGTGAATAATTAAACACCGATTTTCTGCACTTGAACTTAGTTTATCGTCTTCGAAACTTACTCTATGTAATATTCTTTCATTTTTAGGTGTTTGTGAAAGCGAAGTTCCAGCATCAAAACATATATGATATATTATTTTGTGTCGCTTTAATACATCAATCACTAAAAATGCATAAACCATCTTGAAACTATATCAACGAGTCACTTACAAAATACTGTAAAGTATATATTTGCTTCTTGTTGCAGAACTTTAACAACTGTAAGAGCCCTCTATAGCAAGCTAGTGAAACAGCCATCTTATTCGCAATTAATGTAACATTAATTTTTATATTTAGTACTATTATAATTACATAAAATACATTACATAACACTTATTACATATTAATGTGATATCGATTTATTCCAGTGTTGTAAATTTCTTGAGAATAAAAGCCTGATTCTTTCAAAATTTGAAGGTTAAACGTTCGGTGCTACATTTTTATTCCATAAAATTGAGGTGCAAAAAAAAAAAAAAAAAAAAAAAATTAAATTGGAGCACTCCAAACTTTTGGCGTTGATCACATTAAGTGCACACGAGAATGCAAAATTAATAGAATAATAAAAAGTTATTTGATTATAAAATGATTTTGATTTTCTTTAAAGAAATAGGTATCTCGCCAGAGATTGTGACCAAAAATCAGGGATTCAGGGAAACCAAGATCAAAAGTTTGTTTGTTGAATTTTCGCCTAAAAGTACTATGAAACAATATGCGTTAACTATCAACAATTTTAATATAAAGCACCTGGGAACGACATAGAGCTGCAGAAAACATTTTTCTTGTTTCAAAACGTTAACCCAAACTGTTAGAAAATTCAAGATTTTTTCTAATTATACTTAAGAAGCTGGTTTAATTTAAATTACCCGTTTTTAATTTCTTTGAAGAATAAAATAATTGTTTAAAGTCTTGTTGACATTTTGTTTCTATTCGTTAACTAAACAATTAATGTGTTGCTTTATACAGGAAAAAAATATTCCGTTTCACCAGGTGGCAGCTGCAGGGAGTAAATGCAGTCATTCACGAAATAATGGCAGGAGTTACTGGTCGTGTATTAGTTTATGGAGGAAAAGGTGCTCTTGGCAGAACATGCGTAGCATATTTTAAATCACAGAACTGGGTTAGTAAGTTTTTTTTTCATATCAGATTTTATTTTTTGTAATTTTGGTACGTATGGAATCAAAACTACTTTATGATTCATTATTTACTATTCACTGGTTCAGTTGTAATACATACTATAGTATAGTGTTTGTAACTGTAATCTGTACTGCTACTAGTGGAACTGAAATACGAAAGTGACGAGATTCAGGTGTTTACAATTGTATGTCGTAGATAATATGCCGATGAAGGATGTTTCAATGATATTGTTGGATATGTGATCTTGAAGTTGAAAGGATTCATTAAGTTTAAATTCGTAAGTATTATGGTCTTTACATTTAAAAGCTGCAAAATATTTTAAAACCCAGTAAGTACTATTTGTGTGACAATTTGGACAGTTTTGTAAACTGTTTATTTGTTCTAGTGGGTAGGATCTATCGACATGTACCCAAATGAAGACGCACATGCCAATGTGATTGTGAAACCATGTGATTCTTGGAGTGAACAAGAATCAGAGGTGGGGTCTGGTGTTGAAGCAATGCTAGCAGGAGAGAAGTTAGATGCCATTATTTGTGTGGCTGGTGGTTGGGCTGGAGGAAATGCAGCATCAAAAGGTTGTCTTTAGAGAATAAATATTAAACAGATTAAAATACATTTTTAATTTTTAGTGAAAATTTTAGTGTTTAAACTTTTTAACCACAAAACTTAAACAATTTGTCATTGCCATATAACTACTACAACACTTGTTTACTACGTGAAGATACTTACATGTAAGTCAGTTTTATAAGAAAAACGTTTTTATAAGTAATTGTGGCCCCCTGCCTCGAAAAAAAAGGTGAGTAGATTTTTGTGTACATTTTAATGCATTTATTTAAATAATAAAAAAGAGTTGCGAAGACATGTTTGGGACTTGTGTCATTTCCTTGTTTATAATAAAATATAAACAAGTGAGAATTTTCAATATCCTTGTCACTTAATCTTTTTTTTATACAGAATTAGATTAAATTAATTGAGATTTTTTTTATTTTTATTAACTATATTTTTGTGTGCCAGCAGTACTAATTGTGGGGTGTATTATTATTTCTCAAAAGGATCTCTACCAGCCTATATTCAAATTGAAATTATTTTAGTTAGGATTAGAGTAAATTAAACTGTGAGATGTTGAGCTTGGTCAAATACATCGGTCACAAGGATTTGGCTTCCTGAGTTCAAAACTGTAATCAAATTTCAAAGTGTTCAAGAGTTGATGGAGCTACAGGGTATTCAGAAAGTCACTGTGCAGTTTTGTAATTCTATTTTATTCAGTCTATTTCAAGCCAGCAACTGATAGCATTGTTTAGAAACAAAATAAGAAGGATCCAGGCCTGTATTGATGCCAACAGGGGATCACTTTCAACACTGTTTATAATTGTCATTCATATTTACCTCCTGTATTCGATATTGAAACATGTTTGTTAATAAATATATAAGTGCACAGGGACTTTCCAAACACCCTGTATAAGCTAAACATTTGTATTTGATAAATTTAGCCATTCTATGAAACACTGTCCTACAGATAAAAGAATATGGTTAGGTCCCTTCCATAGCAAATTATTAACATTTTAACATGTTTTTGTATAATTATTTATTAAGGATTGAAATAAAATTTACCATAAATTTGTAAAAACTATAAGATAATGACCAGAAAAATTATTGTATTTTGTTGTTATAAGGAAACCTAGACAGTGTACCCATATTCATTGCATAATTCATTGATCAGGCCACAATCAGAGAATTGTGCCTAGTTTTAGGCTTTTTACTATGGGAAGAACTTTAAATTGTTAGAAATGATTCAAGAGAGGGCTACTAGGATGATACCTGGGATCAAAAAGTTGTCATACTAGGACAAATCAACATCTCTAAACTCGTTTTCTCTTGATTGGGTTTCTTAATATTTTTAAAGGGTTCGATAATGTTGATGCAGTGTCTGTTTTCCACACTTAATGGTAAGACCAAAACACACAAATGTAGTATTTTGCAAGGTAGGACTTGTCTTAATCTGAAGCTCTTTTATTGTTCATACAGGGTGGCTTACCTTTTGGAATGATTTGCCAAGTACACTGTAGGTGTACTGATGTAGTATATTTAAAGGAAGTATTGACAACTATTTTAATGAAAAAATGCTGAATTTGAATTTTTTTTTTTTTTAAATAAATGGGACCGCCTAGATGAACCAATAGGTTACATGTCCTTAAATTTTATGTTATGTCCCATTTTAGATTTGGTAAAGAATGCAGACCTAATGTGGAAACAGAGTGTGTGGACATCAGTCATCAGTGCTGGACTGGCTGCCAAACACTTGAAAGAAGGTGGACTTGTGTCACTGACGGGAGCAAAGCCAGCTCTTTTGGGAACTCCAGGTACATTACATGTAGTACACCAATCTTGTAAATTGGTATCAAAGTGAGAGCCTGCTATTCATTACTTTTTGTTTTTGCAGAAAGCATGATTTGCTCATGCAGATGCCCTTTGATCACATGGCCCAGGTGTATTGGTAGTCTTTTGATAGAGAAGCAACAGTAATCTTTGTTTTAGTTTCACACATTTTGGTAGCTGAGTATATTTATGCTATTTACACCTGATAAAGTGGGAAAAACTTTAATATGCTTAACAGTGAGGTTCTGTGGAAATGCAGCCCTAAGGTTAATGAGTACAATGAACATGAATACTGAGATAACATTTATATATAGGAATAGCAATTATATCTTGGGTATAAAATGTGACAGAGAACTAAAAGTATTGGTTACCAGTTTTGGTAATACCATCTTGTCAACTTTGTGAAGATATATATAATAACCATTATATAAATTTATGAATATTGAATAAGTTTTAGAAATTCTTCAAAGTTTTAAGACTGTTTTCAGTCTTGGTGAAATTTTCAATTATTACGAGTTTTTTACAACACCCACGTTCTTAAAGCATACCATTCTTGAGTTGTAATTTATTAATGTTACAATGTTACAACGTTTTTTTCCTTGAGCAATTTGACCTTTTAATAACTAGTTTCTTGTTTAATACTGTTCAGTTATTTGAAGTGTTTTTTTCACTTGTGTTTTACATAAGTAAAACTGGCTATATATTTACTGATTTCTACCAAAAAATATGTGAAGGAAGTTTGTACCAACATGCTACATTTACTAGTGTTATCTGGTAGCCCAATAACTCTTGTTTGGATATTTGTGTGAATTATACTTCATGACACCATTTGCACAATCACTGATCTTAAGGGAAAATTGGTGTACTGTTTTTCTCCTTTTACATTCACAGTATAACGTTACTGTTAAAATTATTTGCTGGTTGGATATTTTGATATGGAGAGCTTGGTGCCCAGAATTATTAAAACAAGTTTAGAGTGTGCATCAGTGCTGTGTGAAGCCTGGTGATTAATTTGCCAGACTGTGGCAAATGACATGAAACTGACTATGTTTTACAGCTTTCTGCTGAAGGGGTGCTATTTGAAAATAGCAAAGGTTAATTGCATACATAGTTTTATCTGTTGAATTTCAGGTGAGATGTTATCTAAGAGACAGATTTTTTAACTGTCATGTATCTGTTTGAAGGTTTTTTTGATGAAATTCCTGTCCTTTAATGTCACAGGTTTTCAACTCCTTTCTTTGCTTAAACAAGAAAAATACTTCGTACTCAGAGATTGAATATTAGTGTTAAGCATGTTGCTTTCTTTTAATTCCATTTTTCCTCTTTGTTATATCTTTTTGTACAGTTTAGTTAGCAACAGTAGGTGCTGATGGTCAGTGTGGGGATATTACTTTATTCTTGCATGATTCTATGCAGGTTACAAACAAACTAAAACAGTCCTGCTGTTATTGAATCCATTGTAGACATCCTTTAGACAGTGATATTGTTTCTTGTAACAGTAGCAGTTAGAGAATTAGCACTGACTGGAAGGTAGTACATAAACTATATAAGGTGATAGAGTATCAGAAACAATAACACAGAACTGGATGGATACAAAGTGTATTAAAACTATTTCTGTCAAATAAATTGACCAGTAAATTGAAAAACAACAACCGTGTTTACTGTTGTATTGCTTTTTTTCCATAATACATAAATACTTTAAATTTTTTTTGCTATATCAAATAATACAGTGTCTTTGAATCCTTTTGTGAATAATAACAATAATAAAGATATTTATTTTTATCTGTGATTCTCTATTTTTATGTATGAAACTATATTACCAAGCCAGATTTTTTTGCAAATTGAATGTGTGTATATCTGATGAATTAACAGTTAGTGGCCTGTTGAAAGCTTTGGATGTTTCAGGTCTTGAATTCATTGTTTTTTCTTAGATACTGTATTTTAAAAATTAATTATCATGCATTAGTCATACATCTGTGTTAACGAAATATTAACCCTGTACATATCAGTACAAGTTAGTGTGTTTGGCATAACATTTTGAAGAATGCCATTCAGTGTGTTATGTATTTGACATCAGAGATATCAGTTGTTTGTTTTATCCATGTTGTTGATTTAGTGAAAGTTTGAAGTTAATATCAGGTACAATAAACAGGCATGATGAGTAGCCATGGAAGTTATGCAAGTAAAATAGACAAAAGTATTTTTATTCTTCACATGACCATTACCTTGCACTCTAACTTGTCTGAGTCAGAGTGGATATCATTAGTTTACAATCATAACTTTAGTACAGACACATTTGTAACACATTCATTTTTTTGCATACAACAGGCTTGTACACTATAATTTGCCACATTTCATAGATATACTATAAATTCAGAATTGTGGTCCATATTCGTTCTCCCATATGTGCCTTGCACGTTTGGTTAAAAGAGAAGGGGGATGTAGAAGAATACGATTTAGAGGCAAAACGTCTGAAATGGTTTTTGCACTACTTGTTTGTGAATTGTTTCACCACGAATGTTAGAAGCATATTAATTTTTTAATTTTGAAAATCTGGCAATACGTATTCCAAAGTGATTTAAACATATTAGGCATTATCCTAATTTCTTGTCTTTTGTCTTGTAATATGTTTGTTTTTTAATTATTTATTTCAATATTATGTGATTGTTTAGAAATGCAGGTATTGTTGAACATTATAAAATTATAGTAATGTTAAAACTTGTTTTTTTAACAGGAATGATGGGATATGGCCTAGCTAAAGCTGCTGTTCACCAGTTTGTTCATAGTTTAGCAGAACATAAAAGTGGGCTTCCTAACAATGCACTGGCAGTTGCTATTCTTCCTGTAACCTTAGATACACCAATGAACAGGAAGTTTATGCCTAATGCAGATCATACTACCTGGACTTCTTTGGAGTTTGTGTCTGAGTATGTTTTATTTTTACATTAATAGTGTTTGAAACACTTAAAGAAACAATCTGTCACTAAAACTACATGTAATAGAGATAAGGGTACTGAAGAGTTTGAAAAGTGGTCAACTTTTATAATAGCTCTTGACATTTCCTTATTGCTACTATGTTGCAAATAGCTAATTTCTAATTGAAAAAAGCATTGATTTTACCCAATTTATAGTTTTGTGGGGATAAAAATTGAGCTCCTTTTTTGGGTTTACAGGTTTAAAGAATCTGATACAGAACCTTATATTTACAAATTGTCGCATAAATGCATATTTGTATAAAAATTAAATGTATCAAATGAAGTAATCTGATGTTTGTTGATAATTCATAGTAATGAGAAACCCACTTGAAGAAAAAATGTATTTTGGGATGGCTGGTATGGGTATTAAGTGTTAATAACCAATTCGTTCTTTAGGTTAATATTTGGGGGAAGACTGACATTTTAAGCAAATTATTCATGTTTCATTTATAATTTATTTCTAATATTGTTTTAAAAAATTTATTTTCAGTTTATTTTATGATTAAAGAAATTGTTGTGTTTACCAGAAACCATTATGTATTTTGGATAAATTTGATTCAGATCATCATGCCATTACAACCAAAGAAGTGCTGGAACTAATGTGTCCTGTGTTACTACGCGTTGCAATGCACAGTAATATCCAAATGACAAAAGAAGATCAGTGCAGCTTCTTTGCACAGTATTTATTCCTCTTAAACACTGTGTGTAAACCATAAATTCACATAAATTCAGTTTTTCTCCAATGTACTATAATGTTTATATTGGTCTATTCTCAAAGTAAAGGTCTCGTGTGCTATGCCAAACTTTCCTATTAAAAGTAATTTCATTAAAACTTCTAATAAGAGTTATCTTTCATATATTAATCATATTTTTTTATGTGACCAAACCACAAGATTTGGGAGTAGTTACTGTGATGTGGTTTAATTTACTTAACAAGTGTGTTGCTCTTTATTCTTAGTTTGGTTAGGGTTCAGGTGGAAGCTGTTAATTTCGATTGAGGTAACAAAGACACAGTAAGACTTGGGGGGTTGTTCACGGGAACTGGTATGATTTTGTCTTTCATCCTTACTGTGAGATAGTGTTCTGGTGGAATTTTGTTAATCTGGGTCTAATAAGTGATGTCTTAAGCAAAGAAAAATTGGGTAGATGCAACCCCCAGATAAAGGCATGGGCTTATTGGGCTGAAGCCAAGGACTAAGAAAACTCTTAATATGGCCTTGGGGAGATGTGATCATGAGACTGATATGGTCCAAGAAAAGATTGCCCATCATCAACCCTGGAATAGTGGTTCATGTAAAAGCTGGTAATTGGTCTTAGTTTTGTCAGCAAGAAAAAAAAGAAAATAATTTCAGTTTTATGGACTTCATCGAAACTATGTTTCTGAACATTCTTTACATCCAGACATTCCTGAAAAGGAATGGTCTTTTTCTACTTGACTGATAGCTGGAGAACAAGACAATTTCTTTTTAGGATAGTGGACATTGTGCATCATGTGACTGATCCATTTGCTATGAATGTCAGGGCTTGATTTTAAAGAAATTTCCAGGCTATCCTATAGACAGCCTGATCTATATCAGAGATTGTCTGGAAGGTTGTATTGGTTGTCCAAAAAATATAGGGAATACCCTTTTAGGAATGGAAAATGGTAAGATTAAGCCCAAATACATTTTTAATGCTGATTTTATACAGTACAATATATAATTTCTTCTGTAATATTGTTTTTTTAGTTAGGGTTTATATTCTAGGCTGCTAAAAGATGTTGAAATAATCAAAATTTACAAATGCCTTCAAAAAGGTTTTTCGTGTATTATGTAAACAATTATTAGTTATAGGTAGAAATTAGCACCTCATTATATTAGGTTATGAACTCCTTCAACTCTTTAAGTCCTAATTCAGTTGTCAAGTTTGGAAAAAAGAACTTGTAATTGTGCATTAGTTACTGTAATATATCACAATACCTTATACAAAAGTCTCATAATAAGTTTGAATTTTTAAACACTAAATATCTTCCCATGATTGCCCTGCAGGTTGTTGTTCAAGTGGGCTAATGACCAGGAACGACCAGCTAATGGAAGCCTGGTGCAACTTATTACAAAAGATGGACAAACAGAACTGATCATGGCTTGAATTTTACTAGCACCTGTTACACTTGGATGTTTGTAATTTTTAGTTAAAGGGACAATGATATTTTTGTTTTATCTGTGTTGTAAGAATGTTTGAAATCCTTGGTTGCTGCTGTGTACTAAATCTCATTTTATTACTTGATTATGTAAAACTATTTTGTTTACTAAGTGATAATCAAAACAATTTTTATGATGTCTGTGTTTAACAACTTGGAACTGCTGCATACTAAAACCTTTTGTTGCTCTATCTAATGAAATGATAACTGAGACAATGTAAGAAACCTTCCTGGGTGAACTGGACAGATATGTAATACTTAATTATGTAATAATTTACGTATTTCTTATTATGGCTATGAAAAATAATATTTTAGTGTTACCTTTTCACAGCCTTAAATTACCAAAACTTGTTATTTCCGAGTTGGATGTATTTTTGATAGCCAAAAGGAAATATGAAAATAAAATTTCCAGTAAACTTTTGGCTGCCACAAGTCCAGCCCAGTTGGTGACTTTAGGTATTGAATAAGTCCTCTTGGGCAATGATTTTTGATAATTTTGGAACATTGCTATATCACGTGATTAGAAAGCCATAAAGGACTGAAAAATGGGAAATGTAAAATAAAAACAAACTTTTCATTGAAGACTAATATTACCAATTCTCTTACATCTCTAGAGTTACAGTTTCATACTGCAGACTAATATTACCAATTCTCTTACATCTCTAGAGTTACAAAGTTTCATACTGCAGACTAATATTACCAATTCTCTTACATCTCTAGAGTTACAAAGTTTCATACTGCAGACTAATATTACCACTTTTTTACATCTCTAGAGTTACAAAGTTTCATACTGCAGACTAATATTACCACTTTTTTTACATCTCAAGAGTTAGTGTTTCACCCTACTTAGACATCTCAGTATTATCTTTTTTGAACCAAATGTGTCAATGACTGTAGTTTTTAGTGACTATGTGAATAAGTCATCTTGTTGTCCCTACTATTTGAGATATGTGTACCATATAGTAACCATTTTGGTTGCTAAATGAATAACTATGCAGTTTTGCCACTTGAACGAACGAAATGCATATGATCCTTAATAAGAAATGGTAATATAATGCTGCATAAAATCTTAAATAGTAAGATGAAATAAAGTTTGGGTGAAAAGTGTTAATTTAGGTTTAAATTCCAGGTTACTAAAAATAGTCTTCCAATATTATGATCATTCCATATTTGATTTGATGAAGAATAGAGTATTTTGTATTTTAAAGCATTAGCTACAGAAAATATTATGCTTGGACAATAACTACTGCATAATTAATATACTTGTGTTTCTGTTGTGATGTGTCATATATAAAGTCAGTTGTTATTCCTGTGTTATTTGGTGAATATTTTACTTTTGAATAAAATGTTGTCAGCATGGAACTTCATATATTGATTCTACTACAAGAGAAATATTTGTGATCTAAATACACAATATCTCACTCTGTTATTAATTCTGTTAAGAGAAACACTGTACACGTTCGTCATCTATAATACTTTGTGGGTAACAATTTACATTCACAAGAGTTGATAGATTTCATTAATTGCAAAAATGAGTTTTAATGAACAGTATTTATTTCCAAACTTATCCTCCAAATCAAAAACAGATTCCTGTTCTGTGATTTTCCATAAATTACCCACTTTCATGATTATCTGTTTGGAAAGCTGAGCTCTGGGATACCAATAGTCTTGATAGAAGCAAATTTTCATATGCAGTCAGTACTGGAACTTAAGAGTACAAAGCTTTGTTTAACATAACTTTAAATATTGCAAATGTATGAGAGCTGCTTTAAATTCACTTCTTTTAAAGTTGCTTACAGATCAAAATAATTAAAAATGTCTTGAAGGATTTAAAAATCTGTATAGCCATAAAATAATCAGTTTTATTATTCACACAATACTTACTGAAGACTTTTTTTCATTCAGTGACAATGTGTTTAAAGTAAATAAATTGGAGAAAGAAAGACTGATATTTTCTACATCAACTATATCATACGAAGTAATTCTTAGAGGGTCAAACTGAGGTTAGAAAAAGGATTTCACAGTATGGTACAAATTACAAGTTAAGCCATTTCAACAAACAGGATTTCTGATGCAGAGGATAAACATCAATTCCAATTGGTGCAACAAAGAGAGGATTCCCAGTACAAATGATAATCGACATCAGTAATTAATATAACTACTCTACCCAATAAGCAATATCATAAAACAAAAATTTGATCCCATTGTCAAATTTTGTTTCTTAGAATACAGAAAAGTTTGCCTAAAAGTAAATAGTTCCAGTAACAAATGTTTGCATGTTGCCAACCCTTACTACCTTAAACTGTCATGTTGAAATAATGAGGATGGTTCTATTTCAAAATGTGTCCATTTTCTGTTAAACTTATAAACTTGTGTGTTTTCAGGTTATCTTATAACTGTACTGTCCAGTTAACCTGTTGGCCAGTTTTACCACAAGCCACCATAAATTACATTCCAAGTGTTTCTAACACAACAAAAAATATTCACCAAACGAGTCTGTCAGTGATATAATACATTCAGATGGATGTTCCTGACACAGTACAGAACATTCAAAACAATGAGCCTCAGTCAGTGATATGGTACACGAAGGTAGGTGTTCTTGAGACACAGTAGTAATGTGAGATCTATCTTTTTGTTGGTACATAAGGATAACAGCAGAAGATTAATTGCTTTTTTAATAGGTACACTTGGGAGTCATCATACAAGGTAAAAAACATCCTTTTGTAATATATATGGGAGTGATAAACCCTTTCTTTGGTAAACAAACATTAACGTGTCTGGATTCTTATTTACCAGAATAGATAAAAGAACTGTATGAAAATAAACACAAGGAATTTCTATAAAATAGCTCACTTTATTTACTACAATTGAAATCACACATTAAGTGATATACAATGAACACTACTATCTAAAGTACTGCTTCGTACATCAACACATTTTGTATTAAAAACAACTTTATCTCATAAACTACAAAATAATGATTAAACTATATCATAACACTGCAGGTTACATTTAATAGTTAAGCATATCAATAAACAACCATGTTAATAATACATACATCATATCTTTTCTTGTATAAAGTTCCTTTTCCAGTATCTAATTACCACAATGTTTTGAAGTAAAACTGTAGTGTTTAACAAACACATAATTCTATTACTATATTCGAGATATGTGTAATGTGAATTTAAAAACATTCGTGTACATTTCTGTCTATTAGAACTGAGAGATAAAACACTGTGAAATTCCACTCACGTCAAGGTAATGTATGTAAAATATCGGAAGAACTGCTTAAGGCTTCTACTTCAAAATTATCAGAAAGTAGAATTTCTTCCTGAGTTTCTCATGATGTTGAAATACACAGTATTCCATTTTATTTGATAAATTTCCTACTTTAATTTCAAGTACCCAGCACTGACGTGTTCATATGAGAATGACTGGTTAGACCAACTGATTTCTTGAAAGACAAAGTTTCCACTAGACAGGAAAATATAAGGTTACTGACCCTCACACAAAAATGCTGGATTCAGAAGACAATAAAGGAGTCAGGTTTAACAGTATATAGAAACACATACAGTGCTTGAAGTAACCTCAGCTCTGTACATTGGATTGTAAAAACAATACTTGATAAAATTACATCAGGTACATTTGATTCCTGTTTTACTTAGGAACCACTTTAAAAATACTTAAATGATAACTAACTTCCAAAATGAAAAACTGAAAATTTATCAAAGTTTTGAGAAACTGTGTTTGAATATTTGTTCCTCATTTCTTCAAAAAAATATCAAAAACACCAACAAACATATTTCTATTACTAAAACATATAGAAATTAAACTTGTAAATTATTTTTAGTTAATATAATTTCTTCAGTAAATTTTTGTTCATTTAACATTTTTCTCTAAAAAATCACAAAATACAAAAACCTGTGATTCAATAATGCTGTTTAAATTTTCAAAAAGTAAACAAAAGCAAAAGTAAAACTGTCACTTTAATTCAGTCCTAATTTGTCTAAGCTTCTAAGAAACAATCTCTCTTCTCTTACTCGCATTGTTAAAAGCTGGTTTAAGTAATATAACACACATAGCATTTTTGGAGACCCATCAAAACACTAAAGCATTTCTGCATGCAGAGAATATTTATGTTACTAAAAGTATTTAAAGTACATTTTGATGGGCATCAGAGAAACAAACAACATTCTTGTACCAATATATTAAACTTATCAACCTATCTCCATGCAACCTAACTTTTTTCTCAACAAACATAATATCTACACAAAGTTACTGTATGAAATATTTATTATCTGTACCAATACTATTTCATTCAGGATAAAAAAAAATTCTTCTAGTATTCACAAATGAATGTAACTTTTACATTGTGATAGCCCAATAATATACAATGAAACATTTTAATAATTAAAATCAGAACATAACTACTCTAAAAGCTGCCATTATTGTGTTTTGAATTAATAAAATTATAATTACATAGCTGTTACAATATTTTGGAAATGTCTAATTTCTTTATTTTTAAATGAAAGAAATTTAAAACAATATCAAAGAGCCAGTCCTTTTCAAATCAATGTTTCAAACTCCAGAGCACCAATAATGAGATTTTCAATTTAAAACCAAAGCATCTTCAACTATGTACTGAAACCATATGTTAGCTGACAACATACTCCAGATGTAACAAAAATGTTTGAAGAATCAAACTTTCATCTTCCAACTAAACATTTTGACACCAAATAATTTCAGACAAGAAATAGAGTAGCACTGCAACTAAAATATCAATTTCAAAGATCCGTGAGTAGAATACCTTGATCTACATCTATAATAATAATGTATATTCTTAGCACAATATCAAGTACAGTTGTAAGCTTTCAAAAGTGTGAATTCAGTAAGGATGCTTGAAGTATAACACATGAGGAACACCAAATGTGATTTACTATTTCTCCTCACTTCTATGAGAATGTTTCTTTTACTTTTATTCATTGATATCTCTATTAAGTGTTATAAAAATTAGAGACCATTAAAAGTTACTTAAGAAACTGGAGTGCTTCCCAAGATATGACATTACAATAGGACTATAATAAAGTTGTTTGCCAAAAAAGATTTTCCAATTAAAATCCAAATACCTAATAAACAGTAAAGTCAATTTGTGTATTTAGTACAAGTAGCTTCAAATGAGAACAAGAAAATCAGCTTACAACAGTTATGTATCTTCACACTTTATACAATTAATATTCCAAAATTCAGTTAACATTTTAAACCTTTAGCCTTCTAACAAAATGTTTCAACTACGGATAGAACAAACATCTGATTGGATCAGTTATTCTGCTGTTCGTAAAAATACAATGCAAAATACAGTCAACAGATTATCTCAGAATATTAAAACATTATACAACTTGCATACTCATAGTGCAATAGGTATTGCAGTATCTAAACACAGTAGTATTTTCCTTCATATTATGAAATGGGAGACCTGATAGTTATAATACAGATAGTCCCTACTGAAGTTTATGTAAACATCATGTCCACACATTGTACTGCATTTTCATCTGGAGGTTAGAACTGTGTGTAAAACAGTCTCATTGAATTCTTTAAAAGGACCTACAACAATCATTCACTTCTTTTAAAAAACTTTTAAGATTTTCAAAAAGAAACAATGTCACCATAACTGATTTCATGCCATACACTAATAAAGTGGCAGCTCATGTCTGGTGTCCTTTTTCAAAACATGTGGCCACATCTACTACCTAATCCATAAATATCCAATATTTGATGTCAGTAGCCAAACATCTAAAATATGATCAATGTTTTATTTGCTCCACTCATAGTTTCAACATATTAGATCTTTTATTTTCCAATAAGAGGTTTAATGTTCTAACCTTCTGAAAGGTAGTTTCCAACACTCAGAATATTTATTCTTCTGGTACTACATTCAGTGTTTTTAATTCCTTAACCTTATGGCACTTTTAAACAATATTTATTTGTTGACAGACATAATTTTTCAGTAATTACACTAAGCTTAGTAAAAATCTTTTCTGGTTTTATATGGATAATACATTAGAATGGGAAGCCATGTATTCACATAACACCTTTTGACACACTGTCCCTGGAATCTTCAGGTATAAATGAAACAGACAAAGCTATATGTGCCCATTGAAATTTGATGGTGACATTTATGCAAGTATAAATGTATTACTTTGTTAAATTTTTAAAGGAAAATATAGCTAATAAGAATCTTCTCTTTCAAACACAAACGGGTAATAAAGACAGTGTAATCTTGAGATCCATTCACTAATATGTACAACAGTCTATACTTATGATGTTTAACACTGTATAGAATCAAATTTAAGAACATGATTGATATGTGGAGTAGCACTGTGAACTATAAAACTAATTTAATGAATTCCATTAAGTTTTGAATAAACAGTTGTTGTTTTACTGGTAAACATTATCTTTTAAAAGCACTGTTCTACTTTAAGCACCAAATTTTCTTTTCAAACAGGAAATTTTGGTTTTATTATCAAATTCCTCTTACTTTTTATTGGTTCAAGAAATATTTCAAAATTCAAGCTCTCGTACACAGCTCACAGAATGCGAAAAAAATTTCTTACATATCTGAGAGAGAGAGAGAGTAAAAAAAACTTTAAATGGTCTGTTTTGTCCCAGTTACATAAAATACATATAGATACGGAAAACCCGTTATAATAAGCACTAGCTTCACTGATGTACATCAGCAATATGTACACCCCTAAAAGACAAAACTCAATTCCTGAATATAATCACAGAACAAAAAAAATGGATTTAATCTGTAGAAAACTGTATATTAATATTCTATTATAAATTAGGTAATCACTCAACTGTGAAAAATGTTTATAGCATGATAACTACCTTTGTTAAAACAGGGTTGCTTAAGTTAGTATATAACTTATCAACTACTAATGTTACATATCACTGAATGTACAGTCAGATACTAATGACTAGTAGGTACTAAAACCATGCTAATAATTTGAAAAAAGAGTAATTGTACATTTTATAAAACTAACACTCATTAGTTTTTGTTTATAATAACTTATATTTTTATATATAAAAATATTTTACCCATATCATATTTGTTATTAACAAACATCACAGTGCAACATCTAATGCTGGTAAGAATAGTTGGGAGCAGAAATATATCAAATTGGTGTTAAACATAAAGGCTATTTGTTTATTCAGAGAGTTTCATCATAAAGTTAACTTTGAGATTCCTAGTTATATGACTCACAGACATATCACATTTTGCTTTATATAAACTACAATCTCCATTATTTGAGTCCAGTGTCGAATATCTGTTCAATAAGCTTTCAAATTGTTCCATATTTTTACCCGTAAGACTCATAGTCTAATTACTGTAGTATACTTCTAGATTAACAGTTATTACAGCTTTGTCCCAGGTTGTGTTTCATAGTTTTAGCTGTAAGGCCCATAAACCAATTGTTTTAGTATACTATAAGGTTAACAGTATTATTACAGTTTTGTTCCAGGTGGTGTTTCATATTTATAAAGTAAGAATTATAGTTCCATTATTTAATTTCTTCTGACATTTTATATCGATGACCTAGTTTTTGTTAGGTGTTTCAGATATTTCTGTTGATAATATGGGTCTCAGACTTTTGTCTTAATGGGCAAAATTTAAAGTACAAAAGTTACTTTACCATTAGAGAATTGGGTAGCTGCATTTCAGACTACAAACAAAGACTAAGCCTGAATCTTTTTTAAGTCCAAAATCACAATTAACTTACAGCCAAATGACTAAGAAAGCTGTAGCACAATGTAAGCTGTATTTTTATCACAGTGAAAGTAATGTTATAATATATCAGTTTAAGAAAGAAAGAAAGAAAAATTTAGTTTTTAAAACTTTACCCTTTAAATTTTTTTTAATGAGACATTTCTTCAGTATCATAAAATACATTTTACAAAATGTTCAGTTTCAACAAGGTTTCAAAATAACTCATTCCATATTTTTCTGGCATTTTAGTAGTTTGCTCTGTTTCTTAAACAAAGAATAGCAACACTTCATTATGAATTATTTAACTGCCTGAAACATGAGATTTTTGGTTTTGAAGGAGGGGTTGGGGAGAAAGAGACTCAATCAACTTTGTTTCACAGCAGAATAAAAGAAAATTTTTGAAGTTCATTAACATTAATAACCTGTAAAGAGGTAATAGAAATTGGTATTATTCTTGAAGTGAACAAATATCTAGACCACTGTTATAGTTTTCATATAATTTACAGTAATGTCATGGAAACTGTCACACACATGTACAAAAGTGGTTAACATACATATATAGGTAGATAATGAAACTACCAACAAACAGGATACCCTAGTTTTCAAGCTACATGGAAGAAACATGAAGAAAAGAAATAACATTTTTAATAATACTTTCATTAATGTGAAAATCAGTATCATGGTAACTTTCCAGACACAAATGAAAAACTAGAATTGTCAGTATAATGTAATTAAAACTAGTCATCTACTTAACATAAACCAACGTTCACATGTGTACACATACACATTACACACAGGAAAAAATGAAACTAAAAAACGTATAGCTGAAGAACCTAAGTTTTATAAAACCTAAAAAACAACAACACTGTTTACAAAAAAAATGCAAAAGAAGGCTATTTCTGAGTGATAAATAGATGCAGTAATTGTACCATAATTTTGTTATAAGATTGAAACTTTGTGTGACTACTTCTTTAACAAAGTTTGTTGAAAGAATTTAGACTATTGTCATTCCATTTATTAGCTAAACAGTTTGACATGCAAAGAAGTTACACAACAGGAATATGGCAAAACCAAAATTACAACTTGTCACTTTTCTCTCCCTGATTTCATTGCATCTGCATCTTTCTTCAAGTAATTGTTTTTAGTATCTACTAAATAACAATAAAACAATAAAGTACTAATATGGTTCTAAGTTTAGGTATGTGATACTTAACAGTTCAGTTGAAGTACTAGTCAATCTAGTTTAAATGTCAGAAACACGAACTGTGGTTATTTTCCTAAGCACCTTCTTGGCCAAGTCAGATCATAGACCTGTGTAAACTGGTTCTGTACTGCAATCTTGTACAAGGGAGCTGCTCTCAGTCATGCCTCCTCTTCTCGATCGTTTAACATACAATTTAGCTGCAACTATGATGAAAAAGAGCACTAAAACTAGGAGAAAAAAAAAGTCCAATTATTACTGAACAATCAGGAAAATAAAAACTTACAATATATATCACTTCATATACACTGAATACTGTAGCAAAATATTTAAGGTTGCAAGAAGAGCACTGTGCATCATTCTCAACTGACAAATGCAGTTTAAACTATATTATTCTAAAAATTCTCTTTTAAATTCTTCTGAGAAGTTGTATAAAAGATATGGTGTACATTTTTTCCTCTTTCTTACACTATGTATATTATTAATCTACCTGATAACAAAGTTCAATAATGATGGAAACTTTCATTTAAAACGGTCCAAGGTTGTCTGTATCTTCAGACAAGAATCACAACCAACCCATGTCACACAGTAACCAAAAATTTGTTTGAAAAAATATTTTCCTTGTGCAGCTATAGTGTATAATCTCTTTACATGTTAATATTAAACTTTAGAATAAAAATAAAAGTATGTCTATACTTACTTGTTGAAGAACCAATGATAATTCCCACAAAGGCATCAGTCATGAAACATTGGTAACCTTGACGCACGTAAAAAGGACTGCCGCAGAAGATTGGATTGTAACTTCCTTGAGGACACACAGCTTCTTCAGGACAAGGAATAGGGCCACACTGAGTACACTAACATCAGTATAAATAATATTTCATTGTATATTATTCAAGCTTTGTCACAAAACAAACAATACTGAAGAGAAAACCTGGTTAATCAAAAATGGTAATGTCGCTCTCATCATATTTCTTTACAAAAATAAAACTAGTAAGTGAAATGTTTTGAACTTTAAAAAAGTTCCTAAAAGTACATAGTTTCAGAAAAATATTTAATTTAATATGTTAATTATTTAACATAGTTATTTGCACTCTGAATACTTCAGCAGTATGTAATTTTTACTAGAAGTTTTCACATTTCCTTAACATAATCTCAAAAACCTTCTAAATGAAAATCAAAAGTTTTGAACATAAATGTTTATTTTATATTCCATTTTCTCTACAATATTAACTCTATCATTTTCACCAACATCTAGTAAAGAGGAATGTTTAAAAATTAACAAACATGTATATTTGTATCTTCTTCAACTCTTTTGTACATATTCACAATAGTCCTTTCTGTCTCATATGCATATTATAGTTTCATTTTTTCTCTTTCAAATTACTTTTAATCTTCCTTTTCAAATTCTTTGTCTTTTAATATTTATGCCATGGGGTCTTAGGAAGTTTCTGTTGTTAGTCTCTGGCATAGTTTATACATTTTCACAGTGCAGGCAACAAGCTGAATTTATAAAAATCAAACCTTTCAAACATGATTTTTAAAACACAAATGATACATAATTAACTGAAATATAAAAGATCTAATTATATTTTAACTGTCTCTCTAATTATAGCATATTTAGGTACGAAACCACCAAAACAGATAACAATTACATGTAACTCTAATGAAAACCAATTTCAAATTATCCATTGGTGGAGTACAGTGTAAACTAAGCTCTTTCTAATGACTATATACACTTGGGCCAAGTATGTACAAGTAGCTAGTAAATCTCACAGCAAAGTATAGAAGGTGGGCATGACCAATGTAAAGGGTCGGTAAAAACTTCTTTCTGTTTCTTAGTGACTGCAGCTGTAAGAATTTGCATCTTACATATCAAAATGACAAGCAGATCTAAACTACCATCTTAGTACTTGTACACATGCTCAGCTTGTGTGGGTAAGTGTCAACTGTTGCTAAAGATGACCATTTTCACAGTGAGTAGATCATGTAACAAGAAAACTGTAGTTTAGATACTGTTCTTTAATGTTTATTTTCAAACAAAGGAATTGAAAGTTAGATGATATAAACATTCAAATTATAACATACATTAGAATGCTTATTTCATTTTGAACACAATTCAGTTCCATATGCAAAAAGAGATTTAAAAAAGGTGCAGGAAAAAATAGGGTTAACTCATGAAACTTAACATACAAGAGTATTCTTAAATTTGCATTTGTGTTTACGTGTGTTTAATCTTTAATTATTTATTTTTCCTTTATAAAAACTTACCCAAGTCAGGCTGACAAAATATAATTAAATTCTTAGCTACTTAGCAAACTTGTTAATCTTGTTTAGTCAACAAAGTAGGAATTTAAACTTAATAAAGTAAACTAAACTAGAAATTTGACAAACAAAAGTTTTAAATTCCAATAATAACTAAACAGTTTGGTTACTTTAATCTGTTGCATTAAATGTGACATGCAACACCCAGCATGCTTTCCACGAACACAGATAAAAGACAATGTTAAAATATTGTAAATTTATTAGAAAATTGTAGTGTAAAGAATTAATATGTGTAATAGCTATTTCCTTGAACATGTCTGTCTACTGTGTACAAGACAATTACAGGTAATTTAATGATACTTCAGGTAACAAATATCTGCTTTTTGTGTCACAAACATGTCAATTCCCACTATATATTTTGCACTTATGAATAATTTTGTCTATAATTAAGCACATTTTTCATTCAAATCCTAAACCTTCTTACTGCACACAAAATATGTAGATTAACACCTCAAAAATTTGCTCTAATGCTTAAAATATAATGTTAAACAATGTTTCCAACATTAGTTGAAATAATTCAAATAATGTTGTAGATGTGGTTGAGTAATTGTCATACTCATGACCCATAGAGTGAAAAACCAAAGTTTGAAATTGTGCAATGTTGTGAGAAAAGAAAATTAAAAACTTTTAGGGCAAAGCCTGCAGTAACTTTATCCATGGTGCTAATAAGTGAGCACACACAAGTAAAGCTCTCTGAAGTGAGTTCTCCATAAACATTAGAATAACTGGCAGGTGGATACATAATTTGTACAACACTTCCAACAACAATAGGCACTTTTTTTTTGGTGTATAGCCTATAAGTATTAGTATCTTGACAATTTGTTGTACATTTTATGGAGTGGTAAGAGATCTTTCATTGAAGTAAGAAGTGACAATAGAAAATGAGCATGTAAAACAATTATATTGGTGCATTACACTGTGGGCTGTAATATGCAGCATGAACAAGGGAGCTATTTGTGAAGTTTCAACATGTTCAAATGCCCATGGATATCAAGATATTTTAAATGTCAAGATTGCCAAGACTATGGTGAGACATCTAGTAAATGGAAAAGGTGTTATTCAAGATGGAAAATGGTCCATAACACAAAGAAGGAAGTAAAGAATGAAGAAAAAGAAACAACATAATTCAAAACCAGTATCAATCATTTGGTATGGCTTGATCAGAGCCAAAATAGTTACATTACAGAACATCTCTGAGACCATCTGCTGGGGTTAATTCATAAGACTAGAATACAGCTTTCAGTTGTCACCAATGGACTGTTTAGAAACAATAACACTGCACAATACTTTTTTAAAAAGTTTTTGCTGATTGTGGGTATGCACAAGTATAGTTTTGGTTTTGCTTCATCACATAGGAACTCTGAGAAATAGACAGTTAACTGTTTACTTACAACAACGTATTTAATTGCATCTGTATTTCTAATATGCTGTTAAGTTCAATATAATTAAAAGTGTTTTGCTCCTGATTTTCGTTTGTATTCAATGTCCAGTACATCACGTTGCAATGTCCAACAGTAGCCAGCAAGCATTGATGGAATCCAGTTGTTCCTGATATCATTTTTCCCTTGTAGCAATGAAATGGTAAGTGATGTGATTTTTGTGATTAGCAGCTAAAAATGTATAAGGAACACACAAAAGTT
This sequence comes from Carcinoscorpius rotundicauda, assembly GCA_011833715.1. Lineage (NCBI taxonomy): Eukaryota > Metazoa > Arthropoda > Merostomata > Xiphosura > Limulidae > Carcinoscorpius > Carcinoscorpius rotundicauda. The sequence goes on along the minus strand of CM022391.1, from coordinate 126,532,134 downwards.
TACAAGAAGCAAAAACTTTGTTGTGCAGTGTAATGGATACTAAGAGTACCAGGCATCAGATGAAATAAATTTGTCTTTGATGAAAAATGATTCATTTTATGAAAGAACTTGGATTATAAAGTTTTGTATTTTTGTTGTTAACTGACTCTATAAACCTATGTGTTTTCCTAATATCATGACTGACAGATAATCATGTTTAAGTTCCAACAGATGGTGATTGTAGATTGGGCACAACTTACATATGAGAACATGTAATAAATTAACAAATGCATGGCAATAACAATAGAAACACTTTAAAAACTGTCATTGCATAACTTTAAAATAAATTATTTGTAAAAGAAGATAAAAATAATATCAAACAAGTTTATCTATCTTTGATTAATCAGTCCCATGATAGTTTTATTGATTTGAAATTTTTATTCATCCTACAGTAATTCTGTATGCTGAATCTGAAAATATCCTTTATTCCATTACATACAAATTTTTATGAAATGTTGTTGATACTTTAACAAATTTTCACTGAAACTGGGTCATATTTTCTTATGCTCCAAATTTTGCTGACAAACCACAACATGAGAGTCTCATAAACTGTTTTAAACCACAACATAATAATGAAAAATGTTCATTTTGGTAAACAAAATAATTTGATCTAAGTAAGTTTTTATTAATTTCTAAAAACACTTCATGTGATTGAAAAATATGAGTATTATATCAAAGACCTGCATAGCTGAATTATGGACATTTACATTTGCAAGCCTGTGTTATTGATGACAGGTAAGCAAAAGACTAGAACTGATCTCAATGTTTAAATCAGTTTTGTTCTCAACTGTACTTCCTGAGAAAACCAACACTGTCACAAAACTAACTGAAACTACAAACATTCTTTTATTAAGTTAAAAGACAGAACACTATTTTATAATTCAAAACTGATAATAAATATTAAAAACATGCTCCACAACTTACAGGACAAAAAAATCCAGACGGACAAGATGTGCAACTAGTAGAACCATAAAGTAGAGTGTAAGTACCCAACTCACATGGAAAACACGCGTGTTCTCCTTCAAGTTCTTTGTGATAACCTAATCATACAGAAATAAAACCTGCACTGTTAGAAATAACAAGTAATATAACATACTAAGGTCATTACAAACAATAAAAAATGTCATATACTTAATTACTATACATACTGCCAATACAGCAATCATATTCTAAAATATTGTGAACAGACAAAATTATATGTTTGTTAACATTATATTAAAAAGATTTTGAATGCAATAAGTTAGAACCACAACTGTTGTGAAGACAGTTTAATTGCAAATATCACAGCTTCATTCTAACATTGTTTTGGACTTTACAGGCAGTGTGATGTTACTGAAATCTGATTGCTTCCGAAAAGGGTACATAACATCCCTTTCTGATTCAGAATATTCACACATTCAGGTCATAAAGATGTGTTAAGATCAGGTTTACAAGTCCAAGATAGAGATAACTTTTGTAATTAATGTTACTAAAAGAAACATAGATCCATTTGGAGTACCAGAAAGAGCTCTACAAGTTGTACTCTAGTAGTGGTAAATGACTTGAAGTGTCTCACAGGGGGTAAAAATCCATGAACATGATGGTCAAAGGAAAAAAGTTACCCACTTATACCAAGAAATATTATAAAATACAATCATAAAGGACCTCCATGTAGAGAAGCAGCACAAGTCATATATACACAAGTTGCTTTTACTCTACATTGAGGAAAGAAAGCCCAACTGCAGAAAACTGTATAAATGGCACTCATCTGGAATAAAATGATATTATGTGGTGATACTTGATGAAACAAATATGTACCTTGATAACTGGAACAGGTAACATGTCATTTTATACCAGTTGATACATTAGAAAAATAATTTTCAAAAGTGGTACACAGCATTTTACAAAATTATTTTGAAGAGATTTATGACTTGTTAAATATTGTGCATGCAACATATTAGAAATTGGAGGAGTAGATATAAAGGTAACAGCAAAATCAGCTTAACATTGTACCAATGACCTTGTTCTTCTGTACTGCACAGAAATACAAACTTTGTAAATAAATGTACATGAAAGTAAGGCTTTCAGTCACATATCCTGTTCAACTATCGTGTACATAAAAACAGCTGGAGAATGAAACAAGCATTCATAATATTCCACATGATAACATACTGATCAAGTTGCTTGGAAAACATTGTACATGTACACTAGATGGATTAAACATTAAATAAACAGGTAGAATTAGTGTGCTTTGGATATGAAAGTTTTATGATGGAGACTTCTGCAATGCAAATGACACTGAAGAGCTACTGTCTGGACGTTTTGGTTTGGCTCATTTTGAACTTCGCGCAAAGCTACATGAGGGCTATCTGTGTTAGCCGTCCCTGATTTTGCAGTGCAAGACTAAAGAAAAGGCATCTAGTCATTACCACCCACCATCAACTTTTGGGCTACTCTTTCACCAAAAAATAATGGAACTGACCACCACATTATAATGCCTCCATGCCTGAAAAGGCAAGCATGATTGCTGTCTTATGCAATTGAACTTATGCAAACTGACATAATCTGAACTGAAAACTTGAATTATCTGAAAAAGACACTGAGAGTGATGTGACTTGGGGGGAGGGAAGGGGTATATAACTAAAGGGTTAAACTTTTTTGACTAAACTAATATGAAATCACATTTATTATGTAAAAAAATAATTGAATTTGCATAAAAGGATTATAAGGTAAAACAAAATACTTTAAGATCTCACATCTAATGTTTTGAATGATAGTAATGCTTCACCTGGCTTACACGACGTGCAATTATATCTTCCTTCTTCCTTTGTTTCTTGGCCTTCAGGACATGGATGACACAGTGTCATGCTGTCATTCTTGAAATGACCTTTCTGACAATTTTCACAATTACTCTGGCCTAAATACCTACAAAATAAAAGTATTTGACTGAAGAGTTTCATCTGAGTTTACTTACTGATTATAATAATTTACAAGAAAAAATATTTTTAAACATGTAAAGACATTTTGATTGCTGGTGCGATTGTGTCAACATATGCAGGTTTTAATGGTAAGGAAGACTGTTGTATTATTTTAACCAATATTCAACAACACAACTTTTAATTAAGAACAGTTGCTCCCTTTTAACAGTCGAAAAATGAGCCAACCTTCTTTGCTCAGGTCTAGGTAAATCCCTGGTTTAAAACATAATTCCACACACTACTAACCCTTTCAGGACGAATTAATACCTTTTGGAATGAATGATTGATTGACTGATTATTTTGAATTAAGCACAAAGCTACAGACTAGAGGTATCTAAACCTGGTTTCTAGCAGTGAGTCCTAAATCATACTGCTGTGCCACTGTGGGCTGCAGGAATGAAGAAAATTTCTAAATTTAAGTCAAAATAACAATTCTACTTCAATTTTAACAATTTTTATCCCTAAAATATATTAGAATTTATTATTTTGTAGCATTTATTAGGTAAAGTTCACAAATGAACACAAAAGCTGTTCAAACATACATTCCAATGCAAGAGGTTTTGTTTGTATACATAGCACCAAGATTTTTTAATTTTTCTACTAATTGCAAAACACATTTATATTTGGTAAGAAACTACCACCCATGGAGAATATATTTATGCATATTTGTAATTCACATACTTCTCTTTCTCTGTCTCCTTTTACAGTCCTTTATGAAGAACCACTAATGAAGCTTAGATTTGGAAATAACTAAATGCAAAGTTTAAACATCACTGAACAAAGCAAGTCATAAGCTCTTTACAACAATGAAGAGTGAATGAAGTAAAAAGAAGTAACTTGAGGTTTTGTGTAAAAAACTTTCAATTTCTACCTTTATGAGCAACGTAATCTAATGAAAAATTTAGAAGAACAAACAAAAAATCTGGGAGTTTTTCATAGCTTAATTAGATATCTTTTCTTTCCCCAAAATATACTTGTTTGAAAGTGTTTGAAGTTGTCTTCTTTGATAAGACATTATGCAAGTTTAGTTATGTTTACTGAGTACGATAAACAAACAAAATAACCTAAATTCACATTAATCAAATATCAGTGAGATATTACTTTTTTTTAAACAGTGTCTCATGAACTTTTGAAAATTTAATGAAAGAAAAACTAAATCAAATTTAGTTTTTTGTTTGAAAGTCAAAACTGGAGACTATTTACTATTTTTTACTTCTAAGTTCACATAATTTAGCTAAATATGTCTTCTGTTAGAAGGAAGAAAAACAGTAAATGTTAACAATATCCCTCTAGTGAGTAAAGGGCTAAAATACAAATTACTTTTAGTGAGGCTAGTTGAAATAAATTTACCTGTAACCATTTAAAATGCCTTAACAAGTTAAGAGTCAAAATCTTCAAACCTATGAATGGATGTTATGTGAAGCATTAAGAACTTAAAAATACTCACTTAGTTTCTGTTCCTGGAGGGCATTTGAAACATGTCGAGGATCCTCTAGCTGATTGGTAAAAGCCTACAAAAGACAAACCTAGGATCTAAATATTCTTTTCTTTAGCTTAGAATCACTTTCAATCCCACAAAAAAATTATGAAAATTTGTGAAAAGTACTTTTGAATGGCAAGTTAAAAGAATGTTTGATAAATTTAAACTTACAGCAAAGTTAAAATCATTAAATGGAAAGTAATTACCACCCAATCACTTGAAAAATTAAAAATAGCAAACCATCAAATGCAATATCTAATGTCAGAAATGTAATAAATAAACTACAAAAAAAACCTTCTCAAGTGAGCTTATAACAAAGTCAAACAAATTTTTGTGAAAAACTTAATTCTATAATTTTTTGTTATAAATTGCTGCATTCATGATTTAAGGAAAATTTACAATCACAGACAACATTGACTACTGTTCACAGACTTCATTTCATAAAAGCATTGTAACACACACAGCACTTTAAAACAAATGCAACATTAGAAAAATGATCAAGAAAGAAAAACTGGGCTCTACAGTTCCCCTTCACAAATCCCTTTTAAAGCATTTTATTATAACTAACCTGTGTTAATCAGTGATTTACTTTCATGCATCTAATGTGAGACACATACCATGTCAATCTTCCTTCTTATCAAGTAATCTTATTTACATTCAAGAAAATTTAATTATGCCTTAATGGTAAATTACTTTGTTAACCTAATCATTACTAGTTTTTTTATGCACCCAACCCTCTGAAATGACATGATAGATCAATATTAGAGATTGTATTGAACTAATACAATGCTGTTATCAGTTAAAAATTTAGTGAAAAAACAACAGTTAAAATCAATTGAACAAATTTTCAAAGAAACTAGTTTCAACATGTTCACTTGTCCTCTTATCGTGGTTTCTTGTGGCAGAAAAAATGGAAGAGTTTTCAAAAGCATGGGAAGTTTCTTACAACTCAAAGGTAACTAAGTTAGAAGACTCTGACCAACTGTGTCCTACAGGGAATTTGAAGTTCCAAGAATACATACATGCAATTAGAAATTTTTACCTGCTATAATACAACACAAGACTGAGAAGGACAAACAAATGAGCCAGGAATAATTCCTCTAGTTTAACTTAATTTGATACTTGATTAACATAAATGTTTAGGGAGATCAAGAAACCTGTTGGTCCATCAAGAACATCCCATCCACTAAACTAAATGTTAAAAATAAAACAACGACAAAAAACCTTCAAAGCTAGCCCTCATCATGCATATAGTTATCAAGCAAACCTTCAAAGCTAGCCCTCATCATGTATATAGTTATCAAGCTTTCTTTCACACTCATTTCAATCTACTGCTTCCACAACATCCATAGGTCATCAACTTTTTCATAAAAATAAGAATGTCTTGGCTGAAGATGGTTTCTACATTCACTCCTGGTCTTAGTGTTCTCACTTTTCTATCCAGTTAGTTAACTTATCTACAGACCCATGTAGATCCCTTTATGTAGCACCTCATTAAATGCATTCAGAAAATCCATATGCTATAAATCAGCACCATTACTCTTATCTACATAAGCGGTAACCCTTTTGGAGAATATCAAAAGAATTCTAAGTTAAGACTTCTCCTTAGTGAAACCATGTTGACTATCCCAAAAATTCTAAACTTTACTAAATAAATTTGCAATGCATTACTAAACTTTCCTAAATGTTTCCCACATATGATGACAGGCTTATAATACTAGGATTATTTTACAATTCTCTTGAAAAAATGAGCAATAACATTATCAAACTTTCAACTCTCTTGCAACTGAAAACTATTCAAAAACTTTCTCATGTTTTTTTAAAGAAATTGGGCCATGTATGTGACAGTTTCTGTTTATGATCAAAATGTTCTTTAAAGCTTGAAAGATTTTTAAACCTAAATACCTGTGACAAATTGTGATTCTTGAAATATTTCAATGATTTTAAGTAAATGCAATAATTTATTTTCATTAAAAAAAAAAAGAAAAGAAATGAGTTCAAAATGACAACAATTAGCTGAGCAGGGCAATAACTATAGTAATCAGAGTAACCAGTTTAGTTGTGCAAGTTTTGATGTGGAATAACATTTGATGCTCAGTATTTCTGATCACGAGTTGGATGGTTAAGGTAAAATTTAATGGTCAATTTAAAATGATATATAGATAATAAAATCCAGGTATAATCTACACTCAAACTATAACTTGTATTAACACAAGCAATCTTACTGTGTCTTATCTTACACTAACTATAACCTGTTATTTACACAAGTAATGTTACTGGTGCCTTATTCTAGATGACACTAAATAAAATTAATAAAACATTTCTTACTTGCACAATAATTTATCTGTAAAATTTAAAAAAAAAGATATAAAAACATTAAATGTCTCAATGTTAATTTCGAGAATTAACACGGATCTCCAAACCTTTACTTCCATGGTTCATGAATCTAAATCTTTATTTATATCATTTTGTTTTTAACAATTTCTGAGGAATCTCTTAGATTTAGTTTCTCTTTTTGGTATACAGTCCCTATGTTATTAACTTACAAACAGAACAGGGAACACAGGTTAATGACCCTAAAACAAAAATATATGATCCTGAGGACCACAGTTGACAGCTGGTATAGAATATCTATTTTATTCACTTACCAACAGGGCAGAGAATACAGGTTAATGACCCTGCAAAAAAACTATATGATCCCAAAGAACATGGCTGACAGCTTGTGCAACCAGTGGTGCTATTTAACAAAGAAAAAATGCAAAAATACATTTTTACCTTTAATGTTCATACAATAAATTGGGAAAGATCTCACTCTCAACATTAATCTCCTCACTAAAAAACACTATTTCATAGTTTTGCTGTAAATGTTATTTGAAATCACCTGATTTTATTAATCAGTTCATACCAGAGAAAACACAAATTCAATAAGAAACACAAAATATTGGGTTATGAGGACCATTTTTAAAATTTACAAGATTCATGGTCTACAATAATTGATGAAAATTAGCTAAATGCTGAGAATTTGTAGGTTCATTAAATTTTGTAAAAATTTTACGCAAGTATTAAAATATAAACATAAGTGAAATAAGCAGAGCTATGTGACAGCAATTATTTCCCTGTGGAGATTTAATTGTAAATATTTGATTCATAGTACAATTACGAGATCTGCATTAAGAATTTATGCTTTTATGTCATATAAATAATACTCTGCCAAAGGTAAACCATCTTATGATATGACACAAATCATCAAGTATGTCGTGCAAACGAATACAAACACACAGTAGATTGTTTGTGTTAATTTGCCTACAATCTAGTAAACTATGTTAATGCAATGTGCAACTAAATGATACATTTTGATGACACAAGTTATCTACTAATGCATTACACAGAGATAAATATGTGATGGCAAATGCACAACCTGAATATGAGATTTTTCAAGGTAAAATAATGTTCAATTTCTTCGTATGTTGAAAGAGTTTAGACTAAAATGTTTTTTTTTCTATGCCTTAGAACAAGATTTGAATATTTCTTAGGATAGACAGTGTGTTTTGTGTGTTTTTCTCATAGCAAAGCCACATCGGGCTATCTGCTCAGCCCACCGAGGGGAATCAAACCCATGATTTTAGCATTGTAAATCTGGAGACATACTGCTGTACTAGCGGGGGGCATATAATACTAACTATAACCCTATAGACAAACAGATTATGCAAGTAGGCCTAATAAGGAAAAGACATGGTATAGTAGCATTTCAGGACTAAGAATACATTAAAATACTAATTATAAAAATGCTTTTGAGTATTTGCAGCAAACACTGTTATTTTCTATTTAATTACAGAAACTACTGTACAAGATATAATCAAAGTTAACATTTTTATTACAATGAAAATGTATTTCTGATAGGTAGTTATCTTTCCTCACATAAAGCTACACCAATCTTCTTCTGCCCTTTAAGCATTGTGAAAAACTCTTCAAGATCAGTGCACCAATCTATATACTCCATGATATTCTGCCATTTCTGAATGTATGTATCACGCGATTACTCTCCATCAATAGTATTACACCACATGGCTCCCTCTGTTAATCCCACACAATAATCACTTTGGAGATTTGACAGGCCCTAAAAGAAGAACACTAGAAGATAGGAATGTGCGTGTGTGTAAAGGGAGGTAAGTACGTATCACAAATACACTTTCAGTGTTAGAAAATTGTTAACTTCCAATATGGTCTTACCTCTTCTCACCCAAAGATAGAATCCCACACAGCAACCATCTAGAATGAACAGGTGTGCTCCGAGATAAAATGAAGCACTCCTGTGGGGTAATGCACTACTTCTGGAACAGGTATGCTCTTTGTTCTTGAAGTAAAAAATTATTCTGATATGGGTTGAAACAAGGACATCAAAAGTGTAATTTGTTCTGAGAGGTGCAAACCATAGTAAATGTTAACAGAATTACCTATGTATGCTCACAATCTCAAGCTGAGAAACAGGGTTCCATAACTTTTCCTCAACATTAGAATGTTTATGACATAAAAATATTGTAACAAAGTGTAACATATGGCAATATAAACACAGTGGCTAGAAAATGTGGACTATGTTACATACACTCATCAACCTTAATCATATGTAAACAAAGCATCAGGAGTCAAGCAACCAGAATTATAAAGAAAAATCAGCTTTCAACCAAAACTGGACAAACTCCCAAAACAACAGTAGGAGCAACAAGTACAACAAAGTGAACCAGGCAATGTGGAGTCATAGCATTACCTCAACTCAATCACATGAGCAGGGCAATATCTGTAACTGTTATTACAAGTAGAAATCATAAATTACTCAATGTAAATGCTGGGAAGAGACATCCAGCATTCAGAATTACAAAAAGAACATGAAACATTCACTCATTCATTAAAAGATTTTTATACGCATGTCGCATCCAGAATTATGATACAGACAACTGTAAGAGCAGGTAAAGAACCTTCTGCAACTGGAATTAACAGAAAAGAGGTCTCTACTACACACAACTATCACCTTAAACCTGGTATTACAAGGAGAACCCTGTTATTAACAGAAAAGAGGCATCTACTACACACAACTGTAACCTCAAATCTAGTATTACAAGGAGAATCCTGCATTGGTTGAACCTGTTCCAACCTAGTTTTACATTTTGCTTTCAGCAGCTATTCATCCGAGAAAAAGCATCCAGGGGAAATGGAAGGATGAAAACTAGCTTTGCCTTCTTCTCACAGAATAAGTAATCATGAGTGCATGTGGTAAATTTAATTTTTAAACTCACTTAGCATGAAACCTTTATAGTCCACCACTCCAGCAAATTTGACCTGGGGAGTGGTAAGGACTCCTGTGTTCCAGTGGAAGAAAAAGGGGGAAAAATACAACAGAACATCACACTTGGGAAAGTGCAAAGGGTAACCTCTTTCAAAAACCAGAATGACCTCAATTCATTCATTCAAAGGGTTGCCAAGGATGGGCAAATGTCCAATTCTGCTTTACTCAGATAGTCCACTAGTGAAAGTCCACTATTGTGTAAAGCTTACTTGATATGTAAAACACACACATCATTTCTACAAGCGTTATAGCAAAATCATTAAACAGTGCATATTTGAGGCAAAACACACCTGACCAGGAAACACCAACCACAGAGTGTGATTCCATTATCTGTGGTTAAAACTAGGGTTGTGAAGAATAAAAACATCAATGAAAGAAAGTAATGACTTACTCTGGCAAAAGAGAAACATGTATGTGTAGAACTGCAATGAGAGCAAGAAGATACAGACAGATTGTGCAGATAAAAAAGCAACAGAACTACTGGAAGTAATTAGTCCACATTCTAGCCTGAATGACCTCCTCAAAAGGACAGCAAAGACACAAAGTAAAAGACTGATATAATGAATACGATGTGAAGAAATGTTGTGGAGAGAGCGACCATTCATGGACAAGTCCAAATTGCCAGCTTAACGAGATGCAAAAACCTCACCAGTTAAAGTTACAGGGAACAGAACATGGAAAATGAAATGGCTCCTGGGAACAAAATTCAGGAACTTGAACCCCAGAAAGAGATAGGATGTACCACATAACATCATAAGAAGCAAACCAGATAGAAAAGCTGATCAGAATTGGAATAGGAGTATTGATGGGAGATTAAAGTTAAGGAAATTAATGTAAATGCCAAACAGTCATCTTGGGTAACATAGGTGTGAGAGAGGAAAAACTGGTCAGGATAAAGTTATATTAGAAGAAATGAGTAATATTAAAGACAAATATTTTATCAACAATGTTTGCAAGCAAGGAGAAGGAAACAGGTCTTGAGGGAGAAACATTAGATGGAAAATGAAGACAAAGGTTCAAAGGAAGGATGAGAAAAACACAAAAGACTGCATTGGGATCCCAATCAGGCAAATCAAATGAGCATGAAGGATGCATGACTTAAAAGGAGTGGAAATTATAGGTGAAGACAAAAATTTTAAAAGACAGAAGGTGTTAAACAAGCTTGCCCAATAGCTAGACATGATGAAAGAGGGGAAGCCTTTGTCAAACAAGTTGGAGAATAGGGGAAAAGAAGGAACAGAAACCACACTGGAGTATATAATCGCCTGTGGTAAAAGAATGTGAAAGAAAATCTAATGGATAGAGAAAGGAAAGATACAACATATGGAGTAAATCTGTGAGCTGAAACTACAGACGTGACAAAAGCCAGACTGTGGTTACATCTTGATGAACAATATCTGACCAAAGTCAACAGAATACAGACCAAGGTAGATATAATGGTAGGGGAGGTCATGCAACTAAAGGTCAGAGCAGTGGGAATGAAAGTTGTGTCAGCTAAGATGGAGCCATCAGTCGAATGAGAAACAGAGTGGTTTGGAATAAGGATGGAACTCTGGAAAGAAGTCAAATAGGAAGGTAAACAGAGAAGTAAAGATCCCTCCAATCTTGACAGAACTTGACCATTCCTTGAGTTAAAGAGTGAGGAATAGAAGACTAAAGGAAACAAAGTTTGGTGTTCTAGTGGGTGGCAAAGTCATATATGAGTTGTCAGTAGTTTAAAGCACACACATCTAAAGACCTGCAAGAGAAGAATCTTGTTGGAAAAAAATATCTGATCTGTAACCATATTGAAGCCAGGAAAATAGCAAGCTAAAATCATACTGTGGAGACTGAGGACTCAGAGAGGAACTGAAAGCAAAGAGATCTGGAATTAGTACTCCCTGGCTTTGTGGTATAAATGAACACTTTAGATGTAATGCACCAAAATCCCCACCCCTAGGAGAGGAAGGAGTGGGTCAAAGAGTATGTAAAATGATGTGAATTCAAATGAGGTGGAATAAGCAGCACCCTTGCCTTATTCTGGTCTTTTTCTAATCACCCAGGTGGGATCCAAGGAGAAGTTTTAATGATCTAGGAGAATTCAGTGAAGGGAACACAAATGAGCCCAACTTATAGGAATGGGTGTCAAAAGAAGCCCATGTTCCTAAAGAGATGGAACATTTAAGACTGTGAGAAATTTAAGGCAAGATATGTGTGAACTGTTTGTTCCCAACCCATAGAAGAAGAGAAGGTTGGGCCCAACTGAGTATAGAAAGATCTCCCCAAATGAGCAGGCTATTGAGATTGGTAAGAAATGACTTATAAACAATCTAAACATACTTAGTTTAAATTTACCAAAAAGAAAACAAAGCAATTATCAATATCTAACTTGCAATTCACCTAAAAATACTTAGATGATGAAGGACACATAACTATCTAACTTACCAATGTTCAAGCACTGATAATGTGAAATACATAATTCTCTCATGTGTAAATAAGGGAAAAGCCACACAAAGGGCACCTGAGCCATGTCTACCACAGGTATATCAACCTGGTGTGAAGGGCGGATGTTAAAAAAAAATACCACATCCCCTAGGAGAGCAATAATACATCACAATGAATGATCTAATGGTACAGAAACTGTTGGTTGGTGAAAACTCCTAAGGATACATATTGTGTGATGGTCTAAAGTAAAAAAGTGGCAAAAAAAGGAATATAAATTGTCTCTCCTTGATTACATTGAAAAGATGATGAAACATCCAGCCAAACAGGTGAATCTAGCTCCCTGTGAATTAGGCCTGCATCTCCTCTGCAGAAAGTTGAACTCGATTCCTGAAAAGTAGTACCAGTAGCATTTTAAACTGCAACAGGAGTTTCTGCAGTTGATACTTTTATTGCAAATTCATGCAAAGAAATCTGGTAATTTGTTAACAAGAATATGCAAAAAATTGTTGAAATAAGTGACTACAAATGCACCAAATAAAACTCTCTCTCAAAAAAAAGGAAATAGCAAAGCAACACATTCATAAGTGGAAAACACGTGCAAAAAAACACATCCAAAGAATGTTGTACCAAACAGGTGAAGATCAGTATTTATAACAGATGGAGCTAAATGCACCAATACTGGTAGTAAAATACTGTTGGTGAAGTTGAGTTGCATGATATTTATATGTTCAGAAATTATGCAAAATTGTTTGAGAATACAGACTGGTGTGTTGATTCCAACATTTTTAGCAATGCTTAGAAGACAGAGGAAAATTGACATAGTTTTGTCTGAGAAGGAGGTAAGACCACATCAGAAGTCATGTTCCAAATATGATTTCTCATTTAATGTCAATTTCAAGTATACGAAAAGGAATTGGCCCAGTTGCCATACAACTAGACAGTTTCATTGGTGTTTAACTGTCTAGTAGTCTAAAAACATCACCTGAAACATTAGACTTGCAAATGGCTGATACTAATCTTACATGCTACACAACCATTAGATGGGCAACATTTAAAAAAATTTACAGAAATGTAAGAAACAAAATGAGAAAGCTAACCTGTTTCACTTTAATTATAAAAGCTCCCAATATTAATAAGGGGATCAAAGTATCACTTTCTGTTCATTAAGTTTTTTAATTTATAGCACGTTACTTATTCTGACAAATAACTTAAAGTACAATAAACATATACAAATGAGGGGAAGTATGCTTATCAAAGTCATATATTTCGTAGAAAAAAAAAAGTTAGAAACACAAACCATATAATAACTAAATCTTTTGGATACTCACTTGCAATAGGTGCCTACATCACATAGGTTACAGGTTATTGCCATTGATTTGTTCTGGAACTGGCCAGGAGAACATTCCCTACAATATTCTGTTCCAGGACACTGTCCATAAGATGGACAGCACAAACAAAAATCTGAGCCTACAAATAGAAGATAAAAAGTGGTTATAACAAATCATCTGAAATATTAAAAATTGGTATTAACTAATAGGAAATATACATTTTGTTTGATTTATTTTGAATTTAACAGAAAGCTACAAGAAGGTGACCTGAGCTATCCAACCCGAATTTAGCAATGAAAGGCTAGAGAAATGGCAGGTAGTCATCACCACCCATCGACAACTCTTGAACTACTCTTTTACCAATGAATAGTAGATTATAATGTTCATACAGGTGAAAGCATGTTTGATGGAATGAGAACTCAAACTGGTAACAAGCAGATTACAGTTTAAGCACCCTATACACCTAGCTCAGCCAAATATAAATTTAATGAAGTGATTATGAGTATTAAATTTAGACATGTAAATTAACAAACCTACAAACTTTCTTTGAGATTTAAACTAAGTATTAAATATACTATACACAGTGCATGTCACTGAATGTATTTATCACCTTTTAATATTAATCACATTACAACAGCACATTTTCTAGGTAATGAAAATAAAAGGGACTGTAATTCAATAATAATAATAATGATACAAACACAAAGTGCTTTACCCTAGTCGATTAGTAATTTTTGGTCAGTTATAATACTACTTCTTTTGTTTTTCATATTTAAAAAAAAACAATTAGACCTTTACTGATGAATATTCATGGAAACTAAGTCTTATGTACTTGTGCTTTGGTAAGTTCCTGCTGGACAGTCTGTACATTTCTCCACAAGATCTTTGGAACAGAAAGTCTGATTATCCCCAATAGTTCTTCCACAAAACGTTCCTAACAATAATAACTTGACCACGATATCACACCCTGAAATAAAGAGAAAGAATTATTAATTGAAAACGTCCTTCACATTCATGTTAAAATTATTAATAAGGGCTTCTGATTTCAAATTATTTATATATTCCAATCAAAGATTAGTACATTACTTAGTATTAAATAATTAAAAGTATTATATTTTATTTACAAAAATGTCCTGAGCATACACTAATTCTAGAAAACCACAAAAACCAGAAGGATAGCCCAGGTGGCCAGGTAGGTTAAGGCATTTGACTCATAATCTGAGGATTGCAGATCTGAATCCCCATTGCACCAAACATACTCGCCCTTTCAGCCATGGAAGCATTATAATGTAACTCTCAATCCCACTGCTATTCATTGGTAAAAAGAGTAGCCCAAGAGTTAGCAGTGAGTGGTGATGACTACCTGCCTTCTCTCTATTCCTACACTGCTAAATTAGGGATGGCTAGCACAGATACCCCTAATCTTTGCACTAAATTCATAACAAGCCAAACCAAAAGGATATCTCTATATAAAAACAAACATCATGGGTTCAAGATCAGAAAATATCTGATCATCCACTTTGATCATCAATAGACACAGTCAAATAATAGTTTATAGATTTTTCACTGTATATTAATTTAGAAATTTAAATACATTTTATCAAATGATTAATCAAGTTATTTTAATGCAAATATCTTTTCTTTGAGAACTGTGAATTTTATAGAGGAGCTGTTCCTACAGAAAAAAGGGAATACACTAGGATTAAGTGATTAACATTACTCTGAATAAGTGGTATAAAGTAATGTTACCTGGGCAATATAATACATTAACACTATTTGACAGTCTCTGGACTTATAAATAATTTTCAGATCAGAAATACAATTATTCAACATTTACAATAAAAACAGTTGAAAAAGTGTGTGAAATGACTTCCTTTTTACATGAATAATACATTCTCAAAAACTGTAGGGATGTGAAAAATGATAATTAATCTCATGTAAATTTATGTTTTACCAAAATTAATTATTTATTATAAAAAATTAATTTATTATGACATAATTTAGCTACGACTAGTACCACTACTATAGAAAGGTGATAAATTTCAATTAAAGTTAAAGAAATCAAAATGTTTCTTGGGTCCTTCAACGGTCAAAGGTTAGACCACCATGTAATACTGTAGTATAACTTCGACTAAACAATGGTAGGCTTAGGCCTATACAAACATTGCTCGCAGTATCCAGTAAACACCAAAGACAATGGCACGTTGACAGTGGAACTGACACATAACTTTGTCCTAAGATAACAAAAACATACGGATCAGAATCTCACCTCGTGGATTATAATATGACCAAGTCATCAGTGCTTTGTTTGAGATTTCTTGATAAACAGAATATATTTTTAAATAATTAGTACAAGCATTACAAAATAACTAATTAAAACAAATCTTTCAACAATTTAAAAACATTACCATCACCATCGACACTCACTTAAGGCCCATTAGATTATTTCTTCGAGTTAACGCTTCTTATGCTTAAAGATGGCGCTTTATTTGAATACACTTTTATCTTTTTTTTCCTGTTTTGAATTTATGGAAAAGCTACTAGAGCTATTTGTTGCCGTCCCTAATGTTGAGTTAGAGGGATAGATAACCGTCAGACACACCATAATACCTTCCATCCACTTGATTAATAGTCTCATTTCGTATAAACGACGAGAATGGTAAATCTAAAAAATATATAAATATATAATACAGCAGAATAGAAATTTATTTATTTTTCTAACAGGGCAATTAATCCTTAGAATGAAATGCCTTAAAATGTAATAGATACAATGATTTTAAAGAGGGTTACAGGGGTAACTTGGTAAATATTCGAGTTATAAGAGCTAATTTTGATATAAAACAACAAAAAAACGAAACGGCTAATAGATGTCGCAGTCTAAATAGTGGAATTAACCAACAGATGTCATCTTGTCCTTAAATTTTAAATTATGCTGTAATGCATCCACAGCTCACAGCGCTGAGGTTTGTTTTTGTATGTACGGATTTAAATCCGGATTATCAACTCTGAAATCCAGCATTTTACCTTAGGACTAACCCCCTCTCATTTTTAGTGAAATGAAAAGTTATATAATGAAATTAAATAATAATTGTTTTGAATGTACTGTGCCCCTTAAATAAATTATTGAATGACAAAATGTAAAACTTAGATGTGTAAGAATGACATAATATTTATTCTAAGCTTTTAGTGGGTTGACTACACGTTGCTATTTAAGTGCTAGAACTAGATACAAACACTTTTCCAGAATTTTAAATTGAAGTTATGTCATAAAAAGTAGCTAAAAGGAAAACTGTTTTTTTAGCTTGTGGTGTGAAAACCGAATCGTATTTACAATATCTTCAGTTATCTTAGATGGGAGAATAGAGGGTAATATGGATAAATGTTGGCAACAACACCCGTGGTCTGATGACATCAAAGAATAATCACATATCAAATACGACACAAAAGATTACCACAAATCGGGCAAAAAAAAACTGTGACAGAAAAGGCACCAGAATTGATAGATTAATTTCATAATATGAGAAACAAAATAAACCAAGTGCTGAATCGTTTGTTAGAAAATTAATTGAAACAATATAACTAAAGAGAATTTACTATAAATAAAAATTAAATTGGGGATTGCTTTTCATGAACTGTAATTTACCTGCTCATACTGTGAAATCTAGTTAATAAATACGCATCGTCGAAATTAGCTTAAAAACAATTTCTAATTTCTGTAGTTTATGAACTAAATATTGAGCTCTAATACCGAATACTACAAATTTGTAAATTTCATGATTCTTATATGTGAATTTATAAAGATTATTCAAAATTATAAAACTATTAGAAAAGTAACTCAGCGTAAGTTACGTTTCAAGAAACAAAAACGTCAGGATATTATTAACTTGACACGTTAAATTAAAAAGGTAAAATGTTATTTTTCAAGTTATGCAAAAAGCTACACAATGGAACAACTGTGTTGTGCCGATCACCAGTATCAAAACCCAGTTTTTAGCTTCAAAAACATTCACACATACTGCTATGACACTGGTGGGCAAGATAAAAGGGGATGTAAAGCCAACATTGGCATAACTGTATATTTTAAATATAAATGTTGAAGGTATCTCACATTCTACAAAATGTAAAATCCAAAAACAGCTATAAATTGAATAGAAATGCATCAACAAGGAATAGGCTTATACTTATGTTAGCTCAAGTTTATATGGTTGACGTTATTAATTGGATGTACTCTTTTTAAATCATGCACTTTTATTTATATTGCATTTTAGATGCTTATGAATTTTAAGTGTTGTATTGCTTTTATTTTAAATTACAAATTAAGTTGAGTGGTTTGGCTAGCTGAGAGAGTAATAAAGGGTTAAACAATAGATCAGGTTTTTTGCGATAATATTTAAGCTGCTTACTTTGTTGACAATCCATTCTAAAAATATGGATACAAAACCTATTACCAAAATGTATCCCATCTCTGTATATTGGTCAAGACAGATGTTGATATTAATGTGATCTCCTTTACATTTCTACAGTAAATCCAGCTATAACAGGCTAATAGGAATAGCTATTTTGTATCAGACTACTTTCAAAGATTATAAACATGTCTGTGTTTTCTTATAGCAAAGCCACATCGGGCTATCTACTGAGCCCATCGAAGGGAATCGGACCACCGATTTTAGCGGTGTCAATCCATAGACTTACCGCTGTACTATCGTGGGGCCGCCTGTTATATAAGTCCATTTTAATGACTTTTCTTCCAGGAAAAGGAATTGATTTATGACTAATACATTTCATATCCATCCTACTCTAATAATACGAATATGGTGGAAACTGAATATGGCAGGGAAAGCATTTTGTATTCGATATTTTCACCTCTCACGCCAAACTAAAATAAAGGATAATAAATAAAGGAGTGCACGTAGTTTCATGTTTAGTAATTTTCATTGAAGAATACACTTACTCTTAACCTTTCAAATACTGATAACAAAAAACGTCTTGACTGTTGTGTACAACGATACAACAAAATTAGATAATTTGAGTATCTACAATAGATATATTTGTGAAAGAGATCGTTCTGTTATTAAACTAATTTTATTACAAGCTCCAACTAGACATACCCAAAATATCTCTGGATATCTTTTGTTTATGGTATGAGCAAATCAAATTATGTATTTCATGGATAGATTTTAGACTTTAATATCTTAATTTATTTAACAAATTTTATTATTATCTTGAAAAATAAACAATCGTAAAGGAGAACACATGATTATGGTGACATATGATTTTGTATATTTTTATATGTGAAAATTTTATGGGACAATCAGCTGATAACAAAGTTTTAAAATATTAATGTTTACTAATTAATCACAATAAAGACTTGAGCCAGATTTGCAATTTTTGTAATTGTAATAGTGCTATAAAATTAATTTTTTCTACTGGTGACATTATACTTTTAACACCCCATCACTGTTTATTTCCTTGGTTTAATGGAAAACTTAACACAAACTCAACATATTGTGTATGTTTGGGAAACGTTTTTAGTTGTCTAACATTCAAAAATTATTATACACTTGTGTATGGTATGTACTAAGATAAATTTGCCCCAGAATACTGGCGACATCAAATTGTTTGTTTGTTTTTGAATTTCGCGCAAAGCTACAAGATGGATATCTGCACTGTCCGTCCCTAATTTAGCAGTGTAAGACTAGAGAGAAGGCAACAAGCCATCACCACCCACCACCGACTCTTGAACTATTCTTTTACCAACGAATAGTGAGATTGAACGTAACATTATAACGCCCCCACTAGCTGAAAAAGCGAGCATGTTTGGTTCGACGGAGATGAGAACCCGCCACCCGCAGATTACGAGTCGAATGCCCTAATCACCTGGCTATGCTAGGCTACATCAACTTGTACGTTTAAGAAAGCCTGATCCATCCTGTAAAGCAATAACAGTCTTTGTAATAACAGTTATTAAACAAACAAACAACGACGACAAAAAACACGTATAAAAGTGTAAGAATTCACATTATTGGCGGAAATTATTATAATTAGATCTTTACTCGTTTGTTTCTAAAACTCTTTATTCAAAGCACAATGACAATCACTTAAAGTTGGTGGCCGCTGCCTGCAAAATTCATCGTTTTCTCATGGCCAACTCTATGTTGGGGCCCGACATGACAAGATGGTTAGGGTGTTCGAGTCGCAATTTGAGGATCTCGGATTCGAATTTCCGTCATACCAAACATACTCACTCTTTCAGACGTGGAAGTATTGTATTGTGACGGTCAGTCCAGTTATTAAAAGAGTAGCTCAAGAGTTCACGATTGGTGGTGATGACTAGCTGTGTTCCTCTTGTCTTATACTGCCCAGTTATGGACTGTCAGCGTGGGTAGCTCTCGTATAAACACACACACAGAGTTTATTATGAAAGGGGGACACATGTAAGATAGAATCTACCTTCCCATGTAATTTCATATTCATACGAGTTCACTATTATTAGCTAAGGGGTTCCAGAAGAAAAAAAAATGTTAGAAACCGCTGTTTTAGATGACGGCTGAAAAATCACAGAACTGATTTTACTCAGAATCCACCAGACAATATGAAATCGACCAATATTTAATACTTCAGATGGTTCTGATAAACATTGTTCAAAACAACTGCAGGAATCTTGATAAAAAGTGAATTCAGCCGATAATAGAACTATGTATATGTATTTATAATTAAAATCGTTTTATTATCTGATTATTATTCCAATTTCATTTTATTGAATTTTAAAGTGTTTTACAGGACAATGTGAAACACTATCACTACCAAATACTTCATACAGCTAAAACTTGTTAATCTTTAACTGTTTGTAAATCTCTTTGCTCAACTTTTCAAATGCTTCCTTGTAAAAGTGCCCCAAAAATGACGGAGGCGGATTTAGCCCGGCATGTTTATTTTGTGATGCAGTTTTGGACAAGGTTGGAAGTTGATGATCAATAGGCCTGATTGAGCATACCTCACCTTTTCTGGATGAACCATCATAAATAACTACGGACATCAATTCA
The DNA here is from genome assembly GCA_011833715.1 of Carcinoscorpius rotundicauda. Lineage (NCBI taxonomy): Eukaryota > Metazoa > Arthropoda > Merostomata > Xiphosura > Limulidae > Carcinoscorpius > Carcinoscorpius rotundicauda. The sequence continues at coordinate 126,511,522 of CM022391.1, read as the reverse complement.
CGAGTTTATACACACCACCATGACATTAAAGTGACAGTGTGATGTTACAGCTAACTTTGTTTTTGGACAATACTTTTTGAAGAACCATGGGCACATTGTCTGCGAACTTGCACAGTCAATATTGCACGGTATCATTCAATACTACAGAAAAGAAGTGTGCGTGGTAACTAGATGAAACAAATCTTCTAGAAGCACTTTCGTGACATAACTATTTCACGACATCTGCTGTATGAATGACCACTTCATTCACCGGATCTAACAACAGCTAATTTGTAGTTGTGAAAGTAACGTGCGTACCGGAAAGTGTTGTACAATTTTGGTCCTTAGGGATGCAATTGTCCAGAAAATGTTCATCATACCAAACAGGTGAGCGTTGTTGATGTAACATTGATGGTCACGTGGAAGCAATACATTCTATTCGCGGGAAGGGCATGTTTTTAACAATTCCGTAATTGATTAGACATTAATTCACAGTGGTGACCCATGGTAGAAGCACGTGACAACTGTGGTATTTATATTCTCATGATACTCTTAACACTTCTGTGCAATTTCACCTTCCTATACCAATCAAGGCCCGGCATGGCCAGATGGGTTAAGGTGTATGACTCGTAATCTGAGGATGGTGGGTTCGAATCTCCGTCAAACCAAACATGCTCACTTTTTCAGCTGGTGGGGGCGTTATAATTTTGCGGTCAATCCCACTATTTGTTGGTAAAAGAGTAGCCAAAGAGTCTGCGGTGGGTGGTGATGACTAGCTGCCTTCCCTCTAGTCTTAAACTGCTAAATTAGAGACGGCTAGCGCAGGTAGCCTTAGAGTAGCTTTGCGCGAAATTCAAAAACAAACAAACATACCATTCATTTGTGAGATATGGCATATTGATGTGCGAAACTTTCTTTACAGTTACCCATTATAACTAATTTTCTTTTATAAATACGCACCAAGAACTTTGAACATTTACAATGTAACATAATATTGCAAAAATTCAGAGAAAGAACATGCAAAATACATACACACTGGAAGATGAAATCATGCAACGGCTTGCTCAACTCACAAGCTTTTTTTTACGACGATAGACTATGTGTACGTGTGTTTTTCTATAGCAAGGCCACACTAAGCTATCTGTTGAGTCTACCGAGGGGAATCGAACCCCTGATTTTAGCATTGTAAATTCGTAGACGTACCGATAGGTGGTGTTTTGAAAAAAATAGTATTGATTAAATAGTTCTGACACGGATAGGTAGATTCATCATCTATGTCAAACTTTGTTCCATCATCAGAGGACACGAGCTTTGAAGCTGGGTTACACGTTATCTGTACAGTGCTGTTGCTATCTAGTAAGTTATTATTTGGTTAAGGACACTAAATGATGAGTCACTGATCGATGGATTACGTCATTAACTCAGTGGGCTCCTTGTGGTCAAGGGTCAAGGTATTATGGTTAGGCTAATCACAAAATGTTTCTTTGCTTGAATATTCGTTTTCACAATACAGTGACTTTATTTGTATTTATCGTTTAATACTAGTATTTTCAAACTATTATAAATTTGATCAAACTGTAACAACATACAGTACTCACAATTTTTCGAAGTAGATTATGTAACTGCTTAAAAGAGAAGTTAAGATAAGTAACGGATGAACTAAAGATAAATGTATAATAATAATAAGAAAAATATTTTTATGCAAAAAATAAATCAGTTTCCTACCAAAAGAGGATGCTACGCGCGCAACTGAAATTGTCGAGAAATCAAATTTAGGTAGAGGTTCTCGTCTTTCCTTCGCCTATGGTAAAGAGACCGTTGACCTAAAGGTTTATTTATTGGCTTACATGCTGGCTAACGACCTGAGGGATTCGGAGTCTTCTAAAAGTGAGACACGAGAACTGTTGAAACATTTTTGCAGGAAGATATCTCAGGCGTAAGAAAAAAAAGTTACAAAACCTCACAGCCTCTATCATCAAGACACACAAGCTTTTTTGGCATATTGTGATCATGTTTATCACGAAATGTTGCTTTGTTTGAAAATTCGTTTCCACCATGTTGCGACTTTATTTGTATTTATCGTTTAGTAACATAATACTGCAGAAACTCAGAGGACATACAAAACACATACATACTGGAAAGCTTTGTACAATTTCGGTCCATAGGGATGCAATTGTCCAGAAAATGTTCAACATACCAGATAGGATTACACGCATTACAACATCTGCTGTAATAACCAGATAGAATTAAGATGCACGTTATCTAGTAAGTTATTATTTGGTTAAGTATAAGATCGGAAGAGAAATAGGTAAAGAAATAGTAAATTTGTGAGTAGATCAGACTGTACACAAAGTTTAGCTCAACAAACGTGTTCGATAGATTATTGATTACGAGTTGGTAAGTAGTTAATAAGAGTAAACTTACTGTGAAATTTTAATTTGTAAGTATCTGTTACTTGTCTAGTATTTGAACTTAACAGGTTTAGTCTCACTCAGCATTGTTTGATAGGGGTGTTTACTATTTCAACTCATATAGAGCTTGTTCTTACAGCATGTATTGTTACTCAATAATTTAATTGCACCTGTCAAGAAAACAAGGATGGGAAAGAAAGTTAAGCATTTTTAGTTACACCGTTGATGAGCCTAAGGTAGTAGTACATTTTTGTACTTGTGTAGTATCTTGGTTCCATCCCATACGTAGGTCAAACTTCAAAAATCTAATAAATTTAGCTCAACAAACGTGTTTCATCGTACTATGAGAAAAACAAACAAACTATATTGTGATCAAAGAAGAAAAGAATTGTCGATAAAAGTTTGAACCAAGCTAAAATATTCTACGATAAAAGTACAAGTTTCAACAGAACATCGCAGAAAAATATTTATGTTGCTTTATCAGTGTTTGGAAACATATTTAAAAACTCTACAAATGTTAATAATGTTCTTATTTAGAAATGTATTTAAACTACAAAAGTTAAAATCTTATTTGGGAACATATTTAAAACTCTAGAAAAGTTGACATTTTCTTTTAGAGTTTACTGATTGACTATAAATATTATTTTATTACAAGTTACAAGTTTTACAACATGGAAGAATATTTTAAAACAGATGCTGGTGCGATCATTCTCGTGTACTTCAGAATGTAACTAATAAAATAAACAACATAATATATTCTGTTAGTAAAAAACAGTTAATAATTTATAAAAGCTAACAACGTTTATGTTCAGTTACGTAAGAGAATTATGTTGGTTGTTTTAATTTGAATTTCGCATAAAGCTACACTACTGCTATTTGCGCTATCTGTCCTTAATTTAGCAGTGTAAGACTAGAAGGAAGGCAGATAGTCATCACCACCCAGTGTCAACTCTTGGGCTACTCTTTTACCAAAGAATAGTGGGATTGGCCGCCACATAATAACGCCCCTACAAGTGAAAAAGTAAGTATGTTTGATATGATGGAGATTCGAACCTGCACTGCTTGGATTACGAATCGAGCGTCCTAACTACCTGTCCACACTGGGCTTAGCTGTACGAGTTGAAATCATCGTGGCCCGGCATGGCCTGGTGGGTTAAGGCATGAATTCGTAATCTGAAGATCGCGGGTTCGCACCAAACATGCACACCTTTTCAGTCGTGGGAGCGTTATAATGTGACGTTCAATCTCACTATTCGTTGGTAAAAGAGTAGCTCAAGTGTTGGCTGTGGGTGGTAATGACTATTTGCCTTCCTTCTAGCCTAATACTGCTAAATTAGGGACGGATAGCGCAAAGAGCCCTAGTGTAGCTATGTGCGGAATGAAAAAAAACCCAACATATCATTGTTTCTGAATGACGTAGTATTTTAACTGATATTTCTCATTAACCTATGTTTAAATTTGTTGCCACTTTGTATTCTCTTGCAGCTTTTGAACACTTCTGCGGTGGTATTTAGTGACATTTTTAGAGGTGTAATATGGACATCTAGTATACGAGTAAAATGCGCATACGTGGTTATATATATCAGGTCATTCTACAAGTAGTGTCCACAAATTTAATACAGAAAGTGCATCATCATGTTTATCTGTGTAGAAGGCTTTAATAACTAAAATATGTAGCAGGGCATGTATAAAAATGTTCAGAAAAATGAAGGAAACTAGCACAACTCCACTTTTTCAGATCATTAATCAGATAAACCCTCATGATGATGGGTGTGTCTAAGGAGCGCAACAGGCATATAATGCTTTATGAGTTTAAAAGCAATAGTGCAGCAGAAACTACACGAAACATTCGAGTTGTTTAGGGTGTGGAATCTTTCAATGAAAAAAATGTCAAAGGTATTTTCAGAATTTCAGATCAGGTGACTACAACTTAAGTGATGTGCCATGCTCAGATTGTCCTGTTGAGTTTAATGATGACTTGCTGCTGGCTGGATTTGATGAAGATTGTGTTGTAACAGTTGAAGAACTAACACAGAAGCTGAATTCAACCCATTCAACAGTTCATCGTCATATGCAACAGCTTGGAGAGGTGTCAAAACTTGGAAAATGGATCCCCCATGATTTGAAAGAAGCCAACTTTAGAGCAGACATTTGTATTTCTCTGCACTCTTGGGAATGTAACTCACTTTTTTAGACAGGTTAGTGACTGGAGATGAAAAATGGATATATTATAAAAGTGTGAAGCACTGCAGACAAACTTAGTGCAGGTAAACTGGCTAAAGCACAGCCCAAAATGGACTTCCACCCAAGGAAAGTCTTGTTATGCATTTGTGGGAAATTGTTGGTGTAATCCACTTTGAGTTACTACCATTCAATGTAACGATTACATCAGATTTTTATTGTCAACAGTTGGAGCGCTTAAATGTTGCATTGAAAGAAAATAGGCCTACTTTGATCAATTGTAAAGGTGTTGTGTTACACCAGGATAATGCATGGCCCCATAAAGCAATGATCGCATCTGGAAAGGTTGAAGAGCTAGACTGGGAAAAACTTCCACATCCCCCTTATTCTCCAGACCTTGCCCCATCTGATTATCATCTATTCCAAAGTTTGCGGAGCTATCTTGATGGAAAATAGCTTGGAACACATGAAGATGTCAATACTACCCTCTCTACATTGTTTTCCTCCAAACCACAAGAATTTGGTAGAAGTGGCATTCAGAAGCTTGTGAATCGTTGGCAGGAAGTAATTAATGATAATGGAATATACGTTATTGATTAAATAATATTAAATGCGTTTGAAATCCTTTTTCTTTATATGAACCTAAAATTGGACATTATCTGAGGCATGACCTGATACATTTAAAGGTTATTAAAATTACAGGAGTATGATGAAAAAGTATCTACTATTGTAATTACATAGAGCCCCTCGTACTAAGAAAACACCGGATTAACGGCAGAAATACATATAAAATAATCTGTACCTAACATATCAACAAAAACAAAGGGATTGACCAGCAATTAGGTGTTAGTGATTGAATAGGTATCCAACAATGATAAAACAGTAACTAATGAGTATTTAGGCTTAGGTGATACTAGATTTAGAATTAACTTCAGTTTGTTAAGTATTGCCGAGAATGAAAGAAATGATAACCACAGTAGAACATATTCTTTTTAAAATTCTTTATTTGATTTTACAAATCGTGCTTCACATTAGAATAATGTACTACAGGTTAATGGGTTTCAGTGACTAAGAAACACGACCGTTCTTTACAAGCGGTCTCGACGATCCTAGTGCCACCTACAACATGCAATGAATGAGTCATATATAAATTCAAACACTAATATCGTGTGGAAATACAAAAAGATACTTTATACCCTGCAAAAACAACTTAAGACTATTAAAGCTTCAACGCGATTGATTACTTTCAAATTGACTGTGTTCTTAACAAAATGTATTCCAATACATAATTTACAGTTCCTGTTACCCGCCACTATAAGCTACTTCTAGAACACAAATCGTAATAATATATTGCACATATAAAACACCAAAACTAAGCTATAAAACAAAGCAACTTTGGAGTTGATTTTACTTGTATAAAAGTTCTAAATTATTTTTAGGTGATACATTTAATATTTCTGAACTTAAGCATAACTTCTTTATTCTTAGTGGTTTGTTAAAAAAAATAAAAATGGAGCCATACTATGACTTGTTAGGAAAAATTGTAATGAATTTATAGTACAAATTTTGGTGTAAATATTAGTCGTTAAACGAAATGATATACAATGGACCATCTGTATTTTAAACCCTAATTTTTAGCGTTATAAGCCCACGGACTTATAGCTAAATTGGTGATGGTAGGTAGAGACAGTGTTAATAGCTCAGTGCTAAAGTTTTAATTCAGAATGCAAATGTTGAAAACGTTTTTGAAAAGCAAAATCATCATAAACTTATACTTCATAAAGGTTAATAATTAATCCAGTCCTGTTTGTTCGTCAGTAAGCCCAAAGACACAATGGGCCATCTGTGTTCCGCAGTACAGCGTATATCTAAACCCGATTTTTAGCACAATAGGCCCATAGATTTATCATTAAATCACGTGAGACCTGCTCTAGACTTTTATGTTAATTGTCATTTAGAAATTTTGGTGTTATACATTGGAAATTTATCTTCTAACCACGTATATAAATCTCAATGTTTGATTTCATTATGATTCTTGTTACATACTTTATATATATATACACACACACATAATATCAATTATAATATGATGTTATTAATTCGAAATAACTGATATTATATACACACACATATAATATCAGTTATTTCGAATGTAATCACATCATATCAGCAGACACTTTCATTCGTGAAGGTTGAATGATTACCTGTTGGATTATTTATTGGAATGACTAGGAACATAAAAGACTAAATCCAAGCATTTTAGTGATTATGTCAATGGAGCAAAAGAATTAAAGTAAACTGTTTCATCATGGAGCCTTCTGTCCCCATGTACAAAGAAACTTACTTCTTATTCAAAACGAGAATAAAAACAAGAATCAACATTTTCTCTGCTGCTAACGTAGAGGTATTGTTTAAAAATTAGAATGTTATAAAGATACATGATATTTCTAAAAACAACATCACAATAAATTCTAGATAGTAATTTACTATATATTTATATACACCATGACACATCATTTTCCATTTTTAGATGACAAATAGTACGATTTTTTTCTTTCGTAAGCAATATGTTATAAACTCTCAGTATTTTCAACACTTTCTTTGAAGTTACTTACGCAAATGTTTTTTTTCGGTAGAATACATCCATACTAAGATATAGATGTTTTTATAATAAGGGATTAAATGAATGTTTGCTTCTTGCTGTATTGTTTCAATGAGAGGCTAAGTGTATGGTTTTGGTTGTAATGTTTCTATCAAAAACTAAATGTTTGTATGTTTTATGATGTAATGCTTCTAATAGAAGCTAAAGGTTTATGATCAATTATGTGATGTTTCTATAAAAAGATGTCGAGTGTTTATATGATTTTTCGTAATCTTAGTTTAATAAAAAGATGGGGTTTATATAATTGTTTCTGTGACGTTTCGATAATAAGAAACCAAGTGTTTATATGGTTTTTCCCTTGCTTTTCCCATAGTAAAAGGCTAGGTATTTATATAATTTTTTTGTGATTTCCCCACAATAAAAGGCTTAGTGTTTATATGATTTTTCTGTGATTTCCCCATAATAAAAGACTTAGTGTTTATATGATTTTTCTGTGATTTCCCCACAATAAAAGGCTCAGTATTTGTATGATTTTCCTTTGCTTTTCCCACAATAAAAGGCTGAGTGTCTATATGATTTTTTTTAGTGATTTTCCTACTCTAAAAGAGGCTGAAATGTGAATAGTTTATGCTATGATGTTTTGTAGGAAGATAATAAAAGTGTTTAGCTTATAATGTTTCCATAGGAAGCATATTAAGCCTAAACTATACAATTTATTCATATTTTAAATTTTATCAAAATATAATTTATAATGTAATAAAATTTAGAACAATTTGGTTGATTCGTATTAAACCTATTTGAATGGTTAGTTAGTTTTAATATCTTTGTACGAAGTAAAATGTGCGTGTTACCGTAATCACTGTTACAAGTTTTTAAAGTTGTTACCATACCAACGTTACCTTTGTTTTTTAAATAGTTACCGTAATAAACGTTACTTAGTTTTCATAATGTTACCGTAACGAATGTTATACGTTTTTTACGCATTATTACTGAAGCGATTGTTACAAGTTTGATCACACTACAGTGATCTATTGTAAAAATTGGGATTCTCTATGTAAAAAAAAGAAAAGAAAGTAGAGTGACAGCTTATTAAGCTAACTTCTCTCACGAAATACAGAACTTAAGACACTGAATAAACAGACTCAGTGCAATAATTCACTATAATATATCTATTAAGCTGGATACGTAACAAACACATTAAGACTTCTTTATAAACGTTCTAGAAAAATTAGGTTTTATGCAAATATTTACAGATGTGAAAAAGCATTGCTGTTAAGTGCATAATTCTTTCTACTAGCTGTTAAGAACTTGTTGAAATATTCTAAGAGAATGAGTTCCTTTATGTAAACAAAATCTATTTTTAATTCAGCTAATTGACAGATTATAATATTTTATAACTTGGAATAAAAACAAGTTACGTTTGCAGAGCACGTGATTAAGGGCCGTCAGTCTTTTAATGGTAACTGGTACCGAGATTAATTTTCACTGCCTTCTGGTGACAAGAGTATTTTAAGCAATATTTTGTAAGTCTTGGCTGAAAAAGAAAGTTAACTAGTAATAGGGTTAAACGCCTATCAAACAATATTGGACAACTTTGTTAATTATTTTTTTTGTTACTGATTATTTAACACGTGGGGTTTTATATCCTGCATGTATAATAAACATTTTTCACTAATCGACACGTATTTGTACTTGTAGCCGTAATAGTTGAATTAAACACAAATAACAGGAAATCATTCCCTTAGAAATGTACATATTACCTATCGCAAGCTCACATACACCAAACTGTAATATATTAGACGTCGTGGTTTTATTTTCGTAAACTTCATCAACAGCATAATATTTCTATAACATTGGTCTGAACTTTTATGTTAAATCCAGCATGATTGGTTACTTCACTTCTGGACAGCGGTCAGAGAGGTTCGTCTGAGCCGTGGCGTGTCGTAGTCTTCCATTGACATAGTTCTTCGCCGAGGACCCGCTCCAAACGCTGCTTGATCTCCTCCGGAGAATGTTCGTTGTCTCTCGACTCCAGGTAGGGTCACTGAGGTCACTAGTGTTAGAAAGAAAAAAACATTCATTATATGTATATATATACATACACACATACGCGCGTGTGTGAATGTGTCTGCTAAGTATTTATTTTTATTTTCACCAGAGGTAAAATTGAAAAGAGAATCTTTGACGTAGAGACCTAATGCATTCTTTGATTGGCTGTACCCTTTGCTGTGGACTGCAGTGTTTGCTTATTCAAGGCATCATCACAGTCTGGAAGAGCAAACCAAAGAAATAGAGTTAGGCCTCTTATAATAGTGAAGTGTATGTAATATCTATGAATAATACGTTTGACGGAATGTCGTAATGTTATTCACGTATGTAAATTAACCTAAGTTACTACATGTGAAGTGAAACAAACTTAAAACACCGCTGGCATTTGTTTGAGAAGAGAAATAGAGAAACTAAGTTTGGTCATTCAGGTGATGGAATCACAACATTGGAAGGTGTAAAGTACAAAAGTTCGGAACACATAATTGATAGTATTAAAAATAGCTTGTTTAACTGATTGTTTGTTTCTTTATCCACAATCTTCTTTAGGCCAGACATGATCAGGTGGGTTAAACGCTTGAGTCGTAATCTGAATTTGAAGTTTGCAGGTTTGATCTTCTGCTCGTCTTTTCAGCCGTAGTTGAGTTATAATGTAATGGTTAATCCCACTATTCGTTGGTAAAAGAGTAGCCTAAGAGTTGGCTGTGGGTGGTGATGATTAGCTGCCTTCTCTCTACACAGTCTTACATTGTTAAATCAGATAGCTCTCGTCAATCTTTGCGCGAAATTCAAAACAAACAAACTCAGTTTATTAGGCACAATATAATTTAGCTAGCATTACCAAGACTTCTTGAATGGAACATGTCAATTATTTCGTTTTTAGCCTTCTTGCTAATAATTATAGGTTCACAAGTTTTTAGAGGACACAAATACATTTTCGTAACATTAACGTCTACACTTTAATTTTTTAGAAATAGTTTAATATTCAAACTCATATAGAGCTAGTTCTCACAGCACGCATCGTTACCCAATCATTTGACTGCACCTATCAAGAAAACAAGGATGGAAAAGAGAGTTAAGCATTTTTAATCACACCATTGATGAGTATACAAACTGTAATGGAACAAGCCCAAAGTAATCAGGTACCAAGGTACTACTGTTAATTCAAAGACTTAGAAATTTAAAACGGAATGACTCCGGGTAGGGCCCGGTATGTCCAAGCGTGTTAAGGCGTTCGACTCGTAATCCGAGGGTCACGGGTTCGAATGCCGGTCGCACCAAACATGCTCACCATTTCACCTGTGGGGACGTAATAATGTGACGGTCAATCCAACTATTCTTTGCTAAAAGAGTAGCCCAAGAGTTGGCGGTGAGTGATGATGACTAGCTGCCTTCCCTCCCTTCCCATTGCTGAATTGGGGACGGCTAGCGTAGATAGTCATCGAGTAAAGCTTTGCGCGAAATTCAAAACAAACATACTCCGGGTAACGTGTGACTAGCAGAAGCAGAGGCCAATTTCAGTTTAAAGTTGGTTATTCACACGTCATCAGGGAGAGGTTTGTTTAAATGTAAATTTTTTATAGTATTTATTAGATGCCAACATGTTACTCAGGAAACGTTTGTTTAAATGTAAAGATTGTTATAGTATTTACTGGATACCTACACGTTATCCGGGAAACGTTTGTTTAAATGTAAATGTTTTGTATAGTATTTATTGAATTTGAGTAGTATTTAATGCAATTCAATACCTAATCAACTGAAGTTAAATTTACATAATATTTTTACATGTACTGTTGTTTTAGGTTTATAATTGCACACTTTAAACATTTTATGGATGAATGCATATTTACCATTCTGAGATAAAAGAGGAATATACCCTTCATGGCTTCAAGTACTAGAACTGTATTAAAAAAAATAAAAACAAAAACGTTCAAAGATAAACCCTGAAAACAAATATCTCTGAAATATCCAGAATACAGAAAATGACAACAAGGTTTAAAACTACATATTCAAGGTGTACTCACAGTATCCCAGTCCTTTCACAAAGAGAAGCAGGTTCTGGGCTAGCTTTACAGGCTAAAAATGGAAAGAGACGCGGAGTGAGAGTGATATAAACATTAGATAAGCAAAACCAAGCTATAGGAATAACAAACTTTCCTGACTGAAAAACTCTTCGGTGTCACATTGGTATATTTTAAAATGAAAGACGTACGTGGAAAAGACATAACCAAATAGTTTGATTTATACCATAAAATTTAATTAGAATGCTGTACTAGTTACAATTTTCGAATGAAAACGGCTGTATTATTAATATTTTTCACGTAGTAACGCATGTACTCACCGACCCCTGGAGGACGTCACCCACACTGTCTATTTTTAGTAACGTAGCTTTTTGTTTACTCATCCTCATGAACATGTTCTCCACAGCTTGCATGTGAATTGATTTTGCTCCAGTCACCATCATTACATCCGTGGATCTGCAAAGAAAAGTAAGAAGAAGTCGTTGTTTTTTTTAACTTACATAGACGTTAATTATTAAATATCGATATAGCTGTATTACAGTGATTTCTATGTCATTGAGTCAACTGGCTGTAAAAGTACGGAAAAAAAGCGTGGTATTCATAGCAAACAAGCGACTGATAGACCTAAAATAAAACTTTAACCGTCTTTAAAACCCAAAACGTGTCTGGTAGGTTTAACTCTCCTATATTCAGACGTCTTTTAAATAGGAGCACCAGCGATTAGTTCAAAACATTCATTTAATCACTGTAAACTTTTACGTCGTTCAGGGTATTTTACGGATAACTTCTGCATACATTGTACTGCGGTGGAGATGGCTTAGAATACAAACGTTTAGATTTTTACTTTTCCAAACTTTATTTACATAACGCTGGATTTAATTGAATCTTGCTATTCCAAACTCCTTGATTGGGCATATAAACTAGTCGATACATACACCAGTTCAGTGAGCAGAACCCATATATATATATATATATCACATAAATGAAAACAAAATGTACAAAGTTCAGTAACATTTCTTCAAGTTTCTTACACGGAGATCCTAATAAATATTTTTAAGATGACAAGTATATCATCAAATAATCATATGTACTTGATCTTCATAACATAAATATCTGAATCAGTGAATATGTTTTCATCTCTAAATGATAATTTGTTCTTCCTCTGATATTCTATGTTTCTCCTTCGGTTACCAAGTTTATCAATTTAAATATATGTAATTAATTATTTTCGATAAAGTTTTGTTGACCTTAAAATTTCAAGTTACTAAGCTAATATTATATGTAGCGGTACCAAGTTTTATCGTATGTATGTAATAGTAAATATTATTGCTGTTAGCTTACAAGAGACAACACAGAGTACGTAACGGTAGCTATTATTACTGTTAGTTTACAAGAGACAACACAGAGTACGTAACGGTAGCTATTATTACTGTTAGTTTACAAGAGTCAACATCGAGTACGTAACAATAGATATTATTGCAGCTAGTTTACAAGAGTCAAGATTTACATGTTTGATAAGCTGACCACTAGGCTAATTATTTTAATGATGATTTGTTAAAATGGAAGAAATGAATATGAGAGCAATTAATAAAAAGTTGTTTAGAAAGTTTTTAATATTGCTGGTAGGTGTCGTATTGGATCCAATTTTTGAAGCTAGGAGCAAGTCTCATAATTAAATCTTCCTTCTCATAGATAATATAGCAAAATCATGTACTAAAGATGCGATCCATATATATGTACATTACAAAAATAAACATAGTTGGTAACATGTTTGGCTTGTTGTCCATATGGTAGCTTTAATAAATATCTTTTGTTAGTAGCTGCTCCCAAAACATTTATATTTTCTTTTTACTGTTACATCCCAAAATTCAAGGGTTGGCATAGCCAGGTACTCGACTTGTAATCCGAGAGTCGCGGGTTCGGTTTCCCTTCTTATCAAACATGTTAGTCCTTTCAGAACATTATAATGTGATGATCAATCCTACTATTCGTTGGTAAAAGAGTAGTCAAAGAGTTGGCGGTAGGTGATGATGACTAGCTGCTTTCTCTCACTGCTAAATTTGGGGCGGCTAGCCTGGATGGCCCTCGTGTAGCTTTGCGCGAAATTCGGACCAAACCCAAAATATAAATCTAATTATTTTATAAATGTTTCTCTTCTGTTTTAATCAGGTTGTAAATGTATGTTATATTTATTTCGATTCCTCAGGAAAATGCTCTGCGAATTACATTTTGAGATTAGGGTTCGAGTACTAACTTTGCTCGACATGGCGTTGTGGTTAGGGCACTCGACTCTTAATCTACGCCCCACCAAACATGCTCGCTCTTTCAGTCGTTGGGGCGTTCTAATGTTACGGTAAATACCACTATTCGTTAGCAAAAGATTAACCCAAGAGTTGGCTGTGGGTGTTGATGAATAGTTGCCTTTCCTTTTGTTTTTCACTGTTAAATTGTGAGTCGAGCTCCTTGGCCATAAGGCTAATAAAATGTAAATCAATTTCATAAGATTAATGTTTTTCATTTTTTGCAACAAAACAGATAAATTGATATTAAGGGAGAAATGCACAGTAGGGGGTTCTGGCGTCATCCGTGTTCATATTGTAACATGTAGCCTGACTGATTGGTCCCGTGAAGCGGCCTTGTTAGTAAGACAGCAAACACTCGTATATAAATATTGTATTTCTTTGAACGACATACATAGATATAAGTTTCTCCTCAGAGACGACAGATAGATTACGTCAATTTTTTTAAAGAGAAGGTGAGTTTCTTTTTCATCAACAGTATTTTCGCGTTACGTAATTAAATGAGGCAAAAGTATGTATTGAAGCATAGCGACTAAATGTTATCTTTTACTGTTTTTTTTTTCATTTTGCTTTTTAACTGGGAAAAGGCTATTTTTTCTGTTGTTTGGCTTAGCACACCAAGTTCTGTTTTTGCAAAGTAAATGTTTATTTTAAGGCTTATTGGGTAACCGATTCGACTGCTTCACTTCAGGCCCAAGATTTTGTAATTAGTTGTTTAATTGTTCAATCATTATAATCGTATTTTTCATTAATATACGTATTTCTTCTCAAAGTCACTAAATAATTTAAATAGAATTTTGTTTTGTTTGTTTGTAAATATGCACAAAAGTTCACAATGGGCTACCTGTGCTTTACCCACCACGGGTATCGAAACCCAGTTTTTAGTGGTGTAACTCTGTAGGCATACCACTGTGCCAATGGAGGGCTTAAACGGAATTACTTGAAGCAAACAGAATTAAGCAGCTTAAAGATATCCGGAAAATGCTATTGTTTGAAGCTCAAACACAAAGCTATAGAATGGGCTATCTGTTCTCTGCCCACCCCGGGTATCAAAACTTGGTTTCTTGCATTGTAAGTCCGTAGAAATAACGCTTCGTCCACATGAGTGCATCATAAAGGGATATTGTTTGAACAAAGATAAATAAATTACAGAATAAATTTATTTTTCATTTGTTGGGACTGCCTTGCCGGATCCAGCCCCTAGTGGCATGTCTACGGACTCACAAACTGGGTTTCAATTACCTTTTCGGGTAGAGCACAGATAGCTCACTGTGTAGCGTTTTTGCTTGATTATCAAACAAACAAATAATAATCGAATTCGTAACGGTGAAGTCTGGTGGTTAAGGCGCTCGACTTGCAATATATGGGTCGCAGCTTCGAATTCCCGTTACCGAACATGCTCGCTCTTTCAACCGTGGGGCGTTATAATGTTATGTTCAATGACACTATTCTTTAGTAAAAGTAGTAGCCGAAGTGTTGGCTGCAGATGGTGCTGACTAGCTGCCTTCCCTGTAGTCTTACACTGCTAAATTAGGGACGACTAAATACAGTACCAGTATTACAAGACCACCACACTTTCAAAGCTATACTATGGGATTTTGTATAAAAGTATGTTGCTGTCAGAAGGGAAAATTTGCAGTCGGTTATCGGCATTTAGGCTTAATTATCTAAATCCCAGAAATATATAAGTCCAATAAATAATCAACTAAAAACATTATATCATCTAATTTATTTATCAAAACGTAATTTCTCAACACATAAAAAAGCAAACTATAAATAATGGAGCAGGGGAAAGTATTGATAACATTTCTCCTGTATTTTATAAAAAGTCGTTTCCTCTTCTATTCCAAGGCTCACTCTAAGATTTACTGAGTATAATTTCTCAGTCTTAAAATGTATGGTATTCAAAGCGTTCTTAACGTACACAGTCAAATGAATTATAATAAAAGTGAAGCGGTAGTTTAACCGTTTGGTTTTGTTGGTAGAAACACTTAACATGACAAAAAGTGCCATTACTCTTGTGCTAAGCCTCGTATTATTAATCTTCAGAAAGCTGCCCCTTCTGAAACCAGTTTGTTTTCTAGGTTTACTTTGTGGTGATGCTGCGAATTATAATTCCTTAGGTACACGATAGGTGGCAAACCTATAGAGCAACGTTTTACTTGCAGGTGTGGCGCCCTTATCAACCATGACCGATAAAGTAAGCAACATGTTGATGAAGTCCGTGTATTGCTTCAGCCGTTTGCTTCCCCTTTTGAAAATTGACGAACTTTGCTTATATAAACCAACACCAGACAAATAAAACATGTCTACTTTGAAAAATACAAACGGACTTTTCGTCACGATAAGTTCGACTTTACAAAAAACAAAACAAAACAGAAGTTCAGCAATATGTAGAAAATATTTATTTAGAAGAAGAGTATAAATAGTCAATTTTTAAAATAATTAATGAGTTTATGTAATGTTTGCTTCCTGAATTTTGTACGAAATTACTCGAGGTCTACGTGTGTTAGCTGTCTCTATCTAGGAGTGATAGACTGGAAGAAAGTCAGCCAACCATTTACCGCCAACTTTTTGAGTTTCCTTTATCAATGACAAATAGGATTGACTGTTATAGTATAACGCCCTCACAACTGAAAGGGTAAGCGTATTCTTTAACGCGATTCGAACCCGTGATCCGCATATTGCGAGTCGAACATCCTAAATACCAGGCCTCACCGTTAAGGAGCCGATACTCGTCTGTTTGCTTGATAATTAAGCACAAAGCTACACAGTTGGCTGTATATGCTGCCCTTCACGAGTATCGAAACACTCAAATCACCAGACTATTCCAGTCTCCATCTCTTAATGATTCATAGTGGAATTATGTGATATCATTGTAGTTATTTATGATTTTTTGTTATTCAACTGTATATACATATAACACATAAAAATAATTGCTTGACATCCTCCACGTGCGAAATTTTAAAAGGCATAGCATCCTATATATCCAACAGCAACCAAGCTCAAAGGTCATAGCTAGAAAAAATAATTATTTGTTTTACTTCTTTATTCATTGTTCTATGTTTAAAAGTAGTTTAATAACGCATTTCTAAATAGTAATAATAATAATATATATATATATAATGCATAATAATCGAAATGTTATTTTATATTACAAAATATCAGTAGCTCACTAAAACACAGCCAAGACAGGGTCACTTTCTAGAGTGTCAAGCTCAGTTTTATATTATGGGATAAAGTAATATGAGTGGATTTGCACCAAGAAAATGCAAGTTATGTAATGTTAATCAGGCACAACTGTAAGGAAATATAATAAAAATAATAAATACATAACGTTACGATACTTAAAGCCTCTTAAACTAAATATTCGTAGTTTTTGTTATAATTTGTAGTCAATATAGCACAAAAAAGAATAATTTATGTTTCGTAATTTTTATGATGGTTACGAGGTAGGTCAATTAACAGATTCCACAGAGTAATGATAAAGAAAATAACATAAAATATAAAGTTTTACTGAAAACAAATGTATTTAAGAGGTTTTATAGATTAAACAAACAATGTTTGAGGTTTTTGGGACAAGGAACAGTTTTTGAATCATGACATGAAATCACTTAATATTCGGAAGTGTGTAATGAAATTTTAACAAAAAGATCTTTAATAAAAATATTTATTAAAAAATCTGTTGTTTTTTTTGCACAAAAACTTTTAATATTTACTAAAAGTCTACCAAATTTTGTAAAGATACACTTATTGTATCAATATTTATGATGTAAATATTTAACGTGTGTGAATGTGTGTGTATACAAACTCATGTATATTATACCGAGTCCGTTATCCTTTAATGGCATACTCATTCAAATTAATTTTTAGGATCTTCGTCAGAGGAGTTAGAAGAAGAAAGACACCTTTCAGTCAATGACGTCAAAGATTCATTTAAATAAATAACTAATAGTTTCCTACACAATATGACCTATTTGAAACAAGAAGATATAAAGGTGTTATTATTTAAAGTAAATTTTTGTTGCTTAACTCGAGTTTTATCAGTGCTCAAAACTTTACTTACGTGAGATTAGATTCAATTGCAGCGGTTATGTCCTTTCGACTGTAAGAATACACCAGAAGAAGAGAATTAGAATTTAACCAGTAGGATTTAACCCCCCCCCCAATATACGTAATAAAACAGTTTTATTGCTAAGAAAAGTAACAAACACAAACAAAAGAAGAAAAACTACGGCTAGCATCTATTACTAATAAAAAGTATGAATATTCTAAACTACTGTAGAACGTTTAAAACATTTTGATTTTAAGGTTTTGGCTACTATCTAACGATTACGGTTTTGAAGCGTGTAAAAAAATAAATATCAGTAGGTTTTTCATTATTAAATATCATTTTCAACACAGTCAGAGGAAACGAGGTTAAACTAAAAATCACTAGTGTTTTTGTTCTTTTTTAGCAATTTATACAAAATCATATCTTACTTCATATAAGCTTCAACGTAACGTTTCAGGTTCAAGGGATTCACTTTCTTTTTAAGTGTTTCTGTGTATTCTTGAATAAGTTTCTCTTTGTTTTCTACTGCCTCAATTTCCTAAAATTTTAAAAATATGCAGATAAAACGTACGATTCTACGTTGTTCTCATATTTCAAACTTAAAATCCGAGTGAAAATGTGACAACATGTAAACTAGTTAAGAAAAGGACTATTTTATTTCTACAAATAAACTACGTTTCATAGTTAATTATTGTATTAATGGTAGCGGTAAACATGACGAAGTGTATCTGATCAAAGACCAATCCTTAATACTTGTGTTAGATAAGATGGTAAGTCGGTTAGAAAAAAGTACAACAAAAGTGATATTTTAAAATAGTGCAATACTAACAGTTTAGGCCCACGTTTAATGTCACCAACTCAGAAAACACAATGAACAAATACTGGTTTTCGACAATTACAATCAGAAGTCTTAATATTTCAGGTACAAAGTGTTTTATGTTATCTGAAATATTTTATACAATGAGTATTGCCAAAGTTTTAAAACGAGTAGGTCTAAAACCGATCCGACATTTTTTCTTAAAATACAAACGTGATATAAAATAACGTGTGTTTAACCAACTAAATGCAACAAAAAGATATTTATTTCAATTAGTAAGAGCGTTACAACAATGAGATAAGGCAGGCAGCTTTCGAAAATGAAAAGTCATGCACTAGTTTTGCAAGCTGAAGATAAAGCCTACAGTTATAAAGCTTCAACATAATACAATACCAGTTCACACTGTAACAGTTTTACTTTATTCAAAGTTTTCGAACAAATACCGTTATCATGATAAATAACAGTTATTTTAGAGAAATGTTTCACGTTACCTCCTGCAAGAAGTTCATCAGTCAAGGAGAACACCAGGGTCATCGGCACACACAGATGGACAGACAGACAGAGATACAGAAGAAGAAATAAACTAAAACCTGTAGTACATTAGCTTTACATGGGAGTAAAGAGGCAAAGACAAAAATAACGCACAGCGATCTACACTGATATTGTTCAGAATTTTGTTATTAATGAGATTTGCTTTAAAACAACAAAGAATTAATTATGAAACTGTAATTTGTTTTAAATACGAAGATTGGTTGGATTAAGGACAAGAGAGATTTAAATATATATATATATATATATATTGCTTTCAGGAAACGTCTAAATCTTGATATAGTTAAAATGACTAACTTTCACCATCACAGAATGACTAAGTTATAACGTTAGTTACTCAAATCTAAGGAAAGAGAAAGTTAATTGTACAAATGTCTCACTGAATTCATCAAATAATCTGGTAATATTTGTTAAACAAGGTAAAAAAAAGCCCATAGAACTAGAGACTAGAGTTTTAGAGTCCACGTGGATTTATTTGAAATAAAACAATTACGGGACTTTGTTTGTATGCAATACCAGCAAATAGGAAATTGTACGATAGAACACACACTCAAAATGATAACTCATATTGTCTTTTGTTATGAATAGCTATAGGACATGCAATAAACAAAGTTATTTAAAACATAACACTTTGTCACTAGACTAGCAAAGTGGTTGTAAAGTAATAATTATAAATTCTACAGTTATGTAAAGATGAAGTAATTATTATTTCAGTTCGGTTAGGCATTCGATTAAACTACAGAAATAGACTTAAAAATCTGGGAAAGGACAACACGGTATATTGGAAACAAAAATTACCAAAAAATAAAAAAAGAAGAGAGAAACGTTTCCTAGACAAACACAAAGGTAAGTTGTAGAGCTTAAAATAAAAAGAGTCCTTCCTTTATGTGTGCACTAGGTGAGGCTGACACCTCATAATATAAATATCAATAATTTCGTAAAACTTCTAAATTGTGGGCATGAAAATAATCCAAAACTGACGATATGTAAAGTTTCCTAGCGCGTTCGTTAGGAGACTCTCAGTAGTGTTTGAGACCCATGTCTACTTTGTTTACATTAGTAAGGGTAAATGTTTCAGTATAACTGAAAAATAAGATTGGTTAGTCTGTTTTTAAAAAAAAATACAAAGTGCTCAGGTGACGAAAAAACTTTCTTCGTGCAGGAAAAGGTAAATAAAAAGCACAAAGAAATATCAATAATCCACTTTGACTATTATGTTTCTTTGGTAATAAAACGACTTCTTGATTAATGCTACATTCAAATAATCCATTGTTATCCATTTAACACGTTATTCTGCAACCAGAATAATCCCGCCAATATGTTTCGCCATTTTCAAATCGCTATATTATTTTGCAAATCGATTGCAGTATTTTAGGAACTTCTGTATTACTTGAGTTAGGCTTAAAGATTCAACCTAAAACTGTGTATCTTAAACTGACATATTGCTAAACATTTATGAGGAATCAGCTCCTGTAAACAACATCAATTTATACAGTGGTTTAATGCAACTCTTTTGTCCAATTGAATCACTGTATGTAACAGAATACTAACAAAAATCATGACAACATAGAAAACTAATACTCGTTTTCCATCTTACCGGTCCAAATTTGTGAAGAACAAGAAACTGCTCTGCTGTTGGGTTCACTCCGATCGTTTGTAAGTGCCAGTTCAAAATCTACATCCAAGAAATAATAATAACATTAATGTGTGATGCAAGTTTGTTACATTCAAAATTGTTTTAATGAGCCTTCAGGTTCTTGTTCTTTTAGAGGAAACCTACACAATGATCTCTGTCCATTGCGGGAAATCGAACCTCGAATTTTAGCGTTGTAAGTTTATAAACTTACCGCAGATCTACTGGGAGGGCAAATCTTTCAAGTGGAAATGTATTTTGTTTATTTTCAACATACACGAAGTTGATGCATTCATATATATTACCACTTGAGAAAGCTGAAGCTACATTTAAAGTTTCAAAATATTTACGTACCAGAGACCCGCAGAATATATGCTGTTAAATTAGTATCTTTATTGGAATAGATCTTTATAAATAAAGGATTTCTGAAAGTAATACAAAATAATTTTAATCGCAGACACCGAAATATTTTAAGTCCGCTTGTCTTAGGCGTAACGTCAGTTAAGCCTTTATTGAAGTACGGCCTGTATTCGATAAAAATCTCTATTTTTGTCTGCATTATTTACTATTATTACTATTATATTTTCTATTATATAAATTAACATCTTGACTTCTATGTTATTTTGCTCTAGTTTAGTTAGGGCTAAACTTAATCGTTCTTAATACTATAAAAAAAAACTTATAATGTGATTTACCGACCCAACGTTTGACATTTTCATAAATGTTGATAAGTTGTTCTTATAATACGGTGTACAAAAAGTATACTAAACTATATTTACATCCGTTGAAATTAGGTGCATGCGCTTGCGCATATTTAGGAGAGATAAAAAATGAGTATATTATAATAGGTTAAGGATGGAATGATTTAACAGCTTTGTTACTCTGTGAAGTTTGTTTGTTTTGGAATTTTGCACAAAGCTACTCGAGGGCTATCTGTGCTAACCGTCCCTATTTTAGCAGTGTAAGACAAGAGGGAAGGCAGCTAGTCATCAACACCCACCGCCAACTCTTGGGCTACTCTTTTACTAACGAAAAGTGGGATTGACCGTCACATTATAACGCCCCCACGGCTGGGAGGACGAGCATGTTTAGCACGACTCGGGCGCGAACCCGCGACCCTCAGGTTACGAAGCGCACGCCTTAACGCGCTAGGCCATGCCAGTCCTCACTCTGTGAAGAACGTAATTGATTTCTCTGCAGTAGACACAGCAGTTTGTTTGTTTTTGAATTTTGCACAAAGCTACTTGAGGGCTATCTGTGCTAGCCGTCCCTAATTTAGCAGTGTAAGATTAGAGTGAAGGCAGCTAGTCATTACCACCCACTCCCAACTCTTGGGCTACTCTTTTACCAACGAATATTGGGATTGACCGTAACGTTATAACGCCCCCACGGCTGAAAGGGCGAGCATGTTTGGCGCGACGGGGATGCGAACCCGCAACCCTCCGATTACGAGTCACACTTGGCCATCAGCGGTTAGTCAAACGCAGCGCTATCTGAAACAAAGAAATGAGCGAATTGCAATTTACAATCCGATTTCATACCTAAATCATAAAACAATCTAAGGTGGCGCTGACTGGTATAACAAGGGTTGTTGTTGTTTTGAATTAAGCACAAAGCTACACAATGGGCTATCTGTGCTCTGCCCACCACGGGTATCGAAACCCGGATTTTAGCGTGTAAGTCCGCAGACATACCGCTGAGCCACTGGGGGGCTGTATAACAAGGGATTTAGTAAAATTCAGATAATTCATTTTGGCACCTGCAGTACATTTTGGAAACAATTTACGTTGTTTTTTTTTTAATTTTTCGCAAAGCGATTCAAGAATTTTCTGCGTTAGCCGTCCCTAATTTTAAAGTGCTATATATTACAGGAAACAACTAGTCCACACCACATACTGTCAGATATTGGGGCACTCTTTACGAATGAATAACGGGACTAACCGTCATATTTAACGCCCCCTCCCCTCCAAGGCTAAATAAGCAAGTACATTTTAATTAGGCGAACCGCAGATTGTAGGTTGAAAGCCTTAAACAACAAGCTATGACAGGCCACCATGTTGTAAATAATGTCTTGAACGAAATTCACTTTATACTTAGTATATTACTATTTTACTGTAAGAAAGCGGGAGAAATTTAAACTGGTTTTAATTTAAAATCTTACGATAAAATTGTACCCTCTGTAACAGAGGAATTAGTTATCTTCATTGTTTTCAAAACTGATTTACCAACAATCAATATATTTTAAATTATATTAAAAATGAGCAGATCTTTTCATCCGAGTATAACGAAAATAAACAAACAAGACATTATGAGCTGTCAGTAGATCTCACAAATGCCATTTTTTTTCTCTACTAATTGTTACGCTAGAGCACATATAGTAAGGCTACTCATTCTATTTGACCAAAGAGAAGTCAGCTAGTTAACAACCCTCTATCACCTACATTACAGTATTCAATGTTACTCTTATAACGCACCCGCAGTAGTGGGTAATTATTTGTGGTATCGCATGGTTTCGAACCTAACTCCAAAACTTTACCATAGGGCATACATGCAAGCTCCAACCCATCCTAACTGAATTCTGTTTTATACGTGAATAGAAATTACTGATTGAAATTTGTTCGTTTATGATAGGATGCCATGGAATGATTTTGTATTATATTAGTTTGTTGTTAAGAGCAGTGATAAACAATGGGCTGTCTGCGCTCTGCCCACCGAACCATCAGTGTGAGGAGAGGGTTAGCAATATTGCACACAAATGTGACTATTTTAAGATGCATAACATTAGCGTGTTTTCATGAGGTGAGTGAAACAGCTATGAACGTTTCTTACCTTGTCCTTGAAATATTCCATCATTCCAACTCCCTTGGAAACGCAATGAATCAGGATAAGTCCAAGAACACGGGAGGGATAAGTGAGCTATTTTGTGAAATAGAGAACAAGACAGACAAAATGAATTTTTTTATCCTATATTAAATTCACATTAGGGGCATAAAGCATGTAAAATAACTTGTTTTGTTTTTTTCAAACATGTCAGAGAATGCACAATACAAAAGTCTCATATATGAGATACAATAACGGTAGATTAATTTATCATTTTTTTCATAACCAAGAAATTTTATCATGTTACATTTACAGTAGTTGACCTGAAAGATTGAATTAATAAAATAAATATCAAAATATTAACTACAGCATGTTTTATTAATATGTACTTAGCAGAAGTAAAAGAACAAATAATTTGATACAGAAAATTATAATTTCCCCCGAAGCTGTGGAAATAATGAGTAAACAGAAATGACCCTGCCTCCCTTCAAGATTATGTGGGTGTCTATAAAAACCGTATTTTGTTCATTCAGCTTGGCTTGTTTTGAATTTCGCGCAAAGTTATTTGCGCTAGCCGTCCCTAATTTAGCGATTTAAGACTAGTGGGAAGGCAGCTAGTCATCACTACCCACTGCCAACTCTTGGGCTACTCTTTTAACAAATAATAGTTCTGAAGGGCAAGCATGTTTGGCGTGAAAAGGGATTTGAACCCGCGACTCTTAAATTACGAGTCGAGTGTCTTAAACACTTGGCCATGCCATGCTTAGAAGATAGTAATTACTTCACAAAAATCAGATATTTGTAGTACTTACGGCAAATCTGACCAGAATATTAGCTCCAGCACCTTCTCCAAACCCTACGACGAGTTTGATCCTGGTGGAAACAGAAAAAGATTAAAAAGGCTAAACAAAACTAAGCTTATTAGGAGTTCTATTTTAAAACCAATTTATTTAAACGAAGGACAGTGAGCACAAAGTTTGTTGTTGCCATGCATACCGTAATATTCTTCGGCTCTTATTAAATGGTTCAACTTTGGAATTATCTATTATATTTATCGGAGTGTTTTTCTTCTGTTTACCAAAAATTTGCAAAAACTAGAAAGATAAAATTATTAAAAAAAAAACAGATTACGAAATATTGTTAAGGATTCAGTATCTAAACACTGCAAGTTTTTATATTAACACTTACATATATTTTTACATATATTTTGCTTGTATGTTTTGTTTTTGAAATTTGCGCAAAGCTACACGAGGGCTATCTGCGCTAGCCGTCCCTAATTTTGCAGTGTAAGACTAGAGAGAAGGCAACTAGTAATCACCACCCACCGCCAACTCCTAAGTTACTATTTTACTAACGAATAATTGGATTTACCGTCACATTATAACGTCCCCACCGCTGAAAGGGCGGTCATGTTTGGTGTGACGGGAATTCGAACTCGCAACCCTTGGATTACAAGTTGAGTGTCTTAACCATCGATTCATGCCAGGCCTCTAGTTTTGCTAGGTAATTAACAGATCCAACAGTTATTAGATATCTCAACGATGAACTTACATTAAAATGATAAATTACTGAAACTTGATAATGAAGTAAACTTTCAGTTAGAGTTAACGTTTGGTTTAAAGTTAAGCCCTGTTTATCTGATCTCCAAGTACAATAACCATCCAATCGAAATTTTACAAGCGGAATTACGTGCAAAGGTTCTTTTTATATTTGTAAGTTGTCCTTCCTTCAAGTCATTTGACTTGAAAATTCAAAATATAACAAATTTCCTTCACTAGGGAAACCCTGAAATAATATCACAGTAGAAAAAAAATGAAGATTAGCTAATTAGATCATCTGATTTATACCAGCATGATAATTTTCCTTTAAGGTTTAATGAAGACACATTGCTCCTTTCCTAAATGTAGGTTTAACTTCTTTTAATTAATAGTGTAGCATAACATTTGCATTTCGTTTCATCACGTTAGAAGAGACAGAAAAAAAACGATTTTTTAAAATAAACTCACACACCGATTATCTGAGTCATAAAAGTAATTTTGGTCAATTTATTTTGAAACATAAAGAATTTGTCTAAACATGTCAGAATACACGTTTCATATAAATGGCATAGAGTATACATAGTAATTTCGTATATTTAAAGGTATGCATGAAACAAACCTTCATTTTAAATGTTATTTAGTAGGATTCTTAAAGCATCGTTTCTTTGTTTCTCGTAGTCTGAGGGTCGCACGTTTGCATCCCCGTCGCGCCAAACATGTTCACCCTCCCAGCCGTGGGAGCGTTATAATGTAACCGTCAATCCCACTATTCGTTGGTAAAAGAGTAGTCGAAAAGTTGGCGGTGGGTGGTGATGACTAGCTGCTTTCATTCTAGTCTTACACTGCTAAATTAGGGACGGCTAGCACAGATAGCTCTCGAGTAGCTTTGCGCCAAATTCAAAACAAACAAATAATTCTCGTAGTCAATAGCCATTTGTTACTTACTTCAAGTGGTCTAAAATCTTGATCAATTCTTCGCCCATCATCTGAATTGTAGGATAGGGAACACTAATGGAAAATAGAAAGAAGAAATTTTAACTTAGTCATTCAGAAACATTTGCTACAAACACATTCATAGAGAACTATTTGTTGAAATTATTTTTACAATTGTATTTGTGTGTTAAACTTGTAATTTTATTTATTTATACTAAATTTTCTTTTTTGCTGTTACTTTTGAACAACATTTATTCTGGAGAAAACTTTGACAAATATTTGAAGATAACTTCTATCATCTTAAAAAAGAAGTAAAAGAAATTTATGTTCTCAGAACACCAAACGTTTGGGAAGCTATGAAATAAACACGTGGAGCACGTGTTTTTCTGTCGAATAGTCTTATTTGTAGTGGTGCATCATTTTAGCTACTTTAATTTTGGTATTGATTTTATATTGGCATATTTCCACATTTTACCACTTCTCGTTTTGTTCTTAATATGATATCATTGCTGAAGTTGTTGGTATGAATAAGAAGAGCTTTTGTGTGAGGAGATAAGAAAGCATGTATATGAAATAATGCAATATTTTAACATATTAGAGCGCGTTAAGGCGTGCACTCGTAATCCGAGGGTCGCGGGTTCGCGCCTGCGTCGCGCTAAACATGCTCGCCCTCCCAGCCGTGGGGATGTATAATGTGACGGTCAATCCCACTATTCGTTGGTAAAAGAGTAGCCCAGGAGTTGGCGGTGGGTGGTGATGAGTAGCTGCCTTCCCTCTAGTCTTACACTGCAAAATTAGGGACGGCTAGCACAGATAACCCTCGAGTAGCTTTGTGCGAAATTCCAAAACAAACAAACAAACATATTAGAGGGAAAAATCACTGAAAAGAAAATATACGCACAAAGACCATTTGGAAAGACGGATAAATAGTATTAATAAAGTGTTCCTGATTAGTAATGTTAAAACACATATTATGTTTGTATTTTTTCATAGACTGGACACGTCTGGTTTGGAAAAATAAAGCTTTACAAATTCTACACAGATGCCACTAAATGGTACTGACTTAATTTTCAAATATGATTGCAATGATCGTTAAAATAAAATAGAGAAAACATGACTAAATTGAATGCATTACCTTCTACATAAACAGAAATTAATTAAATTATAACAAAAATTAATTATATATTAATTAAAACCTACTTTTCTGCACTCTCATAATAATTTTCAAGTCATATTTTGTGAGCGAAAGAAAGTTAAAAATACAAGTATATTAATACACAATACTAAATTGTGGTTTCAACTGTTATACGAACGTAAATGCAGGAGATATTGACAAGACGATGGGTCATTATTGACTGACCTTCAGTGTTAACAAGTGTAAAGTGATGATAAAACTGACGATGGAATCTTTTATGTTTCTAATGTTTGCTGTCACCACTAAAAGAGATCGTTTTAGCAAATGCATTCTTTTTCAGAGTATGTTTAATCTGGACTTTTGTGTTGGACTAAAAATTATGAAATGACTTCTCACCTTTCCTCTTTGGATCAGTATAAATTAATTACAAAAATTATCATGGTATATTAAGTCTTTTTTTAGTTCTTTAAAGTGTCTTCACTAGCATGTCAGTTGCAACTTTACGCTCTAACCGTGCTAAAATCAAAGGTTCGATATCTCGTGCTAAAATAGTGCAGATAGCTCAGTTTGTAAAATAAATTTTCTAAAGTTCTTCGCAAAAATGTATTGCGTTTAGTAGCTGTTTGTACAGTTAAAAAAGGTAAAATATAAATAAGTAGTGTTTGATTTAATTTAAGCTTCGCGCAAAACTACACGAGCGCTATCTGCACTAGTCATCTTCAATTTAGCAGTTAAAAGACTAGATGAATTGCAGCTATTCATTACCACTCACCGCCAACCATTAGGTTACTTTTTTTATCAATGAATAGTGGCATTGACTGTTACGTTATAATGTCGTCACGGCTGAGAGGGTGAACATGTTTAGTGCCAGGAATTCGAAGCCTCAACCAGCAGATTGCGAGTTAAGCGCTCCTAACCACTTGACCACGTCTGGCCCATATGTTAGTAATGCTGTCTGGAAATTGTATTAATAACATCTAACGTTGTCAAATAGCTTATTTAGCGCAAGTGTTGGAATTAGTTATTTTCAGAAGTGATAGTTTATTGCAGGTTTGCTTACTTAGCTGTTTACGAATCGCGCGTAATGTAGTTCCATACTTATGAATTAGTGATTGTTATGTTGCTAGAACCTTCTGAGTTGCATTATAGTATTTAGCAGTGTGTGTGGAACGTTTTAGACCTATGCCAGGGTATAGATATACGACGAAAGTATGGTTCAATACAGTTAGTTCTGAACTGCGTGACATTGTGATTTTAGGCATAATTGGCTTAAAGTGAAATTACCACATAATGTATCGTAATAACAGAATAGGGAAGAATAATTCATCTTGTCCATTGTGTTTTAAAGTAATCGAAGCAACCTGTGTGGACTTTGACGAAAAAGAGACGAAGATTTAAAGCTCTGGATACAACTGTGATAACCAACAGTCTAACGAAGATTTGTATACACGTTTGACTTGTTTTAATATAATATTTTAAAACAAGTGAGCTGTGTGCTGTTTACTTATTATAGATATTTTTTACCTACAACAAGTCACTGGCACTAACTGTAAAGAATCCGCCCCATTAATAAAAACAAAAAAATCCAAATGCAGTGTGTACGAACATCAATGAACACAAACTAGTTTTATCATAGCTTTTCATGTTATTTGATTTTTTGTTTTTAATAATCACAGTAGTTTATTGAAACTTACCACGTTTTCTACAGGAATTTTACTGAATGCACGAAATCTCAAAATGTGTTCACTCCTTAACCAGTTCCACAAAAGTGGCAATAAGGCTATCCAACAGTTTTGATCTATACACTGGCTATTTATTGGACAATTATATAATACTTCATTCTTCAGATGGGCCGAGCGTGGCCTAGAGGTTAGCGTACCGAGGTGTCTGGTTCGCGTCCTATTACTGTAGAAACGCGCTATGAAATTTGAATTCATATATACATCATAAAAATGAGTGTCAAATTCTATTATTCGATTCGTATTGACTACTTGTCTTTTCTCCAGTTTTCCAGTTCGAAATTAGGCACAGTTACCACAGATATATAATCCTTGTGAAGCACTGAATTTTCGAAAAAAATTAACGTATTAGACGATAGATAAGACTGCATGTAGTAACATCACAGTGTTAACAGTCTTGGAACTATAATTTCAAACTATATAAATTAATTCGTAAACGTTGTTTTACGTTTCGACACATACTGAGGTCTTCCTCTGCACTATGGATCTAAACTGAAAAGTTTTACACGTATATTAAACCATTCCGCGAATACGATCGAACACAGAAATATAGTTCTAGTACTTTCACTTCATGAATTAACGTATTTTAAAGAGCTAGTAGAATCAGATATACGACAACATTATTTTTTTCTGTAGCATCCTTACATACAACGCACATTTACTTAACACTTAAATTATAGGACATCTGTTTTCAACACTCCAACACAAAACGTTTCTCCCTGATATAAAGTCTAATTTATATTTTCTGTAATATCCCATTCTACAAGAGAATTTTATTTAACTCGACATCTCAATATATATATATATTATAATATTTTAACCCACAAAACGTTTTGTCTTTCATATCTTTTCCCACAATCGGTTTGTCTTTCATAACTTAATCCAAAAGACATTTTATTTTTAATACCTTAACCCACCAAACGTTTTACTGTGATATTTTAATCCACAGTATCTTTTATCTTTAATACTTCACTTCACTAGTCTTTTCTTTACTATTCAATTCAACTAACCATTCCTCTTCAATACCTTTTATCACTAACATTTTATTTAATACCTGATACAGTGCCTTTAATACTTCGCCCTCACTGGATAATGTTCTTAAAACATAGACTTTTGTACAAATTTATAAGATTTGTCTAATGCATAAACTATGTGGTTGTTATTGCACATCTGGAAAGAATAATACTTTTTCACAGAAATTCCATAAACGAAAGCGTAAAGCTGCATTGTCCTATCAATTAGCCCCCCAGTGGCTCAGCGGTATGTCTGCGGATTTACACGCTAAAATCCGGGTTTCGATATCCGTGGTGGGCAGAGCACAGATAGCCCATTGTGTAGCTTTGTGCTTAATTCAAAACAACAACAACCTATCAATTACGAAGCTAGTGGCGCCACCTACTCAGTCGGCCAGTTGGGAGCATTTTCTTCTTGACCAGGAACATCGACGTGGATGAACACCGACCGCGATTTAACTTCAACCATACTTTCATGGTCGACAAAATTCTTGAAGGAATTGTCTAAAGAAAAAATAAACAAAGACAAGAAATTTTAATTGTGTTTGAGAACAGTATTTAAAGTACCTAACAATAATAACTTGAAGAGCCTTTAAAAATAACACATTTTTTAAGAGTGACAAATGAAGTTCATAAAAAAGCAAGTTTAAAATTTAAATGTGCTGGTAGACAACCAATAGATTAAGACACGTGGATGTTGTTTGAATGAGTAAACACTTCGGATCAGGGAATTTTTACATATTAAACCGCTTCAACAAAGTCTGATCATAAAATAAAATATTTCGCTGTTAAGGTTCAAAATGTGAGTCGCTGTTGTCAAATTATGATTTTCAGAAATAAAAACATTCATCCAGATGAACAAAACACGTTTCAAGAGTGGAGCTTAAATTATACGTTTATTATTTAATTTAGTGTTCTTTGTTCATCATATATTTATTTTTTTGGTCTTTCATTTATTTCACTTTTAAAAAAACTAAAATGTGAAATTGTGACTATGCGTGCTTCAGTTACTCCTGCAAATTCATTTTTTTAATTCAAACTAAAATCATACAGTTACAAGCCATTGACCAATCGGTGTGCTTTCTGTATTACGTCAGGAATAGTACGTTTAACGTGATTTCTTGCTGGTTCACTAGCTCAACCGAATGGGAAAACAACAAACTAAGGTATATGTATAAATAATTCGTTATCAATCTTTATCATAATTTTGGAAGATCAACGAATTTACGTATATTTGTTCCAAATTAATTATTAAATCCCCTCAATAATAGCAGAAATAAATGGGAAGCCAAATGTAATATTCGATTTCCCACTTGTCTAATTTCAGAGAATTCCACTTCTCATTAGTAACCTCAAACAAGAGACAGTCGAAAGAGTAGACCCAAGTTTTATATAGTGGTACAGGGTGTATTATAGTTATACATGTGTTGTGCGAAATTATTTTAATAGTTTTATTCAACAGAGTGATTCTGTATTTATATTTTGTCTGTCGTTGTCTAGCTCGAATAACGAGTTTTAGCATTTCAGAAAAAGTCTCTTAGTGAACTGTGGAGGCTAAAGACATCTTAAATACAATTTTTATAAGCGTCTGATTTTGAATCCAAAACTAAATTAAGAGGAATTAGAAAGAAAACATCTAAAGGTTATGTCTACTGGTATGTATAACCTTTAAGCCGTAACTCTTGAGAAATAAACCACACTTTTATTTGAAGCATGTGTTCGTATATCTTTAAAGTGATCTTTTCTAACCTCTAATCTTTAAAGAAACACATTAATTCAAAACAAACCTACTATCGACAATAGGATCTTGATGAGATAAAGCCTCTATATAGAGAGACCGAAGTAAATTAGTTTGCATTTTTAACACAGGAGGTTTATAAGCGTTTTCCAAAGTTTTCAATTAGGTAGTTTTTTGAAATGCTTAGATTAAAAACAACTTGAAAATTAAATAAATCAGGCCTGCACTGCTTGAAATGAACCATGAATCGATGTGATTTTTTTCTTGAGTGATTTCAATGTTAATTAGGTGTGGTTTCTAACTTTTAATTTGGCTCTGATAACATTTGCCTCTAACGAAAGTTTTATTTATGTCATCAAGAGACCAAACAAAGTCATATGCATATAAATTTGGATAAAAGATAATAAAAACTAAAGTAACATATCTAAATAAAACAGTTTTATTTTGTGAAACGTTCAAGGCTGACGCTCTTCGTCAGATAGTAAAGACCGTGAAACGAAAGCATTGAAATCGGGATAAGAAAGACGTTGTTAAACTATTTATTTGGCCCGATGAGTTAAGGCATTCGATTAGTAATCTGAGGGTCACGGGTTCGAATTCCCGTCGCATCAAACATACTTGCCTTTTCAGCCGTGGGGGCGTTATAATTTTACGATCAATCCCACTATTCGCTGGTAAAATAGTAGCCCAATAGTTGGCGGTGGGTGGTGATGACTAGCTGCCTTCCCTCTAGTCTTAAATTGCTAAATTAGGGACGGCTATCGCAGATAGCCTTCGTGTAGCTTTGCGCGAAATTAAAAAAAAACAAACAAATAAAGAAACCTATTTATTACTTTTTATCAGGGTTTTTGAACTCACGCTTCGCGGAATAACTGCTACTCAAACGTATATCGTTCGCCAAAATATTTTAAACTCTACTGCCCTGACGTTAGAGATATATCGTATTGTATTCAAAACGAAAGTGAACTATTTATCGGCACGTCACTTTTTTCAACAAGAGAATTAACACGATCAAGCCGCATTTTCCGCCATCTTGATGAGTGTTAGTCATACCTAGCAACGGTTACTATGGTGTGATTAAGTTGGTGGATCGATCACGTTACGTTGCACAGAATAGTATTCATAGTAAATATATTTCAACCAGTTTTTAATTCAAATATACTGATAAGGGTACATACACAAAGTTATGTGTTCATTACACATTGAATATTTACTTTGATCATGTTTCTCATCAATTTTTGTTATTTTCAACAGCACGTATTAAATCTTAACTATTATTCTAAAGACGGTTGTTGTTGTTGTTTTGAATTAAGCACAAAGCTACACAATGGGCTATCTGTGCTCTGCCCACCACGGGTATCGAAACCCGGATTTTAGCGTGTAAGTCCGCAGACATACCGCTGAGCCACTGGGGGGCTCTAAAGACGGGCTTTATACCTTTGAGTATACTTTTCATCAAACCACACAAATTTCGTATAGTTATCTTAAAATATATACTGCTAAGTGAAGTTGATGACGTTTTTATTTAAAATCCAGATTATAGAATATTTGGAAAAGATCAGAGCAACTCAGGAAGCTAGTAAAAATACAGTTTAATTTAGAAAATAAACTGAGCAACATATGCGCTTTTGAAAAGAGGACTTTCTTTTTTCAGAGTTTGTTTGTTTTTTTAATTAAGCACAAAGCTACACAATAGGCTATCTGTACTCTGCTCACCACGGGTATCGAAACCCGGATTTTAGCGTGTAAGTCCGCAGACATACCGCTGAGCCACTGGGGGGTATTTTGAGAGGGAAATGGCATAAGAAGAGATTGGCAACGAACTAACCTATAATCTTCTAATGCGTCATCGGAAAGCCTACAGACTTACAATGCTAAAATCTGGCGTTCAGTTTCCCGCGGTGGATAAAGCGAAGGCAACTCAGCTCCATCTTTTTAAAAAATTAGAATCCAAATTTAATTTCAAGATATATTGAATGTTTTATTCAGCTGTTTAAGAACCTCATTCATTACCCTTTAATAATTTCTGCGGTGTTAACAAGAGTTAGTGCTAAAATAAATGTAAGTATAACTATTATTTAATATTCGCTCTTAAAATATATATAAAAAAGTAACACGTATTTAACTAACTTGAGCGCATGTATGGCGGACTTAAAACAATCCACCGGCTCGTTTTATGACTAAATATTTATGGAACTATTTTGATAAAAAAAATTAATCCTGTAAACAATGTAAACTGTGCAGAACATATAACGAATAATGTGTCGTATAAACAAAACGCTATACAGTGAATATTAAACGTTCTAGTTATCTGTGTAAAGCATACAAAACCGTGAAACATGTTCTTTAAAACTAGTCACTGGGGGAGAAAATATATTGATAAACATGTTAGGCGGAATTTGAATGCTCGTAAACTGAGAGTTTTTGTTTTTCTATGGAAGTCTTTACCATGTCAGGTTTTCACGAAAATAACTACTATTGCCTTTTCATTTCATTGATAATAAATTCGATATATAAAGGACACGCATGATCTTTTTATTACTGTAACCATAGTCATGATGAATTAGAAATACAGAGGTCTCTCATTATCCATCGTCGCTGACCAATATGGTTTGAGTGTGAATGACAATTCAATAATGGATAACGTGAGGCAATAAAATACGTATTTTACACCCCTACTGAAAATTTATTTGTTTAAGATATTGGTCGAGTTCGTGGAAAGCTATGACAAACAGTTAAATTGATTCATGTGAATCGTTGACATTAGGCGCGGATCGTTCATTAGGGTTAGCTCAGTTGGCGGTGATTTTGTTATCAGTGTTTTATTTCTGCTGTGTCCACTGCTTTCGTGAAATATGTTTAGTTTTTACCTGTTTATTTTGCTGGGTAAAGGAGGTGATCTTTCCGTTTTTTTGTGTTTTTCATAACGCGGTAAGTTTAAAAGAAGACACTTTCACTTTTGTTTTGGGACTCACTGGCGGTAAGTAGTAGGTAGGCCTCGCTCCAAAAGAAATAACGTAAGCTTCAACTCAAATTTTCCTTGTTACAGTTAACCCTAATGATATCAAACAGATCAATACACACAGAAAACACAACATCTGTAATATAACTTTAAGTGACGAATTTCAATGTGTATTGCTGTTGACAAGTGTGATACAATATTACAAAAAAAAAAAAAAAAGAATTTATTATATCGAGTACTCCATAACCAATACAACAGTGGATCACGTTAATCCACATGCAAGAAATAACCGAATAACACCAGCTGCTTAGAAGCATACAAAAAAGTAATTAGTGTGTTGTCCGTTTTATTTTACATCAGGATTCAAGAGCGACTGTTTGACATTTTGTGCCTTTTTTACACCCATGTTTCTTTTTGTTTTTTGTAAAATACTCGGGAATTATAGAAAAGGTGTTATGAACAAGACAGTGCGTTAAACAATTAAGTATGCTCTACACTATAAAGTCAAGACTTGAGGAAAATCTAATGAGACCTGGGAGATGGTTATCGGTGTGGAATTCGTGCTGAGGATTATGCAAATATGTTTGACAAAAGGTATATTAAGCATTAGAAATAATACTTGTTCGCTGTTGTTAAACAACAAAGGTACCACCTATTGTGTACAGTTTCTAAAACCTTCGATTGCAATGTAAACGTTACTAGGGAATATTTTAACCTGTGAAAATCATTTAGTTGTGTGCGACTTCAAATGCCAGTCTAATTCGGTCCAAGTTCAAGAAAAGATTAAGCTTAAGGTAAGCAGTGTGGATTTGATATTAGAATATTTAAAAATGGAAGGAAAAGCTTCGTATTCTGGTAAATAAAATATATACAAGGTACATAAGTATGTTTTTTAAATTTTCTTTAAAAATGTACGAGAGCTGTTTGCATTAGACGTTCCTAATTTTTGAAGTAAGATATTAGAGCGAAGACAACTAGTTAACATCATCGGGCTCTTGGTTTGGATACTCTTGTCAAAACGAATAGTGTGACGTGACTGTTTCTCTTATCATGCACTTATGGCCC
This sequence comes from Carcinoscorpius rotundicauda, assembly GCA_011833715.1. Taxonomy (NCBI): domain Eukaryota; kingdom Metazoa; phylum Arthropoda; class Merostomata; order Xiphosura; family Limulidae; genus Carcinoscorpius; species Carcinoscorpius rotundicauda. The sequence continues at coordinate 126,475,986 of CM022391.1, read as the reverse complement.
AAAAATGAGGAACACATTTTTTTTTTCTTTTTTAACAGGAAGAGAACCTTGTATTCACGCTATGTAACGCATTGGTTCGCGCATGGCCAATTTTTAAATAAACTACGTTGTTATAGCAAAACAGTTCTTATGTTTTAGAGTGAAACCATGTCGGGCTATTCGCTGTGCTCATCAAAAGGAATCGAACTCTGGTATTTAGCTTTGTAAGTTTGTAAATTTGTCAGTGAACTGACCAATTAGATAGGGCTGAATGAAACCACATCATATTTACGTCAAACAAATATCTAAACAGAATTTTAAATATTAATAGGTGGGAAGGTCTAGTTGTTTTGATCTATGAAGTAATGGGGTTTGGGCTAATAAATTTTCGTAAAGCATGAAAGAAAATCGGAATTTTAATGTTTGATTAGGAAGCTCTAGTCTGGAATGGGATTTGGGTCTATTGGTTTTCAGAAAACCACTTTTAAAATTTAGTTATCTTCGCCATATTTAGTCACAGCACGATAAACGGTGCCATGAATTTGTGTTTGTGACGTAGCTGCTGACTTTGAAATTTCATAACAGTTATATTAGATTGTGTGAGGTCTAATAGTCAGTGTGCAGAACTATGGATCTGATGTTCCATCATTGGCACTTCGTTTTTGCAAAAATAAAATATGTCCGAGTTCTATGCAGTATAAAGATGACTGTAAATTTCCACCGTTTGGTCAGGCAAGAGTAGCCTTAGTGTTGGCAGTAAGTGCTGTCAGCTTGCTGCCTTTCATGTAGTCTATCCACTCAGAATTAAGAAGGATCTTGAGTATATATCTATTGAGTAACTTTGAGCGAATATCTAAAAAAACAAAATGTTATATTGAAGAGTAAGAGCTAGGCATATCTTATAGTGTGTTATAAAACTTTTCACAAATTGCTTAGCACCGCTACACGAATAGAGTATATAACTGTGATCGAAATGAACATAAAAAGAGTCACGTTGTATATTCAATTAAACCCATGTACTTTAACAAACATATAACTAACTAACTCGCTGGAACGTTTTACTTGTGTATACACACAATCTCTAAGAATAAAATTTGACTTGTTAACGTAGATTTATCAAGAAAAGACTTTATGGATCTGTGACTTACATGTCACACACACACACACACCACACAAAGCAATTTGAATCCTTTTGAAAAACAATAAACAAGTTAGATTAATATTCTAAAAGGAATATGTTAGTCTATATTTTACAAAGAAAGGAAGAGATTGTTTTAACCCAGAAAAAAAGATGGAACCTACGATTGCTTCCAAGATCGTGGACTGTGAGGAAAACCGCTTTGTTCTCCACTTTTTCCATATCACCCTAGAACAGGAGAAAGAAATCGTTTTTAAATGTTAAAAACTAAGAGTGTGGTAGAATATAAACACGTGGGATCAATACCATATATCTATAATTAATAATTTCAAATAAATGAGCAAGTAAAAATCTATCATTTTGTTTTCAGCGACTGTAGTACTTGTACGACAGATGTTTTTTATGACAGTTGAAAAAACAAACAAACAGAAATTCGTTACGTTATATTAAAACGATTTTTGGAGCATCACCACGTCATTGCAGTTAATTTTGCCAAGTCCGGCCATGCTCCACCTGACGACCGTGCATATTGACAATAGTTCTGCAGTGCAGTTTCCATTGCAAAAAACTATTGTAAAGTTTCATGCCAGAACCACACCAACCCTCCCTGCTGACTTTTCATAAACCATATAGTAACGTTTACGAGGATGATGGTTTTTCAACAGTCCCTTTCATCAGTTTGATTGTACAGATATTCATAGGTATTGCATCCAAGGACTTGACTGGCATGCATGGAATAGTATGACTTTTAATTATCTATCTGCTTGAGATATATGATGGTTGAACAGATGTTTTGTATACACTTGACTTGTGTTGCTTTTCTAGAGGGACATTACTCTTGATTATGTTGCATAATGTTGACTGAACCAAGTGGATAGCTTTTAACATTGAACTTTGGGCTTGCGAATTCTCACCTTTTATAAGGTACTGCACTTTAATTACCATGTCTGAGTTATGACATGTTGCAGATCTCTTTGTGGATAGTCCTGGTGCCTTATATTGGCCCATGTTTCTTTGTTACATACTCTTCCCAAAAGTTATTAAGCATCAGTGGCTTCAAAATACCTTTATAACGCCAAACAATGAGAAATATAGTTCTGATACATTCTTTTCCACCACAGCTTTGTATCGGCTGTGACTGTGATGCTACTTAGGGGTCTAAATACTCAAAATCACTTCAACATAAAGCCATGTTATTTAAAAAAATGTAAAATAAACTTTCATTTCGTGTTAAGTTTTGCAGTGTTTATATGGTGTATCCATTGTTCTTTCGAACGTAGCCTTACGTGTTATTTTATTACAAGTTAAAAAATAGCATTTTGTAGGTTATTTGCGTTCCGACTGTGATAAATTTTATTTAATTAAAAAAGCGCTCAGACTGCGGGTGATTTTTATAATTTTATTTGCCTCCTATGATTTCAGAAGGTAAGCCTGAAATGTTTTGTATGTTTAGAATTAAGCGCAAAACTACACAATGGGCTTTGCCCACTAAGCCTGAAATGTTATTTTTATATATCGACTTGAAATACACAAAATAATACATTAAGGGAAATGTGAAGAACATACGGTGTAAATTATTTTTTATCATAAATTACAGCCCTGTAGGTGTTGTTTGTTTGTTGTTCAGCGCGGAACTACACAATGAGCTGTATGTGCTATGTCCATGACGGATATCGAAACCCCGTTTTTAGCGTTATAAGTTTTCAGGCATGTTATTGAGCGCCAATAGGTGGCAGCACTACTGGATTCAAGATTTTGGCTTTCAAAACGCAACTAGTAAAAGTTATATGAACATAGAATGTTTAAAATATTTCCTGGTCTGAGTTGTGAAATATATAATTTTTTTCTGTAGCAATTGTGTACAGACATGGAGACTCAACGACTTTCCAAACACGATACAGATTTTACATAAGAAGAAAAATATCAGTGAAAGTTGTTTTTTTGGAATTTCGAGCATAGCTACACCAGGGCTATCTGCGCTAGCCGTCCCTAATTTAGCAGTGTAAGGCTAAATGGAAGGCATCTAGCCATCACCACTCACTGCCAACTCTTGGGCTACTCTTTTTACCTGCGAATAGTGTGATTGATTGTAACATTATAACACCCCTACGGTTGAAAGGGCGAGCATGTTTGGTGCGACGGGTATTCGAACCCGCGACCCTCAGATTACGAGTTGAACGCTTTAACCCACCTGGCTATGCCGGGCCGACAGTGAAGAAAACGTTAAAATAAAAATAGGTAACGATAATGAATGCTAATTAAATTTTCAGTTTACTGTATACATATATGTATTGGTCAAACTTCCAATTCCTTTCAACTTATCCTCAGGCTAACTCGCAAGTAATACTAATAACGATTCTAAAATGTATAGAAATATCACACAAGTTGATTACAAAGGACATCAAAAGTTGATGAAAACAACCATTTTGACCCACATCTGTGCTGTTACTCTTTTCAAAATTCAGAATGATTATTTTCCTATAATCGTTATTGGCCCGGCGTGACCAGGTGGTTAAAGCTCTCGACTCGTAATTGGAGGGTTGTAGGTTCGAATTTCCGTCACACCAAACATGCTAGCCCTTTCAGACGTGAGGGCGTTATAATGTATGGTCAATTCGTTGGTAAAAGAGCAGCCCAAGATTTGGCGTTGAGTGGTGATGTCTTGCTGTCTTCCCTCTAGTCTTACGCTGCTAAATTAGGGACGGCTAGCGCAGATAGCCCTCGTGTAGCTGTGCACGAAATTCAAAACAAAACAAACCAGAACTGTTTTCCGTCGTCTTGTCTTTACTGAAAAACAGAAACTTGTTACAAAAATAAACATTTTTAAGTTCAGTAACACAAACTAATATCAGATCATTGGTATGGCTTTGGGAAATCCATTCTTGATCTGTGTTCTGCAATTTATTAATGGTTTCCAGTGAGCCAGAGATTCTAACCATCACAGCCTTCTCTCCTATACAACAAAGTTAGGTTTTTCTGGAATCACTAAACAAATAACATCTTTCTGTAAATTCACCAAAGAACAAGAAACTAGTTTATCATTTTTAAACGTCCTCAAACATAGATTATATCAAGGCTTTTCCACAATTATAATCGTCAATAATTGATTCCACCTACACTGATTTCTATATACCTTGGAAAGATTCACCCTCACTTATCAAAAATGGAGCATTCTGAAAACTTTTGATTTGTAATGATACAGCTGTTTGCAATTCTGGAGACATATTGATTTCACTAATCTTACTTCTAAAATCCTGTTTCTTTTACATAGAGAACTGTAATCGAAAACGCACGCACACACACACAAATATGGTTAGTTTGATATTCTAGATAATTAAAATAAAAAAAGACATCAATACTCTTTCTTTAGGTTTCAATCCTGGTCTTCCACATGCTTTGATACTGTCGCTATTTCGTGGATGTAATACATATAATATTCATCAAGGCTTAATGTAATTTTACTCCTGGCATAAAATTAGGTTATCTTCTATCAAATACATTCAAAACTACTACATAAGTACAAATGCCTTGATCGTACAAGTTAAATGGTGGAAGAGGTAGAACACACTATGCCCCTATAATAAAGGAGCACAATGAACCTTACATTTTTCAACAAAACTGACCACATCTCTTGTCATTCGTCTCACATAATTCCGAAGGAAAAAAAACAACTATAAAAGAAAAAACGATAACCCTGTCAGAAAGAAATAATAACATTGTTGGCAACTTTATTCACCAGTGGCATTTCAGCTACTTTATGATTGGCCAGTTTAAATCATAGTTATGATTAGAGCACCACTCGATAAGTCGTATCTGTTCTTTCTTGTTTTCATATATAATGTAAAATATAGAATTACAACAAGTAAGAGTCCAGAGGCACAGATTTCTGAGTGCACTATTTCATTTTTTAACTTTGTAACATTAACAGTTTTAACACTAAAATCTAGTAATGACAACAATTATATAAAAATAATTCATCTCGTTGAACCACGAACAAGAAGCAAGAATCATTTACGTTAACCCATTGTCACTAGAACCATAGCCAAATATAAAAACACACTTAATAATCAGAAAAAAGAAAACACTTAACTCCAGGAAGGAAACAAATTGAACAAACTCAGACACACAAAGAAGTGTCTCACCATATCGTGGCTGTGTAGCCAAAAATTTCGTAAACATTTGGAAACAAAGATAGTAAAGACATAAAATAAACATTAAAGCTACTTTTATTCAAAAACCGAGCAATAACTTGAGGAAAATTTATTGTGGTGCTTCAACATCTTCAAGAATCAATACGATTGATATTGTATCGATGCAATAGCACTTATTATTATTGTCGAAACGGGAGTGAACATAAATATTACGATCGAAGTATATAACAGTCTCTCATCGTACATTAACAAACACACCATGAGGAATCAATATCTGCTACTTTGAGACATTGCGTGTTTTGTTTGTAGGTAAGCACAAAGCTACATAAGGGATTGGTTATCTGTGTTCTGCCCACCTCTTAGTAGTATTGTGTCGCATCTTTTTATTTGGTTGTTTAACACTCGTAAACAGTTCCATTGACGAATTGTCGCTTTTTCACCTGATCAGTTAATTTAAGCTACGTTTTTATTGTCTAGTGTAGGCGGACTTTTTCTTATACTCAGTAATGAGAGATGATTAGGACTACCATCATCGTGTATGAAATAATGGTCTATAGTCATCATCATGTATGATATAACAATTTGTTGTGATCATCATGTATGATATAACAACCTGTGGTAGTCATCATGTATGATATAACAATCTGTGGTAGTCATCATGTATGATATAATGGTTTATGGTAATCATCATGTATGATATAATGGTCTATGGTCATCATCATGCATGATATAACAATCTGTGGTCATCATCGTGTATGATATAATGGTCTATGGCCATAATCGTGTATGATTAACGATTTATGGAGGTTAGTAAATCATTCTTGCATAGATTCTTATCTAGAAGTCATTCGTGGATTGGTTGTGTATTTATGCATTAACCTCTTACTTGTTTTTCTGAGTAACCTGTAAGTTGTGGTAATTACTGACTTTTATATTGTTTCTAATTTATTAATATTGGACAGTACTGAAGTACTCTTTGCTGAAATTACATATTCATTGACTGAGCGTGTATATTATATATTGATTATAATTTCTGGTAATGTTCCATTTGTCTTGTTTGACAATCTTGTTATCATGTTTTATTTTTGATTTGGCTAATACGACGTCTCCACATTAATCTGGAATTATTTTGCAGAGATATGTACTACGTTTGTTACGTGGTTTTTTTAGGTACTGTTTTACAACTGGTGTCTGCAGGAGTGACGTTTTTACTGTAGTTGTGATTGGTCCTTTCTGGTAATGTTGTGATGTACATTGTATAATATGGTTTAGGTTTATCGGATCCTTTGAAGTTTGTTGTAGGTACGTGCTTACGATCAGAATAGTAAGATTTTCATGATCCCTTGAACATTGTGTACTTGGATGGTTTCTGCCTCAATCCGCACAGCGTGGGAGAGATTTACAGGTTCGTTGGTAATTAAAACAGTGCGTCACGCTTACAACTGGCGTTTCTGATTCCTTCCTCTACACAAGATCTCTGATACCAGAGTAAAATGCAGTTTAGTACTACAGTGTGTTCGGTACCTCATTATCATGTACTTTGATTTTATTAGCTGGTTTTTGTGTTTAAATAATTCTGTATCGTGTGTTCACAGGTTAAATTTATTCCATATCATGTGTTTATACAAGTTTAATTTATTCCGTATCATGTGTTTATACAAGTTTAGTTTGTTCTGTATTTTGTATTTATACAAGTTTAACTTGTTTTCTGTTGTGTGTTTATACAAGTTTAAGATATTCTGTATTGTATGTTTATACAAGTTTAAGGTATTCTGTGTCGTATGTTTATACAAGTTTAAGGTATTCTGTGTCGTATTTTTATACAAGTTTAAGGTATTGTGTATCGTGTGTGTGTTCATTATTTTGAAGTGTATCACGTTCTTTGTTCATTATTATAAACTATCACGTTCTGTGTTTTTTAGTGCTCTTTAGATACTTCTCATTTTTGTATTTTGTTTTTATTTGAAATTGTGGCTTAAGATAATTGGTTTCATTTCATATAATTGTTATGGCGTTTTTCTTCTATTGGCGGGCTATTTTAAATTATCTGATGAAAATAATTCAATGTCCGGTCCACGTAAACAGTAACATATTAGTTTATTCTTTTTTTACGTTTCTGCACGCACGAACATTATAGTAACGTTTATAATAACACTACCTATTGTACATTTTCGAAAAAAAACTCAATATATGCTGTATGCAGCACACATCAAAATACTTTATTAAAATACAAACGTACTTAACTTTCTACATGTTTTTATATAATCCTCGTTCTTGATACTTCACAAATAGTTTCTAGGATTTCGTAACGTAAATTTAGAATATTCTAGGCCTTCTCTCACAAACGTTTTTTTATCTTAACGTCATGCCTTTTTTAGCTAACTTTAAATTACAACGTCAAAAATAGAGCTTATAACAATGTATATCGTTGTAATTATTGCAGTCCTCACCCAAATTGTAATTATTTACTTAATTAAATGATGCTCCCGTGTTTCATTACATTGTTTTCCTGTCAGCAGACACATCGAATAAAGAACTTGTAATGATTGAAATAGTGGTGTTGGTGCGTGTAGGTGTGTTTTAGTTCAAAGTTCATGTTTTTTAGTTATTCAATAATCTGAAGTTTATGTGTGTGTGTCATGCATTCTAAAAATACCAATCTTAAAATGAGCTCTCTTGACGATGGCAGCTGGCTTGGAAGAATTGGAAACATGTTAAACAGAAAAACAGAAACTGAAGCTTCCATATTCTGCCGCTAGGTTGTCAAAGATTGTTGTTTGCTTGCTTGGAATTAAGCACAAAGCTACACAATGGGCTATCTGTGTGTAAGTCCGTAGACATGCCGTTGTGCCACTGGGGGGGGGCGTTGTCAAAGAAGAAATAAAATAAACAGAAAATTCAAAAATTTACCGAAGTAAAACCACAACCTAAACAATACGAAACTCTCACACTTTGAAATAAATCTGACAACGTGATATTGGAATACCGCATTCATAAGATCTATTTCTGGCGGACAGATGGACGAGTTGCCTTTTAACATCAACCCCTCTCCACACTTACATACACACACACACACACATCGAATCCAAAATTGGTAATGGGTCACAGAGAGTAATATGAACTATCCATGACTTAAATAAAATGTCTAACAAACAAAGGCTTACTCTAAAAATATTGTACAACTTAGAAAATCTCTTGAAGGCTGGATATGGCCTTTGAGAGTTAACACATGGCTTGCAAAACATTGCCGAAAAACGCGCTCCGCACTTTGAGGCATGGCATGGTTGCACTATGGGAGATATGGTCAAATTCCAGTTTTCGGTCAGAAAAAAGTCGCCCAAGAGTTGGCGGTGTATGTTTGTTGACTAACAACCCCTTCACGTATTTACGAACAACTAATACAAATGTCCCAATGGATACTGTTACAGGTAATCAAATACCATCTGAAGTTTATCGAACAACATAACCAATTATAAATATACATACACGTTTATATGAGACTTACTGTATATTAAAAAGGTGCTGAATCTGCGCAGGCGCATGACATGTCAGGTTGAGTACACCGAAAATAACACACATGAGAGAAGTTATTTTTGAGACGATACCTAAAAAGACTACAGCTAGGAATACTGACAAGTTACTCAGGACCTATCAGAATAAAACTTGAAGAGACGAATGTATATTTCACGATAAGAAATGAATGACAGTTGTTTGATACCAACTTTTAGTTTTAAGTCATTTCATAATTTACTGTTCTTAACTGAATTTAGTTATTCACGTTTCAAAATATCTCGAAGACATACAGAACTGACCTAACTTCAATTCATGAAGCTCAGCTATTTCATAAGAGTGAGAATTACACTCCACGAAACTTTTTTAAAATTAATGTTTAGAGTCATTTTGTACTTCGCGTCAATCTAAATTGAGATAAATTTCTCCATGTTCGGTATCAGAGCTTGCTGTTTCAAACAGAAAACAAGTTTTAATGTATTGTAAACGTCGTCTTATGATTTTACTGCTGTACATTGCTATATCGTGAGAAAATTCTTCTGCAGGGGATATTTAATCGAGTTTGCAATTACACGCAAAACTACGCAAAGGATTATGTGTATGACTATCAACCCTAACGTTTGGCGTAAAAAACGGACTTATCGCTAAGACTGTTAAAAATAACGTTATAAGTTGTTGTTTTTGACGTCATAGGTGGTGGAAGGATAGATGGCGCATCTGATATGTTTGTTTGTTTAGGAATTTCGCGCAAAGCTACTCGAGGGCTATCTGCGTTTGCCATCCCTAATTTAGCAATGTAAGATTAGAGGGAAGACGGCTAGTCAGCAACACCCATCGCCAAATCTTGGGCTACTCTTTTACCAACGAATAGTGGGATTGACAGCACATTATAACGCCCCCATGGCTGAAACGACGAGCATGTTTGGTGCGACCGGTAGTTGAACCTGCGATCCTCACATTACAAGTCGAACGCCTTAACCTGCCTGGCCAAGCCGGGCCTTCTGATATGTAAGGGTCAATTAGATCATGTTAGAGCATGTTCCGTTTATCGGAACGTGTTGAGTGTATTTTTTATTTTTACTTCATCTGAATTGAAATGTTTTTTAACATTTTTATTGGCTACAAGAATGCATTTTCTGCATATGTTTAGTGATGAAGTTTTTTGTAGTGGTAAAGTGACTAAAATTCGTGAGCGCATCACAATCATAACAAGAATGAGATTCTCCAAATGACAAACAAACATACTCAGGAACCATTTAGAACCACCGTGGTAGATATTGTACAGCAAGCCGAGTACAGTATTATACCTGTAACTGCTTTTAGATTGTTCCTGTTTACTCATCCTACTGCTGACTACCGTGATGCTTCGATCTTGCCTATCGAATCGCAGGTGAAATCATTTGTATCTCAGTTGTAAACTAAAAATTAAAAGGTAATAGCAGAAGCATAAAAGGTTGGTAATTGCTTTATTAATGATGATAGGAATGTGGATTTATCAATAATATACTGAATTAACTGCCACCAGGTAGATTTTAGTACTAGCTAGAGTGGAAATTTGAGGATATTGTATTTTATTTTCAAAAATATTAGTTAAGAAACGAAAACTTGTTTCGAAGTTGATCGGAAAAGATACCTCCAAAAACCATCCACTTTAGGATATTCTGGTTGAACTTTTAATATTCAATACACTGTTGTATTAAGACTTGGCTCTTGAGGGACGTGTTAAAACTCGAGTACTGTTATTATTGTGTTCTCCGACAACAAGACATTCACTTACTACTAAACCTTTTCTTTAAGCATACCCCACTATTAATGAATTGTTGTGACAAAATAGGGCCACTTAAAAATTTTTTCCGATTCATCTATTTCTATTGCAAAGCTATCATATTTTATTTTACAAATGTTATTATGTTTGTCAGCCCAAGTGACGTGTGTTTTTGCGTATCATTTAGATTCTAGCGTAAGAATAATTACACGCTCTTTTGTTATGTTACGTGCTCAATTCAATTTTGTGTATGCAAATTACAATCGAACGTTACGAAGACTTGCTCAACAAGTAAACTCAGAATTATCTCACCAGATTTTCAAGATTTCATATCAATAAATTCGATGATTTCATTGAGCAAAAGATTTAATTATTGCCGTGAACATGGACATAGCTAATGACACATTTATTTATGGTTATACGATGAAATAAAAACAATTAAATAATAGTGAGTAATTAAACAAATCTTAATTTCTTCGCTGTCCCTTACTATAAGACTCTCTTAGCGGGATCTAAAGGAACTTCTATACACACACAGACGCCTTATTTCGGATTTATCGTTGTAAGATGAAAGCACAACAAGGCTTTAGCTGTTAGCTATTGATCGCCATGTTGAAGTGAATAACCTTTTCGTCAGATTACTAGGGTTTTTGCTACTCGGTAGACTTAGAGAAAAGAATACGCTTTTCTACAACTGAAATGTACAATATGCACACACATATATGTTACAGCGAATACACGATAGTACTCTAACACATTGAGAATAATGATAGAAACCAAACTTTACTGTTACTTACCTATTGTAACTGAGTACAATACGTTTAGCTATCGTTTAAAACACTTATAATTGATTATTAATATAAGTCAACATGAACTTTCTGTTCAATGGTTTAATTTTTTGATTTTGCTTTCTGAAAAAAAGGATGACAAAAGGATGTGCATATGTGTACAGGTCAACAACAACAAAATGGTGTTAGTTAAATATAGACATCTAAAGAAACCTAAACTCCACATAATTTTCTGTACAGATTGGTCGTTCAATACATTAGAATCAGGCTCCTTGACAAGGGGAAGCAAAGTGGGCAATTGCCCAGAGGTCCGACCAAATGAAGCCTGGTTATGACGTAAAGTCCACGAACCACCCTCAGGCCATGTCTACATCATAAAACAAACCAATAGTTTCTGACTTTTCTCTGCATATAGACATTTAATACATTAAGAGTGATGGAAATAATAATTTCAGTTATAATTAATATATCTTTGTTACTTTATACACTAAAAAGATATTTGTTGTTACTTTACTGCGTAAGTAAGTGATTTCATCAACTTGTACGAAGACTCAAAACTCTTATCTTTGTTCTAAACATCCGTGGAAATATAGAGGAGAGCTTCGTTATTTGTGTTACTACCGAACTACTATTCATTTTCTTGTATCTTCGAGATAACACACACGAAAGTGTATAATGTTAAACAAAGTCTAACAAAGAATGGTTAGGAATATAACAAAGAATTTTATAGTTTCAAGACAAACTTCGAAATCGAAAACGAAGCGATCTTAGCTTAAAATAGTTCTCCGATTCTTCTGTTGGATTTTCTTTTTCTCAGAGTGATTGGAGCTTGGTTCACATTAATCGATTTGATTGCAGTAAAAAAAAATTCACTAAATGATTTCCATGGAGATGGAAACGCAGAACTACTTTATTTTCCCATCATCTACGCCACACAAAAGAAAGGAAAATCTATAGGTAGCTTAAGTAATATATCTGTATTTTATTTTATAACAAAACCTATCGACAGAAATTTAGCTTTGGAATTGGTGCGTTTTTTTATTTTACCGTTTAAATTGTAATCAACGTAAAAATAGTCTCATTCTTTCCAATTATATTGTAAATAATTCTACCGTTATGCGAATCTTTATGAAGTTTCTTTAACACCTGAAACTTTATTATTATTTGAATATTTTTCCAGTTTAATGACACACCGTGTCACATATATAAAAAAATCCTTTATAGACTTGTCTTTAACAATTTTATTTAAATGTTTCTAGTTATAATTTCGAAAGTTATTTTTATATGTACTGTAAATACACTATAAACTCTTTCCCTGTATTGTTTTTATTATACCTTAAGTTTATCAAGTATTCCGTTATTAACTGTTTAAAGGAACCCTTTAACAAACGAGCTCAGTGACACAGAAAGATATCGCAACCATTTTCTACCGTGGGGAATCGAACCCCGGATTTTGGAATTATAAGTCAATAAATCTATCGAACTCATTGGACGAATTAAAAGAGATATTGTTTATTTATTGTTAAGCTCAAAGCTACATAAGGAGCTAGTTGTGCTCTTCCCCTCAAGGCTATCGAAACCTATTTTCTATCGTACTAAGACCACAGAAATACCGCTGTTTCACTGGGGGCTATAAGAGGTAATCAGATGAACAACAAAGTTAGTGATATATACTGAAAACAAAATAAAAGTTGCCAGAAAAATTAAGGACATGTTAATAGAAGACAAAAGAATGGTAAAGTCAACAAATTACCCATGGTAACAGTGTTTGACAAATTTTTACCAATAAAAATATCTAAATTAATTTGTGAGGGGAGTATCTTCCAGAATAGGACGTGACGTGTTTAAGTTCCATAGAATTAAGGAAGACATTACAAAAGATGAAATACAAGCCTTGGGAGAATATAAGAATAACCCTCAAATTACAATTAAAAAATATGTATTTTTCTTATAGCAAAGCCAAATCGGAAATTTTTTGTGTCTACCGAGGGGATTAGAACCACTGATTTCTAATTTAAGATTAGATTAAATTAAAAGAGACCTAACGGGTTTTCTTGGTTTTGCTGACCAAAGCTGTGTTGATGAGCCTTGAACAGCCAAAATGCAGTCAGGAGCTGAGGGTACAACCAATCAAATAATGCAATAAGCCTTTACGCCACAGATTACACTATGTAACAAATTTTTTGCTTTTCTTGTTCCTGGTAGAAAGTGTTATTTCTCAATTGCTTATGCCTGAAGAAAATGGATTTGATATTTTTTTAATTTCGCACAAAGCTACACAAAGGCTATCTGTGCTAGCCGTCCCTAGTTTAGCAGTGTAAGACTAGAGGGAAGGTAGCTAGTCATCACAACCCACCGCCAACTCTTGGGCTACTCTTTTCCAATGAATAGTGGGATTGACCGTCATCTTATAACGCCTCCATAGCTGATAGGGCGAGCATGTTTGTGTGATGGAGATTCGAACCCGCGACCCTCAGATTACGAGTCGAACGACTTAACCCATCTGGCCATGCCGGGTTAAGTAAACGGAAAAGACACATTTTCTCTTTAAACTTTGCTTTTGTGAGCTGGGAGAGTATAACGAAAACATGATGGGAGACTATATTTGGAGGCTGATGTATGAAAGTGATTTACATCATAGTCGCAAATCTCGAAAAACTACTTCTAAACAATTTTGCTCATTTCTGTATAACTTTAGTATAAGTAGATGCAAGTCTTGATTCATATGTTGTTTTATTCAGACCTTATGTAAATGAAGATGTGCAAATTTTCCCGTTTTTACATAGAAAATAAGGTTAATTTCTAAATTTCATTATCCAGATCACAAAAGCAAAGTTTGAAGGGAATAGTGGCCATTTTTTGTACTTTTACAACATAAGCAATTAAGAAATAACACATACTATCCAGGAACAAAATATGTGTTACATACTATTAACTTTTTTAAAATTTTACCTGGAATAGATGAGGAAAAGGAATCTTTAACACACACACACACACACACATATATATATGATATATATAATTCGTTTTTTTTAAATAGTATTTGTCGTAGTTGTTTTGAATTAAGCTACTCAACGGGCTATCTGTGCTCTGCCCATCACGGGTATCTAAACCCGGTTTTTAGCGTTGTAAGTCCACAGACATATCGCTCAACCACTGGGGGGCTTTAAATAATATACATTATATTATTTTAAAATAACGTGTAATCCCATTCTTCCTCGTGTACGTGAGCACAACATAATGCTTTTATGTTCATATTTTGGAACACTAACAACATTCGCCCGGCATGGCCAGCTAGTTAAGGCACTTGGCTCGTAATCTGAGGGTCCCAGATTCGAATCCATATCGCACTAAATATGCTCGCCCTTTCAGTCGTGGGAACGTTATATATAATGTGTCGGTCAATCCCACTATTCGTTGGCAAAAGAGTAGCCCAAGAGTTGGCGGTGGGTGGTGATGATTAGCTGCCTTCTCTCTAGTCTTACACATTTAATTTAGGGACGGCTAGCGCGGATAGCCCTTGAGTAGCTTTGCGCGAAGTTCAAACAAAACAACGTTCTAGTGAAATGCTACTACATCCAGGTTTTGGCAGTTATTTTTGGGTATTCGTAGAAATTGTAATCTATAATCATACTGGAACTGGACATAGATTAAAAGATAATTTAGGGTGTACTGAAGTGCTTTCTACAATTAAAACCTAATGTGCAAGTCTTGTTAATTTCACATATATTTTTCATTTAAATAACAAATACCTGGAAAAAATAAAGAAAACTAGGGTTCATTTAAGTGAAGGTTTCAGTTCAATTTAAGCTTTATTAGTAATATAATTTTTACTTTCTCTAATATGAGACGATTATCGAACACGTGTGTTTTAGGGCCTTTTACCCTGTCGCACTAGTTAATTACACTTTGTAGCTCGCGCATTAATTAAACGCGTCTTTACGACTTTAAAAAGAAAACAAATTGGCAAATGGAGAGGACGTTACAAACTTAATTTTTTCAACGATGTGTAAACATTTCAATAATAAATATAAAATGAAATCATACAGAAATAGCAACAAGAATAGCATAAAAATTATTAGTCGAAAATAAGAACTGAAGGCAAAAGAGTGTTGACTAAATAGAGATATTTATAAATTTCCTTCTGATTGCTTTGATTTGAATTTCGCGTCAAGCTACACGAGGGCTATCTGAGCTAATTATCCCTACTTTAGTGATAAACTATAAGGAAGGCAGCTAGTCAACACTTCCCACCACGAACTCTTGGGCTTCTTTTTTTTTATTAACGAATCGTGGGATTCACTATGATTTATAATGTCCCTATAACTTTAATGACGAGCATGTTTGGTGACAGGAATTCGAACCCATAACCCTCAGACTCCGAATAAAGCGCCCTAACCACCAGGTCATACTTCCTTGTGACAACGTTGCCTGGTTATTAACGTGCCAGGTCGAAATATTTCAGGATCGAGTCGTGGCTCGTGTCAGTGAGTACGTTTCACATGTAGTTGTGCAGGCGTTAGAAGTGTGAGTGTTAATCCCATCATCGGCTTTGAGTACTGCTGGTTGAACACTTTCCCACTAAATATGACGTGATTAAATTTTGGAGGATTTCTTCCTTCTAAATATGGGATAACTAAGCCTTGGGGGACCTCAATTGGCCGCTTAGTCTCTGGATTGCAAAACTTGTTATGCAGGTTAAAAATATCAAAAGTTTGTCAAATATAAGCGAGGCAGAAGAATAACATGAAAGTATGGATATAAAGTATTATAAACATCCGTTGTGTGCCTGTTCGAAACCGTTCGGATTTCCTCATCCTTGCTATGACCATAGCCAAAGAAATGGGGTACCAGTTGACCTTGGTTTGTGAACCTTCAAAAGTGACGTGACACGAAATTTCATTTCCAATGTCCAGGGTTTAGAGTGAAAACAAGAGCAATAAGAAAGACTATATAATCTCGCTTGGCCGCACATTTTTTGGTTTGTGGTTTGAATGTATACCAAAAATTCGGTCCTACTCTGGTCACTTTTTACAGGTATTATCAATAGACAGAGGATATGACCTAAATTTTTGTTACAGAAATATTTCAAAGTAATCAATAATCCACACCAGACTTGGAGAGGGTAGTCCTATAAAAAAGACACTGTATCTTCTCACAGAGTTTTACGTGAGTCAGTTTATTACTTTTCGAAATACGCTCGGGGATATACATACACACGGACACAAGTGCAACACTCTCGTCTCCAGGCCCGGCATGGCCAAGTGGTTAAGGCACTCGGCTCATAATCCGACGGTCGCGGGTTCGAATCCCTGTTACATCAAACATGCTCTTCCTTTCAGCCGTGGGGGCGCTATAATATTCAGTCAATCCCACTATTGGTAAAAGAGTAGCACAAGAGCTGGCGGTGGGTGGTGACGACTAGCTGCCTACCCTCTATTCTTGTGCTTCTACCAAGTTAGGGATGGTTAACGCAGATAGCTCTCGTGTAGCTTTGCGCGAAATTCAAAACAAACCAAACCCTTGTCCCCACCCCACCCCCAATCCGAGTCAAGGAACTTAATGCTGCTGAATTACAGTAGGTTCCGAAAGCTTATCAACTTGTTATATTGCATTTCAATAATTGAAAATGCTGTAAAGAATAACAATATAAAATGTCTTGTAGAAAACGATTTCTTCAGCTAATTGTTTGTTTAGATATGTCTGGGTTGGACGGCAACTGAAAGGCGTTCTATCTTAGAATTCGTCATTCAAATTGTGGCATTCTGGACAATAGTACCCAAGTTGGTTTGCTAGAATTATTTGAAGAAAATCACACTTCCTTCAGTATTAGTCTCTCACGCCTTTTCTAACTATTTTTGTTGTAAATGATTTCTAAAAAACTATTTAAACGCCAAGGTAATGGATTGTAACTCAGAGTAGTTTGGGTTGCTGTTGCTGTTGTGAATTAAGCACAAAGCTACACAATGGGCTATCTGTGCTCTGCCCACCACGGGTATCGAAATCCGGATTTTAGCGTGCAAGTCTGCAGACATATCGCTGAGCCACTGGGGGGCTAAAAGTGTGTGTGTTTTTCGTATAGCAAAGCCACAAAGGACTATCTGCTCAGCCCACCGAGGGGAATCGAACCCCTGATTTTAGCGTTGTAAGTCCGCTGTACTAGCGGGGGGCAGTAGTTTGGGACCTGTTGAAGCACATTCTGTGATTCATAGCCATATAAATCTCATTACACCAGCTATTTCTGTGCAAACACGTGGCGTTCTATTCCATCAGATATTCATCAAAGGATGTTGGCAAGTGTTATAAACGATTCCGTTTGTGGTTAACACCAAAAGTTGAAATACTGTTTATTAAAATGTGGCTACAACAGCGAAAAATAATTCATTTGGATTTCCTAAGAAATGTACTGGAGCCTTTAGGAGTATATTCGAATCTACATACTTTTGTTAAAAAAAAAATACTGTATTTGATTACATGGAACCTTTCTAAGTCAAGTGATATTTAAGGTCATGTATTGTTACTGGTCACAGCATCTCTAAATCTACGCATTCTTATTACACACCGTATAATATCTCAGTACATTTATACTACACAATGTTTACATACTATTATATGGACAGTTTCAGACTAAGTCATCTGTTATCATCTTAAGGAAAACGAGATAATCTATTAGTGCATTCGAGAGAATCAAATTTATTTATGTATTAGATATTTTTAACCATTAAGGAGGTAATTTTTATTTTAACGTATAAACAACGAAGCAACTGAAGCCTTCTTCGCGCCCCCCAGTTACACAGCGGTATGTCTGCAAATTTACAACGCTAGAAAGCGGTTTCGATACCCGTAGTGGAAAGATAGCACATTGTGTAGCTTTGTGTTTAATCACAAATAAAGCTTCTTCGCACTGTTACCGAAACTTTTCACTGAACTCCTTGACAATTGAAGATAATATTTACTGTTGGTTTACCCAAGTAGAAACAAGGTTATCTTACCTAATTACCAACTGTTACCATTCAACATGATTATAAGCGTAAGATTTCCTAGCAGTGACATGTGTAAGCTTTCTGGTTACTAGGGTGACTTTATCACTACAGTAACCACCACACTTTCTAGCAATGACATGTGTAAGTTTTCTGGTTACTAGGATGACTTGCTCACTGGAGTAACAACAAGACTTGCTAGGGATGTCCGATGGAGCTTTTCTGGTTACTAGGATGACTTTAACACCATAGTAACCGCCATATTGATATTGGTATAAATGAATATCACCTTTTCAGTATCACTAAGCAGAGTGGCCTTGTTACAGAGTGATATTTTTAAAGAAGAACCGAGTTTTTAATTTAGTAAGAAAGTGGTTGTTATTTTTGTGTGTACCCTGTTATAGCAGTGGTTTTTGGAACTTATACAAATCTTCGAATTATGTTATTCTAGATACTGATGTGAAAGATTACTTTAAGATATATTCAGCTGTCGATGTGGTTATAAAGTATAAGTATTCAATCAATAAGTTCCTATATTTCACATGTCACGTGCAGCAGTTAGTTTTGAAATTCTTAACCTGTCTGAAGAGCTAACAAATTTAAAGTTACTGAATGCATATTGCATAAACATTAAATAGACTGTAAGATTATTTTTGCCTTTTGAAGTGCAGTGTAATGTAGTTGTTCTATTAGATACTTCAAACATGAATAGGACCAAAAGAGTAAATATGCTTACGCAATTTGTGGTTTATCGGTTTTTGAAACCTCAGTTAGGGTTTGGCATCTCAGCTTAAAGTATTTACTGAAAATTCCAAACAATCCATTGTGAACTGTAGGCATGTCTGGAATTATAAACAATTCGTTTCATACCTTAAGTGGATCGTGAGAAATGAACATTGCGTCGACTATTTCAATATACATATTTATCAAACTGATCTTTAAATAGAAGTAGTTTAGAGAACGACTTCTAAATAGATAGGGTCAAATGATATCACACGTGTTAGTGCAGTTATGCAACATTAGCACACAGGGAGCTATATAACAGATAAACAATGAATATGACGAGTTGAGCTTCAGTATAGGTGTGAGTTGCGGTACTCTGTTGCGTAACAGGAGGCCCAAATAGATATGTTGACTAAAAAATAAAATGATCATGGTAACTGGAGAAATGAAAGACACGAATAAATAAGATTTTTATTTTATAACAATTAAATAAACAAACAAAAACGCTGTTAGATGCTACTTATAGCTATAAACTTTGTGACGGTCAATCCCATTATTCGTTGGTAAAAGAGTAGCCCAAGAGTTGGCGTTGGGTGGTGATGACTAGCTGCCTTCCCTCTAGTCTTACACTGCTAAATTAGAGACGGCTAGCACAGATAGCCCTCGAGTAGCTTTGTGCGAAATTCCAAAAACAAACAAACAAGCTATAAACTTTAAGTACTAAACCTTCTATTAATTTGCAAAATCTGATGGCTGCTAAACTAGAAATGAGTAGAGACTTTTTCAAAGGAGGTTTGAAAAGGTCTGCCATTAGAACAATAAAATTAACGTGAACATAGTTGTAAAACAATGAAGCAAGTGTTTTATTTATTACACACACACAGGGTAAAATCGAGCGCTCTACATTTCTGATCGTTCATGTAGTAGTGAGTTAGCTTGTCTGACTGCTTCACAATTCCAGGGTATATTTATCCAGTTTCTTGTTATATTTATACATTAGAAAATGGTCATTATAACGTTAATCTAATTTGGATTTCTGAAAAAAAATCTGCATCATTTTGTCTTGATTTACACTCCAGGGAGGGGTGAATGATACAGGTGCTTAGCAAAGAGTGTAACCCTAGTCTGAGACAAGGATTAAATCATATTTATGATTACATACACTCTGTACAAAAGGCATTAACTACATGCAGAATACCAGCTTCGAAATTAGTTAGACTATAGTTCTAGTGTTGTATTCCATAATTCCAATTATCACTGATGATTTTTCTATCAGTTTAGAGGTGATTCACGATAGCTAGTAGTAAAAAATTTCATATATGTTTGGCATGACCAGGTGGGTTAAGGCGTTCTACTCGTAATCTGAGGGTCACAGATGCTCGCTGTTTTAGCCGTGAGAGCGTTATGATGTGACGGTCAGTCCTCCTATTCGTTGGTTAAACAGTAGCTCAAGAGTTGGCGATGGGTGGTGATAACTAGCTGCATTCCCCCTAATCTTACACTAATAAATTAGGGACGGCTTGCGCAGATAGCTTTCGCGTAGCTTTGCGTGAAATTCAAAACAAATCAGTTAAGCTTAAGGTTTGTTACAGATAATTAAAGTGAAAAATATAATGTTCATAGTAAGCCTAAAAAAAACTGATATTGTACTTCATTAAATGTCTAGTTCTGTGCTTCAGTGATAAATACACGTGCTAACATCAATAAAAATCGAGTTTTGTTACTTCTAAATTACATCAACAAAGGACATGCTCTTAGGTTTAGGAGTCAATTTGTACATGAAGCAGTAACTTAGGCACAATAAACAAAAGGTATCAGTCGATTTGTAGTCATTTAAAACAAATGAACTTTTAAGTCATGCTACTTTGGTCACATAAGTAAAATAACTACATTATCAAAGCAAGAAATAGAGAAGAACCAGTGATATTCTTACCCCTACTTTCGTCAGCTAGTCTGATTATCTACCCAAGATATGTAGCTCAATGGAAAACGTATGTTTTGTCAGGTAACTAAGCCGAAACGTGCACTGTTTTGAGCGATTAATTTCATGGTGAGTGAACACGTTATTCTAGTAGCACAATAAACTCGTCATTGACGCTAGAACAGTGACCTGTTTTCAGAAAGGTTGAGTTGTGACTTTGGATTTTTTGTTTGTGTTCAGTGTTCTATCGATGATTAATTCAGCGTAATTTAAGTCTAGTTAAATATGAGTTAACTCGTGTTTAAAATAGCTTTGTTACCATGGAAGTTAGTGAGTGTGACGTGGCAAGCTTGAAGCAGTCTGTGTCAGTATACGTGAAATGCTAACATTGATCTACTATCGATAAAAATCTGTTTCCTTCTGAACCACAAACGTCGAGAGTCCATTGTACCTTACAGACCAATGAAAAATTCATTATTTTACGTCACCATTGTCATCCACTAATCCTGGCTGTTGATAAGTTTCACAGTAAGTTGGATTTGAATGTCTTGGAGCTCTTCAAAATTTAGAAAGACATTTTAAAAGTATCAAGAACCTGAGAATAAAAGGGTGGAAACTATAGCTTCTTGTCTGAGAGGAAGTCCACTATAATGGTGGAAGGTGTTTAGATCAGAAATGACTTTCAAAGAGTGAGAAGAAGTTAAAGAGACACCGAGTAATTAGTACCTTGTGGTGTTGGGTATCTTATTGTCGAGGAACTCTTCAGGGAAAAAGTATCATGCTAATACAGGGGAGTTAGTTGAGACTATTATTTGGGAAAACTGGTAAATTATGAAAGCATGAAAGAGAACTTGTATAAAATATGAGAAAAAATATGAGAAATGCAAATTTCTATAGGAGAATACTTGGAACGCCATTTTATTATAACTATTACTGATATGGTTAAAGTTACCAAACAATATGAGTAAACAAGAAACTTTAATAGTGAAGTAATTAAAACTGAACACTGTAATAGACCTGTGTGATGCTATACTTTTAATCAAATAAGGCACTTATCTATGCATTGTCCCAGGAAAATAACACATGTAAACAGAAACTGAAGAAATGAAGGACAGTGTTCGGGATACGAGAGTAGGGATCAGAGAGGAGGTTTTTGAATCCTTTAAAAATCCTATCCTTCATTAACTATTTAACAGAAACTAAAGTGAATCTGTCAAACCTAAGCCTAAAAATTAATAGGCTGAATGTAGTAAATCATAAAGATACTGTGTGGGATTATACAGTACTAAATGAAAATATATGCCAACAAATCTGGAGAAATGATACATTATTTAAATTAAAAATTACTAAAGGTAACGTGATTTACAGTTGAAAGAGAGAACTGTCAATCATGAGGATATTTTGAAACAAAACTCTTAGTAACAATGTTTGTTTTTTTTAATTTCACGTAAAGCTACACGAGGGTTATTTGCCGTCCTTAATTTAGTACTGTAAGACTAGAGGGAAGACAGCTAGCCATTACCAACCACTCTTGGGATACTCTTTTACCAGCAAATAGTGTGATTGATCATAGCATTCTAAAGCCCTCTCGGCTGAAAGGACGAGGATGTTTGGTGCGATGGGGGATTCGCACCCGCGACCCTCAGATTACGAGTAGAGCGCCTTAACCACTTTAAGCCATACAAGGCCTTCAGCAAAACAAAGTAACCTTAAATTTTTTTCACAAATGTTCTTGAATTAAATGTTAGTCATGACTGACCGCAGATGTACATTGTTCACACTTAAAGAGTAAAGACTGAACAATTAAAGCAACTTGCATTGATATATTCTGATATTTTTATCGATAGCAGATTTATCTGACCGTAGCATTATAACCACTAACAACTGTTTATTTTTTAAATTCTCGCAAAGTTTACATGAAGACTATCTGTTTTCTGCCCACGACTTGTATCGA
The DNA here is from genome assembly GCA_011833715.1 of Carcinoscorpius rotundicauda. Lineage (NCBI taxonomy): Eukaryota > Metazoa > Arthropoda > Merostomata > Xiphosura > Limulidae > Carcinoscorpius > Carcinoscorpius rotundicauda. Next base: position 126,453,077 of record CM022391.1, on the reverse strand, counting down.
ATCGTGGTTTATAGCAGTATAAGTCCATAGCCACAACGTTGTGCTACTGAGGTGGAGGAGAGATCATGATTGTGTTCATCATTCATTTATTATTATCATTCAACTGTTTAGTTTATCTATGAATTTTAGTTTCATTAACACGATAATTCTCCTTCTACATAATTATTTATATTCTAAGTAAATATATAAGTATGTCTGATAAAACTGACAGCAGTTTCCCTATCGGTGACTTATAGATACTATTAACATAACAGATGGATATGTAAATTCATGATCACATGAGATTTGCTCTTGTGACCCACTTAGTGAATAACGACTCAATCAGACATATTAATAAGAGAAATAAGAAGAGAGATTGTCATGAGTTAATTATTGTTGATTGTCACTCAGTAATGTTATAGATGTTGAAAGTATTGTTTGAATATTGAGATCGCTCTATTTTTTTGAAATTGGTTTTTCTATTCTTCTTTTTCCTGGTTCCATTTTTACTGATTTATTAAAATTTATAATAAAATGTATATTAATATTGGTGTGAAGTCCTGGTGATACATTTGTTTATTAATTGTATTGAATTTATTTCTAAGTGTCGTTATTGTGAATAAATTGTGTTTTTATTGTTGAACCCTGATTGTAGCGGCGTGTTCATTTCAAACATTTGCATGACTAGGATAGATGAATCCTCTGTCATTGATGTGTGTTACACAAAGTTTGTTTGTTTTGAATTTCAAGCAAAGCTACACGAGGGTTATCTGTGGTAGCCGTCCCTAATTTAGCAGTGTAAGATTAGAGGAAAGGAAACTAGCCACCAACACCCACCGCTAACTTTTGGGTTACTCTTTTATCAACAAATAGTAGGATTGACTATTATATTATAACGCCTTCACAGCAAGCATGTTTGGTGTGATGGGGATTTGAACCCGCAACTCTCAGACTACGAGTCGAGTGCCTTAAGCACCTGACAATGCCGGGCCACTATCGTTGTTGACAGAAACCAACAATGAACTTAAGGAAAACATATTGAAATGACATATCTTGTATGTAAAGAAACACGAACAACTCGTCAAAGTGACGTTTTGGTGTTTACGGAAGTTCAGAAAAAGAGAATATTGTAACAAGACAAGGAAATCACATGCAACATGCCTTAATGTTTTCTTAGTCAGGTGTCTACTTTAAGTAAAAGCTAATGTATCGCAAAGATAGCATATTTGGTTGTTGATTGTTCATTTACCAAGAAACAAAAGTTGTAATCTTAAACTGTGATTGAAAACTTCTCCGCCGGTCGTATCGTTTTTTTCAGGTTTTGATAAAGTTTAGCAGTTGTTTTGATACGCACTCCTACTTTTAGCGTACTCTACTGTGCAGATTATTGTTTTAAACATTATTTGAGTAACGACCAGCAGTTAAACTTCCGCAAACTTTTGGTGGCTTGTTTTGTTTTATATTTCACTGTGTTTTGGCGGAGTGGCTTCACTTGTTTCTGGATATTTTATTCTTTATAGAAAGCTTAGTGTTGGATAACTTACCACGTGATTTGATTAAATTTATAAGAAGCGGCAAATAAAAAAAACACTGATGAAATAATTCCTTGCGTGGTTCATTCTCAAGTGGAACCAATGTTGAAAAATAATCTAATCAAATTACAAGCACACACACATATAGTGTGTGTATCCACTGGTAACACGATATTATCATTTATTTCTTCTTCGTTTGATGGCCTAGATAGTGGTGCCCTTGATCTACAGTGAAGGTTATATCCAAGACGTCTACAAGCTGCGCATGTGCAATCCTTGGCTATCGGGGCCCTGCTGGCCAAGTAGAAGAATAAATAATGATATAATTTGTCAGAAATCTGCAGAGTAGCCACATAATTTGAAAACGCAAAGAGTTTACAATCACTCCGCCAAACGTAGAAACAGCCAATCGTTCACAATAGCATAAAAAAAGAAAACAACATAATATTTTGGAATTGAGAGAATAGGAAAAGGAGTTTCACTTAGTGGTGATGTGAAATGAAACATTGTAAAGTAAGATGTCATGTGAAATGAAACATTGTAAAGTAAGATGTCATGTGAAATGAAATATTGCAAAATACGATGTTATGTGAAATGAAACACGGTAAAATAAGATATGTGAAATGAAACACGGTAAAATAAGATATGTGAAATGAAACACTGTAAAATAAGATGTTATGTGAAATGAAACACGGTAAAATAAGATGTTATGTGAAATGAAACACGGTAAAATAAGATGTTATGTGAAATGAAACACGGTACAATAAGATGATATTTAATAAACATTCCACAATATTTTCATCGCACCAGATGTGTTTGCAGTTTAAACAATAGATTATGGGTTTCATATTAATCGTAATGCTACAATGGAAATAGATAAAACAGTATTAAAGTATATGATGCAAGTAACAATGGAAAGAGATAAAACAATATTATTATAAATGGTACAAATAATAAACAATGAACTTAGTATGAGTGGATTGGATTATTATAGTGAAGACATCACGATGAAAACCACAAACCTTTTGTATTAATTTTACTTGAACGACTAAATTGAAATGTTTTAGATGAAGTAATAGAACCACAAACTAGGTAAGTGGAAGAGAGAAACAAAATAATTATTTTTCTCGACTTGGTGGTTTTGTTATTACACCGTTTCATATTTCTGCGGTAACTCTTTTTAGTTTCCGGAAACAGAGTGACAGCCCTAATTCGTTAAGAGCTTGTCGTAGGGAATAAAGATAAAACAACAACAAATCACGAAAAACTAAAACAAACAAAAATATTTGGGTAGATATTTTATTGGATGCGAGAAACAGCTATCAATAAAAATAACATTAAATGAAAATTAACGACTAGTTGAGGTTAAAGTAATTGTTTCAGGCAATCCACCTATAAAGCTTTGAAAAGGTTAAAGTAACTAGGAGTAGAGGAACAAGTTGTTTTCATGCATTTAATACAGAAAGAAAAAATTCTAAAAAATGAAGTGTAAAGCCTTCATGTGAAGTTACAGATAAAAATAATTTAACAGAATACTTAATAGTTTAATAGTATCAGTTTACTTAGATACCCCTGGCTATTGAATGTTTTGCATTATTTTCATCAGTTTAAATAATGTTGCAATATTAATATTACTTATAAACTACTGTGGTAGTGATAAAGTACGATATTTAATTATCAGTAAAACATGTTTTACAGTTCATATAAGTTTATACCGAAAAGCTAGACACCAAGTATACATATTGGCTGATGACCCTGAAAATCTAGGTCTGTTTAATGAAGTACTTTAAAAGAATGAGTATTGACACCAAAAGATTAGGGCCCGGCATGGCCAGGTGGTTAAGGCACTCGACTCGTAATCTGAGAGTCGTGGGTTCGAATCCTCGTCACACCAAACATGCTAGTCCCTTTCAGCCGTGAGGGCGTTATAAGTGGCAGTCAATCCCACTATTTGTTGGTAAAAGAGCAGCCCAAGGGTTGGCAGTGGGTGGTGATAACTAGTGGCCTTCCCTCTAGTCTTACACTGTTAAATTAGGAACGGCTAGTGCAGATAACCCTCATGTAGCTTTGCGCGAAATTCAAACAAACCAAATTCTCCACAGCGCCCTCTATTTATTGAGTGTCCATACAACCACAACAAAACTTGATTCTTGTTTTATTTTATTGTATTGTATTTCGATTTGAGATATTAAAGTTGTTTTTTAATAATCTCCTCTGCTGACTCCTTCTTTTGACAAACTCAGTCAAATTTCACAAAGCAATAGGTTCTAACTCAGTAATATAATATACAACAGACGTCCTATTAAGCTGACCTGACACCTTGCTCTGTAGGAAATCCATGTAACAGAGTGTACCACAGAGCAGTATGCAAGAAAAATATTAGTGCAATGATCATGGATATTATTATTGCAGAGGTTTGTTATCCTTCAGTGGGAGTAGGGCCACACTCTTTAACACTCCGTAAAATGAATAGCCCAAGAATTGGCGGTAGGTGGTGATGACTAGCTGCCTTCCCTCTATTCGTATACTGCTAAATTAGGGACGGCTAGCGTAGATAGTCCTCGTGTAGCTTTGTACGAAATTCAAAACAAACCAAACTGAAAGATTAGGGGCTATTTAATGGTACACTATTTAAAACTCGGCATTGACATTAAAAATCAGGAGCTATTCAGTGACACGTTGTAAAAAAGTTTTGTGAACTCAAAAGCAATGTGCATTTCTATATGTAACACTTTCCACTCACCTGTACGAAAACAGTCAACTTTCCACAGTTCTGGGTTTGTACTTCATACTTCTGTAAAATAAAAAAAACACACTTAATGCGATAATTCAATGTTATAGAAATGAACTTTAAACTATATAAGCATTAAACTTCACTTGAATATGATATTTAGAGGCTTCATGAATGCTTAGGTAGAACTTTGAGGATTTTGCAAACTATTTCATTCGTGGAAATATTACGTATAACAATATATTAAACTTTAGTTACACATGTTCTTGGAACCACCGACTGAGGAAACCGAAGTTCATGTTAATTGAAGAAACCTGTTATTTTTGTTTCATCGATAAAAATTTAATTATTATTTCATAATATAGAAGAAAAATAATAATTTGACACATGGTAAGTTTTTCCGTTCCTGGACTTCCCCTTATCGTCACACACGCTAAAATCTGGGTTTCGATACCCATGGTGGACACAACATGCATATGCATAGCTCATTCTATAGCTTTGCGCTTAACAAGAAAGTTAAAACACCTTTCCCGGATGTTCTACGTGACCCAGTGGGTTATAATGCTAGGATCTAGAGTTTGATCTTTATAACTGTCAATCACAAAATAACCCACTGTATAACTTGGCGATTAAACAAAGAATCCTCTGCTAAAAGGTTTCAAATCTAGTTTAGTGCAGGAGGTTCGTTTTTGTTGTCACTGATAGAAGTATGTTTCTCATTTTTGTTGAAATATACTAGAAAGAAGTTGAGAATTAGGTTCCTATTGAGTGGACCAGAACAATCAAAGATTATTAGGACACTGTTATAGTTGGCTTTATGGTTCCGCGTTACTATGTGATGAAATGTGAAAAACCTATCGACGTTTGTAATAAAGTTTTTCGACCTCATACCAGTAGCATGTTGGAATGGGATTGCACTATTAGAACAACAGCTGATACCAAAGCAGGTGCTTAAAACCAATAGGTAGTTGATCGAATTGTCAGTTTAACATTAGTACAATATCTTGTTGCAGAAAGTATGAAATGGAGGTAAATACGTCACACGATCCTTTATTATTTTGTATTTGCTTAAAATAGAGCAGCATGCATTGTATTTATGCTACAGTAATGTTATCTATGAATGACTGTAATGTATTATTCCAAATGTTCTGTATTGTTTTATTCAAATCAGCTAAGTTATCCGATTACTTCTAACCATCTCAGTTTCTGTATGAACTAGTATACATCCCATGAATTTAGCTATCGCTTTTAATTAGTGGTTTTTGGGCATTTATTTAGTTTATTTAGTTCTACGAAAGCCACATGAAACAAGGATGCCTCAAGATGCTACCATTTTACCAATTTTGTGATTGGAAGGCAACAAAGAGAACGTAAATCACCAGAGCAGTTTTGGTGTGTTCAGTGTTCATTCACTTTCAGAGTTGGGCTTCGTTTGGCTTGTTTTGAATTTCGCACAAATCTACTCGAGGACTATTTGTGCTAGCCGTCCCTAATTTAGCATTGTAAGAATAGATGGAAAGCAGCTAGTCATCACCACCTGTCGCCAACTCTTGGGCTACTCTTTTACCAACGAATAGTGGGATTTACCGTTACTTTCAGCCCACACGGCTGAAAGGGCGAGCATGTTTGGTGTGACGGGGATTCGAAACCGCGACCCTCAGATTACGAGTCGAATGCCTTAACCCATCTGGCTCTGTCGGGCCCATAGTTGGGACTCGCTTGTAACTCTAGTGTTTGTTTTAATTTCTAAGTTGTTAAGTCTGTTTTTTTCCTATCAAATGAAGATTTTGTTTTATCTTAATTTACTAAATAAAGTGACTTTTTATTTTTTTATTTAAATACTGTTTATTATTTCATTTATTCAACCAGTTAAGTGACCCAATATACCAAGATTAATTGGCCATTGTCCCACTGTTTCGTCTCCTTCCATTTATAAAAATAAAGTCACTATATCTGTTCGACGTCGTATAGTGCATTGTCTCTTTCACTCCACTCGCGGCAAGCTATTAAATCTGTCCTCACAAACATTAGACTCGCAAGCTTATCGTTGTTTGACTGTATATTTAGTCCATTTTGAATCTTCAAACACGACAGTCCTGCTTCCACAAATACCTCTCTTCGTAAAGATACATTTTTATTTTGTAACATTAGTTTGTACTTTAGGTTTCTTTATCTGTTCTAGAAAGAATCTAAGCAAAGTAAACATTTTTAGAAGAGATTTTCAGGTTAGCTTCAGAATGACTTTAACGATATTAAACACCCACATATGAAATTTTTAGTTCAACTTTAGAGACTAAACTAGAACTAAGTAAGCGTTCGACAAATCTCATAAAAGGAAAACATTAGTTGATTCTCCACCGACCACTCAAGTTTTGGGCTGTTTAATTCTGCTAAATAAGATTTGGAGGTCATATGGATTCGTATATTGGCAGTGTTATTGACTTAAGATGTGAAGAAGAGCCAGGCTTCATATCATGTTATAACACACAAATTATGTAATAATAATAATAGCAATACATCACTGTATATCAACCGAATTGAGTTGTGCAGCTATGTGAATAGAAAGATCACTGTTGGATATTGGTTGGTGCTTTTACAGTCTGTTCATTCAAGTTAAATGAAAAACAAAAAGGACTTCCTAATCTTCCCTAGCACAAAGTCACTATACTTCAATGAGGTATTTAAATATAAGAAATAAATATATTCAGAAGATAGCAGTTCATATTAAAATTGAAGAAGACACCTTTCTAGGGCGAATGCAACACGTGTCCACCGCTTAGTCCCAATAAAAATAACCGTGAGAAAACAGAAGTATTTTAAAACTACTTATATCACTGCTTGGGACCTACAAGAAGGTATTTATGTACCAAATCCCATGTGAGTTGGTTGACACACACAAGAATACATCACGAAAGCCCCAAATTGTGATTTCCTTGCTGAAATATCGAGCAAAAGAAATAAATTACAAAATTTGCTATATCTCTGTTTGAAACCTGTAGTAAAGTATCTTAGTAACAAATTTCATGTTATTTGACCAAAATACCAAAATATGGCGGAATAATAGTAAAAAAATCCTAAAGTTATGTTTTCTGTCACATCTTAACCCTCACTATGATTGCTAAAAATGGGTTAGTTCAAAACTTCTTGGTTTCTCAACGTGTGAGACCTTTAGAAAAGTATATTTGTACAAAATCCCTTGAAAAATGGTCAGAATAAGGCGAGGAGTTGACCAAAAATGATTGTTTTTTGAATGTTCTGACTCTACTAAAAATATTCAAAATGGCCAAATTCAACTTTTTTTTAGTGAACGTGCCAGGAACATAAAAATTGATTTTAATGTCAAATTTTCATATTTATTGTTTTAAATACAAAATCAAAATGCTCAAAACTTGGTTGTTCTACCTTTGACCCCATAAGGTCCTTAAAAAATGTTTAAAGAAAAAGAAAAGAAAAATAGTATGAATGTTACGCGTTAGGTGATTAACTAAGTCTGACCGGCTGTTGACAGCCAACATTTGCCAAAGATTAAGGTGTCTGGTAAGTCATTATTACTGTAGTAGTTCTGAATCATATCAGTTGGTAATTATGAGAACGTAGTTTCGGTGTGTTCAGCATATTCTTCCACTGTGTTTATGTAACAGGAAGTGTACTGTAGTTTCTTTGATGGATCGCAGAGCGGAGAGTGTGGGTGGATGAAACAGTTTAACAAGAGACTTCCTGTAACGTGCTCTGAGTGAGCTTTTCTGCTGTAATAAAAGTGCATTTTATCGTCTTCCTCGGAAATGGAGTATCAGAATTGATGTTATATTTCTCAGAGTACAGTATCAAAAGAATGTAATCTTTGAAGTGGGTTAAGTTCGATAATGATAATACTTAGGGTTGTTAGAAATCACAAATAGACGAAGAAGTGATTTGGTTTGAATATCGCGCAAAGCTACGCGAGGGCTGTCTGCAATAGCCTTCCGTAATTTAGCAGCGTAAGACTAGAGAGAAGGCAGCTAATCATCAACACCCACCGCCAACTATTGGGCTACTATTTTACTAACGAATAGTGGGATTGGTCACCAGATTATAACGCTTCCACGGCTGAAAGGGTGATCATGTTTAGTGTGAACAGAATTCAAACCTGCGATTCTCAGATCACGATTCGAGCATCTTAACCATCTGGCCATGCCGGAGCGCCCTTAAACAAAGAAAATGAGTTGAAAAGGAATATTCGGTATTATTGAAGGCTGCAGTTTAAACATCAGTTAGTGTCAAAAAATATTGTATGTATAACCTCACTGCAAATTACATATCAGGTTGCAGCTAAAGAAAAACAAAAATATATTTGAAACAAATCGTGTTTGGGGAGTTACAACAGCCTGCAGCTGAAAAAAAGAAGTAAAGAAACAAAACTGATACTTGATGTTTTGTTGGGCGTTACTAAAGGCTTGATTTGGAAGGAAAAAAACAACGAAATGAAAACCTTATATTGTATGGCGTGTTACAAGATATTCTAAATAAAGATAAACAGAGTAAAAATCTGTGTTTGTTTTTAACAAAGCAAAGTTATATCGGGGTATCTGCTGTGTCCACCAAAGGGAATCAGATTTTTTATTTTAGCGTTGTAAATCCATAAACTTATAAAAGAATCATTATAAAATTAATGTTGTGTAGAGTGTTATAAAGGTTTCCAGTCAATAACACAAAGAAAATTTAAACTTGATTTTTTAGTGAGGTGTTACAAGAGATGCAACTGAAGAAAGTTAAAACGCAGTGTTTAGTGAGGTGTTATTGTAGATTGCAGTTTAAAAAAATAACGAACCTGGAACTTAAGTGACTGTAAAGCGTTGCCAGAGACTTGTGTTCAACGAAACGATATTCCTGAAATCTAATACTATACAGACCAGTTAAGGTATGAAAGTCGGTAACTCTATCTAATGCAAACCGTGAATGTAAGAATTGTCTTATAAATACACCAGACGACATAACATTTGAAATATAAAAATTCACAAAGTAGAGGAATCAGGTGCTTTTGACTTTACAAATTGTAGTTTTTCTCTCATACACACTGATTTTGCTTCCGTTAGTTTAGGGACTTCTTGTGTTCACCCAATTTGCTCAAGTCTGGCGGTTCCAGTGAGCTATATTTTCGAAACTTACAGTTAATACATATTTATTTTACAGAAATCAATAATGTCGTATTTTAAGTTCAAATCGTAAAACTGACAAAGAATAACATCGAATTAGTCTTTATATTAAGTTCCTCTTGTTCGATATTGTTTTTGGTGAATAACCTAATTGTATGTCCATATCGTCTCTTCTCTTCACTCTGGTTTTCTAATATTTCAAGAAATCTTGGTTATTACGCAGGGAAGTGCATGTCCTCTCCAGTTTTCCCTTGTAGCAAATGGACGGTTTCTTACGTGACGACCACGCGGTTATTTATAACGGTTCGACATGTGTCTCGTGTTAATCACACCTGTTTTGTGATATTTATGACACATTCTGAAGTTGATCAAGATGGATGCAAAATAAAACATATTGACTGGATACTTAATAGATGAACATGTGAACAAAGTGACTGGTGCTTAAATAACGAACTAGTATAGAAATATTCTGAAAGCGTTTGAAGAAATACTTGGATTTTATTATTATGTTTGTACAAGTGCTACAGACTTGGGTCTATAGGCTTTCTAATTATAGATGTTTTCTAGATGTGGAAAGGTTTATCACCAAAATTCTCAGTGAACACTACCTATCGGTCATTACCCTAACACATCGCATTATCACCACTACTGATAACGAATAATGACAGATCCTTATTTGCTTGAACTCAAATCGAAATTTATAAACAACCCCGTAAAAGAATTACTTGCTGAGTGATCATAGTGTTAATAACTAGAATTAACAAAGTGACAGTTTTAATTTTGGAAAAATAGTGTGGTGAAGAGATATACACTGTAGGCTTAGTTTTAGACTTATATTTCAACGGACTCGAAGTTAGAGAAGAGATAATTCTTAATATTTGTTTATCATGTGATACATGATGATAACACGAGTCAAATGATACCAACTATGAACTAAAAACTCGTGACTTATAGTTTATTGCCCAGATGATGTAAGTTTTGTACTGCAACTACCCCTAACAGCAAGATAATACAACACATTTCTCTAACCAAGAGGTGGAGAGTACTTTTTCGTGTAAAGTATGCCTGTGTATTTTGTATTTGAGAGAAACTTTTAAAGACTTTATCCTACATTTATTCAACTTACAGTTGTAAACAAAATCAATTTGTTTCAGATAAAGCTAACCGAGGTCCATCTGCTGCCATCATTGATTTAGAAATTGTAGGCTAAAGAGAAAGCATATAGTCAATATCCACCCCTATATATCTCCTGTCTGGTAGTATAAAGGGATTTGGTTGTCACATATCGATAACCTACGGCCCAGATCTAGAAAGAATTTTTTTTTTTTTTAGGTAAAGGAACGTAAACTATGTTCCCTCGGAGACATAATTTAGCAAGCTAACCCTCGCCCAGACATACTGTTTAGGTTAATTTCAGTTATTAAAATATTTGACAAGCGTTATTGATAAGGTTAGTTTCAGGTCTCAAACTTTTCTTCACGACTAGTGTTTATAAGATTAGTCTTAATTCTTAAAACGTTCTTAATTTTTTTTATAAAATGAGTTGCAGTTAATCAGAACTGACGAAGTTTAGTCTTAGTTCTCCAAATGTTGTTGATTTGTTTATCAAGTTATTTAAAATTCCTAAAAATATTCCTGGTGAATATAAAAAAAAGAAGAATTGAAATTACAGATGACAATACTGTTACCATTTAAAACTGTAAAAACACAGAAACTGAACCTGCCGTCTAAAAAAATATGGCTTAATGTTTCTTTAATATTTCGTTTTTTCACCATGTTTTAAGCTGAGGTTATAGACTAGAGATGGTATTCCTAAAACAAGTCAGCTAAAAACAAAATATATTTGAAATCTCGTCAGTAAGTTTTATTTCGCATCTTAAATAGAGAAAACATTAACGAACCGTATATTTTAATCGGAATCTTGGATGGTAATTGTGACATCTAAGCATTGTGGGAGGTCTAGCATGGCCAGAAGTTTAAAGTGCTCAACTTGTAATCTGAAGGTCGCAGGTTTGGATCCCCATCCCACCAAACATGCTCACCCTTTCAGCGGTGGGGGCGCTATAACGTTACGATCAATCCCACTATTCGTTGGTAAAAGAGTAACACAATAGTTGGCGGTGGGTTGTGGTGATTTCCCTTTAGTTTTACACTGCTAAATTAGGGAGGGCTACAGCAGAAAGCCGTCGTGTAGCTCTACATATATTGGGATGGCTATGAGCCGATAGTCCTCGTGTAGCTTTGCGCGAAATTCAAACCAAACAAAAAATTGGTTTCTTAAAGACGCTTCCTCCTCCTCACAGATTTCCATTGTTTGTGTAAATCCCCCAGGGTGTATCAGAGGTTGCTTTAGGGACTTAGAACGGCAAAATCACAGGTTCGATTCCCCGCGATGGACAAAGTGTGTTCTACAACTTTGTACATCCTGCAAGAAAAATAAAGTTTGAAAAGTCTAGAGCAAAATATCAGGTTTATTATGTTTTGAAATTCAGCTGTCAGTTTTACTATTATTTTTATACTTTAAAAAATTTTCTGTTGTTTTTGGATAGGAGTGTATTTTCTTATGGCAAAGCCACATCAGACTATCTGCTAAGTCCACCGAGGGGAATCGAACCGCTGCTTTCAGCGTTGTAAATCCGTAGACTTACCGCTGTACCAGCGGGGAACTGTGAAATGGAAGAGAAACAATACACTGATCTAATGTCATGCCGTTTTACGAATATATTTATTGACTCTGTTTTGTTTAACCTACGCCTTTCTAGATATACTTGTCTTGAAAGCTGCAGCCTATACATTGATTTTGATGACCACTTTATCAGGGTGTGTACGTGAAAATTAAAATACGAGTGGACGGGACGTGAAGTCCATCTGCACACTTGTAGTTATTATTCGTCGTTGGACTTGAGATTGGTGATTGAATAACATCAAACGAACACGTGAAAAAAAGTCATTAATTAGCTACTTGTAAAGCAGTCAAAATGCTAGCTATATTTCTTATTGTCTCGATATTCTGTAGTGTAATGTACGAAGCTTTGAAATACCAGCAACACTCATATGAACTCTTTATCGACTTATGCTGTTCTTGTCACCAACAGTACAAATAAGGTCACCTATCTTATCTATTCAATTAAAAAAAAAATAGTGTTCAAATCTACATTCTCTAAAGGCCCGACACGGCTAGGTCCCAACACTTATACTCACCCTTTCGTTCGTGACAATCAACCCCACTACGTGTTTATGAAAAAGTAGCCCAAGGAGGTGATGGTAGGTGGTAATAGTTAACTGCCTCCCTTCTAGCCTAACACTGCTAAAATTAGGGATATCTTGCGCAGATAGCCTTCGTGTAGCTCTACGTACATTGGGATGGCTATGAGCAGACAAACCTCGTGTAGTTTTGCACAAAGTTCGAGCTAATCTTTATTGAATCTGTAAAATAAAATCTTCTTCAATGTTACAAATTGGGTGGAAATAGTTTTAAAAAATTGCAAATAGGTTCAAATTGGGTCTATTTCCATTGCTACAAATAAGATTGACCTGAATCTTTTCTCTGTGCTACAAGTGAATGAAGTTTCCATTTTAAAACACTCCATAGTAAAGCTGTCATGTCCAAATAATATCATTTCTCCCTGATGCTTTCCACAAGCCATTTATTGAGCGAGGACGACAGTTTCGTAGACGACTTCTCCAAGTATGTCTTCACATGGAACAGTTTGAATGGCCACTTTATTCTTCAGTTTCTTAAGAAAGTGCCAATTAGATTGGAGGTATGATGTAAAAACTCACCTTAGCAAACCCTTTTGGTCACGTTTCCAGACAAAGACCTTATTGACTATGTTGCATACTGTTGTCTGGAGCTAATGGACAGATTTTACCATTGAACTTTACATTCATGGGGCCTCACCTGTAACAAGATGTCATATTTCTTTCACCATATTTGGTATAGGACTTGTCGCAGGTCTCTTTCTGGATGATTCCAGCTTTCTATATTAATCTATATTCATTTGTTTTACATTTCAATTAAGTATAAAGAAAACCCTGTTAAATAAATTCTAAATCACCGATCTAAGCAAATCTTTATGATCTAATTGTATAAACATATTTCATCGGAAAGGGTTGATACAAACCCTTCCAAAATGCAAAGGTTTTATCGGTCGCAACATACTACTTATGAAATGACATACAATGTCAAGTTGCAGTTTTGATACATGCCGTTCCATTATGACTTTATATACGCTGTGGTCGTCATATAGTTTGCACAAAAACTCTTCTAACGCATTCAAACCCTAAATATTCTTGGCATAAAATTAACCTACGGTTTTAATGCAAAATTTATGTTTAAAATTGAGCTTCTTTTATATGCAAAAAACGGCTCTTTTGGGCTCAGAAAACACTTCAAATAGAAGAGCGAACAACGTTTCGACCTTCTATTTGAAGTGTTTTCTGAGCCCAAAAGAGCCGTTTTTTGCATATAAAATTCTCAACAAGTGGGTTTCTCGACATCACTGAAAATTGAGCTTCGATTTTATTTATAATATTAAGCCCAATTTGTCTTATATCAACCTGAACTTTCGAAAAGACGTAATTCAATGGTATTACATCAATTTTGGAGCCTAGTTCAGATTTATCTTAGGAAGGAGGGGATTCTTCTTTACAAGTTGTATGTTACAGCAGAATCAACAGTGCAGCATGCAATGGCAGTTTAATGTAAACACATTTATTTTACATAGAGGGAGGGAAGGTTCGTTTAACTTCTGGAACAGATGTTTGTTACGTCCAGTTTTATAATTACGACTACTTAATACGGGATAGCTCAATACATATGCCGAAGGAGCCGTACACTATACCTGTACTCTCGTGTATATAAATACATGACGAGTTTAATTGCCATTAATCACCAACAAATTAGATCACAACACAGAAGAAGCCAGTGATACCAGTATTTGACATAAGGAAAATTAACACAGCTGCAACTGTACAGACGTTCCTCCTCGGCCCGGCATGGCCAAGTGGGCTAAGGCGTTCGTCCCGTAATCTGAGGGTCGCGGGTTCGTATCTCCGTCGCGCCAAACATGCTTGCCCTTTCAGCCGTGGGGGCGTTATAATAATACGGCCAATCCCACTATTCGTTGGTAAAAGAGTAGCCCAAGAGTTGACAGTGGGTGGTGATGACTAGCTGCCTTCCTTCTAGTCTTACACTGCTAAATTAGGAAAGGTTAGTGCAGATAGCCCTCGAGTAGCTTTGCGCGAAATTCAGAAAAAACAAGACAAACATAATCCGTGATGACGAGAAAACCCACTTGTAGAGAGAAATATATATTTTAAAACGGCTGGTATGGGTTGAGAAAATTGGATTTATACCAGCCGTTTTTAAATATATATATAAAAAAAACATATTGGTCAACAGAACTGTTGTGGAAGATAATTCAGGTATTTTCGAAAAACAAGAAAAACAGTTAAAGGTTTGAAACTCTTGTTTTTGAATGATAAGTAAGCGATACTGTTGCCTGTTTTATTCTATTAGACACTTCTGTTTATAATTTCATATAAAATCAACAACAACAAAGGACTAAAGGTTATCGTTCAAAGCGTGTGCAACCAAAAATAAACGAAAATTTACTCTGTGTAGAAGTGCCTAACCCCGAACCATAAATAGCTACGTAGAGTCTCGCATCGCGAGTCTGAGGTACTTGTATACTAACTACGAATATTGGAACAGAACGTGATTTATTACTTATTGTTTAATTACAAAATACTCAGAGCTATCTGTCATTCTTTAACAAGTAGCCCCGTTACATGCATTGAAGATTACTCTGAAGGTAAGTTAGACGTATCGAAATGTTTGCTGTTTCCATGTTCGTTATACATGTAGTTCAACTTACATGAGTATAGAATATGACTCGAGTATCTGAAATAGTATGTGAGGGCAAGTAACGAGCACGCGCTCGTGTGCGTTCGTGCGGTGTTTGTATGTGTAACACTTTATTTTTTACCGTTTATTAATTGTTGGGAAGCACAAAGAGAAAAAAAACTATGAGCAAAGTTTTTATAAAGCCAACACATCAAAAATTTGTGAAAATGTTCTTAAACAATGATGTAGTGTTTATTCAATAATTTGGTTATAGAAATTCATTGTTCCATTCTAAGACAAGTCATGATCAGATGTCACCACTTCAAACCTCTTGTTCATGTCTATTTCTCTTATGATGTCATAATCAAATGTCACCACTTCAAGCTTAGTGTTCATGTCTATTTCTCTTATGAAGCCATGATCAAATGTCACCACTTCAAGCTTAGTGTTCATGTCTATTTCTCTTATGAAGCCATGATCAAATGTCACCACTTCAAGCTTAGTGTTCATGACTTTTTCACTAATGATGTCATGACCAAATGTCAGTACTTCAAGCCTAGTGTTTATGACTGTTTCACTAATGAAGCCATGATCAAATGTCACCACTTTAGGCCTAGTGTTCATGGCTATTTCACTTATATAATGAGCAAGTGTCACCACTTCAAGCCTGGTGTTCATGACAGTTTCACTTATGATGCAATTAAAAAGACTAAAGTTTTATTTGCCCTGAAAGTAAAACTGTTTTATTTTAAAAATATTAAACCATTATGATTCAAATTGCAACGTTTTTTTCTTTTCTTCGAACTTTTAGAAAACAGTTTTCTTTTGTTACTCTAACTCTATAGGAGATTTGTTTCATACTTCCATTTCTTAGTGTATGCTGTTATTACAGGCCAATAACCTCTTGTGTGTGTGTGTATATATATATACAGTAACCAGTGTAACCTCCTTTAATTTATTTGAACTATGACCAAAATGCTTATATCAGCCTAGTGTTAACTAACTCACTTCATAAACTCGAATGAAATCTGATGAATAGTGTTACATTTAAAGTGTATAAGAAGGAATCTAAACGATCACTCAATCTATTAACGATTAATTGAGTTTATATCTGGGAGTTTGTCTGTATGTTTGATTGTTGTAAAATTTCGCACGAGATACTCGAGAAACAGCTGTGCTATCCGTCTCTAAAGTTAAAATAGAAGGTAGCCAATCAACACCACTGCCAACTTTTGGGCTAAGCTTTGCCAATGATTGTGTAATTAACCGTGGAATTATAACGCCCTAACGATCGAAAGGACGAGCACGATCTTCGACGAGATTCGAGCCTGCGATCTGCCTACTGTGAGTCAAGTGCCCTGTCTACCAAGAGAGTTCTAAGAAATATTGCTAAACCATGGAACACACCACAATTACCAAATACTACAATTAAATTGAGGTTTCTGGTAAGTTATTCTCGCAATATATTTTGTCGATTCTTCCCAAACTTCGATAGTGATGCCAAACGTTTCGTCATAGCTACGTGTCTCAGCTTTCATATCGAAGAGTATATATTTCAGTTGTAGGTTATTTATTACCTACACGTGTATTTCTTATTTGTCTTGATTCACGTCAGATCTTAAATTTGAAGCCAGATTGCAAATAACGATTTACGAAATCCTGGTTAAATTCACGTTAAAATCTGACA
This sequence comes from Carcinoscorpius rotundicauda, assembly GCA_011833715.1. NCBI lineage: Eukaryota > Metazoa > Arthropoda > Merostomata > Xiphosura > Limulidae > Carcinoscorpius > Carcinoscorpius rotundicauda. The sequence continues at coordinate 126,436,168 of CM022391.1, read as the reverse complement.
TCCACATGAAATACGAATATCTCCAGTTTCAACTTGGTTTTTATCATCACTAAGTGAGGGTTTTGCTAGACATATCTTGATTAATTCAAGCTGCGAGAAGATTTCTTTTCGTTCCTTTATTGCTTTTCATCTCACTTTTTCCAGGTTTTGAAGACTCCGTAACAAAATTATTTCAAAACCTGAAACTGAATCGTAACGGAATTACGGAATTTCTATATTTCTTGTCACAAAGTTCAAACAGTTTATTTCCATGCAATCGTGTCATTTTCCGCCATAGTAATGAAATATTCTGTTTTCATAAAATAAATCTCGTCTCTCACTGTAAATCTGATAAACTGACGTATTTTATTTTCATACGATGACCCTCACCTCTCACTATGCTGTTAAAGTATTCTGTTTTCATGCTATGAATTATTCTTATGCATCAAAGCTCTAATTCTTAATTAATTATCCACTAGTGTAACATTTTTATACCATGGGATAATAAAAATGTTACACGTCTGTAGAAGCGAATGATAATATTCTGTATATGAACTTGAGGCAGTGACACATTCCATAACACCTGCAAGTTATCAGCCTTCAGTTGTTTGTAATGTAATAATACGGTTTGTTATGAATTTCGTGTAAAGCTACACGAGAGCTATCTGTTCTAGTCGTCCCCAATTTAGCAGTGTAAGACTAGTGGGAAGGCATCTAGCCATCGCCACCCACCGCCAACTCTTGGGCTACTCTTTTACCAATGAATAGTGGGACTGATTGTCAAATTATTATGCTTCCACGGCTGAAAGAGCGAGCATGTTTGTTATGAAAGGGATTCGAACCGGCGACCCTCGGAGTACGAGTCGAGTGCTTTAACCACCTGGCCATGACGAGCAGTCTCATGTATTCTGGTAGATTCACAGTCCTATAGTTATGAATTACGATGTCCCTAATATGTAAGTGTTTTTTTAAGTCCACCGTACATCGGTATCCTGAGGGCGCTTACAATCGGCTCCTCATCCTGGAGACTAAGATGGAGGGCAAAAGAACAAAACGACTAAAATTCACAACTTTTTCTCAAGAACTGTGATGTTTTACATTCTAAAAATACATTACAAATGCAGGAAAATAGGTATTATTTAAAACTATAGTGTCCTTTAATGCAAAACAATAATATAATTTAAACTCCCTCTGAACAATCAACAAACTATTACAGAGAGTTTAATCGTCACATTGATTACTTTATATTTGCCATTCATGTATTTGTTTTTGAATTTCGTTCAAATCTACATGGGAGCTATCTACACTATCCATCTGCCCCCCGCCAGTATATAGTACAGCGGTATGTTTCTGGATTTACAACGCTAAAATCAGGGGTTCGATTCCCCTTGGTGGGCAGAGTAGATAGCCCTTTGTGGTTTTGCTCTAAGAGAAACACACACACACATTGGGGCCCGGCATGGCCTTGCACGTTAAGGCGTGCGCTTCGTAATCTGAGAGTCGCGGGTTCGCGCCCAAGTCGCGCCAAACATGCTCGCACTCTCAGCCGTGGGGACGTTATAACGTGACGGTCAATCCCACTATTCGCTGGTAAAAGAGTAGCCCAAGAGTTGGCGGTGGGTGGTGATGACTAGCTGCCTTCCCTCTAGTCTTACACTGCTAAATTAGGGACGGCTAGCACAGATAGCCCTCGAGTAGCTTTGTGCGAAATTCCAAAACAAACAAACAAACACCATCCGTCCCTAATTTAGCAGTGAAAGACTAGAGGGAAGACAACTAGTCATCATCATCCACTGCCAATTCTTGGGCTACTCTTTTATCAACGAATAGTGAGATTGATCGTAACACTATAATTCCTCCACGGATGAAAGGGGTGAGCATGTTCACTGTGGTGGGGATGTGATCCCACGACCTTCAGATTAAGAGTAGAGTGCCGCCACCACCTGGCCATGCCGGACCCATACGTTTGATGTTGCTGTTGTTTATAAAGTGTTGTTAAGTTATAATTGTATTTCCTGATTTGATTTTCACGATGTGGATCTTGATAAAGTCACACTGCTGTGTTTCTGTAATGTGGTTACATCAACATTGGATCTTGTTAGATTATATCTCTGCTTATCTTTTAGTTTAATCTTCGTAATGTGTATTCTGTTATTATCGTTAAATTTTCACTCTTTTAACAACCGAATTTAAACTTCAAAAAAGTTGTTTTGGTTCCAGTAACAGATTTTCTATAATTTAGCTGTACAGACTTTGAAAATATTACATTTTTTTCTATCACCTTGCAATTTTTTTTTATAAATCTTAGTTAAATCAAATTATTATTTCGTTTACCACAATGAACATTTTTAATTATCATGTTTGTTTTTTTGTGGGTTCTATAGCGATCAATAAAAATCTCGCGTCGCGATTGGTCTGGAGATATCTATAGCCAGCAGTTGTCAAGAATTCAAACATAACAAAATGTGGCCAGATTTCAATTGAAATGATTAACTTACGTAACGTAAAAGTACAGATGGCGTTTTGTAAAAAGTATGTAAGGGAGAAAAGCTCATGCTTCGAATTTAACGTACAAGAATTATTGTAGAATATGTGAACATCTCAGGACAATAAAACCGTCGAAGGTTTGGGTAACTAATAATCTTGTAAGTTGTTGGTACACCTAGATAAATAATTAATTATTTTATAACTACCCATTACACTGGATATATAATTACATATTTTGTAAGTAGCAGATACATACATTTGTGTAAATAATGATTTATTTTGCAAGTTTTTTATATTTTTTGTTTATTTGGAGTTATGCACAAAGCCACATAATGGCTTTGCCCACCGTAGGTATCGAAACACTGTTTCTAGCGTTGTAAATTCGCCGAAATACCGCTGTGCCATCAGAGGGCTATTTTGTAACTAGCAGGAACATACACCTACATAAATAATTAATCACCGTATTGTAAGTTACTGGTACACCTAGATAAATAATCAATCATATTTTAAATAACTGGTACACCTAGCTAAATAATTAATCATACTGTAAGTAACTGGTACACTTATATAAATAATTAATCGTAGTGTAAGTAACTGGTACACCTGTATAAATAATTAATTAATCGTATTGTAACAATATATGAAGCATCAGAAATATGACACATGAGAAAATAACCTTTTAGTTGGTAATAGGTAAGTTCTTGGTATGCTTGATAAAATAAGAATAATAATATATTTATTAAAAATGTCATGGCCTTGACAGGAAAACCAACGACAATGTCGTTCCTATAAAGTTGCATTCAAGGCCTTTATTGATTGAAAATACCTTAAGCCATTCACTAAAACAAGTGAAGCCATTTTCAATTGCAGAACATTTAAGTAAAGCAGTGAGAGGGCGTTTCTCGCTTTCCAGGACTTTTTACTTTGTTAAAAATAAATAGTGTGTTATATAAATTGCACACAGTTTTTTCTTATGATTTGAAACAGTTAGCAGTTTGCGGAAAGACACATTGGATTACGAGAGCACAAATAATTACATCGAAGTATGTGTTGGTAGATGTTGAATATAGTATGAAGTACCCTTGGCTCAAGGCCAAGCTGTGGGGTGCTTGTCACGTGCAAGAAAATTCGATCGAAACAATTTATATTCCATATGTTGCTTCATGGTCGAAGTGGATTGAAGATGGGCGACAGTGAGACCGTAAACAACTCGTTTTTTATTTGTTCCACGCGATATTTGACGAACAATGCTATAGTGAACTTTAACAAGTTGTATAATTATTTCACGTGGGATGATTTAATCACCAGATTACTAAATATTCGTGCCCCTCTGGTACAGCGGTAAGTCTACGGATTTACAACACTAAAATGAGGGGTTCGTTTCCAGTCGGTGGACTCAATAGAGAGCCTCATGTGGCTGTGTTGCAAGAAAACAAACACGCTAAATGCTACTCAACACCTATTAACACGATAAAGATAGTGAGTTTTGAAGAGAAATATACATTTTATATGGCATCCAGGAAACAGAAATGTGCTTTTTATGATATATCACCCAGATATGTGTGCTTCAACCCAATATATCTATAATAACACAATAGAAATCTATTTGCTACTAAAATATTTGGATCATTAACATCTTTCCAACACGTATATTTGTATTTCTCTTAAATTGAAAGACGCAACGGTTTTTCTTTCATTGATTTTAGTCGAATAAACCCCAGGCAATGTTGCGGATCTAAACAAATAGGACAAAATATTTCTAGCTATTTAGTTTCTGACCCAAACTAGGCTGATGTTCCTTGAGTAGGCCAAATCACAGTCCACAGTAGAAACACATCCAATCAGGGGAGTATTCACTGAGACACTGCCACTCAGGTGGAGTATTTACTGAGACACTGCCAATCGGGTGGAGTATTCACTGAGACACTGCCACTCAGGTGGAGTATTCACTGAGACACTGCCAATCAGGTGGAGTATTCACTGAGACACTGCCACTCAGGTGGAGTATTTACTGAGACACTGCCAATCAGGTGGAGTATTCACTGAGACACTGCCAATCAGGGGAAGTATTTAGGTCTCTAAGTCACCGATTCTTCTTTTAAGTTTCACTTTTGTTGAGAAAGAAAAGAAACATCAACCATTAACTGATCCTCCTTAGTGTAGAACATGTCCAGCTGGTTAGGAGTCCTCAAATCGTATTTCGAGGGTCGCGGTTTGAATCCCGGTTGCACCAAACATGCTCGATTTTTCATCCATGGAGGTGTTATAATGTGACGGGCAGTGCCACTATTCGTTGGTAAAAGAGTAGCTCAAGTGTTGGCGGTGGGTGGTGATGACTAGCTGCTTTCCCTCTACTCTTACACTGGTAAATTAGGGACAGTTAACACAGATAGCCTTCGAGTAGCTTTGCGCGAAATTATAAATAAACCAAATTAATATTTATTTCGTTTTTTTCTTTTTGATGCCAACAATACCTATTACCATATCGTGAATAATAACGGCCACTGGTCAACCACGAATATACTTAATAATGTAGTAAAATGTTGTGAATAAATATTCTGCCAGAAACTTACCAAGACTAAAAGAGAGCGTGAGCGAGCGTCACGAGATAGTTATGGAAGGGTTTAGCGATTACTGTTTATCACTCAGTTTATTATTAAAATGTATTATTATAATTTTTTAGAAAAATAATTCATGATGACGAGAACAAACCAACGTTTCAACCATGTTAACCTGAAAATGACTAAGAAGGCCGAAACGTTGTCTTGTAATTTATTTTAATTACAATTTTAATACCCATACCAGCCGTCTTCAGAAAACAATTTTTTAATTAGTTTTTTTTCACTTTTCAGTTCTTTTTCCTGGTCCTATTATTATTAATTTATTAATATTTGTGATAAATTATTTATCATTATTGGTGTGAAGTTCTGGTCTGGCTAGGCATTTATTTATTAATTGTGGATTGTTTTCTTTGTCAAACCCTGATTGTAGCAATGTGTTAATTTTAGAACGTTACGGATTGACATATATTTTGCTTTACTTATAAATCTTGATCACAGAAGTTGCTATTTCCAGCAAGGAAACAACGGTTATTGTTATCAGACGACCCTCCAAAAGCTCCTACCGAAAAAATTAATTTTCCCTACTTTATGTAGTTTTGCCCTACTACAGCATGGATATAGTTTTTTCATGATTAAGAGAAATCCACTTGAAGTAAAACAAGCCATAACTTCTCTTCTTTGAAAGCATAAAGATATATCGTAATACTTTCTTGAAGGGTCTAAGATTGTGGTAAGTGTTTTTGCTGGGTTGTAGATTATTAATGAATAATTTGAACTCGTCTCAGTTTGACTTTATCAAAGAACCACGTTTAAATAATATATTTGCTATGGTTATTATTTTTCTCTGCGTTTCGGCCGCTACAGAGGAGGGATTTTATAGGTCTGATGAAGTGTGAGTGGTCAAGATATTATCCAATCATTAGTTTGTCTCTTTTTCAACTTTTCGCGCAAACATACACCATTTATTTGTTTGTTGTTAAGCACAAAACTACAATATGGGCTACTGGTGTCCCGACAACAGCGAGTGTCTAAACACGATTTTTAAAGTTATAAGCCACAGACTTACCCAGGAGCCACCCTGAGTGGGTCGGTGGGGTAAGGAAACGTAAATGAAGGGCTATCTACTTATAACCAGCCCTGATTGTGAACTGACAACAGGTTACTCTTTTCTGACCAAACATTAGGATTTGACCTTTTAGTGCTCTTTGCCCTTAACGACATCCTGGAATTTACAACTTGAGCATGTTGATTAATAAGTCATTTAAAAATGCTAACGCGGTTAATTATAATTTGTAATAAGAATACATTTGTCTCGATGCATATCGTAGAAATACGTATCCCCTCAGTATATCTTCCCTGATCCACAGAGAAAAAGTGACTTATAGAGGGTAGTTTTCAACCATTGTAGTCACTTTTGTTTGTGTGTTTCTTTCTCTTACATTTCAGGTAAAGTTACACGAGGGTTATTCGCGCTAGCGGTTCCTAATTTTGCAGTGTAAGACTAGAGGGAAGGCAGCTAATAATCACCATCCACCGCCAACTCTTGGGCTACTATTTTATAAACGAATAGTGTGGCTGGCCGTCACGTTATAATGTCCCCACAGCTGAAAGGGCGAGCGTGTTTGGTGTGACGAGGATTCAAAGTCTTACCTCACAGATTACGAGTCAAGTGTTTTAACCACCTAGACATGCCGGGCCATAGTTGCTTTTAATGTTCATAGAACAATTAAAAAGAGCTAACGTAGACAATTTTTCAACATGGAATGTTCTGTGAAAGCAAAAATAAAAGCTTGCTTAGTTACTGTGAACGAGCTTTGAAAATTATATGTTATAATTCAATGGGTGTGATGTTGTATTATTATATTATATTTTGATAGAATTTGTCTATGCAATTCATACCATATAAAAACATCGAGAGAACTTGATAATATTAACGGAAGAGGGAATTGAGATGGGGCTTGCTTTCAGAGTAATGTAAAATAAGGTTTGTGCACACAAACACAGTGCTTCATGAGAAGATCGATATGAAAACGTTTAGCGGTTATTCGTTTGTGATAAATTAACGATTGTGCTACATAGAAAGACGAGTTTTATTACATAAACAAAACTGAGATTTTAAAAACATTGACTGAAATTACCTAGTTAGTTAGTTCGTTGGGTTTTTTTTCAGTGCAAAAACTCTTCAAGGTGTAAATACAGCAGTGTGGGGCCACAAGAGGCCAATTTGAAATCAGTCTCGTTGTAAGATTGCCACATTTTGTTTTGCGAGAGAGATGGTTTAGACATCTCATTGGAGTATTTCTTGTCCGAAATCACAAAAAACACTATCAATATTCCAAACACAAACTGAACTTTGATTGGCGAGTTAGGAGTTTTCTGTAAACACCTCAATTCGCTAGCTTTCAATGTCATCGCAGAAGAGTCCTTCAATTTGATTTGATCTAAAAGAAACGGACATGCTATTAATCACGCCCTTTAAAATTCTAATCATGCTCTTTCTTTAGATCAAACATCGACTATATGATTGATTAGATTTCGGACTATGAACCTAACACTCATGAAAAAAGTGATGAAGACGAGGCAAAAAACCCAGCTAAAAACGATGAAAGACGAGAAACGAACACAAAAAAAACCCAACAAAGTTAACAAGCAAGATCCAACAGACGCGAGATGGTTGTTTTACGTTTTGGGATAACTTCTCTTTTATCATTCTGTGCCCGTTGGAAACATCTTTATTCGGAGTACCACAAAATACTCCACTATCTACAGTTGCTCATTAACTACATCTGTCAATGCAGCATAAACGTTGCTAGGTATTTAAAATCTTCGGGTTTGGAACCACAGGCACAGGGATTTTCGACGTTTCTGTATGATATAGATCATCGTCTTCTATTCTGATTTTTTCAAGATACCAACTGAGCATTTGAGCACTGTCAAATAAAACGTTATAACACCCCCACAACTGAAAGGACGAGCACGTTTAGTGTGATGGGGATTCTAACCCGCGACACTTACATTGCGAGTTGAGTATCTTAACCACCTGATCATGTTTGACCCCTCCTGAATCAGAAGAAATTATTACGGTTGCAGATAAATCAAGATCCAATAACGAAAGTAATATTTCTAATCACTTAAAACACAAGTTATAACAGAATACGTGAAAGTTATGTACAAGTACTTTATCTGTATTTGTAGGACATTAGTGATAATTTAAAGTTTCGCGTTAAATAGATGACGTCTCATCCATTCTTGCAACAAAAACAAACGAACAAACAAACCATTCTGCATTTTGGAACTGTGGGTGCGTTATTGGAGTGAAGGTCAAATCACATTACTCAATTACACAAGAATAATCTAAGCGATTACTTTTTATAGTTTGAACTATCAGTCCATAATTCTTGATGACGAGAAACCCACTCGAAATAAAAATGTTTTTCAGAAGAGCTTCAGGTTAAGTTTGTTCTTAACCTGAAGACGACCTAGGAAGGTCGAAACGTTGTTCTCTTCACATCAGTAAAGCTGCTAATATCCATACCAGCCGTTTTGAGATACATTATCAGTCCATAAGTTGTGACGTTATGTACAAAAGCCCTTACTGTAGCTTCGCGAAAATTTTAAAACAAAACAATGTATATTTCATACTGCCTTCACGTCTGCGATTCTAAAACAAAGAGTTTCACGATATATTTTTAATGCTAATCGTATATAAGCGGGAAGAACGTGAGACGTCACAGAGTATCCGCACTTCTCAACACACTTAGTCATCTCTTCGGCTTATGACTCCTATTTTACAACACAAACAAATTTCTTTGGCCGTCATAATTGAAACTACATAGTTTTCAATATTTTAGGGAGTCAACTTTTTCATTAATATACTAATAAATTTTTTACTCTAAATTCTTTTTTATACTGTTATCGGAAGCCTCCACCTGACCTTTAACCTCGGCAGTCATGTGGTTTTCTTAAGCAAAACCTTCATGGAAGTTTAGCTCTTAAAACTTACGAAACTATTTTTCTAAAATGGTTAAACTGAAAAAAACTACTGTTAAGATGTTAGAGGGAAATTGATTGGTTTATACAACACTTCACCACAGCGAAATATAAAGTAACAAAAATAACTCAGAAATTCCATTTGTACATTATTTCTAACATCCAGTTGAATTCTCAAAGCTAAGAGTTTTTCTTCTTATAGTTGTGATTGACTATAAGGTACAGCGGTTGAAGGAACGATAGTCTAGTTGTAGTGATATAGCTATCAAACATTTTGTATGAGAGGTGAGAAAAGTCAGAATAATAACGGTAGAAAGTAAGAAGGTCAATAATGTAAACAAGTAATAAGACCTATCAATTTGGTTTGAATTTCGTCCAAAGCTACACAAGGGTTATCTACGCTAGCATTCTTTAATTTAGCAGTGTAAGACTAGAGGGAAGTCAGCTAGTCATCACCACCCACCGTCAACTCTCGGGCTATTCTTTTACCGATGAATAGTGGTATTGACTGTCACATTATAACGCCCCCATAGCTGAAAGGGGGATCATGTTTGGTGTGACTGGGATTCGAACCCGCGACCCTCAGATTACGAGTCGAGTGCCTTAAACACATGGCCAAGACCTATCAGATGCAATAACACTTCAGTTATTTAATCAAAGCTATAGAAACTTTACAAATCAGAACTTTGTCTGATAAGATAGTGAATATTGTGTACAAATCAGAACTTTGATAAGATAGTGGATATTGTTTACAAATCAGAACTTTGTCTGATAAGATAGTGAATATTGTGTACAAATCAGAACTTTGATAAGATAGTGGATATTGTTTACAAATCAGAACTTTGTCTGATAAGATAGTGGACATTGTTTACAAATCATAACTTTGTCTGATAAGATAGTGGACATTGTTTACAAATCAGAACTTTGTCTGATAAAATAGTGGACATTGTTTACAAATCAGAACTTTGAAAAGATAGTTGACATTGTTTACAATACTGCTAAAGGGGAAGAGAACAAAATTAAAATTCATCACAAAAACCAATAATAAAAATTCTATTAACACCATCTAAAGGATGTGTCATTCAATATGATATTGTAGTGCAAAGATGTGAAACGTCTTATTTGAAAATATGAGAATTAGTAAATGTTTTCAACCAAACCAGCCCCTAGCGGCACGTCTTTTGACTTAAAAACACTAGAATGTAGTTTTTAATATCCGTTGTGGGCAGAGCACAGATGACTCCTTGATAAAATAACAATCAGTGATGTCGAGAAACCCACTTGTTGAGAATCCTATATACAAAAACGGCTCGTTTGGGTTCAGAAAATATTTTAAATAGAAGGTCGAAACGTTGTTCGCTCTTCTATTTAAAATATTTTCTGAACCCAAACGAGCCGTTTTTGCATATAAGATGACTCCTTGTGTAGCTTTGTGCTTAACTTCAAACAAAACAGAAAATTAACAACACGGAAAAAAAGAAATTCGTTTTAAATGATGTAAATGGGGCAGAATTACTTATTTGAAGATAATTTTTAACGTTTTTATTTTTCACATTGTTGTTACATGTGATTATCAATATCTTAAGTTAATTAATTAAACCAAAAACAGATTTTCCTACATTATTTCTTTAAAAGTTTTTGTGGATTTTGATCTGGTATTTATTTTTATCATTGGAATTTTGCAAAGCGAAAAATAAAACTACCTCTCATGATTAGTGTTCTGTAATAACTTAGTGATTTTTACGTTACCCAGGAAATATCTAGAAACTCCATCACTGCGATCTGTAACGATTAGGTTGGGATACGAAAAAGACGGTGCAGATATTGGAGCGATTTTTATACACAGGAACATTAATGAGAAATATTAAGCCTCACCTTGTCCTCTACGATCTCTGGCACAGCATTATCGTCTTGTTCTGACATAATGAAGGCGTTAGCTTCTATTTCCTACGAGTGTAGCAATGTAAATACGCTCACAATCCGTCTACGACTGAAAGACGCCTGATTATCGTGAACCGCGTTTAACACTCCGTGGGAGAGAAAAATCTGGGGCGCCGATGCTTGCGCCATCTGTTGATTAGCTATAGATAATTTGACTGTTAATAATATATATAGTATGTTGAATAACGTTCTCCCACCACGAAAGCAATTAAAACAAGTAAGAAAGAAGTAATAATAAAACAAAGCTAACAAGTTCTCGCTTTCAGATCTCAGAATCAGAATAAAAAAGAAAACATAAGGGTCATTTCTGCCTAAGTTATTAATGTCATCCAAGGTAATCTACGTATGTATAGGTTTGCTCCATGTTATGTTTATCTTTTATAAATGAAAAAAAAAATCGATTTTATAATTATCAAGCTACTAACGAACAGGGAATTTGGTACGTCAAATACTGTGTATGGTATCAATTCATTTTTGTAAGAACATCTAACACTCTCTTTATACATTTTATATATTGTAAGCTGTACATTACAATAAAGTTACTTTATTTTTTATATATGCACATATGCTTGTCTCACGCCTACAAATTTTACACTATATCATAAGTTCTCTGTTATTACAAGTAGGCTGTAAAAACTTCACAGTGTGTTATTATATTTTTATTATCACACGTCACTTGTAATAATATTCATACTGTGTTGTGATATGTATACTGATGCATGGATTTCCCACAAAACAAAGTGTAGGTTCCGCCTGAAAAGAGGCCTGACATTTATCATAATACATGTTATGGGTTCGTAACAGAGAAGGATTCAACATACACAAATTTTACGGAGTGTTAAAGAGTGTGGCCCTACTCCCACTGAAGGATAACAAACCTCTGCAATAAAAATATCCATGATCATTGCACTAATATTTTTTTTTGCATACTGCTCTGTGGTGCACGCTGTTACATGGATTTGACTGAGTTTGTCAAAAGAAGGAGTCAGCAGAGGAGATTATTAAAAAACAACTTTAATATCTCAAATCGAAATACAATACAATAAAATAAAACAAGAATCAAGTTTTGTTGTGGTTGTATGGACACTCAATGGATAGAGGGCGCTGTGGAGAGTTTGGTTTATTTGAATTTTGTGCAAAGCTACATGAGGGTTATCTGCGCTAGCCGTCCCGAATTCAGCAGTGTAAGACTACAGGGAAGGCAGCTTGTCATCACCGCCCACCGCCAACTCTTGGGCTACTCTTTTACCACTGATTGACCGTGACGTTATAACGCCCCCACGGCTGAAAGGGCGAGCATGTTTGGTGTGATGGGGATTCGAATCCGCGACGTCAGATTACGAGTCGAATGCCTTAACCACCTGGCCATGCTGGGCCACTGTAGAGAAAACCTTTTTATAGTTCTTTCTCACGAGTTTTCTATAAACCACTCCCACCAGAAACTACAAGATATTAAAAAAAAGATATAAAAATATAAATAACATCACATGTTATTTTTAAACAAAATTAAAGAAAAAACCGGCAATATCTAAAAACCACAAAGTATTTGAAAGACTTCACCTAAAATATCGATCTAGTCTTATGAAACGTTTAGTGAAAATCTGCCTAAAATGGGAAAGCTTGACTTTTATTTCCAAAAATAATAATATTAACAAAAATAAGTGTCAAACCATTCGCGCTCGAAAGCAGGAGTGGGAAACCCCATGGGTCATTACACACTTTTGTGATAGAAAGACAGTTCTCTGCTTCAGGACATCACAAGTGGACTCACAGCTGTCTTTCCTGAAAAAGAATCGTGATTAAAGGTCAGTTAGTAGAGTCTAGTTCCTTGTGCAGCTGAACAAAAGGAAAATGAATTCGTTTGCTTCCAAATTCGGCTAAAGAAAAGAGAACACAACAATACCAAAAGTTTTGAAATATTTACATATTAACTAATGAGAGGAGTAACTGATGACTGGCAGTGTTATGTGCCACGTTATTTAATACAGGTTTCGTTATCACAGATATCCGTTAAACCTTAAAATTGTTTTACACACGTTCCATTATCGTAAAGCAGTGGTGAACTCCTTACATGTGTTGTGTTATCATATTCCATTTAACCTACTCATTGTCTTTCCCGTGTCTTATTATCACGTTTCTGTAAAACATTACTACACTCAAATTACTTGTATAAGTTCCCACTTCTTGTAGTTGTTTTGTTATTAAGCGTCGTTTGTAATGTCTTCACATTGTTTCACACATGTGTGATATTGATGTCCACTGATATCCAACGTAAGAGTTAAAAGTATCTGGAAAATTCTGGTCAACAAGTGTTGCGCAGAAATTAACTCAAATTAAAATTGCAAAGAAAATTCACGAACGTGAATTAATAACTGAAACATGAAAAAAAATAATATAATTGAATAACATTTCAACTACTGGCCTTAAGTATCACTGATTCGCATGTTGTATTTCAGAAGTCTCAGTGTACTGATTTGGTGCGTTTGTGTCGTTATGTATTATCGATCTGTGCATACTGACGCACCGGCTTGTCGGCACAAATAAAAGACGTGGCGCCATGATCTAGTCCCTTAGCAATTACGTAAAAATTTGGTTTACGACTAATTTCCAATCACTGGACAATTCAACGCCACCGTGGAAAAAATCTATGGATGGAGAAATGTGTCATAGCTTTTCCAAAGAGAAATATTTGTATAATAGGGACAATAAAGTATCTAGAGTCAAAGAACATACTTTAATAAGAAGGTTGTTTGGTTTGTTTTAAACTTCGCGCAAATTGGAATAACTCAGTAATAAATATGTATGTATGTTACTTACACTAAAATTAATAATTTATTATTTACGTGGATTAGTTACTCTCAGGTTTCTGCCATATTTGACCACTTTTGTAGTCTTTCTAAACACACGTGACATTTTTATATTGAGGTAATTGTTCCACATCCCTCCAGTGGGCCCCCCAGTGGCTCAGCAGTATGTCTGCGGACTTACACGCTAAAATCCGGGTTTCGATACCCGTGGTGGGCAGAGCACAGATAGCCCATTGTGTAGCTTTGTGCTTAATTCAAAACAACAACAACCCTCCAGTGGAACGGTGAAATGTCTGTGCACTTATAAATATAAAAAGCAGATTTCGTTACTCCTGGTGGGCAAAACAGAAATAACTCATGTTATATATTTATATTTAATTACAACCTAAATTATTATACGTACAACTGAGTCAGACGATACTGATATTCTCATAATTTTCAAGAGAAATAAAACTATTTTTAATTTTAACGTGGAAATTACTTTGCACTTGGAGTGTTTAACATTGTAGACTTTTTATGTTTATGGAGAAACTTTTAGTGAAAATACTTCGTTAAAAATTTTGATTTTTTTTCTACAAGTGACTTAATAATTACTAGAAGCTTGCAAAACTTCGTAAAGAAACAAAAAAACATAGTAATATTCTATAAAAAAACAATAAACTGTTGAATTTAAAATTGTCACCAATTGCTTACAATATATCTTTACAAGTGATTCCTTGACAAAATATGTGGATGGAATAGTCTGTGGGGTTAATGGGAAGAAAAGAATCAGAGTATGCTACTCAGGAGTACAGGTGGAGGATATATCTAATAGAGCGGGAGGTATAATAAAGGGAGCTAGCAGAAATACAGTTTTTGTGGTGCATATTGGTAAAGATGGATCAAGGGAGCTAATTAATAAGTACAATGGCTTTATAAAGTCGTTTAAGGAAAAAGATAATAATTTTGTTAGGAATACTGCCTGGACTGAGCTGTTAGAACAAAATTGTAAGAAGGTCAGTAAGACTAAATGCTGGGCTTAAGTTAGTATGTAAGGATGAGCAGATAGGTTGGTTGGATTGTGGGATCAGTTCAGCTGAAGAAGAATGCTTTTTGGAATGGATTATTTATATATAAATTAGAGAGGCTGGCTTGTTTGCTGTAGCTATTAACTCAGGTGTGAGGGAAGTTTCAATTTTACTGGGCAATGGTAAGAGTCAGGAAAACTATATGTAAAAAGAATAGGAGGCAGAGAAACGTTTAACATAGGAAATGAGTATAGTAGTTATAAGGATAGGTTTAGTTGTTACTAGTGTAATGTCAGGAGTATAAGGTATAAAATAGATGAATTTAGAACATTGGTAGGAATGGAAGATTTTGGTACAGTTGGAATAACTGAAACATAGTTAAACACAGATTATGTTGATGATTTATTTATTTTAAATACAGGGTACAGATTGTTTGATAAGGATATAGTACTAAAGAGAGAGTTAAAATAGCTTTATTCGTAAAATGTGAATTACATCCTTTTGAACTTGAGGCTATCAAAGATAACAGCAAGAAGGTTGAACCCATTACGTTTTTTATTAGCGGATTTAAAAGGAAAAGGCTTTCAGTGGGAATTTGTCTCAGGCCACCAGATGATGTTGATGAAATTAGTGACAAACTTTACAGAAGAGTAATATTTCAGCTGTTAACAAAGTCATAATAATGGACAATTTTAATTTCAGATATAGATTGGAAAATGCTAGAGTCAAATCATGAGAGAAAAAGATTTTTAGAAGTTGTTCAAGATGGCTTACTAGAAGGTACGTACTAGAAACAATGATACTTTAGATATATTGTTAATTTTAAATATAGAAATGATTGAGAAGTTTGAAACTGTGGAACACCTGGGTGCAACTGATCATTGCTCCATTAGGTTTAATGTTTTGCTTCACATGGAGATGAGGAATAATGATATTTTGGATACAGATTACAAAAAGCAAATGTTGAAGGATGCGACAAGAATTACCTGTTGTGAATTGGCAGCTGAGTTACTTGGAGACACTGATCACGTGTGGAAAATTTATAAATATTCAAGGTAAATATATTTTCTATAGAAGGAGAAGGGTAGTTGTAAATGAAAACGAAAAAGATTTAGGTACAAAGAGTATGAGATAAAAATAACGAAAAACATAACAACTTAAATTGACTGGTATGACAGAAGACTTAGAAGGTTTTAGAAAAGGAAGAACACTGGTGAAATTAGGACACTAAAATGGATGTGTGACAACAGGTTGAGTGAAAATGTAAAATTTAACAGTAACATTTATCTAAATGTAATAAGAGTAAACAAAATGTTAGAATGTGAGCTGGAACCTCGAGGGATGGTAAAAGGAGACTAATACTTGATGAATATGAGATGATTGCGGTATTAAATTTTATTTTCTTACGATTTTTACTAATAATGGCTTAATCAGTATTACACATTTTGAACAGTTGATAAATGAAAACAAAAGCTTTGTATTAATTCTGAGCTGGTTAGTGAAGAAAGGGAAGTTTAAAGAACGAAATGGACAAGTAAATATTTTCTCAAGGATTTTGAAGGAAGTTAAGGATTGACTATGTGAGCCAATTTTACTATTTTTTGTCAGTCCTTGGATAAGAAGGATTAGAAATTAACTAATCTAATTCTTTCTTTCAAAGAAGGTGATAGAAATTGTCCCACTTATTATAGATCTTTAATCATGCACAAATTATGAAAAAAAACGTTTGGAAAGCCTTATAAAAGACGATTCGTAGAGCCATTTACTAAATTTCAGAATTTATTAGAATTGGATAGTCAATATGGTTTCACTAAGGAAAAATCTTGCTACATAAATCTTTCGAAATTATTTTAAAAAGTTTCTGTTTATATAGATGGGGGTTAATAGGTACATATGTCGTGTGTGTTGATTTTAAAAAAAGCAGTCGACGAGGTGCCACATAAAAGGCTTATAAACATATCTCTATAAATGTTGGGGAATAACTTAGCAAATTGGATAAAAGAGTGACTGAACTGAAGAAAACAGAGAGTTAATATAAATAGAGTTCAGTCAAACTAGGTTAATGTCATGCGTGGGGTACCTCATGGTTTATAGCTCGGAATTTTGCTCCTTTATATTCAAATAATCAATAAATTACTTATATTTGTTTACAATATTTAGGTTACGAGTGTTGCTGCCTGTGAGAAGGACTTATATTATTTAGTGAGTTTGGTAAACAAATAGCAAATGAGTTTTCATTTTAATAAGCACAAGGTAATGCATGTGGGTTATCATAATTTCGGTGGAAATAATATAAAAAAATAAAAGAAAGGAATCTTGGTATAGTGGTTGATTAGTCTCTTAAGCCATTCAAGCAGTGTGCTGTTGCTAGGGGGAGGACAATTAGGATCTTTGGTTACATAATATTTACAGAAATCCTGAACTCAAGTCTAAAAAGGTTATGATTTTATTGTGTATATCACTGATTTGACCACATTTAGAGTATAGTGTTCAATCTTGGGCTCCTTACCTTACGAAAGGCATTGAGTTATTGAAAAAGGTTCACAAGAGAGCTGCTAGAATGGTGCTTGCAATGGATAAGTTAAGATCTCAGAAATTATTTTCTCTTGAAAAAAAACGAGTTAGAGTGGATCTGATCGAGGTATTTAAGATGGTTAAGGGAATTGACGATGTTGAAGCATCAAAACTTTCATACTTAATGGTGAAGATGTTAAAAATAGGGGTCAAAAATATAAAAGTTGGCAGGGTAGAGGTCATCTTCAACTAAGATAATTTTTCTTAATAAAACATTTGGCCTCTATATCTTGTGATGGCTATAAATTTAAGTGAGCTTAAGAAAATGTTTGATAACCATTTAAATGATAAGACCTGGTTTTAAATGTTTTATATTTAATAGTCTTAGTTTAGTTTAGAGGATGAGACAGTTTACATAGACCAATATGTCCTTTGTTGTCCTTTAACATTATGTTATGTTCGGTCTTCATGATTTTATATTTGTGTACGCGAGCTGTTAGCAGTTCCCAGAAAACAAAATCCACAATAGTCAATTACGGGAATCTTAGGGCCCATTTATGGTAACTACGCCTGCCAGCACAGTGTTCTAGGAAGGTGTCATTCGATTAATCACGAACTTCTGAGCTGTAAATCACCTGTGGTTCCAGACTTCTCGGACACCTTAAGTTACTTTCAAAAAGTAGACTTAATTGTTCCTTGTTGTTTAGAAAAATTATGTTATTTAAAGTTAATATTGTATGATTTCTATGGTGTTTTGTAACAAAGTTTTGATACTAGTTTTATAAATGGTTACCTGAAGATAACTGGTTCGTAATAGAGCCGAAAAGTTACAACCTAAATGAAGTAATTACCATACATCTTCAAAATATTTTTTAACTTTACAACATTAGAAACAACAAAACGAACGATAAGTAGGTAACACCTCAAAAGAAATTTAGAGAAGCTTGAAAAAAGTAATTAATTTAATTTATCCTCACACTTCATAACTAAATTGTATGTTTAAATCAAGTTTGTTTGTTGTTAAGCGCAAAACATAAGTGTTCCGTCTATTGAGTAATAATATTACTACAATTTCTGAAAATATTTCAAATCCATTATGAACACATAATCTTTGGGCACAGTTAACGAAATGAATATTTACATGTTAACACTTAACTTTTTAACTGTTTCATATTTCAGAACCTTCGTTATATCTATGAATTTTAATAACATAATGCTTAACAATTATTTAAAAAAATAGAAAATGGCATTAATAAGAAGAATATCGCAGTATCAATTTGGTAATAATATTATGGGACAAAACGTACATAATAAATTACATAAAAATCAGTTCATTATATATTGTTAATAATTAGAGGTACGAAAACTAATAGATTGACTTTGTAGCTTAATAAGTAATTACATCAGGAAAGCCAATATCAAATTTAGATTTAATCGAACACATTTTATTAAATAACTAATAAACTGCTAAAAAATAATTAAAGGAACAAGTGCGTTTTATTATATGATTTATCTCGGTGTTCAAAATGTGATAACAGTTTTATTTTTTGAGTTAATTTGCCTCATTTTAGTTCCATCTGTATCAATTTTTTGAAGTGTGATGAACGGTAAAACATGGAGAAATAAAATTTTCAAAAAGGACTAATATCACCAAAACTGATATCCCGTATGAAACAATACTTTAAACAGTTTACATGCGTTTATTCGAGAAATGTTTGAAACATTCAATATCTAGTGTGACCTCCACGGGCTGTGAGTGTGCCTGACGACACCGATTTGGCACACTTCGAATCTGTCTGTCAATGTTATCTTGGGGTATGGCAGCCCATTCGTCTACCAGGGCTTTCCGGAGTTCCTGTACATTCTAAGGAGGGCGCTGGTGTTCATTAACACGCCTCGACATATCCCAACAATGTTCAATTGAATTTAAATTTGGAGATCTGGCGGGCCACTCAAAAGTCTCTGTTTCTTCCTCGTCAAGGAAGTCCATACACAATCTGGCGACGTGGGTTTGCGCGTTAAACTGCATGAGAATAAACCCATCGCCGATTGTACCGGTAAAAGGCCTCAAAATTGGTTCCATAATTTCGTCTCTATATCGTTGTGCGATCAGAGCACCCCTGTCGAGTATGAGTAAGTCCTTGCAGCTAGCTACCCAAGCATATGCCTGCCGAGATCATATGGGTGCACGGTGTCGTGCTGTCAGAATACGTCTCTTACAGGCCGCCTGGCGCTAAGGCGTCCTTCGTGCAGACGATTGCGAACTGTTTCGTTCGGCACACGGGTTCCAGTCGAATGCTGAAGGTCATTTCGCAGTGACCGAGCTGTATCTAACCTGTCCCATAGAGCAATAGTCATGATGTATCTGTCTTCTGTGGCTGTTGTGCAGCGATGACGGCCTTGACCTGGTCTTCTGCCATAAGAGTTCGTCTCCTGGTAGCGTTGCCAAAGGCAACAGATGATGCTTGTTGACATATTGACAGGCTGTGCCACCCTCCCTTGGATCTGGCCATCCTCCAGCATCTGAGTTGTCCTGGTTACCTCGTTCTTTGTCAGATGGCGCCTCACTGCTTGAGTACACAAGATGAAAGCACACAGTGACGAAACGAGTCGGAAAAGATCCATGTTGGTGTTTGTTTCGAGAATTAATGAAAAATGCATAGTTTCACGTAACAGCCTTTTATAGCGAACCTTGAGTTGTATTCTCCATGAGTGAGGTGAATTTCGTATGGGTTACTTCAAAAGTCACTCACAAGCTTACAAAATACACTTGTAGACGAACGGATGTTTTTCATACATAAATTTAGTCATGACAAAAATATTCTGAAATATGTACTTGTTTCTTTAAATTTTTTGAGCAGTATATATTGATTAATAATTAAATAATCATTTCGATGTTCATCAATTGAATCACTATCGAATTATTTAGATTTTAAGAGGTGATTGTTTGTAAATTTGTTTTAGGAAACAACGAGTCATAAGTTTGAAATGGTGAATAAAACTTTGGGTCAACTGTACCTATTTTGGGATTAAGGACCGTTGGGAAGGCTAAAGCTACCAATAAATATATGCAGTAGCATACTCATTAAATAATTTTTTGGACAAGACTGAGGTACCAACAGCATTATGAGTGCACTGGTTGTTGATAATATTCGGTAAATGAGCTAAAACAAAGGTAAATTGGAAGCCCTACTGGAAAACACGAACAAAGAATCATGGAACATTTCATCGTTATGTCCCACGTACTCCAACAGCAACAACTAAACTAATGATATGTTGTTAATAAAATATTCACAAAAGAAAAGTATTCATTGTATTCTAATTCTGGGACAAAATAAAAGAATTATATGAGTTTTGAAACATTTCACCACAGAACTAAAATAACCAAAGCAAGTCTATCATTTAACGAAATTTTTTCGAAATTGTGTTTGTTATTAAGCACTAAAATACACAGCAAGTTATATGCTAGTAATTAAAAAACAACAACCAAAAACAGTCGTTTTTGAAAAATGTAATTAAAGAAGAGAATTAAAATCTTTGTTCCTTACATCTACAAGTTCTGTGAATCCTTTACAAGTATGCATTTAGTTTACAAACATTACACAACTGTCGTAAAAGTGTTTTGGTTTTAAAAGAAGTATTATACAATGTAGTTTAGTGCTAATAAAATAACACAAACTCCCAAGTAAAGGAACTGCATATATAAATCTAGTTTATTTCAACAAGCTCTACAGTTTAAAATCAACTGTAGATAATAAAAAGGGAGTGCAAACAATTATTTTTCAAATTGGTAATAACATCAAAATTAGTATTGACCGATTACGTATATTTTTGGATCTCTTATCACAATAGTAAATGATCTGATAAACTATACAAAATGCGTGATTCGGATCGTACTGTTAAAGGGGAGGGCTAAAGGTACAAATAAATATATGCAGTATGATACTGACTAATAATTATTTTAATACTTTATTAGACCATAAGGGGCATCATAATCTGTTGCATCATCATAATAATTGTTTTTGTTAACATTTTGTATATAGGTTAAAAAGACAAAAAATAAATTCACATAAAATTCCACCGACACGTAACTCTGTGACATTACATCTGTTTCACGTGAAATGACTTTGAATCAGAGTTATTTCACCCTAATATACACCACTTTACATGTGAGTGTAAAAAAGGGAGAAATACACAAATCTGGCGGCTAGAGTATTGCTAACGAATAAACAAAAATCACCATCTTCCTGATATTCCCACAACGTTATTGGCAAGAATTCACGAGTCAGTTTTACGGAATTATGTTTATTTAATACTGAAGTCTTGTCACACACAGCTTGCCATGTTAGTAACTTATTTACGTAGTTTTTGTGAGATATATAACAAAATAACAAACGTTTCTCGTATGCCATTTAGAAACCTGATAGTTGTACGTAAACACCAGGGGGCGTGAGTTTTTATACCGTGTTTTAGTTTTTCTACAACTCGTATATTACTTGATAAAATATATAGGTAACTTACAAACAAGGGGTTCCCTTTGGGATTTGTATATATTACCTAGAGTCAAAGTGCTATGACATTTTGTATGGAGATATCTTCTAACTGTTACAGACACCAGAAAACTTGGTCATATCGAATTTATTCTCACTCAAGGAAAATGCTACTTACTCTAGCAATCAGTTTTAAACTATTATGATAGAGAAGATGGATGACTTGTATGTTAACACTTAACAAAGTAAACGGCTACTAGTGTAACAACTCCAACACTAACAACCAGTGTTAGAACAATACTATATAAACCTTTTTAAGATTATAGTACTAACATATATCTCAAAAAGTTATTGTAATGAGTTTTAGAGATCATGAATTTATTTGTAAGATAACAATACTACAATACAGTTATGAATACTGTTATAGAGACAATTACACTATTTTACAATTGTCAGTATTATCAAAAGGACCATTAGAAAGATAGTAAGGTTATTATACAACCATTATTATAATAACACTGGTGTGAAAACTGTTACAGAGACAGTAACACTATTTTACAATTGTCAGTATTATCAAAAGGACCATTAGAAAGATAGTAAGGTTATTATACAACCATTGTTATAATAACACTGGTGTGAAAACTGTTACAGAGACAGTAACACTATTTTACAATTGTCAGTATTATCAAAAGGACCATTAGAAAGATAGTAAGGTTATTATACAACCATTGTTATAATAACACTGGTGTGAAAACTGTTACAGAGACAGTAACACTATTTTACAATTGTCAGTATTATCAAAAGGACCATTAGAAAGATAGTAAGGTTATTATACAACCATTGTTATAATAACACTGGTGTGAAAACTGTTACAGAGACAGTAACACTATTTTACAATTGTCAGTATTATCAAAAGGACCATTAAAAGATAGTAAGGTTATTATACAACCATTGTTATAATAACACTGGTGTGAAAACTGTTACAGAGACAGTAACACTATTTTACAATTGTCAGTATTATCAAAAGGACCATTAGAAAGATAGTAAGGTTATTATACAACCATTGTTATAACAATACTAGTGTGAACAATGTTAGATTACAATACTGTTTTACATATATTAGTATATAAACAGTGTAATGCTATTCTAAAACTTCCATTGTGTAAAATTCAAAGAATATTACACTTCATTAACCTCACAGTAGGAAACTGAGGTAAATGTCCACTGTATTTTTAAGGTGAATTCTGAAAATAGTTACTGAAATAGTGTAGTTCTGATTCATGTTAATAACTGTGCAAAAATACCAAGATACTGATGAAAAGCTTTTAATATAAATCATTAAATATTTAGAATGAAAACAACCCTGAAGGTAATGAGTAAAGTAATGAATAAAAAAGTGAATCATATAAATGTAAGACAATACATTAATAATGAAATTTACATTTGAGTGTTAGAATAATATAAAAATCAATACCTATTCAGCAACTGAGCCCAAAATTCTTGTTGGATAATAAATAGTATGCTAAAGTTCCTTTTTATACATTGTCAAAAGGCTTGAGTAATATGCACAGTAAACAATATTGTAAAAATGTTTTGCTTTGTAAATGACAAACTAGTTCTGCAAAAGCCTGGGTTTTTAATATATCTATATTACATACAATATTGTGTTGGCTTTTTAAATTAGAAGTGTATTGAGAATTTTATTTAACTTCAGTGTATGTCAGGCTTCAATTATGTGTTGCCTGTCATAACTGACTCTCTGTTACAGATATTTCGTCTATGAAGTTACTGCTGGAACTCAGTGAGAATTTAGTCTGTTGATGATGGTGTGTAGGATGATCATGAGTTTCACCCTTAGGTTCAACTGGAGTTCCTTCATCACATTCATCAATAGTGCCACACACCAGGTGAGAACAGGAGGAAAATAGGGGTGATGAAGACCTGTGCAGAGTTTGACTGTTCATTAGTGATGTCAAAGGTCTGTCATTTAAAGCAACTGTCACTTGATCACAGGAATAATTGTCCTGGGTTAAATTGATGCAACTAGTGGTCTTTAGGTCTGCAGGATCATAACTGAAATTCAAAGGTTCAGAGCTATTGCAAACATGGGACTTATGAAGATTTTCTCCTGCCCAACTAGCTCGTTGACCAATAGATCTTAATTTTGGTCTTGCTAGCAGACTCAGATTGGTTCTACAGCTTGAGCTGTTCTGTGAACTTTCAAACATTCCATCTTGGCACTGACTGTTAGCATTCCAGTTTTGATTAACATTTGATGAACAAGATGTAGATATTCTACGTGATAACAAAGGTGAACTGACGTGTTTCACGACAACATGGTCAATTGGAGGTTTTCTCATCTAGAGAAAAAAATAAATTCTAACTTGATATATACTATTAAATTCATAATCTGGGTAAGAAAAACAAATACTATACAAGAATACAGAAAGTATGTAAATTATAATTATAGTGATTCAAATAATAAAACTTTAAAAGGAGTACATTAGGAATATTCAAAATATTCTAAATAAAGATAAATTGTTTAGCAATGCTCTAAGGAAACTGATAAAACTAATATTTTACTATAAAAATTACATAATATTTGACAATTTGAATATTTAAAGGTTAGGTCTGTAAAGGAACTGTAAAACATTCTATTGAAACTAAAGTAAAAAGTATACAGTAAAAAAACTACTAGTTCTACAGTAGTAACACAACTATCATTACTACATCTCTAATATATTATTAATAACTAGTATTTCCATCAAAGCCACTACTTCTGCCACTATTACAGCTATATTTTTGTTTATTTCTAAACACTAGCTAACCTATCTCCTACTGAACATTAAATATTAGAGAAGACACCACTATGAGATTCTCATAATGATAACCTACTAATACTAATTTGTGATTAATTACATGTGACATGGTTTGATAAGATAATAAAAAGTTTTAATATTCAAAGTTTGAATGGTGAGAATGACAGAGAGATGATGAGTGAAACATTTGCTAATTAAAAACTATTATTGTAAATATTCACTTAATCTTTTATTTGTGATTTAATATTATTCCTTTCAGAAGTCCCTAATATTGTCATTGTGAATAATGTTTTCTGGTTTGTGATTACTGCTATCACTGTTTTTCTACTTTTGATACTAACATTGTTGTGTTTCTGTATTTGAGTTTGGTTTGCAGATTGAGTTGTTTATTCACATAGTTCTAGCTAGGCATTCTTTTATTACTATTTAATATTTTTTATGACTGGTGTTTAATAAATTTTCCAATATCCTTGTAGTAATGTCATTATTTCATAAATTAGACTACTAATATAGCCACAGATATCACTACTAGGGATTAAAACCTGCCTGTACCAACCAGAACTCAGGTACTGGAAAACAGTACCAAGTTTTGTTATTTACTGTATTTATTTATACCTCAATTTGAAAAGTGCATGAAGAGGTATCTGTAATTGTAAAAATTTATTTGGTACTCCATCCATTATAAGGATAAGCCCTATAAAAGGTAAAATATTATGTGAAATACTCAAAAAAAGAATCTAAATACAGAATAAGATTCTAAAATCTATTAAAAAGAATACTGATGAATATATTTTAAAATTTAACTATATTACATCATCTTGATGATAAGAAACCCACTTGAAATAAAAATGTATCTCAGAACAGCTTCAGGTTAATCTGAAGACAACCTAGGAAGGTTGAAACGTTGTTCTCTCCTTGTCAATAAAAGTGTTAATACCCATACCAGCTGTACTAAGATACATATTTAAACTACACCTTGTCCACCTAGATGGTTTCTGGAATGGAAGTTGTATGTACTTAAAAATATAAAAATTAAATTTTTCTGTATGAAATTAGAAAAATACTATACAGATTGATTGTTTCATCAGTTAAAAAATAAGATTCAAGAATTGCAAGAAAAACATGTTATAGTTGCTATTAATAAGACTAACCATAATATTGGTATAATTGGTAAAATGTTTTATGCATTAATCATGATAAAATAAATCAATAGAACACAAACATTTAAACTTTTTAACCAATCCAAAGATACAGTAATTAATAATTTCATTAAATAAACTTTACTCTAAACAAAATCCTCATGTTTTTTTCCCAAACTTCTGGAATCTCTAATTAAATTTAGATTTATTTCTAATTCAGTAAGAACAATTAATAAACAACCTGCTATATTATTAAATAAATTACTTACTATAATGCGAGTGTTAATTATAAAAATACATACTTTTTGGATAATAAAAAATAATAAACCTATTTTAAAATATCTAAAAATTGTGAACAAATAAATATTCAAACATTTTATTTCACCACAATTCCATTAAAAGATTTAACCTTTATTTTAAATTCATTAATAGAACAGTTCTGTTATCCTTTTAGAGAACTGGAAGAAAAAACTTCAGCTCCAAAAATATAAAAGGTATATTAAGTTTTTGTATTTATAATAATTATATATTTTTCAATAACCAGGTTTTAAAACAAGTAATAATCATTCCAATGGGAGTTACTTATTCTACTTGCATAGCAAATTTATATCTTTACTATTATGAGAATAGATTTACTGAAAATTGCACAGATCCTGATATTTTTACCCTAACATACAGATATATATGATTTAATTAATATAAATAATCCTGAAATAAATAATGTTATCAACACCATTTATCCAGCAGAATTAGAAATTGAAAATAATTCAGTATCTATACATGAAGCACATTATTAAAATTTATAACCATTATCATTTTGCAGTTATTCAGATGTCATAAATTATATTATCAGTAATGTTGAAATGCTAATAAAAATTAATATTTAATCGATTTAATAAAGAAACTTTATAAAATTATTAAGCTATTCTGTAACAAATATAAGAATGTATTAAGTAAATATAAAGAAATAAAAATTAGAAAAAAATTATTAAAAATTTCTAATAACTATATTTAGGTATGAATGAGGTCATTTAATAATTTAACACTACTTTATACAGATGTACACCTTGCCATACATTTGTTTGTTTGTTTGTTTGTTTTGGAATTTCGCACAAAGCTACTCGAGGGCTACCTGTGCTAGCCGTCCCTAATTTAGCAGTGTAAGACTAGAGGGAAGGCAGCTAGTCATCACCACCCACCGCCAACTATCGGGCTGCTCTTTTACCAACGAATAGTGGGATTGACTGTCATATTATACACCCCCACAGCTGGGAGGGTGAGCATGTTTAGCGCGACGCGGGCGCTAACCCGCGACCCTCGGATTACGAGTGCACGCCTTAACGCGCTCGGCCATGCCATTTGATTGCCATACATAAAGGCTTGTTTAGAGCATGATAGTTGTAGTAGACTTAGTAATTGAGTTGTGGTTGGATGCTATACTAGTTTATTTAAATAAATGGGACCAGCTAGTATTTATGCTAATTTTATAGTGTTCACATTTTCCTTATTAAATGCTAAAAAAGTTTTTTTTATTTTCCCTTTTCTTAATTTCATCTTTCGAAGTTCTACTCAAATAAATGGTTGAGTCTAACAACACAAAATACATATTTTTTCTTTATGTTCATTGGCTTTAAGATTTTGACCAGCAGTGTATATACTTATTTTTACTACTACCCAAAAAGTAAGTTCCTGACAAGCTGTAACTAGTATTATGGAAAAAATCATAAATGCAGGGAAAGGATATTCTGCACCTAGAATTAGGAGTAGGATATGGAACTTGCACCTAATCTTAGGAACAGAGTTTGTACATCTTGTTTGTGGTATTGTGAGGTGGATTATGTCTTTGAAACTCCATTGTTGGAGAGGAAAAAAACCTCCTGCAACTGGAATTAACAACAACTACAGAAACCAGACATTACTAGGAGCATCTTGCTTAGGACAGACCTCCTCCAACCAACATTAATTGAATTGGGAAAAATCATCAAGGGGAAATAGAAGGAGTGAAACCAGGTGTTCCTTCTTTTCAATGAATGAATAATCATGAGTATGTATGGTACAGTAAATTTCTATATTCACTCAGGAGGAAGCCTTCATTGTCCACCACCCTAACATCTGGGAAGTGGTAAAGAACACTCAACCAGGATAAAAAGCAGGAATGTCATATCAAAGAAAGCCCAATGGTTTGTTAGAATTTTTTTTTTTAAAAAGTAGAATGGCACTGATTCATTTAATCCAAGGATCAGCAGAGATTGGAAGAAATCTTCTGTTTCACTCATAAAGTCCATGAGTCATGATCAACCATCACTTGAAAATTATTGATATATAGTTTTTATATATAGTAGAAATATCACTGGGTTAGCCACCTGTGATTTTGCAGAAACACATTATCTCAAGAGTGACCAGTATATTGCAAACAGTAAATAATATGGGTTTGAGGCAAAGTATGCCTGACCATTTAATCCCAGCTGCAGAATGGGATCCTAACAGCAATGATGAAAACTAGTAATTGAAAAAAATAAATAAATGAAAGGAGTGATGAGACTTACCTCAGTCAAAGATGAATGGGTGTATATAAAACAGTCATGGATGGAAAACTATATCCATCAGAGGAAGGTACAGGGACACATATTAGCTATGTATGACCAAAGTAGACAAATCCTTATTGAACAACCTGGTGCAGACAGATGAGAAGGGGACAGAAGCCATAATGAACAGACCAGAGGTGGGAGGTAGATCATCACCTTTGGTAAACTGCAGTGGAAGAAAGTCTGAAAAGTAAAATGCAAGATGAAGAGTCAGTCCTTGGGCTGAGGCAATGGACCTGATAAAAGCCAAGCATGTAAATGGAGTTCAGCAACATCTGGATGAATGACATCCAATCAAAACTGATGGAGTAAAGGCTCAGGCAGAGGTAAGGAGGGTTTGTACAAGTAAAGACCAAAGCAGAGAGAACCATGACAGCATGGGCCAAACTGGAATTATGAAGAAGACTAGAAATGGAGTGGTTTGAAGGAGAGAAAGAACTTTGAACATGAGTGAAATCAGGTGGTATTTACAGATCTAAAGACTCTTTCAATACTGACTAAATGCATCCACTACCAGAGCTAATGGAGACCAAAAGGAAGGAAGTTTGTTATTCCAACATGTTGCAAAAGCATTGATATGATATGTTTTCATGGAGGGACCACTCTAGGGAAAGAACCTGGTTAGGGCAAGATAATCAGTCTACAACCAGATACAAAGCACCAGAATGATGGCAAATTAAAAACCACCATGTTTTAAATATGAGCCCAGAAAAGAAAATCCAGTGTCTCAAAACATAGAGACCTTGGTTACTCCTTGCTTAGAGATATAACTGAGAGTGGAATTGACCATAAGCACCTTCCCCACAGGAGAAGAAGGAAGTGGGACAAAGCCTGGCAAAATGCTACAAGTTTGAGAACAATGTTGGTATGAAGGGCAGACTCAACAGACCACAAGCAGAAAATTCTTCAGAGTCGAGAAAAGTATCTCAACCCACTAAAAATGCATCTCTGAACATATATAACTCTGTATAGGGTGGAGTAAGGAGAACCCCACTGTTGTCTGGTACCTATTGAGCTATCAATGCAGGTTGGCCCTGATCTTGGAAGGAAGGGTAACTGGATGGCCCATGTAATCCATAGAGGAGGTCCACTGAAGTAAACAAATATGAGCTCAATCCATGGGAATAAGAGCTTCCAAGAAAGCCTACATCCCCAAAAGAGAGAGAGAGAGAACCTCTTGAAATGTAAAATAATGTGATTTTATTGAAATTGCTTGCTTCATATCGTGGAGATGAAGTTAAGAAGGTTTGGTCTGGCCAAAGTTTGAATTGAAGTAAATTCTTAGATAAATAAGGTCTTGAGTGAGGGTGTGAAGAAACTTCTTTATCTTGATCAGATAAAACTACCAAAGGAAGAGATAGGATTCCATAGTAAAGTGAGGAGGGTCCTAAAAATAATTGAACCAAGATAGATCAATGATGGATCTCTAATATTTTGTCTTATTGGAGTCCATGAAGAGATAGGGACAAAATCTGGATGAAATGAGTGCACCTGCTTAATATCTTCTTTGTATAATAGGTCTTGGAAAGCTTTGGTAAGTTGACTTAGAGTTGAGGGATCCTGGGAAGGAAGAAAGAAAAAAGGAGGTGACCCATGGATCTTTTGTGAAATACTACAACACTGCCAAAAAGTGGAGCAACCTACCCCTCACCAGTCTGGAAACCTCTATGTTACTGATAATGATTGCATCTGTGAGCCTTGGTGCAGGAAAAACGAGAATAAGGAGATGAATGCCAGGAGTAGGGTAAGGGTCTAGGTGAGAAAGGAGTGCAGGAAACAAGGACAGGCAAATCCTGGTAGGAAATGGGAAGTTGATATGACAGTGTAGTCAGGGAAGACAAGGAAGAACATAAATAATCCAAATCAATCCTGAATTCCAAGGAATGAGGATGACCCCAAAATGGTATTGCATATAAAGAGGGTCTGATGTAGATCTTATAGTAAAGAATGCATACCTCCCCAATAAGCCCCAACAACACAGAAGCCAGGTATTGAAGGAAATGGTGGAGGCTGATAGACAAGCCACACTGAACCAAAAAAAGAGGCCCTGAGCTCATCTGAAAAAAATTGAAAGAATTGATGAAAATCATCAGACAGTAATTGGAGAGATGAAAGGTAATATAATGAAGAGAGAAAGGAGAATTCTAGAGAAATGAGCCTGACTAAAATGGATTGAAGTGCCTGGATTCAAACCTTATACAGGAATAGAGGATCTAAATACTTAGAATCTAAAAATGGACCCACAGCACAATTGTAAGCCAATGCATATTGATTCAACAAATCAGAGGGATGGGGCATGCCCACATCCAACTGAAATTAGGTTTAAAATTTCTGAAAATTTTAAAATCGTATGTTGAGTGAGGGAGGAAAAATATACCAATCAGAAGTTGGAATTTCACTCAGTAAAGAAAGGGAGGCATCAAAGTTAATGAAAAAATACTTAAAATACTATTTAACATACTACACAGCTGATTAACAAGTTGTTGAAAAAGGAGTGGAAGTTGAAACCATTGGAATAGTTGTAGAATGTGACCAAAAAAGGAAGCTACTGGAAAAAGAGACTCCAAATTTTTGTCATCCTGATGGTATCCTTCCTCAGAAACATGTTCAGGATGAAAAGGGTGAGAAATTGCTGGCTGAACGTAGGATTCTAACTCCATAAAAATTAAAATGTGTACTTTCTCAGCAGATAAACTTAAACCCTAGTCTTTGGGAGTTGTTGAATTTACACAACTGACTATCATGAGAATTTTGGTTTGTGACACACTAAACCTTTAATTCATATTAATAACACGTACAATTTGGAAAATGGAAAAATTTCAAATACAAGATTATGAAAACAATTGCAACCAAGAATTAAAATGTAAACTGTTGAATAAAAACTTTGGAAACAACAAAAAATTACAATCAGAAACTGTACTCATACTTGGAAAATACAACACATGTCTGAACGATGGTGTACCAAATGATAAAGTGAGCAATGAGCAGGAACAGCAGAGGGAGCCAGTTGTGACAGTAAAGGTGGCACAATACTAGTGGTGGAGAGTATAATCCCATGATATGTACATGTTCAGAGAAGGTGCAAAATTGATGGTGCATACAGACAAGTGCACTGTAGGGGAATTTTTTTTAGTAGTGCTTAGAGGGCAGATGAACATCAAGACAGCTTTGTATGAAAGTAGGTAAGACTGTAAGTGATCAATACTTATTTATTTACGAACACAAATATAGTGTGTGTACTTGCTCTAAGAACACTGGATGGTCATTTACATTGGATTAGGTATTTTTGACTATCAGGAAAATAAAAACATCCATCAGAATGTTTAAATTTAACTTTCCTTACCTTGCAGGTAATATTGGGTGTACACAGAGTAATTAATATTGCCCACATGTCTTGTCATTCTCATTTAAGAATGGGGGGCTTGACATGGCCAGGTGGTTAAGGCACTCGGCTCATAATCTAAGGGTTATGGGTTTGAATCCCCATCACACGAAACATGCTCCCCCTTTCAGCCATTGGGACGTTATAATGTGACAGTAAATCCCACTATTCATTGGTAAAAGAGTTGTCCAAGAGTTGGCAGTGGGTGTAGATGACTAGCTGCCTTCACTCTAGTCTTACACTGCTAAATTAGGGATGGCTAGCACAGATAGCCTTTGAGTAGTTTTGCACCATCTAAATTACTATTGAAAGACACTACTGCATACATTTTTGCACAAGTTGGAGTACCAGTGCAATATCACCTATGGGTAAAAATATTAAAATGAAAAAGAATAGCCAGAATGACTGTAACTTTATGACTTTCTTGCCCATGCATTATGGGAAACCTGCACATATACAGAATAAATGATAAATTAGTACAGCACTATATTAAAATAAGAAGATAGAACCATAAACCACATTAGCCCCACCAAAACTAGAACTTATACCATTTACACTTCTACTAGTGGTACTGCTATTAGTACCATTACTTCTACAACACTACTGTTGCTAACAGTGGTGCTTCATATAAAAACTATTGCTATTACTACTATTACTGTTACTTGTGTTACCACCATACAGAGCATTAATTATGTTATATCAAAACAATTTTCAATATGAAAACCAGCAAGTCACATGATAAACATATAAATCCACAAAGGAATGATGTGCATCAGAACTACATTTTGACATTGTTTGACATTTCACAGGTAGTACGATGTCACCAAAAACATCTTTTGTGAAGAGTAAATAGCAGCCCTTTCCAACACAAAGTATTAATATACTTAAATCATGGATTTGGAATTTTTAAGATGGGGATATTCTTTCTCCATAATAGCATTGTAGAACAAAAGAATAAGGTCACTCTTTGAAATTAAGGGCCATTTAGAAAGAGACCTGAAATAAGTGATATCCCAGGTGTGGTAAGCAAATTGTGATATCTTATAACAGGAAAGATTTTGTAAGCACAAAAAGTAGTAATACAAATCTTTTCATTATTCTATACAACAGTCATAATGAAAAAGAATCTGTACCTGGAAAAGTGACACAAGTCATATGTCAGAAGTTGTTTGCACAACATATCTGTTCAACCATCTTATACTTCGGGCAGCTGGAAAATGAAACAGATATTCATGCTATTCTATATGAAGATATGTCAGTCAAGTCATTATATCCAGCACTTTTATATATAGGTGTGGTCAGATTAATGAAACAGGTTCCACGAATTCATCATCCTTATACACTA
This sequence comes from Carcinoscorpius rotundicauda, assembly GCA_011833715.1. Taxonomy (NCBI): domain Eukaryota; kingdom Metazoa; phylum Arthropoda; class Merostomata; order Xiphosura; family Limulidae; genus Carcinoscorpius; species Carcinoscorpius rotundicauda. The sequence continues at coordinate 126,403,122 of CM022391.1, read as the reverse complement.
GATGAATTATGGATAGACAGCTGAGAGGAGTGGTGTGCTTTGGACATAACAGCCTTGTGATAAAGCCTTTTATGATTATAATGGAAACTATGCTGTAGAGTTATTGTCAAGATGCAGGTGGAGCATGATTATATATGGTAAAACGAACTTTAGCAACACAACAAGACTACAGAGTTAATCTCTGTATTGTTATCGACTGTTTCTACATTTTTGGAGTATATATTAGTGCAAGTTGTTTGTAATTTAATTTTAAGTAAGTTAAGGCTTTGAAATTACTTTCACTTGGGTCGAAGATAAATTTATATTTTTTAATAAACTGAAATGATGGGGGTGAGTCTTCAAAATAATTTTTAATATCATGTATTCAACCTCTGTTTTATTAAATACTAGGTGTTCTGCTAAAACTACTAGTTACACTTATGAATATTCCATGCATTTCTATCATCTTACAATATTATAGTATTTATTCTGATTTATCATTTATTCTGTACAAGTGCAGATTTCACATGACAAACTGTCAAGAAATCCATTAAATTGCTTTCTTCTAGCAGCCTTTATTTTTTGTCAATACTGCAAATTGTGCAATGGTAGTTCAGATGATATACAGAGATTATGGTCTTATTTCTATTGAAATAAGAATGGTTCATTGCAAATAAAACGCTATAGTTTTGGATAAATCTGAGTTTTTTGCAAACTACAGAATGTTGCCTTTAAACAGCCTAGAACACAATTTTGAAGAGTAAGTTTGTAAGATTATACATTAAAAGTGACAATCTATTATATGTTATAATGTAGTTATAAATATTGTGATTGTAATATGAACTGTTCACTGGACTTTGTGTCCAAGCCATTTATTCCATATCAAATCAACTTGGTCAGTATGAGATTTAGTATTAATTTGTAATCAATATTCTGATCAAATCTACTGTTATTAAATGGATCTATATAATAGTTCATGAAAATTGATCCAGTTTCACTTGAATATATCCAACTGCTAATACTTCTACTAATGTAATTACTACTACAGCACTAGTACTAACACTAGTGTCTTTAACAAAACTGCTAATACTTCTACTAATGTAATTACTACTACAGCACTAGTACTAACACTAGTGTCTTTGACAAAACTGCTAACACTTCTACTAATGTAATTACTACTACAGCACTATTACTAACACTAGTGTCTTTAACAAAACTGCTAATACTTCTACTAATGCTATTACAAGTACCGATAATAAAAGTTAGGCAAGTGTTGCAGAGCACCCTGAAACCGAGCAAACAATACATATCCAGCATCCCAAGTTATTTGGAAACATTGGTTCTAATAAAGGTAACTAATTCTGCTATCACTTTTACTAAATACTACTAGTTCCATGTAAACTACTATTTCATATCTGTACCACTTTTATTAGCATCATTACCACTACTGTGGATACTTATTATGTAAAGAAATGTTGTAATAAATTGCTTAATAATAAATAAGTATATATGTTTTGTATTAGTACATCTGAACTAGTACAGACAGTAGTGAATTTTATTAATAAAACTCAGTTTATATTGGTATGTAATAGATTATTTTACAAAAACAATTTGTTTCATCAGGATCTATAAAGTTGCAAATGTCAAAACCAGAAATAAATGTTTTAATATGAACAAACTTAAAATATCCATCAGTAAATAAGTTATGACATAAAAATCTTGAAAACCACCAAGATATTTAAAATTATTTTCTTAAAGTAGCAAAACCTGTCTTTGAGTTCCTGAAAAAAAACGAAAAACATGGCTGCTAAAATAACTCTGTGATGCCCATTAAAAACTGACACTCATCCAAACTTATAACATTTAACAGTACTAAGATACCCTTTAATAAGTCTTGAAGTGGTTTATTTCAGCACTGTTTTAAAATTAGCTTTAATAATACTTATTACTCAAACTTACCTTGACAGAGCCAAGAGGCTCAAGAAAACTGACAACAGGTTGACTGGAAAACATACGATTGAAGTTTGTTTCTCTATTGAGCAGTTCTAATCGAAGATTCTTTTTTTCTTCCTGAAAACAAAAATATATTTTTCTAAATCTTTAAAAGCTTCAGATTAATTCACATTCAGAGTATAATTTTTTCACATCATCCAATGATAAAAAGCTTGCAATTTGTTTAAACTCTGTTAAAAGAAAATTTTCCAATATAAACGTTTTATGCTTTTGCATGTAATAAAAAGGGAACCTTTTAATCTATAAGCTCATTAGAAGTGAGGGGTATTTGAATAGGAATGAATAATGTATGAGAAGAAATGCTAGAGAAAAATGGGATGTCATTTTTGTAGACTTCAGGTAATCTGTATCATAACATAAGGTATGGGGCCTGAGCGGTAAATATCTCCAACAAAGTTTTCTGAAATGTAATTGCATTGTTTTTTAATTTTTTAATGCTTGTTGTGTTTTGTCTTCCCATATTAAGTTAGCTTTACAATCCAGGTTACATGTTTTCCAAAGATAAATGAGGTTACAACTGTAAAGGGAGAAAGCTAATCTACATGGTTATCACCAATACACATGTTCTTTGTTATAAGAGTTTGTTATTACACAGACCTCTAGTTTTCATCAATCTATAAAAGGAAGAATTTATCTAACAGCTAGAGAAGTGTAAGAAAACCCCATCTTTACTAATATGAAAGTTTCTTGTTATAAGTTAGCACTAATCGAAGTCATACCTAAAGTTAAATAAAGCAAACATACAGAAAGAAGAAACATTGTATAAGTAATTACTGACAATAAAACTCCAGTTTAATCAGAGGTCTTTAGCTTAATATTGACAGTGAAAGGAAATCCACTGTTTAATTAAAGCTCTGAAATTTATCTGCCATTTAGAAAGAATGATATATCTAAATGAACTAAATTAACATGAGAGTTATTGAATAGGCTTTTCAAATAACTGGAGGTTTATTCACAAATTTGTTTATGGATTAATACTAAAATTTTTACTGGTTGAGTTGATGTTAAACAGAATAATAAGAATGGATAAAAACAAGATATGCAATCTTTACCCATTCTAGACAATTAACCTTTACTCCAGACTTTATCAATTGAGAAATAGTCAAAGTTCAAGAATGACTAAAAGCAACATTTCTTTGTTTGCAAAAAACCTAGAGTGACATGCACAATTCAGTGATCATAACCTGTAGAGGTAACCTGATCAACCACTGAAGGATACTACTGTCAATGTTATTACACAATGCACTACACTTGTGTGTAGGAGCCAAAGGAGCGATGATAGTAGTGGTTTCTTTTACCTGCTCTCAACACCCAGCTCTTAAAGTCCTTCCACAATGTTTCACATTACTAATTAACTGACAGTCGTTGGCTGCAGAGGTGTCTGATGGGATGAAGTTTTAAGGTCACAGATCAAAGTTGGAAGTGAGTATAACTCAAGAAACTGCTCTTCATACCAGTCTTTTACACAGTATATCACACAATGACCATAACCTCTAGATTATATATAACCTGAACAACCACTGAAGAACACTGCTGTTGACATTATTACATAATTATGAATTAAGTTACGTTCTCCCCAGTAGTACCTACTTCAAGAACAAAGGTAATTTGAAACAAGATCTATTTAACAGTTTTTCAACCATGTGTTACACAAAACCTACACATATTCAGAAAAAAGAATGAATTTAGAATAACTGTTAAACTCTATAAGACAGAAATCCATGGTATATTGTAGTGTAACAAAAAGTTTTTATAGATCTCTATACTGATATGAATGATTTTTTAATAAAATTTGGTGATGATACAATATTATGGGTTTGATATAATTTTTAACCATAATTTGATTTTAAGTATACATCACTGTCATGTGTTAAGTTTAATTTTAATCCACTTTCACAGATGTTTATATGATATGCACAAGTCATGACAAGAATGTTACTGGCTGGGAGTCCTAATCCTTATCATAGTGTGAAGAACATAATATCATATTTAAAAAAAAAAAGTTTAAAACCATCAGAAGGTTGTTTTATTATAATATAACCTGAAGTTTGCACACTGAGGCCTCCTTGTCTGTAAGGCTCTTCTGTAACTGACGAATAACTTCCAAATCTTCTGGACGAGAATTACGAGTAGCACATCTTTGTTCTGCTTCCTGCAGCCTTTCACGTGAAGATTTTTAGACAAATTAAAATCTGTAATATACTTTATATAGACACATATATATCATTTAGAAATATAGAATTAAATATTATTCATGCTGTTAATTACTCGTGTAACAGCAAAAGACTTGTAACAAGTTGCAAACTAAAGTGTGGCATTTTATAACAGATGAGTAATAAACACAAAGATCAGTGGTAAAAGAACTTGTCCCAAGCAGCAGTATATGACATAATCATGAAAGTTTCTAGTCTGGAAAATCTACACAAGTCACTTCTATATCAAACTTTACACAGTAAGAGAAAGAAATGGGTATTCCCTGCTCTTTCATGTCATAACATTAAGTCACCAGATGCAGTACCTATGAATTTCTGTGCAGTTAGACTCTTGAAACGGGTGGTAAGGCACTGCTATCCTTTATCGTACATGGAATATGGACAGCCAACAGAGAGGAGTGGTGTTCTATGGATCTATGAGAGGCTTATAAAACAGCCTTTTGCAATAAAAATTATGGTTCAGAGCTATGGTCTAGATGTATAGTTGTCAGATAGAGTATGGCTAGATGTAATGACAATGTGTTGAAGCTCCAAAACCATTTTAATGTAACCTCTGTACTGTTGCAACAGAAATACCCAAGCTGTAAACAGTTGTTACTTTTCTATTTTTAAACGCTAAAATGTATTGTAAAATAAACAGTAGAAACTAGTAATTCAAAATTTATGACATGTTTTTATCATTTATATATTAACTAGCATTATTTAATGCCATAAATAAACACATAAGAAAACTAAAACCTCTAACAGTTGGAATGCATGAAATTGTCACACGGGTACTCATTCTGTTAATGATACTTCAAGTTGTAATCTCATTGCAAAAGCATTTGAGGGTTTTCAGCTAATCCTAAAACCCTAAATTATGCCAACAATATAAAATAATCTTTATAATTAAAACAAGTGTAAAGATAATTAAAAGACATTCAAATTAATGTTAAATATTATAGTCAATAAAATGTAATACAATTGTATTTTAATAAATATAATAAAATACAAGTTGCTTACTAATAAGGTTTACAGTTAACAGTGTATCAATACAAAAAGAGCAAACTAGAAGTAATTACAAAAAACATGGAGATTAAGAATTATAAGAAAAGCATACTAGCCACCTACCCACAATAATCCAATTAATGTCAATTATTTGAAGATTTAGACACTATTTTAGTGCTTATTTCAGGGAAGGTGAATCATGTATTTTTGATTGTTCTTTCCCAGGTTACTAACAAAGGGTAGAATTCTCTGAAGGTGGTATAGGTAAGTGATTCATAATAAACTGAAGAATGAAACGATTATGATTCTCTTTGACCAAAATGCACAAATATGTTTGATTGAAATTTCGATAAAAACTAATTTTTCTTGAATGGTGAACATTTAAATTCAGCACTGCTTCTAACAGTTTTTTAAATTTTAAGCTTACACATTAACTTCTGTGATGCTTCGCATCATCTATGGAACATACTGATAAGAACTTTAGCAATAACAACAAGTATAAAACACTTGTTTATTTACAATGGACATGTGTATAGTTAGCATGTGCAAATGAATAATAAGCATGCACATATGTGCATCCCAAGTAGTGAACACATTAATAATCCTAGCACATATCTTTTGAATAATTTTCAACGTACATTTTCTGTAGGAGACGAATCTTATCCTTCAAAAGTCTTTGGGCCTTGTTAAAGTCTGTTAACATAGTTTTTTGATGTTGCTCATACTCAGTAGCTGTCTTCCTGAGTTCTTGTGCAAATCTTTCTTGCCAGTAATTTTCAACATTTCTAATAAGTGAGAGTGGTAAGTACAGACTTATTAAAAAATATTGCAAAACTGTGGAACATACATAAAACTATAGACAAATATCAAACACGACTTATTACCAGATGTAATCAACTTGTGTTATAAGGAGAGAATATCTAAAGAGTTGTTATCACTTATTGAGGATCATTATTTACTTAAAACTATTGAATTAGAACAAGAAGAGCGAATAATCTTCATAAGTTAAACATCTGATTTACAAACAACAACAATAACTTATTTTAAAGGATTTTACTAAATATTTAAAGATGGAAATGGCTGTTTTCTAGCTTTAAAATGTAAAACTTAAAAAAAACTGCTCCATTTAAGAAAGAAGTATGTTCAGTAGGCCAGAATGTAATGGTCACAACTGGAATTATCTCTGCTTTAGGCTTGAGTCTAGATAGTTCAGGTATAAAACATTGGTGTCAAAATCCAGGTCATTATAGATTCCTCAACATATGGATTTGTTGTACTGAGAACTAACTAGGGGCCATCTGAAGTGAGTACTTTGTAAATAAAATTATGTACATGCTTGGTTCATCTGGGTGTAAAGTGATTATGTGTGTGTGTGTGTGTATGTTGCTGGTTTTGTTACAGACTTACAGATGAGCCTTGATAAAATGCTCTGGATTATTTTATTTATTAAGATCAAGTTAATTTTAGAAATTACATTCAATCAAGCTCAGTTGGAAAAGTACTAGTGTGAAACAAATGCTTTGATTGCTTAATCATCATACAATATAATGACTCATTACAGACTGAGAGAAAACCCCTCATTGTTTAAGCAATCGTTTTACTGTTTACTTGTCAATTTTTAAGCAAAAACAAAAATTTACATTATGATAATGGAAGGTTTTATTGCCATGCCATATAATGTTATTCCAGGAAGTCTATGTCAGGGAATTACTAAAACAAAAAGTTTGAAACTGTAAAACGTGTGTAGTGATTTTTCTAAAGGAAATTTACTTTTACTACAGAAATCAATATTTTAATTAATACATGTATCAACACATATACTAAAATACTTCAATTAGCATATATATTCAGTTTCAGTTTACGAAAGAAACATTTTACTTACTATGCTTAGTGTACCTAACTTTGTAATAAATTACAAAAGAAAACTGCATTAAGTTAATTTACAGTGTGATAGAAAACTGCATTAAGTCAATTTAGAGTGTAATAGCATGAACTACCGCATCCTGAAAGTAACATACATTGCCATATACATAGATACTACCCTATAAATAAAGGATTACATTTAATAACAAATACCACAACAAAATGTACTCTAGATAACTTCCTACCGCAACTGATGACCAGTTTCGTTCCGAACTCTAGTAATTTCTTCCTGTTTCTGTTCCAGCTCTCTATTCTTAAGTTCTAACTTATCTTGCAGAGAACTGATTTCTGTCTTCATCTGGCTGATCTGACTCCTTTCTTCCTCTTGTTCTCTGTTTAAGTGTCTTTCTTTCAGAGCATAAGTTTCTTCCTAATTCAAACATTGTAATTTGATATATATTTTTATGTATATTAACTGAATCTGCAAATATAGTTCTAAGTACACACTGCTTGATATTTTAATAATGTTATATGAAACATTTTCAAGATTTTTGTTGTAATCTGAGGCTCTGGGTTCGAATCCCTGTCACACCAAACATGCTCATCCTTTCAGCTGTAGGGGTGTTACAATGTAATGGTCAATCTCACTATTCATTAGTGAAAGTGTAGCTCAAGAGTTGGCAGTGGGTGGCGATGATCTAGTTGCCTTTCTTCTAGTCTTACACCCATAAATTAGAAGTGGCTAATGCAGATAGCCCTTGTGTAGTTTTGCACAAAATTCAAAAAGAAACAAACTGATTTTATGATTAATTTAACATAAACGAGAAAGAAAGCTCATGGAATTTGTTTGGCTTTACAAAGATCTTTCTCTTATTTCTGTGTAAGTTAAATATACTCTCTCTATATATCTATCTATATACAAATATAAATAATGCTAAACTAACAAATTACTGACTGAAAATCTATTTGATGGCTCATGCTAACTTAATGTTTTTATGTACTAATCAAATGAACAGTTTTAACTAAATAATATAACTTTGCTAGAAGAGAAAAGAACATTGATGTCAAACAAATATTCATCTTCATTCATCCCGATTTAAAAAAAAAACTATGTCTTTTAATTTCAGAACTATGCGTGTTGGTCTTTCTTTTACACATTACTACTGGAGCGTCTTATTTCAATGACCATCAGAAATTAGCCATTATGTCTTGATGAAACTTTTAGGCACCAAGATTTTTATGGAAATAATCAATATGTCAGTGTAAGAAATGAATGTTAAGACTCATATTACAATCCAACTCTTTGAATTTATCAAGCATATTATTGACAATATTTGGATCTTTTTGTTTCATAAAAACAGTGTCATCTTTAAAGGAAATCCACACTTTTTTTTCAACTTTTCTCATTGTCCTTTTGAACTGTTCAAGGAAAAAAAAATTACCTAATTTGAGAACCAATAAAACTTTTTTAAGTTTAACTTTTGAAAGAGCTTGGAATTGCCCACATAGATATTTGAAACAGTTGCTTTCTTTATCTAAGGCCTTTACTAACTGCTTCATCAAGCACAGTTTTATATGGAGTGAAGGTAATGTTTTTTTTTAATCTTGTTTGAAGCATGAAACAAAGAGTATAGTTGACAGGGGAAGATTGGGTTGTGTTGCTAGGTAGCATAGAAGAAGTAACCAAGGTTGAACCAACCAGAATGTTACTACCAAGAGGGCACAACAAGAGATGTCCTGACCCACACCCATGGCTAGATAGAGAGGAGGGCAAACATGATGAAATAATAAAACCAATCTTGGCTGAAGGCATCAACACTTAAAGTCAAGTGATGGGAAGCAGGTGATGAGAAGAGAGGAAGATTGGTAGTATGGCATCAGTGAGTGAAACCCAAGAGACCCTCCATAATAGAAAACTTGGGGGGGTGAATAGATCATTCCATGGGCAGAATACAGTCCAGGCAAGATAGGCAGTTCACAAAGAGGTTTACAGCACCTGGTACATGGCAAGCAATAAAACTAACCCAAAGAAAATTGGCCCAATAACAAAGGACCAGTTTTCTTATATCAACTGTTAAGGGGAACCTGATTCAGGATCCCTTGCTTTCAATCAAGTAAGGAATTCTGGATCATATTCACCTTTGGCAGCTGATATAAGAAAAATGAGAAGTTGTCATAATGTATTCTAACAAAATTATCCACTTGGGGGAGGGTAAGATATGGGAACAAGTACACTGATATGACTCATCCTTTTATATGCAAAAACGGCTCCTTTAGGTTGAGAAAATATTTTACATAGAACCAAAACGAGCCGTTTTTACATATAAAATTCTCAACAAGTGGGTTTCTCGACATCACTGATGACTTATGCACCAGATGGGAAATTATGATTCAGAGATACTCCCCAACTAGAGAGAGAAGCCTCAGTGAAGAGGTGCAGGTCTGGTTTGGGTGGAGATAAAGGAAAACCAATGATGATATTGAACTGGTCCAGTCATTAAGATAAATCCTTGAGCAAAGGAGAGAACAGATGAACCATTGTCACAGTTTTTCATGAGAAGTTCCTCTGATTGTACAAGAACCAACAAAGGAGATGCACGTGTGTGCAACACAGAGGCAAGCAGTTTCAGTGAAGTCATGATCACCAAACACTATGAGTACAATACAAGCACATCCTGATGACTAGTAGTTCTGTAGCTCACCAACAGATAGGAGGAAGTTAGGAAGAGCTGAGAAATGAGTTTAAAAACAGTCCCAGGTGAAAAAGATATTGAGTGGGAGTGAGGAAAACTTTGGAAAAGTTGACAAACACCTTCTCTTCAAGACATTGTACATAGACTGAATCAGAAAGAGAAAAGAAAACAATACAAGGGCTAAAGGGGAGAAAACTGGAGTGAAAGTTAATGGGCAAAAAAAAAGAGTAACCTCTGTATGTACAGAACCAAATTTGAAGAGTCTGAAGCTGGGTAGAGGAGGAGAGTAGAAATTAAAAGATATAAGAAAACTTGGCTAGTGAGTGAAACCCAAGAGACCCCCCATAATAGAAAATTTTGGGTGTGAATAGATCATTCCATGGGCAGAATACAGTCCAGGCAAGATAGGCAGTTCACAAAAAGGTTTACAGCACCTGGTATATGGTGATGTCATCCACATCAGTTGGATGAAGAGAGCAAGGCTTGAGAATCAGGAATGTATCTGGTAAAGGAAAAGATAAACATGTTTGATTATGGTAAGGAGAAGAATTTGACCCAGGAGAAAGACAAAAAAAAACACTGCACACCTGTGGAATTAAGTTCTGGTAATGAAATAAAATTGATAATTTTTTGTTAACAGGAAGAGAAATTTCCAATGCATAAGCAGGAGAAGGAAACAATCAAATTCGTCTCTCTATGCAAAAACGGCTCGTTTGGGTTGAGAAACCCAAGCATAGAAAATTCTCAATAAGTGGGTTTCTCGACATCACTGATCGTCTCTCTATGTTCCCTTTAAAATGAGGGGAAGAAATCTCTGAATGAGGCCTTGATTGGAATATGACTGTCATATCATCTCCAGTGAACTTGCCACCACAAAGACATAGTTATTACATAACCTGTAAGAGGAAATTATTGACTCACATATTTAGTAGATGTAACATAAACTAATGTGTTTATAATTTGTAGAAGAAAAGAAAGAAATTAAGTTCCTTAAACATCACATATCTTAATGTATTGAAAAATAAATACATTTTTGATGTATTCAATGCTGAGGAAAATGGCAAGGATTCATAACCATAGAGAAAGTCAGTGTGCAAAGTGGTGTATCACTGTCCTGCTGGTAAAAGGATTTTGCCATATAAAATCATTATATAGCAGCACAACTCATGAGAAATCCTGTGAGATTAGATGGAAGTTGTTTAAAAGGTCGGTAGAATGTAATTTTCTATAATAGAGTATGTAGCTTAATTGTGCATAGAGGTGTGTATCATCTTAGAATTACAGAAACATCATTAATCTTCGTTAGATCAATATACTAGATTTTTACTGATATATATTATAAAATAAGTATGTACATCAGTGTAACTGATAACATACTTTCTGGTGAACTTCTCTCAAACATGCATCTAACTCCATTCTTGCTCTTCTGACTTCAGCTCTGTGAGTTTGGGCCTGCTTCTCAAGTGCTTGTTTCTTCTCAACTTGTAGTTCTTCACGTATCAAACCTAAGCAAAAGGTTTATTTATATTGTCTGTTCAAGGTTTAAAATAAAACTAAACATAGTAAGAGTAATAAACTTGAGATTATTGAAAATGACTTTGTGGTGTTTTAGTTTTGGTTGATGCTTGGTATTAAGTTAAAAGTTTTCAAATCCATTATCACACTAATTTTTTTTAGGAGTGCAATTATAATATTACATTCATAACAATTATCTTTAAAATGCTCACTGTCTTAGAACAAATGCTTTTGGATAATTTTTCAGCCAGAGATAAAGAGAAACTTATTAACCCCTTGATTACTGATTTGTCATATTGGGTATGATCTGCATCTAGCAGTTGGATATTAGTGAGCTGCATATAGTATACAGGTAAGAAAAATTCTGTGCATGTTTAAAGAAAAATAAGCTCATTATTAACCCACTGAGAGATGATTTGCTGTATAGAGTATGATCCACATCTCACAGTTAAATAACACTGCACTGTATGCAGTATACAACTCACAAGAATTCTGTGAATGTTTGAAGCAGCTGCAGTCAAAGGGTTAAAAAATAAATTAATTCTGATGCAAACAATGTCTTAATTGAAAAACAAAAGCATTCAGATAAGGCAACTAACTACTCCAAAGAATGTATAAAAAGTAAGTTCATAATATTTCATTAGAGCTCTTTAAAATATAATACTCATTTACCATATATTCAAATGTTCTTTGGCAAAATAGATAAACAAAAATTTCAATGTTTGGCAGTTTAATAGTTTAGTGATCAATTACTGTGGAAATGAGAAATGGAACATTAGCTAAAAAAAGAAAAAAAAATAGATTTATTCAGGATTAAGAATTTGATTCCAGATTATTCAAATTTTAAAAAAGGAACTACTTAAGGAAAAAGAGATTATACAGAATGTAAAACAAAAAACCGATTAAAGGAAAAATAGTAAGTGAAATCTTTGACTCAGATCTTTGGACAAATAAGAAGGAGTGAATGTAAGTAACATATAAAAACAAGTGCAACAAAAGAAATAGTTCATAAACTCACAGAAAAGTATTTAAATGTTCTTCATAACTCAACGTAAATGTTTACAGAATTGAAATGAGACTAAACTTCTCTGTTACTTGGGCACAATAAATATCAAAAAACAACATATTTCAATGGATTAGAGCTTATGAAAGTAGTATGAGGGGAAAAATAACAAATTACCAATATGAATAGCATGTTTCTTCTGAAGTCTTTCTCTCTCTTCAGTCCAAAAGTGTTCTGATTCTAACGTCACTTGCTCTATCTCAATCTTATGAGCTTCTCCTTGGGCTTCTAGTTCTTTTTGATGGCGTGTCTCTAGTTGTTGCTTTTCTTCCTTGAAATGCAAAAGAACTATTTAAAATTGGAAAGACATTATTATTATGTACATGTTATCAAAACAAGCATGTACAAAGAGAAGTTGGAGCCAAGGTTGCTCTAGCACCCTCACTTTTACAAATTAAACTTACAGAGCTTCTGTAAAATGGAAATAAAGTGAGCTTTAACAACCCCATATTGAAGCCAAGAAAGAGCAAGCCTGTAAAGAAATAGAAAATAGACTCAACTTTGATCAACCAAGGCAAAATTACAACTTTAAACTCAGTCAATATATTAAAGTACCACCATTAAATAAAAATAAAGTTTATAAATACCTCCAACATTTTGAGAAAGTTGTCCAGACCATGGAATGGTCCACTGAATTTTAAATTAAAAATTTATGGTTATTTGAGATAAGAATATGTAACACTATAAATCAGAGACTTGTCCGAAATAAATTATAATGCATAACACCACACATACCCCATAAAACAATTCCTTTTCCTGAAGCTTAGTTTGTAATTTATCAGAGTATGAACACTCTAGAGTGATTATATGTTGCTTATAATCTTCTTCCAACTCTTTAAGTGCCTTCTGTAGCTTAGAGTGTTCACTTTGAGTTTCAGTTTTGATTTGGTTTACCTCTTTCAAATGTTTTTCTTCAGCTTCCTCAGACATCTTTTGCACCTGAGATATCTAAAATCAGACACAAATTTAACAAATTAATAAGGAAAGAGAAAAGAACAAAAGAGAAACATTTAATGAATAACATAATAAATATGGGGAGATTTTATATACATCTCCAGTAATAAATATAAACAAATACTTTCATGGTTCATCAAAACCATTTTGATTTTAATTAGTTCAAAAAGGAAGAAACTGTAATGGGCTGAAGAACTAATTTTAGTTCACACATATATCCAATTAATTGTAGAGTTTTACAGACATGAGTTATAAAGAATTATTGTATGAAATATAAACATGTTAGATTTGCACTATTTTATGATACAATGTGTCTGTAGTAATAAAATTTAGATATGGCCCAGCAGTTCAGAAATGCTATCTTAGTTTTCCCACGAGATATATCTTTACAGTTTTTCAGGCTTTCTTTTTCCTCCATACATTCTTTTAAGAATTTATTTCAACTTTTCCAAGCCCTTTCAGGTTGTTATTATGCCCTTTTTTTTCTGAATATGAAGACACATTTGTCTCTCTTATTTAGATACTACATTACATTAAAAATTTGTTTACAGTTTTATGTCATATTTTTCAGCATTTTATAATTTTCCTACACTGAAAATAGATTTCCAATAAATACTTACCTGTTCATAGGTGAACTTAATCTTGGGGTGTATCGACTTGATGTGATTGTAAGAACTAAGTATGTGTTCTGTAGATGTGAATACTGAAATTGTATCATCAACATACCTGTACCAGTATAGAGGTGGATGTAAGGTTGAATTGTTCGTTTGAGATTCAATCAGTGTCATAAAAATATTGGCTAGAACTGGTGACATGAGATTCCCCATACTTAGGCCATTTATTTGTAGGTAGTTTTGATTATTAAACGTAAAGTTAGTTTTGGTGGTAGTGAATTCTTTTAAGGTTGCTAATTGGCTGATGGAGATGTGTATCAATGGGTTAATGTCTTGGATGTAAAGTTCTAAGGATATCTTGCAGGCTTCAGTTGTTGGGACTACTATCTTTCTTGATATTTCTTGGGATATTTTCTTGATATTTAAACTGTTTTCCTTGTTTTGGATGTGTTTCATGTGGGTTACCAAACTTGGCAAAGGTGATGAGTCACTTCTATTGTCATTTGCTGTCAAGTAGAACCAATGACGCTGGCTATGTGGTACTATGTTTTGCACAACATTCCCTGTATAACAAGTTACAGCACCATAGCAGTGCAGAAAGTGTATCTTAGAAGGTCATGGGCCCAGTAAAGAAGATCCAGAGTCTAGAAACATGGATTTGGTCTTCCCTTGCTTGGTGACATAGCTGATGACAAGTTGGAATGAATCATAACCACTCATCCTTTCAGAAGTAAGAAGAAATTATACAAAACCTAATGAATTACCAAAAGTTCTGAGATGTTGAAAATGTACAGTAGCCTCCTCAACAGGTCATAGATTTCCAAGGATTCAAGGAAAGCACCCAAACCTACCAAAAAGGTATTGGTGAACAGATGAGATTCCAAACAAAGTGTAGAAATGGGAACCTGCACTGTACTCAGTTCCCTGTCAAGCCACAAAGCAATGTTGGTCCTGAACTTAGGAAGAAAGGTAATGGAATGGTCCAAAGGATCATGGGAGAAGTTCCAATGGTCAAGAAGCATCCACTGAAGAAAATGCCTGTGATTTTGATCCAAGGGAATGAGAACTTCTGAGAAAGCCTACCTTCCCAAAAGAGAGACTATCCTTGTGCAGTAAGAAAAGAAGGTATGAATGTTGATACTGCTTGCCCTGTATCCTTGAGTCAAATGGAAAAGGATGAGTCTGATGACCATGTGAAATGAAGAAAATCACCAATGGAATAAGTTAGTGAGTAGAGTTAAGAATGGACTTCTTCAAATGGGATAAGAAAACTCCATCCTGTTAGTTTCCTAAAGAAGTAAGCAGGCATGACTGATCAACTGGGCATGAAAAGAAGTGAGAAGGAGCCAGTTCTCGATAAAAAAAGAAAGTCTGAAGACACAATGAGTGAAAATGAGGGGCAAAAGAGTATACCACTCAAGAAAACACACAAAGCCACAGAACAAGCACCTGAAAGTGAAAAACACAATGCAACACTGAAGCAATTGGACTATGAAGAGAGGCATCTGTCACAACGATTTGGTCATCCAGAGTGAGAGGTTAGATTTTATGGTGAAGCAAGATGGCTCCATATATGAGTTCAACTGGAAGTTCTTTTTATGGGAGTAAAACCTCACTTAAGTGAGTACTTCCCAAATGACAGCCCCTTTGTGTAATGGGTCTTGAACGTATTAGGTAAGATGACTGGAAGATGTACAATTCAGAAGAGTAAGGATAGAGATCTCAGAAGTCGATAGGGAGGGGAGTGTAACTGAAAGCAGAAACCTCCAGATGGAACCCACAGAATACAAGGAACTATCATGAAGTGTAGCTAAAAATGACATAAATTAAATATACTTAGAGAAAACACTCAGTACTAAAAAATAACAAAAGCTAGAAATTTGTAAAGTCTACAAAGTATATAAAAATAATAAACTTTAAAAGTCTTAAATTTGACAGAAAACAATAAGTAACACATAAAGTACAAAACTAGTAAAAGAACTTAGAAGTTAAAAGAACTGAAAACTGAAACCTATCTTGGAGAACATGAGAATAAAAAACACCCAGTTAACAATAACAAAATCTGACTCAAATTTAACCCTGAATTAGAAGTCACTAGTAAAGAAAAAGGAACGTCTAACCTAATTAACATAAAGAGTGTAAGGAAGTATAAATAATGAGTCAACACACTCACAAAAATTGGCTGAAGTCACAATTACCAAAACAGTAACTATTGTGGAAAGCCTATATTTATCCCAAATATGAAATAAAACAAAGTAGTAATCAAACTGTAAATGAAAATCTAAACTAAAGTACCTCAGATATTAAAAGTATTATAAAATCACACTTACTAAATATACACAAGTTCATATAAACATGCTAAACATGGGTGTATCTTCTTGGATGGAGAAATGCATGCTGAAAAACTTATTATAGATCTGTGAAAAGAGAACAATACCTAATCCAGGATATTACATGGAGGCATGGTATCAGAGGGAAAGTTCCACAGAAAGAAATGTGAATTTTCCATTTATGCTACTTCAATGCTTTGTGTCAGCACAATAAGGCCATGTTGACCTAAATAAACTTGATTATTTTACACAGTAATGAAAAAGCATACTGGATACCATACATTTACAAAATTTTGCTGCATACCATTTGGGAACCACTGCACTAGAATGTTTTCAAATAGTATAGAAAGATAGCTGCACCAGTATAGATGATACAATAAGATTGGTGGAGAGAAGTCACATGTTTAGCACATGATCAAAAAGGATGTAAAACTGATGGGCTCTAAGTATTGGTATGCTATAGCAACATTTTTTAACAATAGTTAGATGCCAGTCCAGGACTGAGATGGTTAAGTGGAGGTAGTATCATTTCAGAAATGCTTTTAAATTTTTCTAATTACATCTTGACAAGCAATAATTATATATCTAATATTAGAAGAATTTGATACTGAAATTAAGATAAATCATAACCATAAATCATAATACACTGTATTATTAAACAATGGCTATAAAATGTCAGATGTTTGTGGAAGTAGCTTGATTTTTTTTTTAATTTTTACTGATATACAGAACCAAACTGATAAAATTCATTTAACCTGTTCCATCAACTCAGTAATCTTGCTCTGCCATCCTCTCTTGGATGCTTCAAACTCCATTGATTTTCTGGTATTAGCTTCTTCAAGAGCTGCTGTCCCTTGAGATGTGATTTCTTGTTTCATTTGATCAAGTTCTTTCCTGTAAAGAGAAAACACAGCTTACACAGAAAAATGACTGCTAATATATGAGGATGATAAAAAAGAAACATGATAAGTATGATTTTTTTTCTTATGAAACAACTCTATATGACTACAACCAATACACACATATACACATATATATAAACAAATGCTGTTGAGAATGTGAAAACCAAGCTTGGCTTCTCAACATGATTCCAATCAAGTATGATGATTTTCATAAATAGTTCTTTGAGCTTTGTTATTGTGTGGTAAAATGCAGATGTGTTTTTTTAACGTAACCATATAAGGAAGAAAGATTCAACAGAACCACCTTCAGAATATTAGAAAAGGTGAAAGGCATTATGCTGGTATGAAGAGAGACTCCCCATTAAACATTCTATATACATTGTTTATACATCAAGAGATATGAACTTGGCATTTTAATTTTACTAGAGAGTGTCTTTTGGCAGTGGACATATTGAACTATTAACCTTTGCTGGTCATAATTTATTCATGTCTAACATTTGGGAGGAACAACATGTTTCTTGAATCTTGTAAATCTAAATTATAAACACAAATAATTTTACTTTAAACTTGAAAAGCTTACACTTCAATTACTTGTCATGTTCATATACACAGATACATTAAAAAAGAGAGATCTCTGCTTTACTACTAAATGGCATACATGTTAAATTATAAATCAAGGTGTTTACAACAATATTACACGTAATATGTGACACACTTTAAAATCACAAATATGATAAGACTATTAAGTGAGATCTACTGTAAAGCATTAAACACGATTTTTGCTATTTTTATAAAACAGTTATACGATATTACTAAATCACAAATGTAAATATATTACTACACGAACATGAATACATGCTTTTCATTGAGAATTATGAAATTATTACTAAATGTCAGATGTACATTACATTAGTAGGTGAAACATATGATACACAACGTAATTACTCTAGATGTCATGTGAACACAGACAACATTGCTAGGGGACCAAAGGTCAGATGTACTATCCCTCTTTCAACCAGAGGAAAGGATGTATTGCTCCATACTATGAGTAATGTGAACTTAAGTAAAACATGTGCTTCTTTAACAACTTAACTTGCCTCACTATATTACTGGTAAAAATTAAACTGCCTAACTCTTGCATTGAACTTTGAAAGTAATAATTATTGTATATTACTAAGTAAACTGTATGCAACAATATTAAATGAGTGCATAGTACAGCACTGAACGTAATATATGATACATTAATGAATAAACAGCTTTTGTTACTTTGGAGAATATGGGAATTTCAAGCACTTTATAGGTCATAGATATTATCAGAAAGTAGACAAAATGTTAGTTTTATATAAATATACTCAAACCTACAAAAACAATAAGTTAATAAAAATTTAACTACATAAATAGCAGTTTAATTTTTTTTAAAGTTTATACATATATGTTTATGATATTTAACACATTGGCTTCCAAGGCTATTTTGCTGATACTTTCCAGGGTCCAACTAATCATTTTACAATTACATTTTAAGAAGAGCATAGATTTGTAGCTGTTGTGTCCCAGCCAATAAGTGGCCCTTTAAAAAGAAAATATAGCAAGACTCATCAGTGGGTCTTACTGGCAGACTACCACAATCCACTGGTGGGTTATGTGGGAGGCAACCCATCAAACAAGGTAACAGAGAATCAGTGGTGTGAATGGAGTGAAGAAAGGTGTTTTAATGTTTGGCTTGTTGCAGTATATTATTTTTAAATAAAGAATCTTAAATATCTGGGATAACTATGAACTACAGAAAACGGACAGAAATATATCTATTAACTAAGACACATCTTTTAACACAAAGTACTGGGAGACATGTAGACCAATCTTTATGGAAAGATTAAAATCAACAACAGAATATTTTTGAGTTATATACGTTTGTTGATGGATAATACTGACACAACTAGCAATGTTAATAACTTAATTTTCAACTTATGTTGAAAAGTCAGTAACCATTCTGATCTAAAACATCAACTGTGGTTATTTCCTTTAAAACCAACCCCTTTGCTAGTTTATCCTGTTAGTGCACATTGTGGACACTTTTTCAGATGTCAGGAGCATTTGAGAAGAAATACTTTTGTGCTGCGGCCCTTGAAAGTGTCCTCAGCTCCCATATTGGGAACCATCTTATATATGTACATATATAAAGAAAGGAAAGCTCTCTAAATACTGAATTTGTAACACACAAATTTTCAAATGCTCATGTTGCATGTATATTGAAGAAACACTAAACAAATCTCAAAATGTTTATGTTGTGTGTATATGTATGTAACAAAATTCACTGTGTATACACAAGACTTTCAATAGATCATCATTCTAAGATATAATAAATACTGTATACTTTAGTCACATACTGAAATAATGTATGTATTCTGATTGACAGACTGTTAAATCTTAATACAATACCTCATTTCTTCCTGCCAACTTTTATTCAATGAACTGGTCAGTTGTTCCTGTTGTTGGACATGTTCTTCTTGAATTGTGACCTTCTCTTCATCCCAAATCTTTTGTTTAGCAACAAGCTCTTCCTGGTAAGGTTTATGGATTTTTCATTATTGTCCTTGCACAAAACTATCCATTTAACTCATGGAAATAATATTTTGAAATAAGGAGTTAATAAACACGTGTACATTAACATATATGAAATAGTATAAACATTCTGTACATAATATACTCACTGAAAGTTTTAAGTTCAAGCTTTGTTTGTTTTTGGAGGTCATAAATTTAATTGTTTTAGCTGGATGAATGACTGAATATTTAAAAAGCCAATTAATAGGCAATACATAACTGCAGGAGCAATATGTATGATAAATGTTTGCAAATCTAATTTTTAGAAAGTTAATAAGGACTAGTTTAAGAGAATTTACAACTTAGAAGT
This sequence comes from Carcinoscorpius rotundicauda, assembly GCA_011833715.1. Classification (NCBI taxonomy): domain Eukaryota; kingdom Metazoa; phylum Arthropoda; class Merostomata; order Xiphosura; family Limulidae; genus Carcinoscorpius; species Carcinoscorpius rotundicauda. Next base: position 126,383,088 of record CM022391.1, on the reverse strand, counting down.
AAAATGAAGGACCACACACTAACAAGCAATACAGATGGAATGAGTTAACTGGGTAATAAAGTTTTGAGCTTGGAGAGATAGACAATGCACAATTGTTACACACAAAGTCTGGGACTCAAAATCCAATACTCAGTTAATCCAGTCAAATCTAAATGTGTGTGGTGGGGGAAGAAGGGTCATCAGACAAAGGAGTTTTTGTATTAATAGTAACTAATTTATATTTGGGTTTCTCTAAAATATTTTTGTTACTGTCTTTGTACCAAAATACATTTTCTTGATGAGCAGTCATGGTAAAAATAATCTTGCCATCAAAGTGAAACACGTTACAATGCGTCAGGATTTGATATACAATTTCTTCACATGGTTTATACAAGAAAAAAGTTTTTCTTGCTTTACTATTGATATACTCCACATTTTCCCACTCTTGCCTCTCATGTATCAACTTTGTATTTACTTACACATACACTTCAAACCATGTTTTGCAGGTTCTGTTACTGTTATCTTTCTTAGTGATATTTAAATGTGCTCTGTATATACAACATTAACAAACATCACACTAAGAAAGGTTAGGCCAAAAGACTGTGTCCTATATTTTATATCAGATGTAGCATTTTTCTTTCATTATTAAACTTTATCTAAAGCATACCCCCAGGTTTGTTTTTAATAAAGACTTTGTGTTTATAAAATGTATGGAGAGAAATAGTTGATGACAGCTACATACAAATATATAATATTTGTGAACAGATTTCCATCTAAATTCCCTGCAAAAAGTTGAACTATGTAAGAGTCACCTATCCTCATCTGCAAAGAGTAAAATAATAAAATAATAGAACCCCTGATTTTAGCATTGTAAATCTGTAGACTTACCACTGTACTAGCAAGGGACATTGTCAGTACAAACTTAGCAGCAACAAAATGAAGAAAATATTACAAACCTGAGATTTATAAAGACTCTCTTTCACTTCTTTTAGCTCATTTTTAGTTGTTGTGAGGTTTTCTTCCAGTTGGGTCACCTGTAGTGACAATGATGTTACCAGTTTTTGAGTACTGTTCAAATTCTTATTTCTTTCATCTAAAGCCATATGTAAACTGGTGGCCTTTTCATTCTTTTCTTGAGACATATTCTTTAACTGTTTTCCCAGTTTAGCAATGATCATTTCATATTCCTGCTTCTGTGATTCTACCTCTTGTCTTTTGTCTTCAAGTTGATTTTCAAATTCCTTATGCAAAAGTAAATATAGAAGAAAAATATAATTCATTGCAACACAGAAAACCTTTATTAAAGTAGAAATGATACTTTTAAGAAACAGTATACATCATTTTATTACAAATTACAGCTTTTACAGTAAGGAAGATTTGTTTTTAGAAAAGGTGTGACATTTTGTTCACTAGTGCATTCATTCTCCTAATGAGTGGACAAGTTTAAAATCAGGCTATTAATGTGTGTTATAGCTTGTGCTTGGAATGGCTTTAAGTGGTTGAAATCAAAGAGATAAATTAAATTGTTACACATAATTTTTAAAATATCATCTATTTTTATGTTCAAAAACGCTGATGTGAACTATTCTGTATCTTTCTTTGAAGTGTAATTTATAAGAATGGGATAAGTGAAATTAAATAATAGGTGAATTAAACTTTATGTAATACAGTAAAAAAGCTAACAAAAGCACAATATACATGAATGCTATCACTTTAAAGAAAAGGTTTAAATTGCTTGAGCTAGTAAAGTGACATCTCACAAATGTAAAGGAGAATTAAATATATTTAATTTACTATTTTAACATACATTCAGTTTATTATTTTAAATAAATGATATATTTTATTACCTTGAAAGTGTATTGGTTGATATAATTTAACATCTAATACAATAATGAAAGCCAAAACTTGTCCTAATGAGCACTGATTTGGAATTTATTCTGTTACAAAATTAAACTTACAATAATAAATTCAATCAAACTGGAAGACATATATAAATTAGAGTGAAAAATGTATCTAGGTTAAAAGTCTATACAAATACTAAGGCTTCTAATTTTAACACATAACATTTTCACTGAAATCGAGTCACATTTTGTTATGCTTAAAATGTTGACAACCACTGGCTATATATTTCTCCAGACCAATCACAATGCAGAATTTTTATCCAACTTTCTAGAATCCATGAGAAACACTCCACTGGTATAAAAATGGTTAATAGGTTGCATGACATGTCATTTCTGGACAGTGTTTGTTTATGCATGCACTTTGATACTATATCTTTGTTTTCAATATTATTTATTTATCACTACAACAACAACAAGTTGTGTAATGGACCCAAACATATTCTGTTATAGTTGTGGTAAATTTGTTGTAAAGAAACAAAGACAAACCATTAACAAAATCATCAAAAAAACGTATTACTCATATTATGGAATAAAACGGGATCTACACAAAGTATGTATCATTTGTGTTGAAGAGTTGAGGTAACGGAATAAAGGTAATAAAAGGTCTTTGTCTTTCAGAATTCTTCCCTAGAAACCACAGAGATAACTACCATTTTTGCCATAATTTGGTGAGGAAATGGACTTTCCAAAGGTTTTTTTCAGAGATTTTGAGGTCTAGACTTTGGGGTGAGAATGTAGTTTCACTGGGGACATCATTTTACTGGTACAAAAATAGTGATAGACAGAGTTTATAAAATACTTTTTGCAAGAAGATTCACTGGTTTATTGAAACAATATTGCTGAATGTTAGGAGCTGCATTATGAGAACCATGTAAATGGTAACTGTTCATAGATTCCTCCAAAAGAAGTCTAAATGATATTCTCCTTGAGATTAATAACATATGTACATTTATTTATGTTGCTCATTTGGTTCACTTGAAGGAAATGTACAAAAATTCGAATTTTGTCTTTGTAAAGTAAAATACAAAGAACATGGTTGGCTTCTTTTTGGAGACTTAAAAGCCCTTAGTATGTTGTTGGGTCAATAACATTTTTGTACAAAGTTTCCATGTCTTTTGTGTGAAATGAACAGCAAAGTATGAAATTCAGAACTGGATACAGAAGCAATGGCCACACAGAGTCATTCTAATAACAGGATCAAAAAAACATTGAACATGAAAGTTTATTTAACATAAAGAAAGTCCTGTTACTTCCACTTTACATAAACCAGGACTTCATGAAGCAGTTTGCAATGTCCTTAGACAAAGAAAACGACAATTTCAAGTATCTATGTAAGCAATTCCCAGCTCTTTCAGAAACAAAACTCTGAGAAGGGATTTTTTGTTGGACCTCAGATTAGGAAATTATTTTGGATGAAGAGTTCAAAAGGAAAGTTGAAAAAGAAGCATGTATTGCCTTTAAAAATGTTATTAACAAAGTTTTACTGTAGTACAAAACAATGACCCAAATTACAAAAATATTGTCAATAACATGCTCGATAAATTCAAAGAGTTGGATTATAATATGAACTTTAAGATTCATTTCTTATACTATTGGTTATTTCTTTGAAAATATTGGTGCTGTCAGCAAAGAACAAGGGGAAATGTTTCATTAAGACATAGGGAAATGAGGAGGATGTGACAGGTAATGTGAAACACCAGCATGGTGGCTGATTACTGCTGGTCATTGAAACAAGGTATTTCAGGTGCAATACATAAAAGTAGGGTCACAACATGTAGTTTTGAGACTAAAATACACAGATTTCACAAATAAAATCAGGGTGAATGAAGATGCATACTGTTTGACATTACTGATTTTCCCTTCAGTTTGTCTGTATTTTTGTTAATAAAGATAATAAAAATATTTCATTGTGGTAAATGAAACAATAATTTTATTTAAGTTTTTCTTCCCAATTTGTAAACAATTCTAATCTTAGGAAAAAAAAGACCATTATTTTTTAAATCTGCATAGTGAAATTACAGAAAATTCAGACTTATTCAGACAGAACGACTTATGAAGTTTAAATATGAAGGCCTGTTTAGACAGACAGATATATATGTATGTGTGTGTGTGTGTGTGTATACACACACACACCTCTATTTTGTTCTTCATTTTGTGGTCCCACTGGTCATTTATGGTCACAATTTGAGTTCTGTGCTGTTCTCTTAGTTCTTGGAGTTGTTTTCCATATGTAGCTTGTACAGCTTCTTCCCTTTCTGAACTTTGACATTTAAGAGCAATCCTCTGTTGTTCAAACTGTTCTTGAAGCCTGTTCTTAGACTCTTCTAACTCTTCCAGATCCTTTGTGTTAAAACAACAGTATATCTTTAAGATATTATTTTTAATGAAAACAAAATTTTCTAAAACTTTTAAGTTTTGACACAAATTCAATATGGTGTTTAAAACTTTTAATTTGGAATTAATAACTGGAAACTATAATGATTAAAACTCCAAATGAGAGACTAAGATAAAACAGTTATACAAAAATTATAATGTTTTTATCAAATACTTTACATTTGTAACACAAACCTTTTTCAAATTTGATATATTAGTAAGTAATTCTGCTTCTTTCTGTTTGGCAGATGTTTCGGTCTCTGACTTTGATTTTTCTAGTTTCTGAACCTTTTCTTTTAGCATTGCAATATTCTCTTTAAGATTGAGAATCGTAGTCTCATGTTCCAGTTTGGTTGCTTCCAGCAAAGAGATGTGATCTGAATAACAGTAACATTCATTAGATGTACAATGTACAGAGATGTGATTTTAACAATGGCAGTACACCTTAGATGTACTGAGTACAGATATATGATTAAATAATGACCACATATTTTAGATGTAGTTAGTACAGTCATATGATTTAAATAATGGTAAGATACTTTAGATATTTGAACATATGTTAAGCTTCAAACCTCTATTAATTTTAGTTTGTCTTACTGAATGCTTTTGAAGAAGTTGTAAAGTGAAACATTGAGTATTCAATGAAATAGAAACATTTTGTTGTTATTAGTCACTTATATCTGGTATTAATACATTACTTCACACAGAGATTTCACCAAAATGACAGCAAAATATGTTACTGTACTCAGGACACAGGTTTAATCAAAATAACAGTATTATGCAATCTAAGTAACATGCTTTTTTACAACTCAACACACGGATGTGATACAATTAAAGGCAACATACAGCTAAAAGTATGTACATAGATCACATCGTTGTGAACAGAATTAAAATATCAGTTAATTACAGTACCTAAGGAAGCTGCACAAAAGATTATTGAAATATCATCTCTAACAAAGTAACCTTCCATTTCCTCACTGATCCATCAACTAACATGACCTAGAAGCAGACACAGTATTTCATCTGACACTATTATTTTATAACATAAAACTTAATAGCTATACCTACATCTTTTGTGCAATGCAGATGAAAACTGGGCATGTTCCTAATGCATAATTAATTATTTATGAAAATGTACAAAAATAATGGAAGAGAAAAAATGTTTACTCTATTATGTATTAAGTTCTTTTTTAAAAGAATCATATTTTTTCCTGTTTTTCCTTAATGTAAATATGAAAAACATTACTCCTTATATTTCTTTTTAAATGTGTTTTCTGAAAAAACAATGATCATGTTAAATGTTAGTCTTAACAGAAAAATTTTTGTCAGGATGTATGTTCAGAGAAGTAATAAACTGGCAAACAACAATTTACATGCATAATGAATAGGTTTATTTTTGTAAAATAACACATGCCACCTGTGATACTTTTTGTTTCCTAAATATATGAAGGGTATGTAGTTGTTTTACATACAACTTACTTTAAACATCATATACACAGATGACAAGCTAAACTTCAGAATTTGTGAAGGCTCAACACACTTCTGTTCTATAGATAGAAATGCAAGTTAATTTTACTACATATATCATAGATATTGCATAATAAAACTGAAGACCAAATAAGAAAGGCATCTGGAAAAAAAAAGACAGGGCACCCCTTCTCTATTAATTCTAAATTGAACATTTTTCATTTTTTGTCCTACAACTTCTATATGTTATGTAAAACTTTCCTTTGTTCAAGAAAAATAAATGAGTCATAAGAAACAAGCGATTAGCATATGATAAAGAAGCTATTGTGGAAATAAATATCTCTGAAGAGAGAGTAGATGTCATAAAGCCACCACCATAATTTAAATGCTTTAAATATTACCAAACTCCACAAAAAAATAAGAAAAATGTAAAGTTATAATCTTTTAAATGTATTATATTACCATTCATCTGTATAATCTGTTTCCTAACTTTATCCTTTTGATATTTAAGACGTTTAAGTTAGAAATATGTATACTGGGTTGTTTTAAACCATGCATTACATATAAGTACTGTAATGGACAAGTTGACCAGTTGTATAACATTAGTAGCAGAGTGTAGGGCATGTGGATTAACCCAGAACCTGGGCTGAAACTTTGAATGCAGGAGATTTTCTAAATGTCTTGAGTACTTATTTTGGTGCCCAGGTAATAATAATTTCATCAGTAATGGTATATGAACTGAGCAGATGGTTAAATAAATTGCTTGGGCAGATTTTTAACTCAGATGTTAAAGAAATATACCCTATTTACTCAGCTGAACTAACTCCTGTAAGAGACCTTTCAGTCTTAATGTATTTTTTATTACAACATTAGCAATTCTCACAGCCTTCCTCGGAAAATTCCAGGTACAGTTGATGAAGGGAAAAGATCCGAGGACACTTATTACAAAAATCTTTACAGGTTTTTGGAAAATGTACATCAGCAAATCATAATGTAAACAAGACTTTAGTCATATGTATAGAAGTACTGAGTATAAATCAAAGGAGATCATTGGTTCACTGTACCAAATACTGTTTAGAACTTATATGGCTCATGTTCTGTTATGGTCATCTCATTTAAGAAAGAGTATTGAGTTATTTGAAAGAGTTTAGAGGACAGCAAAAACTATGATTTCAGGTTTTAAGGGTTAATGTACAAAAATAGATTAAAATATCTTGATATATTTTTGTTTGGAAGAGAAGAAATCAGGATAATGATAGAGGTGTGATTTGTAGGAATATCATATGCCATAAACCTCCTATATTGATATAGAAATCATTCTAACGTTTTGAACTATATAACTTCAAGTCTGTCAATGAGAAATCCAGGATACAAAAAGCAGAAAGTTGCTAAGATTACTTTGATCTAGTTACTTCATTTTTTTAGCAGGTAATATTTTCTCCACCAATAAAGACTGGAATATCTTTTTTGACCAATATTGGTGTTGAGTAAAAGCTACTGCCAACGAATAAGCTCAAGAAATAGAGGTTACAAGGTGATGACATCCACTTGACAAAATAAAGCACATTAAAATTCTAGGTTTGTGTACACTTTCTTGGTTCAGTTCTCCATCAACAAACCTACAAGAAATGCATGCTTAATTTTTGGATGACTATCCTATTAAGTTTAAGAGTATTCAACTGCAAGATAGATAGGGGGCAAAACTAAACATCAGTGGGTATGATTACTGTTTTTCTTTTATTTTCTGAATAAAGGTTATATTCATTTGTTCAAAATGAGTCAGTTTGATTATTTGCACACAAAAGAGAAATAGCAGTTTAACTGTCTCTCTCACTAAAACTATTGTAAATTTCCTATACAAACTCTGATGTTACTGTAGAGTCCCCTGGTGGGCCAGCAGTAAGTCTATGCATTTACAATAATAAAATCAAAGGTTCAATTCCCTTTAGGGGCAGAGCAGATAACCCAATGTCACTTTGCTATAAAAACACACACATTTATTACAAAATAATCTATCTGACACTTTTTGTGGAATTGGTCCCATTTATAAATACCACAGAGGTTTTCAAGATCGTCAGAGATTTAAAATATATAAGTCAAGAAGACATTTCACAAATAACTCTGCAGGCAGTAAGAATAGAGGCACATGTTTAAAGAATTACAACTCAGAGTTCACTCCACATAAGGCTGTGTTACTTTTCTAATAGAGGATCTAACCTTGAGCTGTGTTAAAAGCTGTAATACTGAACAAGTTTACGAGGGAATTGGATCAGAATTTTATATTTTAAAGTTGGATACAGGAAAAGAATTTCTGTATATTGTTTGGAGTGGCATGGTAGTCATAAATGGATTAGCCAAAATTAATTTGCCCTTTATTAGCCCTTGAAAATAAAATGCATATTATTTGTGATTGGTGTACAAGATTCTTGGCTTGAATGTGTTGTTGGACCGATGTAAAGACTTCTGAGAAATGCATTGAAAATTTGACAGCTGCCTGCAGAATGAGTGTATATTTAAAGTTGCTATGTTGTGTTGTGAATGTATGAATACACCTTGACTGAGTAGAAGAATATTATAGCAAACAAGATGAGTTATTTGCACTATTGATATGGGTCATGGTAGTTTAGTTAGGTACAGCATTAGTCCCACATACATATAACACTAGTGGGTTTTAGCCACAGGTAGAGAAAACTGTTTAACAGCCAACTATTTTTAATGAAGGACAGGTTATCATGTTTAACCCAGAATAAATAGCATCACTGTTACAAATTCAATAGTATAGTGAGTTTAAGCATATTTTATGGATTAAAACTTTTTGAAAAGGATGGTAGGAAATTTTTTGAGTTTTTGGTATAATTATTTTCTATCTTTGGTGTATGTTTCCACAGCTTAATTTATTATAAATGACTTTAAACACTAAAATGTTCAAGGACTTATTAACATTCACCTTCAGAATGTTTTGCATAAGCATTGGGCAATAAAAATACCTTAAATGATAATAAATCCGCAAAGAATATCTTACTTACGTGCTTTGGTCATCAAGTCCTGTGTATGTGTTGTGCAGGAATTTTTCAGTTGATTTACTATTGCCTCTGACTGTTTTAGTCGAGGTGTAAGTTTCAGTAATTCCTCTTTGCTTTTTGTCATCTAAGGAGTAATACTAAATTAGGAAAATATGTTTGTAATCCTGTACATGCATTGTCCTTGACTAAATCAACAACTGTACATCAAGTAAACTATTTTTGTGGTTTATTGCTGCTAAGCCTAATGAGGAAATAAAAACATCTTCACAATACATATAATATTAAACAAGAGGTGAGGAACCTAAATGTAATTATATCAGTATAATAAAATCTTATTAAAAATGACATTTTAGGTACTTGTCTTTCAAAATGCTATAATGTGAAAACTCTTGCTAATAAATATTTTTTTTCTCGTATTTTGTCTAGAGATATGATGCAGACACATTTTCAAAACAAGTATTTTGCTATCATACAACATATGTAGTCACTTCAAATAGCAATTCTTTTCTTAAACCAAGAACAACTTACAACCTTACAATGAAATGTATAACAGGAGAAATTTTATGTTAGTTGAAAACAAGAAAATGTAAATTGCAAATGTAAGTGCTAAGTTGAAAGAAACTGCACAAGAGTTATTTTATATGCAAAAATGGCTCGTTTGGGTTGAGAAAATATTTCAAATAGAAGAGCGAACAACGTTTCGACCTTCTTCGGTCATCGTTGTTAGCTCTTATATTTGAAATATTTTCTCAACCCAAACGAGCCGTTTTTGCATATAAAATTCTCAACAAGTGGATTTCTCGACATCACTGATTGCACAAGAGTTACATATTTAGTTAAGATTAATTCACTTAAATCAATAACACGAATTACTTTCTAAAGTATTTACCTGGCCCTCCAGAAGCTTAATGTGTTTTATTTTGCTTTCAATTTTTTCCTTCAATTGATTGTTTTCAGCTACATAGCTATAAAGAAAAAACTGAAATTTATACATCTTTACAGATGTATATATACATGATATCAGACACATATTACACTTACAATATTTTTATTTATCTAACATATAGTTAAAAAAATCTATAAAGACAATAGCTTATGCAGTCTAGGAATGTTGTAAAATGTATTAAAATGTAAGAATATCTTTATTAAATTAACAAAAAAATTCTAAGGATAATAATTAATTAATGTAAAGACTAAAACATAAATTTATAGTTTCCTATGGTAAACTGTTTTCTATCTCTAACCTATTCCATTTGTTATACCCAACAAACAGCAGAAATCAGTATCAATAAATACATATGAAATGTCAGACTGTATTAATATAATTAAGTGATTGTATACAAGGTAAAAATAATCATTATTTTAACATTGTCTTTTGTTTTTAAAGGGTTAATTGTTATATATAGCTTTTGATGGTTTTAATCAGTTTAATATGCACTTAAATATAAATTCCTACAAGAAGCATGATAGAAGGAATATAATGATTTAACTTTCCATGACTTCAATAGCAGGAAGGCTGAGGATGTCTCTTATAATTTATATTTGTCCTTAAGGCTTAAAAATTATGACAATATTTCTTTTAAACAATTCCCTTAAAAATTATTCTTATATTAAATTATAAACTTTAAGCAATTGACTTGTTTTCTTTCTGCCTAAATAAAAACAGTAACCAACTCAAAAAAACTTGCAGGACAAAAGTCAAACATCTATGCATAAATCATCAAGCATACATTCACTGTTCTCAATCCAACAAATATTAAAGAGAAACTAATGCTGGCTTTTAACTAAGTAAACATAAGATAAGCCTACATGTCAAGGAAAATGTATAATTTCATTCATTAAAATATTTATGCTTGAAAATAGCAAGGAATTATGAATTTGGACTGAGAAGAGTCAAATGACTTTAATTCGCACTTTAGCAAGCAAAATATTTAAAGGTAGAATAATAAGACTTAAGAACTATCTGTTTGTTGAGAATTAAGCACAAAGCAACATAATGGGCTACCTGTGCTCTGCCCACCACAGGTATTGAAACCTGCTATCTAGCACTTTAAGACCACAGACATACCACTATTTCACTTGAGGGCAGACTGAAGAAAAATAGTATTGTGTGTATTAACAGTTTCTACTGAAACACATATCACACAGTATTAAGATCATAGAACTAATATTGTGAAATAAAAATACTGATTGATAGTAGCTCTCTTACTTTTCTGCCTGTTTTTCATTTTCTTCTAGCCTATTTACCAATTCATCAATTCTTGATTCAAGTTGTTTTTGTCTGTCCAAGGTTTCCTCCTCCCACTTAAGAAAGGACTGAGTTTCAAATAAATTCTCTTCCTTACTTAACTTTCCTAATTCCTCTAGATAGTATGACTTTAACCTTTTTATATTTGATTCAAAGTAACATTTGAGTTCTTTCTTTTCAGATTGTAATTCATCTAGCTGTTTTGTAAGTTCCAGCTCAAAATCTTGTTTCATTTGGACATTTTCTAGTTTTAGATGTTCACATTGATCTTCCAAGTTTTTGATATTTTCATAGGCTTTATCTAATTCACTTACAATATTGTTATTTACCAATTCAAAGTGCTTATTTTGGTCATGGACAAGGTGCTGCATATCCTCCTCACATTGGTTGTGTAACACTCCAAGAGAAGAAACTTTTTTTCGTAGAAGCTCCTGATGAAGAATCTCATATTCTTTTAGTTTAGCCTGTAGATCAGTTTTAGCATCTTCAAATTCCTGAGACAATCGAGCAAATTTCTGAGAAGTTTCATCTTCCTGTTGCTCTCTTGCCAATTGTTTCTCCTCTAGTAGGTGGAGCTGTTCTTCTAGATCAGCTTTTCTGTGCTTTTCTTCTTTAAGAAGAGATTCCAGTTCCTTAACTTTACCTCGTAGCTCTACTTCATGATTTGCCTGCATGTAACAATGATAAACAAAATTATTTTAATAAAGTTTTTCTTATTTTAAATAAAAAAGGGGAAATCAAGAGATGTCAAAATATAAACTTTTTATTTGGTTTAGCATCAACTATTAAAACATACAGTCGAAAAATCTTTCGACTGTGATAGATTTTTCATCATGTGTTTTCATTTAATTACTCTGCAGTGCATATGTACAGAATGGTTGCTCTTTGTACAATTTACATACCTTATGATGTCGTTATTTATATTTATCAATAGATGGCGCTCAAAAATATAATCCAAGTTTTTATGAATTTTTCTACTTCGTTAACTTAATCCATTAGGCAAGTAAAACTGAACGGAGATTAAAATCAAAATCCGTAAAGTATTTAGTAAGTAGTAAAAGGTTAATTTAAAGTAAATTTACATTTTACTTTATTTACGCAGCTTTTTGAAATAGTAAAATGAACTGGCAATAAATCAGGGGCAAAAGAAAGAAAAATAGATTTCACGTTTAACAATTTTACTGCAAAATTAGGGAACAGCGAAGAACAAAGTGAAAAACAGAGAGCCGTTTAAAAGCACACGGCAACAGTCACACAAAGCTGTTTATAGATCACAACCACCCACTGGTGCGCTAACTGTATAGTAGTTCCTGTTAAATCTGTCTACAAACAATTCAGCTACAAAATTAACCTAACTGACACCCCGCCGAGCTGAAAACGCTTAGTAGGAACGAAACAATTTAACACTAGAACTGTGAACTATCTGTCGCATATTCCAACGAAAAATAGCATTTTAATGAACTTAGCGCATTTGGAAAGAAAGAAAAGAGATAAAGCGATGCACAAAAATAAGTTTAAAAAATAGCATTCCGTAAAAGGAAAGCGACTTTTTATCCGCCAAAGATTCAAGTATTACATATAAAAGATTTAGTGATTTGATATTCATATTATTTAACCGAGAAACGTTTATGATAAATTTACGACAATGTAACAGTTTGAGTTGTGCAATGCTTAGTAGATGTGCGAGGTGTTCAAAGTTTGGTCACAAGCTCAATGGATGCAAAGGTTATATTACCACAATATAACCAAAATAGGCAGAGATTTAAATTGAGTCTTTTGGTTAAATAAAATGGATGTATCTCTAAGTGTTTGAGGTCAATATAAAGAATATATATATAATATAATGTTTTGGGACAACAAAGCATCCGTTGGTCCATCTCAGCTATCCTACCCTTTAGGCGAAACTAAAACTGTTACAACAAATTAAAGCCAGTCCTTATCATTCATATATATATCAAGCTTTCTTTTAAAGCCACTCACATTAACTGTCTCCAAAATAACTTAAGGCAGCTTATTCCATAGGCCAACCACCCTATTGGAAAAATAAAACTGTCTTAGCTGAAAAAATATATCGCAAAAGAAGGCGCAGAGAGTCCTCGTGTAGCTTTGCGCGAAATTACAAATAAACAAATAATTGTGTAGAAGGTTCATTCGTAAGAAAGAAAAAAAAATGGAAAAAACTGGCCAATAACAGTTCGTGAAGACATCAGAAAAACTTTAACTGCTCCTTGTTAAAACATGGCAGACAAAGGTAAAACAACTTTGATGCGTACTGAGTAGTTACAACAGTTAAATTAAGAACGAACTATATATTTAACATTGAACCGATAGTGGGAAAGCAACTAGTCAACTCCGTTTATTGACATCTCTTGGGTTATTGCATCCAAAAGAGGGGTTTGTTTGCTACTGTTATAACGAAACCACGACTTCAAAGAGAGGAGTTGCGATATGATGCTAAAAGGGACGCGAGCCACTAATCCTCGGGTAGAATAACTATAAGGTCATGTCCGATATCTCCTGGGAAATACTTTCTCCTGTATAAATACATTTACAAAAACAAACAAACACAACACATCTACGCCAAATGTTTATTTTGCTGTTTTTACCCCCTTCCAATGATTTAAAAAAAAAATATTGAGAGCATAGTTTGCTCAATTCAAAGCGCTAACAAAGTTATAATATGGGAAACCTATATTCACATTATACGATGATATTTTTCTCTTATTACTTCTCATAAAACTCCAGTTGTTCTGCGACGGCTCAACACTTTCTATATCACTCCAGTTCCTTTGAAATCGATCCAAGTATTTTACTTTTTCCAATCGTCCATCTTCGTGCGTCTTATAATAACATGATATAATTTATTGATCTAAACTATAAAAGTCCCTCGCTGGTACAGTAGTAAGTCTACGGATTTACAACACTAAAATCAGGGGGTTCAATTTCCCTCGGTAGACTCAGCAGATAACCAGATGTGGCTTTACGATAAGAAAACACACACACACTTCAAGCTTTCAAAACAATATTACATAAAGATATACCATTACTTACAAGAAATAGAAAAAGGAACATAGAGAGAGCTAAAAGCAGTAATGCATATTTTGAGGGTCATCGTTAAAACCTTAACTACTTTGTTAGTTTCACCTTTACAGTTATTTTTATTTGATAGATAACTGTGATTTTTTTGTGATTTCTAAATATTTTATGAAATTATAAAAAAAATTTATTCTATATATCAAGACTCTATCTTGTCTGCCCCCAAGTGGCACAATGATATATGTCTACCGACTTATACTTGTAGAAACCGAGTTTCGATGCCAGTGGTGGACAACGAACAGAGAGCCCTTTGTGTAGCTTTGTTCATAACATAACAAACCTAACCTGTTTACAACAAGATTTTACGTAATTGTTAGTAACAAACATAGAACAAATGGGATCCGAATTATTATCTCATAGTGTGAAACATCGACAAAGCACTTCTTGACAAGACATTAATTCAATAACCAGTTTTTTTTTTGTTTACAATCGGAAATACAGAGCACAATATGTATACATCTAGTGATTTCAAACGTCTTACACACAGGTAAATTATGAAGCACGAACTTTACTAACAACAAATAATTAATTTATTACGCCTCCAGTGACACAATGGTAATCCTGAAGGTTTATGATACTAAAAAAACAAAACAAAACGGGGGTCGAAACCTTTGATGGACACAGCGCAGACAGTTAGCTGTGTAGCTCCGTGCTTAACTACAAGTAAACAAATCAGTTTCTCACTTCCACTTCTTGGGTTACTCTTTTACCAACGAATAGTGGGATTGACCGTGACATTATAACGTCTCCACGGCTAAAAGGGCGAACATGTTTAGGGTGACGTGGATTCGAACCCGTGATCATCAGATTACGCGTCGAGTGTCTTAACCAGCTGGCCATCCCTAGTCTCTTCGTAAGTGTACTTGCTACATCGCCATATATTCTTTATTTTCAAGTTCTGTTACTGTTAATGTTGCCTAAAACACTTACAGCTATACTTAGTAGCTAAATTTTCGACCTTAAAGTTTATAACACTTTTAAGTAATTTCCATATGGTTGCTTTTATTAAAATGGTTAAATCTGCACTTATTTTATTAAATATTAGTGGATATTTTATTTCTGAAAAAAATAGTTTAAAAGATCGTTGGGAATTAGAAAAAATATTATTTATTTTACTTATTGAATTTATTTATAGAATACACTAATACACCTACTGTTATTCTAGCCCATACTGGTACAATGGTATGTCTCCAAACTTACAAAACACAAATTCACCTACTATTATTCTAGCCCATATTGGCACAATGGTATGTCTCCGGACTTACAACGGGTAGGACACAAAAAGCTCTTTGCGCAGCTTTGTGTTTAATCACAAACAACAAAAGCCTATTATTCTATTACTCATTAGTCCTCCCCAGTCGGTTTTGCGGTAATTATCAGGGCTTATAACATTAGCAATCTGGTGTTGGTACCCGCAGTGGTCAGAGCAGAGATCTCCATTGACAGAGAAACAAGTAACCAAACCACTGGTCTTGACACATATATTATCTGCACTACGTTTTCTTTGGAACAAGAGAGGGATCTGAGTGATGAGGATTTTCAATAATACAGGCCTGCATGGTTTTATTATCGTGAAATCTTTACATGTTCTTCGGTAATTACTGTACGTTGAATCCGAAAATGATGTGTATTTTTCTCTGTCACGTACAGAATTTTCATATAACGCCATATATGCTTTTACATAAGTGAATTATTTTTACTGAAATAGGGTCACATTTTGCTATGCTTAAATTATTAACACCTACAAGGATATCTCCAACCTAATCACGACGCGAGATTCTAAGCCTTTGTTCCAGAGAGTGCCCCCACTAGTGTATGTCTACGAATTTAAAACGCTAAAATCAAGGGTTCGATTCCCCTCGGTGGGCTCAGCAGACAGCCCGATGTGGCTTTGCTTTAAGAAAAAAACACAGCCGTTCCAGAACCAACAAGAAATACACCGGTAATATATAAGCGTGTTATTTCTGGATAGTATTTTGTTTGTGCGTGGACTTCAACACTATATTTTTTCTTTTCAACATTATTTATTTATTGCTATGACAACATGCTGTGTAAATGACCTACGGACATTCTGTTATAGCTGTGGAATTTTTTTGTTAATAAACAAAGGCAAAACATTAAATAATTCGTCAAAGAAAAGGTATTAAGCATATTATGGAATAAAACTTGAGACCAAGACAAATCACGTGATCCGCACAAACTTTGCAACGTTTGTGTCAAGGAGTTGAGACAATGGATTAAAGGTAAGAAAAGACCTTTGTCTTTTGGAATTCCAGTGGTCTGACATGAGCATAGAAACCACAAAGATAACTACCGTTTTTGCTCATGTAACATGCAAGTAAATTTTTTATCCAAACCTTCAGTCTGCTATAAGACTTGTTGCTCAGAATACAGTTTCATCTGATTCTGAATCTGATGTGAACAGATATGACGATAGAGACTGTTTTCAACCTGAAATGTCTGATAAGCTACAATTTTTCATATAAGGTAAATTTAACGAGTTGATGAAAGATATGGGGGTCCAGACTTCACGCTGAGTACTTTTTTTTTTATCCACGGACATCATTTTACTGGTGCAGAAATCATGAGAAAGAATTTATACCATACTTTTTGCAAGAAGGTTCACTGGTTTATTAAAACAATACTGTTAACTTAATATAAGGTACTAGAAGTTGCAGTCTGGCTGGCTACTTTATATGTTGTTGGTGAACAATCCGATTACACAAAGTTTCCATGTTTTTTGTTTGAATTGGACGTTAGAGCAAGAAATTCAGAACTGGATAAAGAAGTCATGGCCAAGCAGAGTTATTCTAATAGCAAGATCGAAAACCATTGAACATGAGAGTTTAGTTAACACAAAGAAAGTCCTATTACTTCCACTTCACATAAACCTGGACTTCATGAAGCAATTTGTAAAGTTATTAGACAAAGATGGCGACAAGTTTCTATGTGGGCTCATAGTTCTTTTAAAAGCCAAACTTAAAAATAAGATATTTTGTTGGGCCTCAGGCTAGAAAGTTGACTTCAGAAGAACAGTTCGAAAGAAGCATGAATTGTGTTTAAAGATGTTACTAACATTTTTTTAGAAAACAACAAGGACCCAAAGTACAAAAATATGGTCAATGTGAGCTTGGAAGTTCATTTATTACACTCACATATTGACTATTTCCTTGAAAATCTCGGTGCCGTCAGCGAAGAATAACCGGAAAGGTATCATCAAGACATCAAGGAAATGGAAAGGAGGTATCAGGGAAGGTGGAACATCAGCATAATGGCTGATTATTGCTGGTCATTTAAAATAGATGCTCCAAACGCAATACATAAAAGAGGGATCACAAAAGGTAGTTTTGAAACTGAAAGACATAATTTCATACACACACACAATGAGAATGAATGAGGATAAAAGACAACTTCACACATACAATGAGGATAAAAGACAATTTCACGCACACACAATGAGGATGAATGAGGATAAAAGACAATTTCACATGCACACACAATGAGAATAAAAGACAACTTCACAGACATAATGAGGATGAATAAGGATAAAAGACATACTTTCACACACTCACAATGAGGATGAATGAGGATAAAGACATAACTTCATACACACACAATGAGGATGAATGAGAATAAAAGACATAACTTCACACATACACACAATTAAGATGAATGAGAATAAACGACATAACTTCACACACACACAATGAAGATGAATGAGGATACAATGAGTGTTATCAGTGTTCTTTCCTTTTCTTGAGTTTGTTTGTATTTAATTAACATAATAATAATATGATCTTTGAATTAAACGAAATAATAATTATATCCAAGTAAGATTTCCATCCAGATTTGTAAAAAAAAAAATCCTTACGGATAGAAAAAAACTTTCGAAACATGCATAGCTGAATTATGAACAATCCATGACCAAAACCAAAAAAATACATTTTTAAAGTCTAAATTCACAGGCCTTTCTTATTTGTGTAACATTGGTTTGAAAAATGATGACCAATACACACACCATACGTTAACTTTACAATATAATTGCGCTTGCCTCATGGAGGTCTTATAAAATTATCGCGATGTTGATAATAATATTATACATTATCAAATAACAGTAAGGGTTTTACTAAATACTCTAGCTGTGACGAATGGCTTTAAAACCTTTGCTTTGTAGTAAGAGATCCTGTAACGAGTTTCTGTCATCAGTTGTTGTATTCGTTCTTCGTGGGCTTGTTTAAGAGACTGAATCAAAACATCTTGGTCATCCAGCCGAGTATTCAAAGTGTAAATAACCTAAAATACAACAACAACAAGAAAATGTTATATATGTATATATATATATATATATGTATAAACAACATAACCACAAAGAAAAGTCCCAAATTTTAACTTATACCTCTTTATTGAATAAGTAAATAAAACAGTTTGCATTAAATTATACTAATATGTTTTATTCATATATATCGCATAACGAGACTTAAGGAATGATGTCAAATCCAAAACTGAACAGGTAGTTAAGGCATTCAACTCGTAGTCCGAGGGTTGCGGGTTCGAATCCCCGTTACACCAGACATGCTAGCCCTTTCAGCCGTGGGGGCGTTATAAAGTTACGGTCAATCCCACTATTCGCTGGTAAAAGAGTAGCTCAAAAGTTGGTGGTGGGTGTTGATGACTAGCTGTCTTCCCTCTTCTCTTACACCGCTAAATTAGGGACGGCTAGCGCAGATTGCCCCTCGTGTAGCTTTGCGCCAAATTGAAAACAAACCAAACTTAATCCAAAACAAGTGCAAATACGTAGGCGGAGCTTATTAAACTTTCTGAGAAACATTTATATATAAAACATGTACATACATATATACGAGATTATTTCCGCAGGGTCCCCAAAAGTACCGTAGTGAACAAAATTAACAGTAACAAACATATTTATTTCTTGTTTTTGGAGTTTATATGCCATGATGCATTGTATCCCGCAGACTGCATCATTTTTCTTGTGATTTACGGCATGCATACATTTTACTGACGTCACAACAGTACAAACTGCAGTGTGAAGCGTCACTTATGCAACGTAATTTTAGTGTCTGTTGACTGACTGACAGACAACATCTTATTGCATAGTGGTGCGAGTCGTTAAAACAGGTGATCACTCCAGGCCTATGAACCTCCTTCGAAAAAATCAACACAAAGAAAATAAACTCTGGCACCTGTGAGATTTTTAACATACATTTAAAATTTTATAACAGTCTCTAAAATGATAAAGAATACACACGTACAGACATCAAAAGTTAAATCTACTTATGTGCGATTATTCCTTAGCAGTTTAACGTTTTACTCCACCTCACTTACTGAAAAAATAAAAATTAAAAGTCGTCAAATGTGGCTGGAAATCGTGCTGTTGTGCACTCAATTAAAGCCATCGGGAGCTTTACTGAATCGCTGCGTAAATACTAAGCCTACTATTATTTCACAGAAAACTCAAAACACCGTACGAAAAACAAAAATACAACAACAAAAACTAGTGTGTACATTCCTGTTTTGATAAAAGTATAGTTGGGAGGTTCTATTGTTTCTTACAAGTTGAAAAGAATGTTCTAGTGATTACTGCGAAAAAAAGAAACGACCGACAAAAAAATTGTGAACCGCACTTTCAGTTAAGGGTGCGTTATAAATCAAAAGGGTTACGGGCATGTCAAACTATTCGATAAGAGCAGCATGACAAATGGCGGAGGGTGTTGTTGACATTTTGCCTCTCCTCCATTCCTATGAATTTCGCTGACCACTATGCTATAATTTATTTCTGCAAATATACAACCATTCCGCGTACAACCAGAACGAAACCTCGACTACAGGTTGACAACCACTGCTCTAGTATACCAGTTCAAGGTTTGGGACGGCTGACTCCAGGAGTATCTTAGCGCTAATACCTGAAATGAACCAAACATTTTAAGTCTCTTGTGACATGTGGATAAGTTTTCAGTTTAACTTACGATACGTTGCTGTTATGATATGTATAGTAATGTCTTTAGTTATAGGTTGTCTACTGTATGGTTCAATTTTTAGTCTGTTAGTCCAGGTTACGTCACCGCTGTTTTTTTAATAGTTATGGTTGAAGTTACAGGTTATAATTGTGTACCAGAAGATCACAGACGCTCCTCTTTCCAATTATGCAGGCCAGAGGGCAGTCTAGGTAGCGTGGCGCCATCTTTAATTTCGAACATAGACTGAAGGCAGAGAGCAACTTAAATTGTTCATTTATGTATTTTATTGTTTGTTAATTAACTTACTTTTACGTTATTCAATTACTTAACATTTTAAACACTAAACTTCCATAGAGACTGAGTTTTCTACAACGTAGGCCAAGGGTAAAAATTACTGCTCGACACCAGAATAACAATAGCAATGGTTAAACAATTAATGCAAGCTAATTTTAGTACCAACAACCTGGTGATAACACAAGTTACTCAGATTTAATTACAGTACCCTAAAATAACTCAAAATTATATAAAATATTGATTGTTTTAATTACAGTCGTTGAGATACAAAAAGGCTGTAAAGACTTAACTAAATAAGCCCAATGCTTACCTTTTTAATATAATTTAATAGCTATACAATGGACTGTTTGTGCTCTGCCCACCACAGGTGTCGAAACCCGCATACCACTGTGCCACTGGAGGGAGCAATATAATTTAATAGTGGAATAATGTTTTTTTTAACTATTAAATGTGTGTTTTTATTATTGCAAAGCCACATCGGGCTATCTGCTGAGCCCACTGAGGGGAATCGAACCCCTGATTTTAGCATTGTAAATAAGTAGACTTATCGCTATACTATCTGGGGGGCAGTATTAAATGTATATCATGTTTGTTGTTTAGAAACTTTGTTTACTAAGACACAACCTTTGTAAAAATAATGAACAAACGTTATATATCATAGATTCCAAACCATTTCTTTGCTGAGGTCTACTCAATTATCATGACTAGAAAAACACTGATAATTGAATCTTTATTAACAAAGGACAATGCAATTTCGAGAAGAAAATACAACTTTCCAATGCTTAGCTTAAAAAATAATTAATTCGGTGTTTTAATACAAGCAGATTCACCGAACAAAATTTCTTGAAACAATCTTTAGTACACAGGTGTTGAAAGTGAAAAAACAAACAAATTAGGTTTTGGAGGGAGGTCGTTAAATACCAGCCGCCTACTGGTAACCATATATAAAATATTTGAAATTCTAAGCACAACATTTAAAACTTCGATACTTAAATATATCAATAGAGCAGTGTTAATTCGTTACATTAAATATAAGATAATATTTTGTACCAGACACCCGCAAAATATTTGCGGTCAAATTAGTGTCTTTATTGTAAAGATACTGTTTAAATAAAGGATTTTCAGAATAACATGAAATAGCTCTAAATGCAGACATCAGAATATAAATAAGTTCAACTTCCTTAAGCCTAAAATTAGTTAAGCCTTTGTTATTTATGGCCTATATTAATTAAAAAGATAAATTAAAACTGAAACTTGTGGAACTAAACTTTATTGTACTTAATACTATCAATAAATAAACTTATAATGTTATTCTAAAACTTAACGCCTCCCAGTAGCACACCAGTATGTCTCTGGACTTACAACTTTAGAAACCAGCTTTCCGATACCCGTGGTGGGCAGAGTACAGATCACAGTGTAGTTTTGTGCTTAATTACAGTCTTCCTCTGAACCATTTCCAGTGGTTAGGGTGCTCGATTCGTAATCTGAGGGTCGCGGGTTCCAATCCCCGTCACATTAAACATGCTCGCCCCTTCAACCGTGGAGGCATTATAATTTTACGGTCAATCCCACTATTCGTTGGTGGTGGGTAGTGACGACAAACTGCTTTCTTTCTAGTTTTGCACTGCTAAATTAGGGACAGCTAGCGCAGATAGTCCTCGTGTAGCTTCGTACGAAATTCGAAACAAACAAACTAAATCTTTTCCAACAATTCAATGTCTTTCGTAAGGTAAGGCGCCTAAGACCGAACACAGTACTTTAAATGTGGCCCAACCAGTGACCTATACCAGGAAATTATGGCTTGCTTAGACTTTTATTCAAGATTTCTATAAGAAAAAATTATATGATGCTAATTTGGCCTCTATATTTTCATATTGGGTAGTTAAGACTCGACTGAGTAAAGCATTGCTTTTTAAATATTTTTACATAGTTTAATTACGAAATAAAACAGTATATATCAGTTTTCTAGAAATTTGTTAGATTCAGTTCTAGTTATAATTATGCTTTCAAGCTTTAATTTCAAATGAAAGAAGTAAAACGCTATGAAAATAAACCTTACTACCTAAATCATCAAACAGCACTGAAAGATACTTCGGAAAAGTATGATTTAGTTTGGTTTGTTTTGAAATTCGAGCAAAGCTACACAGTGGGTATTCTGCGCAAGCCATCCCTAATTTATTACCTGTGTAAGACTAGATGGAAGTCAGGTAGCCATAACCACTCACCGTCAACTCATAAGCTACTATTTTAACAACTCCTAAAATAAGAAAATAGTAATGTATTACTGAGTTTACACTATCTTAAATAGCAATGTATTACTGAGTTTACACTATCTTAAATAGCAATGTATTACTGAGTTTACACTATCTTAAATAGCAATGTATTACTGAGTTTACACTATCTTAAATAGCAATGTATTACTGAGTTTACACTATCTTAAATAGCAATGTATTACTGAGTTTACACTATCTTAAATAGTAAGGTATTTAGATGATCTTAAATGCTGAAAAACAAGAGGAGTTAGATTCTACAGAATCAGTGTCATTAAATAGTCTAATTTATGATAAATTATATTTTATACACTAATCTTCTCTAATTGTAACCATTTCTTATTTTTATTTTATGATTGCTTTTCAATATTTTTATTTAGTTTTCAAGAGTCGCCTAGTGGTAAATTAGTGGTATCTCTCCCAATTCTCTAATTATGGAACCTGACCAAGTATCAACGGTTTCCAATATATTAGTTGTTTAAAACAAGGCAGAACCCTTTTTATCTTTTAACACTCCTACGAAAAAAATATTTACATCCACTAAAGTGATACCCTTAGTGCATGTTTTAAAAATTTTTTTTAAATATTTTACAAATGTCTGAAAAGTCAAAATATTATTGCTTCTTAAAATATAAAGGGATAGGGTCAGTTAATGGCAATTTCATTTAAATACAAAATTATTAGCCTAATATTACCAACCTTTCAAGTTGCTTTGGGGCCTATTAGGCCCCAATTTTCGTAGGAGTGTTAAGGATGGTGGGACCATGACAATTATACACATAAATGCAACTTGTGAAGTCAGGGTGCACAAGAATTCGTAAATACATTGAAAGCAGCTGTAACATTAACCATGATTTTACTTGAAACAATTTTGAAATACAAATCTACAAAAATATTCAAGTCATAAAATTCTTCTCAGCAAGTTTAATGACGCATACAAAATGGAAAACAACAACAAAAACGAAAAGAAATAGCGACTGAACCTACAATAAATAGGCTCGGCTCTTTTATTTTTTCGTAATCAACGTACTTCTGAAAGTACTTATGTTTTGGGCTCGATATATATACTCTCCACGTGCAAGACATCAAACTCAGCTAAGCCTAGTCTGTCTAAAAACACACCCTGACGCGTGGGGCTGTTCCTTACACTAAGCAAACTATAGTGTAGGCGAACACAAACTATCCAGGAGGCAAGGCATTATTAAACGAGTTACTCGTAGTCTCGTTTGTCTAGCCACAACAGTGGATTCATTACGCGATATTCTATGCTTCGCTTTTCTTTTATGATGCTGTTATTTCTCAGCTGAGAACAACAAATGGACTTCTGTATCGTTTGAGCTTCTATGAAGTACACTATCTGATTGACTGTGTTCTCTACAGGAGTCAAACAAAACACTTATTTACACTTTTGGTAATACACTATAATCATTACGAATAAAGGACTTTCAAAAGCAGCACTTGACTTTAATTGATGACGTTCGACCTACGTGATATTAATGTGTGACGTCACTGCTTTTGTTTCGCAAACACCCAAACAAAATCAGCATTGTTCGATTAATAATACGTATCTGAATAACCACGTACATTAGAAAATAAATATTCAGTAATGCTTTCAAACATTATTAGTTCTTAGTAGTTTTATAAGTCAATGACTTGTTTGCTTGTTTGTTACAATCAATAAATGTTTGTTTTTGTTTTTGGAATTTCGCACAAAGCTACTCGAGGGCTATCTGTGCTAGCCGTCCCTAATTTTGCAGTGTAAGACTAGAGGGAAGGCAGCTAGTCATCACCACCCACCGCCAACTCTTGGGCTACTCTTTTACAAACGAATAGTGGGATTGACCGTCACATTATACACCCCCACGGCTGGGAGGGCGAGCATATTTAGCGCGACGGGGGCGCGAACCCGCGACCCTCGGATTACGAGTGCACGCCTTAACGCGCTCGGCCATGCCAGGCCCAATCAATAAATAGATCACCAGAAGTATTTTTGAAAATAATCATAGAAAAAAAAAACGACTCGGCATGGCCAGGTGGGTCAAGGTGTTCGACTCGTAATCTGAGGATCGCGGGTTCGAATTCCCGTCGCACCAAACATGCTTGCTCTCTCAGCCGTGGGGATGTTATAAGATGGTTGTCAAACCCACTATTCGTTGGTAAAAGAGTAGTTCAAGAGTTGGAGGGTGGTGGTGATGACTAGCTCAAGTCTTACACTGGTATATTAGGGATGGCTAGCGCAGATAGCCCTCAAGTAGCTTTGCGCGAAATTCACAAACAAACAGAAAACAAACATTTGAAACCTAACGGACCCATGTAACCCTAAATTACACTTACCAATTTTGATTTCATTTTTAAACACATTCGCATCAACTGCCACTAACTTTTGATCTCATCCGATCTACATGAAACGTAACAGCAAATTGTTATATCTATAATAATAAAGGAGCGCATATGCGTGTGGGGCTGTGTGTGGCTGCTATAACTCCAAGTGGAAAGAACCTAGAAACCTGAAATTCTGCACACATAATAAGTGGACAGTGAGGGGGTTTACTTGAGCTTTATCATACAACCACGTGCGTGCATGTGCCCGCGCATCTCTTTGTGAGGTAAGCAAGCGAAAAATCATATAGAAAAGAATATATGACCTCTGTAGCTCCGATAGAAAATAACCTAGAAACATGAAATTTTGCACCCATATTAAGTGGACCCTGAGGGTATTATTATTTATTCATGTATGTGTACGCATACGCATGCGCATCATTTTAATGAGGCAACCTAGCTAAATATCGCATTAAAAAGAAGTAGGTTATTTTATATAATAAATATAAATCACAGACAGATAAGCACATGTATGTGTGTGTTGTCTGTGTATATGTGATCACTAAAGCTCCAAGAGGAAAGAACCTAGAAACCTGAAATTGTGTATGCACATTAAGTGGATCCAAGGTACATCGCGCATGTGCATCTTTTTAACGAGACAAGTTGGTGAAAAACAACATAGAAAAAAGCGATTCTTTATATTATAAATTATAGATTTAAATTCCAAACAGACAGACAGACACGTGTGTGAATCATCTTGATGCAACAACAGTTGCACGTGTTTGACAAGCTCACAGAAGAGGGTTCATACTCGAAAGCAAAAACATAATTTGGAAAGCAATAAAGTTTATAGTTTTCAACAAATAAGTATTTTTAAAATAAAAAAAAAATAGGCACACGAAGAAAGACTTCAGTTGGGAAATTCTGTTGTTATTTATCTTACACAAAGTTGCCTTAAAGCCTAGGACAGCAGGTAGTATTATTTCTTTTTGGATGATACAGTTCAGATCACTAAAACCTGTAATGAGGAATACATTAAGCACTATTAAAAAGTATATTACCACTTTTACCACTTGGTGTATGGCTATCGATACAGCTACAACTAATTCTATCACCATAGAGTAATTGTATTTACTGTTTTTAATATATTGCTTTCACCGCAAAACGTTAAACTGGAACAGAAGAACAACGAAAGTATGAGAGATAAATTGGAAGACTTGACCAAACAAACTGTTAGACTAGTGGGTCCGTAATGAATTTATTAAATGCAAGATTTCAAAGTAATTATAAGGTCATAATTAGACAAGAAAAAAATTGAATGTGAACGTTTAACATAACAAGAACGTGTGGTTAGCGCGATCGGTCTGTGAATTTTAAAATTCATGGTTTGCAACCCGTTGCCTTTAAAAACATCCTTTATATTTTTGGGTCGTGAGTGTGTGCGTGTTTTCTTATAGCAAAGCTACATAGGGCTATCTGCTGAGTCCACCGATGGGAATCGAACCCCTAATTTTAGCGTTGTAAAACGGTAGACTTGTTACAGTGAGCGATGGGTCGTAAGTTATAAGAACAATAATCAAGTCCTAGTATTCTATTGAACAAGATTAGTTCAAAGTGTTATGGTGGGTACTTTTAACAAGTCGTTTTTCATCTAGTTGATCAGTTAAAAATTGAAGACGTCTCTGTTCAGATAGTCCTGAGCAATTTTATATAAAATTCTGAAGCAATCAAAGTGGCACAACACAACACGCAATAATTAACTGTATCCTAAACAGTACACGTATAATAGATGATGCAATATATACCAATCATTGAAATAACTGCAACGAAAACTAAGTATAAACTTTGACATTATTTACACGATGCGTTTATAATAAACAATTAAAAGGCTTAACGTAAGTCTAACATAGGTCAAAGAGCAAACTGTTTCGAAAGACGACACTATATTACATTTTCTACACGAATACTGAAGTTTAGGTCTATGTCCAGGAACAAAGGGAAAATACAGAAGTCGTTGATTCATAACTGCCTCTTTAGTTTTACATCAATATCTTTTGTGCTTTCCATAACAGTTCGTAATCGTTGGTTGACAAGCAAAGTCGATTATTAAAAACGTAACATAGTGAAACGTAACATAGTTCTAAGAATTGAGGACCATAAAGACGGAAGTTTCGTGAGAAGAGAGATGTTATAATACCTTTTTAATCTTTGTTTAGATGGCAAGAATCGAACTTCATATACTTGTTTCTGAATTTTCTTTGTCTTCTATTACAAAATATGAAGGAAGCAAAGTTTTCATTTGCCGCTTCATTTGTGAATTGGTTAGACGGAATCATCATAGAACGATTTCATAAACTTCACATCACGGTTCTAAGCTGTAAAAATAACATCCATTGATCATAAAGTAGGTTTTAAAACACATTAGCAAAGCCTCTTCCTTTTAGATCCTTCGTAAAGCACCCTAGTGGCTCATCTCAAGGCTTGAGTTTATAATTCTAGCATTCAAGGTTTGATGCTTGAGTGGATACAGCACGGAGATTTAGCTCATTGGTCAGCAGGGTCTGATTAAACTCTTGGCGGGAAGGTGGTCAAGCTAAGATAAATTAAAGGTCCAACATTAATGTCCATAAGCGAGCAAAGTAAACATTAAAGTTCCATTTAAAGTATTAACATGTGTGTTTTCTTATTGCAAAACCACATCGGGCTATCTGCTGAGTCCACCGAGGAGAATCGAACCCATGATTTCAGCGTTGTACCAGTTGAAGTATTGAAGCTGATAATGTATTTAAAATCATCACGCCTTTAATTATATCTAGTCTTATTCGCCTAGATTAATTGATTAAAACACCCGAGAACAAAATGTTTTCTTTTCTTTTTTGGTATGGCCTCATATTGATTTTTCATAAAGATTCTCCTGAATTCTTCTATGTTAACTCTATCATAGATAAATTAGTCCAAATTCTTATTGTATTAAAACATTTTGAATTAGGTTACAGTTATTGTTGTTACGTCACAGAAAATCCTTGTTTGAAGAATGTTTTAGTCAGTAATGTCTTTAGAATAACGCCTGTTGTTAAAGCTTGCACCACATACTTATATACTTGGGAGAGCAATCACCTTCCTACAACTGTTTGCAGGCAGTGAAGGGTGATACTGATATGTAACGTTGTGGGCTTGAACACCCACATCTCGGTCTACTAATTTATAATTTTCTTATGTGAGACTAGCGAATTGGAGATTAAGACTGATAGACAGTGTATCCCTACCGAAATGTGGGTCATACTTCCTAAGTCACCTCCAAAACCTAGGATACATTTTATAATCCCACGTTGTAGCTTGTACCCTGGGATCCGTTTTTAAAAATATGTAACGTATTTTATTTCATGTTGATGTGTTTTGATTGATGGCTTGAAAATTCTACGGTTATAATATAGTTTTATATATAAATAAAATGAACAAGTTTTCATATTAGAAAAACTAAAGAAAAATATTTGTGGTGTTTTTAAGTCAGTTTAACTCAACTTTCAGTCGCCTAAGTTAATTAGATCACATAAATAATATTACTACACTATCTGTTTCAGGATGACTTGTAAATTTGTATTTCTTAAATTTATTTATCAAATAAAAAGTACGTCTATACTCGCTGCTGTGTACTACAGTTTCGCCAACTTAAGCTTCACCAGCACAGCTGTATCAAACCTCTGGTGGAAATAAAATATATCTGTAATATCGTTACGAAACACAACTTATAAAACTTAAAAAAACAGCTACAAAATATTAATACGATACTACTGCATAAGAATTAGAAAACGAAATAGTATTAATTCCTTAAAAAATACAATTCATATATCATAATAATATTTCGTATCATTTTCATGATTGGTAGCACACGATCGCCTTACTATAATTACTAATTAGTGGATATTTTTTGTTACTAGATACTAATTACTTTATATCTCATTTCTAGCTACTAACTTACTGCAAAGATCGTCATTCGATTATGGAGCTATTCGCCAGAAAGATGGGTGTACTATCTGGTCTGGGATTCTCCCTTTTAGGACTGTGAATCAACGGTCTGAATGGTTCCAAGAAGGTTATAACGATGGACTGCCAAGAAGGTTATAACGATGGACTGATCTTTCTCACTGAGTGTGTTATCAATGAGGTAGGTATAGAATAATTATTTTCTCTTTCGTTTCCTCGTGGATGTCTATGTCCAGTTATAGTATTATCACATCATGTATGTCCTTCTTATTAGGTATGACACACAGATCGGTATTATAGTATCATTTCACGTTACAATTATAGTATTATTATATCATATATGTCCTTCTTATTAGGCATGACGAGGTATGACAAATAGATCGGTATTATAGTATCACCTACACGTTACAATTATAGTATTATTATATCACGTATGTCCTCCTTATTAGGTATGACGAGATGTTATAAATAGATTGGTATTATAGTATCATCTACAGTTACAATTATAGTATCATTATACCACGTATGTCCTTATTAGGCATGACGAGATATTACACATAGATCGGTAATACAGTATCGCCTACACGTTACAATTATACGAGTAGTATTATTATATCACGTATGTCCTTCTTATTAGGTATGACTAGATGTTATAAATAGATTGGTATTACAGTATGTTATGTGTTTGTTTTCCTGTATTCTTACTTATATTGTTTTCCTTCGCTACTCCAGTATTAGTCCTTTATGTATGTACAGATATATATCAGACTTCAATCTAGAGACAAAGAGAAGACATTATTCTGGAGTATAACAAATACAAAAAACCTGTAATACCGATCTTTCTGGAAAAGTGCATCGTGTCAAAATAAAAAACATCAAAACAAAATGAAATAATTGTATAATAACACTGGTTTACAAAAAAATATTTTTTGTCTGAGGCAAAAATGTAAATAGGTGTTTTTTACTAATTTGGGTGTGCTGAATTCAAATTTATAAACAGTTTTGCTCTATCACCTCTAGTTTTCTGGCTTTTAAATAGTCTCATTTTAGTATATACAGAGTATATACGTGCTTATTTCAACAGTTGCAGCAGCTTATTACAGATAAAACAGGATAGATAAAGAACATTGACGGAATAAATATACTTGGATGACACAATGTACACAATTCATAGTACCGCAGACAGTTAGAAGTGTGTTTTCTTAGATGATCTGGTGTATTTTGCCTCCGGGATGTCACGCAAGAGCATCCAGCAGAAGTCTCCCATCATGCTGGGGTTCCACTTGACTTGGTAGTTGCTCTCCATCTTCGTAATGTCTTGGAATCTTTCTCCGTGCTCATCACTCACTGCTCCAAGGTTTGGAGGGAAGAAGTTGAGGTGGGAATGGAGAAAATGAATTTTGAGTGACATTCGGCATCCCATATCCTCATAAGTCTTTAGCAACTTCTCAATACAGGCTTGGTAATTTGGTACGCGTGTGTTACCAAGGAAGCCACTACAGACTGACTTAAATGCTTCCCATGCTCTCAGTTCCTTTAAGGTAAGAAGCTCCTCAAAATCAGTATCATTCAGCACTTCTCGGATTTGAGGTCCGACAAAGATGCCCTCTTTGAGCTTAGCAACGCTGAGACCTGGGAACACAGTAGACAAGTGTTGGAAGGCAGCACCACTTTTGTCCATGGCCTTCACGAAATTCTTCATCAAACCAAGCTTGATGTGAAGAGGAGGAAGAATCACCTTCTTCATGTCAACCAGAGGATTCTCTTTGACGCTGTGTTCGCCAGGAACGAAAGTGCTTCTAGACCCCAGTCTTTCTGCTTGTAATGCTGGGATACAGCTCGACTATCCCAGAGACAGAGAAAGCAACAGTACTTTGTGAAGCCCGCTTGCATACCCATAAGAAGACCAATGACCTTGAGGTCCCCACACAGACTCCACTGGTACTGGTTGTACTTAACAGCTTCTAAAAGAAACTCCATATTGTCATAGGACTCCTTTAGATGGACAGAGTGTGCAGTCGGAATGCTGGGATATTTATTCCCGTTGTGCAGAAGCACAGCCTTGAGACTTCGCTTGGAAGAGTCTATGAAAAGACGCCAGTCTGAAGGATTATGTGGCAAACCAAGGAAAGTGAACAAGCCAGGTACATTTGTGCAGTAGCACAACTTGTTTTCCATGTCGAAAAATGAAGCAAGGTCTTTGTTCCGATTCCTGAAACTGGTGATCCGTCTTGATATACAGCTATATATATATGTAATGTGATGCTATCACTTACGTTTATTGCATAATAACTAAAAAAGAAGACATAAGTCACACAATATTAGAAATTAACCCTGAATGCATATACGCTTTTATGTACAGTATGCATATCTAAAAAAACTAGAGGCGATGAGTAAAAACGGATTTCAAACCTGAATTCAGCACCCCCAAATTAGGTTAAAACAGCTATTTTTGTGCTTGCCTCAATTTCTTTGTAAACCAGTGTAATGGATGGCGTTGTACTTTCAGGTGAAACTGAGTTTTTCGAAGAGTAAATAAGATATGTCCATTATATCTTAATGAAAGATTCGATCTGTAAATATTTCGAAGTAATACTAAATTTCTCTGAAATAGAGTTCATGCAAAGAAAGAGACTGGACGCAATGTATATAAACATACGTGTATAAGGTCTACGAGTTCTGTAGTTATTCTGTCCCAGTCTGAATAAACATCGCGTTATGTACTTGAAATTACTACGTCATACGTTCAACAAGACTCAAAGATCACTTGAAATCTTCCATTCATGTATTTAAACACATCGCTAAAAAATAATAACTTAACCGTTTTTTCAGATGTTGACATCACTGACAAAAGAAAACAATAAATTCTAGAAAACTTTAAAAAACCTAACATTAATAAATAAAGTGGTGTATCTTACATTTATTCTTATTTTTGTTTTCTTTGCTTAACTTTGGTTGATGTTTATTAAATTATTATGACGTAAACATTGTTTTCAAGCTCGTGAAAAACGATTATAATTAATTTACCCACCATTCTACATTGGTATTGGTTTATTATACTTTTTAACACTTCATTCTAGATCTAGTTCCGTAGGGAATTTCAAGAATTAGAAGAGTACATAATAACAGTATTCTTGTTTTGTTTTGTATTTTCGCACAAAGCTACTCGAGGGCTATCTGTGCTAGCCGTCCCTAATTTTGGAGTGTAAGACTAGAGGGAAGGCAGCTAGTCATCACCACCCACCGCCAACTCTTGGGCTACTCTTTTACCAACGAATAGTGGGATTGACCGTCACATTATACACCCCCACGGCTGGGAGGGCGAGCATGTTTAGCGCGACGCGGGCGCGAACCCGCGACCCTCGGATTACGAGTGCACGCCTTAACGCGCTCGGCCATGCCAGGCCTTAACAGTATTCAAATCGCATTATTGGGGTCGCATCCTGGCCCAGCATGGCCAGGTGATTAGGGCGTCCGACTCCCAATCTGAGGGGCGCAGGTTCGAATCCGCGTCACACCAAATATGCTTTCGCCTTTTTAGCCGTGAAAACCTTATAATGTCACAATCAATCCCACTATCCGTTGGCAAAATAGTCCAAGAGTTAGGAGTGATGTGGGTAGTGATGGCTATCTGCATTTTGTCTACTCTTATCTTTCTATATTAGGAACCGTTAGGGCAGATATCTGTCGTATAGCTTTGCGTGAAATTCAAAAACAAACAAATTGTTGCATCCATTATAAACGAGATGTTCCGCTCAGTCCAGAGGTCACCAGTTTGGTTGTTGTTGTTTTTTTTAATTAAGCGTAAAGCTTAACAGTAGGATATCTGTGTTCTGCCCACCATGGGTATCGAAACTCGGTTTCTTACGGTACCATTCTGGCTGAATACAACAAACACTATTTATGTAAGTGATTTGTTACAGCATCAATTACCTCAGTTGGCTTGATAAGCTCTAAATACAGTTATATGTCTCATCGCTCTGGAAGTGGTGAACGTAGTATAGTTGGAATAATATCATTATACACTCTTTATTATACTGTTGTTTAATGACGTAATACCATTACTGTCACAACCAGAATTATTGTTCCATTCTATTCATTATTTGCCACCCAATGATGTTTGGTGTACACGAATAAACATATGGTTTAACCGAATTGAAACTATAACGACGAAGCCATAGAAACACTGGTTTAGTTTATCACAGCGACCAAGCGATCCATGGTAAAGTCCGCAATTATCAATATCAATATAATCTGATGAGTGTTTGTGATTAATCTGGTTTAATATGTAAAACCTCGAGCACACACTAGGCTCAGTATTATAATTACAAGTATAATGGTACAATACAGCACAAGTTATAATAAAATCAATAATTATTTATTTATGGAGCTTTGAGTCCTCTTTAATTCTTCATAGGGAAATCTAAATTAATTTAGGTGAGTGAATAATACTATAGTAGTGGCCTAATATATCATTCAGTATTATACAGGGAACCGAATACTAAATGGATATATATATGCACATATATAACAGAATTCTTTTTTTTTTCTCTCACCAAAGCTCATATTAAAAATATTATCAGTGATGTGTATGGCTAAAGCAGTCTTTGATTGGCCTTACCTTCTACTGTGAACTGCGGGTTCTCCTACTCAAGGATCATTAGCACAGCTCGGGAATGCAAACCAAATAATTACAATTAGGCCTCTTATAACGATGCCACTTATATAAGATTATTGAGTATTGAGTCCTCTCGAATCAACCATACAGTAACGTAAGAGGTTTAGCTGTATTTCCTTGGTTCAGCTGACTCAGTTGTACTGATAGATTGAACAGGTGAGAGTACAATCCACAGCAGACGTTACGACCAATCAAAGAATGCATCAGGCCTCTATGGTACAGATGATATTTTCAGTTTTGCCTTTGCTGGAGAAATGTGTAGCATATATTATTATGTTTACACTGCAATATTTTCTTGTGCAAGAAACTCTTGGCGCAGTGTAGTCGTAAATGTTTGTATGTCAGTGGTCTGTCTCCTATTTCATATAATGCTCAGACTAAACTTTCGCTATATCAAAATTAATATTAGATAAAAATGTTTTGTAGCAATTTTAAATTTTCAAGTTAACACTAATATTCACACAAAATATTGTCTGTAAATATTCATTATGCTTACGCGTTAAAAGTGTATAATTTGGAGCAATATTTACATCTCGCGTAAACTAGTGTGCTTTCAAATGTTTAGTCATCTTTGCTACCATTTGTCTAGAATCAGGTCACGGATTAGTCCCATAATAGAGCTCTGAATTATGAACCTTGCGAAACGAGTTCGAGTCCACAACATACCACAAACATTCCTCGGTTTTAAGCTGTGAGTACGTTATAAAAATGACAGTCGATCTATTATCGTTGATGATGGGTGAAAGGAGCTCTGACTGGCTGCCTTCTAGTAGTTCAAAATAAGCCCATTAGTGCCTACTGTCCTGTGTATAGAACTCTAAAATGTCTACATCAATATTTGTCACACATAGAAGAAACAAGCAAAAACTTATCTCTGGTTAATTTTACACTTTTGCACACAAAAACAAACCCTCATTTGAAGCTTTCAAAGACGTGCTTGGTCTTACTTGACTTACTTTTAATCAAAATAGGATTTGAAGAGCAGAAATTTTGTTTTAATTTCGTTGTAACTCACATAACTTATTATTTTCTTACAAAAATACAGTTTAATTTTTAAGTTTTGATATAGCTTCATTTCATTGATGTTTTAACCTCTACGAGATGTTAGGCTGTGAGGATTAAAGTTTTGTAAAATAGGTTTCCCTTTTATCTCAGGAGTCTGGGTATGAATAGCTTTCTTGTATTATTGAAACAGAAGTAAACGAACCTGTTGGTATTTTTAGGAGGACAAGCACTGGTTGAACGGCCCAGCATGGTCAGGTGGTTAAGGCGCTCTTCTCGTAATCTGAGGGTCGCGGATTCAAATCCCCGCCGTACCAACCATACTCGCCAGTTCAGCCGTGGGAACGTTATAATGTGGTGGTCAATCTTACTATTTGTTGGTAAAAGAGCAACCCATGAGTTGACGGTGGATGGTGATGACTAGCTACCTTCCTTCTAGTCTTATACTTACGAATTAGTCAGAATTTCAAGACCACTAATTTCAGGTATGTTTATCTTTTTTTTTTTATAATTAAACTCGATGCCAGGATTCTCTTAATTTGGGAGGAAGATGTAAGATACAGTCACATTCCGTGTTACAATTTCTAATGAAGATTTTAGGCTCACTCAGAGAAAGTAAAAACAATGTTTAATAAATATGCCGAGAACAATTCCACATTATGAGCATGGCTATCAGATAGACTCTTGTGTATTAATGGGGCAAACTTGTAATGTATTCAAAAACTACAAAGGATTAAATTTCACGTATTCCAGTCTGAAGCGTGTTATGACAATGCTATGCTTGTACTTTCATGTTCTATGTTTTTCGTACTTTTCTTCTTTCATTGAATTAAAAAAAAAATAGAATACAACACTTCATCTACAGGATCTTAAAAATGGTTAGGAATCGAGCGGAACCGGATACCGTATTTACTTGTTTTATAGCCCGGGCCCTTATTTTTTTCAACCAAACTCAATACGAGGCCCTTATTCAAACGGGCTCTTATTCAAGCACGGGCGCTTGTTATTTTCAAAGTAAAATTAGGTATGCACAAAAATTATCGTTGAAGACAAATATTTCACGACATTAATCTTTTTCAATTGGGAAGTATATGGCCTTTGATCGCAAATTTTTCCATGACGAATTATTAATAAATATGTCTATATATGTCTATCTGTACCCTTTGCTTTTGGTGGGAAAGTCTGCTGTCATTGGCTATGAACAATGCTATCTGCTATGCAATTGGACGCCTAAGGCGTGAGTGTTATCGACCAGCGCATAAAATTCGATAGCGTGCAATTGTCAGGTGATACGAGGGTTTCGTCACCGGATGTGTGGCCAAGTGCAAGCGGGTGTAGCCAAATGAGTCAACAATTAAACTGTTACAGCGATGATAGGCGAAAATAATGGGAAAATTTCGGGCTGTCGTTCTCAGCTTCCCCAAATTGGATTTTAACGAGCGATGTGTCAAATGAAAGCTAAGAAGATATGCTTTAATATCGTGTGTGATTCATTATCATAAATTGACATCTTCATACTGAAAAACAAAGTTTCCTAAAAGTTATGATTAGGGCCCGGGCGGGTATTCAAGCACGGGCCCTTATTTATTTTTATGTTCTGTTCACACGGGCGGCTATTCAAACGGGCCTTTAATCAAGATCGGGCGGTAAAACGAGTATATACGGTATATTGAACGTACCATGATGTCTGTGCCAGATCGCTTAGAAGAGAGCCTCCATGAATGACTTGATGGCATTACCGATGGTATCTTAGAGGCAATGCAAATTGTTAGTTTTCTGGTCAGAAGATGACGACTATGCTATAACAGATACTACACATATCTTTTAGTTGTGTAGATTTCAATAAAAGATCATTTCACTGAATTTATTTACACAGTCAAATTACATGGTATTTAGTGCTTTAACTCATAGCAAAAATAATTTAAATGTCACTTATGCAACGAAATGTTTCATATTTGTGCTAGAAAATATGCCATTGATAACAATGACTTTATTTGGAAAGGAAAGTGAATGGAAATATTAATATAATACTACCTTCTTTTGTGTATACATTCCTTAACGTTAGAAATATCTCAAGTATTCATTCTTATTTTTCATGTAAGAAAAATTCAGACAAGAATATATTGATAACTAAAAATATAAGAAAGAACATGAATAACACAAGGCTCCTTATTTTTAGACTTTGGAAATGAAGCTGTGGTCCTTTTTTCTAAGCACTTCCATGTTATCTTGGAGTAAGCTGGTATTGGGAAAGAGAAGATAAGTGTTGAGTGGGGCCGTCTGAAGGCACGGATGTATTCAATGTAAGTACACTTTCATTAATAAGAATGCAATGATATTGCCCACTATTCAAACTTTTTGTATCATTGTAATGAAATTGATATAACAAAACTGAAATGTAGAGTGATCATTTGAATTTTTGTAAAGATAACTACTGTTTCAACTCACAATGCTACTTTTTAACTTTTTTTCATATGACACCAAACTCACTCATTTGAAAGATATATATAAAAGTTATTTTTTGTCAATACTTTTCAAAAGCAGGTAAGTAAGATTTGTAAGTTGTTTAGAGAATCCACATTACTGCATGTAAACTGTTTGTAAATGTATCTGCATGTTAAGAAAGACTTTTAAATATTAATTTGTTGATTGCACTAGCAAAATATAAAAATAACAATATAATATGATTTTAAATTAACGCAAAAACAGGAATAATATTCCCATTCTCATTATGTTCTCTCTGATACGTTTCCACACATATTTCATTATTTAATTTTATCAGGAATAGCATTAAAGTCCAGTTATGGGCTGCTATCATCCCTAGGGTCATGGAGGAGTTATCTAACACGTGTAGACTCTTTGACTAGCTGCTATCTGTACCAGCCAACTCTTCTGAGGCTGACAGAGGGTCCAGTAAGGTGAAAATGGTTAAGAAAAATCCGAGGTCTTGTTTGAGATCTGCCAGGATCACCGATCAGCTTCTGGTCATGCTCCACTCATCTTCAGTAATTAACTTTTAACCCAGAACCAGCCAAGCATGTTAAGGCGTCCGACTCGTAATCTGAGGGTCGCGGATTCGCATCCCCGTCGCGCCAAACATGTTCGCCCTTTTAGTCGTGGGGGCGTTATAATGTGACGGTCAATCCCACTATTCGTTAGTAAAAGAGTAGCCCAAGAGTTGGCGGTGGGTGGTGATGACTAGCTGCCTTCCCTCTAGTCTTACACTGTTAAATTAGGGACGACTAGCACAGATAGCCCTCGAGTAGCTTTGTGCGAAATTCAAAAACAAACAAACAAACAGCTTTTTATATATGAAATCCAGGATCATTTCCTCCAAGGAGAACAAATGCAAGCAGAATACAGATTAAGAAGTAGGTGCATGAGGGTGACGAAGAAGGGATGAAGGAAGAATTCAAGAAATGAATGTTGGGATTTTGTTGGATACAGATTAAAATTGACAAATATTACATTTGTTTTCATTATTTATTTTGATTAGAAAAGGACAATACTTTAAAGGTGAACAAAAAGTTACTGTTATACCATGCTTTGTAGAAAAATTAAAGATCGTATATGAGAAAGTTTACTAGTTTGTTGTTACTTGTACAGTTAAAAACTGAGAATATGTAGCTACAGGAATTTTGTGTGAAAAGATAATTCCTAATAAATGTTTTCTATAAAGGCGGTTGATGTTGTTGTTGTTTTGAATTAAGCACAAAGCTACACAATGGGCTATCTGTGCTCTGCCCACCACGGGTATCGAAACCCGGATTTTAGCGTGTAAGTCCGCAGACATACCGCTTTGCCACTGGGGGGGCAAAGGCGGTTGAACTTGAAGAACATTTACAAGTAAAATAAGACTTATCTCAGTAGTCATTGATAAAAACCAAAAGTTCCACTTAGTTTAATGAAAATACATCTTTGTGTTGACTACTGGTTAAAGAATCTTGGAATCTTTTCCCATGAAGGAAGTGAGCAGTTGGTCAGCTGTTGAGGAAAAAAAAAAGAAAATTCACGCAGACTAACCAGCATCTGTTGCCATATACAAGTTTATATAGAGACGGACAGATCTAATGAATCTAGGAATCAATACAAACAGAATAGAGATTCAGACATAAACAAATGGTGGCAGGCCATTTCTTTGTAGACGGTTGATGTAGTAGTTTTTGACTCTTGGCTAATTCATTGTAAAACGCACAAAATACTGATCTTCTTTCCTTTCGAAGGCACATTGTGCGAAACTTACTTCAACAAGTGCAGTAGCATCCTAGAATAAGAATTTGAAAATTAAAATATTGTATACCTTGTGTCAAAACAAGACTCCAATACATTAGGTATGATGGTATGAGCCATGAACTTATCAAGACTCCCAATTAGAATAGATGCGCTAAGAGCAAATATAGTAGAAACTCAATGTTGATGTCTGAGAAATGTAAAGTTGGACAATGTTTCAAATATTATACGTAGTACATAAAATAATCAAAAACACTTGTTTAAAAATATTACACACGCTGTTCATTCTAATAATTTTCAAAATCAAGTGTTTTATCTGGAATATTATCTTCCTATGGCCAATAAAGCTTAAGTTATACAGGAAATGTTTTCTTATCTTCCCTCTTTAGTCCTGTGCACAGGACATGACAAAAACGTCAACATGAAACTTTAGAATGCATTTACACGTTTCAGGCAGTATTAAGGACTATAAAAAGAGGTAAAATACTTAATTTCAACATTACAACTAAAAAATAAATAAAGTGGGTATTAACGAACAGGGACGACGACAAATAGCTTTAATACCTACTTTGTCATAAGTACAAACTACGAATACACTTTGAAGTATTTCGACTTTTACAGTCGTGCGACACTTATATATTAATAATTAAAGAAACATTTTTCAAAAAGGGAAGTAAATGTAGTGATGGCTAAAATCAATCCTCCAAAAAACAATACAAACAAGATAGTGGAAATGAGATTTGGATCGTCTCTAAATAACAGCATAAGCCAGTAGTAACATACAGCAATATATAAAACTACTCAGTAGCAAGTGAGTTTAATGTATCCTGTTTTTATCTGTTAACATTCTATTATAAATACACATTGTAGTAAAATGTTAGCAGGTGAAATAACTGCCTTTCCTTGCTTCCTTTTCTGAAGATGTTTTCTTTAGTTTTTTGCTTGTTTTTCCAAATGTAGTGTTTTAATACACCTGAGAAGGTTTTATTTATAACCAAATTCTAAATATAACTACGTCCTAATTCTTTATCTGTTATCGACTGGTAGTTCTTATTTCACCTTTTAATTAAGTATTTTAAAGGAATACAATATTTGTGTAACTAAGATAACTAAGGGGTAATTATAACATCGTTTACACAAGAATTATGATTTTTTATCATTATTTGCTATTAATTATAGTTATAAAAACGGACACTCCATTTGAAACAACGCAGTCTCAATGCAATTGGTTTATATCAATGTTTTGATTTTTGATTTATCGTGTGGTAAAAAAAAGGTAAGAAAGAAGAATAAAGAGACCATATCTCTTGCAATGGTATTTACGAACATCTTCAGAGCGTGTGGCTCAGACACTGCACAGATATTGTTATATCTAGTGATATATAATATTGTAATTTTCCGATGACCTATGTCATTTCCATGAACAATCAGAGCTATCTTTACATAAGCCTGCCTGGTACGTAATAAAGGGAACAATTACGCTACTCTGGATAAAATGAACATGCTTAAAAGGTATAAGAACCGCAAGAACGTGTAGATTAAGCTCATAGTTTTAATTAAAGTATTGCAGTGAAACCAAAAGTTTTAGTACGTAACAATAGATAAATAAACGGCTTTAATACATTGTATAAAAGAAAGAAGAAAAGTGATGCAAAG
Source organism: Carcinoscorpius rotundicauda (assembly GCA_011833715.1). Classification (NCBI taxonomy): domain Eukaryota; kingdom Metazoa; phylum Arthropoda; class Merostomata; order Xiphosura; family Limulidae; genus Carcinoscorpius; species Carcinoscorpius rotundicauda. Next base: position 126,342,593 of record CM022391.1, on the reverse strand, counting down.
ACAAACTACCCTAAGACACTATATAAAACAGTTAAACCAGAAGATATAGTACATATCAATAGATAAATAAACGGCTTTAAGACATTGTATAAAATAAAGAAGCCAAGTGATGGGGTACATATCAGGAGATAAATAAACGAATTTTATATGCAAAAACGGCTCGTTTGGGTTGAGAAAATATTTTAAATAGAAGGTCGAAACGTTGTTCGCTCTTCTATTTAAAATAGTTTCTCAACCCAAACGAGCCGTTTTTGCATATAAAATTCTCAACAAGTGGGTTTCTCGACATCACTGATAGATAAATAAACGGTTTACATGTTACGGGACAAGTATTACCACCCTCACTTCATAGTATACCTTATCCTGGGAACTCCCCCAGTAGTACAGCGGTATGTCTGTTGACTTATAACGTCAGAAACAAGGTTTCGATACCCGTAGTGGGCAGAGCACAGATATCTCAATGTGTAGCTTTATGCTTAATTTTAAACAAATAAACAGAGCGAGCTGAAATAAATATTATTTTAAACCAAGCTTGACCAATGAAGAGGCAAAAATGTGCAGTCAAGGTGGTCAAACGTTGGTAAATTGTGAACCAATCAAAATTAAGATCACTCATGAAATAAATTCGTGGCGTATTAATGGAATAATTACCAGTAAAAAATTAGATTGAGAACTTCTAATACATACAAAATTTAGTGAGCTTTGTTAACATTACGTCCAAACATTGGCTTTTATGTAAAATTGCTTAAAATGTTGTCCATCTGTGCATCGAAAGTATAAAATGAATTTTATAGACAAAGACTGGAAAAATATTCGTTGATTTCTTAATCGAGACTCTCCATTGATTAAAGAAGACTGGTTTCATTAAAAAAAAGTCAGTGATATGACATGAAATAGCTTAATTCAAAAGCAATTTAGGTTTAAACTTAACCATATTATAACAACATTGATAACCCTGATAAGATTTCAGGCATCCTCCACCCTTTCACAGGTCTCTTGAACCTCCGTCACTAAAATCGTAATGGAAACTATTTAATCGGGATAAATGCATTTTGTCTGTCATGGCTCATTTTATTTCGATAAAAGTAATGTGTATTAACCTTAAAGATTTGTTTTGGAATTTCGCACACAGCTACTCGAGGGCTATCTGTGCTAGCCGTCCATAATTTAGCAGTACAAGACTAGAGGGAAGGCAGCTAGTCATCACCACCCACCGCCAACTCTTGGGCTACTCTTTTACCAACGAATAGTTGGATTGACCGTCACATTATACACCCCCACGGCTGGGAGGGCGAGCATGTTTAGCGCGACGTGGGCGTGAACCCGCGACCCTCGAAATACGAGTCGCACGCCTTACGCCTTTTTCAAATTTAACATTTTAAGATAAATTAACTATTCGGACTGCTACATCTAGTTTGATTTTATAGACAGAATTATAACGTACATTTGAAATTCATTTTGTAACAAGTCATAAATATCCAGAACAATGATTGTGGAAGGGCTGAGTATTAGTTACCGTAGTCGGCAAAGTATAAACAAATAAAACCCAGTCTCTGATACCAATAATTTATAAACACCAGACAGGTTTTGAGATGTTTAAAATTGCAGGTGAAATAATACAGACCATATCTGTTGTCATGACTTAGGCTTACCATTCTTCCACTGGAGATATGACCGACTCGCAACTGGCCTGGACGCTATCAGTGCCACTCACAGGTCCGCTACTCTCGCTCGTGGAACTGTCCTCATCACTAGAACTTATCAGATCTGTGTCAGAAGTAACTGTTCTAGGTTCGTTCAGAGTTGATTCAAATTGATATGGCGCTACTCGACACTGTTCAGAACACAAAGTCAAAACAGACTCCGCCTCTGTTTCTCCGTGTGCACTGGCCAGGTTTATTTACATTCAACGCTCTGGCGTTGGCGATTTGTTTGGCAACTATTACATCACAGTACTTTTCCTAGCGGCAAACGTAAAATCTAGAACGTTCGGATTGCCGCTCGGAAAGGGCTCTTTCTGCATCAAGTTCTATGTTTCATTTATTGGCACATATTTTTTTAAAAAAATATTAACCTGCAAAATTAATCAGTATGACCAGTTCTTTTGACTTGAAAGTTTTCTTTTTTCTGTAAAATTTACCTTTAAAACTAACATAATTTCGGGTAATACTGTTAAACATATATAAGCTGTTACACTGAACATTATAATACATTATTTCGGCTTTACAAAAATCTAGAAGAAAGCTTTCTAGTGAATTTTCGTGTTTTCAACGCGTTATGTAAATTTACAAAATAATGGTGACATTCATATATACAGAAGAGCAACTTGCACTATTTTTCTTTCTTTTTGAATTGATTGGTGAGAGAGCGGGTACTTAAATATAAATTATCAACTCTTGGGTTATACAAATAGAATATGTGAGCTTGGCTGTCACTCTCATTGCGCGTCCACAACTCAAAAGTGTGAAACGTGAATTTGCCGCAGAGAAACTTGACCTATGGATACACAGTCCAATATGATAAAATTGTACCGCAAGATCCTTTTTCAAGAAATACTCTTCTTGCAAATAAAAAAAAAAATATTGTAGCTAGACATTGTTTGTTTGTTTTGGAATTTCGCACAAAGCTACTCGAGGGCTATTTGTGCTAGCCGTCCCTAATTTAGCAGTGTAAGACTAGAGGGAAGGCAGCTAGTCATCACCACCCACCGCCAACTCTTGGGCTACTCTTTTACCAGCGAATAGTGGGATTGACCGTCACGTTATAACGTCCCCACGGCTGAGAGTGCGAGCATGTTTGGCGCGACTTGGGCGCGAACCCGCGACCCTCGGATTACGAGCGCACGCCTTAACGCGCTCGGCCATGCCAGGCCGCGTAGCTAGACATGTTAGAAACGTAAAGAGGAACTTCTCAGAGTTGCGAATTAACATGTATGTATGAAGACAAAAAGTAATAATAGCAACTTATTTATTGCGGAAATGACACATCGTGAGATCTTTAAGGATGGTAAGACTAGATTCTTTATAAATTTTCATATATAAAAGCTCTGCAAATCACTGTCTTTGAAACTCATAGTTTTGATTACCTTCACTTGTAAGATATGTTTACGAATTCTAGATTTCCCGAAGTCGTGCTTGTACCAAGTCCCATAGGGTTGTTTCTCTTATCCAGGCCTGGCATGACCGAGCGCGTAAGGCGTGTGACTCGTAATCTGAGGGTCGCGGGTTCGCGCCCGCGTCGCGCTAAACATGCTCGCCCTCCCAGTGTATAATGTGACGGTCAATCCCACTATTCGTTGGTAAAAGAGTAGCCCAAGAGTTGGCGGTGGGTGGAGATGACTAGCTGCCTTCCCTCTAGTCTTACACTGCTAAATTAGGGACGGCTAGCACAGATAGCCCTCGAGTAGCTTTGTGCGAAATTCCAAAAAACAAAACAAACAAACAATCTCTTATCCAACATCTATCTTATCTATGGTGCCAGCTTCGGGTAATTCGTTTGTTTCCGTTTACCCAAACTAAAAACTCATCTGTATAATTAACAAATATATTGTCGCCACCTACGAATACCTTAAAAACCAAATATAACATTTTAAAGATAAAGTTAATCAACAGAGTGACTAGACATGTTAATCCTTAATTTCTCAACTAAAAGACACAATGTCGATAGTTAACTCCGATAGTTTACAGACTACGGTAAGGCTACGGATTTACAGTCCTAAAATTAGAGGTTCGATTTCATTCGGTGGGCTCAGCAGATAGCCCGATGTGGCTTTGCTATAAGAAATCACAAATACTCGTTATAAATCGGAGTTAGGGACTGGAAAATCTCAACTTATCGCATAACGCGAAACTTTTCCCCATAAGAATAACGGAAAAAGAGAGGACAGAAACCGTAGGAACGCAAACATTTCCAATGTAACGCAAAGCTGAATAATTTATCCTATAACAAAAGATGAAGTATGGTATTTAATAATTTAGGAAAATATTGGGTTTCACACTTAGCAATAAAAATACAGTAGCTGTACTATATTATACAACAAATAACGTGCACATACCCGTAACTAATTCTGAGATGAAAGACTTTTAAACAGTATTTATATTTACCAAGCACTCCTCTGGAAACCATTTTTATGAGCGATCTGAAGCGGTCCTTACACTTTGAAACATTTTTCTTTTTTTATATTTTATCCATCACCCTTCCAACAAGTATGAAATTAAACATAATTACTCGCTGTAAAATCGCCATCGTTCAGACAAACATTTTTTATTGCGTTCAAGTCTCTTTCTTTACAAAGCTATCAAATAGAAATCATCCCCTTCATGCCACACCCATCTGTTACATCTCTTTCGGAATTTATTAATATTTCTTAGTTTAATTATATATTACCTATAACCGATGGTTTTCATCTATCAAATCAGGTATTGCATAACATACACAGTTTATTCTCATGGTAAAGTTAATGATTAGCTTGGGTGAATTTGTAACTGTTCTTGTCGCACAGTTAGAAAACCAGAAAAACTTTGAAAGTTATGGAAAATTATCTACTTTTTGCATGTTATCTGCTTTTGGTCTTTGGAGCATTATTTAATTTTAAATATTTAGTGCATTACTACCATTCATATAAAAAGTAGGGTTAAGTGTCAATGACAATAAAAATAGTTTTTGTATGAGAAAGATTTATAATATTAACTGTTCGACTGTCAAATTCTATGAGCATATATATACTATAATGAAAGTTAGAAGTATATAAAGACTTTAAATGAGTACAAAGAGGTCCCGTGGTCGGTCGAATTGACCGAGCCCATGTTGAAGGAGTTAAGCTGAACGCAGTAAATAACTATAAACGACGTATGTGCTGGGAAATTTTACACTGTATTACTCAAAAAGTGAGCGTTATTTGTTATTTTGAATTAAGCACAAAGCTACACAATGGGCTATCTGTGCCCTGCCCACCACGGGTATCGAAACCCGGATTTTAGCGTATAAGTCCGCAGACATACCGCTGAGCTACTGGGGGGCGAAAGTGAGCGATGTAAGTGTGAAACAACATACAGCGCTTCAAATTATAACGAACACCCCTCTGTATATAACCAATAGGTCACGTCTCCTCTTACTAAACGTAGTATTTGAAATTATAATACTCTGATCATAAAAATATTTTAAAATAATTATGGTGAATGAGGTTCCGTAACAAAATGAAATAATTCCAAGTTACAATTCTAAAATTAGAAAAAACTAGAAACGTATAGCCCATAAATAAAATGTATGGTACAGTTTAATCTTGGAACATATAAAATGATCTAGCATTTTACGCAAAGCTAATAAACATTGATGTTTACATCTAAACACAAACAGCTTATTTGCCAATTACATACAGTAAAAATTACTTACAAAAATAACAACTGTTTACAGTTTATCAACCTTACTGATAGTTTGGAAACATGTTTAACACTTTTCATCTAAATCAACACTTAAGTTACTGTAGTAAGATGGATGCTTTTGTTATGAGGATGTTTTTGCGAAGATGTACAGTCAGCGTACCTAAGAAGCAGTAAATACAAGAGTAATCCATGAAAAAACATTGCGTAAACAGCAATCAATACATCCTAAAGAACTCAGCAAATACAAATTAAAAATATCACTAAGATCACATATATTGGTTTGTTTTGTTTTGAATTTCAAGCTACTCAAGGGCTATCTGTGCTAGCTGTCCCTAATTTCGCAGTGTAAGACAAGAAGGAAGGCAGCTAGTCATCACCACCCACCGCCAACTCTTTGGCTACACTTTTATCAATAAATAATGAGACTGACCGTCAAATTATAACGCCCCACACACACCCATACATATACATATACATACACAGCGTTTGGAATTTAATATCTATTCAACAGTTCAATCACTTCAAGATGGCTAAACATTCGTCATCCAGAAACACACACGCACACCTTATCAGGACGCAAAAACTGTATTATGCGTGTAAAGTGTATAAAAACTTATATAACCATCTGTTAAAAGTATAATGATAAATTCATGACGTATCAGATGAAATTTGGTGAAGGTCCACCCAAAGTGGGCAAAGTTGTTACATGGACAAACCACAAACAGTACTATTGTATTTATATAGATTAAACAGATGTTGATAAAATAAGATGTAAAGGTTAGTTTAGCGAAATACTGTTGATAAACACCAGTTTTGAAATTCATGCCCCCCAGTGGCTCAGCGGTATGTCTGCGGACTTACACGCTAAAATCCGGGTTTCGATACCCGTGGTGGGCAGAGCACAGATAGCCCATTGTGTAGCTTTGTGGTTAATTTAAAAAAAACAAAACAAACAATTTGAAATTCATACAAATAATAACAATAAACATTCGGATATTCATTTAGCGACCATATCTAGGAATGTTTAATCGACGTGATTTAATACAGGCAATTAGATATTTTCTTAGAAAAAACACGATACAATTGGGAAACAATGCATTAGGTATAACGTAAAATTTACTTTAATTCGCACAACCTGCTAAAAATACGTTGCTACGTTGTATACCAGTATAATTTATATTATAAATTCTATTTCGGTACAGTTTGAACATTATATTGTGCTTAAATCAGCCGAACTTGGCTTACACACTTCTCGACATGTAAACTTGTTTATTTTTATGTTTGTTTTGGAATTTCTCACAAAGCTACTCGAGGGCTATCTGTGCTAGCCGTCCCTAATTTAGCAGTGTAAGACTAGAAGGAAGGCAGCTAGTCATCACCACCCACCGCCAACTCTTGGGCTACTCTTTTACCAACGAATAGTAGGATTGACCGTCACATTATACACCCCCACGGCTGGGAGGGCGAGCATGTTTAGCGCGACGCGGGCGCGAACCCGCGACCCTCGGATTACGAGTCACACGCCTTACGCGCTTGGCCATGCCAGGCCTGTTTATTTTTATGACGCTTGTCTATAAACTAGCTATGCGACTTACACAAATGTTATAACCTTAAGTAAAAACACAACCCTTCCACACAAAAAAAGACTGTACTATTAATAAAATGCCATGTTTTAAGTTTAATTTGCTTGAAACAGTACAGTGCATAACAGAAAGACTATAAAAGACGCATGCAAACAAAACGTTAAAAATACAAGACAAACTTGAATTTGAGTTACTTTCTATACAAGAAAACAAGTGTTTCGCTGCATCAGCGTTTTTTGGTATATTTGGCAATAACAGTATTCTGTAACAAACGTTCACTATATTAAAGGCATTAGTTTAATCTGTACTTCTCAGGCATGACATGGAGTATTTAATGGTAATAACATTTCTACTCGCATTAAGATAATCCATTACTTTATATTCGCTTAACTAACTTCTCTTTTTGAACCATTTCTTTTATTTTGATGCTATCTTCAGGATGTCTGATTACACCGGCTTTCCATCCAAACCATAACGACTTTTTAATGTCTTTCAACTCATCGCAAATTAACAGAGAAAAAAACAGAACTCCTTCACACCTGATGCCATGCAAATATTCCAGGAAACATTTTACTTTTCAATACAAAGGAACATCAGGTCATGAGAGAAATCACCGTTCTTAAGATGTACCATTTATAGATGTTTACTTGTTGGTATATTCAATATTTAATAAAATTAATATATAGACAGCTGTGTCGTGGTTTCACCATCTGATTTCCCTACATTGTTGAAATAACCTTCAACACCTTACAGAAAAAAATTGTTTTACAAATTAATTTTCAGTGTCGGGCTATACACAAAACAATTTGTGGACTCGACAGACTTTGATCCAGCTCTTAGAGTTATTGAATATTTACTCAGTAAGCTATTATTTTGGTTTGTTTTGAATTTCGTATATAGCTAAACAAAGGCTATCTGCGCAAGTCGTTCCTAATTTACCAGAGAAAAACTAGAGGGACGACAGCTACTCACTATCACCCACAGCCAACTCTTGAGTTTATTCTTTTAACAACGAATAATGGGTTTGACGGTCACATTTCACACGAGAGAAAAAGGCAGTATTGTTTGGTGGAACTCGTGAGTCTCAAAACGCGGGTGAGGGGCTCCAACCATCTGGTATGAGCTTTCAGTTTAATATTTTTTTCATAGCAGAGAAGGAACTTATATTTAACTCAGGATAGGTCTGGAATAAAATTACGAATATTCAAAAACTAGTTTAAGAAACGAGAACCTCCCCAAAAGTGTGTGCTGTTTGATATCATTGTACGCAGGCGTGTTTATAATATGTATACCTTATACTTATAAATTATGAACGTTTATTTGTTTTTACATTTGTCAGTCATCTGTTAAAACAGCAATATCCAGTGAGCAACATGACCAGCACACAGTTCGCGGAAATATTTGAGCCGAATCAAACGAATCGAGCAACAAGTGTCACAAATGCTGCACATGTTTAATGATTTTATATAACAGTTTACATACAAACAAAAAATCACTTATTTTACATTTATTCACAATTTTATGTCGCGTGTAACCAGTGTTTGAAAGGGACCGGTAGGTGGTACCAGTACTTCATATTATTTGAAACAGTTGCGTACCGACACTTGTCATAATAACTTGAAAAATGAACCGAAGTGCGTGTCGACACTTTCTTCTTTGTACCTTTTATACAACTTTTACACGTTTCAGCACTTTTTTGAAAAATGAACCGAAGTGCGTGTCGACACTTTCTTCTTTGTACCTTTTATACAACTTTTACACGTTTCAGCACTTTTTTCTTTTGCCATTTCAAGTACTGTTTGTAATGTTAATTCATTTATTTTATGAACTTTTTCAAACAAACTTTGTGAAGTACAGTTTACACCTTCAGTGTATAAAAATACGCTGTTGATTAAATTTTAAACATGTAAGACACACACAATGTATAATTTAAAGAGTTCAAACAACATTCTATTCGCTAAATCTCATCACAACATTAATTTTTTAAAGCTACATTTTTCGAATTATCGGATATTAATTTATGATTGTCACAAACTGATTCATGAAATAGGACTAGCATAATTTGAACTTTTCTACTTAACCTCATGCTTAGGTACAATTAAATACATCGAAAGGTTTTCTATTTTCTGATTGTGACAAACTGATTCATGAAATAGGACTAGCATAATCTGAACTTTTCTACTTAACCTCATGCTTAGGTCCAATTAAATACATCGAAAGGTTTTCTATTTTCTGATTGTGACAAACTGATTCATGAAATAGGACTAGCATAATTTGAACTTTCCTACTTAACCTCATGGTTAGGTACAATTAAATACATCGAAAGGTTTTCTATTTTCTGATTGTGGCAAAGTGATCTATGGAATGTGACTAGTTAATTTGAACTTTTCTACTTAACTTCATGGTTAGGTACAATTAAATACATCGAAAGGTTTTCTATTTTCTGATTGTGACAAAGTGATCTATGGAATATGACTAGTTAATCTGAACTTTTCTACTTAAATTCATGGTTAAGTACAATTAAATACATCGAAAGGTTTTCTATTTTCTGATTGTGACAAAGTGATCTATGGAATATGACTAGTTAATCTGAACTTTTCTACTTAAATTCATGGTTAAGTACAATTAAATACATCGAAAATTTTTCTATTTTCTAATTGTGACAATCTGATCTATGGAATATGATTAGTTAATTTGAATTTTCTACTTAACATCATGGTTAAGTACAATTGAATAAAATGAATTATTTTTTATTTTATGAAAACTACGAAGTCAAAGAATGATTAAATTCAGACAAAAGCTCGTGGTACAGCGGTATGTCTGTGGACTTACAACGCTCTAAATTCCAGATTTCGATACCCGTGGTTGGCAGAGCACAGATTGCCCATTGTGTAATTTTGTGATTAACTTCAAACAAACAAATGAAAAACAAGGCTCATGACAGAATTAATTATTATACGATTAAAATGGTAAACAACTGAAATAAAATATATGAATAATATCTTAAGAATAACTTGTTCATTCTTTTTTTATTTCAGGAAAACATCTTAATTAATTATCTTAGATATACCATAAAACTTGTAACTGAAAATATAAAAGAGCTGTATTTGTCCAAAAGGAAAGCTTCACGATATATACTTATCATTTGTCATCTCAGCTATAAGACGTTATTATCCTTGAAATTGTTTTCAGTATCAAGTAGTTTTACGATAAAAACGTTTCTACAAACTAAAACAATAACATAGTTTGTTAAGTTTCACAATACTATAGAATGAAAAGACTGAAGAACACATTGATCTGAAATAGATACAGTCTTCTCAGATCACTTTTACACATTTCCTGTAGTTAATACTTTTATTTTGTTGAATAATGGCCAGACATTGTTATCCTTTGTAAAACGAATACCAAAGCATACATATAAACCTACATCACTTTAACTTTTACGCGCAAGAATAATATAATATATTAAAGAGTTCGGAGAATATTAATTTTTAAAATTAAAACAATACTGAATAAATCATTTAAATGCCACTGTAGAGTTTCTGCTATCGCCAACTGTTAGGCTTATCCTTCACTGCCACGTATTTTCCTTTTAAAAGTCACTGTTTAAAATAAACGTAATAACGTTTTTCATAAAATGCCACGATAATCAACCTGATACTAGAAAACATTTAAAATATTTCAACATGCAAGGTCTTGTTATATCCACACACACAAGCGTTAAAGATCTTGGGGTAAATTTAGGAGCGGACGCTACGCAAGCTGTAGTATATTTTAGTTTCACCCCCAAGTGTCACTCACTTCAAAAGTTCAGTGTCGTCACCAGTTTATACTTCCAGCCTAAAGTATGACACCATATACCATACGTGTGTCTGTTTATGTTAGGAAATATACAGCTTAATTAATATTAAGAACATGTGAACATCCCAAAGGAAAGGTAAAAGGTACACACGATTCTCCTGGGAGTAGTTTTCTAAAGAATAAGTAAACCAGAATCTAAGTTGTCTGTTAAATCTCTCGTGCTGGTTCCTTTAGTATTATATTTACTTACGAAATCTAACATGTTTTGTTTTAATGCTATTATGCTAATTTATTAGAAAATCATGAAATGTTCGAGAAGTGATGGACTATATACTGATGATCTAAAACCATTTAAGCTTTATGAATTAAGTGACAAAAAGGGGGGCTGACTGTAAAATCTGAAGATTGCTGTTAAATTATTATGTAAATTAAATCTATCAGCTGTTATTACATGTTTCTAACGTATGGGTTTGTATTATTCTACACCTATATAGCAGTTTTCATATATACTAATACACATACACTTATTGTTAAGTGGAATGATGAAGCTAACAGCCAAGATTGGACATTCGCTCGCCACGTGACATATCTGAATATTAAGTAGCATATTACTTCAAACACACTCGCGACATCACATCACCTTTTCTATATATAGCTGGAAGAAAACTTGGTTGTTTGCCAAAGAAGCAATGAAAGAATGGATAAGAGAGAAAAAAACTATTCAGTTCTCATTTCTATGTTATACGAAGGTTTCTGAAGTACGTACACTATTTTTACTCAGTGGATATTTATTTTTTGCACTTCATATACCTACAGTCTTCGAAAAGCAAGTTTTTTACAAAGTTTAACAAAAACTGCCCTGTTTTGTGCACACCATGTTTGAAACAAACATCATAAAAAACAACAACAGCAGGACTACATTCACTATTTCTGGATCTCCAATACTGTATTTTAATATTATATAAACACATTATAATTATTGATAGGAAAGTGTGATTACCTAGAAGGTTTGCCTCACTAAATACCGCACACACATACTAACGCGGAAATGATTCATTCTTCACCGGTTGCTCAGACCAAAGCTCATTTGTTTGAAGTTAAGCAAAACGCTCCACAAAGGGCTATTTGTGCTCTGCCCTCCAGGAATATCGAAATCCGGTTTCTAGCGCTATAAGTCCGCAGGCATAGAAGAAAGCAACACAATAGGCTATCCGTATTATGTTTTATGCGGAATCGAACCCAGGATAGTCTGCGTTACAAGTCCGTTAACTTATCGATGACCCACTGGTAGCCATGAACATAACACATTTCCTATAAGTTTAATGAAAAACTACTTGTTGATGAATAATCAATTATTGTTTTTAAGGTTGATTTCCTACTACAACAATCGGAATGACAACACGTAATCCAATGTAAACAACCAACTACGATGGTAATGTTCATTTCAACAAGAGACTTTATATAAATATAAATTTTGCGCGAAGCTAACTGCCATTTATTTAACACGAATTTTGTATATTGTGGACTACACATATAAACGTTATCAGGTGTTTGATTTATATTGAGTATCAAAGCGACGACTTTATGATTATGAAATTTTTTCACAAGGGTCTGTGAAAATAATGAAACATAATGAAACTGTTTCATTATGTAACATGATTTTCACAGTTTTCACGAGAAAGTAAAAATTAAAATTAGGAAATGTTAACACATCTCACTGATAAAGCCCCCCGAAAGGGTAGCGGTAAATCCATGGAGTTACAATGCTAATATCAGGAGTTCGATTCCTCTAGGTCAGTGGTTCCCAAACTGGGGGTAATTTAACAATTTATCGGGGGTAATGGAGGGGTGACAGAAAAAAAAAAGTTAAAATTCTGAAAATCAAGAAAACATTGAGGTAGCTGGTATTAGGATTAATGTTAACTTAGTCTTAGTATGTAAAGTTGTAAATTAAACCTATTTTAAGTATGTAATAAAGTTAAACCAAATAACAATAAACATCAAAAACTAATATACAGTAGCAGAAAAGAAAAATTATGTATCTAAGTGTGTGGTAACCTAAAAGTATTTTGACAAGTATGCTTCAGAACACAAGTCACTCAGTAACCCTGATGACTCATCGACGTGTCCAGTACGCGTCACTCACTGCCTGAGGTTGCTTTTATTTCACACTGTCAATTTCTATGTGAGCATCAGCCGAGGTAGACAAAACCTGGTATGTATGTATATTGCCCTGTACAGTATAGTTAGTATTTACCTACTATTATATCATTCCTATGCTGAATAAGCTCTTTTAATGTTATCTAGAATGCCATGAAAAAATAAATAATAAGTTCACATTGTTTACACTTTTTTATGCAGTTTTTCTTTTTCTGCAGATTAAACAATAAAATGTCTAAAAAGCGCACCTACTCTGACGCCTTTCTTCGCTATGGCTTTGTGAATTTACCTTCTGGTGGGGAGGATCGGCCACAATGTGAAGTATGTTACAAAGTGTTGACAAATGAAAGCCTCAAGCCATCAAAACTCTCAGCTCACCTCCAGAAGTGCCATCCAAATCTTCAAAATGAGGATCAGGCTTATTTTCAGCGGCGGGCTGTAGCACTGAAGAATATCCAGTTCGGTTCATCTGGAATTAAAGCCCAAAAGCTTCAAGCTGCGGTCGAGGCATCTTACTTTGTTGCATATAAAGTTGCTGAACAACAAAAATGCCACACCATTGCAGATAATCTGATTATGCCTTGTGCATACGAGATGGTAAGCAAGGTATGTGGGGAGGATCAAGCGAAGAAACTGAGTGTCATATCTCTATCAAACAACACAATCCGCCGACGAGTCGATGACATGGCATCAGATATTCTGTCCCAAGATACAACAGAGATCAAGGAAAGCTCATATAGTAAATTCTCCTTGCAATTTGATGAATCGTGTGACGTAGCCAGTTGTGCTGTTCTCCTTGGGTTTGTTCGTTACGTTCACCAGGACAAGATCAAAGAAGAGTTCCTATTATGCGAAGATCTGCTGACATCCACGAAGGGAGAAGATATCTTCAATATCATCAACAGTTTCTTTACCACGAATGAATTGTATTGGAACAGTGTTCAACAGGTAGGGAGAGATGTTTATATAAAGACCAGATTAGTATAAATACAATGAATTACATGGCATATAGTCATATAGTTTTATTTATTGTACAAGTAGCTGTAGTGTAGCTAATATTTTATACATAATTCACAAAAAGTATCGTGCCTGTCGTACTGAAATACTAAAGTACCAAAACATATTAAATTAAATTATAACGCAAAAGATAAATAAGAATGACTAACTGACGCAATCTAGAATAGTTTTTCTTTTTTAATCTAGGTCTCCGTCGATGATGGGTCGTAATCGTGGATTACGGGGCCTCATACAAGCTGTGAATCCAGAAATTTCTGTAGATCATTGCATCATTCATTGGTACTCTCTTGGATCAAAAAGCCTGCCTGGTAATCTGAAATTAATGTTGAAGATGTGTTGAAAATCGTCAATTTCATCTAGTCCAGAGATGTGAATTCGCGCATATTCAGGGAGCTGTGCAAGGAAATGGGAGAGCAGTATCAAGTTCTGCTCTACCACACCGATGTTCGTTGGTTGTCACGAGGCAAGGTTGTACGTCGAGTCATTGAGCTCCGAACGGCTCTTCAGGAATTTCTGAAATAAGAAGAATCTCCTTTTGCCACCAAGTTCACTGATAAGGAGTGGCTTGTTCGACTTTGTTACTTGGCTGACATATTTGGGAGTTGAACAGTGATAATCTGCAACTCCAGGGCCAAAACGCGACTGTCATTGATGCCCATCACACTGTGACTGCATTTCTGGGAAAACTGAGACTCTGGATTCGACGCTTTGAGAAGGGAGTGATCGCTCAGTTTCCCACCCTAGACCAGTTTGTTGAGGAGAATAGTTATGATACTGGATCATTTTTACAGACCATCAACAAAGAGATGAGCGACCATTTGAAGGGGCTTGAAACAAGCATGCAGCACTACTTTCCAGAGAGTGACCTAAAAACAGCCAGTCTTCAGTGGATCATTCATCCCTTTTCTGTACCTGATGAGGCCATTCATGATGATGATTTCCCTGCAAAGGAGGAGTGGATCACAATGCGAGCAAATGAAGCCTTGAAAGTCAAATTCCAAAACCAAAATGCAGATTCCTTTTGGATTTCACAGCTAGCTGACTTGCCAACTCTGTCCAAGAAAGCCTTGAAGTTGTTGGTATCATTCTCAACAACGTATCTGTGCGAGAAGGGGTTCTCAACCGTGCTGTGGATGAAAATAAAAAAGAGGACTCGCTTGAATGTTGCAAACGATCCCAGGCTGGCACTTTCAACCACAAAGCCAAGAATTCCTAAACTAGCTTCAAGTATGCAACTCCATCCATCCCACTGATCTTCGTGACATCTTTGGCAATATTCATTAGAAATGCACAATGATCAAATACAATAATTAAAAGTGTAATTCAGTGTTAATAAATTATATAAATAAATTGTAAATAAATAAAGTTCGATATATCTCTAGTTTAATTTAGCCATATATATCAATGTTGAAAACATTTTGTGAAAGGGGTAACATGCTTAATGTGTCATGTTAAATTGGGTAACAAGCTGAAAAAGTTTGGGAACCACTGCTCTAGGTGGATACAGCAGTGAGCACAACGTGGCTTTGCTGGGAGAAAATGTTATTTTGAATTAAAAATTGCTAAGTTTTTTTGACAAAAAATTTAAATCGTTTAAAATAAAGTACTTATACGATATTATGGTGCGAGTATATATATTCTGAATCTGTACACCTACACACAAGAATAACACATTCTGGTTTTAGACAATTTGTAAAACATGAACAATGTTAATAAGTTTTTGTTTCAACTCTTCATATCGTTTGGAGCCCGGCATGGCCATGTGGTTAGGTCGCTCGACTCCTAATCTGAGGGTCGCGAGTTCGAATTTCCGTCAACCATGTGGAGTTATAATATTACGGTCAATCGTTGGTAAAAGAACAGCCAAAGAGTTAGCGGTAGGTAGTGATGACTAGATGCTAAATTTGGGATGGCTAGCGCAGATAGCCCTCGTGCAGCTTTGTGGGTAAAACAAAAAGAAACGTATCGTTTGACGTTTCACATTACTCATTCTATGCTTTCTATATTGTGATAAGGTTAGCATAATGAGAAACTGATAGGTGTTTCAGAAAAACTGGCGGCAGATAAAAGTAATCCAACACTGGGCAGTAACGTTTCTTTATCACCTCATTTTTAAAGTATTAATTATACACTCTGGGCTTTCTCAAGGTAGACTTAAATAGCCTCAAGTTTAAGAACCAAAATAATTCCATTCAAAAAATAAGAGGTGTCATCTCATCCAGCATCATGATTTCTTCACCTTTTATATTATTGATCCTATGTATTCAACATATGTTAACACAGTCGATTTCAATATACAGGGAGACAAACCCTGGTGGAGTTTAAATTATAGTGCCCCCTGTGGAAAAGAACCTGTGTTTATATATATATATATATATATATATATATATATATATATATATACACACACACACATATGAATACATGCACAACGAACGTAAATATAGGGGTCGCAACTTGGAATGGAGTGATTTTATTGTATTTCTTGTTACTTTATGGTCTTTTTTCAATTAGTGTATACCCATTTTTTCTGTTAAAATTTTTCTTGGTACATGATTATGTATATTTCTTTGTGTTTACATACCTACGTATATACGCTTTATACAATAATATTGTAATAATCGTTTATTGGTTGCTCATTTAAGTTGTCTTTAAACGTTATTAGTTACAATATAGTAATGGCAGTTTCCAAAGAATATCTTATTAATATTTAAAATAATAATAAATTATTACTTATTTTAAAGAAAAAAAACAATTGACTTAAATGGTAAGGAGATTTTCGGTGAGAAATAATAATACAAAGTAAATATAAAGGGCCTAAGGGACATTATCCTCCAGGAAAGCATTTTTACTACGAATATGAATTTTGTATCAAACTGTGTACAGGGAAGGTGTTTAATCAATCACCTTCCAAAATTCTTACTTAAAATTGTCTACAGCTGTTTAAAGAAACCTCTAGGTTTCTTGGATATATATACTAAGAATTTCATACACTTACCAGAAAAGAGCACTATTTAATGGTAAGATATCAAAAGGTTCTTTGCATAGCTTCGCCTATATGTTTTGTATACATAATCAAGAGAATGTTTCACCACGCTCGTAAAAATCCACATGTATAATTATTGTTTCTTACCTTTTTGACTAATGTAACACAAGCGTTTTTATTACGCCGCCCCCCAGTGGCTCAGCGGTATGTCTGCGGACTTACACGCTAAAATGCGGGTTTCGATACCCGTGGTGGGTAGAGCACAGATAGCCCATTGTGTAGCTTTGTGCTTAATTCAAAACAACAACAACATTCTATTACACCACTGCAAGAATATTAGTAATTCTTAACCGAGTTACAAATGATTGGTGACTTCTACAGCATCAACGTGCAAACGAATCAATAAGTTGCTATTTCTGGCAGTTTGCCAATTTTCACAATTGTAATGAACAGCACGTGGAGAAAATACACGAATTATACGGCAGCTTTTTATTCACAGTAATAGCAGTATATTTCAGTGTTCTCGAGTTTTAATTTTCTAATATACCAATATAAAAATCACCTCTTTCTTTTACGCTTTGGTCCGATATGGTCAGATGATTAGGGCATTCGATTCGTAATCCTGTCGCACCAAACATGCTCGTCCTTTCAGCCATGGAAACGTTATAATGCGACGATCAATCCTACTATTCGTTGGTGAAAGAGTAGCTCAGGAGTTGGCGGTAGGTGGTGATGACTAGTTGCCTTCCCTTTAGTCTTACACTATTGAATTAGAGATGGCTAGCGCAGATAGTCCTCGAGTAGCTTTGCGAGAAATTAAAAAAAAAACAAGAAAAAAAGCTCTTACAGTAGTAGTTGAATATATAAATCTCATGAAATATAATAACTTATGAAAATGCATTTAACTCCTACAATATTTTACGTCGAATAGATCTTTACAGTATGACATTTCCGGCTTATAATCTCGTCAATTTATTACCGAAAAAGCAAAACACGGTGTGCGAGCATATGTTATAAGCAGAACTTTATACACTGAATACGCTGTAAATGCGAAATCAGCATGACATCTGATACTTTTAAAGGAGCTTTATTCAATGTTCTCCTCTGATAATTATAACCAATCAGATCTGTTTTATAGGGCAATATAAAAGCGAGGTCAAAATCAATAAATTGTACTGAAACTCTAAATCATAATTTGTACTCTAAAAATTACTTGATTTTCACAGAATAGTACTATTAACTGATGATAAAATAGTTGGTGGAAGGAATGTTTGTAGCAGGAAGACTTGCTGCCATTGTCATTTCAGGACTTAGCCATTAATACGGAAAACGTCTTGTAAAGTTTTACTGCGCCAATTCATATATAGAACCATTATATAAGGAAAAAAACAGCACGGTTTTACTTTTCATGTTCAATACGTAGTGTGCATATCCTATTACAGAGACGATATATTTACAACCTACATACATAGGGGTCGTTCACAATCTATAATAATGACACAAGCTAGATGAATACCTAGGCCTTTTCTTCCACCACCATTGCTTCCCAGTGGCACAGAGGTATGTCTGCGTACTCACATTCCTAGAAACTGAGTTTTGATACCCGTGGTGGGCAGAGCACAGTTAGCCCATTGTGTAACTTTGTGCTTAATTCTAAACAAACACAAATCCACCACCAAATGTCATTGTTTAAGATGGTTTTTGTTATGGATTAATGCAACACACGGAAGTTAATGTTATCCAACTCTTTATGTGCTTTAGATGTCCATAAACATTGAGCAATTCAGAGGCACAGAAATTCATGAGAGATTAATGTGATAATTAACTAAGAAGTTTTCAAATGGTATGTCAAGACTTCCCGTTTGTACTTGTATTCTTAGAGCGATATTAGGGATGTCATGATGTCTTGGACACGTGGTTGGGTGCTTTGTGTTTGATGGTTTCCTACCATAGTATATGGTATAATGGTGTCACCAAGTCTGTTTCATAGTTTGTGAATGGTCCACTTTGGCATTTTCTTTTCCTTCAGTGGCACAGCGGCACGTCTACGGATTTACAAAGCTAGAAACCTAGTTTCGATACCAGTGGTGTGAAGATCACAGACAATCCATTGTGTAGCTTTGTGCTTAATTACAAAGAATTACATTTCTTCACTCTGTGGATGTTTAACCCACCGTTGCAGCTAAAATTTATTACCGTCGAAAATTTCTTAGAGAAAACATTCATAACATCCTTTGCTTAACTTTTGAAACATTATATCACTGACAAGACGACAATAAATCATAATAAGTCGCCTTGGATTTTGTAGCAGATATACATTTAGATCAATCTTACGAAATGCTTTCATTTGCCATATGCCATCCGTACAACTTTGGACAGTTGACCTTTCTTTCAATTACACTACTTTGAGAAAAGTTTGTAATCATTACTCTCGTATGTATAAAAAAAACTGTATGTTTTTTTACAGTTCTAAGCGATCTACAAAGTTTAGTCGTAATGGAACACTGTATTCAGTGATGTCGAGAAACCAACTTGTTGAGAATTTTATATGCAAAAACGGCTCGTTTGGGTTGAGAAAATATTTTAAATAGGTTCACCGAAGACCAAA
The DNA here is from genome assembly GCA_011833715.1 of Carcinoscorpius rotundicauda. NCBI lineage: Eukaryota > Metazoa > Arthropoda > Merostomata > Xiphosura > Limulidae > Carcinoscorpius > Carcinoscorpius rotundicauda. Next base: position 126,323,057 of record CM022391.1, on the reverse strand, counting down.
GAAGGTCGAAACGTTGTTCGCTCTTCTCTGTAAAATATTTTCTCAACCAAAAGGAACACTGTATTATTAGCTCACTTCTGGTGACAAGCCGTTTAACTTTCTGAACCAACTTCAAATCTTGCCTTTCCAATACGAATCAATTCAACGTAATAACATAAAGAACATTCTTCTTTTGAGGCTAAATAACTGTTTAAGGTAATTTTTTTATTGTAACCTTTGTTTCAGCAACCAAGTACAAATGCATGTATGTAATCAAATTATGTGACCAAAATGAAATGCACGGCATAAAAAGAAGGTTGTTTGGGTCGGAATTTGGAAAGGAAACGTCAATAGTCATACTTTGCTTAAGGGAGACACTATGGGTATCTAACTAGTAACGGGTGTACCAAAATATTAATATCAAAACTGATAATTTTGAAATTTCTTTACTTGTCAAACACTTAGAAAGGATTAGCTACTGACAAAACTCAATTCAAGTATATAATTGGATCAATAATCGGAGTAAAAGACGAAGGATGTTTGGACAAAATGATGGCCACACCCACTTTTAGGTTCCACAGTGTCAAAAACCACCAATTTTTGTTATGCTTACCCACCTATTCCCACCTTGTTTCCTCACTTTTTGGTGCTCCCATTCCTACTTCCTAATTTTTTATTTAATTTCTTTTACAACTCTTTCATAGCTTTTTTCAGAACAAAGTGTCGTAAGTGACTGGGCTCTTGGCCTATCCTTCTCGTAGTTTTGCTTAGAGCTAATTCTCGACATTTCTTGGTACTGCTATTATATTTTTCTTTTATCTAATCTGTGATTAATGGTTAAGGATTAATTGCATATTTAGTATTATTGTTTCCAACCTTATATTTAGTCTTGCAGTAGCGCTCTCATCCCTGGGATATATTGTTTTACATAAGACTTTTTCCCCTTTCTTTCCTTGAAAGGCTTACTTTTAAAATCACAATGTTGGGAATACGTCATATCTTTTGCCAAGGAGGTTATTTATGTAGCGTTATTGTTAAACAATGTGCAGCCAAAGAAAATGACAGTTCAACGAAGAAAATTTTCAATTTTCTCGATGAAGCAGAGCAATTATTAAAAGAAATAAGCATCGCAATAACATCCAACTGTATCCGGAGGAACGTCTTTATCCAGATAAGTCTTTAACGCAGAAAGTTTAGCATACATTATGATAATGTTAACAAGATAATAAACAATAATTTGAAGATGATGACAGCTCACAAGTCAACTTCTCAAGGTTCCAGTTACAGCTCGAGATCTTCGGTTGTTTTCGTTTGAAAGATGGCCGACAAAAATGGATTCAAAACAATCCAACTCAAATACACACCTCTCAAATCTTTGTATAGCTCCAACAGACTTTCGTACCTTCGGCCTATTTAAAAGCGGTTTGCAGTGGAACATAACTACTATTAAAAGGTCCACGTAAAGCTTCTCAAGAAGTGCAGTCTCAGATTGATCTCCTAACTTCCGCAGAAGTTTCTTAAAACAGAATTTACACTGTAGGACACTATTGAATAACTAAGAAGGAGAACGTTTTTCTAAATATTTTTTCTGAATTTAGCGTAAAGTTACATGAGGGCCATCTGCGCTAGCCATCTTTAATTTAGCAGTTTAAGACTATAGGGAAGGCAGCTAGTTATCACCACCCATCGCCAACTCTTAGGCTAATAATGGGATTGACTTCACATTATAACGCCCCGACAGCTGAAAGGGCGAACATGTTTGGTGTGATGGGATTCAAATCCGTGACCCTCAAATTACGAGTCGAGCGCCCTAACCACCTGGCCATATCACCTTTCACCTTTTGACTTGGTAGTCGTTTTGGTTTGAAGACCTTAGGGAGTCCCCTAAGGTAAACCAGGGGCGCTCAGAAACTTTTGTTTCTCTTCAACCCCACGCATGAATTTGTTGTGATGTGTCATGTATAATAGATTTTATTTATGTTGTGTGTCGGAAAGTAACTACGGTAGGTTGGTGAGGAGCGGGAGAGCTTGATTGATAGTCTTTGGTTTTGGATGAAGAGCTGGATCACGAGCAGGAAGATCAAGGTTGCAGTGGGTCTTGCTTCTTTTTTGGGAGAAGAAAAACAGAGAACGGTAAGAACATTGGTAGAGGGAGAGAGAGATAGAAAGGTAGAAATAGAGAGTGAGAAAGGGTATGGGAATGAGAATAGGGGGTGATAGAGAGAGAAAGGAGTAGAGATAGCCGGACCTTACAGGGCCAGTGTCTGGGATCTGTAAATCCAATGACAGTAAATTTGGTGTGGGGGAAACCGGAGTGCCCGAAGAAAACCACTTTCACTGGGTGGGCGCCGAAAAAAATACCCACCCAGTGCCCAAACTGAAAAGTGAAAAAAGTGTTAAAGGCATATATACACTTGGTTCGATATCATTGGTCATTAAGATTAATAATCCAGTTTAAAGGTGAAGTATACTTAGTCCAGGTACTGGGGGTATCTGCTATTTGGAATAAATGGCGTGTTTGGTGATTTCCGTTGTAGGCTTTCGTGTAATATTTTTTGGAAAGTTTTATATGGTTTATTCATACGGTTGTCTCTATCGACATGCTTCCCCAATAGCTTAACAATAAGCTTGAGTATTTATACGTTGAAAAATTGAATTTTAACATGCGGAGGTCACACGCAGATAACTTGTTATATAGCTTTGTTTGAGCATAAAGAAAGGAGAGAAAACAATAAAAAAATGCTTTCGTTTTGGGGCGTGGTCTTTAGGGAGTTCGACTCTCAAACTGCGAGTTGTTGGTTCGATTCTTGTCATCAAATGCGATCTCCCTTTCAACCGTTGGAAGCATTATAATATTACGGTCAACCTGACAAACTCTTGGTGAAGAGTAGTGCAAGATTTGACTGTCCTCCTATAGTTTATTACTTGTAAATTATGGATAAACCAAACATAACCGTTTGGTTATTAACAAGTTTAATAGATAACTTTAACAAGTAACTAAGACAGATATAAAAATAGCTTGTCTGAGTTTTTTGTCCTAACACGTTGAATGATAAATATAAATATTTACTGGCTCAAGTTAGACGAATTAAGAAGCAAATGACTGCCTTTTACAATACTTCCAATACTGCAAACCTTTCCGTAAAATTTGAGCATACAAAAAAAAGTATAGGAACAAAATTTATAAATGTAGTACAGGTGAATATGTTTTCTTTTACAGACTTGAACTGCAAAGGTTTTTATGTCGATGCTAAAAACAAAGAAATAAGAAATACGTTGCACGTGACACTGAATTTCATGTAATTACCAAAATTGTGAAACTCGACATGTGCAACTTGCACATGATTGATAGCCATTTTATAGGTTTATTTACAAACAACGCCCGGCATGGTCAGGTGGTTAAGACGCTCGACTTATAATTAGAGGGTTGCTGGTTCGAATCCCTATCACACCTAACATGTTCGCTCTTTCAGCCGTGGAGGCGTTATAATGTGAAAAAGTACCCCAGGAGTTGGCTGTGAGTGGTGATAACTAGCTGCCTTCCCTCTAGTTTTATCATGCAAAATCAGGGACGGCTAGCACAGATAGCACTCGTGTAGCTTTGCGCAAAATTCAAAAACAAAATGAACTTTACAAACTAAAAGTAGGTACCATCTTGACTTTCATACTATTCAAACTCATTTGTGTATAAAAGATACATAAATATAAAAGCAATAAATATAATACATTATGCATGTCATAGATTTCTTTTTCACCGAAGATATCATTAAGAAGAGAATTTGTGACGTAGAGGCCTCATACATTTCTTGATTGGCTGTAGCATTTGCTTTGAAATGCAGTTTCAGCAATTCAAGGTCTCTTATAACGATGAAGCGTATAAAATACGTACAGTGTTTTATCATCATACAAGTAACCATCGGAGAAAAAGGAAAATTTTCTAACATTATATATATATATAATCACTAAACAGCTAGTCCACTGTATAATATCGAATAATGATTTAGGTGAAATGTAAATTATTCACACACCTAAACTTAGATTACAGTATGGTGATTTACCACGACTCAAAACCGAATAGACATTCATTTAATAACTGTTAAAAGAAAGGCGCAGTTAGTATATAATGTTTAAATAGGTTTACAAATACATTAATGAGTGAAAAAAATGTGTAAGTCATATCCTGCTATCCCATGTTTGTTGTTACACATCCAGAAATTGACGCAATGAATAGTACATTTAAATGTTGTGGTATTTGAATAATTATTTAATGATTATGTACCCATGTTATAGATTTATTTTTTTCTTTTTCACCAAAGGCTACTTTAAAATTACTCATAAACACCATAAGCATTTTATGTACTTCACTATTATGAGAGTCCTAACTATATTTCATTGTTTTGCTGACCAGAAGAAGGACGTTCCATCTCGAAACGTTGTAAATATTAAAACATCTTTTTTTGGTAGAATAATTTTTCTTTCTTTTGTTTACGTACGCATTATAAATATATTTGTATTTATTGAAATTGAATATTGTAATAATAAAACGTTTCTTCAGAGGTGTTTATGGCCATACGAAAAAGTTTCTCAATTCGAGTCTATCGCCAACATCTGTAATACATATATATAACATTATATTTGTATTTTAAAGATGTCACAAGTATTAAACCTGAATCCCTAACAAGGAAAGAATGTATAAGTCGCTGTCATTCTATGTTTATTGCATACATTTTGAAATTATCATGCTTGTTGTAACTCGCTCGTGATGAGCACAAGGTTACATTTTGTGGGAGTTTCAAAACGATACAGACACGGTTTTAAATGAATATCGTATGTAAGTCATATACTGTTATTTCATGTTTATTGATATACATCCAGAAACTGACGCAATGAGCACTGCATTTAAATATTGTGGGAGTTGAAAAATGGTGTTTACATGGTTTGATATATAGAATGCCTTTCACTAACGCTGTTTGAGTTATTTGTTATTTTTGCTTAAACAGCAAACTGTAAGAGTAGCTATTAGTTTCTGCTATAGATTATTACTCCCGCCACCGGTGGTGGACGGAAGTTATGGATTTACCTCTGTGCGTGTGTCTTTGTCAGCAACATTTCTCAAAAACGGTTGAATGGATTTGAACAAAACTTAGTACACATTTTGAATATGACCCAGCTTAGATCTGAGTATTTTGTGGAAGGTAAAAGTTAGGGGTAAAAGTCATGAAACTCCAAAACATCCGTATTTGCTAACACGGCGACCGATTTTTCACACTATTTTTGCTCTGTATCTTGATTCTGATGAAACTTGGTGGATATATATGAAATATTATTACCAATTTTTTTATTTTAGTTACTCAAATCATCAAAGAAGGTCGTTGAATTTAAACAATGTTTAAAAAGTAAACTTCAATCTTGATATACGGGCTGCAGGATGAAGGTCAACTTATATTCTAAGTTAAATATCCTTCTAGACTCTAGAGTGACCATTAGTGTCTATTTATGTTGAGAGCAGTGGCTAGCTCCGATGTAGACTATGCAGGGTTGAGATCTATTTGTTTGCTAAGTTACCTGCCTTTATTAGCTGTCTGGTAATTCCTAAGCGTGTTCAAAGCACTGGGTAACTTTGATATCACCTGTATTCAGAGAACAGTGCTGTTTAACTCAGTTTGTCGTTTTACGCAAAAGTTGTTTTGATTCTAAGCGACAATAAACTTTGTGACTATTTCGATACAGATTAATTTTACTGTATTTGGTTCGGCTTATGTACAAAATTAACAACTAAAAATACACGCCAGTGCTGTAGATCATCTGTATGCATCCTTATACAAAAACAAGTACTATGAATAAGATTAACATGTTCGAGAATTATGTTAGCACTAATTTCTTTCTTCCGGATTAACAAGATAACGTCATCACCCTTTACACTGCTCTGTGTATAATCCCTCCTCTTGTCTTAACTGATTAATTAGATTACATTAGCTATTCAGTAAACGTAGGCTTAAGCCTACATATCGTAATTACATTCTCAGTAAACAACAACTTTCTTCACAGCTGCGGACTGAAATCATCCAGGTATACCAGTCTATTTCTGACTAATATTCCTCCATAATTTTAGGCAGTATCTTCGGTTACCTATCATGAGGGATTTGACATGATTTAACACTAATAATAATAAGCACACACTACATTTTGTTCAAAGAAGCCAGTTACATGTATCTCTTAAGTGGATACATACTTCGCACATTTTACTCCATTTCACAATGACCACGTGATCTGCTCTGGACTATCCAAGTCTCGAACGGAGCAACGGTACGCCATGCCAACTGTAATCTACGAAAATCATCTGTGAGCTTCTTCACATACAGGAAATATGTGTACGTTCATTTATAAATATATAAATTTATATTCTAGATGAATTCGTGATTAATTGGCGCAGCCTTTAGCATTTTATCCTCAATATTTCGGACAAATAACTATTGAATAAACTCAGTGATGCTAAGTTTAAAGGTTTTCAAAGGCAAAATTACTTGTGAAATTGGAAAGCAATTACATGTAAATAAAATCTTCACGATTCCAGCTGCGCCTTGCACCAGGAATAAACACAGAAATCCGCCAGCAATGAAGAGAATCTTTATTAAAAAACGAACGGAAATATGATTGATGGTAGGAAATATGCCAAAAGTTAACGAGTTTAACTGTATATAAAACACTATCACTGTGTCAAATTTCATCAAAATATGCCTAAAAAATTTCAAGATATTTTTGTCACATAACTATACACGTGTTGGTATACTTACATGTATGGAACATAACTATAGTTAGTAACGAGGTCTATCACATTACTTGCAAAACATCGCCTACAGAAGAGCTAATAATGTTCTCCCTTTTTCAAAATATAAAGTAAGCCTAAATGGTATATACATACTGTTTCTAAGCTAACAGTTGGTATCAGTTAACAAAATCCAAGAAATGGAATTAAATGTCTATACCCTTGAAATCATGTCCATAATAGAATCCCTCAATGTCAGCAACCCTAACTTGCTATAAATTTCCCTCAAGGATTATTTTTATTTTATTCTATCAATAATAACACAGTTAAAAAGTTTAGAGAATCAAGATCAAATGACGTTGTATACGACGCAATACTGTGTTTGTTTGTTTGTTTTTGAAATTCGCACAAAGCTATCGAGGGCTATCTGTGCTACCCGTCCCTAATTTAGCAGTGTAAGACTAGAAGGAAGGCAGCTAGTCATCACCACCCAACGCCAAGTCTTGGGCTACTCTTTTACCAACGAATAGTGGAATTGACCGTCACATTATAACGCTCCCACGGCTGGGAGGGCGAACATGTTTGGTGCGACTCGGGCGCGAACCCGCGACCCTCAGATTACGAAGCGCACGCCTTAACGCGCGCAATACTGTGATTTTACAACTTAAATTTTGTTTTATTTTTACCTTCTATTACAAATCTAAACCTTTGTGAGATAATCTTCAAAACTATCTATCTCTATTTCTTTCCTGCTCCCCGCTAGTACAGTGGTAACTCTGCGGATTTACAACCATAAAATCAGGGGTTCGATTCCCCTCGGTGGGCTCAGTAGATAACCTAATGTGGCTTTGCTCTAAGAAAAAAACACTACTTGTTTCGTCGTATAAATATGTAATATGTATACTCAAAGATACACGTACGTTACATAAATCACATAACTAGATTAAAATATATTTCATGAGTATCGTTTATTCATTGTGATGAATTAGTTTCATTTACAATACATGGAGAGGGTTCGGTGCGTTATATCAATAATACTTTGGAGCCTCCCCACGTCATTACAATTACAGTCCATGTCGCCAAGTTCCACGCCACTGAGACAGTAGTCTTGAAGCCTTGTTTTCAGTACCAAAGGTTTAGTCGTAAAATTGTCGTACACAAAGCATATCGTTCCTAGCATACGGTTTCCCAGAGTTGGTTTCAACAGTCCGATCGCATAGAAACCTATAAGCAACTTGATCGGTATGTTTTTGTACGGAATGAGCACGAAACAGGTTTCATTTTTTGGCTGCTTGATGTGTGATAATTTAAATGAAGGGTTTACTTGAATACATCATATCTTGGTGAACCAATACCCTATTAGCCTTGTCCCTCTATAAGCCAGTATTGACGTGTGGTGCGAAAGATCCAGAACATTAGTATGACAGTCAACAGTGTTAACTTTGGTAAGTACGTCTTAGATTCTCCACTTGTCCTCCGCGCACCACTTTTGGAAGCTTTCTTCTATCGTTGAGATTTCTTATCAAGGTTCACATACACTTCATCAAACGTCACCATGTAATGCCGTTTCTTGAACACTAGGTACCGTTTATTTCCAGTTTTATACACCTGGTAGCCCTTTCAACATATTGTGTACACCGAATTTGTAGCACTCTTTCAGGTAAATAACCTTCATGGTTATGTACACTTTTGTCTGGGACACGTGAACAACTTTTGGTACTCATGTTGGTATTCGTGGATTTTCATCTTTTACGAGACACTGCATTTTGCTTACCATAATTAGGATGACATTTCTTTCAGTTCTTTTGTCCACATGGTCTTGCCACTCCAAGTTGATTTGTTTGTTGATTTGCCAAGATCTATGACATCAAACGGTAAATTAAGCGTTGATGAATAGCTCATTTGGTTTATTTGTTTGTTTTGAATTTCGCGTAAAGTTCCACGAGGGATATCTGCGCTAGCCTCTCCTAATTCAGCAATGTAAGACTAGAGGGAAGGCAGCTAGTCATCATCACCCACTGCCAATTCTTGGGCTACTTGGATACGAAGTGGTTAAGAGGTCGGTCGACAAACAACGGGGCATATTTTATAATATCGTCTATACTTTCATTCACACCATAAATGAACAACTACCGAAGCACGTGGCCCGGTGATTAAGGCATTCGACTCGTAATACGAGTGTCTTCCCTGTAGTCTTACACTGCTAGCGCAGATAGCCCTCGTGTAGCTTTGCGCGAAATTCAAAATAAATAAATAAAATAAACCGAAGCAGGGTTTAACTATTTTTATACTGAACATATAATTAAATTCAAGTCTTCTGTGAAGAGTAAAGGTGCCCAATGGAGTTCTTACAAATTCTGGTGATCTCAACAAACGTCTACAAACAATGCAAGAAATAGGTCTTCTTGATTTTAAGTCAAAGTCACAACATCTGCTGTTGATCGGAGTACTGCGGTATAGCAATCGCTTCTGGAGTTGGTGAACCGGGTTCGCAATACCATTAAATACTATTGAACTTAAGCTGTGAATACGTTATAAAAATGACAATCAATCTCTTACCGTGGACGGCAGCATTACGGCTGTCATATCTCTGGCCAAGAGTAGAAAATTAAGGACAACGGCAAACAGCCTCAGTATTTTTGCCATAAACACAAATACACTTTACTGTTCCTTTTTGTGAGGTCACTGATTATCACACAACTTGCTGTCCTGAAGTCCAGTAGATAATAGACTAAACACAACTTAAGTGTTATCCAAATATTGGACATTATGAGAAACAGTTATTCTTTTTCTTACCTTTCCCAAACTTTCTAACATAAAGAGCAGTTACTTAATAACATGCCCGAAACCTCACCACTACAGACCATAATACACCAAAAAGCTTACTTAAGATTTCCAACATTTGAACAACATTAAGAATCTATACTTTCATCAGAACCCTCAACCCGACACTATCACATAATTTTCAATTACCAAGGCAGAAACTGAAACATCTGAAGAAAAATTGAGGGTAGTGCTTTTTCCCTGCGGGTAACATACTTAAAAATGTGTTAAAATAGTCGTGTGTTCTCATAACAGGATATGCAAAAAATACATACAACTAACGTTATATGTAGAATTGGATGAGGTGTCAATATTCATAACATACTAATTTTTTTATATATACTCCAGAATTATACAGAAAAAAATATACATTATACCTATATTTCTACAGACAAGTTAACACTAGCAGATGAAGGTTCATAAACAATTTATTTAACATTGTTAACAACAAAATTTAAAATCCACAAAAGTTTCCGTCTTCAAAATTTAATTGACGAAAAGTCCTTGACTTCATCTTGACTCATGTGATCGTCTCATGGGGCCATCATTGATCAGTCATCAATCTGTGTAGCTGATTGAAACGGCTGTACCAACCGAACAGTACAATCCAGAAATGTTTCTCTTCTTGGCCCACACATTGTTTCGTAGCATAGTCTGATTTCTTGGTAAGACCAGGTCTGACGTTTTCGTCAACCCATTACACAAAATCTGTTTCCATTTCAGACCAGAAACCAAGTTTTCGACTCCGAGCAGCTTGTTTCTGCTTTATCGGGATTTAGATCCAATGTAGCTGACCATTTGACCCCAGCACTCTTCATTCCTGACAGTTTTTCACTCGACTCCGCTGATGATCAAGAAGTTTTCTTCATTTTTTTGTACTTCGCTTCAATGATTGTTTTGAATTTCGCACAAACATATACGAAGGTTATCTGTGCTAGCTGTCCATAATTCAACATGGTCCGGTCTGTCCAAGTGATTAACGCACGTGATTCGTAATCAGAAGGTCGCGGGTTCGAATCCCCGTCACACCAAATATGCTCGCCATTTCAGCCGTGGAGGCATTATGATGATACAGTCAATCTCGCTATTCGTTGGTAAAAAAGAGTAACCCAACAGTTGGCGATGGGTGGTGATGAATAAGCTGCCTTCCCTCTAGTCTTATACTGCTAAATTAGGGATGGCTGGCACAGACAGCCTTCGTGTAGCTTTGCGTAAAATTAAAAACAAACAAACTAACAGTTTGGTTTGATTTGAATTTCGTACAAATACATACGAGGGCTATTTGCGTCGGTCGTTCCTAATTTAGCAGTGAATGACTAGGGGGAGGACAGCTACTCATTACTATCCACCATTGACTCTTGGGCTAATCTTGACCATCACATTATAACGCTCCTACGTCTGAAAAAGTAAGCACATTTCGTGGTAAGGGTATTCGAACTATCGACCTTGAGATCGTGAGTGCAGTGTCAGTGAAACATGAAACAAACAAGCAATCGGCCACAACAGTATCATTATCTTCAAAGGGGAGATTGGAATCATGGATAAGAAATAATCAGTTTCACAGTAAAGCTCAAAAATGTAGTGTTAAAGTAGATGCACTATGCACTGCATTCCATAGCGATATTCGAAATACAAATGTCACTTCTGCAATGAATATATAAGAAGGACTGTATAATTTCACATAGATTTCAACATTTTCATAGATATTCAATTGTTTCTTTCGCGTTTTAGGAATTGTGTCGAGTTTTACTCATCGACATCTATCGAAATAACCCTAAACCATCGATTCGTGAAATTATTCCCTTGTTGGACATCCTATGATCAGTACTAAAATATTCTAGGTTGGCTCTTGTGGCAGGTCTTGAGATTATTATAGCTTAAGAAAACTATTTCACTTTGGTAAGCAAAATTTCACCATCGACGATCATATATTTTATTCAGAAAAATCCGTATTTATTATAAACTGTTTGGAAAACAACCAGCATAGCTACTTGCTCAATATGGTTTTTGGCAGTTTCAACCATCATACCAAGTTTATGCGTGAATGAAGCTACTACACGCATTACCTGTTCTAGACAATGACCAATGATCCTAGATGTCTTCCAATATCTTTTTTCACCTACAGACATTCTATTCAAATTACCAACCCCGTATTTCTGAAGAACTGTGAAAGAAATTATTTTTTATCGATAAAACCAACTTAGTATGTAGAATAATGTACTTTTGAAACATGACGTAAAAGGCAAAAAACGTAAAAAAACATCCGTGGGGAATTCACTCACAAACCTCTCTGTCTCGGTGTTTGGGTATTGTATGTTCGTATCCTGGAGAGTCAGGTTCTCTTTGACCTCTTCCTCTTCCCCGTACTTATGTGGTCTTGCAGTATTTCATAGTGATAGTTACATTTTTGGGTAAGAGTGAACTGATCCTTTTTCAGGGCAATGTCCATGTATTGTGGTGCATATATGGTTATTATTTTACCATATCAGCTGGATGTCAAGTTTGTTGGTGGCACTTTAAAAAAAGTATCCATTATACATATATATATGCATTATTTATTTATTTATTCAAAAACCTCATAAGTTTGTTTATTTGTTTTTGAATTTCGCGCAAAGCTACACGACAGCTATCTGTGCTAGCCTTCCATAATTTAACAGTGTAAGCCTAGAGGGAAGGCAGTTAGTCTTGGACTACTCTTTTACCAACGAACAGTGTGATTGATCGTCACATTGTAATGCATTCACAGCTGAAAAGGCAAGCATGTTGGTTGTGAGGGGGATTTAAACTCGCGACCCTCAGATTACAAACCTAGCGCACTAACCACGTGACCACTCAGGGAGAAAAAAAACACCACCACCTCATAAGTATTTTATACACATGAAAATTATAATAGCCCTAACATCATTTCTTTGATCTGCTAACCCCTAACGATTCGGCCAGGCATTACTTATCAAAACAGCCTGCGAGTACGTATATGTTTAATTCTGAAGATATAAGAATAAAACATTTAATGGAAAAGGAAAACACTGTATTTGAAACAGACAATGCAGAATTTTCCACAAACAGAAAGTTAAAGTTAACCGTACGTTCAAACATGCCGTTCACTCGTTGAATTTCGCGCAAAGCAAAACGAGGGCTATCTGCGCAAACTGTACCTAAGATGGAAGTAATAGAATAAGACTACTCTTTGTCAACGAATGATGTGATTACCCGTAATACCATAACGTATTCTTAGATGAAAGGCGAGAATGTTAGGTGACAAATTTTGATCTTGCAACCCACAGATTGTGAGTCAAGAGCCTTAACCACCACCTTAACCATAATTCCAAGGAAATCGTAAAATAATTTTATATCAACCTAATGTGGAATGGGTATTCTTTGAAATTTAGGAAAAAATATAGAACTAAAAATAGGATATCACTAAATTAATTTAAAAGGCTTCTAAACTCTCCGTGGAAATCTAAGATGACATCCAATGGAATGTAAGAGAAATTGGGGACCTTAATCTGGCAGTCTCAATTATGTTCCTTTCTCAGCCACGACAATACAAATTGAAGAGCTTTATAAACATTGTGTTTCTGTTAAAACAAATATGTCTGTATTTATAGTTAACCATAAGTGACGCTTTCCTTACGCGTATTGCCGATAACGTCATGAGTAAACCTAAACATTTTATAACCTTCTTTTCCATAGAGATAACCTTCAAATAATCGATACATAGGGATTACCTTTTAGTGTATATAACATAACACATGGACAATGAGGGACCATTTAATTCTTCAAGGGTATCCTTTCACAATAACCCTTAAAATAATACCTAAACATAAATGTGTTCCAGTGCAAATAATCGATTATTTTCTTAACATTCTTGTAAAGTGTTGGTCTCCATTATTGCCGATGGGCACACATTCCATAAACGTATTAAGCTGTTATTAAAATAAAAGTGTCATGAACTAGGCCTACCTGTCTTTTACATATCGTAAACTTGTGTCCTCTTATCTTATTACAGTCATAATACAGCACAAACAACCAGATTTTTGTCCCCTCAATCAGCCAGAAATTAATCCTATAAATTTAAAATATAGCCTCATTTATCCTTTTGTCAACTTAAGACACCTAAACGTTAATCCTTTGATCTACCAAATGATTCTATTGGGTTTTCTCTGAATTATTTCCAATAAGTCAATATTCATGTTTAGATAGAGACCAAACCTGTACATACTAATCCAAGGAAAACTGAACTGGTGAATTTTTATAGAAATAATTATCTCTTTGAATTTCGAATCAGTATGTGATGTATTATATATTTAAAAACGGCTGATATGGATAGAGAAGGCAATAATAGAGGAGCGTGCAACGTTTCGACTTTCTTCGGTCATCATCAGATTCACAAAGAAAGGAGTTACTGACTGGTACCTGACCACATGTTTGAAGACAGTTGTGTTATTGACTGTAGAAATGTAGAGAGCGTAATTAGATGTTGGATATATTTATTAATATAGGAATAAAGGTGTTCCTTTGTACTGGTTTATTTTGGGCTTGAGCTCTTGTATAAGTAAGGCTTTTTAATTTTGCGTTTGTTTATGTTTGTTTCTTTATTTAGTATTTGGGTGTTTTCGATGGTTATGTTATGTTCATTTGATTTGCAGTGTTCGAAAACCCATACCAGTCAATTTTAAATATATAATTTTCTCTGCAAGTGGGTTATTTCGTCATTACAGAATATGTGATGTATATAAATGCACTATACAGTTCTATTAGGTTTATTTCTAACAACAGAATTCTTCCTCGATGACTCCAGTAGTTTATTCATGATTACGTAATGATCATTTCCTTCAATTAATTAATTCACTGAGTGGATTCCAGTCTCTCTGTCTATAAGATGTGTGATCCAAATTACGATAAACCAACTGTAGTAACTTGCACCTACTATTAGTAAAGGCCATTTTCCAAATGCTTCTTCAACTTTGCACTTTAACTAAGTTACTCTGTAATGTACCAAAAACCCATTACCGGTAAAATACTCAAGTTTAACGTCATAAGCAAACTTTAGTAATTAATTAATTATTCCCCTACCAATATCATTAACGTACGTAACAACGAAACAGAGACTTAATCATTGTGGTATTCTACTGGTGATAAGAGTCAAGTTTGATTGGATTCCATTTATAATTTTTTTTCTCGTACAACCACCCTATAATCCAGTTAACTATTTGTTCTACAACAGTAAGAATTTCTTAGCGTATCTTCTGTGTCGTACCTTATACAACTTTTTTTTAAAATTTAATTACCCAAAGTCCACACAAATCATTTCCATTATCTATAAAATATGTAAAATACTCGAAATAATTAACATACATGTAAGGGAAGATTTATCTTCGGTGATTCAATGCAGATTTTGTTTTTCCATAATACATTTCACCACATGATTTTTATTTTATCAGATTTTCTGGAATTTGTTCCACTATAAAACAAGGACTGATTAGCCTAAAATTTCCAGGGCACTTCTCATCGTCCCATTTAGAAATATAAGTAGCATTAGAAACACTCCAATCATTGTCCACTATACATTTACCTACCAAAAATGAAATACCATGCTTATGTTCCTTTTTATAAAAAACTGCACTGAGCTATCTGCTGTGTCTATCGAGGGGAATTGAACCCATGATCTTAGCGTTATAACTCCGAAGACTTTTCGCTGCCCCAGCGCGGAACAAAATGAAAAAAGAGAGACCGACATGTCTCTACCATGACTCCATTTAAAACCATGGGAAAAGGTTTGTTTGCTGCTGGTATTTTAAGGACTTTTTCGATCTTTCAACTTTCAGGTGATTCCAAAATTTCTAATAAAATCCGTAAGGTCAGGAATATTTATAATATTTTCTACTGTAAACACTAAAGATAATAAAACGTTTAAAAGTTTAGCAGTTTCATATTTTTCGTAGATTCGAGGGATAAGTTCCCATAATAATATTTTCTTATCTTTAGCATACTTAAAACAATCCAATTAAGTATTATCTGCCAACTATTTCTTACATAGTTTATTTCTGGATTTCTTTTCAAACGATATCTCTAGCTTTCCTATTGTCCTGTAAATCCTCAATCCAATTATTTTAAGTTTTAGGCTTACGGCATGTATCCCCAATAATGCTCCCTATGTATTTAGTACGTAAGGTATCAAGTTTATACTATTTATATACAAATTTGAGCTTTGACGTTTCCATAGCAAGCCCTCCTAGAGGTTCATTTTGCCGAGCTTGTAAAAACTGCTTAACAAGTGTAGTACTTCCATGTAAAGAAAAACGAACATTGGGTTATATTTTATCCCCATTTATTAACATATTAACCACACTGTTAATTTATGTTTGTTCGGTTGTATTACGGTGACAAAGCAGTATGCTTACAAACTTACACCTCAATTCGAGATTCGGGAATTGTCTATTGTGGACACAGCGTATAGCCTAATGTGGCTTTACTCTACACACAAAAACAACAACACAAAAAACAAGATATGTATAATTTATATCTATATATATCAATTTTTAGCGTGAATAAGTTATTTACGATTATATTCTCGAACTGCTGTATTATAGACACAGTTGTACCTTTTCCTTCCGACACGATTGTTATCATACTAACTTAAGCAGTCAATTCTATGCAATCTTTTGCTAGGAACGAAATTCAATTTTATATTAAGAAATTCATACTTTTTTCAAGTGTTATACAGTAAAATAATAATAATACTCTGTTTAATCCTTCGGGCTGTGTTTAGATTTGGCGGTCGACTTGACATTTCAGACTTGCATGTTTTATATTTTTGATATTTTGTGTTGAAACGCCAGTGAATAGTATTCTGATCCTATGTGATTTTGCAAGAAAACAAATCATTCGAGCATCGTTGATGTTAAAATTAATATTTAGGTTAGTAACTTGTAATAGTAAAATATAATACTCAACGGGTATACTACAAATGTATTATAGATGTCCATTTTATATGCTCCAACCAACTTAAAAATATGTATGTCCTTGAAGAAAACCTGTCTTACTCGTACTCATTATTAGACTCAAAATTTCTTGTGAAACAGGCCTAAAGATAATTGCTAGTTATACCATTACTATCGAAGTTTATAGCCTACTTGTAAATTTGACTTTAAACTGAAGTTTAAAACAAGATGTTTATCTTACCTTTGTTAGCTGTGCTATTTTTTTCGACATTTTGTATAAAAGATCTGGCGACATGCTACTAGGTTCGGATCGTTTTTCTTTCCAACAGTTTGCGTGAGTATTATGAGAGCTAGGTCTATGGTCCCGTCTGAAAGCCATCTCGAATTCGTTTGGCTGCTATTAAGCTTTTCGGTTACTTACACAAACAATAATCGCATAACCTCACGGTGTAGCAGACGACACAGAGAGAAAGAAGTAGCCAACTACAACGTCTTGCTTTTCCTGCCTTGTCGTTAGGCTTACTGAAAGAGAGTATAGTTTTGCATATTAAATTCACCGAATAACTTTTACTTCATTTAATTAAACGACAGGAAGATAAGGAAAATAACATATCTAATTCACTGCAATAATTTACAGAACGTTCTTGTTTTGTGCCAAAATATTATTGCTGTTTTTCTGAGTATTTACAAGAGACTACATTCATGTTGGATCTTTAATAGCCAGCGTAAGTCTGTAGGTAACGTCATAAGCAGCTGCCAACAGGTTTGGAGCTAGATCGAGCAGGTAGCGTTATCTGATGGTTACAAAGAGAACTTAACTGATACTATTTTGCTGGATGTTTATATTTAACACAACTTTTTATACTGTACTTTATCAAAGAAAACATTATTTTGCTTTCATTTAATATAACGATCAGCTTTACAGTGGAAATGTTTCATGCAATTGAACCTTAGACGTTCAGCCAATAAGAGCGAACCATCTTCAGGCAGTCTACGTATGTGATTTTTATACTGTTATAAATAATTACGGCCATCTATGTTACATATTTACTATTACATACCTACAATTCACACATTGTCCAAAGACAGCCCGTTCCTATGATCTGCGGCTTGTTTTTATAAATTTTAAATTTCGCGCAAAACTACACGAAGGCTATCTGCACAAACCGTCCCTAATTTAGCAGTGTGACACCAGAGGGAAGGCAGCTAGTCATCACCTCCAATTCTTGGGCTACTCTTTTAACAACGAGCATGATTGACGCGATGGGGATGCGAACCCGCGACCCTCAGATTAACACGCTTGGCCATGCCGGGCCTTGTTGAATGAATTAAGTTTTTAATACAGCAAAAATATTATCTAAGTTAAAAGTAAGTTATAGAAATCTTTTATCTATTGGAATGGGTTGCAAAAAATCACTAAATACATCTAATCACAACAACAAGTAGCGGCGCCAAACATTATAATAAAGCTCTTGTAATTCTTCACGCCGCAGAAGAATAAAATTGGTTACAAAATATAATTAAACGTTACGTTTTTAGCAAATAATCGACTGAACTAACAATGAAAGATTAACTTCTTAGTCTTAAACTGAACGACGAAAATACGATTTATATATTTTTACAATAATATTAGAGATAACATAAAAAAAGAGTTTGTTTGTTTTAAAAATAAAAACTGCGGACTAAAAAAGAATAACGTTTAGCGTTATACATTATCAATTATATATCTATATATACATATATGTATTATGTGATGCATTTCGACTCATGATGTCTAACATTCATAACGAAGGTACATTAATATATATAAATTGTAAATGGACTTTCACTGCGTTAAAACTTTTCTTTCGAACATTTGGCACTCTTACCAGAGCAGCCGGCATGGCCAATCATCTGAAAGTTGCAGGATCGAATCCCCGTCGCACCAAACATGTTCGCCCTTTCAGCCATGGAGGCCTTATAATGTGACAGTCAATTCCACTATTTGGTAGTAAAAGAGTAGCCCAAGAGTTGAAGGTGATGACTAGCTGCCTTCCCTCTAGTCTTACACTGATAAATTAGGGACGGCTAGCGGAAATATCCCTCGAAATTCAAAACAAACTTACCAGATTTTTAATGTTGAACTTCATTCATAGCTACTCGAGAGTAGCTCGAAACCAGAATGAAAAGAAAGCTCGGCTGTTTTATAATGTACAACAATGCCATAATTGTTTGTTTGTTTTGAATTTTCGTGATCTAGAGCAAAGAACAAAATATAACTGACAGCTTTACATGAAGTAGGCCTAAAACCGAAATGTTGCAAATTAAATCCACGTAATAAGAGTGTAGAAAGTATTTTTAACTTCTATTTTCTCGTTGTTGAATTTTGTTAATGAACTCCACTCTTCAAATAACACTATCTTTAATCGATGAAATAATATATGAATGTTTGTTTTGAATTAACGTGAAAACAAATTACAGCCTATAAACGCAGGACGAGTTATAGGTTTTTTATGGTTGATATATGTTTTTGGATACCATGACGTCGTTCAATAAATGACTCTGCGAAATAAATACATTTCCGTTTTTTTATTATTATTAAATTTAACTTTTACGTGGCTGTTTTTAGGAGTAATGAGTTTCACTTGCGTGACCCCTGCTAGTACAGAGGTATATCAACGGATATACAACACTAAAATTAGGGGGTCGATTCCCCTTGATGGGCTCAGTAGATAGCCTGATGTGGCTTTGTTGTAAGAAAACATATACACACACCTGACTTGCGTTGTTAAGAAAAGTGCATTATGTTGAATTGAAGTACTGCCATCTATGATCAAAAAAACTAATGATAATTCTTCAGCCGAGTACAATCGTTCATCCTTTTCTCATGACGTAGTTTATATGTATAACAGAATGTCCATGTGTTATCCTGGCGATAAATGATTTCTGTTTATTATGCCAACTAACAGCATTCCTAAAACCTCTACGTACATGGATCTGAAGCTTACATCATTGTATGCACACTAGGTATTAGTTATTTCAACAGCAGAAATACATTTGTTCTCTACAACAGGCGATTAAATGTGTTTTCTTTTTGGTACAACGTTACTTGACATTACTGTCCTTATCTATTAACGTATTCGAATATTACAATTTACGAATTAGTGCAAGTAATTTATCAAATATTGTTTTCTCTAGTTTAACAACCAACCTTTAAATCAGCAAAGATATCTGGTACACTCTTTAAAAAATGGAGATTTAAACTTCTTGGGATATCTGGACGTTATAAATGAATACTTGTTTTGGACTAGAATTTATGTTGTTTATTTTTCTTTCAAACAGATTGTTTTTTGTTTGTTTTTTTAAATTTCGCGCAAAGCTACACGAATTAGCCGTCCCTAATATAGCGATGTAAAACCAGAGGGAAGGCAGCTAGTCATCACCACCCACCGCTAACTCTTGGACTACTCTTTTACCAACGAATAGTGGGATTGGCCGTAACACTATAACCCCTTATGGCTGAAAGAGCAAACCATGTTTAGTGTGACGGGGATTCGAACCCGCGATCCCCCAATTACGAGTCGAGTGTCTTCACCATCTGAAAACAGAAAAGAATCATTAATGTTTTTAATAAACGAAAGAAAATGAATTATTTTGAATTGCACATAAATTTGTTCTTGAAACACGTGAAGCATGAAAATGTAAACAAATTTAGATAAATGTATGCATCTCACACCCTTTCTGTTAGTTTGTTGTCTTAGTTGAAACGTTTTCCTTATGCAAATTAAACTCAAACTCACGTGTCCCTTCACATGAGAGGAGGATTAAAATCGATAATTTGTCTTCCCCCTCCCCAGTGGCACAACTGAATGTCTGCGGAGTCACACTATTAGAAACTTTTAATTCATCTTCTATGCTCTAGAATATTCATAGGTTTTGTTTAATATTTTATATACTCACAATTCAACCATTTGTTTTTACCAATAATTTAACACGTGTGTAACTATTTGATACAAAATATTGATT
The DNA here is from genome assembly GCA_011833715.1 of Carcinoscorpius rotundicauda. Taxonomy (NCBI): domain Eukaryota; kingdom Metazoa; phylum Arthropoda; class Merostomata; order Xiphosura; family Limulidae; genus Carcinoscorpius; species Carcinoscorpius rotundicauda. The sequence continues at coordinate 126,302,540 of CM022391.1, read as the reverse complement.
TTTCACTGTTATTTGCCTTATAAATATTTTCCTTGTTGACTTGACATTTACATTTTAAGTTCATAGAAATTCAGATTAGATTATTATGTTTGTATTGACAATGAGTTAATTACCATAACATTTAACTGACTAGATACTAAACTTTGACTAGGCAGGGCATCTAAGTAAATATTATAAATTCATCTGTAGTTGCTACGTGATAAACTTTGAACTTTATCGCCGATGTCAGTGATGTGGCTAAACAAACATCCCTCTACCAATCTTAAGCAGATGTTTTATTACTTCCCTGCCTTATTTAACTGTGCATCACTCATAATGATCACAGATTATCTATAATAAAGCACATGAGACTTTGTTAGAGTGTAAGCAGTTGATGTTATTTGGATCTGATTCCGTCTGGAATTTCAATGGATTGATGCCTTTGGTTAACATGATGTTAATGTAACTAGCGAATTGTCTGTTAATGTGTTTCTTCTAAAAGAATAGAAGCGAATGATTTGATCCTCATCAGGATGTCTATTACAGAGTATGTATACGTTTACTGTGGCTTTGGCAGGACTGATGACCAATGACCATTTCGATATCATTGTACCATGTTATCACCCTGCTAAGAGATAGTTGCGGTTTGATCTCGAGTTTAAATGTGTTAGATCTTCTCTGCACACCGGAATGTTCACGAAAAATGTTAGCACACATTATGTCTATATATATTATTGCTGTTGTTAGCACACATTATGTCTATATATATTATTGCTGTTAGCACACATTATGTCTATACATATTATTGCTGTTGTTAGCACACAGCAATAGTAGATAGTTGGATTCTGTTGTAGGAATCTTCCAGATCGAAAGACACTGCGAGGCTGCTTTGACCACCTTCAAAAAGTTGGTAAAAGTTGATATTTCACTGCAACATCCACTTATTGGTGACGATAATGGTATTAGTGGTTCAATGTTGTGCAATCCCTTCAGATGCAACCTTTTTGAGACATTGTCAGTGTTTCGTAAGACGATAATTCGGTGGTCTCTAAGACGAACAACAATCCTCCATTGGTTGGGTAATGACCTGGTGCTCTCAGTGGTCACCCAAGTATTTTGTCTAGTTAGTATTAATATTTCGTTTGATATGACCAAAAAATTAAAGGTTTCTTAAACATCGTCTCACAGTAATTTCTTTTTAGGCACTAGTTACCGTCATCATTAGCTTCAAAACTAGTCAACTGTAACACATGATAAGGATTTTATCTTTAATTGTCCTGAAATACGTCATTTTTGTGTTTTTTGTTTACCGTTTAACATGATTTCACAGCTTTGTTTCAGATTTGAAGAAAATTAAACCTGACAATAGACGGCATAAAAGATATCTCAGAACGGCCGTTATGGGTATTAACATTGTTATTGATAAGGAAAGAACAACGTTCCGACCTTCCGATAGCATATTCAAGTTAACCATCTTTTCTTGATGACGATAAAGATACTATAGCATTTCGCATCCGCTCTACGTAACTGCAGCATATCAAAAACTGAGGCTAACAGCCGTACCTACTAGATCACACATCAAGAACCACTGTGAGGGCGTTATTATTTTACGTTCACTCCCACTATTCGTTGGCAAAAGAGTAGCTCAAGAGTTGGCGGTGATGACTAACTGCCTTCCCTCTAGTCTTACACTGCAAAATTAGGGACGGCTAGAGCAGATAGCACAGGAATAGCTTTGCGCGAAATTCAAAACAAATCAAATCAAACAGCCTAAAATGTCTAGAGAGACATTGTTTCAGCCAAATTTTCTGATACTGGAGCTCAGTAGTTTACAAACTAAAATGCCAATTTTGTTTTGAAAGTTTTATTGGTGGAACAGAGAAAAAACTGTACATATTCGCAATATTTCGATGGCATCAACAAAAACCAGAACAATCAGATAAAAGTCCTTTCGTCCAACACATTACGACAAACACAGTTTTCTCTCAATCAACACGGATTTTATTCACAGAATAACTGACAAGATAAAGTATTATCTCTTTTCACCAAAATACCAGAATAATTGACAAGACATAGTATTTCTTTTAACGAAATTACTTTCCCCGCTGGTACAGCAGTAAGTCTACGGATTAAAAACTCTAAAATCAAGGGTTCGATTATCCTTGGTGGAAAACACACACACACTTAACGAAAATACCTGAATAATTGACAAAAATAGTTTTTCCTTTCACGAAAGTACAGAAGAACTGTACTGATTATTCGATTCAGACATAATTTTAAAGCAGGAAATATTTAATATTTGTTTCTTGAAAAAGAGCAGATATTTACGTAATATATCAGTGTTACTCTTATATCAAAATTAATATTCTGTAACTATGTTGTTGTTTTTTTAGGGAAGTGTAAACTTGTCCCGTTTACATGATTTTTATCATAAATTTTAAGCCTACTAATAATATTTGCAGTTTACATGATTTTTGTTCATAAAATTAAGGCTTATTAATTTGGAAAGTTTCATCAGCTTTCATGATTTAAATTACAATTTTTGAATGTTAATTTTCTAACACAAGAAGCGCTTCAGATAATTTTCTCTTTTCTATCTTTCAATCCAACTGACGTGTGTTGAATCAAAGGCATCTTGACATCTGAGTTACTTTTTGGGAGACCAAGCGATAGATCTCAAATACTATTTTTACACATTTCCTATTTTAAATCCAAAATGGACAAATTAAGAGGAAGATGGAAAAGAAACAGCTGCTGTTTATATTTCTGTTATAATAAACTTAGAACTTTGTGATCTAGCCTGGGTTACACTTTATCTCGTTATGCGTCTGTAGTTGTCATATTGACATGTTTTGTAAGAACCCTGATGAAGACTTAATAACACTGGTTCTATTCCTGAAGTACTCTGATGGTTTATATAAAAAAGTTTTATAAATAATCCAGTTGTAAAATGTTTTTCTCAAAATATTCAATTTATATATTTATTTTGGGAAAGACCATAACAGGACCACGTGTGAGAGGTCGTGTCTGTTTTACTTTGTGTTTTTTTTCTTGTAGCAAAGCCATATTGGGCCATCTGTTGAGTATCGAGGGGAATCGAACTGGTGATTTTAGTCGTGTTCGTTTTCATAATTGTAATTTATATTTAAAAGTGTTTGTTAATCTGTAGGTGAAATCTATTATTATTTATAAATCCAAGATTTTTTCTCAAAAAATAAAAATATCATAGTTTATGAAGTATATAGTTGTTGTTGGAAATATGACTAAGTGATTCTCGTTAATGTTCACTTTTCATTTACTAAGAAGGTAGTCATGGATAATATATTAATTTCTATGCAGAAATTCATTTCTAACAGTAGGACATAGAATTTAATGGAAAAGAAAAAATTATCGCTTATTTAAATATTACAGTAAACTTTCGTTTTCACGCAATAATGGTGCGGTATTTTTACTACATTTCTTAAAATTCCAGAAAAATAATTTTATCTATCTTTTAAATGGCAAACATTTTTACTAAATATCTTTGCAATAGATGGCGGTAGTAAAAAGAAATGTTATATTGTAATATGTTTGTTTTTTAAACTATTTTTCAAATTTTCGATAGTTTATAAATATTTATTAAACAGAACAAGTGGGTTGACGAAAAACTGTTATTTATTATTTGTGATGTTATAGAGGTTGCTAAGTCTAAACTTGGCGTGGATTGGTGGTTAATATGTCCACATGGATGGTGGCATCGAATCCTGTCAGCGAATAAGCTATCCCTTCCAGCTGTCGGGGCGTTATAATGTATCGATGAAACTCATTTTTCATTGGTAAAGAAGTAGTCCAAGAGTTGGTGGTCTTAACTAGCTGCCTTTACCCTATCTTGTTTATCACTTTTAAATTAAGGACGGGCACCACAAATAGTCGTAGAGAAGCTTTGCGCAAAATTCTCTAGTCCAACTAACAATGACTGTGTTCATTGTTTGAACACACTGTTGCACAATAAGATACACTCGTTGTGATTCTGCAAGGATCGAATCCAGAAAGTTAACCTTTTAAGTTCTTAAGTTAAAGATAGAGATCTGTTGGTGACAAATTGATGCTAATAATACAAACAAAATCAGTAATTTGAGAAAAGTGGAAACTACAACTGAAAATAAATCGACGAATTGAAAGTTTGTGCAAGTAGGAAAAGTGTTACCTGTTGGTCATTAAGGGTGTATTTTCATTCCTTTTTAGAATACAGTGAGTCACGTTTTTGTAAATAACACGTGGAGGTTCTTAGAACTTTCTAACCGCGTGTTTCACACAAAAGGAAACTAGATCTTTTTGACATAGTGACCTTTTAATATATAGTCTAGGACAGGACGTGGTCTAATAGCTAGCGTACCCGTATTGTGAACCCAATAATTCCTGATTCACTCCTCATTGCAGCGAAAAAACAAACGTGTCTTATAATTATGAACAATTGGTGCCATACAAGAGAAACGATCAAATCCCACTATTTGGTCAGGTGAGAATAGCCCAAGAGTTGGCGGTGAGTACTGTCGACTAGTTGTTTTCCCTTTAGTCTATCAGTTCAAAATTATGAATGGTTTAGAGAGGGTATCTCTTACTGCAATGGTTTGAGAAGGTAATTTTTACTGTAGTGGTTGTGAGAAAGTATCTTTTACTATAATAATTTGAGAAGATTACTCTTACTGTAACTTGTACAAAGATTCTGAAAGCAGCAAACAACTTTTTTGACGCTCAGACAGTAACCATTGTTAACTTGTTAATTTCTACATGGAAGTGTTATTCAACTGTTATTGTTGAAGTAACTAACTTTGATGCATTATAAGGTCTGCCTTTCTTTATTTCTTGGGTGTTTCTGACAGTGAAAAGATAGATGATTTTAATATATATGGTTAATTTTAGCAACAGAAAGGAATATGGTTGTAATATGTAAGCATGATTGTTCTGGACACTAAAGAGAACAACAACTTCTATACATATGGTTGGTCGTGACAGTAGCAAGATAGGTGACTAATATAAATAGTTATTCTTGACAGTAGAAAAAGAGATGACTTCAATATAAATAGTTGTTTTTGACAGTAGCAGGAGTAATGACTAATATAAATAATTATTCTTAACAGTAGCAAGAGAGATAACTTTAATATAAATAGTTATTCTTGACAGAAACAAGAGAGATGACTTTAGTATACATAGTTATTCTTGGCAGTTGAAAGAGAGATGACTTTAATATAAATAGTTGTTCTTGACAGTAGAAGGAGAGATGACTTTAATATATGTGGTTGTTCTTCGCCATTTGGTCAATAATTTTTAAAATATTAAAATACGGTTTGTGAATCGTAATGAATTACATTTTTATTAATTTTGTAATTATTCAGGAGACATTGTTGTTGGTTAAATATTTATTATTTCGTGATCCATAGGTTCTGGTTGATAGAATGCACCAAGTAGGGAAGAGCGGATAAGCAGCACGTGCGTGACTGCTAGGTTTATCTTGTTTGAAGTGCCTATTAATAACTATATGTCTGTGCTGTTTAGTCAAACCTCAGAGAATAAGTGGACAGATATTACATTTGTTCTGGTCCAGTAGTTACGGATCTCGAGATGTTTGCACTGTAAATTAAACCACGTCCAGCGGCTGAACTGAACAGATGACTTTCGCCCCGAGAGACGCATCAAAGTTGCCGCAGACAATTGGGAATCGTCTTGTCAAACAATCAGCGAGGCCCCGCTTCTCGGCTCGGCCGCCTAACATCTCCAGTCACCGCTGTCTATTCTCTGTAGAGGCCACGAGACGACGAAGCGGTATTAAAATTTAATGTAGAATAATTGAATGCACTTAATCAGGTAATAAGTAGCACCAGCAAGCTGTATACAAGTGGAAACCACCTGGTTTTCAAATAGTATTTATATATTGGCTTAAATTCAGTTCTTAATATTTCATACATTATAATACAACCTATTTTGTATTTTAATTTACATAAAACGTAGATTCCTTCTATAAGACAGAAATGGTGGATTTATTTTACATATGCATCACAGTATATTGAAATATATATAATTTCCCGCCTGTCTTAAGCCCCTATATAAATTATGGACGAATAAATACACGCAGTTGCAAATCACAAGACGCAGGTGATAATTACTATGTAATATTACACTTTTCTAACTTGCAGGGGTGCCATTAACAAAAAGCGGAATGCTTAATTCAAGTGACACTAGAGGGCGCTGTACGACGTACTGGTTGAATGCTGAATTCCAAGCATCTTAAACTTTTATTATGCGTTACGTAGTAAGATTTCTCAACTGATATTATTACAGAAAGAAAAAAAAAGAGTTCAATGTCAAGTTCACGTGTCGAATTCCTACTTTTAACGTTCATCGTAATCTCTCTAGACCAACATAGAATAATCAGTTTTATTTGTTTGTTTTGAATTTCGCGCAAAGCTACACGAAGGTTATCTGTACTAGCCTCCCCAATTTGGCAGTGTAAGACTAGAAGGAAGACAATTAGTCATCACCACCCACCGCCAACTCTTGGGCTACTCTTTTACCAACGAAAAGTGAGATTGACCGAAACATTATACACCCCCACGGCTGGGAGGGCGAGCACGTTTAGCGCGACGCGGGCACGAACCCGCGACCTTCGGATTACGAGCGCACGCCTTAACGCGCTCGGCCATGCCAGACCACAGAATAATCAGAGGACACTAACATGTTACAGATTTGTTTTCGAAAATAACAGTTTTTGCTTCTTACTTGTTCCACTTAGAATTAAGTTAAAAAAAGAACCAGCAACTTACAATCACTGCATTTTTTTTCAGATAGTGTTTCTTGTGTTTATATAAAAATAGTTGCTGTTTTGAATTAAGTACAGAGCTACACAATGGGCTATCTGTGCTCTGCCCACTATGGGTATCGAAACCCGCTTTTTAGCGTGGCAAGTCTGTAGAAATACCACTAAGCCGCTGTGGAGGCTATATGAAAATAGACGAGCGTGTTTGCCTAAAGAAATATCGTATGGTGTAGTTTGCTTTTTAAATTTGGCGCAAAGCTACACGAGGTTTATCTGCGTTAGCCATCCGTATTTTAGACAATTCGTGAGTTACTTCTTTACAAACAATTAATAGGATTAATTGTTTCTTTATAACGCCTCTGTGGCTGAAAGGGTGAGTATGTTTGGCATGACGGGGATTCGAACCCGCGCCCATCAGACTACGAGTCCCGAAACAGATAGAGAAGCTAGTACAACATAAAAAAAAAGTTTTTGTATTTCGGGGTCACTTGAAACTGTTTACCACTTCAACAGAAAGAAAGGTTATATGACTCCTCAGCACAAAGGATGCGCTATTTATATGTTTAAACTAATAGCAGGAATGTTATATATTACTTGTTAGACACAAATGATATGCGACACTTCATGTTAAATTTATAATCATATATTTTAGGAACAAAGGTTCACTAATTTAAAAACACAGAAGGTAATAAGGCCTTCAGATGTATATAAAACTATACGTTTTAGTAAAAAAGACAAACTACTGACGTGGATAGTTTAATAGGTTTACAGATCAGTAATAATATGTTTCACATGGTAACATGTACAAAATAAAGATGTAGACAGTTTAATAGGTTTAAAAGCTATTAATGATGTGTTTCACATGGTAGCGTGAACGAAATGATTCATAAGCTAAGTGTTAAAATATGGTATATTGTTAAGTAGTAATGAACGGTATAAAGTCGTTTTTTTGTTTATCAGAATATTTACCAAGACAGTTTAATTCGTTATTTTTAGATGGATTTCGATCAGCGAGATGCGTGTATCAACGGAAACAAACAGGCGAAAATATGTTTGGTGGATTTTCTTGCAAGAAACTTTGTGGTTTTATCAACTGGCAGTTTGCTAAATTAAAAAAAAACCGACGTCGAAATGTAATTTTTTTCTTTAGCGATTTTATCATAAAACCATTTTTGTTTGTGCAACGGTAAGATTTACCCTCCAACTGAAATGAGGTGTAACAGCTAATATTTAGATAATTGATACGTTGGAAGCTACAGGCCCGAGGAGACAGTCTACTCTTTGTACATGTGAAGAATTAATACGTTTTAACTTTTCTGAAAGTTCTGGATATTCAGAAAAAAAATAGTACGTCGTCAAATATTAGTCAGACACGTTCCATGGTAATGGATTGGGACTGAGATTTTGATAGACCCATGAAATATCACATTAATTATTCGATATCAACGAACAGATATAATTTGTACATAATTCTGCTATTTTAACTCATAATAAGAACCTTGGATTTTTAGCTTACGTTAAATCGTAGGCTCATCGACAATAATTTGTTTATAAATCTTGAAAAGGCTTAAATGACTGTTTTTGTTTTTTACAAGTTGAAGTAAATACGTGAAAGGGATTTAGCTTGAAAGATGTTGAGCACCGAAGTTTTGTATTCAAACTGACCCAAAATTTAACTGATCTAAATTTGTAGTAACCAAAATACAAATAGTCGCAATGCACGTAGATATGATAAATAAAATAAAAATATTAATTATTGTAAAACATTTGACGACTTCATTTTATAGTATTATTTATCCACAATTTCCACACGGTGCTCCACTGGTACGATTCCTCTTGGTGGACTCAGTAGATAGCCCGATGTGGCTTTGCTATAAGACAGCACACACACATTTGAAATACGTAAATACTTATTGTGAAGGTTCATAAAATTTAAAATAAATCTTTTATTGTTTTTTAAAAAAATAAGATCCATGAGAATAATTTTGGGCTCAAACTATTGGAAGTATATGTATCAGTCATTTAATATATTCAAAATATGAAATATTAAATAAATGGATTGTTATTTAGTAGGTAGCTTTACGTTCACGACAATAAATAAACAAATTAATAAAAAAAAACAATATGAGAGAAACTTTCCCTTTAGTGTTTGAAAAAAAATATTTATTATATTTGTAATTAATTTAGTTCTTTTTATAATTACGGCCAGTTATGATCAGGTGGTTAAGGCGCTTGCTTCGTAATCTGAGGGTCGCAGAATCCCCGCCGCTCCAAACATGTTCGCCCTTTCAACTGTTGGGGGTTATAATGTGACGATCAATCCCACTATTTGTTGGGAAAAGTCCCCCGCTAGTACAACGGTATGTCTCCGGATTTACAACGCTAAAATAGGGATTCGATTCCCCTCGGTTGGCTGAGCAGATAGCCCTACACACACACACTCGTTAGGAAAAAGAGTAGTCCAAGAGTTGGTGGTGGGTGGTGATGACTAATTGTCTTCCTTCTAGTGTTACACTGCCAAATTAGGGACGGCTAGCACAGATAACCTTCGTGTAGCTTTGCGCGAAATTTAAAACAAACAAACTGTTATGTAAATGTCGTGTAAATATTTTGTAAACGACAACATGTCGTGTTGTGTTTAAATTTTCATTTCTGTTATTTATATTTCCATATTTATATTATTGTTTCAAAGTTTAAACAATAAAATACGTTGTTATTCATTTAAAATAACATTTAGAATTTTCTAGAATTAAGCAGACCAATCATATGTATGCAAATGAAATGTTGGCGGCCTCGTGTCTAGACGTTGAGTCTCGTGCAAGAACGGACATGCGCGGATTGCTCTGGAGTTCTGTAGAAGTTTCGCGATGGTTTGAGAAGTCTAGGCCTACAATATATAAATAGACGAAGATGCGAGGAAGAAAGGAGGAGTCAGACATTAGTTTTATTCAAAAGAAGAGAGTCAGTCATTCGTTTTAGAAAGTACAAGTGTTTGCTGTGATTTGTGACTGAAGTTAGATCTACAGAAGCTGTGATTTTGTTTCGTCAATCTCTACGATTCTTTCGAATTACTGGTTGTGCTGAAAGTCGACACGTACGGGACTAGCCAGGGGAGATCGGAAAAATTGAGGGCGACAAGTTTGTGACGTTCATCGGAGGCATCGTGAAAAGAACTTCGTCGAATTTATTGAACTGTGAATTGTTTCTGAACTTCGGAATTTCTTCGTGGGACCAAATTCACATTCTAGAAGAGAATTTCAGACTTCCATTTTAGATCATTATATTAGATACAGGCCAGTACAATTTTGTATTGTGATTAATTTTGAAGGTTGAAACTAGTACCATTTTGTTTTGTAGTTAATTTTGAAGGTTTAAACTTAATATCTGTCATTGTTATTATATAATTTATGTTCTATCTGTTACATATATATATTTAGTTTAGTGTAATAAATTATACAAGCTGTGTCTTTCTGTTGCGTTTAGTCTACGAAAAACATAAAACATAAAAAATACGTAACACAAACAAATTAAATTCACGATCAAAGTTGAAACTGGCAATGAAAGAAGTAAGTTATTTTATTATTTGATATTTTTTGCCAGACAAACAACCTATCAGGGTTGTGTAATGTTTGATTTTCCATACTACTGTTGTTTAACTTAATTGGATTTAATTGATAAATGTTTAAGTGTAGTATTTTTTCTTTTTTTTGTAACACTGTTTATGGTGATAACAAACGTTCGCAGTGGACTAGCAATTGAATAAGTTTCTGGTTTGGTTTGAATTTCGTGCAAAGCTACTCGAGGGCTATGCTCGCTAGCCGTTCCTAATTTTGCAGTGTAAGACTAGAGGTAAGGCATCTTGTCATCACCACCCACCGCCAACTCTTGGGCTACTCTTTTACCAATGAATAGTGAGTTTGATCGTTACATTATAAAACTCCCACGGCTGAAAGTGCGAGCATGTTTAGTGTGGCAGGGATTCGAACCCGCGACACTCGGATTACGAGTCGAGAGCTTTAACCACCTGTTCATGCCAGGTCGTAAGTTTCTGTAAACAATAATTTGTGTAAAGAAATAACTGTTCTGCCATAAATATATCCGATAAACGAGTAGTTCTTAACATTCAGCTTTCTTATCGTGAAACTGTGACTTCACTTGGCTCGGCATGGCCAGATGGGTTAAGGTGATCGGATCGTAATCCGATGTTCGCGGGTTCGAATCCCCGTTATACCAAACATGCTTGTCCTTTTAGCTGTGTGTAAGTTATAATGTCACGATCAATCCCACCATTCGTTGATATAGGTGTAGCCCAAGAGTTGGCGGTGCGTGGTGATAACTCGCTGCCTTCCCTCTACTTTTACACTACTAATTTAGGGATGGCTAGCGCAGATAGCCCTCGAGTAGCTTTGCGCGAAATTAAAAAAACAAACAAATAAACAAAGTGATGTCACTCATATAAATATTAACGGGTTCCACGTGATGATATAAGATCCAGTAACTTACATTGGTATCTATGACAAGTTTTATCAACACTTCTGCTTACGAACCTACACATTGTTTAACTACTAATATTTATCTTACAAACCATGATTCTGACAGCCATTCAAGACGTATCATAGTCTAGACGATAACATGTTTGAATGGCAGTTTTCAGGAGAAGTAAATATGTTGACTTTTGTAGAACATCAGACTTTGAGTAGTCAAGTAGAACATTCTATATAAATTTTTATTTGCATAGAGGTCGAGTACGCTTAGTTAATAAACGTACCAATTCTATAGTTTATTATATTACGACTTAGGTTTCATTAATGTATTTACACAAGATAGGCCGTAACAAATTTATCAACAAACATAGTAATTCTACAGTTTACGTTCTATTATAACGTACGTTTGACTGGTGTGTTGTGTAGCTTTGTGCTTAATTCAAAACAACAACAACAACAACGACTGGTGTGTTTATACAAGATGGGCCATAACGAATTCCTCAATAAATATACTAATTCTATATTTTCGGCCTTGTTATGGCCATAATTTGACTAGGAGTATTAATACAGGATGTGTCATAAAGAATTTCTCAACAAACATAATAACTCTGTAATTTGTGTTCTATTATGACCAGGTTTTATTTGAGTATTTACACAGGATGTGTTATAAACAAGCAGTAATTGTATAATAATTCAAACAATTTTTGTGTGTGAAGACTTTTATAATACAAGAGTGAAAAAGATATGCTGCTTGTCCTTTAAGTTTACTTTATTGGCGATTTTGCTTTGGTCCACACGTTTACTGCATTATTGTTCTGAGCTAAATCATTTTGATATGTAGATTGGAAACTCAACCGTCTCATTGTCTCTGAAATAAAAGTTTTCATTACAACGTGAACTATACTTTTCTTTTTCATTTGGAATACAAGCTGTTATAAATATTTTACTTCACAAGGTAAAATAATTATCTGATGTTTAGTTTTTGCTGTACATAATATATAATTATTTTATAAGTTAGTTATATTTTTATGACGTTATTTTTGCATTATAAATTAATTTTTCAACAAATCTTTTGGTTTGATGCATGGCGGTTTCAATAAACTTGATGGGTAACTTTTGGTTTGTTATTTTGATAAAGCTTACAATAAATTATCGTTGTTTATTAATTACTACACTTGCGTTCTTAGTTATTTTTTTATTTGCTTGTTTGTTGTTAAGTATGACAATCTGTACTGTGTTCACTACGGGTATCGAAACTCAAAGTTTAATGTTATAACCCTCCAGAATCCGCTGAGCCGTCAGGAGGAAGGGCTAGTTGACATCAGGAATTAATTTAAATGCTTTTATTAATTGGAAATTTTCTAAACATTGACTTTCAAGTGCTGAGGAATCCTTTGAACGAATACCAAGTATGTGACTTAATAAAGATTGGATAACGGGTGGTTGGTTTGGTGAATCTCACATAATGCTAATCTAGAGCTATCTACGCCAACAGTGTCAAATTCTGAAGAGATAGACTAGAGGGCAAGTAATTAGTCGATAGTACCCACCACTACTTTTTACCAACAAATAGTGGGATGGACCGCCTCTACGGTCAAAAGGGCGAGCACGTTCGGTGACAGGAATAATTACCACAACCACGAAACTCTAAATTCAACGCCCTAATCACCAAACCATACCTAGCAGATAAAGAAAGGGACCAAACCATACCAAGCAGATAAAGAAAGGTACCAAGCCATACCAAGCAGATAAAGAAAGGGACTAAGCCATACCAAGCAAATAAAGAAAATGACCAAACCATACCAAGCAGATAAAGAAAGAGACCAAACCATACCAAGCAGATAAAGAAAAGAACCAAACCATACCAAGCAGATAAAGAAAAGAATCAAACCATACCAAGCAGATAAAGAAAAGGACCAAACCATACCAAGAAGATAAAGAAAGAGACCAAACCATACCAAGCAAATAAAGAAAAGGACCAAACTATACCAAGCAAATAAAGAAAAGGACCAAACTATACCAAGCAAATAAAGAAAAGGACCAAAACATACCAAGCAGGTAAAGGAAAGGACCATACTATACCAAACATTTAAAGAAAAGGACTAAACCATATCAAGCAGATGAAAAAAGGGACTAAGCCATACCAAGCAAATAAAGAAAAGGACCAAACCATACCAAGCAGATAAAGAAAGAGACCAAACCATACCAAGCAGATAAAGAAAAGAACCAAACCATACCAAGCAGATAAAGAAAAGAATCAAACCATACCAAGCAGATAAAGAAAAGGACCAAACCATACCAAGAAGATAAAGAAAGAGACCAAACCATACCAAGCAAATAAAGAAAAGAACCAAACCATACCAAGTAAATAAAGAAAGAGACCAAACCATACCAAGCAAATAAAGAAAAGGACCAAACCATACCAAGCAGATAAAGAAAAGGACCAAACCATACCAAACAAATAAAGAGAAGGACCAAACCATACCAAGCAGGTAAAGAAAAGGACCGAATTATACCAAACAGATAAAGAAAAGGACCAAACCATATCAAGAAGATAAAGAAAGAGACCAAACCATACCTAGCAGATAAAGAAAGAGACCAAACCATACCAAGCAGATAAAGAAAAGGACCAAACCATACCAAGAAGATAAAGAAAGAGACCAAACCATACCAAGCAAATAAAGAAAAGAACCAAACTATACCAAGCAAATAAAGAAAAGGACCAAAACATACCAAGCAGATAAAGAAAAGGACCAAACTATACCAAGCAAATAAAGAAAAGGACCAAACCATACCAAGCAGGTAAAGAAAAGGACCAAACCATACCAAAGAGAGAAAGAAAAGGACCAAACCATACCAAGCAGATAAAGAAAAGGACCAAACCATACCAAACAGATAAAGAAGGGGACGTGATTTATTTTAGTCAGCCTCAAATGATAAAAAGTCATCTTAACCTTATAAGATTAACACACTTCCCGTGTAAAAGTGTTGATTTAATACAACACTTGATAACGAAATGCACAAAGTTGGTATCAATTCCGATGTTTTTATAAATTTTCTACTTTCTTTCTTTATCTTAATTATTTAGGGATAACTGTCCCTGATCGTTTAATTATTTGGGTATTTCATATAAACAAGAGACCCTGTTTCTCTTTTTTTTTTGTCGATCCTAGATATTCGAGGTTCTATTATTAGTCGTATTTACCACAAGGTGGTAGCAACGAACTTTACGAAGAATAAGGTTCGACTTTTAATGTGACACTAAGTATTTCTTTATTTCCAGTTGTCACACACGACGTTCTTCTCTAAGTGTGGATGTCGTATAGGTTTAATGTATTGTTTTCAGAAGTTAAAATTAGAGACAACGACCTTTATTTATTGGGAAAATGTCAATTTACCGTTCCTTCCATTCTTAACAGATTACAGTTTGAATATTTCATCTATTAATATTTCTAATTAAAAACCATAATAACTACCATATATATATATTTATATATATATACACACACATGTAACAATATTAATCTGTCAAAACTGTAAATTACTTCATTTGTTATCGTTCGTTATGGCACAACCATGCTACCACATTAGTGTGAGTTATACACAAATATATATATTCATATTACTTTAACTTCACTAATCCTATTTATATGCAGAGTGTAGGAGCGGATGGTATTCGGGATTTGTTTTGCAAGTTCTTGAAGTTTCTTATAAAGATAAATGAGAATCCCAGTAGTTTAAACTTCAGCTACTAATGTCGGAGATTATCATCAGTCAGTGTACTGTGACGCCACGCCTCAGACCAGATAGAGACTTTGTGAAACGTGAAACTCTCATACGAACCTCATCTAACTTTAATCACTTGGCGTTTCGTTTTAGTTGCTTGCAACTTTCAGACCTGCCACGTTCACTACATTCTGCAATGCGACTAAACAAAGATCTCATTCTCCGTTATGGGTGTAGGTTGGTAAGGTCATTATATTCGTTGTAAAGCTGTCGTCCCCAACGCCATTGTTGGACTTATAGACACTCACCTTTCACCTGAACAACGATACATAACCGTTACTATAGATGTAGTTAATTTCAGCTTTCTCGCGCTCACGAGGCAGTGTTTAAGTTTTCATAGATCCAAAGTAAGCGAGAAGCGTGGACGTGTTCTCTGAAATTATTAAATATTTACAGGTTGATGAAGGAAGGTTCTCTTGTAATATCATGTCAACACCAGGACGTTTATCACCGAGAACGTGGCATTCGAGTTGGCATTTCGTAGCAAATGGTAATAAAATATTCATAACGTATCTCATTTTCTTCAGAAGGTGCAACTAGGGAGTAATGAAAAAGTAGCAATAGAGAAAAACCTTGGAAATTATGGTAGCTATTTCACTGGGTTCTTTTCATGCATTCACACAGTGATTATTTAAATATTGATAGCTGATAATTTCAGGCAGGGCCCATTGGAATCTAATAGGCTCTGTAGCCTCTAGAAAAATCACAGATGGTTAGTTTGTTTGTTTGCTTTTCAAGAAACTTACTTTAGCCTAACATTCTGGGCAATCAATTCGTTTGTTATATGATGTTTTATGTTATAAACGAAAATCTGTCAGTTAAAGTTATATATATAAGGAATGAGATTGTTACAGTAGCATCTGTGAGTCTTTTTAAATGATAAAACTATTACACTTATAGAAAATTGTAAATAACGTCACTAACAATAGAACACATTTCTTTCATTCAGCAACAAGATATGACCATATAATGGCAAACAAAGCAAGCATAAAAAAACAGTCCTTTGCTTATAAAATGGTGGTTTCGGGTCAATAAGATATTGGTTTTGTTTGTTCTTTTTTGAATTTCGCGAAAAGCTACACAAGACTATCTTCACTGTCCACTTCAAATTTAGCAAACATATACCATAGGGAAGGCAGCTAATCAACACCATCCACCGCCAAATCTTGGGCTTCTCTTTTACCGACGAATAATGGGATTTAGCGTTACATCATAACGCTCCCAAAGGTGAAAAGGCGAACATATTTAATAAAGTGAATTAAAACCCGCACTTTTTAGATTGCAAGCCGAACTCTGCAGTAGGGTATTGAAAGAATGGATGGAAACATGGAATTTTACTCCGAACCTAAGAGTAACTAAGTAAGATTTTAAGTGTATTTACCAACTACATTTTCTTCAGAGGTTTAATTAGCAATAACACTTGTTTCTAAAGATGAGACCTAACAGCGGCTGCCTAGTAAGTTTTTATAAAATGAATAACACCAACACTAACTTTCAAAACAAGAAATGAAATTTCCCAAGTAAACATTCTTAGATCTAAAGGTTAAAAGTAACTAAGGTTCTACAGAAAGTTTCTAAAATACATAACTCTAATATTCCTCTCAATAACTACAATATGTAACACCACGAACAATGAACTCCAAACACTAAGAACTAATAAGTACCAGTTGCAGTTATTCTAAAATGGATAAATATAATATTCATCGTTACAGCCAAAGTTAGTACATGAATATTCACTCTTAAGAGCAGTAACCAGAAACTTTTACTCCACACTTGCTCTGAATTACGTAACTACAGTTGTTGTTGTTGTTGTTTTGAATTAAGCACAAAGCTACACAATGGGCTATCTGTGGTCTGCCCATCACGGGTATCGAAACCCGGATTTTAGCGTGTAAGTCCGCAGACACACCGCTGAGCCACTGGGGGGGGGGCACATAACTACACTCACTGTGCACTTATATATTTATTAACAAACAAAACCGCACAGTGAATTTCCGAACACCCTGTATAACGTTGAATTCAGGGATTGTTTTCCAGCGAGTGTTTTAAAAATATAATATTTATTTCTAAAGATAATATTTAAAAACTGCTACCAGCTAGTGTTCTAAAATATAAACATAAGATTTATTTTTAAAGACAAGTTTCAAGAAGTGCTACCAGCTAGTGTTCTAACGTATCTAATAATAATAATATAAATTCTTAAAAGCAGGGTCTAACAACTGTCATTTAATGTCTATTCTACAAACAAGTCCTGACGTGGCCTAGTGTTTTGGGAGATCGACTCACAATCTGCGTATTCGAACTCTTCCTGGCCAGGTGGGTTAAGGCGTGCGACTGGTAATCTGAGGGTCGCGGGTTCGCATCCACATCACGCCAAACATAATTGCCCTTTCAGCCGTGGGGGCGTTATAATGTAACGATCAATCCCACTATTCGTTGGTAAAAGAGTAGCCCAAGAGTTGGCGTTGGGTGGTGATGACTAGCTGCCTTCCCTCTAATCTTACACCGCTAAACTAGGGACGGCTATCACAAATAGCCCTCGAGTAACTTCGGGCGAAATTCAAAAACAAAACAAACAAACAAACGAACTCTTTCTTTCAGTTGCGAGGGTATTATGATGCGACGGTTAGTCTTACTATATGTTGGTAAAATAGTAGCCCAAGAGGTAGTGGAAGGTGGTGTTGACCAAGTGCTTTATTTCTAGTTTATCACTTCTGAGTTAGAGACGGCTAGCGCAGATATCCCTGGTGTAACTTTGCATTAAATTCAAATGTAGCTAAACTTATGAATGTACCATTAATATTAACTGCTGAATTCAAGAGTTAATAGTAAGTCTTTAAATAATACAGGTATACAAACAAAACTTATATATTCAAGAACTAAGATATGCTCCTTATTAAATATGTAACAGTAACATTCATTTTTAAAGGATAAAACCGATAACTGTGACTCAGCAATGGTTCAACGATAGCTAAAAGCAACACTGTCGCTTAAGGACCAAAACTAACAACCGTTTTTAAATATGCTTGAGATTAGCATTAAATTTTAAAGACAAAAATCGATAAATCTTGTTCAACAAGTGTCCTCTTCACCCTTAACAGCAACTATTGCTGCCTATTGTTTTCAAATACGTAATACGCTCGTTATCTCCGAAACTAAAGGATTTACAAACTGTAGAATAAACTGTTCTCCATTGAGTAACACGTTCATTAATTCTCGAACGAAAAGAATTAACAGACTCGAAAAATCGATATTTGAAAATAAATAGTAATGTGTTAATTATACTTTTCTGAATTCGGATTTGTAAAAAACTTTAAAAAATTAGTAATAACTAAAATTAACTTATCTAAGCAACTTTCACACCATAAAGTTGTCGTAGAATTGACGTAACGTCCAGTTTATTAGCCCCATTGTTAACACTCCTACGAAAATTGGGACCTAATAGGCCCCAGAGCAACGTGAAAGGTTATTAATATTAGGCTAATAATTTTGTATTTACATAAAATTGCCATTAACTGACCCTATCCCTTTATATTTTAAGGAGCAATAATATTTTGACTTTTCATACATTTACGAAAGCAAGCTGCTCTAAGAGTCTCTACACCATTCGAAACATTCAAAATTTTCATTTCTGATAATATGATGGAACAGATCATTCACTCAACAAACACCGTTATGAAAGAACCAATTTTTGAAGAAGATTTCTGGAAATGGATCGCAGCTAATCTTTTCCTTGAAATAAGCAAATCCAAAAATGAATCGATAGACGAAATGTTTTCAACCGAATTCGGTTGCCATTTTTGCGAAAACTGATTACACAAGACAAATTCAAAAAGATGTGCTCAAAAATCAGATTTGACATCCACTCTCAAAGAAATAGAGAAATCAAAGATGCCGCCATCTCTGGAGTCTGGAATTTTTTCATTGAAAATTGTAAAAACAGTTACAAACTAAGCGAATACCTGACAGTGGATGAACAACTATGTAACTTAAAAGGAAGAGTAGGCTTCAGAACATACATTCCGACAAAGCCAGGCAAATACGGAATAAAGATTTGGTGCCAAACAGATGCAAAGACAAGTTACCTCCTCAACGTTCAAATTTATACTGGAAAGGTTGGAAATACGACAGAAACAAATCAAGGAGAAAGAATAGTCAGAGAACTGAGTCAGCCATTTCTTGGAAAAGGAAGGACAATAACGACAGATAATTTCTTCACAACAATGACACTTGCCTAGTACCTACGAACAAAAAGAACAGGACTTGTTGGAACCATACGGAAATCAAGAACCTTCCTGCCTCCTGAAATAAATGCAAAATCTAGAGAGTTATCACCAAAATTTTTCTACCATGACGATATCACTCTTCTCAGGCACTCAGACAAACCATGAAAATATGTGCTACTACTGAGTTCTCAGCATCTGTCTGGTGAAGTAGAAGAGAATGAAAAGCCCGAAAACGTCAATCTTTACAATGCAACGAAGGCAGGTGTCGACACTCTCGATCAACTGGTGAGATATTATACAACAAAGAGGCATTCAAAGCACTGGTCAGTCTGCATATTCTATAACATTCTGGATCTTGCTGCGTACAATGCTTTCGTTCTATACTCGACAAAACATCCAGAATTTCTTCGTCAACATAAATCAAGAGCCAGAAGAGAATTTATACGGCAATTGGTGCTTGAAATCAAAGAAATTTACTGCAAAGATAATGACAAAACAACCTCATGCGAACCGCCTGCAAAGAGGGCAAAAAGAGGACGATGCCATTTGTGCGGCAGATCAAAAGATAGACAGTCAAAAATTGTTTGCTCAAATTGTAAAAAAAATGCTTGTCAGAGCCATTTTAAAGTTGTTTGTAATGAATGTTGCTAAATCACTGTGTTTCTATTGGAAAAATATATGGGGCCTGATAGGCCCCAAAATCACTTTAGTGGATGTAAATATTTTTTTCGTAGGAGTGTTAAACTACTAATAGATAACTACCAAAGGCAAATACTATCACCTACGAACAAACAGTGTAACACTTACATTAAATATGGAATGTTGAAATGTAAGCCTACACTAATAAAGTTTAAGTTCTGAGAAGTACTGTCACGAATTTCTGTTGATTAAGTATCACATTTTTCGATATCACACGTGCTTTTATTTGCTCACGTTCGTTAAGTAGGCTTTTACAAGGTAGGTTCGATTCCCTAAATTTCGTGCAAAGCTACTCAACGGCGATCTGCACGAAGCGTGCCTAAATTAGAAGTGGTAAACAATGAATTATAGTGGGATTGACAGTTAATTTATAAGGCCCCTATGCCTGAAAAGATGAACACGTTCAGTGATGAGATTCGAACATGCATCGGACAGTGCTCTCACCATCAGATAGTCTAGTATTATTAGTGTTTGCACAGTTGTACTTGATTCAAGGATGTTCTGATTATATTTATACTCACAGTGTTTCATGCAAAATATTATTTTGTGCGATTGTACAGCAGATACTGGTAAATGTCACAGATTTCTCTGATTAACTTCGACCTGCAGATGACGAACGACTATTTGTTCGTAGGCATTCTCATTATTACAATGATAAAGATTTTTATTTTCAGGATATATTTGAATAGATATCTGATTTGTAGCAGTCGACGGACTCCACCCAAGGTTAAAGCTAACTTTTCGTTTAAGTTTTATGAATTGTTTCTGTAACTATAGTGGACCATAAATCGCATTCAGATTAGAGTGGATGAGTGCAAACAGGAAGGTACAATATATCCACAATTTCACAGAACACATCTTGTGGGGGCGATATAAGAGTGACTGGCAGTCTCGTTTTCTCCGTGCTGCCTAACAAAGTCTTTAGCCCGGCATGGCCAGGTGAGTTAAGGCGTTTGACTCGTAATCTGAAGGTTGCAGGTTCGAATCTCTGTCACACCAAAAGTGCTCGTCCTTTCATCAATGGTGGCATTATAATGAGACGGTTAATCCCACTATTCATTGGTGAAACAGTAGCCCAAGAGTTAACGATGGGTGGTGATGACTAGCTGCCCTCCTTCTAGTGTTACACTGCTGAATTAGGGATGGCTAGCGCAGATAGCCTCCATGTAGCTTTGTGCGAAATTAAAAAACAAACAAACAAAGCCTTTATGATAGTGAGCGTTGTTGAATGGTTATATTTGCTGTGGTTAGTACAAATTTAAAGCAAATGGATAACTATACCTGAACCTTAGAAGTTTTAATCCACGTGGATGTGCGTATTGTTGAGGTTGAAGATACCTACTTATAATAATATGTAAACATGGTAACCAATATTAAAAGATATACATATATATACGTTCAAACACTCATGGATGAAGGCTGTAGCCAGTTTCTTCAGCACATGAATCTTCGAAGTTAATCACATAGCTTTGAATTACTGGTTTCATTTCTGTAAAGCCCACCGCTAGTACAGCAGTAAGTCTACGGATTCCCCTCGGTGGGCTCAGCAGATAGCCCAATGTGGGTTTGCTATAAGAAAAAACACAAACACATTTCTGTAAGCACAATAAACAGATAGTTTGAGTAAATCAACTTTAAATGGTTCAGAAATAAATCCATAGAAATAACCATAAAGTAAAAAAACACCAAAAAGACGGTTTATGACGTTTTTAGGATTACCTTTTAAACTACATGTTCTAGTTTACTCGAATGTTAAAGTACAAGTAGTTATCCCCTCAAATGCTACGCACTCCGCCAATAGGCTCTACTCACGTGTCGATCTCTGGGAGAGAGGGAAAGGGGAGATGATGATGTTATTAAAGATAATGACATCATAGTTCCACAAAATGACGCCAGGAGGTTCGTTGGTAGGCTGCGATAAGAGGAGTTTCTCACTTGACGAGAAATAAAAATTTATCTCAGAACGGAAGTGGTTTTAATTAATAATTAATACAAACGTTAGCTGATTACATTTCCTAACCATTTATATGCAAAAAGTCCGGAAAATAACTTTTATTGTAGTAACTTAAAATTTATTGCTTTATTAGTTTGACTTTATTATATTCATATAACTTGACAAAACAAACACAAGCTTAGCTAAGATGGACGGTGTTATACATTTTCATTGTATCACTAAGGCAAATTGATTTTCGTTGTGCGATTACGTCATCAAATTCTAAGTAAAACTATAATTTAACGAGAATAGAACTGAAATTCCAGTTTGGTCACTGGTTTGCGTGTATAATATTCAAGGTCACTGACCGGCTAGGTTTTATAAAATATACAGGTAAGAATGTCAACTTTAGAAATGTTTTTGATCTTTAGTACTAGCTAAGACAGATGATACTTTCGTTTGAATGTTTGGAAACTTTTATTACGATAAAAGTAAATTATAATACACAGTAGTTGTCTATTATAATTAGATTAATTACGACTAATTTGTAATTAATACTAACAAAAATACCCGGCTTCTTACATGTTATTAGGTTGACATATTTTAGCAAGTACGTACATTTTATCATGAAAGTAAAAATATTGACTCAGTTTTAAACTTAAATTGTTTCTGATTAAAGCTATTTTCCGTTATATCATCAACGTTTTTAATAAACAAAAAATAACCTCTTTAATCAAAGAATACACTAGGTTAAGAAACCAACAAATATCATTTCAGTTTTGCTATTTCCATATTTCATTTTATATTTTGGTACATTGACTAACAGCAGTATACTTTTGTTGCTAATAGCATAAAAAAACGTTGTTGGAACACACGTTTACCAAAACGCATAAGCTTTTCTATATATATATATATTACAAATTGTTAATCTAATTGATATACATATTACAGAGTATTGTATGGGGTACTAATTACGTACACACATGGATCGAAGCCATAACGGCTCTAAGTTGTGGTTTTATATAATTTATATTTTTTTTTATATTCAGAATGATCTCGTTTTACGGACTCCTAGCGATGAAGATCTAGAAACTTCCAGAGGTGTCGAGCGATTGTCTGGCGGGAAAAAGGGTAAGGTTTTATACATAATTCAAATATCTGAATTACTTTATTTTATAAAATATATTTATTGATACATTTTTTTGGCTTTAACTGGTATCTGCTGAACGTTCTCAGATGGAAGAGGGAGATTTTTATTATTGCGAAGCCTGCAAGCAAAAAGAATTAAAATGTATAATGCAGCACACAATGGATAAAATAAATCTTATATTCCAAATATACACGGGCTTACAAGCGTTATGAGCATGTTCGACAACAACATTCAACAATACTACAAAACACCTAAATAATAAAGTAAGGTTGTGTGTTTATTCATACCATACAACGAAACACCCAAATAATAAAGTAGGGATGTGTATTCATTCATACCATACAACGAAACACCTAAATAATAAAGTAAGGATGTGTGTTTATTCATACCATACAACGAAACACCTAAATAGTAAAGTAAGGATGTGTGTTTATTCATTTTATACAACGAAAAACCTAAATAGGATTCATATCATCTGCATAAACAAATATGTACACACGAACAGAATAAGAAACTTTTTCCATCCGAAACGATTTTAATAATAATAGAAAAAAATAAATAAAAAAGACATATGACTTGCAAAAACGTTGGTCATTACAAAAATAATAACGACTACCTTGGTTGTGTTGAAGCTAAAGTAATAGCTTAAGGATCGGTCAGAAATAATCCAAGGTATCCTAGTGTTAGAGACAAACAGCCATCACTATCGACACGTATGGCTAAATATTTATATATTTTCAACTATTCCAAAGTACCGGGTAGAATAGTATATATAAGCAAGTTTGAATGCCATTTAGATGTTCAAATTCATGTAGAAACTACAGAAGATTTTAATCGTGTAATCTGTAAAGTTCCTTCACGTCCCAAAAAAGTTCACCTGTGTTATCATGATCGTCATTTCGACGTCAACGAGAGACTTTCTCGGGGTGAATTATTACTGTACAAAATGTCACAAGACATTTTAACATTTAGATGAACGCTATTGTTCAGGATATTGTAATGTTTATTATAGTAATGTATGTTGGAAAGGCCAATCTATAGTTTGTGCTCACTGTTACTGATTTTGTAACTCACCAGACTGTTGTCCCCCAATGGCACAACGGTGTGTCTTCGGATTTACAACACTAAACAACGGGTGGGCAGAGCACAGATAGCCTATAGTGTAGTTTTTTGCTTAATTCCAAATAACAACAATAATGATTGTTTTTTAATTTCGCATAAAGCTACTCGAGAGCTACCAGTGCTAGCCGTCCCTAATTTTGCACTGTAAGACTAGAGGGAAGGCAGCTAGTCATCACCACCCACCGCCAACTGTTGGGCTACTCTTTTACCAACGAATAGTGGGATAGATCGTAACATTATAACGCTCCCACGGCTAAAAGGGCAAGCATGTTTGGCGCGACGGGGATGCAAACCCGCGACCCTCAGATTACGAGTCGCACGCCTTAACACGCTTGGCCATATTGGGCCTACACAATAATGACATCGGACTGTTACAACAGACACATAAACCATGTAAGGAAAACAAACGATGTCTTTGTGTACTAATTTTTTACCAGTGTCAAAATTGTTTTGCTACTATGGACAGGAAGAAACGTAATCAAAATTTTCATCGACGTGAAGAAATCGTACGTGTAGGACGTAAATCGTATATTAAAAAAAACAAAAGACTATTTATGTTTTCTCCAGGATAAAGATGCCAAAGATTCGTCAAATAAATACTTATTTTTATTTTGAGACAAATTGTTTGTTTGCAGTTAAGCACCGTACTAGACAATCAGCTATTTGTACTCTGCTCACCACAGGTATCGAAACCTCATTTTCATCTTTGTAAGTCTGCAGACATATCGGAATTTGAGATAGAATGAGAAAGCAAATTCGTGAGGTAAATTACCGTGTGGACTATTTTGTTTGACGGCAAGGAAACAGTTTTCAAAGGTTATAATTCATGTGACGGTTTATGTCAATCCTTATTTTCGAAAGAACATAAGAACCATACAGTTGTAGTGCATAATATATTAGGTTTTAACAGATACTTTATCTTGAATCCTGTTATTGGTCAAAGGATAAAACTTTAAATTATTGCAAAATGTGGAAAAATTGTGGTGATGACAATCAGAAGTCTCAAAATTAGAATAACTGACAGTTACAATTTGACACCCATATCCTTTTCATTGTTTCCAAAAAAAAACTTCTGGTTTAGAAGAAACACATAAAGAATGTTTCCATGAAATTTTCAATATAAAATCAAACAAGGAATATCAAGGTTCAATACCAGCTGCTGTTCCTCTGATACCATTTCAGAGCCCATAAGACAAAAGTTCCTGGATTGGTATTGCCAACAACGAGAAAAAGTGTACATCTTTGACTTTAAAGAGGAGATGTAGCGATGAGAAAACATAACACAATCGATGTTATACATTTTTGATGTTGAAATTTTTTTTAGAAATTATATTTATCATTTCTTGTCTTACATTTTTCTCTTTAGATATCACCGATCCGATGTAGACGGTGCTGTCTTCAATTCAAGTGAGAGCTTCTTGCGACCTGCGACTTAGATAATATCAGATAGAAAGTTGTTATTTGTGTGTGTGTGTCTTTGCACAGAAACAAATTTATACCACCACGGTCAACAGTTTTCACACCTGACCACGGATGTTTCATAATCAATAACCATAGCCAACTAAGTATCTAATGGTTAGATTGTGTTCAAAAATCTGATGGAATCAAGATCCAATATGGATTTAATGGTTGAAAAAACTAGTCTTGAACTATAGATTAGACTGTTTCTGTATGGAACATAGCAAGATCCACGATCTACGGGTACTTCTAGCATGGTTTGTATTGAATGTACTTCGAAATAGATTCACGTGGTTTACTTGAATTCAGACAACAGAAAGAGAGCAACAACTCGAACCCCTAGGATACAAGGCCATACCAATATTTGGGCATAAGTTTAATAAAGCAAAGTGTAATGATAGAGAATTTAATGAATTTAAATAGGGACCATATAGTAGTTTCCTGTTTGGACATACGAGACGCCCTCTATGCAGGGAAAATTCAACTCGACAATACTTTTACACGATATAAAAGGAGAAAAGATGAAATGTGTGTATTTTACACTACTATGTCCATGGACAAACAAATCGTTCAAGTATCCGATTGGACATCCTACAATAATATCAAGTTTATGTAATTTACATAATTATACCGGATTATTAAAAATTTAAATTCTTGTATCGAGATAACTACATCATCTAGTTTTACCATTTGGATGTATGGTAAACTAACCATTCCTTACGTGGATCATGTGTGGAATCCTGATCACTACAACCATGTAATCACAGTGATATAAAGAGAATTTTAACTGGTACCGAGATCACAGAAGAAGTAAAAATCTGCAGTCGACTAGGGATACCAGGCAATAAGAATACGTGAGGTTTATCATTCCCCACCAAACTTATAGATATTTTGACAAACTATGTTGATAATTTTTTTAAATTAAAGAAAGAAAGTTCTGCTTCTTCTCCTCACTGTATTATATTGGCGACAAAGCAATAATATGTTGACAAATATAACGAAAGTGAAGAAATGCAATTAACTCCTAAAAATATTGTTTTTAATAAAAAAGTTCATTTGCAAAATTATACCTTACTTCTTCTTTTAGGATGTTATCTATGTAACATCATTAAAGAGAATCACTCATTAGTGCATAATAAAATCAATATAATAATAGATTTATAACTTGAATATCTGCCCCGGAGTGATTGAGACAACATATTTCTAGCGGCTTTCCCAACAGTACACTTTCGTCTGAAGTTATTATAATAAAAGTTAGGTTTGTCTGTACTTTATTATGTTACAGACGGTATTGAATACGTTTCTAATTATCCACCTCTAGAACTAGATTGGTGAGTTTACAAACGAGTTGAAGGGTCACCGTATAAGGTCGTGGGTCAGTGGTGATTAAAAACTACTGGTGCTTATTGACAATGAACGATAACTTTGTAAAATTAGAGGGCTTAACCCTCTATACAAAATTTGTATAAATCGAAAGACTCAGACAATTTACAAGAAGGAAGAAAGGATAACTTACTGTCCAGCTAAAGCCACATGATACATCCTTCCAGATTTTAACACCACTTTGTATGTTGTTGTTTTTTTTCATCTAATGGAATTCCCTCCTCCCCATGGTCTATGGACTGAGAGAAAGGCATCTTCAGGGCCTTGGGGAAAGATTCCAAATGCACCCAAGCAAAATCTATATAAGGTGAACCCCTTTTCATTTACTTCTCATTTGGGTGTAGTTTTACTATTAATTACGTCAACACAAAACAAAAAACACAGTTTGTGAAACTATGACGCCATTATTTCTGATATCATGTCCGCCTGTTGTGGTGGAAATATGCATTTTGGTGATACTTCATGGCACTATGACGTCATCGTGTTTTGTGACATCATCGTATCCCCCTCAGATTACGAGAAGCGCGCCCTAACTGCACAGCCATGCTGGACCGAAAAAAACAGAATTATATGATTATACAGTTGTATTTTTCTTCACTGTTATACCTACAACAATATTTATATATATATTCATAATGTTTATTTTACCTGTTCAAGTTTTAGTAACAACATTATCTGTTCAGAATGTTTTCTTGACCGGTTTATTTTTATCTGCTTATTTGTTATATCAATAACACAAACTTCAGGCTTCAACTGATGAAAGCTCAAACTTATATTTCATTCTCAGGCATTGTTAGCACATCAAAACTATTAGAATGAACAACAACGTCACATTCTTCTATGGCACGTTCAACTACAGTTAATTTGAGAAGGTACCTCATATTGATATGTTATTTCATTTGAATTAACAATGTTCTTTCAGTCAAATCGAAAATTTATGAGCTACAAACGAAATCTGTAAAACAAAAATTCGGTTCTTAAATAAAACAACAACAACAGACAATAACAATGTCGAAACACACATCTCAACTATATCTGCTAATTACGTCTTTAAATTGATTTTTAATAATCACATAATATTTGTTAAGCACAAGGCTACACAAAGGAGTATTTACTCTGTGCTCACAACTTCTTCATGTTTGTTTATTTAGTTGTTGTTAAATACAAAGCTACACAATGGGCTATCTATTTCATGCGTGTTCATTTGTTTATTGAATGAGCTATCTGTTCTATAGCCATCACTTCATGTTTGTTGTTAAGAACAAAACTGTGGACTAATTTCTGCTGTGCTCACGGCTTCCCTTTTGTTTATTTGTCTGTCAATAAGTATAAACCTACACAACAGGTTATCTGAGCTATACTCAACACTTCACATTTAAAGTGTTGTTGTTTTGAATTAAGCACAGAGCTACACAATGGGCTATCTGCGCTCTGCCCACCACGGGTATCGAAACCCGGATTTTAGCGTGTAAGTCCGCAGACATACCGCTGAGCCACTGGGGGGCACACATTTAATGTGACCGTTATTATTTGGTTTGTTTTGAATTTTGCGTAAAGTTACACGAGAGCTATCTGAACTAGCCGTCTCTAATTTAGCAGTGTGAGATTATAGGGAAGGCAGCTAGTCATCGCCAGCTCTTGGGCTACTCTTTTGCAAACAAAAAGTAAAATTGACCGTCACATTATAAAGCTCCCGCGGCTGAAAGTGCGAGCAGGTTTGGTGCGATTGGGATTCGAACCCAACTGGCCATTTCGGACCTGTCATTGTGTACAACGAGCTTCCAGCTGATCAATATCTATTCGAATAAATCAGCAGTGGTTTTGAAAACCTAATCTGCTTGCTATGGCTCGTCACCATGTGTAAGGAATCTGTAAGAACCAGACAGAAAAACTCTATTTATATCTTGGAATTAGTTCAGTGTAGATAGTAGAGTTAGTTAAAGGTAGATAATCTATATAATTTGTTTCTATTAGAAGCTCCATGGGAGAAACCCATAAATAACAATCATTTGCTTTCTTTCACTCAAGCACTTAACAATCCAATTAAGTAGTTTCCCTAACCTTCATCGATATGATTTGTCAGCTAATCTCCTGTGTAGTACTTTATCAAAGAGTTTTTATAAATACAAGTACGCCAGTCTACACCAAATAACAAATAATATCCATAAAAATATGTCATCAGATTAATAAGACAAGGTTCTTGATTAATAAATTCATGTTGTACTTAGTCTGTGGTGTTTTATTTCACGACATGATTTTGCGTCTTTTATTAGGTTTTTAGAATTCCTCCTCTAATAGAAGTAAGATTAAGTTGTCTAAAATGTCCAGGTAAACTCTTACTGCCACCTTTTAGAAGTAAGATACGCAACTGTACAAACCTTAGATATCTGTCCACCGTCTACCAAAAATGAAAGATTGTAAGACGATTTGGTCAGCTATACCATACCTTAACAGTTATTTGTACATGGGCCAAATGTGTAGTTTTAATCGAATATGACTCATAATTGACCTTGGTCTCAGAAGTTACCAAACAATCACAAGTGAAGCTAAACCAGCAAAAGAGGACAAGCAGAAGTCATCCACAGTAGCCCCCTCTATCCCCAATGTGAAGTTTTGTTTTTAAAAAATTTGTGACGTCATTACCTATATTTTATCGAATAATTTTGTAGATTAAAATATATTAATCGGTTTATTTATGTCTTTAGAGCTGATACTGACAAAGAATATAATAAAAATTCGAATAAAAATTAACGATTTCATGAAAACAGTGGTGGGGTTGTTTCTCAAACTAGACTTGCTAACAAGTTTCTTTTCTTTTACAGATTTCAATAGAGATTTGAGCTCCTTGCAATGTCTCTAATCCAATATATTCGTCAGCGTAACAAAATCCATATTGTTTTCCAGGCTATAAAAGAGTAAAGCTTAATTTCTCTGTTTAATTTGTAGTTCATATCAGAGCTGGAAAAGACAAACTGAGATGAAAAAAAAATCTGGAGTTAACTTGTTTTTATGGCAATTTTTGGGCGTTTAACTTTAAACTTTTAAAGTGCTTGACATATTGTTCATTTTCAGTTTCTCTTTCTTGTGACTACTTGTCTTACTGCCAAGATCCTGAGTTATTTATTAAGAGAAAAACTATTTTAAGTTCAAATTTCATTGTTTTGTGCGCTGTAAGAAAACGTTAGTGTCGACCTTTCCAGTTTTATGCTTCCTGATTCTCTTTATTTCGATACTTAAGTATAAATTAAAAGTATTACAGTTTGCCCCATCATTTTACACAAATGTCGTTACATATTTTCTCTATATCTGTACAAATGTATTTAGACCAGTAATAGGCGAAAGTTAGTGTACCTGACTGTCAATCAGATGAACTGTGTCTCCCCACTACCAGCGACACTATGG
Organism: Carcinoscorpius rotundicauda; assembly: GCA_011833715.1. Taxonomy (NCBI): domain Eukaryota; kingdom Metazoa; phylum Arthropoda; class Merostomata; order Xiphosura; family Limulidae; genus Carcinoscorpius; species Carcinoscorpius rotundicauda. The sequence continues at coordinate 126,272,125 of CM022391.1, read as the reverse complement.
TATCTCTGCAGATTTATACTGCTAAAAACCGAGTTTCGATACCTATGGTGGGCAGAGTGAAGATAGGCCTTTTGTGTAGTTTTGTGCTGAATTCTAACCAACAAATAAATTGCGTTTCATTGCTGTAAAACTAACAAACAAATGTGGTTGCACTTTGCTTTGGGAGGGATAGGAGGTGATTGGACACTTTAGTGTGTGTTTTCTTATAGCAAAGCCACATCGGGCTATCTACTGAGCCCACCGAGGGTAATCGAACTCCTGATTTTAGCGTTGTAACTCCGAAGACATACCGCTGTACTTGCGGGGGGCGGGACACTTCAGAGAATCACTCACATTCAACTCTTCTAAAATCCGGGCTCGATTCTCCGCGCTGGACATATAGGATAGTTCATCGTAGTTTTGTTCTAAAGCAAACGCACACACGCACATACATCAGAATAAATGCTGCGACCAATTTCATTTGTGTAATGTCTTTTGCCATTTCTTTTCATGCGCAGGTCGAACACAGATAAATTATTACTTTATTAGCCACAGATGTCTGTGCGAACACTAACATGAAGTTCTATACTTTTGAAGCGAGCAGAAGAGGAAAACTATTGTTAGGAAGGTAACAAGTACTGTGATTTGTTGATTGCTCGTTAGCTTATCCAATCTGGTAATCCATAAGAAAATCATTTTATATTTCATCTTCGTGCGAAGCGTTGTCTGCTGTGATAAACATTTCAAAATGCATCATTTTAATGTTAGATTAACCTGGCTATGTAATTTTATTTTTTTATTTTGTAATGACTGATTGATTATTCGCTATTTATATTTTTATAATTTATCCTGAAGTCGCCTGTTACGTGTAGATTTCATTTTTCAATTTAAGATATGAGTTAAAAACGAGATACGTGTAAAACACGAACATAAGATATTTTTAGCTCTGAAAATGAAACATGTATACTACGTATTTCAAAATACTGCCTATATTTATATCTATGAAGACGCATGAAAAACATTTAATGGTATCTTAGGCCTGTGGAACTGAATGTGTGCGTTTGTGTTTATGTTTGGGGTAATGATTCGTATTATATGTGTATATTTATTGGTAAAGGACAACATATCCAATACTTCTCATATATTTGGAAACAAATTTATTTAATTAATTCGCCTTTCATGAACGTTTTTTATTGATTTGGCAAATTATTCGAAAGGACAGAAATGTGTAACGCTTGAGATTTGTGGTACGAAAGATGGAAAGATGAATTAGGTTTGGAGGGGCACGCACGTGACTTGAAACATCACTCATCCTCCGAACTATCTAAGAAAATTGTCCATATGATGTTTAGTACTCTACAAATATTTTTATTTGTTAAACATATCTCTCAAACAAAAAAAATTGTAAATTTATAGCCTGTTGAGAATTTACCTATTTTAAACTAATGTTTATCTGATATGGTGACAATAAACGCTATTTGATGTATAAATTGAAATGTTAACACACAAGGATTGGTACTTTAGAGCGTGATTGTAGTAGTTAACTACAAGTAGCTATTAGTAGTTAACTTTATCTCATGAATTTTTCCTTTTTCCTTAGAGCTGGTATAAGTACAAATCACCTTTACGTTTTATTCGTCCTGCAAGCAAGAATTATATCGGTGTATTGAAACAACCAGAGAGAGAGAGAGAGATAAACAAAACAAAAACTAGATAGCGTTACAAAATTTTACATTTAAACCATTGTAGATTTTTGACTCCATTTGTAACAGATTATTTTACAGCTTTTATTTGGCTTACCATGGCCGAATGGTGGTCGAGAATCAAGGGTTTGAATCCCCGTCACATCAAATATGCTCCCTTTTTCAACCGTACGTGGCGTTATAATGTAATGGTCATTCCCACTATTCGCCAGTGAGATAGTAGTTCAAGAGTTGACGGTGGGTGGTGATGACTAGCTTCCTTCCCTCTAATCTTACACTATTGAATTAGAGAGGGCTAGCGAAGGTAACCATAGCGTAGCTTTGCGCGAAATTCAAAAAACAAACTTTTTCTTTATTTTTGTACCAAAATGTGTCTGCGGAAATTTCTTACTCTTCTATACATTAGTTTTCTGCCAGTCTAAGTATATTTTTAATGTAATATAATATTTATGTATGTTGGTTTATTCAGTATTTCTAAATCTTATTTTGCTCTATTCCGCATATTTTTAAATTCATTTACAAAGTTCTGATGTTGTGAAAAGTCAATCAATTTTGGATCTTTCAATTAGTTTTTCCTCGCAGATCCATAGGGCTGACACTTCTCATATGTTTCAGTTTATCATAAATTGAAGACCATGTTTTTAGTTTCAATAACTAGTTTCGAAACACTTCCTAATATTCCAAGATATTAATTGTGCCCAAATGTGCAATTAATTTTATAAATTAGGCTTGCAGGGTGATGATTAATTAATTCGACCAGGTATACAATGAATTCTCATTTCTACACTTTGTATACCTTCGTCAAAATCCTGTATACTGTCACCGTACGATTTTAAGTGTAAGTATAATTTTTGATTGTGTTTGTGACTAATTGACTCTGGGATCTGAGAATAGAGGCCGTCAACGAGGGACCAATTGTTATATTTTAAAACGGGTTTCGACATGACAAGTAACCAACATCTGAACACGATAAGCATCAAAATTAGATTAAATAACCAAAGTGTCCCTGTGTGAATCTATTCCAAGGTCCGAACCATGATTATGGCTGTAATCTGGAAACCAGTGTTTCACTAGATACAGGCGGCGATGACAACCACTCTCGACAGTTCAGATGACAGTGTCAAAATGGAGTGAACATCAAACACTTCCTGGAACACTGGTGTTTGCGATTAATTGTTCCGGGTATTCTTTCCAAGGTTTACGTGACGTAAGAGTCTAGACACGTGTACACTGGGGTGTTATCATGATTGTTTATAGTTCATTACATTTTAAACAGAATATGGGAATCATAATAATACTGATATCTGTTCATCGAGGACGAACGGGCTTGAGTGCGCGTGATTGAGATAGTGGAATCATTCCATTTTTCTAGCATAATGCAAGATACGTAGCTCGTGATTTTAACTGGTGTATATTTGAAGACGTAGAAAAACTAAAATCGCATTTGTTGCCCATTCAGTTTTAAAGATATTCTGTGTGACGTGTTTTAAGGAGCAGATTTTCAACTGCTTTTGAACCTGATTTTCAACGTGGTCAGGGAAGAGCGGTTCCCGATTAAATCGAACGGGATACTGTACAAAACTTGAAACTTAAACAAATGATGTAAAAGTTTAACTTTACGACAACTTTATTATACAATTAATTTTCATCTTAGTAGGTTCTATGTGCTCTTAAAATTACGAGCTCTTAAACTAAATCACACCAACAAATGTTTTTACTGTACTTAATTACCCCTTTATAGTTTGCAACACAAACCGTTCATGGAATACCAGAAATTTTATTAAGCCCTATTAAAATTGTATTTAAAAATATTAATTTATTTCTATAAACATCCAGTAATATTTTTGACAGTCCAAACAGGCCCAACATCTATCTATTGTTACAAAGCTTTTCAAGGGACAGTATAATGTATTTAGTTAAAAGTACTACTGTTTTCATAGCACACCGTTCAGTTTTGGCACTAAACAATACTCATTTTGACTTTATATTTAATAAACCAAGTCATAACAGAATATCAATTACGTTACATCTTAATGTCTCATTTTGTAACACTTTTTGAAAATGTAGGGTAATCTAGATAGGAACAGCATAATATATCACTGAAAGGATTTTATCAATATATAGTTTCACTAAGGAAAATTGGGTTCAAATTTCTCAAGTAACTAAAAACAAGTATATTACACGGTAAATAAACAGATGCACTTTCATAGAATCTAAGAGTGTTGATTGTTAAGTATGTTTCAAACCTACAAGAGTAATATAGTTTATTTATTATATCTGCTATTGTTGGGCCGTATAATATGAGGAATTTAACAGTGGCCAATGACGTTATTTCTTCACTTCCGTTATCTATTGTATAGGTTTTCTCACAGTGAGTATAAAACACGTGCACACAAACAATAGACGTGATAATTGCCAATAAACAAGGTAATCTTAGAAATTGTTGTACGCTATGTTTTTCTTTTCTCCCTTTAGATCTCTTTATTTTGTTATTTGGTCACAGAGAGGTTTGACGTCAATTAATAGACGTGACCTAATTAGTACAATCTTCTAGGAAACTACTTTAACAGTATCAAATGTGAGTGAGGCTAGAGTAAATCATTATTGATTTTTGAGCAAGTTTGAAAGATTAAGTTATTATTTAAGCCTATTGATCAGTAAGTTAAGGTTTAAAATTGTTTTATTAACGAAAAGCTACGCTGTACGAAGAAAAACCTTGTACCTTATTTAGAATGTGATAGTTTGGTTTGTTTTATTTTGCATTTCGCGCAAAGCTGCCCAAGGGTTTTCTTCGCTAGCTGTCCATAATTTAGCAATGTAAGACTAGAGGGTAGGCAGCTAGTCATCACCACCCACCGCCAACTCTTGGGCTACTCTTTTACCAACGAATAGTGGGATTGACCGTAACTTCATAACGTCCTCACGGCTGAAAGCACTTTTGGTGAGACTAGGATTCAAACCTGCGACCCTCAGGTTAAGAGAAATTGTCGCAATTGTGTCTACTCTGGATTTAGGACAATAAGTGAATAGCAGTTACACAGACTTCGAGAAATTACAGTTGAAAAAATAAAATGTCTCGTTATCACTAACAGGATTGGACTACACATTCTCTGACACGCCCAACAATAGAAACAATTATACTTTCAATCTCGAATATCTAATTTAAACCCTTTTTCTTTTATGACAGAGCAGGAAGTTTTTTGTTGCTGTAATTTTTAATAATTAATTACACCAACTGTTGAACTTGTCACTTTAACCCTTACTAATTTTGGACGATGCATTATTTTGCTGTTATTATTTTTTTTTATAATTAACTACAAGGATTTATAATATCTCGTTTAAATCATTACCAAGCTCAACAACAACATAATATAGTCTAGTAATGTTGTTTTTCACCTATGTTTCTAAATTGTCTGTTAAATTAAGAATGTTCCTAAATGTATTTACAAGCTTACATCACTTTTAAATAACTTACACATTCTATTTTATCTCCTAACAAAGTTCAATTTCTAAATACTATATATCACAGATAATCGGATTTTACGACCAAAACTATAACGAACAGAAAAATATTAGAATAGTTTATTCCTTTCAACGTTTTCTAGCACATAATCCATCTCTGCTTATCCAGTAGTGGTTTACCAGGAGTTTACCCTTTCTGCTGTAGACCTTATCATTGTTAATCTGAGGCTCGCGGGTTCGAATCTCCGTTACACCAAACATGCCCTCTCTGGTACCTACATTGATACATTAATACGATATTAAATAGATTAACCAGACACTTTATGTTCATGTTAGATAGTATTGCGTAAACTCAGTTAAAAGGAATAACTAATAAGATCAATTAAATCGGAACATTGCTCATCTCGTTACACAATGACATACATACACATTTTAGGAACGTATTGCGTTAATCGTATATTACACCAATTTATTCCTTTGCTAACGAGTTATTTAAGCTAAAGAAGAGACAAAACTATTTATTTCGGTGAGAAGGAGACCTCTTGTTTGTGAAATGTTCCCACAAGTGGGTTATCAGCGCTAGCCGTCCCTAACATTAAAGTAAAAAACTAGATGGAATGCAGCTAGCAAACATCATCCATTGCTAAACCTTGGGCTGCTTATGATGTTCTTGTCAGACAGAATAGCAGAAACTATGATTTTTATTGACGAAAATGGGCTAAAAACGAATGAAACCTGTGATCCATAGTCTAGGGTGTTAGACTCTGGAGCGAGTTCGGTCCGAGAAAGGAACTTAGAATTAAGTTTTAATCATAAACAGTCGATGAATCGATGTTTCCTAAACATTATAGGATGGTCTGTTGAATAAAACTGCTGAGCTAATTTCTAGTTCGGGTTTTCTGGGCAGCTAGACTTTTTTGGCTCACATATCACAGAGTTAAAATGGTTTCAAGCAGTTAAATCGAATGATAGAGACGCAGTAAAACTTGCTTTTCTATGTATGCAGTGAGTAAAACTCAGTCATCTGGACAACTTTATCTTCTTGTTGTAATTTCATTGAACAGATTCGTAAGGAAGAAAAACTGTGTTTTAACCATTTAATGATATGTGTTACTTTGTCTAGAAATAATACATTTCGTGAAAAATATGTATCACATTAAAATTTCTAAGTAAATTCACGTTTATTAATTGGTGATAAGATTTCTTTCCACCATCTTTTTCAGTTGATTTTGGTTGAAGCTATGGAATACTAACTGCTATTTTGTTAAATTACAGCACATGGCTAATAAGTTCAACTTATTGTTTTTAATTACTCTTACCAAAACAAAACAAAAACGTAACGAAGGTTTTTTTGCGTAATTTGTGACGACAAATTTTAAATTCCTCAATAATAGTTATTTTTCTATTTAATCTAGTCGTCATAAATCTTGCTGAGTGTTGCGGGTTTGCATCCCGGACGCACCAAACATGCTCGCCTTTTCAGCCGTGGGGGCGTTATAATTTGACGGTCAATCCCACTGTTCGTTGGTAAAAGAGTAGCCCAAGAGTTGACGGTGGATGGTGATGACCAGCTGCTTTCTCTCTAATCTTACACAACTAAATTAGGGACAGCTAGCACAGATACCCCTCGAGCAGCTTTGCGCGAAATTCAAAGCAAAAAACATATATTCTGCACATGGTACGAACCCATTGTGTCGGGCCGAGTGTTCGTCTGTCTCTTGTTTACGGCAGCCGCTTTGCTGCGTTTGAAAAACTGTGCACGCAGACAAAGCTCAGCATTCACTTTTGAAATGACAGGAGAACAGACATGAATAATATTAACGCCACATTTTATTTAGCATGCAGGATATTTTACACTAAATTGTTAGGAACATCACAGTATCATTCACAATTCGCAACGTGACGTAACTTACAAATATTAAGATCGTAGTTTTACCATATGTTATTGTTGAATGGTTTTTAACCATGATTAAAATGTTCAACAACTACTTTTTATGATGGTCGGTACAAGTAACTTAGAGTTTTGGCTGTGAGTGAAATCAAGAGTGAAACACAATTAACATTTTTAAAGTTCATGAAATAATTTAAATTAATAGTTTAATTTGAACTCTTTCCCTACAAAACTTTTGATTGTTCTCGTATAATTCTCTCAGGTCAAACTTTTACAGAACAGAAGAAATAGATCAAACTCACTTAACTTAGAAAACTTTACACTCATTCAGCTCAACTCACGTAATGAAGAGAGTATATTAAACTTACTAAATCCCTCCCGTTGGAACGTTATTATGTGACGGTCAATCCCACTATTCGTTGGTAAAAGAGTAGCCCAAGAGTTGGCGGTGGGTGGTGAAGACTAGCTGCCTTCTCTCTAGTCTTACACTGCTAAATTAGGGACGGCTAGCACAGATAGCCCTTGAGTAGGTTTGTGCGAAATTCAAAAACAAACAAACAAACAAAAATTCTTATAAAAACTCACGTAACAGATAAAACAGATCAAATTCACTAAGGTGGCAGAAAAATAAACATTCGCACACTTGTCATTAGCGACGAAACTGGTAATATAATTATGCTCATATCATTGTTCTTGTTCAGGACGAACCAAATAAACAAAACACACTGAGAACACAACAGACAAGTAAATTAATATTAACTTGTGCCTTCCCTAGCGGCAGAGTACTAAATCACCTTATCAATGACGACACTATTTTCATATATATACTTTTTTATATCTAGAAAGAAGATAAAATGATACAAGTTAACCATAAGTCTACATAATGGGCTATCTGTACTCTTCCCCGTTGGTATCGAAACCCTATTTTTAGCATCATAAAGCTATCGAAAAATGTGAGAATCGAGATTTTATTCTGTCTCAAATGTGTACGTACATTTAATGGTAATGAGTTTATATTCTATATCTAATCATATAAATATACAGGACATAAATCTTCAAATTACAGATCCGGCATGGCTAGGTGGTTAAGACAATCGACTCGTAATCTGAGGGTCAAAGGTTTGAATCCCTGTCATACGAAACATGTTTGCCCTTTCAGCCGTGGGGGCGTTATAATGTAACAGTTAATTCCAACATTCGTTGATTAAAAGAGTAGCCTAAATGTTTTCGGTGGGTGGTGATAACTAGCTGCCTTCCTTCTTGTCTTACACTGTTAGGGACAGAAAGCGCAGATAGCCCGCATGTAGTTTTGCGCGAAATTCAAAAACAAGCAAAACAATCAAAGCTGTATAATAGGCAATTTTAACCCTGTCCAAGACTGAGCGTTGTAAGTCACTAGATTTATCACTAGATAATTAGAGAATTTGGATTAAAAAGACTAGAGATATTGCTCAACATATTATAGATTCCCCGAAGACTGAAAATGCGAATGGGATTCGAATCTCTGACTCATAGATTACCACCCGCGTGCCCTAACCACCAGGCCTAAGAGAGACTGTATTTCGATCAGGTTGCCTTATTTTTTTACTTTTGAGAATTCTTAATTTGCTCAGACATATTTTATGAAATGATGGTACGAGAAAGGGACAGATAGCTTCTCATGTTTCATTTAATGTTTATCTCTTTTAATTAGGTCTCCAATGTTGTGTCAAGGAAACAAAAAAAAAACTTCCACTTCATATGTACATGCGTGTAACTGTTACTGTATTAGCAAGCCTAAAAGAAACAAAACGATTCTGTTGAAAGTTGGCCGCAGGCTTTATCAGTTGCGATCCGTTTCGAACGAAGCCTCCACAAAGAACACCGTCTCATCTGCCTTTCTGGTCCACTGCAAATTCCGACAGGGTTCAGTTCTAATCCTCAAAGGAAATCCTCGTAAACGAATTCGTTCCGCACAAAGTGTTTGCTTCTCTCGGAGCTCATTAGCGTGAACTGACGATCGATTTACTTGACCGCTGTAGGATTACTTTATCACGGCCCCCCAGCACCGAGGCCACACGCTCCACTGGCCGCCTCCTAACCGTTTAGTACAGGGCTTTAAAAGACCAATTTTCCGCTCGCCCAGTTCTAGTTTATCTTATGAAGAAACTTAACCAGCAGTTTCGTTAAGGAGTTATATTTTCCTTTGATTCTAAAGGGCGTTTGTTATTGACTCACGTGTAAACAATTTAAAATGTCCACATAGAAGTAAAAACATAGATGGCATCTTTGCATCTCTCTTTCTAGCTCTAATTTTTACTTCTACGTTTTTGAAGGTGATCTTGAACGAATACCACCATGTTTTGTTCTTCTATTTATTAGTGAAGATGTATCTGGTCCTATCCTTTGTCAATTGTGTAAGACTGTCATCTCAAACTCTTTCATCCCATTTCAAGGCTTAATACCTCCCTCCCACCGACTGCCTGCTTCTAGAGGCTATAAACAGTAAGCCATAGTTATTTAAATATTGAGAACTGAACCAGTTCCTTTCGTATCCTGGTTGAGAAGTGAACCAGGCTCGTCCATATCTTACTAGCTTAGAACTGAGCCAGGCCTAACCTTATCCGGGTTTCTAAAAAGTGAACCAGCCTCTTTTATATTTGACTTGATAAAACGTGTATGCCATAGTGGCTGAAAATTTATCCAGGACTAACCTAATAAACAGTTTATTTTCAAAGTAATTTAACGGTAATATTGTCATCCATTGTACATAATGTCTCAATACTTAATGTATAACGATTATCACCACACTTTAGTAACTAACTTATAACACTGTCATTTTCTATACACTAATTTCACCACTTAACATAAGGTTCAACACCACAGTGTTTTTCAGTGTTAAAGAGTTTCTCAATTCTACAATAGTTTTGTGTTAACAATGTCCGCTGCAACAGGTGTTAGCCAGGTGCCCTTCAGTAATTATATCAAACTTAAACTCAAAAAAATGCTACTACTTACGAACGTTTAGAAAGCCTGATTAGCACAGAAAACTTGATGTCTTTAGGACGTAAACTAAAGGTGTTGGGAATAAATATTTCCAATGAACAAGAACGTCACAGATAGGTAGACAGTTTAAGGCTTATTTGATTCAACATAAGTTTTTGTTTCTTCACAGGTTATATACGGGTAAATATTTAAAATGAATATTGTAGTGCAAATTTTAAAAACTTGTATTTACTACACATTTGTTGTTGTTGTTGTTTTGAATTAAGCACAAAGCTACTCAATGGGCTATGTGTGCTCTGCCCACCACGGGTATTGAAACCCGGTTTTTAGCGTTGTAAGTCGGCAGACATACCGCTGAGCCACTGGGAGACACTGCACATTTGATATGGAAGTTTACCGATAGAAGAAATTACATAATGTTATGTATGGTCTCCTCATTTGAAGGTCTAGCAAGTCCAGGTGATTAGGGCGCTCGAAACGTCATCACACCAAATATACTCGCCCTTTCAACCGTGGGGGGGTTATAATGTGAAAGTCAATCCCACTGTTCGTTGGTAAAAGTTGGCGATGGATGGTGATAACTAGTTGCCTTCCCTCTACACTGTTTAATTAGGGACGGCTATCTCAGGTAGCCCTCATGTAGCTTTGCACGAAATAAAAAAATAAACCTTATTTCGCACCAGTTGTCATCCATATGCTACATCAAATAAGAGTGCCTGGCATGGCCGAGCGCGTAAGGCGTGACTCGTAATACGAGGGTCGCGGGTTCGCGCCCGCGTCGCGCTAAACATGCTCACCCTCCCAGCCGTGACGGTCAATCCCACTATTCGTCAATAAAAGAGTAGCCCAAGAGTTGGCGGTGGGTGGTGATGACTAGCTGCCTTCCCTCTAGTCTTACACTGCTAAATTAGGGACGGCTAGCACAGATAGGCCTCGAGTAGCTTTGTGCGAAATTCCAAAAAACAAACAAAATCAAATAAGACTTCAAGTTCCTTGAACTTTAAGTACGCACGTGTTGAAATAACTCAAAGGGAGCAGCATTTTCCCAGTAGATCACTCGCAAATGTTCAATAATAAAACTGATCAGAAATTAAATGTTTCAATAATTTTCACCTTGGGTTATTTTTATAACTTGATTGTTACACAGTTGCTGGAAAATGTAAAATATAAAAAAATAGTTAGATATTTTATACAAATCAGAGGCAAATTCAGTTATCTAAATAGTAACTTAAATGTATCTGTGTAATTTTTTGTTCAATAGTAGAGGTATTAGTGTTTATCATTAGTAATTCTAGAATAGAGCGTGGAGTATATATTCCAAAATAATGCACGAATAAGTATCTTATTTAATTATTTCTTATTGAACATTATTGGGTAATTCAAGGTATTTTTAACGATATTTATTCGAATTTCATAACTTTAGATTTTCAGGCTTATTATTTCTATACGTGCAGCTAGGACTAAGCATTAGGCCTAGAACTGTAAATATATACTTCCGCATTTTGTTTTTAACTTTTCCTTAACGCAAGTTATTTAAAGTCTTGATGTACTAAACAATTGATAATTTCTTAAATATTTCATGCATGTCACAGATCTTATTATTTATCACCCCCTGGTGGGACATGTGGTAAATTTACGAACTTCTAACGCTAAGATCTGGGATTCAATTCCCCGCACTAGAGACAGCAAATGTTCAATGTGGCTTCACTAAAAAAAAGTCGAACAAACTAGGTTTTATGGTGTAATATATATATATGTATAATATGTTAAGTGTTTTTTTTAATATAACATATAATATTTAATGTATAACAAACAAATAAAATAAGAAAATAAAGTTTATCAGTGAGTTAAGTTCAAGGACTTAAAATGCTATAATCTGGTATTCACTACGATGGGCAAAACAAAAATAGCTGACGCTGTAGCTTTACTCTAACAACCGAACAAATTTAAAAACAAAACGCTAAGAATTTTGACTTGGTTTGTTTCTTATGGAACACAGTGATCGAAGTTTGCTGTGCTTACAGCGGGTATCGAAACCCGGGTTTTAGCGTTATAAGCCTTGTAGGTGAAACAAACTGAATTGGAAATTATAACAGTAAAAATCTCGACAGTATTATCAACGAATGAAAATCCAGTGTTAAGGTCGAAGTCAAACTCTTTACACATAATAGTAGTGGACGTAAGGGCACAAAATGGTATTACTTAAACAGGGTATTCTGTATTTAAAATGAAAGACAAACGACTGTAAATTATAAAAGTGTAATAGTATTGCTTAAACTGGGTGCTTGGTATTAAAAATGAAAGACAAACAACTGTAAATAATATTATTACTTAAACTTGGTGCTTGGTATTAAAAATGAAAGACAAACGACCGTAAATTATAAAAGTATAATAGTATTGCTTAAACGGGGTACTTGGTGTTAAAAGTGAAAGACAAACAACTGTAAGTTATAAAAATGTAATAGTATTACTTAAAATGGGTGCTTAGCATTAAAAATAAAAAAACAGTAAGTTACAACGTAATAATTCTATTTTGGTTTGGTTATAATTAAGCACAAAGCTACACAATGTACTATTTGTGCTCCGCCTATCACTAATATTATATGTAACCTCGTTTATAGCAGTGCGAGTCTACAGATATATCGCTGTGCCATTGAGGGGGAATTGTTTTATTTTCTCTGCCTGCTTAGTATTAAAACAAGAAAGAAACAACAAAGTGGTAAGAAAGTAATAGTCTTATATATTATTTAAACTGGGTGCTTGATATTAAAGAAAGACAAACAACTGTAAATAATGAAAATGTAAAAAGTAAAAGTGGTTGCTGCCGGCCAGTTGTCTCCCTGTGGTCAGTAATTGAGAATTAATAACGTGACCACGCTACCTGGTGAGCCCAGTGAGAAAGTATAGAGACGAGACTCCATAACTGGGTGGAAGAAAGTGTATGTGATGACTGGAGTTAAACTGTTCCAGTATATATATCACTTCAAATAATCTAATTACTAAAGAATCCACATTGTAAACCTTAGGGCATACTAACATAACAAAAAGAACTATAGAACTAGGGGACACAAATATCGATTTAGGCAAAGCAGCAGACGTCTTCAGCTAAGAAAATTTTATTTTTCACATGGAGTGGTTGGTCTGTGGAATGTGTTGCCTTCGGATGTTATGGAAGCAATAACGTTGAGTGAGTTTAAATGAAAGCATGTATGAATGATTAGGGCTGACTTAAGATTTTTAATAGTTTAAGTTGGTTTAGAGGATGGGAGAGCCGAGGAGGACCAACAGAGCCCATGTTGTTTTTAAACATTATGTTATGTTTCTAGTCTAATATGTTCTTTATTTTATTAATGTCTTTCGGGCTCTTCAAAATTTGTTGTTTTTTGTTTGTTTTAATTTTGCACAAAACTGCACAAGAGCTATCTGCGCTAGCCGTCCCTAATTTAGCAGTGTAAGACAAGAGGGATGACAGCAAGTTGTCACCACCCAACATTAACTCTTGGACTACTCTTTTACCAACAAATAGAGGAATTGACTGTCCAATTATAACGCTCCCACGGCTGAAAGGGCGAGCGTATTTGGTGTAAGGGGGATTCTAAGCCGTAACTCTCACTCAGATCACGAGTCGAGCGACATAACCACCTGGCCATGCCGGATCTTTTTCAAAGTAAATGAAGATAAATATAAAGCAGCCGCATGCTACATCTTGAAACATTTTGATAATTACAAATATTGTGAGTGTTCGTAGTCTGTTTTTCCTGACTGCGAGTTTTTTTTATACTTGTATGGGAGTTTCAAACTATCATGTTTTTAATCGGTCCAGTTATATCAGCATAGTTAATATTACAAAATAAAATTGTTGCTGCTAACAAATTAGAATTACTTTAGTTTGAATGTGGTTTCCCCAGTAAAATATTTTATAAAGTATTGTAATGTTGGATATGGACTCATTAGTTATTAGTAAAGGTAACGTTCTTGAATCAAGATGCAAAACACAAGGTTGAGTTAATGGCCTAATGTTTCATTTTTTTCTGGAGCTTCAGAAGTTTCTGATGTTTCCTTCTGTTTTTCTAAGCGGAGCATTTCATTGTTTTGTGTTGCCTCCCCATGCTTTCTAAAGTCTCCTATGTTTCCTGGAACTTCCATATGTTTTGTGTTGCGTCCCCATATTTCCTAAAATCCTCTAAGTTTCCTGGAACTTTATATATTTTCTTGTGTTTCTCTACGTTTCTTGGAGCTTATCTGTGCTGTCCTTTGCTTTCCTATCTTTCCTGTACTGTTCCTATGTTCCTGAAGTTTTCCTGTGTTTTATTGTACTTCCACATGCTTTTGGATACTTCCCTATACTTCTTGATCTATGGGTGTTATTTTGTTCATAATTAAATTTCTATTCACTTATATGTCTTGTATATCATAACTCTATGTTAAATCATTAAAATATCCAAATACTTACATCACGAACGTAGTGAGAATACTGAACCTTATTGGTTTGGACGTAATTTTTCATTAATTAAAAAACTACTATGTAATGGAACTAATAAGCCATAATAATCCAGAACTGATTCTTGAAGAATTTATGAAAATATTTTAAAATCACCTAAGTTAATGATTATTTTGAAGTTTCAACGCAGAAGCAAGGTGAGATGAATTTATGTAATTAATAAAAAAGATGGAGAGTGGATTAAGAAAATGCAAAAAGCAGATTTCTTTTAGATTTGGTCGGAGATGCTTGGATCAGATCGCGCTCTCATTATCGTAAATTTAAAAAAAATGTTTCTTTGAAATGAAATAGAATACAAAACTGGATTAGTTGAACAAACCTCTGACCATATACTGGAAACTGGTTTGAAAATAGGGTGTCATTTGTTGTTCTAATTAATTTAAATAAAGCGATAGAAGTAAAAGTTTGTTTTGTTTGTTTGTTTTGAAATTTGCGCGAAGCGACACGAGCGCAGATAGCCCTTCTAATTTTGCAGTGTAAAACTAGAGGAAAGGCAGCTAGTCATCACCACCCACAGTCAATTCTTGGGCTACTCTTTTACCAACGAATAGTGGTATTGACTATAACATTATAACGCTCCAACAGCTGAAAGGGCGAGCATGTTTGGTGCAACGAGGATTCGAACCCGCAAACCTCAAATTACGAGTCGACTACCTTAACCATCTGGCCATCCTGGGCTGGAAGTAAAAGCATTAAAGATCTGTCAGCTTTCAACATTACAAAAGTAACAATTTCCAGTTGAAAGGAATTAGTTGTGTAAATTGTTTCATCAGTAATTCTGCTTTAGGTATTAGGAATATGTCTAACTTAGTCACATGATGAGGAAGACAAACGACCTAATTCCATGAAATTCTTATTTTATCTTTTCATTTTTGTCATTGGAAAAGCTAATTACAAAAAAAAACAATTTATCTTATTTTTTCAAGTGCTCAGCTATTTCTGTTTCTTTTGATAATTTACTGAGTTAAGTTACTGGTTTTGGTATTTTCCTTTTTAAATAACTTTTATAAAATAACGCCACGTTCTTTAACTGAAATAAGTAAGAAAACATTCAACAAATATCAGGTACTGGTAATCTAACTTTTTAGCGACAACATTATGAAGGAATAGTACAATATTTCAGGATGTAAGTAAATTTGTATTGTTAGGTTAGACAATTTGTTTGTTTTGGAATTTCGCACAAAGCTACTCGAGGGCTATCTGTGCTAGCCATCCCTAATTTAGCAGTGTAAGACAAGAGGAAAGGCAGCTGGTCATCACCACCTACCGTCAACTCTTGGGCTACTCTTTTACCAACGAATAGTGGGATTGACCGTCAATTTATAACGCCCTCACGGCTGAAAGGGTGAGCGTGTTTGGTGCGATAGAGATGCGAACCCTCAGTTTTATAAGAATGTTTAGATATTATAGCAGTTTGTTACTAAATATCTTTCATTTTAATTTATTTAATCTCTTATTAATCGTATTTTTGGAATTAGCGATTAATAGTTATAAGTATTTTCGTAAAGAAATAAGAAAACTCAAAGAAATATAACAGAAAAAATTTAGATTGATAAAAGAATAAAAAGTTTTTGTTTGGGAGCGAATCTGCATAAAAACAATATAAAACATCTGGGTACAATATATGAGATAATTTCGTCATTTAGTAAAACACCTCCAACACCACAGAGATCTTATGTCTTTAAAAGAAATTGAAATAAAACAAAGGGAAAAGAACAAAGAAGGAGGATTGGTGACATTAAAGACATCAATAGACCAATCACTGAACCAATCCACTAAAGAGGTCAATAAATCAATCACTGTAACAAGCCACTAAAGAGATCAATAGACCAGTCATTGTAACAAGCAACCAAAGACATTGATATACCATTCACTGCAACATGCCACCAAAGAGGTCAACAGACTATTCACTGTGACAAGCCACGAAAAATATCAATAGATAAATTACTGTAATAAGCCACCAAAGTGGTCAGTAGACCAGTCATTGTGACAAGCCGTCAAAAGTTCACTAGACCATTGACCGTAACTAGCCATCAAAGAGACCAATAGACCAATCACTTCAAGAAGCCACCAGAGAAGCCGAAAGAGACTTTTATTCCGCTCTCCAACTCCCCCAGAAATATAAGCAGTAGAAGACGACGATATAAAATTATGAAGGGAGATATCTGACATCCACTAGAGTATAAAGAGTAGAATAAGTGATAAAAGTTTGAGGGTAAACTTTTGACACCCACTAGAGTATAAAGAGTAGAATACGAGATCTAAGTATAGGGGAGACATCCAACACCCACCCACTGAAGTATATAGGGTAAAATAAGTGATAAATGTTTGAGGGGAAACTTTTTACACCCACTAGAGTATAAAGAGTAGAATAAAAATAAACGAATAATGGAAGACTCCAGACGTCACGAGTAAAAAAGAGAAAGATAGAAGTGTGAGGAGACACATCCGACACCCACTAGGGTATAAAGAATAGTAGAAGAGAGATGAAGGTATAGGGGAAGAAATTAAAAAATCTCTAAATCCTCTTATTTCACGGATCAATGTTCCTAAAATTTTACCATTGTTAATTACCATTCTTTATACCAGTTAATTACATTGTTTATATCAGTTAACTACGTTGTTTATACCGGTTAATTATATTGTTTATACTATTTAATTACCATTGTTTATAGCAGTTCATTACATTCAGTGATGTCGAGAAACCCACTTGTTGAGAACAAGTCAGGTTCACAACCTGACGATGACCGAAGAAGGTCGAAACGTTGTTCGCTCTTCTATTTAAAATATTTTCTCAACCCAAACGAGCCGTTTTTGCATATAAAGTTCATTACATTGATTATTTTAATTAATTATCATTGTTTATTTTATTTAATTACTATTGTTTATATAAGTTAATTACCAATGTTAAGACTGCAATCTGAATAATAAGATAGTAAATTTAAGTAAATGATACCTCATCATACCCTAAATATATTATCCTAATATAACACAACAGGTATAATTAGCGTTATTAGATACGCTATGAAATTTGTAAAAATTATCGCTAAGTGTCTTTCTTTACTCTTACAAACTACCACCCGCTTAAATTTCAAAATGCATAGGACTTTTTCATCGTATCGTATTATCTGTTGTGAAAATGAACTTCATCTATTTCAGTACTGTATGTTAGCTTACAATTATTAACATCACGAATTACACGAGCGTTTCATTTTGACATTCTAAAACCCAGATGTGAACCAATTATTATTATTACTGTAAAATGTGCGTGTTCAACGGTACTTAAGAATCCTAGTTTAAGATTATTTCGTTTTTTGAAGCTCTAGATTTGTTTATTGTTACGTACTTTATAGTGACACGAAATGTCTTGTTATTAATAAGTATATATTTGTATATTCTTACGGGTTATACGTTGATATTTTGTTTGGAATTTCGCGCAAAGCTAGACACAGGCTAACAGCGCTAGCAGTCTCTAATTTAGCAGTGTAAAACTAGAGAGAAGGCAGCTAGTCATCGCCACCCACAACAAACTCTTGGGCTACTCTTTTACCAAGAAATAGTGGGATTGACCAAACATTATTTATGGCTGAAAGGACGAGCATGTTTGGTGCGAACCTCAGATTACGAGTCGAACGCCTTAACCCACCTGGTCATGCCGGGCCGGCTTACGTTAATATAAAATTATTGTTTAATAGCAAACGTTTGTATCTAGAACCATATCTGTATTATCTTGCGCAGTTTTTATATGTTTGTGTAGTATTTGTATATGTGTGGATATTTATGTATGCTCATTAAATTTGTATACATAGCAGATTAGTGAATTAATTTACGGTTATAATATATATATGTATTTTAGTGCTGAAGCTAAAGTCTTTTTAAAATTATGTTATACTTTGCTGAAACTGTAATTTATTACAAAACATTTATATTAAGCTAAATAAAGTAACGAATAATATTTCCAGACTATAAATTTACTAGACAAATATTTCATGACTTCAATTTCATTAGGAGCTATCGGTAAGGTCCAAGTTAAACATTATTACGTGTGTTATTGAGTATTTGCCCTCTATGGGTAGATAGAGGTGCTATTGTAAGCAATAAATTTTAAATCGTCCCTGAATCAAAGTATTGCATTAAAACTTGCAAAAACTTGCATGCTAACCATTTCAAAAGCCACATTTTAATGTCCTTGTTGCAAGTTTCTTAACTTTAGTAGTTGTTTTTTCGAAGGGTCAGTTCAGTTTTTGTAAGGTTGAACTTTACACACTATGTGAGTTTTATTTTTATTTTTAGATAATTCTTAATTCTTCTGATTTTGAGAGATTAATTTGCTCGTTTCTCGTTTAAATAAGATGATCTATTGTTGTTTGTGGTAATATCGAAATGTGGACTCAGCCCCATATGGCTTTGTTATAAAAAAACGCACACAAACACACAGTTTCTTTTATTTAGAACTAAAGATTAAGCTTTTTTTTCTTAAAAAAAGACTCCAATGATAATTTAAAATATTTCACTTTTATTTGGGATAATAGTAACAATCTTCGGAAACCATAGCAAATTTTGATGAAAGCCTGACTCATGGTTGATTCTGTCAGCTTTATCTTGTGCATTTTTTTTTTCTTTTCTACTGAAAATATTCGAAATCTCATGACTGAGTCAGACCTGTTGGTTAACTTGACCGTACTGACGGTCAAATCACTGTTTGGTTAGAAGAAGAGTAGATCGAAACTTGGTGATGGGTACTGTTGACTACCTGCCTTCTTTCTAAACTTTTAATTCAAAATTAGCGACGGCTCTGTGCTGATAACTCTGTGCACAAATACTTTAAAACAAACAATTTAATGTATTACATTTCTCTATTTTTGGCTGAGAGATCACAATATCGAAATCTATCAGTCTTGCTTCAATATTTGAGACAAGTGTGCTTCCGGTCATTGAACAATTCAGTCTTGCGTAAGATAACGGTCATTCAGTGGATTCATTTCTAATACATAGTTTTATTTGATCCTTTGGTTATAAAAGTGTTGTACTAGTTTAATTTGGTCCATTGATTACCACAGTATAGAAGTTCCTTCGGGCCTATTGAATATGTATTTACCACGTGATTCGCTGAGACGTCTAGATCCGGGCTTAATAGGAATGCAAAGAACTTCCCTGTGTTCACACCTATTTCATATTTTACGTTCTACGCACTGCCTTACACAGTTGCTTTCTTAATTTGGTTATCTTCAAAAAAAAATTTTTTATTGGGGAAAAGATTTTGTAGTCATAGTAAAGATATCTAAACCATCTGGATATTAGCAACAAACTGCTCGCAGAAGTAGAGATTAAAGGCATTATTTAAACGATCAGAACTAATATTTTAAACTGACATTCATCCAAAAGAAACTAAAGCATAAGTAGTCCCACAGTTCATCCACTTGTATATCCTGCTGGCAGTAGATATAAAAGGCCCGGCATGGCCAGGTGGTTAAGGTGCTTGACTCGCAATCTGAGAGTCGCGGATTCGAATCTCCATCACATCAAACATGTTCGCCCTTACATTGTTGAAGCATTATGATTTGTCAGTCAGTTCTACTATTCAATGATAAAAGAGTAGTCCAAGTGTTGGCGGTGGGTGATGATGATTAGCTGCCTTCCCATTAGTTTTTCACTGCTAAATTAGGAACGGCTAGCGCAGATAGCCCTCTCAAAAACAAACATAAACATTAAGAAAGGTATAAACCGCTAGAATCAACAGTTTTTATTTGAAGTATCTTCTATATAATATAAAACATTATTATTTTTATGGTCAATGATTTATACTACTTTAACAATTATATGCTATTTGGTTTATTTTAAATTTTGCACAAACCTACTCGAAGGTTAGCTGCGCTAGCCGTCTCTTATATAGCAATGATAGGCTAGAAGGGTATCATATAGTTAACTTTTGGGCTGATCTTTTACCAAATAATATTGGGATTGACCGTCACACCATAATGTCCTCACTGCTCAAAGGGAGAGGATGTTTGCTGACGACGATTTGAATCCATTATAAACACATTGTGATCGAGCGCTCTAACCACCTGGCCATGCCAAGCTGAAGAAAGAATGTTTGTTTGTTTTGGAATTTCGCACAAAGCTACTCGAGGGCTATCTGTGCTAGCCGTCCCTAATTTAGCAGTGTAAGACTAGAGGGAAGGCAGCTAGTCATCACCACCCACCGCCAACTCTTAGGCTACTCTTTTACCAACGAATAGTGGGATTGACCGCTATATTATACGCCCCCACGGCTGGGAGGGCGAGCATGTTTAGCGCGACGTGGGCGCGAACCCGCGACCCTCGGATTACGAGTCACGTGCCTTACGCGCTTGGCCATGCCACGCCGAAGAAAGAATGAGAGCTGGTTTGGTTTGTTATTAATTTCGTGCAAAGCTACATAAGGATGCGCTAGCCATCCATAATTTATCAATAAAAGACTGAAGGAAAGGCAGCGACTCGTCACCACCCTCCGCCAATTACTGGGCAACTACTTCATTAACGAATAGTGGGATTAATCGTCATATCGTAAGGTCCTCACGGCTGAAAGGGTAAGTGTGATTGTTGCGATGGGGATTTCGAACTTGCGATCCATAGACTGCCTTAGAATGAAAGCTAGAATTTTAAGAACTTTGAAAGTGAAATTAATTTATAGGTACGAACTTGTAACAAAATTTGTTATGCGTAATTTAAACATTATTCGCCAAATGAAAATCAAAAACTTTATATCTTATTGTTATTATGTAGGCATCATTTCGTTAATACTTTGGGTAATAATGGTTAAAATATTATGCTGTATAACTTCTTTGTATAAATACTTCTTTTAAAGCAGTTAGGTAATGATAAAAATGCGATAGCTGAGGTTTGAAGTACAGTGTTAACATAGCTTATAACGAACGTCAAATATTGATGGTAAATTAGGGGTAATAACAGTTCCTGGATATAGAGAATAAGTAAGGCCTGGCTATAAAGGATTATTCAGGTATAAGGTATAACAAAACTAAGGTATAAGATAGGGAACGAGAGTCGTTGGCGATAGATGTGGCGAACATAGTGTGGTTTAAATACTATTATAATAAACTCTTTTTGAAAATTTCTTAGAGAGTAGGTAAAAAATACAGAGCTGAAACTTAATTAAGATTAAGCAATACTTGTCTATAACGTATTATTAAAATATATCTGAAGATAAGAACTTAATACGTTATTAAAAGAACAATATGTTCACATTTATTTTCATTCCAAAGTATATAATATGGAGATTTTTCCTTGCTTCTTCTATTAAAGCTTGTGGATATCTGAATTGTTTCAAAAATCAAGTATTTGACGTTTCAACTAGAATTGGATCTCAAAATTCCTAAAGTCGCTTAATTTCTATCTAAAATGCCATTATCAAACCAAAATGTTCCACTTCTGTTATGAAGGGGCTTTTTATGGGCTGATGTGGTTATAGAGCCCTATCTTAAAGCTGTATAAATTATAGCAGGTGAGTTTTATTTGATTAAATCATGTTGTTTTTACTATATTTTCAATAAAATACTATTAATTGAGGCTCGAGTTTGATGAAATTACCATAAATTTTGTGATTCGTGTTTAAGATTGAAGCACATATTATATAGAGGATGAATACATTATGTAAAATGATTTCGGAGTCTCACCACGTCGTTACAGTCCATGTCGCTACTTCTGGTCATACTCTGTCAAACGACTGTACATCTTTAAAATAGCACTGCAACGTTGTTTTTATTGTCCAAAGCATGCTAATCTTCTGCACATGATTTGCATAATACAACTAGTTTACGAGAATGACATTTTGTTTTAGTACTTTTAGTACAGACATCAGTAAAAACTGTTTCTGATTTATTATCGTTTATCTTTGTTATTCTCTTTCGAAACTTTCTTAATAAAGTCTGGAATTATTTCCGAAGTAAGCTCGGCATGGCCAGGTGGTTAAGGCACTCTACTCGTAATCCGAGGGTCGTGGGTTCAAATTCCCGTCGCACCAAACATGCTCGCCCTTTCAGCCGTAGGTGTGTTATAGTGTTACCGTCAATCGCACTATTCTTAAGTAAAAGAGTAGCCCAAGAGTTGGTGGTAGGTGGTGATGACTAGCTGCCTTCTCTCTAGTCTTACACTGGTAAACTATAAACAGCTAGCGCAGATAGCCCTCTTGTAGCTTTGCTCAAAATGAAAAAAAGAAACAAACAATTTCTGAAAAAAAGACCAGTGCGGGAGAAGCACATCACTGTTATGCTAGATTTCTTCCTCCAGGGCAACAGGTTTTTGCATGTTTTTAGCCCTAGTCTGCAGGTTACTTTTTCAGAAGTGTTGGTTTTGATTCCTCGAACCGTTTGTAGGCCCTTTTCACGAGGATGTGAACGAATTTTTGTGTCATGTGAATGGGGCATAAAAGTTAGTTACACGTCTGTCGCACTATGAGTCTGGGAAAAGTTTTTGAATTTCTTTCTTTACGTTTTGTTTTGTTTTTACTTTGGGGTCTTTACTGAGATATGGTATTAATATTGGGAAATATAGTCTGAGTTTTGACGTGGTAAGTGTAATTGTCACGAAGCAGTGTTTCTCAATGACCTCAAATTTATAAGTCAGGTAAAAGCATATATACAATGGAAATTTTTCATACATCAATAAAAATTATTTATACTACTGGGCTAGACGTATGCCAATTTTCATGCCAACTAGCTTTTCTCTATTAAAGAAAATAAAAGTTTATCATTTCTAAGAGGAGGATACACATCGACTTGAAGGCGAGATTTATAGCGCGATGAACACACACACCCAAAAACTCAACAAGACCCTAATATTATTATAAGTGCGTATGAGATGAGAAAACAAGGCGTTCCAGTTTTTGTCGTAAGGTTGATAATGTGGCATACGGCACGTTGACTTCGTGTGTTGGGGAATAAATGTGCGAAGACGTTTTCTGTCTCGAGACGTCACGAACCAGATTTTCCATAACAGAAACAGTAATGACAGTACTGATGAAAGGTGGTATGGAAATCTGTAGCAGCCAAACTTAAGTCTATTGTGATTATGTATTAAAAAACAAAAAACACTGACAACAAAACCGAACGATATTTAAATAGAAATAATACATGTGTAAAATAGCGTTATGAAAACATTTCGAAATGCCGCCGAAACGAGGTCTTAATGACTAAGTAATCTTGCCAAGTAGATAATAAGGTATATAGCAATATCTTATACGCCTCACTTCCGTACCCCTTCCAGGGAATTTTTCCGGAAGATTTACCTTTCGTCTTCGTCTTCTCGCGTTTTCTATGTATAATGCCAATTTTCGTCGGTTTTTTAGCCTTGCTACTGCTAGTTTACCCACCCACTGATACTCCAGTCTCAGTTTTTTAAGTGAATCATTCTGAATGAAAACACGGTTCACAGAGTTCTATCAAGTCTTACCATATAGCTTCAGTGTATCTAGTTTGTCAAGCGTGAGGAATGGTACTTTAAAAGCTCGGGAGCTAGAACTCGTTACGTAGAAACTGTAAAATTTAAGGCGCGTGCTTGTCAATTGGTGAACTCAGTGAAGCTAATCCGTTTGAGAAAATTATAGTCCACGCGTCGCTTAATCACGGGATGCGTTCTGGGATTGCTAAAGGGTCGCATCGGTCAATGCTTGAATACCCCCCCCCTTCACTACGTAGTGGCGGACTGTACCTGCTACACCACGCCACAGAAGTCGGACCGTAACTAGGGCACCCGTCTGTTAGAATGAACGATGACTTGTTCCAAGGAAGAACAAAGCGTTAACTTGCGAGTTGAAGAGGATAGGGTTTTCTCAGAGACCATTCCAGAACAACCCAAGATTTGCTCGTTTCCCAGAGTTCCAAGCCGCTATAACAGGTTAAAACCGGGCCAGCTTCTTCTACTGTACCCTGACCATCGTTGTACACGTTAGCAACGCTAACCGGGAACGTTATTGGGAAATCCCATTTCCAGCCCTTTGTAGCGCTTCGAGAGAAACGGCTTAGGCAAGTAAAGCGCATTAGTGGAGCTAACGTGTATGGGAGTCTACAGGCTGCTACCGTCACTCTCCTGGTGATTTTTCCCGCACTATAAACGACCCCCATAAATCGGATTAAGCACTTACATTTTTACTGGATATAGACAACCAAAGAGCATGCGCCTTAAAACTTCTCTGACAAGAAAGAGCAATGCTGCTCAATTAATTTTACAATATCGTATCCATTCGTTTCCCGCTGAAATTACTTATTCAATGAAACTTCGCAACGTTTGTCAAGTTTATTTCGAACATTTATATATTAGAATCTTTGACTAAATACTAGACGATTGTTTCTCCTTTCACTTGAACCTTCAAATAATTTAGATGTATTTAAATATATTGATTTTAAATCTACCGTATTACTTGGATTGTGCGAATTGTTTCAAACTAAAGATAGAACCACGATAACAAGAGCATCATGTTTGTACGTGTAGAAACACATTCAGTGCGAAAGATAATGGTTTCCTATTGAAACACATTGACTAATGACCCGTAACGTTGCTTTCTTTGCAGTGTAAGCGAATCATAAGGTGTAACTTCACGTACATAAAATTGATTTGCAAAAAAAACACACAAAAAACAACAACATTAGTACTATGTCATAAAAAGTAAATCTTCCAAAATTGTATATAAACGTATTCCTGTTAAAAAGCGTAAATTTTCCCAAAAGTAAGCTTTCTGTAAAAAAAACTATTACTGTTGATTCATGAGGTGTAAACCGAAATTGTTTCTGTAAACAATAACAACAAAAAAACATTACAATTAAATCGTAAGCTTAAGGCTTCCAAAAGTGTACCTTCTCCGAAACAGTATTACAACTAAGTCATAAAGATCAAACATTCCTAAATGGATTTTACGGAAAAGAAATTACTGCTAAGTGTTAATATGTTACCATTCGCTGAAAAAGTGTTAATATCTCACCACATTTTAATGAACAGTGTTAATCTGATACCACACGCTATTAAATAGAGTTAATACGTCACCATTTGCTGAAAAACAGTGTTAATATCTTAACACATCTAAATAAACAGTGTTAATATGTTACCACAGACAAATAAATATTGTGAACATGTTACCATTTGTTAAAAACAGTGTTAATATATTACCAGACGCTGATAAACAGCGTTAATCTGATACTACACGTAAATAAATAGTGTTAATATGTCACCATTCGCTGGAAAACAGTGTTAATATCTTACCTCATTCAAATAAACAGGGTTGATATGTTACCACACACTGATAAATATTGTTAACATGGTACCATTTACTGAAAAACAGTACTAATATATTACCAGACACTTATAAACAACGTTAATCTGTTACCACACACTGATAAATAGTGTTAATATGTTAGCAATCGCATATAAACCGTGATAATATGTCATCACTTGCCGATAAACAGTTCTAATCTGTTACCACTCGCTGATAAACAATGTTAATATTTTACCAGACACTGAAAACCAGTGTTAATCTGTTGCCACACATTGATAAATAGTGTTAATATGTACAATAAACTAATAAATAATACATTGGAAAACGATAAACGCTGTAAATATAAATAATTAGTACAAATAAATATTCACAAAAATTGTTATCATTATGTAACTGTTATATTAGTTACATATTGTATAACTGTTATATTACAGTAAAATACTGTACAACTGTTATATTAGAGTAACATCCTGTACAAATGTTGTATTACAGTAACATACTGCACAACTATTATAGTATACTATGTTACTGTACAACTGTAATATTACAGTAACTTTACAATTGGTATATAACAGTATCATACCATACAACTGTTATGTTATAGAAAACATCTGTACAGCTGTTATATTATAGTAACATACTGTACAACTGTTATATTATAGTAACATACTGTACAACTGTTATATTATAGTAACATACTATACAACTGTTATGTTATAGCAACCCTCTGTACTACTGTTATATTATAGTAACATACTGTACAACTGTTATATTATAGTAACATATTGTACAACTGTTATGTTATAGCAACCCTCTGTACTACTGTTATATTATAGTAACATACTGTACTACTGTTATATTATATTAAGATACTATACAACTGTTATATTATAGTAACATACTGTACAACTGTTATATTATAGTAACATACTGTACAACTGTTATATTACAGTAACATACTATACAACTGTTATATTGTAGTAGCATATTGTGTAACTGTTATATTACAGTAACATAGTGTACAACCGTTATATTATACTAACAACTGTACAACTGTTATATTATACTAACAACTGTACAACTGTTATATTACAGAATCATACTATATAGCTGTTTATTACAGTAACATACTATACAACTGTTATATTATAGTAACATACTGTACAACTGTTATGTTATAGCAACCCTCTGTACTACTGTTATATTATAGTAACATACTGTACAACTGTTATATTATAGTAACATACTGTACTACTGTTATATTATATTAAGATACTATACAACTGTTATATTATAGTAACATACTGTACAACTGTTATATTATAGTAACATACTGTACAACTGTTATATTACAGTAACATACTATACAACTGTTATATTGTAGTAGCATATTGTGTAACTGTTATATTACAGTAACATAGTGTACAACCGTTATATTATACTAACAACTGTACAACTGTTATATTATACTAACAACTGTACAACTGTTATATTACAGAATCATACTATATAACTGTTTATTACAGTAACATACTATACAACTGTTATATTATAGTAACATACTGTACAACTGGTATATTATAGTAACATACTATACAACTGTTATGTTATAGCAACCCTCTGTACTACTGTTATATTATAGTAACATACTGTACAACTGTTATATTATAGTAACATACTGTACTACTGTTATATTATAGTAACATACTATACAACTGTTATATTGTAGTAGCATATTGTGTAACTGTTATATTACACTAACATAGTGTACAACCGTTATATTATACTAACAACTGTACAACTGTTATATTACAGAATCATACTATATAACTGTTTATTACAGTAACATACTATACAACTGTTATATTATAGTAACATACTGTATAATTGTTCTGTTATAGAACCCTCTCCACTACTGTTATATTATAGTAACATACTGTACATCTGTTATATTATAGAAACATAGTGTACTGTTATGTTAGAGTGACATACTGTACATCTGTTATATTATATTAACATAGTGTACTGTTATGTTAGAGTGACATGCTGTACAAATAATATAACAAGAAAAAAATGTTGGGACTTTCGGCATTTCTTCTTGTCAACAGTTCCAAACAACTTGTTTTTGTTTGAATATATAATTTGTAATAGCTTACTAATCACCCTAACTTGGAGTCATACAAAGCGATTCTGTGAAGTAACACAGCTATCTTGTAGCTTAAAAAACACATTAAACTCTTGTAGTTTAAGAAACACAACAGAGTGGAGGCGTGAAATTTGTTAACCACATTGTGATTGTATCTTAAAACTAAACTCTCGTAGTGTAAAAAACACACCAAAGTGGAGGTGTGAAGATTGTTAAACAAAGTAAGGTTGTATCTTAACATAAATCTCTTGTAGTTCAACGAATACAGAGCTGTACAGAGAGAAGGTATAAATTAACATATGCATAACTGTATTCGTAGTTTAACCACCACAGTAAGATGGAGCTGTACAAAAAGCTGTAACTTAACGTATGTACAATTGTACTCGTAGTTTAACCACCACAGTAAGATGGAGCTGTACAAAAAGCTGTAACTTAACGTATGTACAATTGTACTCGTAGTTTAACCACCACAGTAGGATGGAGCTGTACAAAAAGCTGTAACTTAACGTATGTACAATTGTACTCGTAGTTTAACCACCACAGTAAGGTGGAGCTGTACAAAAAGCTGTAACTTAACATATGTACAACTGTACTCGTAGTTTAACCACCACAGTAAGGTGTAGCTGTACAAAAAGCTGTAACTTAACATATGTACAATTGTACTCGTAGTTTAACCACCACAGTAAGGTGGAGCTGTACAAAAAGCTGTAACTTAACATATGTACAACTGTATTCGTAGTTTAACCACCACAGTAAGGTGGAGCTGTACAAAAAGCTGTAACTTAACATATGTACAACTGTATTCGTAGTTTAACCACCACAGTAAGGTAGAGCTGTATAAAAAGCTGTAACTTAACATATGTACAATTGTACTCGTAGTTTAACAGCCACAGTAAAGTGGAGCGGTACAGAGAGAAGGTGTAAGTTAACATAAGTAAGACAAGCATTATTATCCTTTAATGTAAAACCAGTTTAACTCCTTAGTTTGTAAAGTTTAGAAATTCGAAACCAAATGTTTGATACAATAATAAGCTTACAGTCAAAAACCACTTCTTAGCTTTACTGGGGATTGTAATTACTGTAAACATATAAACCTATCTTCTTCCAATTTCTGGACATTTCTATACATTCTTGTATGTATATCAGTTGCTTGTTTAGGTTTAGATTCAGTTGCCAGTACCTTAATTATACGTATCACACAGAAAATGTTGATATGACAGAAGGGAACAATGCAAAATAAATATGGATGTGAATGTTCTTTACATGACTGAAACAATTATGTTGTAGCTATACTTGTTGTCTGTTATGTTATCGAACTTTGTGAATATTGTAAGTTTACATGGTATGTGTATTCGTGAAACTAGAACAACACATAGGTTTAAGATATCCGTATACCGTATACGTAATCGTGAATCTATAAAAAATCGTTCAAGAAATCGATTTAACTCGAAGATAGGAAACTCGAGAGCTTTTGAAAGGCAACTGCTTTATGCAAGTGCAAATAATTTAGATCAGGGTTATATTAGGTTGTAGGTGACACTCAGATTAGAGGGTTTCTCAGCTTTGTGAACACTATATATGTAGCGCATAACCTCAGTCATGCTGACTCTCAACTGTCTTTATTTTGATAAACATGAAGAGTTTAGTAGAAATAAAAATATGTACAGATATAAATCTCGCCGCTGCTTCTCACCAGATGGCACACAAGTTTTCCAGACGTTATGAACGTTATCACAAGTTTAGTCGAGCCGTGATTTGAGACGCTTAAACGATTCCTGATAGCTAGTGATTTTATCAATTAGACGAAACGAATTGGAATCGGTTTCTCTTTCATTTTTGTCTTCAAGGTCCGCTGATTTCGAGGGGGGGGGCGATAGTCCCAGAACTAAGCCTCTCCTCGGATGTAACAATGACAACTATTGTTTCGGTGTACTTAAAGAACAGCAATGTTCAAGTCGATTGGAAGGCTGGCTGCTTGCTTGTTTCTCAATGTAGTGATGCAACATTTTTCCGGGGCGGGAACAGCTCAGAGGTTAATAGACAGCGATTTGGCCGGACGGTTTTCCGAGACAGAAGGCCGACAAAGTGATCATCTTGACCAACGCCAGGACCGAGTAATGAACGAGCTCTTTGAAAGACCCCTTCCGATCCATGTTCAGCGTTGTTGAAGCAATCAACGCCGGGCAGCCTCTTCGTTCCACATGACTTTCTTCACACAAAGCTCTTCTATTTAGGCCTAAAACCAGAAGTCTAGAATTCCAGCTCAAGGCTTAGGGCACAGGTTACGTGGCAACACAATTTTACAAATTCCCAGCAACCCACAAGTTTTCCACTCGTATTTCAAACCGCCAAGTGCTGTCCATATTGCAGCTGCATTTTTGTCATGTGTTTGAGAAGAAAGTTGTGTATTTTGACTGCGAGAATGAAAAATCTCTTCAACTGACATTCCACAAAGCCAGGATTAATAAGCCCAAGATTGATGTGCTTATAGAATTAGGCTTTAGTGTGTGCTTAAAGACCAACCTTTACCCTAAATAACCCGAAGGTTATTTGTTATCGTAAGATTTTAAAGTCTTTGTATTCAGAAACACTTTTTCATTAATAAATGAAATAAAATTATAAATTTCCAAAAACACATTCAAACTCAACAAACGGTTTCTTCACCGTATTTCCATTAACAACCAAAGCTTCCAGTTTTATTACTTCCAGGTAAACAAGCTACTGTCTTGTATCGGCAAAAGTTGTTACAGTAATTATTTAGAAATTTTATTTAAATAAAAAACGATTAACCTAACATATAGATCAGTAAAATTATTTCGATAGAGCAAACTGTCATAAAACGAAACTAATAAGTTCTACTGGGCTCGGAGTTAAAGGTGTGTTTTTATAGTTCTTGACAGAACCATTGAGTACAAGTCTAAAGAGGCTATAATTTCATTGAACAAATCTGTGGCTAGGTCATACCTGAAGTGTTGTCCACAGTTGGGCTCCTTATCTCAGGAAATACATTGAATTGTTGTAAAGGTTCAGAGGAAGGTTGGTAAAATGGTACATGGAATGAAGGATTTGTCATATGAGGAGAGATTAAGGTTCTTAAAATTGTTTTACCTTAGAAAGAAATAAGAGCTAGAAAGGATCTTACTAAAAATCGTAAAAGGAGTTGATAGTGTTGATGTATCAGCATTTTCCATACTTAACGACGAGAATTATAGAACTGGGAACACAAATAGAGACTTAGGCAAGATAGAGGACGTCTTTGTCTAAAACAATTTTATTTTTTAAATAGGGTAGTTAGGCTATGGAACGGGTTGCCTTCAAATGTTTTTTCGGCGGTAAATTTGAGTGAGTTTATGAGAAAGCTTACTAGATTTGTAAATGATAACGGTTGGTATTGATTATTTTTTATAAGAGAATGAGATAGTCGAGAAGAACTAATAGGTTTCTTGTTGTCCCTCAACATTATGTTATGCTACTATACCTTGTATTGTTGAGCCCTCTAAAATATTAGAGTTAGAATCTTAGGTAGTATTCTGTAAAACTACGTTTCTATTTTTTCTTAATGTTTTCTAGTGGAAGTTGAAGGATAAATTTAACTTAAGCTAAAAGTTTTGTTTTCAGTTTATTTGTTGATTACACGTGTTATCACTTCCCTACATAGTGACATAGCAATATGTCTGCTAACTTGTATTACTAGAAACCGGGTTTCTGCATAATAACAAAACAAACAAATATGCGTATCACCTTATTACAAGTTACAGTTTTTACAGTAAGGAAAAATATTTTTAAGACCGGAATAATGTTTCAATCAGTAAAGTTTTTTGTTTGTTTTTGAATTAAGCCCAAAGCTACACAATGGGCTATCCGGGTATCGAAACCGGTTTTTAGCGTGTAAGTCCGCAGACATACCGCTGAGCCACTGGGGGCGTCAGTGAAGCGATCATTCTCAAATATACACGTTTTAATGGTAAAGAGTTTAAATTTGTAATAAGAAATAATTTGTTTCTTTAAATTTCCTAAATCATTTGTTTGAAAATAGTTTACTTGTTTCGTTCGCTTCATTAAACACAAAATCAAGGCGAGTCTCTCCAGAGACTATTTAAAATAATTGTTGATATGGATTATTTACTTTCCCCAAATACCCACGATACTCAACGTGGTTTAATTTACTGTTTATACTCTATAGAGAACAAGTTAAACTGATCCGTTAGGTTTCATTTTTGTTTTAACACAACGCCAAACAAACTGTTGGGTTTCTGTTCTACAATCGTCGCACGAGCGAACGTCGAATCCTAACGTTACAAATTCTCTAGCTTACCTTTGAGTCACAGGTGGACATCTGTTTTCGTTTATTTATGGTGTGGAAATTAAAAATCTTCGTTTGATAAACGTTAAACTTCTTTAAAAAAAAAGGTCCATTAAAATTATCGTGTTTGTTTTCATTTTTTATTTTTTTGGCAAGTAATAATAAAAACAACCCCTTTGATATTGCTTTAACTTTGAATAATTTAAATAAACTACTCGGTTTCGTTTTCTATAAGAGTCTATTTAAACAATATATCTGGATTTGAGTATTTATTTTGCATAAACTGCACTATTTACGATAATCATTTATGATTTACTTTGAAACTTCGAGGATAAACTATCTAATTTAATTTATTTAGTCTAAACTATTTTATGTGCCAAGTCAGATTTTTAAAGGTAATTTGATTGGTTCTGATTTCTTTCAGCTCCTATACCCAGGGCCTTGCATGGCCTGGTGGTTAAAACACTCGACTCGTAATCTGAGGGTTGCAGGTTCGAATCCTCGTCACACCAAACATGCTCGCCATTTCAGCCGTGGGGCATTATAATCTGACAGTTAATCCCACTATTTTTTGGTAAAAGAGTAGCTTTGGCAGTGGGTGGCGATGACCAGCTGCCTTTCCTCTAGTCTTACATTGCTAAATTAGGGACGACTAGCGCAGATAGCCTTCGAGTAGCTTTACGTGAAATTCAAAACAAAACAAACAAACTACCTACTCCCCCCCTCAGTAGCACAGAGGAATATCTCCGGGCTTACACTGCTAGGAACCGGGCTTCGAAAAACGTAGTGGGCAGAGCACAGGTAGCCCATCGGCTAGCTTTGTGCTTAGTTCTATCTCCCTATAATACAGTATATTATTTATATTAATGTGTTTAAAATTATTTATTTGTCTTTAATTTTACCTCCTTCGTTCCATCCAGCTAGAGTAAAATAATGAAATTACTACACTTAGTTTTATTTATTTACATTTTGTAAGTCAGTGCTTCCCTAATTTAGCAGTGTAAGACAAGAGTGAAGGCAGCTTGTTATCACCACCCACCGCCAACTCTTGGGCTACTCTTTTACCAATGAAAAGCAGAATTGATCGTCACATTATAAAAACCCCACGGTAAAGGGCGGGCGTGTTTGGTGCGACCGGGATTCAAACCCGTGACCTTCGGATTCCGAGTCGAACGCCTTAACACGCTTGGCAATGCCGGGCCTAACCTTGGATGAAAACAACAAAAACTATTATAAGTTTTGTTTAAAGTAAGACCTCCACAGTGGATCTCTTTAAAAAAAGAAAACTTTTATTTGGTTCTATATAAATCCCATTAACTGTCCAACTCTAAGGAATTTAGATATTATTTTGATTAATGTACTTCCCCTAAAGCGGTTTTTCTTCAGGTAACGTGGTGTTAGTTGATTTACATTCTATAATGTAAACTTATTTTGGTAAATTTCACTTCGTATTGTTTACTGTTTTGTTTTGTACATATTGTTACAATAAATTTCTTGGGTTAAACTATCTCATATCTGAACAGTTTTAGGTTATTTGTTTCAAGATTTTGTTTAGTATACATTATGCTTACTGATGTGACTTTTTAGTTTGGTTTCTTTTATACGTGTCCTCTGCTGGATTCTTCTTCTGATGAACTCAACTTGATTTTGTGTTTACTGGGAAAATATTTCGTTGACTTTGTGTTCTGCATAACATCTAGTGTCAAATGAAGTGATTTTAAGTTAGTTTTATCTTTTGTACACGTTAGGCTTAACTTTTACATAACCTATAGGGTCAAATGAAATGAATTTAGGTTAGTTTCATGTTATGTACACTTTAGGCGTAAATTGTGCATAACCTGTAGTGTTAAATGAAGTTATTTTAAATTAGTTTTATGTAATGTGCACTTTAGGTTTAATTGGTGTTGTGTTGTGTAAGCCTTATAGAATGTATTTAAGATAACTTTCACATGATATATGTGGTATTATCACGAAAGGTTTGTTTATTTAAATAACTTTTGTAATGTTTTATGAACACCTTTCGTTAATTACTGTTCTTATGTTATTTTAATAACTAATGTAACACTCATTTTTCCACAGTTATTTTTTTGTATTGGATATTCCCAGAAATTTACAAAACGGCTCTCAGGGTTAATCTTCTGTAATTATAAGTTTGAGGTAAAACATATGATCACTCATTAAAATAACACAAAAGAGAGTTGTACGTGATTTTAAAAACAATTTTCAAGGGTATATTTAGGACCAGCTCTTTGTAACTCTCGCACTCCTTTCCACCAGGGGAGCTGTATTATAAGAAAGAGTGTGTTTTTTTCAAAGTGTCTTCAGAGCAACTAGTGAAATTAAACCCTTCAGAGCTGTTCTCTTTGAAAGCTTTGTGGAAATACAAATGAAATGTAAATGTTATTATGAAAAGTTTTCTATGAAAATCAGTATAAAATTTTAACTGAATATGGCACTGTTTAAAACTGTCTATGAAACTAAAAGTGGCCAGCGTATTGCTTGAAATTGGCTATGAAACTTAGGGTAGCCAACGCATTGTTTGAAAGTGACTATAAAACTAAGGGTGGCAAGCGTATTGTTTGAAACGGACTATAAAACTAAAATTGGACAGCATCTTGTTTGAAAGTGACAATAAAACTAAAGGTGGACAGCGTATTTCTTGAAAGTGACTATAAATCTAAAGGAGGACAGCGTATTGTTTAAAAGTGGCTATAAAACTAAAGGGGGACAGCATATTGTTTGAAAGTGACTGTAAAACTGAAATTTAACAGTATAATTTTAAAAAGTGACGATAAAACTAAAGGTGAATAACATATTTTGGAAGGTTTTAATAAATCAAAACAAACTATATAATCTTTAGTGAATTTTGTTTTCGTCGAAAATGTTTATGAAATTAGAAATATAGCGTGGTTTACTTAAAACATTTTATGAAGCTACAAGTCTTTAGTGCATTATTTGAGAACATAGAAAATATCTGAGGTGAAAATAAACGTTGAATTTTTGATAATATATATTCTCTATACTATTCTAATTGTGTGAAAGTGAATGTTTGTGTTTTTGTTACAACTGCATAAAGTTCTAAAATAAGATATTAAATACAGCCTGTGATTAAACAGATTATATAAGTCCTTTTACTTCTATCGCAGGGAGTCGAACAACTAAACTCTGTGTTTATATCAGTGGTACCGGAAGATCCTGTGGCTAGTTGCAAGTATGAGATTTATCTGCAGATGGTAGTTGTTCGGCGTTAGGGTCTCTTGGTCACTGCCTGAAAAGCTCTCTGTTCGGCTGAGTCCATCCGTGGAAGCCCGTGGGACAAAATAGAAGCCTGCACCTGCCGCATCCCAGCTGGGAATACGAAGTTTGGGGTTTGGGAGGATCGTTTTTCGAGTCACGCCTCTTCTCTGGCCTTGAAGCGAAGTACTTCATACTCAGGGTCACTCCCGCCCAGGAGCTAACCACAACTACTAGTATACTCATTAGTTTTGTTTCTTGGCCTATTCATGTGTTCCTGGTGAATATTCGTTACTAGTTCTTCTCAGAGATTTTCGGAGATTGAGAAAAAAACAAACACCGAAAAGCAAGGACTTTATTCTCTTCTAAGTCACTATATTTCCTTCTGGGGCGTTATAAACATCTAGTTTTGATTACGTTTCATTGTAGAATAATTCTTTATGATGAAAAAAGTTCCCCAGTGGAGTAGCGATATATCTGCAAATTTACAAGAAACCGGGTTTTGTGCGACGGGGATTTGATCCCGCAGATTACGAGCCGAGCTCCTTAACTATCTGGCCATGCCGGGCTAACGTATTTAGTCCAAATAAACTATCAGTAACCAACAGTGCTTGTTAAACGAAGTAAAAGTTTTATATATATTTGAATTTACAAATTCACAAAACCTACTGTAGGCCACCACTATGATGACCACTTCTTTATTTTATTTATAAGTATAGAAGAATCCAGTACAAGAACGCCTTAGAAAATAATAGTACTGTAAACCCTCATGCAAAGCATCACCTTCATTGAGACCTTGGCACCGATATTAATCAAGTGCAGCAGTTTCAAAAATGTCCCGCGATGGCGCAGCGGAAAGTCTGAAGGGGTGTAATAACTACAAATCGCTTTAGGTAGACAGAGCGCACATAGTTCATTGTATAGTATTTATTTGTTTGTTTGTTTAGCATATTTGCTTTAAGTTTATTTAATAATTTTCATTCTTTCCGACAAGTTTCATTTAAAATTTGCAGTCACAGAAGTCACATTTGAAACAGGGTTGTTTGTTTCGTTGTGAAGCATAAAGTTATACAATGAGCCTTACGCTCTCCGTCCGCTATTGGTATCGAACCCTGTATTTCAGCGTCGTAAGCCTGCAGACTTACGTTGGAGTCACAGGAGTTTTTGTTTTGTTTTTTTAAATTTCACACAAAGGTACTCAAGGGCTATCTGAGCTAGCCGTTCAAAATTTAGCAGGGTAAAACAAGATAAAAGGCAGCTAGTCATCACCACCCAACGCCAACTCTTGGGCTACTTCTTTACCAACGAATAGTGGTATTGACGGAAACATTATAACGCCCGCACAGCTGAAAGGGCGAACCCGTTTGGTGCGACGAGGATTCGATCCTGCGACCCTCAGACTACCAGTCGAACCCCTTAACCCACCTGGCTGTGGGTACGTATCCTTACAGCTAGCGTATACCTGTGATTATTGTAACAATAATGAAATAAATAAATAATAGAAATTTTAAAAATTAGCAGCGTAGATCCAGTCATGAAGTACAGGATGGACCATTATGAAGTACAGAATGGACCATCATGAAGTACAGGATGGATCATAAGTTATTTTCTCAATGTTACTTAAACAGATCTCGATTTAAACACCAAAAGACCTCATTTATTAGTCGTTCAAAGTGTCGTGATTGTGTAGTAGTCATACTGTACATTAAGTGTTAAAGTAGTAAGTCATGGGAAATAAACTCCAGTTAACATTGACACGGAAATCACATCTGTAGAAACAGAAAGCGTGAGCAGTATTTAGTATGGTACAGGAATGGTATGTTGGTATAAAAGGGAGAGTGAGTTACTCATGGAACAGCCATATATTTTACATATCGGTTTACAGTTTGATACGCACCAAAACTCTTTTATCTTTAACATGTGGGAAGACG
The DNA here is from genome assembly GCA_011833715.1 of Carcinoscorpius rotundicauda. NCBI lineage: Eukaryota > Metazoa > Arthropoda > Merostomata > Xiphosura > Limulidae > Carcinoscorpius > Carcinoscorpius rotundicauda. The sequence goes on along the minus strand of CM022391.1, from coordinate 126,234,727 downwards.
TCCTAATGAGATCCTGCACGAAAGTGTATCCAGTTATGACATGGCTTTTATTTACATATCTTTTTCTCTGAGATAATTATTTGAATCGTCTATTCCGATTTACTATTACTTGGACTTCTACTTAACGTACGTCTGTCATATGAGATTCAATGAAATGCAGTAACTTTGAGAAAACGTACTTATAAAACTACTTTAAGTGGCTAAGAAAGAAAAAAATATATGTTTCCTGTTTTTTCCTGTGATTGTTATTTGATGGAATTACAGTGCTAACATGAGTAACGTTATTAGTTGCTGTGCTAGAGAAATGTGAGTTCTTCAAACAAATGAATTAATAAAATAAAAAAGAGAGATTTTTTATCAGCTAAACAAACAGAAAGATTCGAAATTAAAGAATATTTTAAGAGTCCATTTTTTCAATGAATACAATTAATGTAAGTTTCATTCAAATGTACTCCTAGTTCCAACTCGAGGGTCATTAGTTTTCTTAAATTACTTTGAGAACAACAGCGTTTTAAAAGGTATGGGACATTTCTTGGCACCATTGCTGTCTTCACATCTGCAAAACATTTATTTATTTCGTTAGTGTAGAGATTTATGAGTCGAAATGTCCCACTTTTCAATTAAAGATATGGTCTTATAAATAATGATACAGCTCAAAGAATTTTGGGTTCAGCTTTAAAGTTTATAGTGTATTTATAGCACCTAGATCAGGACTTACGGCTCGAAATTCCACGACTTCCTGTATATTGTGTTCATTTATGTTTATTACCATTTTCCAGTGTGGTATTATGACAGATTAGAACTTGTCAAACATTGGTGGCACCTCTTCGTATTTGCGCAGTCGTTGCTGCTAATTTTTGTGATTTCAACAAAAGTCCACACGAGCTCAAGAAACAGCTACTGAGATAACATAGTTCTCTATTGTCAACTGTAGTCGTAAAGTCCAGTTAGAGTCCAACAATCATATTATACAATTAATTGCCGTTACATTCCCCGTATGGTTGACCTACCACATTCTTGACCAGGCTGTTTAGCCAACAGAGCATTGGTCTCATAATTTTTGGTCAAATCGTTTCAACTGTAAGTATGAGTTAATAAAAATAACACACATTAGTTCAATCAATGTCCAACAAATGCTGACCAGTCAGCAGCAACCTGACAGTAAGTAACTAGAAGAGAACTGAAAACAAAATCAAAACAGTTCTCAAAAGAGCAAACGAGCAAATATTCACATCCGAAAATAAGCAAAGACTAAAAAAGTCAACATGATGAAAAGGATACTGAAACATGCTTCCCTTGCATAGATAAACCTTTAATGCATCGATATGAATTACTTACAGGTGTAAATTTTCCCCTATTGCTATCCGTTTACTTCCTCACAGGATTTGAGGACATCCATAATTGTTTTGATTAGAGGCTGAAGCACTATTTTGAGATTTTAATTTGATAAAAAAGCGCTAGTCAAAAATAGGAAAATTCAGTGTATTTTGATGACACGGTTAAAGACTCACATCAAAATTAATTTCAACAACAAGACAATTTGAAAATACAGAAATACAATTAATTATATGAACAGTTGAAAATATTTCACATTTGCCGAGGATAATATAAAAGTAAAATAAATAGTATCTATTAGCCATAAAAATGTTGTTGGCCAAAACGTTTGCTTTTCAATATACTGTATGCATCCAACACTAAAGAATATTCAGACTCACTTAGTAGCTGCTTGGCGTTCTTTCGCCGGATGCCACAGTTTCTTGTAGTTTTATTGAGCGCAAGAAAATACCTCTACCGAAGAAAGTGCTTTTTTTATTTGACAATTGTCATTTCTATAAGAAGTGTCAAAGGGGTACTATTCAATTTAATTCAAGTCGGTTTATTTGATATGATACAATATAATAAAGCGTGTCTTTGTTAACCTGAGAATGATTTAAGAAGGTCAAAACATTTTTCTGTACCTTAAACTAAAGTTTTAATACTCATATTAACCGTCTTTAGAACACATAACTAAGTTTAATGGACAGCAGACAAGGACAGAAATGCCGATCTGCTAATGCTAAATTTGTTATGAACAGGCCATAATTTGCTTGTTGCGAATATGATTTTATTTATGGAAATAAACTTCATTGTATTTGGAACGTTGTTGTGATAGCCTTATAGATAGTAAATCCAGTTATTCAGATTAGCTTCTCAGGATGGTCGCAAGGTAGAAAAAAGTATTGTTTAACTGAGGTATTGTAGGAAATATTTTGAGGAACTTTATTTTAATTTTGTACATTTTTCTTTTATTTCTAGTTTCACTGACAATTTCATATATACATATATATATTGCATGAAATGGTATAGTTTTTGTCTTAGAACAAAGCCTCACTAGGCTATCTCCTGTGTCCATTGCGCGGAGTCAAATCTTGAATATTAACTTTCTAGGTCAATAAATTTACCGTTTTTCACCGGTAATAATTGGAAAACTTGAAACAAGTTGAATTAATTCTTCATGAACTTGAGTATGCTTGCATGTATGTACGACTTTGATATCTATAACCAAAACAACTCAATATAAAAGTAATCCTAGAACACACATCGAAACCGAAAGTCTCGTTTGGTAACGTTTGCACGATGCAAAATACGTTAAGTGCTTCATGTTTCGAAAGTGACCCTATGTTTGCCAGTGTTTACTGTAACAGAGAGACGAACACATTACCAACTCTGACCATGTGGTAAAACAATAACACCTGGCACACCACCAGTTGTTGAAAGGCGGGTACTCAAACTCAAACAGTACTGTTGACTCACACTCTGACAAATCGGCAGTCAACATCCAACATTGTTGATGTAGTATTTGTTACTGGCTGATGAACCGGAAACTCTTGTCATCTGCAAGAGTTATAAGAAGGAATGGAATGACCATTAAAGTCTGGCTAGATGGTGCCAAGCTGTCTAGGAAGTCCGGATCTTGGTGCATTACCATGCCAGCGAGTAGACTTTTATTTTATTTTTCTGGAGAAGACAAACAAGTTCCAAGAAAACCAATTCCGAATTGAATTTAGTAGGAAACATGACTACGACTAACACAAAATAAGACCTTTGATTTAAATTCGTTGTAAGCATTGTATTGCAATCATACTTAAGTGTCAGTGAATTAAAAAGAACAAAGTATACAAACACGTACAGTGATATACACTTACCTACATAATGTGGCTGAACAGGTGTAGACAGATGATAACCCAAGAACGACACTTGTGTTCTTCCATTAAACCTTCTGTTCTTAAATGTATAGCTCATCGAATTATTGCTCTATTAATTGGATACTAAAAATAAAAGCGGCTGTCATTTAGTCACATGCGAGAATAATAAAAAAAACACATATATCTAACTTTTCATTTCTATATTAGCATGAATAACTTTAATTAGTTTTCCCTTTCTCCTTTAAATCTGGTGTTTGTCGTCTGGAATAGAAACTGACGAAACTAATCAAATTAAACACCAACAATGAAAGATGAAAGTGTTCCTTTTTTTTTCCTCCAGAAATAAACAAAAAGATTCTTAGACGTTAAGCTACAATCGTAAATGTAATTAATGGTAACAGTAAAGCTAATTCAATAAATATCAGTACAGCAATTTCAGGGTTACCATAACTCAAAGTAAAGCACTTTTATGTAAGACATATTTCTTTTGAAAAGTGCCTTTGTAAAGGCATGTTCATCTTGCACCAATGATTCACACCGTATTAATTTTACTTGAAACGGTTAGATTTTTGAATTTCGCTCAAAGCTACAAGAGGGCTATCTGCGCTAGCCGTCCCTAATTTAGCAGTATAAGACTAGATGGAATGCAGTTACTTAACTCTTGGGTTACTCTTACCAACAAATAGTGAGGTTGACCGTCATACTATAGTGCTTCACGGCTGAAACGGCGAGCATGTTTGGTGTGTAGGGATTCGAATTCGCAATCCTCAGATTACGAGTTCAATGGCTTAACTACCTGGCCATTATTTGAATCGACATGTGTTATTGTATTTAAGTATTACTCTGACACCAATTTTAAAAACCTTGCATAATATCTTTAAAACAAAAAACATTGTGTTCACGTATTAATCTAACATCACGTGAAACACATTCTTCTTTGAAACAAGACTTGTTATCACGTTTACGTATTAATCTAACACGTAGGTTAAACATCCTGTGAATTATTCTTGATTTTAAATTCGGTTCTGTTATGAGTACGCATTCGGTTAACACTCAGATTAAACCCATATCAACTGTGTTGAGTTGGTATGTGTTATTATAGATAACATCCTCAGCTGATATCAAGATACATGAGAAGAAAACTGCACTTTGTATGAATTTTCATCGAATTAAAGACTGCACAACTGTAATTACCTAAAATCCAACTAAACGTTATGAAGAAGTAAAGCTCGATACCTGACCCTAACTGTAACTGAATTGTATTTGCATTAAAATAATTCAGTTGTATTTACCTCACATCAACTCACACATCAGTTAAATGATTCTATATAAATATATATATATATATATATTAGATATTAGGGTAAAGTTAATGTTATGAAAAACGCACTAATACGTAAATTACTTTCAGAAGTTTCATTTGAAACTTATTATGTATGTCGTTATTGCTTTTGAAAACCTGTTTACATCTTAAGTGGTAGTAGTACTCACAGCAATCAAAGAAAGTTACCCAAGTACAACTGCGTGTCGCTATTCAACAAAGATTTATTTTATTTATACAATAAAACTAGAAAGCTCATTAATTACACTCTTAATAGAGTGTAAAACTTGCATGACAGCAGAGCGGAAACGACGTCACAACCTCATTAAATCCCAACTTTCAATCATTGCCAAGATCAACTCTTATTGCGTCTCATCCGTCATGAAAGTTGGGGGGAGTCTTAAAATCGAGTTCAGCATATTTAGATTGATGGAAATAAGGTCAAGTAGGTCTTACTTTTAATATCTACCGGAAGCTGGACCTTTGATCTATTTCAAGCATTATTCGAATCTTTGAGATGACTTATATGTGTCACTTGAAGGAAATATGTGCTTATAACGGATGTATTGATATTTCCTTATAATGTTATGCCCAAAGTATACGTGAACATTCCCAATCACGATTCTTTAAGAAGTATATATTACAATTATTACATCCCAATTCACGAAGCATTGATTACAAGATTCAAGTGTGCCAGCCACTTGCTCCGAAGTTGGTAGCGAGCCACCTCTTATCCTGTCAATGCAAATTAAAGACAGCTATACACAAATAGTCCTTTGTAAGATATTTGCACTAGGTTTAACGGCACAATTACCTTTTCGTTTTGGAATCTATTATACGCATAACATTCAACAGATCACAACATAGACTGGCCTTGAACGGAAGATCGTATTTATGGATCACAACATGAACTGGCCTTAAACGGAAGATCGTATTTGTGGATCACACCATCGACTGACCATTAACTGAAGATCATATTTGTGGAACACAACGTGGATTGGCGTTGAACTGAAGATCGTATTTTTGAATAACAATATGGACTGGCCTTGAACTGAAGACCGTATCTATAGATCACACCATCGACTGGCCTTGAACTGAATATCGTATTTGTGGATCGTGTTTTAAGTTAACACTCCATATAAAGTATCTGTGTATCTGTATCCAGTTTTAAGAGACGTATTTTAAAGATAAGTCTCGTTTTAAAAAATACTTATTCTAAACATCAGTACTTATCCTAAACTGAATCGTTCTGGAGTTTCATAGGCAGAATCGAAACATATCTAACTATTTGGATGAATAGATGAATGAATTGATAGATAAATGATTTCTTTATTAGCAGGCCCGGCATGGCCAAGCGCGAAAGGCACGCGACTCGTAATCCGAAGGTCGCAGGTTCGAGCCCGCGTCGCGCCAAAACATGCTCGCTCTCCCAGCCGTGAGGGCGTTATAATATGACGGTCAATCCCACTTTTCGTTGGTAAAAGAGTAGCCCAAGAGTGGGCGGTGGGTGGTGATGACTAGGTGCCTTCCCTGTAGTCTTACACTGCTAAATTAGGGACGGCTAGCAGAGATAGCCCTCGAGTAGCTTTGTGCGAAATTCTAAAACAAACTTTTAGTCTTACACTGTTAAATTAGGGAAGCCTGGCACAAATAGCCCTCGAGTAGCTTTGTGCGAAATTCCAAAACAAACAAACTTTATGAGCACACAGCACAGCGGCCTTTAGCTGTATAGACAACACCTTACGGATTATTTAATAAACATTCCAAATTGAATAGTGTCGTATAACCATACAAATACTCGGCGTCTTTATAGACTTCGTGTAATGTAGGACGCGAGGTTAAAAAGGCCTAACTTATTTTCAAGTTAATTTTATAAATATGGCAGGATGTTTGTCACGCACGATAGTATTCAGTCATACGAAACCCTTACACACGATGGAGGCCATACGTTTCGAGAAACAGTCTACACAGCGAAATAGAATACCGTTTCGCGAAAGAAGAATTTTTAGCGGACCAGGCTAATTTGGACTGACAAGCGCAGCAGCTGTTTCACCCGGCTTTTGACGGCCACGTGTGAAACGCACACGCTTGGAATGTGACATAATTTTTCACACTTCTCGCGACACACATGGTTGGATGAGATCAGTTTTAATGAGTCAATTTGTTGTTTCTAATTAACTTATCTGGTTTCCACCTGCTTCTTCAGAAACCACTCTTCTCATGTTATCGTCATATACGAAACTTGGGAGGAAAAAAGAGGTGGGAGTATGCAGTGACTCGTTTGAGAGATTTGTAAATTACAACTCTGTACAACATATGCTATAAACATTTCAAATGTTCTCTCTTGAACATCATGCCATTACAAAAATTATGAAAATTGTATAGTTTATACTTATTATACATATACCTACAACATGAAGGATATGTTCAGATACGTACATAAGGCTATATGTATAAGATATGTTCTATGTACTCTGTTATTCTCTTCCGCTAACTAATTATTAACACAATTCTAATATGCAAGGGCCTACATGCATGGCTGATAGGTGTCGCCACCTACTATCTTGATATTTAAACTTTTTTTGTTTTTTTTGCATGTGTCTCATGAGGGTTACCAAACTTGGCGAAGAAGACGAGTCACTTCCATAGTCTCCTTAAGAAAACATTTGCTGTCAAAGTACCGATGACGCTGGTTATGGATGCTATTTTTTGTACAACGTCCACCGTGTAACAAGTTACAGTACTATAGCACTATAGAAAGTAGTACTCCAGCATACAATTAATATTAAAGTCACCCAAATCTGTATGCGTAGTTGATGGGTCACCTTTAAATCTATACACTTAAATTAACCTTAATGGATAATTTTCAGTTACTTTCATAGAGTTTCTGTTGCTTTTGTCTTAGGGTTTCCTTCTTGGAGGAACGGTTTGAATGTGAAATTACAAAACGTCCATTTTATAAATTACTGTTTTGAATGTCAATACATTTTTTGTTCTCTTGGCGATGTTTTTTTTAATTTGCCCCCTGATGGAAACATGATGTAAAATGTAATATAACTATGGCTCATAAGCTAGTAACGATCTTTGAATAAGTTAGTTTAATGTTAACTGTTTTATAGCATGGGAGTATTATCGCGAATATAAAATATGTATCATGTGACTTACATACGTTTATCTGTTTGTGTATGAATCATGGAACTACCACGTGTTTATCTGTTTGTGTGTGTGTGTTATTTTACTTATATAGTTACGAGGAGCACAGTAGAAACAAAACATTGAAAGGTTTGTAATCACGTACGAGATAAAACCTTTAATCAAAACATATAATGAAATACACACAATACGTAGTTAAAGGATGGATTATTAATATGATAATGTTCATACATAAACACTTACGTGTTAAACAGACCTCTCGTGGGAGTTCTGTGTTTGAAATCTGTCCATTTCTTTTCTGTTTTCCATCTTTTATTTCTACACAAACATTTTTTTTAAATACAAGTTGTATATTTGTCATATTTCTTCCATTATCTGTTTGGACAACATTACTCCGCATCTGACAAAGACGAAAGACTGTCGGACATTTTTGACACCAGGCGTAATGAATCGTAGACATGGTGGGACTGTTCGCCGTGAGAAAGGCCAAGCTTCTTCAACACCTTCCGAGGCTCCATCCGGAGTTTCGATTAAACTCGAAGATAACCTATACTAAAAAAATGGAGGTGGGGGACACGTCAAGAAATTCGCGGCACGCACATATTTTCTCTTTCTTGCCTCATTTCCTTTATGAAGAGCTCGATAGAAAACTTTCTCACTAAGGTTTTTTTAGCAGCTCTTTGACTAATAGAATTGGTAGAGACGTTCACACAACATGGTTAACATCTTCAATAAATAAAATGCATTGTAACTTTATCATTAGATTTCGCATCTGATCTTGTCAGCTTTCGACATGCGTTTTAGTTTTATTACTCAATGAATAATATGGTAACAAATTCTTTACGCCTGCTTGTAATGAATACTATTTATCTAACATCCATCGAATATGCAACCATTAGTTTTAGATGTTTAAAAACAAACTGTTTAGTTTTTATTTTCGTTATTGTCGTTATTGGTTAGTACAGCTACGTTTTCGTAAGTTATTGAACAATCCGGCGCAAAAACAAACCAAACCTTAACAGTCCAAGACATACACATCTCAATTTTAGTCAAGCAAAAAAAACGTTCACCGTGTACGTCATTCGATCACTTAAATAAATCTTACAGCTGTGTAACCTTCGAGAAAGAATATGTATTATTCATTGCAGTTTTCAAACATAAGAGCATGGAAAATTTTATTATGTGTTTCAGTTCATAGAAATATTTAGATCAGGAAAGGTGTTTGCGGAAAGTGTCGTTATGAATTTTATTACACACAAGCGACTTACAACTGGTTTAATTTGTTTTGTAATAATGGTTTGCTTTGATTTGTTTTGAAGCTACTTGAAGGTTATCTGCTCTAGCAGTCCCTAATTTAGCGGTGTAAGACTAGAGGAAGGCAACTAGTTATCACCACCCACCACCAACTTTTTGGTTACTCTTTTACCAAAGAATAGTGGGATTGATCGTATAATCATAACGCCCCCACGACTGAAAGGGCTAGCACGTTTGATGCAATGGGGATGTTCTGTAATACGCACGGCACTTATGACAGTCATATGTTTTGTAATATGCACGGCACTTATGACAGTCAGATGTTTGTAATATGCACGACACTTTTGACAGCCAGATGTTTTGTAATATGCACGACACTTGTGGCAGTCATAGATTTTGAATAATTGAGATTGTTAAGTGTTGTAGTAAGTAAAGACCATCATGTGTTGTACTGCACATAACACAAGTTTCAAGGTAACGATCATTGATAAAATATTTGTTTATTATGTATTACAGTATGCACGACTCCGATGTTAGAGCATGGAACAGATTTAATCCTAGAGGCCAAGAAGCCGACGGTGCAAAACTGTTTTTATAGAATAATCGTATGTGCGTTTGTAATTAATTTACGAAAAATAATAATAGTAAATACACATAATGAGACGTTACACGTACCGCGTTCTAATGAACAGACATCAAGGAGTGTCATTTTGATAAGTTTGTGGAACTTGCAGCTAATTGCCTTTAGAATATCTCAAGAATGGCGAAAAAAATGTCTCTCTGTTTCTTAAAATATGTGTCGTCGAAACATTTCACAAGAAGAACTTTAATCGCCGAATATATTAGCACGTGCAGGGCAAATTACTAATAGTTCTCCTATTATACGATGAGGCCAGCTGATTATTCTGCTGTAGACGTGGAGGATTAGGTTTCATGTAAGAATTTGAGTTAATACTTGTTTGGCAGGAATAGCACGATATGACAACGGTCTTTTTGTTTCTTGAATACTGGGGTCTTTCACATGGTTAACTCTAAGTGCCCTTCGTCTGACGAAACAGGACTCGTTGGTTTTGGCACAGAACGTTTACTTTTTGCATCCATTCTTCTTTTAACATTTCCTGTGGACAAAGAAACGTCAAATGCGTATAACAATAGATAAAAAAGAAATGATTACAAGTTCTCTAAACGTTCCTTCATTTAGAACAGCATCGACAGCGGAAGTTAAGTTAGTCGATGAAAAAGTCTTTTGTATTGGGCGACTTTGATGCTTGCCAACCTCTAAATCGTTTCTCTATCTCTTCTGGATTGTTATTAGTGCGTTTTCCTCAGCCCTTCTGTTTGCCTGGCTGCCTCTAAAGCGGGCCCAGCCAAATGATGGGAGCGAACGTTAAAGCATGCGGAAAATCCACTCCCCGCAAACTTCGAGAAGCAGAAAATAGTTTTAGTACAACCGTGATATCTAATGGCATCGTGTAATTCCCCACATCTGATTCGTATTCATTCTTTCAAACACAATGAACCCACTGATTCTCTCTTAGTTTTTTAATATGAAAGTTTATCTAGGATATTTATCAAAATGTGCGTGGCCTCTAGCAGTTCAAACATATATACCGCTAATGAAGAATAATATATTCATAAATGTGAATTTGTGAACAGTGAGATATTGTTCCCTTAATATAACACTGTAGAAAACCAGAATAAAAACGTTGAAACTTTTGAAATAGTCGTATATAAAACTGATTATCCTTTGAAAAAATTCCTATCGGGTTTGTAAAATGTCTTGAAGAATCATCAAACCTGTATGTAAAGTGTTTTGAACAATTTTTATCTAATCTAGCTGGCTTGTAAAATGGTCTGATAGCTACTGTTTAACTACAAGCTGTTTTTAGTGATTTGAACAATTTGTGTTTATTTGGCTGATTTTTAAAATGACGTAAAAATCGCCCCCCAGTGGCTCAGCGGTATGTCTGCGGACTTACACGCTAAAATCCGGATTTCGATACCCGTGGTGGGCAGAGCACAGATAGCCCATTGTGTAGCTTTGTGCTTAATTCGAAACAATAACAACAACGAAACAACGTAAAAATCATTCAGTCTGCTTGTAAAGTGATATGAAAAATTTGTGTTTAATCTGGCTGGTGTGTAAAATGGTCTGGATAACTGCTTTCTAATTACAGTCTGTTTGTAAAATAATTTGAACAATTTTTATTTATTCTGGCTGGTTTGTAAAATGATCTACTTAACCACTGTTTAACTCCAGCCTGCCTGTAAGATAATTTGAACACGTTTGGGGTTTAATATGGCTGGTTTTTAAATTATCTAAATAGCTATTCTTTATGGCTAGTTGTCTTGTCAAAGGATCTGATAAATGGGTGTTTAACTCCGCATGGTGCGTACCTTATCACCTAAATAAGTATTGCTTAAAATAAGCCTTGAAGGAATACTCTAATTTAGAATGAATGGATATGTCCATCTCCCTTTTATGTCCCCTCCCCAAGTGTCCCTGTGTCTTCCCCGTGCGTTGTTTCATTATTTTTGGAAAGGGTTCTGAAGAACGCGGAAATGTTATCATAACATCAATAGTTAGGATATCTGAATCTCTTTTCTCCTGAGAATAGAAGAGCTATAGAGGATTTAATTGAGAAGTTTATAATTGTTAAGGGAAATGATAATATTGACGCATCAACTTTTTCATATTTAATGGAGAAAACAGAGGGACACAAATATAAATTTTGTAAGAGAAGGAAGTCATCTTCATCTAAGACAGCTTTGTTTGCTTTTGAACAGGTTGGTTGATTTCTGCAATCGGTTGTTTTCAGTTGTAGTAGATGCATTTAATTTCAGAGAGTTCAAGGGAAAGTTTAATAAATGTTTTGAATAACAGTTTCTGACTTTAGGTTTTGTTTTTGTTTAGCTTTGTGGATAGAACGGGTTAGAAGATCCAAAATGTCCCTTATTGTGTTTTAACGTTATGTTATTGTAATGTAGAAACGATATAAGGGACATTCTTAAAAAAACAAATCTATCTTTTCTTTTTCAAATAAAGGAAGTTGACACGAATTTGTTAAAATAAGTAATAAAATAAAATGTATGAATATTTGCGGGTTCGAATCTTCGTCACATCCAACATGCTCGCCCTTTCAGCTGGGGAGACGTTACGATGTGACGGTAAATCCCACTATTTGTTGGTGAAAGAGTAGCCCAAGAGCTGGCAGATGAAGGTGATGACTAGGTGCCATCCCTCTAGTCTTACACTGCTAAATTAGATGTGATTAGCGAAGGAAACCCTCGTGCAGCTTTGGGCGAAATTCAAAACAAAACAAATCAAACTTGAACCCCGAAATCACAAAGTTATGTGCGATCAGAATCAAATGAGGTTCGTTCATATTAAAATATAAAGGATTTAATTCAGGAAATAAACCCACACTGTTGTTGTTTTGAATTAAGCACAAAGCCTCAAAATAGACTATGTGTGCTCTGCCTACCACGGGTATAGAATCCCGGTTTTTATTATTGTAAGTCCGTAGACATACCGCTGAGCCACTGGGGGACTGAAAATCTACACCAAGAAACAAAAAAACATAACACAAGTCTTGCATCGAGATGTTCATTCCTAAAACTCTAAATGTTTCTTTTGATGATTAGAAAAGATTGTGAATACAAAATATAAACTTTCTCGTAACTATATAAACGCCAATTATCCCTAGTGGCACAAAAAATGCATGAGAACTTACGACACAAAAAAACATAAAACCTGATTGCATCAACTCAGAACCCTCTTTATCTACGTATGTGATCCCTGACTAGTTTTAACTTGATACAAATAACAAGCACAAATCTTCTAGTGACTGTTATCAACTCAGATCTCTCTTTACCTATGTATATGACTCATGACAAGTTTTAATTTGATACAAGTAAGAAGTACAAATCTTCTAGTGACTGTTATCAACTCACATCTCTCTTTATCTATGTATATAATCCCTGACTAGTTTTAATTTGATACAAATAACAAGTACGAATTTTCTAGTGACTGTTATCAACTCAGATCTCTCTTTATCTATGAATATGATCTATGACTACTTTTAATTTGATGCAAATAAGAAGTGCAAATTTTCTAGTGACTGTTATCAACTCAGATCTCTCTTTATCTATGTATATAATCCCTGACTAGTTTTCACTTGATACAAATAACAAGCACAAATTTTCTAGTGACTGTTATAAACTCAAAACCCTCTTTATCTATGTATATGATCCATGACTAGTTCTAATTTGATGCTAATGACCAATAACTACTGAGATTCAGGTAAAGTTGTCCATAATTTTAATCTACTTCTGTAAAAGAAGGTAGTAATTCAACAGTTCTCTTTTCCACGAGGAACTTCTCTCGCTCCGTGATCAGATCATTAAGATTAATGTTCCACGCCTGAGTATGCTCATTTGTTTTACACTTCGACCCCTGGGCTCTATGATCCGCTTATCCGACACGCTAACCGCTATGTGACATCCAACCAATGAATTGCGGCTCACGATAAATACAAGGGTTTAGAAAGATCTAAATTAGGTCTTGAAAACAGCGATGGGTAGCGCACTACTGTGTAGTTTTGTGAAGCGCAAAAACTGGAACTTTTGAAATGATCAAATATGACAGAGCTATGTGAAGCCTAGGTTGAACACATACATTCTTTTTATAGGGCCCAGCCTGACCAGGTGGTTAAGGCACTCTAATCGTGATTCAAGGGTCGCGTGTTCGAATCCCCGTCACACCAAATATGCTAGCCCTTTCAGCCTGAGGCGTTATAATGTGCTGTCAATCCCACAATTCGTTGGTAAAAGAGTAGCCCAAGAGTTGGCAGAGGGTGGTGATGACTAGGTGCTATCCCTCTAGTCTTACACTGCTAAATTAGGGACGGCTAGTGCAAATAGCCCTCTTGTAGCTTTACGCGAAATTTAAAAAGAAACAAACTTTTAAGAAAGATAAATTCGACGATCTTTCAAACGTCGTAACAAAATAAAAGACTTATTGGTTAACCTTCAAAATGATAACCACATTCTAGAGGTTAATCTGTACCACTATATTCTAGAATCCGTGTTTCCGTTGTAACTGGGACCTGCATGGACTGGTAGTGAGGATATTTGACTCGTAATCTAAGGGTCGCGGGTTCGAATTCACCAGACATGCTCACCCTTTTAGCCGTCGGGGCGTTATAATGGGATGGTCAATCTCACTATTCTTTGGTAAAATAGTAGCTCAAGAGTTGTCGGTGTTTGGTAATGACTAGATGCCTTTCTTCCAGCCATACACTACTGAGATACAGACGGCTAGCACAGACAGTTCAAATGTAGCTTTTGCGCGAACTTAAAAAAAAACTAAAAAAAAAGGAAAAAATAATCTTATATAATTTACAATCTTTCTCAGTGTCAATAGAGCCAAATCTGTCAAGCCATTACTTCTTAGCACCGTAATATCCTTCGTATCAAGTTACTGAGAAGGATTTCGAACAGACTATAATCAAGAATAACTTGGAGAAACTAAGTGGGACATATGATCTGAATGGTATACGGTCCAGTTTCCCTGAATATGTTTCTCACGAAAACAATCTGTAACTTCGTAGTGTGGCCAAAAGTTTGTGGTTTCTCGTCAACTTGTGACCATTGTTCATTAAATTGTAAACTTTACCAACAGATAAGTCCAGCTTCATCGCCATGACTTTCTCAATGGGAATGTTTTCTTTTCCTTACTGTAGCCTTCATTTAGTAGACAGAAGCCTAGTTCTAAATTGAGTTGGATTGTGGTTTCGAAGACTTGTAGTATGAGTTTTTCTATTCTCCTGTAAGGATTCACTGTTTTTCAAATCGTTTTTTTCTCTCTTTTTTTCCATATATCGTTGATACGTTTCGTTACAAATATTTGTTGTGGAAAGCAGCTCTTTAGAAATGCAATCAAATACTAAATACGCTGCTGGCCAAAATCTTGAGGCCAATGAACATAAAAAACAATATGCATTTTGCGTTGACTCAACCATCTATTTGAGTAGAGCTTCGAAAGATGAAAATAAGAAAAGGGAAAATAAAAATAAAAAACTTTTTAGCATTTAATAGGGAAATTATGAACACTATGAAATTAACTTAAATACTAGCCGGTCAAAAGTTTAAGACCACACTAAAACGAAGCGTTAATCGATAAACACGTAACGAAATTTAGTCATTTGTGTTCAAGCACTAGCGTTGTCAGCATCTTCCACTGACATCTACTGAGATTGGGCGTAATGAAACTGCTATTGCAAATTCCTTAAAAGACCCTGAGGGATACGGAACGAGAATTTTAAGTGGTCGGCCCAAGAAAATTTCGTTGGGTTGTCCAGCAAGACACCAGTCGATCGTCGAACCAGATTAAGGCCCTTACGGACACAGAATGCAGCTCAAGAACAATAAGACAACATCTGCGAGAGAAAGGCTTTAAAAACCGTAAATATCATTCACACCATGAAACAGCTCGGTTAAACTTTACTGAGAGTCACCAAACATGGGTCGTAGAAAAGTGGAAGAAGGTTTTGTGCTCTGATGAGAAAAAAAATAACCTGATGGTCCAAATGGCTTCCAACATTACTGGCACGGTAAGGATATATCCCACCGGAGACATTTTCTATACGATACAGTGGAGGAGATTCCATTATTATCTGGGGTGCTTTTTCCTTCCATGGAACAATGGAGCATCAGGTTATACAGGGGCGTCAAACAGCAGCTGACTATATTGGCATGTTGAAGGGAGCATCCTCATTGACTGAAGGGCCTCGCTTGTGTGGAAATGACTGGATCTTTCAGCAGGACAACGCTGCAATGCACAATGCCCGCAGGAGACTTTTCATGGCGAATAACGTGATTCCTTTGGACCATCCAGCGTGTTCGCCCAAACTAAACCCCATTGAAAATGTTTGGGGTGGATGACAAGGGAAGTCTTTAGAAATATATGATCTTCGTGAAGTCATCTTCACCACTTGGAATAATATTCCAGTCAGCCTTCTGCAAACGTTTATATGGACCATGCCAAAGCGAATGTTTGAAGTTATTCGCAATGACTGTCGTACAACTCACCAATGAGACCTCTTGTTAAGTACTTCCTACCCTGTTAAGGACGTCTTTTTGGTACGGTTTTAAACTTTTGACCAGTTGGTATTTACGCTAATTTTATAGTGTTCACATTTTCCCTATTAAATGCTAAAAAAAGGATTTTATTTTTAATTTCCCCTTTTCTTATTTTCATCTTTCGAAACTCTACTCAGGTAAGTGTTTGAGTCTAACAACGCAAAATCCATATTTTTTCTTTATGGTCATTGACTTCAAGATTTTGGCTTGTAGTGTATGTCGCCAGTGGCTCGTACATGAGTCGAATTTGAAGCGACATCTTGTTGTATTAATATACACAAATACTTCATGGAAAACGAATTTATCCCTCTGCCGAAACGAATGAGTTTTCATTTTACGTGTTACATAACATAATATAAAATCGGTAAAATATATCTTTTTTTAGCAACACAGGACTAGGCCAAAAAATATCTCTAGTCAGTTCTTTGATTAAATGTCATGCATAACGTAACACCGTTTCAAATAAAATATTGTGATTGTTCATTTTCTTCCAAGAGTTTGCTACCCTGTCAGATCACCAGCAAATCTTAGAACTTATAATACAAAAAAATTAGGTTTTGATACTTGTATTGGATCCAGCACAGATAGCTTATTGTACTAAACAAAAAAAAACATTGTTTAAGAACACACATGAATAATACATGGTTTCACGACATTTTGCAGCCGTAATTTTGCACCCGACTCTTGGCAGCCAACAATTTGACAGCCGAGTTCGTTGGCAGCGGACAATTTCGCACCCAGGAAAATTGGCAGTGGATGATTACCCAGCCAAGCAGTACATAGTTAAGTTATGGTGTTGTTCATGATGTTACTAATGTTAACTTTACAACAAATTAACATTAATTTGAAAATTGACGTCACTGTTAAACCTGGAAAAGAACATATAAAATGTCTGCGTTTACTGTTAGAACTTCAACCATAGTCTTCTCGTTAAACTTTCATTGATTTATTTTGAAACAGTTTCAAACAGCACAGTAACTTACGTAACATTAAACAGAGGAAAGCCGAAGTCATGCAACAATGGATACGTTTAATATATATGTAAAAACAGCTCGTTTGGGTTGAGAAAATTTTTACTTCAACCCAAACGAGCCGTTTTTACATATATATTTTTCTACAAGTGGGTTCTCTCGACATCACGGAATAGATACGTTTATTTATTCGATAAGGGTAGCAAGAAGAACAATCAGGTAACTTTTTACATGTGTGAAACTTACAGAACTTTGCACTGCCCAGTGCGGATTCATGTCCGAGACGATACAGTCAAAGCTCGCCTCAAGGAGCACAGCCATGAACCCGATGGACCCAAGGAAGAAGGCAAAGTACGAGACTTTAAATCAAAGAGTCCAACGTATGGTTAATGAATATCAAGAATATTTAATTCCTTCGAGGAATTAGCTACTGGTTTAAACTGTGAAGAGATGTGGCAGCATGGCTGTATGATTTTGACTGTGAATAAATGTGGCTATATGGCTGTATGATATATGAGTCTTTTTTCTTAAACTGTAATGTTGATGTAAATACTCGGCTGGGTAATCATCCGCTGCCAATTTTCCTGGGTGCGAAATTGTCCGCTGCCAACGAACTCGGCTGTCAAATTGTTGGCTAACAATAGTCGGGTGCGAAATTGCAGCTGCGAAATGTCGGGATACCATAATACATAATGCCGGTAAATCGATTAACATCGTCCTTTTGGAGTTTATATATTAACAATACTAGCAGTCATAAATCTATCCAAATGCAACAGAGCCCAGGATATGAGGAAATCTGGGATGAAAGACAAGTTAAATTAATGTGAAAATAAACAGTTTAATGACCAACATATATCATATTTTGTTTACATCTTATTTTATATATATTATTATTATTTCAATTCCTTACATTCAGCTACTAAATTTATTTATTTATAGCTAGTTATTTTTTCATTTTTTTTTTCATATTATTTTCCTTTCATTTCCTTATATTTATAGACACTTCTTAATTATTTGATTTTGTCTTCTAATTATATAAAATTAATTAATGAGGAGTGAAAAATTATAGAAAAGATTTTGTCTTCCTCTCTCCATACTAGAGATTGAGACCTTGACCCTCCTATTTCAACACCTACGTGAGACTTGTAAGTAGAGATTAAATGTGATACAAAATCTATACCGTATTTTTGTTGAATCCTATATTTATAGACACTTCTTATTCTATGATACCTTTCCGTTCTGTTATTACAACACTTTGCATTTTTGTATTTTCAACACTTATTATTATTATTTCAATTCCTTACATTCAGCTACTAAATTTATTTATTTATAGCTAGTTATTTTTTTATTTAGACTATAAAATTCTGTTGTTTTTTTTGGAATTTCGCACAAAGCTACTCGAGGGCTATCTGTGCTAGCCGTCCCTAATTTAGCAGTGTAAGACAGCTAGTCATCACCACCCACCGCCAACTCTTGGGCTATTCTTTTACCAACGAATAGTGGGATTGACCGTCACTTTATAACGCCCCCATGGCTGGGAGGGCGAGCATGTTTGGTACGACGCGGACGCGAACCCGCGAACCTCGGATTACGAGTCGCATGCCTCACGCGCTTGGCCATACTGGGCCTTATAAAATTATATAAAATTAATTAATGAGGAGTGAAAAATTATAGAAAAGATTTTGTCTTCCTCTCTCCATACTAGAGATTGAGACCTTGACCCTCCTATTTCAACACCTACGTGAGACTTGTAAGTAGAGATTAAATGTGATACAAAATCTATACCGTATTTTTGTTGAATCCTATATTTATAGACACTTCTTATTCTATGATACCTTTCCGTTCTGTTATTACAACACTTTGCATTTTTGTATTTTCAACACTTGTTTTTAGGTTATATGTATAACACAAACACACACATCCTTAGATATAGTAAAGACTATAACTTCAATTTTGACTTCCTTATGCTTGTGACATTTTATAACAAAGAAATAATTTTTGCTTTATGAACCATTTTTACCTCATCAAATTACCACCCAAACTTCTCGAAGTTCGAACATATTTTGAAGAAAAATTTAAATTTTGGTAACTGTTTCTACATCAATAGGTTGACACTCAAATTCCTCAAAGTTCGAACACTTTTCCAAGAAATATTTTTAGCTTTATTACAACTTAACAGATTAACACCTAGAAGTTCATACCTAGCACAAGACGTCAAGTTGTCCTTGTTTGTACTGGTATTGTAGAATCTAAGCTTTTTTCTAGGTTTTTAACATTCATAAAATAATATGTCTGACTAATTTGCGAGGAATCATTAAACCTTAATTTCAACACTTTGATTTCCCCTCATAATGGTAGACTGAACATTTTGTTCATACATACTGCTGTATTAACCAATCTATTCTTGTTTTAATGAATCGGTGGGCCTGAGACTGGGTCGGTTTTAATTTCCTCCCAAAATGGTCGATTGCTACATCCTGTTCAGACATACCGCTGAAATAAACGTCCTCTTTGTGTTCTCAATCAACATTAAACATGCGTGTCAAAATAACCTGTTTAACATTTCCTTTGTATGCTAACGTTTTACACTTATGTTGAAACTTGACAATCTCTGTAGATTCTTCAAAACTTGTTCCTAATACTTTATAATTTTAGTTAAAAATAATACGGATGTGAGAACGTTATTTTCTAATTTTAGATTGAAATCGTTTCCTGATGGACTTTAAAATTTCAAATTTTATATCAATACATTGTTGTTCTGGAAAAAAAAACGTTTTCAGTATAAATACTATACAGGAAGTACTAAATAGAGTATTATTGTGTAACAGCAGGAATACCAGATGAATATAAAGTTACGTTTCTTCATTTGAAAGTGGAATTCACAAACTACATTCTATGTTTGGAAGTGTTTAAAGTTAGCACAAAATTATGTCTCACTATGTGTTATTGCGACTAATATATTAACTACTGTGTTTTCTTTTGTTTTTTTAAACAAGTGTTGAATTTCGCTCAAAGAAACGCAAGAGCTATCTTCGCTAACTGTACATAATTTTGAAGTGGAGGCTGGAGGGAAGTCAGCATCACCTTAATCTATCTCTTGCTTCACCTCTTTGGTAACGAAAAGTGGGATTGACCATTACATTATAATGGCCAGCGACTAAAAGGACGAGGATGTTCAGTGAGGAGATTCGAACCCGTGAATCACAAGTTGTGGGCTCTAACCACCAGGCGATGTCAGTAGTATGAAAAACACAACAATGAACTGTTACTATGATAAACTTAGAATAAAACAAAATAAAAGCAAGATGAAGATATATTGTTTCGTTGTATAGTTTAATATATTTTTTTCATAAATTATTTAGACTGACTGTTGAAATAAACCATTTCCAGTGCAAAAAGTATTATTCTAATAAATCGTAAAACCAGACGAGATAAAACAGTCTTTAAACGTGTCATGACCTAGCAAATATTATTTTTAGAAACGAATTGCATGAAGGTACAGAATAATGGAAAGCGCAATGGAGAAGCTGCTAACAGATAAAGAGAAAGACAATTATAACTGATAGGCGTACGAAGCACCTATACTGATGTGATTCGAAGATACAGACACAGACGAGAATCTTGTTTATGGACTGTCACTGGTACAGTCATTGTTCTTTACACAGTTTTCTAACTTCTTCTATCCTCCTACTAGACCTACTGTATTCCTTCTTATAAACGTATTCGCTAAAGGACTTACAGACCTGAAGCAAATCACTTAACCCACCACCGTGAAAATTTATATCCTAACTCCGGCTTCAAATGGCGTTCGATATCCGGGAGGTAAGCACGTGAGAGTGGAAGAAGCAGCAGAACCTCGGCCCCTATAACGCTAGCGACCGTTTTTCTAGCTTTTCCTTGATCCTTCGGCTGAGTGGGCCTGATGGCCTTTCGTAAGACAGCCGATCGAGGAGCATTACGTTCTTATTTACGGCAATTAGGGATAACGCCCGAAAACATGGTCCCCAGATGTACGACGAGTCCGTTCCTTCTTTTATTGCACTCGACAAAACAGAATCGATGAAGCTCGATTTGTCACAGAATCCGCGTGCGAGGGAAGTTAAGGTTTTATGTTGGCTCGTCTACTTTTTTTTTTTATCCTGTTCGAGTCAGTTCTTTGTTTAGGAAAATCTCAAGGCTGACGAGGTCTCTATCACAACTTTCAAAGCAACATTTTAAAACAGCCACAGGCTTTCATATTAAAACACTTGATAACGTTTTAAAACTATTGTGTATGTATTTATAATCTATAGAAGTTATCTCTAAAGCAATGTTTATTATATATTTCTACGTTCAACTTAGAGCGGAAAAGAAGGTAGAAAAAAAAAGAAAAGAAATAAAGGTGGAAGTTTTATACCCTTCATTAGAGTCCGGCTCAAGCTGCACAAAGTCCGCCATCTCTTAGGCTATTCATTACCAATAATGGTATTGCCCGTTATGTTATAACGTCCTTACGGCTGAAATGGTGAGGATATGAAAGGAATTCGAACTTACGATCTGCAATTTGCGAGTCGTGCGCCAAAACCACCAGATTATCCTTTACGCATTTTGAATTAATCTACAACAATGAATTAATAGTTCTTTCATGCGAAATGTTTTATTGTAATCCCGGAAATACAGTAAAATAACTATTTCAAAGTTGTTTAAATATTAATAGAATAGAATTAAAGTGAACAGCTAAAAATAGGTATACTCAAATCTCATTAAAATTCAAATATTAGTAAATATAATATAGACTAAAGGGTTACTTACAACCGTGAAACTTGGAGATAGGCTACATCCTGGTGTCAACACCATATATCAGATTAAAGCTTCAAAGTGATATTTGGGATGTGTGTTAATGTACCTTTATATTTTACTGAGATGTTGTGTTGTGTTTAGTTTTACGCATTCTAATTATACAAATACTTGAACGAGGGAGCGGTTAACAATTTCGTACACTTTAAGTATTTGAAATATATATTTATATAAAACTGAATTAGGAACGTAGGCAGACTCAATATTTATACTTCGTACATATTTATACTACAAACATAATTTCATTTTTTTTGCTATACAAAACTTATATAGTGATGCTAAATTTCTGTTTTGTGTACCTTCATGTTTTGATAGCCTTAGATTCAGAGTTAAGAGTATGTTTTATTTCATGTCCATCGATCGTGGATTTAGAGAAAGCTGTAAATCAGGTAATAAGCTCTCTGGTACACTTGGCGTTTCTGTTTAAGGGTTTTCGGAATTATCCTGTTCAAAATCCTCATCTACACTACATATATGATAATACTAGTAACCAAAACTCATTCATTTGCTAATGATTCTGGGTATTACGAGGAGCAAGATGTTTAAACGTTTCTATTATAGTTTTACAACACTGTAGCTGTATATAAATCATGGCGAAACGTCCAGAAATGACATAAGTTTTGATAACAAACATAATGAGGAATAAAATAAGATACTTGAATCAACTAGATGCAGTTCCCTGGTTGTAGAAGATTGTACAGCGTTATTCACCAACTCAGAGGAACAGTGTAGAGCTGACACTGTAAAGGAGGAGAAGAAAAATAAAAAAGACTACAATAACAGTCGATGTTATTGGACATGAATTATGCAGTAATTGAGGCCATTTGGTGGAAAACGGTGTTTTGTTAGCTCATCGAGTTACACACTAAGTGAATGTGTGCGGTCAGAAGTAGCGAGGGCAACTGGTGAGGAGAAACCTGCTAGTCACGTGACCCACGTCCGGCCATCCGAAACCTTCGCACAATGAGGGTGTTTGCAGCGGGCGTTACGTTGTATTATGTGTTTGGAGATCTCATTTGGACAATAGATCCGATTCTCTATGACATCTCGCGCGGCGCGTGTGAAAAATAGAGGCTATTACTTGCGAAAGAGCTGTCCCTTAGGGCCGCGCCGACTGCAGAGGTGGAGAACCAATTACCAGCTTGAGCTTCCAATAGGATGCCCTATCACTCTTAACGAAGGGTGACGGCTGAACGCTGCTCCAACTGCTGGTCACTTGGGATCTCGTGAAACTCCGAGGTGCACCAACTAATACGTAGTGTTTAGTAACTGTATCATAGGAATATCGTGACGCATCTTTATATATATATATATATGTATGATACAATCTGCTAACTAGAGTGTAAAACAAGATCCATTTTTCTGTTGGTGCTGACATTAATTTAAAGATAAAAAAAATCTGAAAAAATTAAAGAAGATTTGAGAGCGCGTTATATATATCTTATATATGAAACTAAATATATATATATATTATATTGATCAAAACTCGCGAAAAGGCCTATCTAGTTTATCTAGAAGAACATTTAAAACAACAACAACAAAAACTACTTGTATTTTGAAAGGAATGATTTAATTGCATAATAATATATATTATTTATCTATATTATCTATATAAAATATCATCTTTAATCTTAAGTTTGTGTTATTTTAATTTTTATCTTGCTCAGATGTTTTTTTTTAGACTTGAAGCAAACAATAAAGAAACAAATAAAAGCAACTGAAAGAGTATTATATAACTTGTCTGAGATTCGTGTAATATTAGATCAATACAGACTTTATTATACGTAGTAACAGCCAGATGATGTTATTTCGTTTTTATTTTAAGAACATTTCTTTCGTATTGAAATGCCACTGTATTTACTTGTTCGTATTTCGGTGTTAGACGTCTAACAGACGAATGAAGTGTTTATAGTTAGAACAGAAGTTGGTGCTGTAGAGTCATTTAAAGTAATTAAAATACCTTGAAAAGAGTAAAAGGGCCCCGGCATGGCGAGGTGGTTAGGGAACTCGACACGTAATCTAAGGGTTGCGGGTTCTAATCCTCGTCACACCAAACATGCTCGTTGTTTAAGTGGTAGGAACGTTACAATATGACCGTCAATCTCACTATTCGTTGGTAAAAGAATTGGCGGTGGGTGGTCACGACTAGCTGCCTTGGTTTTACACTACAGATAGCCCTTATGTGGCTTTGCGCGAAATTCAAAAACAAGCAAAAGCATAACATATATAAGAAGAATGAGTGAATTATGATGATGAAAAATGCCACGTGTGTTGTTTATTCCTGGCTAGCAACAGATTCGTAGAGGAATACCGTTCTTTAGAGACAGGTTGTACCTTACTAAAGAGAAATCTACGTTGATGGATCTTTTTAATGTTTTATCAATTTGATTTTGGGTTACTCTTTTATTTTTGAATATATAAATTGATTATTCCACAAGAACACACTCAGTCAAAATATTTAGAGAGAAAAAAAACATATTTCACAAGCACCTAAGAAATATATTTTAATATTTGAAGGGTCGGTTTTAAATATTTTGAATACATAAAGTAACAAATTTGCAGTATACAAAATAAGGATTCTTTATGTCTGGTGGCGACACTATTGAAGGACGTGGCAAAATTTTCTTGTTTCTTATGCCACTAAATTTAAAGATTTGTAACGGATTGGTTTGTTTTAATCTCTAACCTGCTGCATTGTCATTATAATACAGTTTGCTTTCAGACTGTGAGTAAGCTGTATGGTTAACACACTTTGTTTCTAATTGGAAATAAGTTGCATAGTTAATACAGTTCGTTTTCTGAGTGAGATTAATGTAATAACTGTAGTTAAAATCAATGTCTCAATAAAATCTGTAATTTAAATTCTTGCTAACTTTTCTATCTATCTGCTTATTTCTTCACTTTATTTCACTCTATTTTTACCTGTACTCGATTTTCTATTTATCTAAGGATTAATTTTTACAGCCTTCAGTATTTGAAGTTTTGTATGTCTTTCTCACCCCACACATATCTCTCTCTCTGGTGTTAGGGAGCTACGTTATTTCCTGACATCTATCCTATATCCTTTACCTCATCGGACATATAACACCACTAGCAACATCTGCCAAGTCAAGCAGTAGTCAATAGCGGGAGTCCAATAATCGCCTTGATGAATAGTCATTGAGAACAAATTGGCTAGTGTACCGCCCGCACGCCTCGCAATCTGACACGGGCTCTGCGCTCGAAATGATTGGCTTATTCGCTGGCGAGCTCCGAACAGCCTTTCATTTCCAAGCTCAACGCTTCTCTAACCCCAGTAATTTCACGCAATTTGTCTCCAAAACCCGGAACGGCAACGTCGTTAATTGGCTCAGAGTGCTTCGTAATTTGAAAATAAAATATCCGAGTGAAACCAGCCCTGTAATGGGCTTAAAGTCGAGTCGGTTGAGATCCTTGAGAAATGGATAGAAATAGGGTTGTGTTATCCCATGCTACTATATATCGGTCAATAGATTTCCAATGTAATGTCTCGAATCAAAAGACAGTAGAGTGATAACTGTAGATCTGCGTTTTTGGTTTAACGCAAAAAAAAAAAGAGAAAAGAGTTAATTCGAATTTGTTGTAGCAATTCCCTGCTTTTAAATTATGAGTGTTTGTATATATATCATACTTTGATAAGTTTTATCTGAAACAAATCATAATAAATTACCTCAGAAATCACAGAACGAAAATCAACAAAACTATTCTATTAAAAAAAAGTGACATATTGATTTTCATAAAATTTATTATTATATGATGAGGTAAAGGTTTCTTGAATATTTTATTTTTTTTAGAATTAAGTAAAGTAAGGATTTAGAGATAATTATTATAACTTAGTTATATCAAGACTTTTGTAATACTAATAATTCGTAACATAGAAATCACGGACATACAAACATAACACTATTATACAAAGTTATATATTTGTAATATGTACACAGACCTAAGTATTGTACAAATGATGTTTTGATTTATGAGAAATCAGCACAAATATTGCACTTGAAGAGCTGATCTTGTATACGGCAGATATATTTAAAATAATCCGATAAAAGATTGTAGCTTTAGCATAATTCAAAAAGGAAAATTATAATTGGATTGCATGTTTTAAACTAGTGATCTAACAAATACGACATTTCGTAAAATACGACTATAACTATAAGTTTCATCTTCTCAATTAAGATTGGTGTATCTAGCTTGCTTTACTTTGTTTTATAAGATTGTATCTAGCTTGCTTTACTTTATTTTATAAGATTGTATCTAGCTTGCTTTACTTTGTTTTATAAGATTGTATCTAGCTTGCTTTACTTTATTTTATAAGATTGTATCTAGCTTGCTTTACTTTATTTTATAAGATTGTATCTAGCAGACTGATTTGATTTGGAACGATTATTTATCACTTTATATTACAGTAATCAGTCACACTCATAAAGATTACAGATCTGTCTGAAAGAAATTGATGAGCTTTAACCATCAGTATCACCTTTACCTCAGACACGTGGTCTATCTAAAAGAGCTTGTTCTTTAACCGTGACGAATTTTAGCCATCAAAATCACCATTACCTCAAACACGTGGTCTATCTAATAGAACTCGTTGTTAACAGTGATGAAATTTAATCATCATTACCTCAGGCACGAAGTCTGTTTAAGAAATCTTATTCATTGACAGTGGTCTGTCTAAAGAAGCTAGTTTTTAGTTGTTACAATGTCTTTAATCGTTACGATCTTATATATGTTACTTCAGACAGAAATATTTAGTTGTGGGTAGTGACCACTGTGGAAGATATGTGGACAATAGTTTTTATAACAAGAAAATAGCATTATTTAGTAAAAAACAGTTAAACTTTTAATTGGTCTGTTAATAGCTTAGAGAAAGAGAGATAAAATAAAGAGATAAAATCACACAATCACTAAATTAGCACTGATAGATTAAACTATTAAATTTTTCCTGAATCGAGACAAGTCAATAGTGAGCAATGTCACCTAGAAGACATTTATATATAAGAGTAGGAAAACATTACAACAGGATTTATTGTTTCTCTTATAAGAACAAGTTTCGTCGTGGCTGTATACATTATCGTTAGCTAACGTCGTAAAGAGTAACTGGTCATTATAGACTTTAATATGATTGGTGTAATAAATAACGTTGTCACTGTGATAGAGTAAGCAACGTTAAATTTAACAGAGAAAACATAGTTGTAAGAAACATAAAGGTTTTGTTTACAGTACACTCAATTGCATCAAATACGTTGAAGGACTGCGAAGAAATTATAGTTTCGTTCTTCATGTATTTTTTTCATCAGTCGATGTAATCCACGAAGACAGACGGAAAAGAACTAATTACTTGTTGCGACTGAAAAAAAAAATAGTTTGCACGAAACCTTAATCTGGGAAACTTCCTGAAGTGCAAGAAAAACAGGAACGGTTATGGTTAAAAATGTCAGCATCCAAGAACAGTCTAGTTGAAAAGACTTCCATGCATCTCATTGAGCAGGGTTTGGAAGTCACCATCTTGACAAATTTCCTGCCATCCGTGACGGTTGATTGAGCAAAAATGCTACTGACGATCACTGTTCCTTCCCGCTTCGACCAATAAAACTGCCGGAGTCGGCCCACGTGTTGGCTGAGGTCCACATTCCTAGGTTTTAATGAAGCAAAGTGTCGCTCGTTTAACCATCGTTGGCAGTTCAATTAGACGATGAAAAATGTATTTCCGCGTAATTTGATGAGATATATCTGCGTAACGGAGATCGGTAGTCTCCAACCCATTCTAATAAAAAGATCGTCACACAATATTGTTAGCTTTATTGTGTTTAGTTTCGCAAAGGCTTCTAAAAGTGTGTATACAAGCTTTTTCTCTTAATCACCAGAGTGCTCAAACCTCAACTTAAAAGAACGGTCCTTAAATTAGGCAGGAACAATTCTTTAAATTATTATTAACTCAAATGACTCAAAGTTTTAGCCAAGGAATGTTTGCTATGTGGTATATGTCGATAAAAGCATAACTGAGAATGAGAGGGGGGTATTATCTCTATCAAAAAATGTATAGCTGAAGTAATCTTCAGAGGCATATAAGTATGCATTTAGAAAAAACACAGTTTAGAATAAGGGGGCAGGGAGACAAAGGGAATAATGGAAACCCAATAGAGTTTTTTATATACATTCTGGTACCGAGATAAATCCTAAGAGAATATGACTTCACAAATACAAATTTTCACACTTTAATTGTTTTCTCAGTACGTATAAGCGTACAAATGTGTATTTTTCATATTCTAGGTATTTTTCAATAACTTTATGTGTA
This sequence comes from Carcinoscorpius rotundicauda, assembly GCA_011833715.1. Lineage (NCBI taxonomy): Eukaryota > Metazoa > Arthropoda > Merostomata > Xiphosura > Limulidae > Carcinoscorpius > Carcinoscorpius rotundicauda. The sequence continues at coordinate 126,206,548 of CM022391.1, read as the reverse complement.
TCTGTATGCTTCTTATAGCAAATCTACATTGGTCTATCTGCTTAGCCCACAAAGGGGATCGTATTCCTGATTTTAGTTTTGTAAACCCGTAGAATTACTTCAATAATTATAGGTGTATTAATATAAATATTTACACATTATATAATTCCTGAGAAAATTCACAAACACAACTAATCATTTAGAGATTTGAGCGCATAACTTGAGATTTTCATACTCTAGATAGTTTCTCAAGGAATGTGGATCCAAATAAGTAAATATTCACACTGCATATAAATCAAGAGGACATTTCAGTGAAAAATAAAAATAATATTTTTTTACGCTCTAGACAGTTCTTTAGAAAATATCGGTGTTATCATAATTTCAATAATTTCTCAGAGAATTCTTTCACACAAAACACACATTTTCATACTTTAGATGATAATTTTTCATGGAATTTCTGAAGAGCTATCTGCGCTACTCGTTCTTTATTTAGCAGTGTAAGACTAGAGGGAAGGCAACTAGTCAACACCACCTACCACCAACTCTTGGGCTACTTTTTTATCAACGAATAGCAGGATTGACCGTAACTTTATAACGCCCCCCCAGCTGAAAGGACGAACATGTTTGGTGCGATAGGGAATCGAACCCGCGACCCTCAGATTACGAGTTGAGTGCCACCAGGCCATGCCGGGCCCTTATGGAGTAGAATGATATACAATAAGTTTTTTCAATTATTCATGTTTGAATTTCAAGAATAATTTTTTAGGTTTTTTTTTAGAACGTTGTTAATGTTCGTATCAGTAAATATGCATATATTTGTTAGTTAAAATGTTACTTTATTTTCCAATAGAACACAGATAACTTAAGTTTTATTATTATAATTTTGAAATTTTAGCCCACAGGATTATATAACATGTTAACCACAAAGCTACAACAAGGGCTATCTGTTCTCTGTCAATCATGGGAATCAAAACCGGGTTTCTGGCTCACAAATTCACTACCACGTCACTGGGGAGCTGCCAGAGAATGAAATGCTAACTGTAAGCAAACAATGCATCGAACAACCTCTACTTATGATACATTGATTTTAAATACATTATGTACGTAATTAATATTATTGACTAAGACTTATTAACGTGGTCATTGGCCAAACGTTGTTTCAGGTTACTATGCTGGACAACGTTCGTATTCTGTTGTTGGAAGACAACTATCAAATTTTATTTATGTTGTTTGTGATCAAAATGTTCAAATACATGAACTAAGGGAATCACAAGAGCTCTTTTAATCCGATATCCAGTTGTGCTCAGTTCCTGTGGTATACGATTTATGACAATCTAAGCTTTCTAATTATACACGATAACGTTTGTATAAAAGTTGTGTTTAAAATGTCTTTGGAAAAAATAGAACAACGCTTTTATATCTAGATTAGACATCATATTTGAAAACGTGGAATGGAGGATGTAGGAAACACATAGGTTGCTAACGCAACTGTTTAGACAAGACATCGTATTTGAAGAACGCAGAATAAAGGTTGTGGGAAACACACAAGTTGCTGAGGTAACCATTTAGATTAGATGTCATATTTGAAGAACGCTGAATGAAGTATGTAGAAAACACACAGGTCACTAAGGTCACCGTTTAGATTAGACATCATATTTATATAGTTCTATATTCACAAGATGTGTGAGAATTTTTAAGGTGTACAAGTTTCTAGTTTAAGATTAGTTTAATTGTTATGTGTCATTAGAGTCAGTGATCTTGCAGGGACTTACATGAATATCGCAGGTTTTGTAACTCACAACGGACTTTATAAACTAGGGACGATATGAGATTAGAAATGTAGTTTATTCGTATATTTTACTGAGACAATAATTGTATACTATGCCTAAAATACTTCAATTTGTATTACATATGTTATTAGGAAAGCTAAAGAATAACGCAACGTTGCAACCTCTGAAATGTGAAAATATACATTTCTTAAAAGGTTGATAATCACTGGAATTCTACTTCAAGCTAATGCCCCTCTGTATCTACACAATAAACAATACTAAGTGAAGTAAACCTTACCTTGTTGATCCCATATAGTTTTACAATAAATTTATAAGTTACTATTCACCTTAAGGAAACCTGACATTGTTGATCAAAAGAATAAATGTGAGTTACTATTACGTGAAGTGAATCTCATTTTGTTATAAAACGTAATTCATCCTATTTTTCAGGTCCCCTAAAAGTCATATCTAATTATGAGTATAACGTTATACGTGGGATACTTTCTTGTTAAACTAACTAAAACTTGCCATGGTTTCCTTCGATATGAAATAATACTGACTCATTCTGGTTTTACCTTGGAGTACTATGGTCGTCAGATGTTCTCGTAATTCTAATAGGTTAATTTTTCTTAGCCCCATTTTAAGTGACTACAGAGGGTTTCGTTTGCAAGTACTCCAGAACAGTGAAACAAATACTACAGAGGGTTTCGTTTACAAGTTCTCCAGAGCAGTAAAACAAATACGATCTTCTTTCTTAACTCTACATCCGGGTCAATGGTTGAAATGCCACTTATCCTTTACGTTTCTATATTTTTCATCCACCGTTTTACCCAGTTACGTCTCATTCTAAGTTTGTCTTTGAAACTGTGGTGTACATTAAGAAAAGGATAATTTCCAAACTTTTTTTGGCTAGGTTGGAGTCTTATGACGATGTCAACACTCAAGGTACAAATTTAAAACAGTTCTGAACATCAATTAGAAGAATGTCACTTGAAATCCTTTGTTTAAGTTTCGATAGTTGTTTCAAAAACTTGTGTTGATACACCAGTCATACACGTTGTTACACATACAAACATGAAATAATTTATATGATCTGATACATACATAAACACAAAATAATTTATATGACTTGATACACACAGAAACATAGAATAGTTTGTGCTCTGATGCATAAACATAGAATAGTTTCTATGAGTTGAGAAACACAAACATACAATAGTTTTAATACACACATCAGCGTATAATAATTTATAAGATTTAATAAATACACACAAACATCAAATAATTTATATGATTTGATACACATAAAAACATAGAAAAATGTATATGATATGATAAGCACACAAACACAGATTAACTTTTTGATTTGATAAACACATAAACATAGAATAGTTTCTGGGCTCTGACACACACGTAAACAGAAGAGTTTCTGTTGTTGATAAACACGCAAAACAGAATAGTTTTTATGATCTGATACACATAGGAACATGGAATAGCTTTTGTGCTCTGATACACATGTAAACATAGAATATTTTCTATGACGTGATAAACACACAAACATACAGCAGTTTCTACACATATAAACATAGAATGATTTATACGACCTGATGAAAATACAAACATAGAATAGTTTATATGCTGATCGAAACAAGTTTTATATTTTTTACTTCAGAAATCCCCCCACGAATCTACTAGTATTATGATAGTTTTGTTATACAGGTCATATCAACTTCAGTTATTAGATAAACTGTTGATTGTAGAACTTAAAAGACATTTTAGTTTTTATTCTTGTTTCTTCTTACACCTGGCGGAGATCAATTTACTTTTAAGTTTTGTTTATTGAAATGAAGTCTGTATTATCCTGTCAACAGGCTGTCCTGGCCTGTCACGCTGGATACATTTTGTTGAAAGAAACAATGGTAATTGGTTGTACATGTGGACTTGGAACTGACAGAAAGTTGGTATACATTCCCGGTCGTCACAGACAGCTATAATGGTTTAATAGAAGGAACAATATTTGTATACCAAATAGAAGTATTAGTTATGCAACGTATCTTGAAAAGGTTGAGGGAAGCGGGAAAGAGAATACTATTATTTTTAATAGTATAAATTGAATTCAGATTCTTCAATAGAATAATTGATTTAATCTACGTTTCGTAAAGATGTGAGTAGTTAGGCTTAGTTTGTTTGTTTCGAATTAAGCATAAAGTTAGGCTTGGATCTAAGTTTGTGTAAAAAAAATACATGAAGTGTCTTAGACAGTAAAAAGTAAATCAGCTTTAAAATGGAAATTTTCTCTTAATTCCAACCGATTTGAAAATTATTTGTACGACCAGAAATGGAATAAATGTCACAAAGAATCACATTATTGTGTACAACCTCTGAGAATTGCAAAAGATTATAAAGACACAGTTACGGATATTTACATATAGGGTTACTTTAATAGCTTTTTTCCTAGATATATTATTATTTATTTTAACGATATGATATATCGATATTTCACTCAACTTTTATTTATTTAAACTATTTATTTATTTTGCTTACCATATCAACGTACATTTCAACGTACATTTTTTTCTCTATTTTTATGGATCTTTAATGAAAAAGATACTTTGATAATCAGTAACTCTGAGCATAAGTTAACCAAAGAAAGATAAGTTGGACCCATATCATAATAGCAAGTATGAAGTTCTCCTAAACCAGTATAACCCAATAACACACGTTGATCAAAGTGTAGATTGTGTTTCAAAACGTCTTGTATAGGTATTAAAACTTTTATTGATAAGCAGGGAACAATGTTTCGACCTGAAGATGACCTAGGAAAATTGAAGTGTTGTTCTCTCTTATCAATAAAAGTGTTAATACCCATACCAGCCGGTCTAAGATACATATTTATTTTAAGTTGGTTTTTCGTTACCAAGAAAATGTAAATTGAACTGGGTATCCCCTCAAGTTGGACTCCAAAATTAAACAATTTTCGAAATACCTAGGTTATGTGTTATTGTTCTCAGGATCTTAACTGTTTAACTGAGTCCTGAGATAAGGAGAAGATCTCGAAGTATCACCAGTACTGAGAAATATAAACGCAAACTTTTTAGTTTTTAAAAAACATGTATAAATGGAGATATCCATTTTAAGGTTTAACATGTTGTTTAACTTTATATCAAATTTAATACAAATAATTCAAGACTGCTGTAACTTAACTTGAAAATATTGTAAAAAGTTTAATTCCAAATAATTTTTGGTAAATCTAGTAGAATAATAATAATTATATTATTAACATTATTACAGGAACAATTAATTAAAAGTTTCATAATTTATACAGAATGTTTTATTTTCAATTTTCGAGAGGTGTGAAAAATGGCTAATTAATTGTCTCAAAGTTTTCACTAAACTTATCCTATTTCTGTCCTAGAAGTGTTTTATCGGGAGAACATGACGCTTGGATACTTTCCTTCACATCATTGGCATGGAATTGGAGAAGAAAAACATATGTTAATAAATTATGTTCAGTTACGGACGGTGTTTTTTCACAAGATAAATCAGTTGCTTTAGTGTCTAGAATACTTTATACCTCTACGATTTCTGGTTTGAACGAGTCTCTGATGGACTTTCTTAAATTTAGCTTTCTCAATCTAACGTACCACTTCACACTGAGCTTTTCCATTCACTTCGCCTTCCCCCCGTTGGTACAGGGATATGTCTGCGGACTTGCTTCTCTAGAAACCGAGTTTTGATACCAGTGGTGGACAGAGTGCATGTAGCCCATTGTGAGCTCTGTGATTAACTTCAAAGAAGCAAATGAACAAACAATCAAACCTTCTCATTTTCTGTATAAAACTGAGCTTGTTCCCCTGGTGAAAATTATTAGATGAAGATTTGTTCTCTGACGAACCTTATCAGTAAAATGTATGGTTCCTGATAATCAGTTTGTATTGGCCTTAAAACCGAAGTTGAAGACATTGATAATCGCATTGTTTAGTTATAGATAATCACTTTGTTTGGTTCAACAATATGTTTGGTTCCTGACATTAAAATTGTGTAGTTCTTGGAAATCAAATTTTATAGTTTATGACAATCGAAATATGTGATTTTTGATAATCAAATTGCGTGTTTCTTGATAATAAAATTGTGTAGTTCCTGACAACTATATTGTTTAATTCTTGATAAAAAGCATGTGTTGTTCCTAATAATAAAATTCCGTGGGCCTTGATAATAGAATTGTGTGTTTTTTGAAAATAAAATTGTTTGGTTCTTGATATTTAAATGGTGTTATTTTTTATAATGAAATTCGTGGTTCCTGATAACCAAATTGTGTGATTCTTAATCATTATATTGCGTAGTTCTTGATAATAAAATTTTGTGGTTTCTGAGTATACAAATATGTGGTTCTTTGCCACAATACTGTTTAATTTTATATGTTGAATATATGTGGCTCTTGATAACTAAATTGTATGATACCTGATAGTCGAATTGTATGATTTCTGATAATCATATTGTGTGATTTTTAATTATCATATTATTAGTTCTTGATAACAAAATTATGTTATTCCTGATAATTAAATTGTATGGATATAAATAATAAATTTGTCTTTCTTAATAATCATATTGTTTGATCCTTGTTAATCATATTGCTTTGTTCTCGATAAACAATATGTATTGTTTTTAAAAGTATGATTCTTTGGCTTTGACATCCATAATATATGTTTTACTACAATAAAATAGTGTTGTTCCTGATAATCAAATTTGTGGTTCTTAATGACCAAATTTTGCGGTTCACTGTAACTGTATTGCTTGACAATCACATTATGTGATTCATGATAAACATACTTGTGTTTCCTGATAAAATGATTGTTTGGTTCTTTTTAATCACATTGCTTGTTTCTTAATTACCAAAGTGATATGGTTATTGTTAATCAAATTGTGGTTCACAATAATCATATTGTATGGATATTGATAATAAACTGTTGTGGGTCCTACAGGGTGGTCGCTAGAAAAGCGGAAAATTTGTCAAACAGCTATTTATTTTTACAAAGAATAACTTTTACAAAGTTTTTTTAAAGGCATATGTTATATTACACTCATAGATGCTCAAAATTATTAAAATCATGCATTTTATTCATGATGTAAAGAAATCAAAATAGAAATGAGTAAGCACGCATTTTATTCATGATCTCATCTGAACCTAAATTTTCCGCTTTTCTAGCGACCACCCTGTATAATCATATTTTACAGTTCTTATAATCATTAGTTTTTATTGATAATCAAATGTTGCGGTTTCTGATAATCATATTGTTTTTTGATACCTAATACATAGCATTTATTTATTCTGATAACAAATTATTTGGTTCTTGACAATCAAAATTTATGACCCTTGACAATAAAATTTGTGTTTCTTGAAAATCAGATCGTGTTGGTCCTGATAATCAAATTGTATGGTTCTTGGTGATCAAAGTTTGTGGTTCTTGATAATGAGAATTTTTTATTCCTGATAATCTAAGCGTGTGTTTTTTAATAATAATAATGTGTGGGTATTTATAATTAAATCAAGTGATTTTTGATAATAAAATTGTGTGATTCTTAAATCATCAATTTTTGTGGTTCTTGGTAGTGTGTATTTCTTGATAATCAAATTATGTGTTTCTTGATATTGAAAGTATGTATTTCATGATATGTGTTTCTTGATAGTAAAATTCTTTGGTTCCTGATAATAATATCGTGCGGTTCTATTACTTCTCTGTCATACAAAGACATGAATTACTAAACTAAAGTGATTTATTCAGAAACTGTTTTCACAAGAGGGTTTTTGAAGGTAGAGAAAAGTAAACAAAAAGTACCTTTATTACATACGAATCAAAAGTGTTATCTGATATTTGTTCGACGTAAGTAGTGCCTGGTAAGCAAAAATTTTGGCTACGTAAGTGTTTCTCTTACGAGAATTTACAAAGAATATTTTGGCGTCTTGTTAATGTTTTAAAATATAGTATTTCTATTTCATCTACAACAATAACAGTTTGAAAGAATGAATTTTGTAAAAAAAATTTACAAGTAGCGTTGATAGTATTCTGTTCTGATAATGTCCGTCGTTGTCAACGGACAGAGATTATTTTTGGCAAAACAACGAGGAGTAATATTCTACATAAGTTTACCAAGATTCATTGAGATCCGATAACTTTTGGCTGAGCATAGCAAAATTCATGCGAGAATTCGGTTTATATGTTAACAAATTGAGAATATTATATTTTAGTGACCATGAAATTGACCCTTTGAAACTAGCCACTTTCAAGTTTGGTTGAAGTCAAAATATATAGCAACTTGCGTCCAAATTCATTCAGTTGTTTTCGAAAACCCTTGATGACAATCATGTACAAACTGGCCCGGCATGGTGAGGTGGTTAAGGTGCTCGACTCATAATCCCACCAATCTTTAGTAAAAGAGTAGCTCAAGAGTTGGCGATGGGTGGTGACAAGTAGCTGCCTTCTTTATAGTCTTGCACTGCTAGATTAGAGACGGCTAGCACAAATAGCCCTCGTGTAGCTTTGAGCGAAATTCAAAAACCAAAACCAAATGTACAAACTTTGATGACATGAATTTGACAGCGGGAAAGAACTTAAACTAAGCCAGAGTAGTGCCATGACGCTACGAGGTAGTACCATATTTGGAGATACAGGAATTTCCGTTTACACGAGCTTTCCGAATGCCAAGATGCTGTGTAACAAAACTGTTACATTAAATATATATTTCACATTTTTTTTATATAGTACTTTAATGTTGTTGTAGTAATAAATGTCGTAGTAGAAAGTTAACTACGCAAGATTTCTGTTACGATGACACCGAGGTTTTCGACAACACATGTTATATGCACCATAGATTAGTACCTTTATCGTATTTATTAACTAATTTAGTACGTTTATCGTGTGTGTTCATTACTGACAAACAATAAAACAAAGTGGTTTTTAAGACACATATTTACCAAAGTATATACATATGTATGTATTGGTATATGTGTGTTAATAACATACAAACTTTACCTATGTGTTAATATTATACAAACACTATACATGTGTATGTTAATATTATACAAACACTATTCGTGTATGTGTTTATATTATACAAACTCTATACATTTGTTAATACTATACGAACTCTATACATTTGTTAATACTATACAAACTCTATACATATGTGTGTTAATATTATACAAACACTATATGTGTGTGTTTTAATATTATACAATGTATAATCGTTTTGCCGCTGTTGACTCTTACGGTTGCAATTTAATATTTTTATTTTGTTTGAATAGTTCATTATATATATACCAATAAAAACAGGAGTTAAAAAAATATCATTGTAACAATTGATCACTGAACGTGTGTGTTTTGATTTTTGTCAAATGTTACGGTTCATCTGAAAATATTTCCTTTCATCTAAGTCATTGAGTTTTGACTTATTAAGGCAACCAAACAAACAAAGCAAACAAACACAGACTTTCTTTTCTAATGTCTTTAATAAACAAATCTATATTACATCAGTTTACACATTGGGAAGTATATGACCCATAGTTTACAAAACAAAATAAGTTGTTTCACCAAAAAAAGGTTTATATATATATATATATGTATATATATTCAGCTTAGAAAATGTCTTAAAAAGACAATATTAGATGATCGTTTAAATGGAGACCAGCGTTAATTAGGAATTATTCATTTTCTTTCAAAAAGGTCATAGAAGAGCTCCACCTGGTGATACGTGGCCTGGTACAAGCCTGAATTTCCAATACCATCAGCAACAAAGGGCTTACATTAGATATTCTAACACGAAACCTATCTGAAATACTTTCAATATCACTATTAAATGCCATTTACTATTCATCATGAAGTTCTTCAAGTCCTAGCTTGAAGACAGACAGACAGAAATGCACAGTTTATATGGATGGTGGAATCACCTTAAGTTAGGGAAGCAAGAGTGCATGGTGAAGCAATTGAAATGATCATCAGAAAGTAGGTTATCAAAGCTAGAGAACTGGAAATATTCCTGAATAAACACACTAAAGAAACACTCCACTAGCTCTTGAAGCTACGAACACGTTTCATGAACTGTGATTTTTCAAAATGACGGTCAAAGTTAATGTCAGTCTGTTCTTTAAATCATTTTATAAAGTACCAGCTATTTGAGCATGCGCATTAAAACAAAGATAAAGAATAGTCTATGAAATGGACTCACTAATGGCTAGTCACAGAATAAGTACTACTGCGATAAAGACATGTTAACGTCAGTTGGGTTGTACATCAACCTATAACCAAAGACACGTAGACGTCAGTTGGGTTGTACATCAATCAAAGACGGCCAATTCTTTTAGGAACTCCTATTTTAATAAATATCCGGAAGCTTCATATAACACTTTTTATATACGTTGATTTCGTATACGTACGTACAACATATACAGATGATTGGGTTGTGCTAACGCACGTGCTATGACTACCGTTGGGCGTTCTCCTTCGACTATATGTACTATAGCTTCGGCGTTCCATTGGGACTCGGAAATCTTCGTACGAAGGCCTTAAAGTACAAGCCTTCTATTCACTTTATTAATCTTTAAACTGAGTTGAAAAACAAGCGTTGTGTACACTGGAGCAAAGGTTGTTTTAATCCACATTTATTAGGCTTAAACTAGGCTTAACGAATTACATCAAATTTAGCATCCATGCTGAGATAAGAGTGAAACTTAATTATTGGACATCATATATAGTGTTAACGAAACTTCATTATGGGTAGACACCATATACGGTGTGAACATTAATGAGATCGGCCTAACTGACTGAGAATTCAGTGCAAGTACCTGGTAAAGAAGCAAAGCAAGATTTTGTATTTGAACTTGCCATCGAACTGCTTTATTTAAAGTTTACTCAAGAATATTCCGTTCTGTTTTTGTACTAATATTTCAAAATTAATTATGTAGAAACAAAACATTAATGGCGTTGTACATAATTACCCTAAAAGCTCTAAACGTTTAAACATCGTAATTCGAAATATACTGAAAATATGGCTTTCGACTTCCAAACCTAACAAACCTACACATATATTCTCAATACAGCATTTGAACTCGTAGCTTGCGAGGCACGTGTATTCCAAAAACACGTAATTCCAATACACATCGTGAGAGACACGGTACTATATTTATAAAGACAAAGATCTCGAAACTTCTTACAGGCCAGATCATGTTTTACGCTTTACAAACACTTCTGGAGAGAAAAGTGTTTTGTGTGTGCAGGCGGGTCGGGAGAAAGAAATAAGGTTTTAGAACAAGACCAGATACGTAAAAGTAGCTAGAAAAAGACTAACTCGTTTATACCTATATATTAGTAAAGAATTGAAACGCGGTTCCAATACTGTTTGCTGGCATTTTAGTAGCCGAAAAACTACGCTTTAACAACAACTGTTTCAGTCTTTCTTCAACCGTATCATTTTGATTTATTCGTGTTAACGATTTCGTACACTGCGAAACATTTTCACAGTAGATGAAATGTGTATATTAAAACCATCTAAATTTAGTCTATGAAACACGTAGTCTGAACGAAGTAAACATGTTAATTATTTAACTACTTTACTGGCAACGGAACACTTAGTGGATATTTCGTCACCCAGTTAACACAAACCAGCAAGAATACTGAGGCTTGAAGGTCCCTATTATTTCGTTTTGTTAATCGGTTTCTATAGTAACGGCCTAGTTTAAATAATACAAACATATCATCTTCATCAAAAGAGGGAAGGATCAACAACAGCCATTACCTGTAAGAACGTTCCTCATCGTTCGTTGTGGGACTTCCGCAGCCATACTTCGATAACCAGGGAAGAAAAACTGTCTGTCAAACTGTTCAAATTATTTGGCACCCAACTTGCAGTATATTGTCCGGCAAGAAGTTCTGACCGTTGACTCTTTTCAACTTAGAACTTCACCGATACAGCGAAAAAAACCCGTTAGGAGGCCCGTGGTTTTGTAGTTACGCAGGTAAAGACATATTTACACATGAATCATAAATAATTCATTGGGTTAACTGAGTTTACATTGCACCATAAAAATTTCCACGATCATCTCGCCTCGTTCACGAGCGGCCTAAATGTGAAAAGTACGGATGTGCCACTCCGAACTGCTGAGCCGCGGATGCGGGAGACAGCATAGCGTAGGGGAGACCGGCAGCGCCGGCTGCCGCGAGGTACGGGAACTGAGAGCCATAGAAAAGCCCAGCCGTGGCCTGTGGTTGATAGTGTGGCATGGCTGGGTACCCGTTGGAAAGATTACACGTGGAGGAGGGGGGTATCGTAGGGCTATTGGCGTCCATTCCTGGGTTCTGCTTCTTCCATTTGGTTCTCCGGTTTTGGAACCAGATTTTGACCTGGGTCTCGGTAAGTCTCAGCGACAGAGCGAGGTTTAAACGCTCACATACTGACAAATATCGAGTCGTTTTGAACTTGTTCTCGAGGGCCACTAGCTGTTCGTAAGTAAACGCAGTCCTAGCTCGGCGAGGTTTCCCCGCCTTGTTTTCACTCGTGGAGGTCTTCTTCTTCTTGCTGGATTTTGTTCCATCTTTGTCTCCTGATGGCAAACGGTCACCTTCTGACGTTCTGTCGCTATTGTCAGGCTGGTCATTCGATTCATTTTTAGCACTGGATACTCTTAATACTTCATTCTCTTGGTCAGTGTCCACTGTAAGAGTAAAGAACCATGGGCATTTTGAAATAATAAAAAGTTACTTAGCGACTTATAAAATAATCCACGGATCTCTTCAATATATTTAAATAAGTCCACGCGAAAAGAGAGAATTGTGATTGCTATTCAAAATTTGATTAGTTACTTATTTCTGACCAACGACATATAACACAAAGCACGGGCTAAATACCTTGGTCTGGGTAACAAGAACTCCATGTTCGACCAGTTTCAAAATTAAAAGATATTCTCTTTTAAATGAGTCAATGAACAGTTTTGTAACTTACTCTGTGGTTATGCTTTGTGAGGTCACAGCAAGGTGCTTATGTTGCTTAGAGCTAACATGTACATGTACGTTATTTATGATTTACATTTACTGTTGACGTGAAACGTGGTGCTCTTTTACCATTTATCGATGTTTCTACTTCAGAGTTTTGTGAATGCAAAATTTTTACACACTTTTCAACTGAAGTAGGTCTGAAAACAACCAGTTTATTAGTGCTTTTTTAACAAGTAAACTAATTTTCTGAGGCTGAGGGTAATCCAGAAACTAAATAATGTTGTTGTTGTTTTGAATTAAGCACAAAGCTACACAATGGGCTATCTGTGCTCTGCCCACCACGGGTATCGAAACCCGGATTTTAGCGTGTAAGTCCGCAGACATACCGCTGGGCCACTGGAGGCCAACTAAATAATGAGAAATCCAGAAAATTCGTAACGCACAGACAGTAAAATAGACTAACTGTGAATTTTTACCTCACAGATCCCCCGCTGGTACAGCGGTAAGTCTATGGATTTACAACAGTAAAATTAGAGATTCGATTACTCTCGGTGAACACAGCAGGTACTTGAACTAGTTTTGCTATAAGGAAACACACACACATTTTTCCTCTCTCGATAGATGTAATTGCAGTGAAGAAAAGAAACATCGTGTTTTTGTTTTGAATTTCACGCAAAATGTAAGACTAGAGGGAAGGCAATTAGTCAATACCACCCACCGCCAAATCTAGGGCTACTCTTGAACCAATGAATAGTAGAATTAACTGTCACATTATAACGTTCCCACGGCTGAAAGGGGGAGCATGTTTGGTGTAACGGGGATTCGAATCTGCGACCCTCAGATACAAATATAGCGCCCCCTAACCAGAAAAGAAAGAGTCCACGAATGATAACACAAAACAGTAAAAACCCAAAAACTAAAATAAACCATATAGGATCACATTTTAAAATAATAATAAATAGAATAAAAATAAAACATTCACTTTCCTAATTTTAGTAATGTGTGAAAGTGTAACACATTTAATCTTACATGGTTTCAGCATTAATTCTCATATAATCTGAAATCAAGAAAGTTCTAAAGTCACACAAGGTTACAGTATTTTTTTATATTAGGCCTCTTTCTTCACTGTTAATGGTAATTAAATAAACTTCAAAATGTGTAAAGCCTTTAATAGAAGATTTTAAATTGTGTACAAGTAAATGTTATTTAATCTAATTTCAATTATAACCTTTCTTGTGGTTATTACACCACATGATGATTATTCTAAATCTTAAATATATTCCGATAATTCCATAATCTTATCTATAATACATTACTTTATATAAAAGAGCACGATAGTCCTATCAGTAATGGAAAAGATACCCTTGTATACAAAAATGAGTGTGCACAGATCGAGATAATTCTAACAGTGATGAAAAAGATACCCTTGTCCACAAATATGAGGTTGCACAGGTCATGATAATTCTAAGTGTTATAAAAAAAAGATAATATTACATATGTCGTGTCCATTAATACGCAGAAGCTTTGAAACGTAAACCATAGCTGTACTATCAACATACCAGTGCTTTCATGCATGCATATCATATTTTCAGTTAATTAATTAACCTTCAAATGAAGGCCATAATTAGTTGATGCTGATACCTACAATGTTCCTGCTGTTTAAGGGTTAATGTCATTTAATAAAGTTGTCATATTTTAAGATATGTGAATATATGCTGAGGGTTAATCATTCTTTGTCTTAAAAAAACGATTCTCCGGGTTTGGTTTTTGTCCTTGGAACTTTTGTATTCCAATGTCGACCGAACCCATTCTGATGTCCATGATTGCGCCTATATCCTCCAACTCTCGAGTTTCCCTTGTAGCAAAATTTCTGAAAGGAAAGATAAATCATTTTCGGACATTTAGAAATTTTCCACAGCGATCTCAATTTTCAAAAAGTCCAAATCACAAATGTCCATTACAAGATTTTCATCGCAGTGACCTTTTGGGCCGGAAAGAATTCTTTCACCAACCTCGCGAATGGGGGCGTTATTTGGAATTACAAAGTAATTTGATTTTACAGCTTTCCTAAAGACACTAATGTGCAACTTTAAAGACAGTGATGTCAACTTCGAAACACTGTGCTACAGACCCCAACATCATTTAATAATTCTACATTATTCAAAATGCTGACTTTCCTATCTCTTATCATTTAATACTTTTACAACACAGATATTCTCAAAACGTCACGTCTTGCAATGGCAAGAATGTTCAGAAACTCCCTCTGTACCAAACCTATATATATAAAACGTGGCTTCCACGATGCTATGGCTCGCATCTTCGATGTCACACCAAGCAAGTACGTGAATCGTCGCTCTTATAAGGGGGGCACTGATCCTCTCTAGTTTTATATACTTTCTTTTCTAATTAATTTTGTGTATTTCTTTCTTGAAATTAAAAGAAAAACGTATAGTCTGTAAGGTATAAAATAAACTTATAAGTAAGCAGGTGGTCTTTTCGCGTTGGTTCTAGTGATTGTGAACCAATGAGAGGTTCAAACTCCATTTCTCTCAACATGAGAACCTTCTTGATACCAGATTTATTATAAGCAGTTGTTAGTTAGTTAATCTGTTGTTGTTGACTTAAAGTTTCTTAATGCTTAGCATAACCAATGACAAATATATCACATTTCTTTACATTGTAGCTTAACTGAAGTTGATTGTCACGAGTAAACCCAATTTTCTAGAATGGAAGAACACAAAGCTAGGACCTCCAGCATGGCCAAGTGGCATTTGATTCGTAATCTGAGGGTCGCGGGTTCGAATCCCAGTAACACCAAAACTGCCCGCCCTTTCAGCAGTGGGTGCATTATAATGCGATGGTCAATCACCTATTCATTGGTAAAAGAGTAGCCCAAGAGTTAGTTGTGGGTAGTGATGAGTAGCCACCTTCCATCTAGTCTTACACTGCTGAATTAGGGACGGCTAGCGCAGATAGTCCTCGTGTAACTTTGCGCGAAATTCAAAACAAAAACAAAACACAACACGAGAGACAATAGTTTGTATCTTATCAAAATAAAATAATAAAACATTGAACCCACAATTTTCTTAAAGGAAACATGGAAACATTAATCTTTATTTCCAAATTTAAAAAATCGTTTAGAAGGAACAAAGTTGCGAATGATATTTCATTGGAATTTAGAAACGATCTTCCACGTATTGCCCTTCGTCTAGAACTTTATCCACCACTGTCAATCCAGATCAGTCTGAAGACAAAAACGATTGTGTTACTGTTCGGTGCCACAGTTTCCCTAGTACCGACTTTTTATAGAGGACAGTAAGGTCAGCAGTCAGGTCAAATTCTTAAAAACTCATCATTGTTCTCTTCATGTGATCGTTCGCTTTCGAGACCTCTGCTTAAATAGACTAAGAAGTACAAAAGTCCATTGGAATTGCATTAAGAACTATACTAGTAACGAGTGCAAATTGAGTGCTGTAATTTTAAGTTATTCGACCATTTTTCTCGTGATTAAAAACAAAACAAATTAGAAACTCATAAACCAGTGATTTTTTTTGGTAAAATCTTGGTTTATCGTGTTTTAAATGGTACCGGAATTTAAGCCCAGCTTCATTATAATAGAAGTGGGGGTCAAAAGATTCTCTCTCGCAACACTTCGTGGGTAAGGATGTTAGTCAAGAATGATTTCAATCCTAATCGCAGCTGTGCAACTATGCCGTCTGCTCTAACAAAACATCGCAAGATTACATTCTCGGAATGCTAGGTGATTCAGTTATACATTGTTGAATAATGCCACAAAACGAATACGTTATTAACGAACTAATAATTCTACATGTCCTTTCATAGACAAGTATTGATGTGTTACTGTGAAGTAACCGGCATTTTGTCTAGAAAAACAAACAAACACAGGTGCTAAAATTGTTGCCCGTGACTCTTACAACTGCTAAATTAGGCACATCAAAAAGCTTCTAGTACGACACAACTAACAGTATTCAACTTATAAAGTCATTTATTTTAATTATTAGATATTATGAAGATGCCAGTGCATTTAAAACAATAACAATGTTAAAACCTACTAAAAATATCTATTGCTAAACTGTTGACCTAAGGCTGTTGTTAAAATAGTAATGCAGTAACAACAACAAAAACAATAAACAAACCATTTTGATATTACATTGTAAACGTCAGATATTAACTAGGACAACGGATTTAACATCGTTAAGCGTACTAAACATTCACTTTGAGCTGTCGGACTGAGGTTTACAACGTAGGAACTAATAGGGCTAAACCTAGTAAGTAATAACTTTAGAAAAACCCAGAAGAACGCATAATATTTCAACTATATTCAAGTTATAATTAAGTCACTCGAACTGAAAATACCAAGCCAGTACTAAAACTATGTTGTGATCAGAGAAAAGAAGTCAGACGATTCGTTATTATTGCTTTCAGGACGCTAGTCCATAACTGGAACAATAAATGAGTATGTTCCGAGCCACATACAACCTGTAACTTAAAAACGTCAAAATGTAGATAGAACAGTAAATATAACAAAAACAAATATAGTACATGAACAATAGCGGATCGAAGACATTTGTCTGTAATTATACATAGATCTAACATTTGTAAACCTGCAACAATACTTCTATTATTATATTGGAGACGTTACGATATATACAGAATGATAAGCCTTATTGTGTAAGCCTATTAGAAAACATTTAGTATGGGTTTGATCTAAAAGTGTTAAAACACTATTAAGTGTTTACTATAAGGTTCAAACATCACACAATAATCAAAACTTTGGTTCGAACAATTCCAACCTTACAATATCTTATACGTTTGATTAAATTTGTTAATGAACTTAACAGCGCTGTTTTTATAATACAATATCTATATTGTGATACCGAAGACGTTAAACTATAGCTATAATGATGGGTCTAACAATGCTATTCCTACTACAATATCTGTACTGATACCAATAGACATAACGATTGATCTAAAGGTGTTAATCTTATTAGAGCAACTACTTTAATTATCAGTCTTTAGCTTGAATGATGAATCGAACAATTTAAATTTTACTATAATACTTACACTACTATACTGTAGACGTCAGGTAGGTTCAAAAATACTTCCAGTGTTGGTTTAAAATTTTGGACATTGACTAGAGTTATGGTAGGAATAATAGAATATCTTCAATACTAATTCGATAGAGTGGAACTAAACCACCGGATATAACACGGTCAACCCTTAATTTTACAACCACTAATTTTTGAAGAAATTGCCCGACGGCTGAAAAGAGAAAGTTAGAAGTCATAAACGTATTTAAATCATTTCCATTTTCGATGTATGACGTCAAACTATAACTTGGATGATAGACCTATTAACACTTTAAACTGTTAATAGGATATCATATAATGATTTGATTGTAGACATCAGCCTGTAAACAAAACGATAGATTTAATAGTTTTAAATCAGAAAGAACATTTTATAATGATATGATTGAAGACATCAGGCTATAATGTATATCGATCGAGGTAACAGTCTTAAGACTAGTGGACTATTCTATAATTATTATATTGTAGACGTCAGACTATTATACAGAAATATAGAGATAACAGTCTTATGACTAATAGATATTTTTAAGTATTATATTATAGTCGTCGGACTATTATATAGAATGATAGGGATAACAGTCTTAAGTCTAGTAGAATATTTTATAATTATTTTATTGTAAACAACAGGCTATTATATAGAACAATAGAGATAATAGTCTTAAGTCTAAAAGGACATTTTATAATGATTTGATTGTTGACGTTAAGCTATCTTTAGACTAAAATAACGTCGCTACTTGTTCTTCATGTCTTAAAGTTAGTTTCACGAATGTTGAAATTCGAGGATATCGACTGAAATTTCAATTTCGCCATAAAGATAGAAGAGAAAATCCAAAACTAAAACTACTATTATCCAAATCGAGATGTATATAAAACCAACGTTGTTTGTCGATAAAAGATGTCTGTAATTCGTATTCTTTACGACCTTCAAAACCCTAGAAAATAATTACACCTAAATCAAAACCAATTGTAGGGAAACTTGTTTTCAGACTCGCTTCGGTTTCCTCTTGCACAAACAATAGGATATTTCAGCTGAGCTAAACTTCAATTTAGGTAGCACGTTTTTCTCGATAGTACAACAGTACATTCACGCTGTTGATACAGGGTAGAAGCTGTTATGCGTATTGGTTAAACGGTTTCAGCAAATAAGTTTGAGCTTCTTAAACGCCTTAACACAAACAGATGTTTCTCAACATTTAATATTTCTTCTCTATAATGAGATATAAGTTTGTGTATGTTGTAATTAGTTTTGCTATTGTTTTATCTTTTGCTAACTATATGCAGCGCCCAGAGAGAAGTTTAGCATTAGGGTATTAAACTGTTTTGTTTTTTTTAAACAACTGGACTCGAAACAAAATTTCTGAGTTACACTCCAGTCGCACCAGTTCTACTCGGCTACAGATCAAAATAAGATATGCAATAATTATACAAAGTAAACTTATCAAATATTTATTTCTATTTCTAAGTGTTACCTCTCGAGGGATCTGGCAAGGCCAGGTGGTTCAGGGACTCAACTCGTAATCCGAGGGTCATGTGTTTGAATGCTCGCTCCTTCAGCCGTGAAAGCGTTATAATATGATGGTAAAGCCCACTAACCGTTGTTAAAAGAGTAGCCCAAGAGTGAGTTGATGGTGGGGGATGATGACTAGGTGCCCTACCTCTAGTCTTACACTGCTAAATTAGGGATGACCAGCGCAGATGGCCTTCATGTAGCTTTTTTTTGGCACGAAATTCAAAAGAAACCACACCAAATCTCTTGAGGCAACGCAGTAAAAACACAACTCGTAGTCTTTACGAAATTGACAAAACATAAAAAACAACAGCCAGAATTATATATGAATGGCACACTACTCCAGACTGCCCCATTGGCAAAATTTTCAGGTTTAACCTATAATTCAAAATTAACTTGGATCAATCATGTGAACGAAATTAAAAATAAAGTCTGGCGGAGAACTAACTATGTTGGGAGTCTAACTGGTAAAAACAGTGGAGAATCTACAGATAACATACTAAAAATCCATAAAATATATGTTAGTCCAATAACAGATTGTGCAGCTTGAATATGAATAACTGTAAGCGATAAAATAATTAAAACCAAACTACAAACACTCCAAATCACACTCCTCATAACTGCATACAGAGTTTCAAGAACTATATCATCTCAATTCATTCACAAATATTCGAACATACCAACCGTACCAGATAGACTCCTACAGAGTACAATAATGTACTTCGATAAGAACTGGATGAAAAACGAATTACTATGTGAACTAAACAGATACCTCATACATGATGAAACTAGTCCTAAATATCTCTTTCCAGTTAATTTATATTTTAAACATAAAAATAAATAAATACATAAATAAAAATAATAATAAATATTAATTAATAAAAAGTGCCACCAACAAACTTGGCGTTCTGCTGATACAGCAAAATAACAACCAAGTATGAGCCACAATACATGAAAAGGATCAGAATAATATTCAGTTCTACAATTACAAATACCAATACGGCAAGAACATTCGTACGGGGAGAAGGAAGAGGTCATAGAGAACCTGACCCTCCAGGGGATGAACGTTTCTTACCCAAACACCGAGAGAGAGAGAGATCCAGACATCATTAAATAGGACAAAATGTATAAGTGAAAGAAGTGATACGTAACCTTACTTTCTAGAGGTTTCCACGTTAAGGGGATTATTTCGCAATAATAGAAAATGAGCTGTTACCGTTTATTTTAAACGAGCAACAGACTTAGTTACTTATTTATTCGAAACTTCATCAGTTATTACATAAAACTGGTAACTTGTTTACATAATTTATTAGACCTGCCATTTTACTGCCACGTGTAGTTGTAATTACACCTAAATTACCTTAACCACGTGGGAAATAAATATGATATGAATTATGCCATTTTAACACATAAAACTGGTGCAAAATAAATCATTATTAAAATGTCGGTTTGTGTCGTTAATAAACGAATTTAATTACTGCACAAAGTGAGTCATTTTTTTCAGTGATAAGTCGTTATAACAAGTCTGTTAAGAGATAAGTCACTATAACACGTGAGTCCGTCTAGTGACAAACAGTTGTAGTGAATGTGTTAAGAGATAACTTACTATAATAAGCAAGTTTGATGAGAGATATTTCGGTTTGTAACGAAAAGAGTATATAAATAAAAAGGGCCTAATGAGAAACAGGTCACTATAATATATCTGTTACGTGATAACTCACTATAGCAGATTATTCATTCTGAATGAAGTACATCACCACTGTAATAAGGTCATTATAATATGTCTGTTACGTGATAACTCGCCGCAGCAGACTATTCATTCTGGATGAAGTGTATCACCACTGTAATACAGGTCACTATAATATGTCTGTTACGTGATAACTCACCGCAGCAGACTATTCATTCTGGATGAAGTGCATAACCACTGAAATACAGGCTGCTTTAACAAACAAGCTAGATGCAAGTTTAGTGACTGTAGCAAATAACCATGACGTAATACAGATAACTTTAAGAAACAAGAGTAATGTAAGTTTAGTCACTATGACAAATACCCCTGACGTAATACAGGTGACTTTAAGAAACAAGCATAATGCTAGTTGCTATGACAATAACCGTAATGTAATACAGGTGACTTTAACAAACATGCCGAATAAAAGTTTAGTCACTGTAACTATGTAAGGCCGGTCAACTGAACCAGTGAATCTGGTGTAAATTAGGTTTTTTAAAGTTGTTCACATATTCAAATAAAGAAACGCAAAATAAAATAAGTTGAAACATTGAATACCTTTATCTTTCAAACTTCCGACAGTAATCTACTGTGAACTGACAAGTAACAAAATGAAACATTAGAATCCATGCTGCATTGGCACCGCGAGACAAAAACACCACAAGAAGGTTGATGCCAGTAGTCACGGGAACGTTATTATATATGGGCTTGGAAAACAAATAACAGCTTATAATAAGCGTTTTATTTGTTGGATTATTCTGAACATTTGTGTAGAAGATTATAAATAGATAAAGACAGTTCAAAAGAACGGCGATTTCTTGTTTATATAGTAAAAAAAAATATTTTGTTTCAGACTGCAGGCCAATCTAAAATAAAACTATTTTTATTGTGTAATCCTTTGAAGTTGATAGTTTTACCTGTATTTAATTAATTAAAGAAACTACCTACTAGCGTGGCCACTTTTGCAAATTGTCACTATCAGTGGCTCGTCGTAAAGTGTGCAGACTTATAACGCAAGAAACCAGGATTCGATGCCCCTGGTGGGAACAGCAGGATAGGCCAATTCTTTAATTTTTTGTCAAAGTACAAACAAAACCACTCATTAATTATTGATTTAGTGTTTTGTTTAAAACCTCTTCCCTTGGATACTTTCTATAGATGGCGTTTTGTTTCTTTGTGGGGTTTTTGTGTATTGTTTTTATCTCACTTTTATCTCGAATTTTAAGAAATCTTGAGAGCAACCGGCCTTTAAAACACGTTACGCTTAGAGTAAGCTGTATTGTTTTTAGTGTTCACCAAGAGAATAATTAGGCAATAAAAATATTTACTGGCGAAGTAAAGAAACGACCAATCCGTTATGTTATCAAAAATAAGTTTCAGAATACGTCATTCAACAATAGACCTGCACTTGTTTCAGTGTTGTTCTACAACAGTTGTTCTCTTGACTAGTACATTTAATGCTGTTGCAGTGTCGCTTCAGTCTCATGCATCAGGTACAATAAACAACCGTCAAATAAAATATTTGGTTGAAGTGCTGTTATTATGAAGGAAGTTAGGTAATTGCAACAAATGAGTCGACGTAAGAATGGTCACTGGAAAAAGTGAGTTTGTAACGAGTTAAGTCATTATAACGAGAAACAGTGACTCAAAGTTAAATAAATGTTCGAGATCAAATTCATTTCAAATGAATAAACCTACAAAATTCTTCTAAACGTGGAACGTGCAAGGCGAAACGTTAAGTGTCGAACTAAACCAGAACAACAGTTTGGTATTATAACGTTGTTTATTACTAGTATTGAAATATCTTCTGTACACCAGTGTGCACTGCAGAAAGTAAATGAAAGGCTGTTTCTTATTTAAGCCTATTTAATGC
Organism: Carcinoscorpius rotundicauda; assembly: GCA_011833715.1. NCBI lineage: Eukaryota > Metazoa > Arthropoda > Merostomata > Xiphosura > Limulidae > Carcinoscorpius > Carcinoscorpius rotundicauda. Next base: position 126,183,601 of record CM022391.1, on the reverse strand, counting down.
AGAACACTTATTGGTGGTCAATAAAGTTAAGGAAGTAATAGTTTTAAAAAGAGAGAGTTATTTCTTTATCTGTTATACAATACAGAGCTTCTCATCTATGCTCTACCCACCCTGAGTATCGAAAGACAATTTTTAAGAGTTATAAACCCTTAAACAGGTGGGCTCTTGAGTAGGCGACCGATTCGTTCATTACTGTAAAAATGGAGTGAAAATTATTTCGGTTAATAACAATAATCCAATCAAACAGTGTCAGCGAACATAACAGTTTGTAGGTAAATGGAGAAAATTCTTACAAAATAATGCAACTAAATTCGTATTCCAAACATAACTGAAATAACAAAAATGAAATTATTTAGCAAGATAAGAATCCTTTTTTAAACAAAAAGGTTTGGTTTAACTCGTACTGCGAGTCGATAGTCCTAACAATCTAACGACTGTTAGATTCAGTACCAACAAAGGGAAACAGAAATCAGGTATTCAGTTCGAAAGCGTTTAATTAGCATAAACATATTTATTTATTATAACTTGACCAGTTAACAAGTAAAACAAATAGTTTACTAGTTGAGCTGAGGGGATAACCAGATAGCGAATTGCTCGACGTTCCCCCTTCCCCAAATATCATTGCAACTTATTTCTTAAAGCCATCAAATAACTTTCTCGGGTCGCTGTGTAATTTCAACAATGAATAAAGTGAATAAATGTTTTCAAACTTTCATAATTCAAATAACAGAAAACCTGATGTTTAACTTAAATAACAGAAAATACAGAAAACGGCACAACGACGTTTGTAAACAACTAATAATTAGTAAATGATTAGAACTTACTTCGAAAGGTTGTTGTTGTTGTTAAGAATTAAGCACAAAGCTGCATAATGGGCTATCTGTGCTCTGCCCACCACGGGTATCGAAACCCAGATTTTAGCGTGTAAGTCCGCAGACATACCGCTGAGCCACTGGGGAGCTACTTCGTAAGGAATCGCTAATTTGGTTTTTTAACCTAATCTTTTAAAAACTTAATTTAAAGGGTTAACACTGCAACTTAAAAAGTTGCCAACAACAATAAACAAACATAGTTTAATTGATTTTCACATTAACTGAATCAAATTATTTTGTCTAGTGAACAGATAATTTAAGTAACAAAAAGAAACAATTGGGAATTCTCAATAGCTGCGGCTCTTGAAATGATTGCAAGCAAGATTAGAGTAAATTAATTTTTGAGATCTTTTTAGTCGCAATATAGCAGCTCATGGGACGCCTCTTCATTGTTGTTGTAGTTTTTCTCGAGTACAAACGTTTAGGTCATAGCTCTTTCGTCTCTTGACCGATTTGATATCCAATTACAGTTTTGAACTAAGGGAGTTAAACCTTTTTGATTGATATATTTACCCACGCCCAAAGTTTCATAGAATTTCAATGTGAGGGTTGGCTGGTAGAAATCTCGATGAGTAATTAGATCTCAAATCGGTCAAGAGATGACGAAGTATGAGCTAAAAATTGTACTTAAAAAAAACAAAAACTTAGAGCCTTTAAACCACGACTAAAAATAAATTAAACCTGTCTAAAGCTAAACGCTAAAAATGACAAATGATATTTGTTGAACTGATATCATAACTAAGTATTAAAAAACAAGTAAACATAATTTGATTAGTAAGCGTTTTTAATGGTGCTAGATTATAACTCAGCTAGTAAAAAAGGAGAGAACCAACAACAAATAATTTAATTGGTTAACTACGTAACTGAACTTGCAAAACTTTATGAATACCATGTTGTTAAAAATTGTCAATGATTTTCTCAATGTTTTATTCTTATGAAGTGAAGGGTGTCTTTAGGGAAGCCGTCTTTGTTCTTATTTTATTCTAGAACTTTACGGATAATAACATTCAACCATTTGTGACCCAGCTTACCTCCTTCAGCTAAATCCAGCCTTCTACTTCTGTTAGAGGCCATTACGCTTTCTTGAATGTAAATGTACAACCACTTGTGACTCAGTTTATGCCATGCCTTTATATTCATGCCTTTACTTGAGTTATCGTGCAGGTAGGACTGAACTGATATATTTACGCATGCTCACTTGAGCTGAATATACGTCATTCAGTTATAAATGCTCGTACGTACACGTGTATCCAAGTTCATAGACAGGTACTTCTATACAAATGCACATTATGTTTTAGGTAACAAAGTGTAGGAATCTGTTTATAATAGATATAGTGAGTAAAAGGAAAAGTCTAAAACTGATCAATTATAAATCCATTTAACGTATCTTTTCTTATTCTTCAAGGGATGAAACGTGTATCTAAAACTTCCTTTTTTATAGATTACGACCTCTCAGTGTTTCATGTGCTGATGTTTTCCACGATTATCATACATAAACAGATAATAGCAATGAAATATAAAAAGCCTAATTGTCTTGCTAAGTGTAGAAACGTATGTTTAAAAATAGTAATACGATTATTATAATATCAAATTGAACACAACTCGAAATTTACACTTAACATATAATTAGCAGAATTAACCTTCTATGAGTAAATATCAGTCTATATTTCATGACATGCCATTTCTAAATGGCTACTCTTAATCACATCCACAACTTGAGGTGTGGATCATGTACAGCTGTATTTTGTGGGTTCGAACCTTTAACCTTCTGATCTGTAGAGTTCTACAACTGGCCTACGTGAATATAAACGCTGACGTTTTGAGCGTTAAGAAATATAAGTATTTAAAAGCAATACCAACCTTAATATAAGTTACAAATTAAAAACTTACTTTTTTACACAATGTAAAAAATGAATATGAATGTAGTTAGTGCTTTTAAATATTCGCCATATCTAAGTAAGCGATAAAGAATAAATTGATCGTACAGTAGGGAATACTGTATCCAGAGAACATTCGTATCATACTATTAAACCAGTTATAATCCAGAGAACCTTTATATCTTACTATTAAACCAGTGATAATCCAGCGAACTTTTATATCACACTATTAAATCAGTTATAATCTACAAAGCCTTTTTATTATTCCATAAAACCTGTTATAGTCCAAAGAACCCTCATTTCATGCCAAAAAAAATTATAATTGAAAGAACTATTATATCATAACAAAATAAACTGTTACAATCCAAATAGCTCTTATATTTTACCATAAAACTTGTTATAATTCAAAGAACCCTCATATTATACCATAAAACCTGCTATAATCCAAAGAACCATCATTTCATACAAAAAACATATTATAATCGAAAGAACTATTATACCATACTATAAAAACCTGTTATAATCGAAAGAACCCTTATATCATTCCAAAACAATCTGTTATAAAGTAAAGAACTCCTAAATCATACCATAAAACCTATTTTAATCCAAAGAACCCTCATACCATATAAAAACTGTTATAATTCAAAGGACCCTTATATCATACCACAAAAAGCTCTATCTTCAGCTGTTATAAACATGATGTATCCTTATTTTGTGAAGACCACAAATTATTTTGCCTGGCGTGTTTATGTTTCTAAAGCCTCTAGCTTGGTCGTACATAATACATCTACAAGTCTCTACACATCAACACTTGTTTTATCCGGATTGCTTACAATAAATATGCCCAGTGTTTCCAAATGTACATGGAATTGAAGTTTTGGTCACCAAAGTGAATACAGTTTGTTAAGCCTAACGGAGGGTTCAGTGTTTAGAATGAGTCGAACATCAGTAGTCGTTTGTTTCCAGAAAAAGTTGATCATGTTCAATAAAGAAAATTTTTCCGATATCGACTTTTACAGATCGTGTTAGGCTCGGATTTGACGTGTCTGTACAACACATGAAACTTCTAACGAGCATTTCTCTCTAAAAAACATCTTTAGAACAAAATCGTCGAAGTGTTGTAAGTCTGAAGTAATATAGTAGTAATTTGAGTAAGAAATAATATACAATACACGGAACACACTAAATATAAGTGAAAGTTAATACGTGAAAGATATCTGTCTCTAGTGATAAGAGGCAGTTTGTGAACGAAAATACCTTCAAGTGTACCTATGGAATTAATTAATTCATTACACACAAACTATATTTCTTGTAAAACAATGATATACAAGGCACATCAGTTTTATTATATCTGTGTAAAACAATAATATACAACACACACTAGATTTACTGTATCTGTGTAAAAAATTTAAACTACAACTAAACAACAATGTACTCGCTTTGGAAAACATCCATATGTTTACTGTATGTATGTATAATACAGCATTGAAGGATTAAGAAATTTAGATAGATTTTACTCTAAATGCGTAACACAGTAAAACAAGCACATAAAAGACAGATGATAGATAAGATAACGAATATGAAATACACCAAAATAAGCAAAGGCGCGTGCAGATCGATTTTTTACTTGTGTGCAACACAGCTTATAGTGCTAATGAACAGACAGGCATGTGTGTAACAGCAAAGTGAACATATGTACAGATAACTTTATTGTACGTTAATCAAGACGCGCAAAAATACCAATATAAAAGAAGGCGTTTCGCGTGAGAACGTTGCTCTTTCTGATTAGAAAATTTCACTTCAATAAACTGACGATAAAGCGTGAATTGTTGTTAAGGTTATTTCTAAAACACAGAAATGACCTGTACTGAACAATATTTAACACGCTCTGATATTTATAAGTATCTTTTTCATGAGCGATGAGAGCTGTCCACGTGTTAGTAACATGACTGATATATAACAGTTTAAAGCTGATTTTAATCGCGAAATAAACAAGTCATTGGAGTCCTCCGTATGCGTTTCAGATCCATTCACAATTATTCATTTATGTCAGTATTCAAGCTGCTAGATGTGCATTACACATATGACATCAAATATCTAAATTTCACGTTCGAAATTATCGGGTTCACCTTCTTTAGAGAGATTACTAGCATTATGTGTCACAGTTTATCTTCTTTATACAAAGCTATCGTATGGCAGTTTAGAACATGCTAAACACATAACGGAAACTCTAGACCCTGTATAGAAAAGCACTGGCAATATAATACATGAAGTACGTACATAAACATTAAGTTTGGAAACTTAATGGACTATAAATGCCTGTTAAAAGGAGACAACGTTTCAATTTTCCTTTTCTTTTAACGGGCAGTTGCAGTCCATCAACTTTCTCAAACCTACAGTGTCTACTTTGCAACAACGTGTACATAAACAGATTACATACTATCTGGTCACAGAGAACTTGCTACTACAAAACGTGAATTGGGCAAGATACACAAACGTGATACGATACAGCTACTAAGCACAAGATAGAAAATCGAGCATGTAAATTGGATACAATACCGTCCACATGCTGTTCAGCATCATCTCCATCTTCCTCCTCCAGTTCCGAGTCCGTGTGGATTGCTGGGAACCAATGTAAATGGGAGCTGGACGTTCCCCTAAACTTAGTGGGATCTAAGATATCGTCTACAGAGAAAGGTGTCATTGTGTGCGGATTACGAGGCTGTGGCCTAGTTCGCTTTGCTTCGGCCAGTTCTTGAGCCGATTGGCTACGAGTGGCGTCCACTTTGTGTGCAAGTGGACTAGCACTATCTGAGTTTGCTCCTTTCTGCTGACCAAAACTTAGTGTTAGGTCCATACTCTCTGAAGAGGACACTCTTTGATCTGGTTGTAGCGTTCGACCAGTTGTCTGGCCAAAACCGGCTCGTGCGTGAGGACTCGCCAACGTCATGTGGTCAGCGTCTTGACCCGTCTGCATCTGACTCTAAGCTGTGAGTATGAGGCACCCACGTGCCCTGACGATCGACTGGTGATGCTTGAAGGCTTGTCTGCAGACAATACAGGGTCTCGCTGGTTGGCTGCTCGTTAGCCTTCCATGCGTCGTGACGTCACTAAGTTGTTGTCGGAGGCGGGAAGTCGCCCGCACGCTTCCACAACCGTGCTTCGATCATAGTAATTGGTCGACAAATTAATTGACAGCTGAAACGATACGCGTCACTATTGTTAATTTAAGCCATTAACGCCTTCCAAACAACTAGTTATCTGTGACTCAGACCGGAAAAGGGGGATAGTTTCTGAGCATGTAAGTCCTTTAATAACGGGGCTAGAATACATTTGGACTTTCAGAATGTTCAGATTTCTATTTGAAATAAATAATCGCACACTTGAATCAATTATTATGATTATTCTCTTTGTGTGCTTGTCTTGAGTACAAACGTTAACGTCCATTATTTTAAACCGACCGTTAAAAGCTAAGGAATAATCTCTAACATAAAGTATAACTTATATTTTACACTCGTATATTTAACACTTAAGCCAAACTGTATACTACCGATTATTGGTCTCAAGTTTCTCTTTGTCTGAAATCTAACCTGTCAGAGTAAAATAATCATTGAAACCCAATCTCTAACAATGACACTTCGAAGTAATTTGACTGTAACAGCATGCATTCTTTAAACTTAAATCTCGCCTTTAAGACTGTACAATTAAAAGTAATGCAAATGTAACAATACACTATTCATTGAAACCGAATCTTTAACACTTTCAAATATCTGTAATTAAATCCTATTCTTTAACGATTCAAAGTAATTAACCTTTTATTAAAACCAAATTTACCACTCAAAGACCTGTAACAGCACATTTTCCACTTGCACTTTAGACTCTTATAGTGCAATATCCAAAAAATCTAACTTGTGGTGTGTTTTTTGTTGTAGTAAACATCTCAGATTAATTCATTTTCTGAATGTATTGAAACGAGATTTCGTAACGTAACTGTTTAGCTACACGAGCATCGTGTACAAGGTTATTGAAGTACGCTAAAAAGAAACTTCGACGTTTCAAACCTTCTTACAGACCTGAAACGCTTATGTTACTTCAAGAATGCTTTCGTCCGAAGCGTTGAAATATTTCTACTTCTTGTTTTGAGTGGTATACCCCAACGCTGCCTCCTTGTTAAAACAAAATGCGGTTTCGAACTGTTTTCATGTCGCTTTACTGGTAAGCTTTATCTGTCTCTCTGTAAATTATTAGGTGTAGTGCTAGAGGCCGTTTTCACTTGTCTCATACGTCGTTTCGAGCTGGGTTTTTTTTTTCGGACTAACCTCTTCCCTGAAGACCCTTCACTAAATTCTGGTTAAGAAGTTAGCAGGCAGGATCACACACAAAAGTTGTAACGTTTTACTTAAACAACAACTAGAACCAAAATTAAACCAATAAAAAGGAACACCTTTATATTAACCCCTATATTAATTAATAATCTAACATCCACCTGCAACACCCTCTACAATTCCTTACCCGTTTATACTCTCGTCCCTAAGATGTGTGTCCGTCAATGGTCATATTCAAGATGACCTAGGAAGGTCAAAACGTTGTTCTCTCTTTATCAATAAAAGTGTTATCACCCATACCAGCCCTTCTGAGATACGCTACAACTTCTTAATGATGAGAAACCTACTTGAAATAAAAATGTAACGGCTGGTACGGGTATTAACACTTTTCTTGATAAGGAGAAAACCATTCCAGTCATTCTGAGATACATTTTTATTTCAAGTGAGTTCCTCGTTATCAAGAAAAGTTGTAACAGTTTGCAAACGAAACCCAAAACGCGATTTGGAATAGATCACTCTTCTCGTACAACAGAATAAAAAAAATCCTTTGAAATATGTGGCTAACCTGTTGTCTTCTTAAGCTCCTTCAGTAACATACGGCTCGGCATAGCCAGGTGGTTAGGGCACTCGACTCGCAATCCGAAGGTTGCGTCTTCGAATCCCTATTACATCACACATGCTCGCTCTTTCAACTGTGGAGACGTTATAACGTTCAGTCAATTCCACTATTCGTTGGTAAAAGAGTAGCCCAAGAGTTGAGGGTGATGACTAGTTGCATTCTCTCTGGTCTTTCACTGCAAAATTAGGAACGGCTAGCGCAGATAGCCCTTGAGTAGCTTTGCAGGAAATTAAAACCAGTAACATACTTTACGTTAAGATTGTTAACTATTACCATACAGATTTGAGGCCCTTTGTTTTCTGTGTTTCTCGATTTTTTTTACCAGTTGTTTTCGGTTTGAACAGAAATTAAATCATTTTGTTGGTTTTGTATTTGACTATATTGCATTTTTCTGCGACATTTTTAAACCACTGGCTCTGATAAAAAACACACAAAAAATTATTGTTTCTATTGTTAAAACTTGAAAGAAACCCAGTTTATTCTGGCATCATTTCCCCTTGCTTTTATCTAGAGTCACTCTGACCCTTTTAAAAAATAACAAAAATATATTAATTGTTACAATTAATACACAGGAAAATCTTACGTATGTTATTTGTTAGCATTTACATTAAATATTAGCACCTTGGTAGTCAGAGTCTGTTACCATAGGTTTCATCTATTGTGTGTTCATGTTTCATGTTGATGTCTGTTACTGTACGTTTTTCTCTATTGTGTGTTCATGTTCCGAGTCGTTATCTATTACTGTAGGTTTCATCTATTGTGTGTTAATGGCGTTGTCTGTTACCGCAGGTTTCATCTTTGGTATTTTCATGTCTGTTATAATAGGTTTTTTCTATTGTAAGTTCGTGTTTCATTTTGGTGTCTGTTATTGTAGGTTTCATGTATTGTATTGTTAATGTCTGTTACTGTATGTTTCATGTATTGTATTGTTAATGTCTGTTACTGTATGTTTCATGTATTGTATTGTTAATGTCTGTTACTGTATGTTTCATGTATTGTATTGTTAATGTCTGTTACTGTATGTTTCATGTATTGTATTGTTAATGTCTGTTACTGTATGTTTCATTATTGTATTGTTAATGTCTGTTACTGTATGTTTCAACTATTGTATATTAATGTTCCATGTCAGTATCTGCTACCGTAGGTTTACTTTATGATTTATTAATGTCTCGTGTTGGTGTCTACTATTATTTGCTTCCCTTATAGTATTCTAATATTTCACGTTGATGCCTGTTATTGTAAGCTCCCTATTTTATAGTAATATCTGTCGATGATGAGTGATTAAAGTTTGATTGTTTCTTGCGCTTTAATCTTAACCATATAGAGGACCAGTAACCACTGAATTCCATATCGACTGCCAGCGACTCACAGATTGTGTCTTGTGCTTTAACCTTAACCATTTAGAGGGCCAGTAACTACTGAATTCCATATCGACTGCCAGCGACTCACAGATTGTGTCTTGTGCTTTAACCTTAACCATTTAGAGGGCCAGTAACTACTGAATTTCATATCGACTGCCAGCGACTCACAGATTGTGTCTTGTGCTTTAACCTTAACCATATAGAGGACCAGTAACCACTGAATTCCATATCGACTGCCAGCGACTCACAGATTGTGTCTTGTGCTTTAACCTTAACCATTTAGAGGGCCAGTAACTACTGAATTTCATATCGACTGCCAGCGACTCTTGAATTCCGTATCAAGGGACGGTTACTATTGGATTACATTTCGAAAAGCAGTGATTTTTGAATTCTGTATCTAGGATTAGTGACTCATGAAGTTCATATCGAGAGCCATTAACTCATGAGCTTCACGTATAGGTCAAGTGATTGTCATATTGTATATCAAAGGATAGTAGTTCTTATATTCCATATCGAGGATCAGTGATTGTTGGATTCCATATCGACCGCTAGTAACTCTTGAATTTCATATCGAGGGTTAGCTACACTTGGACTACATATTGAGAGCTATTAACTCTTGGATTACATACCGAGGACCAGTACCTCTTGGATTTAAGTGAACATTGAAGAAAGTGTCCCTTAAGTCAGTGCAACTTCTGCTACAAATAAAAAAAAAACAATTTTTTTGGAGCATCATAACGAATTTTAAATGAGCAGACATAAATGAATTATTTTTACGTTTATCCATCAGTGGTATATATATAAATAGCAAATTTATATATGTATATCACAGTGCGAAAAAAACAACACTTCAGCATTATTAATTTTTTTTATCAGTGGTTCTTTTAGCCATAGAGGGCAGTACTGTAAAGTCTATCAGTTCATGTGTGATTGATGTAACACTTCGACGAAAGCTAGTTCACTGGGAGAAAGAAAAGCAGGGTAAGCGAAAATAAAGGTAAGCGGTTAGAGTCGAGTTCACGTGTTTGTCACGGAAAGCTTCTAGTTAGAATGTTTGACGAACTTAGATTGATGGTTAGATTTCAGAGCAAGCATTTCTGGAGCTTTGTGAAATACAACCGTTAAAACTGGAAGACGCCAGCTGTTGTTGGTGATTTGGTTAATCTTCGTTTATAAAGATAAATTATTTTCGGTGTATTAAATGTTAAAATAATATTCAAAATTAGCTACATATCTGTCGTTTAAAATGATAGTTTTAAAGTGGTCTACGATTAAACAACTTGGTCATTCGTCCTTAACAGAAATTAAAAATACATAGAAACGCTTGTAATGATAAAATAGTGCAGTTTCACTCTTTAGATTGGTCCTAAGTGTCACTGTACGAGGTACTCGTAAAGGAGTGTAAATTCACACTCTTTATAATAAATTATTTCACACTTTTATTTATGTGAAGTACTAATACAAAAAGTACACACAATATGAATTTATTCAATTCATTTTGTGTGTTTTTCTTATAGCAAAGCCACATGGGACTATTTGCTGAGCCCACCGAGGGGAATCAAACCCCTTATTTTAGCGTTGCAAATCAGGAGACATACCTCTGTACTAGCGAGGGGGCTTATTTAATTCAGAATAAATGATTTCACAGTTTTATATGTGTGAAGTACTAATACAGGAGCTACATACACAAAAATATGAATTCACTTCATTCAGAATAGGCTCAGCATGGCCAGATGGTTAAGGCACTCGACTCGTAATGCGAGGGTCGCGGCTTCGAATCTACATCACATCAAACATGATTACCTTTCAGCCGTGGGGGTATTATAATGTATGGTCAATCCAACTATTTGTTGATAAAAGAGTAGCCCAAGAGTTGGGGTGGGTGTTGATGACTAACTGCCTTCCTTCCAGTCTTACACTGCTAAACTAGGGACAGCTAGTGTAGCTTTGCGCAAAATTCAAACCAAAATCATTCAGAATAAACGATTTCACACTTTCATGTGTGTGAAGTACTAATACAGTAGATACACGTACCAAATTATACATTCATCCCATTCAGAATAAACGATTTCATCCTATTTTATGTGTGCAGGGGCGTAGATTTTTTACACCCGATGGGGGGATGATTTTTGCAACCACTTATGTGGACTGTTCAATTTGCAAATTGGTAATCTCTGATTACGGGAACCTGAAAGCTGTAAACATGCAGTCACAGAGTAATCTTGTTACCACGATACTTGCATGTATACTTAGGCCTACTGACTAATACTTACGAACTATAGCTTAGATCGAAAAACTTAGAGGCACCCCTACTTAAAGATGTACATTTCGGCTATTGAAAAAGCCTACATCTAGGCCTAATTATGAAATTCGATTGGTAAGAACACGAGAACCACAAGAACAAACACACAATTTGTAGGCCTGTGATGCAATAAAACAATTCAACAGATCAAACTGTAGGGGGAATGATAGTATGCACCATACCCCCCACCTAAAATGAAGGGAGGGATGGATAACCCCTATCCTCCCCCAGGATCTATGCCCCTGTGTGTATGAAATACTAATACAGTAGATACACACTCCAAATTATAAATTCATTCCATTAAAAATAAACGATTTCAAACTTTTATGTGTGTAAAGAACCAATACAGTAGATACACATACTAAATTATAAACTCATTCCTTTCAGAATAAACGAGTTCATACTTTTATGTGTGTAAAGTACCTACACAGTAAATACACACAGGAAATTGTAAATTCATTCCGTTTAGAATGAACGATTTTACACTTGAATATATGTAAAGTACCAATACAGTAGATACACGCACCAAATTATAAATCCATTCCGTTCAGAATAAACGATTTCACACTTTTATATGTGTAAAGTACCAATACAGTAGATACACAAACCAAATTATAAACTCATTTCGTTCAGAATAATGATTTTACACTTTTATATGTGTGAAGTACCAATACAGGAGATACACGCACCAAATTATAAATTCATTCCGTTCAGAATAAACGATTTCACACTTTTATATGTGTAAAGTACCAATACAGTAGATACACAAACCAAATTATAAACTCATTTCGTTCAGAATAATGATTTCACACTTTTATATGTGTGAAGTACCAATACAGGAGATACACGCACCAAATTATAAATTCATTCCGTTCAGAATAAACGATTTCACACTTTTATATGTGTAAAGTACCAATACAGTAGATACGCAAACCAAATTATAAACTCATTTCGTTCAGAATAATGATTTCACACTTTTATATGTGTGAAGTACCAATACAGGAGATACACACAGGAAATTATAAATTCATTCCATTAAGAATAAACGATTTCACACCTTTTTATGTGTGAAATACTAATACAGGAGTTACATGCAAAAAAGTATGAATTCATGTACTTCTTCGGTGAAACCGACTTCTTACGAACATAGAGCTATAAAACACAAGCGAAAGTACCACTTTCTGGTGACGGGAAATGTCCAGGTTAAACTATCAACTTAAGTTATTTCAAGGGCTTTAAACAGTTTGTGGGCTGCTCTTAGTTTCATTCAGAGCCAGAATTTTGAGCTATTGACACTACTACTACAAAAAGTAATTGTTTAACATTTCACTTATGCTAAATGCCATTCAACAATAACATATGGGAAATTTACATTTTTAATCATCAAGTTACGTCAGGTTTTGAAATATTATGATTGGTTCTTAACAAATTATTGTAGAATATCCTGCTTGCTAAATGAAATTTGGCATCAACATTATTAATGTCTGTTTTACTGACATTTTAAAAGAGAATGTTAAGCTTTGTCTTGATGCACAGTTTTTCAAACGCAGGAAAGCGGTCGCCATAAACAAGAGACAGACGAACACTCTGATAATGAAACAGTTCGTAATATAAATATATAAAGTTAAATAGTAACATTTAAATGAAATATACTTTATACAAATAGCTTTAATTCTCATTGTAAACATCTGGAAGAGTTACTGTATTCTAAAATAAAGATTATGTTAATAAACATTAAGTAGCCATTAGATGATCTTAATAAAATAGATTCCTTTAAGTTTTCTCTTTGATTTCACATGTCGCCAACATGACTTTTCGACCTGCTTTACATACGCAACATGATTTGAACTTTTATTAGTTCTACACGCACCTTTAAAAGTAGGTGTTATTTTCGTTGTCGCCAAAAAAATCGAATTACACCCTAACCACACTTCTTTTTCTGTGTGAAGTCAACAAAATAAAAAAAACAAAATATCTAGCCACACATTCTCATTAGAAACCACATAATGTGTAGTATAATCCATAACCAATCAGAAACCATGAAATATACACTTAAAACACCTAATGCTTCTCACACATCAGAAGCCAGGTAATATACAGTATAAACCTATTCAATGTTCTATATTACACATCACACAAGATGCAATAAAACACCCAATTAATCTCCTTCACCAGAAGCCACTTAATATATACTAAAAGACCCAATTAATCCCATACATTAGTTGTTAAGGATATCGCATTCAACAATTTTTTTTCTTGTAGTTTATATTTAAAAGTTTTGGTTTGGGTTACACGATTAGAAAATAGTTTTGATTTGAATCTGATGTACAAAATTCAAGTTGATATCTTATGTAAACAACATACAGATTAAGATACCACTTGCTGGATAGGACGATATAACCATGTAATATTTTGGTGATTTTGAGCTCTTGGAAAAGTATAACTAAACTGCAAAACGTTTACAGTATCTATGTATGGTGGTGTAACCTTAAACAATTATTGTGTTCACCTCTACTTACTTAAGACTTTAAGCATATATCCAAGGAACGTTTTATAAGTGTATTCGTATTTATTTATTTCTAGGAACAATTTTCAGTTAGAAATACTAAAATTACAAATAAAAAGTAAAATTGAAAAAAAAAAATAAAAAAATCGCAGCGTTTAAAATAGTAGTGTTAAATTTATATGTATAGAATTGAAATACACCACTTTCAACTGAAATCGACTTTTAATGCAATTTACCGAAAGTGTGTTAGTACTAATGCGTTATAAGATAAAGTGAGTTTAAGGCAATTAGGAAAGGCATAATGGCTGTTTTTGAAAAGTTTTGTGTAATAAATAATTACTAGAAGAGCGCAAAAAAACATCCAAGTTAAGTGTGAGGCCAGAAATATAATGTTTCCAAAACGAAAATACTAAAACCGTCTAAGCCTTGGAGGCGTTTTCTTACAGTATCGTTTCCATTCTATTATGCCACAGATGGTGTTTTACTCTTGCTATATTATCTCTTGCACCTGTTTCATCTGATGGAAGAGGACCAGTCTGAACCACGTGATCAGACGTCTGACCGCGGGGTGTTTTTCTAAGTAAAATTAAGTCATTAAATTCGCTGCCAATCGGTTCCTGCCCACATCATCGCATTTTCCAAAGGACAGAGCCAGCTATAGAAGAAAATCGGCCTACATATAACAGGGTCGTTCTTATCTCGTGCGGGTCGCTATCCATACTGCTGCTGTCGATTTCTCTTGATTGTAGAGAAGAGCCCCTATTGAAAGGAGCTTAGCCGGCGGCGACAGTGGCGCACGTGGTGATCGTATCAACATGTTCTCACAGGAAGATAGACTGGAAAATAGACCTGGTAGATAAGCATTGCGTACAATTGTTAACCATTTCAAGCGATCCGGTTACATTAGTGCAAACAGATAATAAGCTGATGGTTTAATTAAATCTGTGATACGTGTAACAAGAGAACAACTTGGATGTCAACAACCAGAATGGGTTCGTACGACAAAATGTGAATTAACCCGCGATGAAGAGACCCATAGTTTCAAAAATAATATATCCGACTCTGAGGTCTCACAGGTTTGTTCAAGAATACACAAATAACATGACGTACATGTGTGTGGGGGGGGAGGGGGTGTCCATGTGTTTTAAGAAGAGCTAATAGCTGATAAAACAAAGCACCATAGCTAGTTTATACAAGTAACAGTAAAAATAAAGAGAATAAATTGAAATAAAAATACAATTAATTTCTGCAAAAATAATATTAAACAAGTAAAACAATTCAATGTAGTCAGTAACACAAATCTCATTGTTCTTATATTGTAAAGAAAACAGAATTTGCTTGTTTTAAATTTTGCGTAAAGCTACTTGACGGCTATTTGCGCTAGTCGTCCCTAATTTAGCAGTGTAAGACTAGAGGGAAGGTAGCTAGTCATCACCACCCACCGCCAACTCCTGGGCTACTCTTTTATCAACGAATAGTGGGATTGATTGAAACATTATAACGTCCCCACAGCTAAAAGGGCGAGCATGCTTAGGGACAGGGATTCGAACTCGCGGCCCTCGGGTTACGAGTCGAATGCCTTAATGCGCTTGGTTATGTCGGGCCAAAGAAAACCGTGTGAGACACGTGAAGGGTCATGTAACGAACAACCACAACATGAAACCACCTCGTTAAATAAGTCTTATTATCCTGAAATTATTTGAGGCGATCGAGCACGTGAAGTAATTTGATTAAATTATTTACAATGTCGAAATGACGCGTAAATAAAAATTTACGTAATGCTAAGCTGATCTCGAGCTAAACGATCGTACAAAGTGGGAGTGACGTCAGTTATTGGCCAGTGATTCTAAAGCACTTAACATACGATGTTTTATATTTACAAACACATCTTAAGTTTTGTATTAGATTACCACAATAAAACTTAGTAATAAAGAGTTTATTGTGCTACTTAAAAGCAACCAATTAACGCCTGTAAAAAAAAAAAAAAACGATTTAAAGAGAGAATCTGGTACACTAACAACATACTTGTAGAGAATGCTTGTGTAAACTAATCCACAAGTGAGGTTTTATCTGTTCCTTGTTTGGTGAAATGTCTTGCTATTTTTATCAATAAAATTTAAAAATAATTTTTAGAATATTTATATTTCGCATTCTTGGTTTAACGTACTAACTTAGAAAGCTGTTTTTATATGATTCATACGCAAGCAAAGTTTTATATCAAAACGTTTTTAAGCAGTTAAAACAGTAACGTTTCAGCCCAAATCGCAGACCATCTTTAGGTAATGTATGACTTCTAATGTAGGTAATAACGTTGAATGTAATTTTAATTATGTAAGCTTGTTATAAGACAATAATATTATGCATATTATATTTTAATAATATTTTTTATTCAGTCCTTAGAGATTTTAGAGAATAATAATACGATTTAATTTATACCATAACAATGGTTTTGTAACAAATGGCTTATATTAATATTGTTCGGACCACAACTGTGTTTGATGTATTCCAGATGGTCTGATGTGCTCTGGATTGAGCGAAACGCATAATTAACTATAGACGTGGTGGACAAAGTGTGGTCGAAAAAAAAAAAAAGTTGCTCTGGGGCCTATTAGGCCCCAATTTTCGTAGGAGTGTTAAGCAAAATTTCGTGTTGGTTCCATATATATTTCAATGGCATGCGCCACAGTTGACCATTCATCTCGACTTTCTGGAGACCATGGTTATAAATTATTGCTAAACACCTCAATTACTGCTATACCAACTTCTGCAAAAAATGGCGGGCTCATCTTGTCCACACGTCCTTGCAGACTTTCTATGGATTCCAAAGTGCTCTTGTTCTAAGTTTTCAAGACGACACTTTAGAAAGACTAAAGACACAAAAGTCTATTGCAGTTTCATAATGAAATTAAAGGATTACTGTAATTCCAGTCTTCATAAATCAGCCGTTGATGTTTAGATGCGAGTGGAAAGGGTGCGAACCTTTGGTTTGTAATCCTCCGTAATTTCAAATTTATTTTTTTATCTTCTTAGCAGTATTGGAAGCTATGCCCAAATTCATTGATATCGTTTATATAGGACGAAAGATCCTCTTTCGTAACAGCATCCACTTTGTGTTTCAGGTGCTTGGGTCAGTTTTGGAGCATATTGTTCTGGTAAATACTCCACAATGTAAGTTTTTTCGCTTCCATTGTAAGCTCTGTTTTCTGATTCACTATTTCTTCTGATTCCTCTCCATTTAAAGCTCTTCTCTATAAACAATCCTTCCTCGCAAAGAGCTGTCTTCTTACCTCCAACTTAAGGTAACCGTGATGGAATTACACTATTAAACGATTGGATATTCGTCTGTACAACACACATCATCCAAGGTATTAAGGTATAACTTATATTTGTGTCAAATGCAAAGAATCTCTAATGACAGCGCCAGAGATACGGAGCAACAACAAAAAATTATGTCATGACTTGGTTCTTTGTTATATGCAAAAAGAAAGGTTTTAATAATAGAGAAAGAGGGATGGAACCCTAAAAACAAGTCGTATCATAATATATCCGTATCGTATACGAATATATGACGTAAAAATGACAGTATCTGTGAAATACAATATATTTGATTCTAGTACAAAAGCATTTGTTTTGCTTGTTTGTACTCAAGTCTCAAAGCTATATAATATTAGGACTATCTATACTGTTAAAACGTTCCGGTCTTCAGGCTTAATATTGTGTCACAGGGGGCTACTGTAAGGATAGCACCCCAGTGGTACAGCTGAATGTCTGCGGACTCACACAACTAAAAACTAGGTTTCGATACCCGTGGTGAGCTGAGCACAAACAGCACATTGTGTAGCTTCGCGCTTAATCTCAAATAAACCAAACCAAATTATGGAAATAAGAACTGTGCAGTGATCAATGTATTTCCTCTCTGACTTCATGGAGTTTATTCATTATGAAATTTCATAATCGATGTAAAAGCAGTGAAATGATTTTAGTTTCTGGTAGTTTAATTCAATTTGGCAAAATATGTAGGTAACAATTTTTATATCTATAACCATTCTACAACCATGTTACAATTAATCAGTATCAGAAATAAGATAAATAATATTGCATTATTAAATCTTGCCATAGAATATGATTTGTAAATCACTTTAATAAAAATAAATAATATTATAAAAATGGTAAAAATCATTTTAATAAATGGCCTGGCATGGCCTAGCGCGTTAAGGCGTGCGCTTCGTAATCTGAGGGTCGCGGGTTCGCGCCCGAGTCATGCCAAAATTGCTCACCCTCCCAACCGCGGGGGCGTTATAATTTGACGGTCAATCCCACTTTTCGTTGGTAAAATAATAGCCCAAGAGTTGGCGGTGGGTGGTGAGCACAAGCTGCCTTCCCTCTAGTCTTACACTGCTAAATTAAGGACGGCTAGCACAGATAGCCCTCGAGTAGCTTTGTGCGAATTTCAAAAACAAACAAACAAACTTTAATAAATACAATTTGCTTGATTAATTTGTTTTACAATAACAGTTGTTTTCGTGCAACTTTGTGATATATATATATATATATATATATATATATGTACATATTAGAAACGTTTCAAATGAGAACAAATAAGAAAAACTTTTTTCTAGTCCTTATTGCTGCAGCTCCAAACGTGTTTTATGTATCAGACAAGTTCTAAACACAGATTTGATACTAGCTGTAAAATCAGCTAAAGTTAACTTTAGTGCTTAAACCCATACAATCTCAAGTCCTACTAACTATAGAGAATCAGTTACAGTTAAAGGTTTAGTGCTTGAAACCGCAACATCTTAACTCCTACTAACTGTAGTAAATCAGTTGAAGTTAAAGATTTATATATATATATAATATATTGAGTACTATTACCTATTTCCTGACCAGGCATGACCAGGTGGGTAAGGCACTCGATTCGTACTCCGAGGGTCGCGGGTTCTAATCCCCTTCATACCAAACATGCTCGCAATTTCAGCCGTGAGATCGTTATAATGTTTCAATCAATGCTGCTATTCATTGGTAAAAGAGTAGCCCAAGAGTTGGCAGTGGGTGGTGATGACTAGCTGCCTTCTCTTTAGTCTTACACTGCTAAATTAGGGACGGCTAACGCAGATAGCCCTCGTGTAGCTTCGTGCGAAAGGCCACATCGGTATAGAATATAGAAGTTATGGTTATCATATTATTCTGTATTCGCTTTCACTGAATGGGTTTTAGAAGAAATACTTTTTGATGGTCAAAACTGAGGTATAAATGATAAATAGTTATTAATCCTATATTATAGTTTTATTACATTTAACAATGAAATATATCATTGAACCCACTGTGTGCTTGTTATTACTATGTGAATCTGTACTAAATCTAAGTAATTATCGATTGTTGAAGTAATTAATATACGTAAACTTTTATTCATTGATAAAGTAATTTTTATGTTTGAGTTTTAGCTAAAAGCGTTATATTAATATTTTGGGATTTCCCAAAGTTAGCAAAAATAATTGATACAATTGTATTTTTTTAACTCATCAATCCATACGCTACTGATTATAAATAACCACTTTTGAACAGAGAAGGTATTTCGGTTTTGAGTAAGAAAATAAACACAGCTCTTCAACTCACACTGAAATAGCATTCTTAATGAAATATAACAAAGGATATATTTTCCTGTTTCTACTTAAAGACGATCGTTCATAATCAAGTGATGCTATGCGAGGCTTATCTCAGTAGCCGACTTCCATTTGTAAATACATAAGGTAAAGTAAGCTAGAGATGGGTCTGACTTGCTGTTGCGGTTATGGCAAGAAACCCCGCCCTCAAACGAGGGTGGTGATGCGACGGTGGAAAAGGGGAGGAGTTAGAGGGCTCTCGGATAAGAGTGGGGGTTTTAGTACTTACAGAAAGTGTTGGCGGGATATCACTTTAATTGTTACACACGTGCGAGGTATTGTTACACACGTTATGGAAAGTCTGAGCTCTCCCTGGGATATTAAAATCAAGGTTGTATGTGATAAATTACCCACGTGAATAAACTGCATTGCATGAGATTAAAGCACGTGGCGAGATATTGTAAAGAATTATCACAAATTAATGTGTATTAAAATGCATACACGCACAACAACATTGTGAGATGCATTAGTTCAGTAATTTTTATAAGAAACCAGTTATAGCACGTTGTTCCAAAATACCTTTAACGTCTCCATTCAGGGATTCTGATCAAAAATATCTTACTTTGTGGCGTTGACTTGTACTTGTTTTTACGAGCTTGTTTATTGACTTCTGGTAAACTAAATATTTTCACCAAAAAAGATGTCCTGGGCCAGGTGGTTATGGCACTTGACCCTCTCCTATGTTAAAGCCACATTGGACCCTCTCCTATGTTAAAGCCACATTGGACTATCTCCTGTGTTAAAGCCACATTGAACTATCTCCTGTGTTAAAGCCACATTGGACTCTCTCCTGTGTTAAAACCACATTGGACCCTCTCCTGTGTTAAAACCACATTGGACCCTCTCCTATGTTAAAGCCACATTGGACTACCTCCTGTGTTAAAGCCACATTGAACTATTTCCTGTGTTAAAGCCACATTGGACCCTCTCCTGTGTTAAAGCCACATTGGACTCTCTCCTGTGTTAAAATCACATTGGACCCTTACCTGTGTTAAAACCACATTGGACCCTCTCCTGTGTTAAAACCACATTGGACCCTCTCCTATGTTAAAGCCACATTGGACTATCTCCTGTGTTAAAGCCACATTGAACTATCTCCTGTGTTAAAGCCACATTGAACTATCTCCTGTGTTAAAGCCACATTGAACTATCTCCTGTGTTAAAGCCACATTGAACTATCTCCTGTGTTAAAGCCACATTGGACTATCTCCTGTGTTAAAGCCACATTGAACTATCTCCTGTGTTAAAGCCACATTGGACTCTCTCCTGTGTTTATTTCCGAAAATCAAATCCAGTACATTATCGTAGCAAGTACTGATACTTATCGCTGCTACACCAGTGTACTTCGTATGAATGAATGATAAATGCAAGTGTATTTGTTTATTGAGTATTTATGGTGCAGCTAAGGTGGGAATGTTCACTGTTGCTGTCCCTAAGTTTTAAACTATTGACAGGAAGAAATGCAGAATTAAACAGCAACCTGTCTATCACTATCTCCTCAAAGAACGTCACTGTCATTATTAAAAATGAGCCTACAAATTGCGGAATGTGATATGTATGACATGAATTCGTGTCAACTCTGGCACCTAGAATTCCACCACAGCACCAACTCTTGCTCAGACGAAAAACGAAGAGAACAGCAGCAGAAACGTAGATTCTAGGGTTTGGTTCCTGTGGTGGGATCCTAAAGAGATCACAAAATACTAAATTTTCACCTTCAGTCAGAGAAACGTAGTGATAGTAGATTGTAGCATCCATCCTGAAATTTTTGGAGCCAGGAAGACCAGTGGTATTCATCCATTGAATCATCCAGGAATAGAGGATACCATACGTTTGACCCATAACAGAAGAAATCTTTCCACGGCTCACCAGTTTAAGCATCTCTTCATTCTTAGAGCATAGAGATCGCTTCTTCTTCAATTAACAGACCTCAGTTGGAAAACATCGACTTTTGAAGCATAAGATATTGATATATATATATATATAAATGTGTGTCATTATCAATATCGTTTTCTTACAAAGGGCCCGACATAGCCAGGTGATGAGAGCACTCGACTCTTAATCTGAAGTCGCGGGTTAAATTCCCCCTTACGCTAAACATGCTTGTCCCTTCAGCCTTAGGGGAGGTTATAAGGTTACGATTAATCCTGCTAGTCGTTGGTAAAAGAGCAGTCCAAGAGTTGACGATTGGTGGTGCTAAATAAGGGATGACTAGCGCAGTTAGGCCTCATGTAACTTTGCATGAAATTCAAAACAATGAAAGAAACTCTTCAAAAGAATGACAAGTAATTCTGCTTTGTTAATGAACTCAAAGTTATATTATCTCATTGTTGTTGTTGTTTTAAATTAAGCACAAAGCTACACAATGGGCTATCTGTGCTCTGCCCACCACGGGTATCGAAACCCGGATTTTAGCGTGTAAGTCCGCAGACATACCGCCGAGCCACTGGGGGGCATATTATCTCATAAAAGTCAGATATGGTAAATATATGTATTACCCGTAACTTGTTAGGATGCTAAAATCTGACTTATATAGCTGTCTTACAGATAAGCCCCCAGTGGCCCAGCGATATGTCTGCCGACTTACAACACTAAAATCCGGGTTTCAATACCCGTGGTAGGCAGAGCACAGATAGCCCATTGTGTAGCTTTGTGCTGAATTCAAAACAACAACAGTAACGTATAGATAAAATTTGTGACATAACATTGCTCAAGGAATAGACTTTTCCCTGAAATCTAAAGACAGGTACGTCAATTTAACATGTTTTATCTATAATACCTTTAGTAAATAAACAGATCTTTGCAAGGTAGAAAAGAAAGAATTTATTAGATTAATTAAATCTGGGGTGTTA
Source organism: Carcinoscorpius rotundicauda (assembly GCA_011833715.1). Lineage (NCBI taxonomy): Eukaryota > Metazoa > Arthropoda > Merostomata > Xiphosura > Limulidae > Carcinoscorpius > Carcinoscorpius rotundicauda. Next base: position 126,161,224 of record CM022391.1, on the reverse strand, counting down.
ACTGAACCAGAGACAAACTCGAACAAATAGATCTCTCTATGAGGCAGGTTGAGGTATAATTAGCACAGAAATAGAGTTTGTTTAACAACGCTGTTAAAACAACAACGAAAAAAATTCTGGATACAAGATAAATGATTCAAGTGATGCGAGACCAATGTATATTCAATTAACCCTTGCAGGCAGCTTGAAAACGATTTTAAAATGAGTCGCAAGTTCCCCGCTAGTACAGCAATAAGTCTATGGATTTACAATGCTAAAATTAGGGGTTCGATTACTCTCGGTGGACTCAGCAGATAGCCCGATATGGCTTTACTATATGAAAACACACACAAACGATTTACAAATAAATAGTTGTGCATTAGGATTACATTTACGGAAGATATTGGGAAAAGTTATCGGTAGATGGCGATACTTATGCTCAAAAGATATTACATAGTTTCGTTTCTGAACTAATAGATTATTTAAACAAATAGGCATAGAAACATTAGAATCGAAAAACAAAATTGTTCTATTATGATTGCTGCTAGTTCCATTATACTTATATAAGCGTCACGGTTAACATTGATTATATAAATATTACTGTTAACATTAATGTTATCGTTGGTTGTATGAATACCATTTTATAAGCCCCCCAGTGGTTCAGCGGTGTGTCTGCGGACTTGTACGCTAAAACCCGGGTTTCAATACCTGTGGTGGGCAGAGCACAGATAGCCCATTGTGTAGCTTTGTGCTTAGTTCAAAAATAGCAACAACTATTTTATAAATTTTGTAGTCCGTTGCAAAATGCAAGAAAACATTTTGTTATGAAAAATTCATATGTATTGAATTCGTTAAATGTTTTGATGGCTATTAGGTTATAGTGGATGACTTTGTTTACAAAGAAAGTATTCATGTTTTAACAAAAATATATACTGTTAGAACGTACCACGTGGAGTTTCATACAATAACTGAGGATCATTTGACATCTAAGAAGCGAACAGACATGATAAACACTATCCTACTGAAACATTTATCATATTATTTACTTATTATTGTTTGATTTAAATCTGAATCTTTAAAAAGCAAGCAACAATTCACTGAGTGGAGCCAATGTGAAAAACAAGTTGAAGATGTGTTACTCAAAATTCTGAATTGTCTTATCCTAGTATTTCAAAATTAGACTGATTTTTTTATAGGTGAATAAATTAAAGAACACACACATCTTGATGTACAGGTGAAATGAAATATGCGTTATTAGAAATACTGATGAATTACAGCAGTGGCTGAGTTTTTTGGCGAATCACGATTGTGTTTTGATTTTTTTCCAAAGATTTTCACTTGTGGTCTGAGATTTTCTTGGCAACTTTCACTTGTAATCTGAGTTTTACTTTGTAGTTATCACTTGTAGTGTGAGATTTATTTGAGTGGTTTTTAACTTGTAGCCTATGTTTATTGAGTTGAATTTCCGTGAACTTATATACAAAAAAATACATACACATTAGGAGACCATTTCATTTAATAACAGTTCTACTTTGTTATAGCTAGTCAATTCACAGAGAACCTTTCCCTGCAATAACAAATATGTTATATATTTCCCTTTTCGTATACTTGAATCTCACTTATCTGATTTTATCCACGAATTTTTTTCTACTAGTTTTCTCGATGTAAAGCAAATACACTTCCAAGACATGGAACCAATATTGACATTCGATTGCTATGTACTGAAGTCTCCTAGATTACGAACTAAAAAAAAAGATATCACTTATGCTATTGATCAAACACTGATGTTCTCTTTAGCTCTGACTAAAATATCTCATACAAACAGAATTACGTGTGTCAACGAGAATGCTAAGCGACACAACAATCTAAGTCCCTGTGAGGTAACCTCTGGAAGTGACCAACGAGACTTCATAAGAAGTAAAAACCGAAAAGGTTGGAAGAATAAATTTAGATACCAAACTCATCTTGAAGCGAATGAAAATGTAAAAAGAAAACCAAAATATTGTAAAACAATCTTTATTGTGTTCTTAAAAATCTTGAACTGAAAGATTTAATATGTTGTTGTTTTGAATTAAGCACAAAGCTACACAATGGGCTATCTGTGCTCTGCCCACCACGGGTATCGAAACCCGGATTTTAGCGTGTAAGTTCGTAGACATACCGCTGAGCCACTAGGGGGCGAAAGATTTAATAAGTGGAATAATAATTACTATATGAATGTATACAAAACATCGTAAAACGTTTATATAAAATTATAAGGTTACCTAACATTCTCTTCAGGATGGCTACTACGGGTACTAACCGGAAGATGACCTAATAGGGTCTAAACTTTGTTCTCATCTTTACTTTGGTAAAAGTGTTAATACCCATACCAACCGTCCTAAGATACATTTTTGCTTCATGTGGGTTTCTCGTCATCACGGACTAACATCCTTTTGCATAGTATTCGTCTGAGTTATAATTCTGAAATCAGCCACTGATAACCGAACATTTTCAGAATACTGAAATCATTATAACTTTTTGAATACCAGGTTATCCAATATATGAATTAACTCAACATTAATAACAAACAAGAATAGAATTACATTGTCTCTCCAATGACTAAGTCATTTTCCCTCGGTAAAGCAGCGGTAAGTCTCTTGCGTCACTAAAAATCAGGTTTCGTGGTGGACAGAACATAAATATTGTGAAATATATGATTAATAACTTACAAATAATAACCGGTAAGAAATATATTGATTTCAATGTAAAGTCATACAATTTACTCTTTGTGAATTTCAGAATTATAAGCCCCCAAGTACATTGTCGAGCCTGGGAAGGCTGAATCAAATCATTTAACATAAATTAACAAATCTGAATTTAAAGTTAGCGTTCTAATGAAATCTTTAACAAATGTGACACGTTCGAAACGCACTCCAACAACCAGTCTTGGAAAAACACTCGTGATTCATGTCTTACAGGCATTGGGGTGAGGGCGCTCGGATCGCAAGTTGCTGAATCGAATTCCGTCAATGAATGTGCTCGCCGTTTCAGTCTTAGTGACTTCGCAATGTTACGGTTAATTCCACTATATGCTGGAACAGGCTAGTTTATATTGTTTAGGACAGGTTTTGTCACATTTGTGATGTAACTACCAACGACTTTTCTTTGTGATCGTCCCTTGTCTGAGTTTTTTTTGGTAATATTAACTTCTAGTTTGTGGTTTATTTTAGTGATTTTTGTTTGTAGCTTAGGTTTATCTAGTTGAATTTCTGTAACTTTACATACATATGTGTATCCATTCAGAAACTAAACATACTGCTAGATGTAAAGACCTATAAATCAGCAGAGGCGTAGCTAGGATTTTCAACCCCCGGGGACAAAGTCAGTTTTCGCGCCCCCTTGTTGCACAATTTCTCTAAATATGTAACATCAGTATGGCGCCCCCACCCCCGATGCTGCGCCAGGGGACATATGTCCCCCCTTACCCCCTAGCTACGCCACTGTAAACCAGTTCTTATGAAACTTGTATAAAGCTTATTAAAATCTAGTTTGAAAATATTATAAGTTTTAGCATGTTTCACCTAAATTTCCTTTTGCACATTCTTGTCTTCAAATACCTTTCTCGAAACAACAACAAAAAAAAAATCAAAATAATGGATGAAAATATTTGAGGGAACTTAATATCACTAGTGTTTTGCCGATTACTGTTATAGGTTCCGAAACGCTTCCTACCAAAGAACATACCCGAATTTTTGTTCATTGCGTTTCTGTAATATACGAGTGTTCAGTGTTTCTATACATTCTTTACCGTATTATCTCACTGCTTTATCGTTTTATTTTACCACCACTTTTGCAACATTTCCATCCTGCAATCTTAATATCCTATCTCTGATTGTGTTTCTATGTTTCTCTGCGTTATCAATTTTATCTGCTCTCAGGAAGAAGTAAAAACACCTAAGAAAATCGATTGATTCTCTTTATAAACTACCATATAATTAGTTAGAGGAATAACAATGTGGTTATGTGAGAAACTGGAGACATAATAGAAGAAACTAATGAAGCTTAAGAGGTTGTCTGATGACAGCGGAGCTCACTTTTAATCAAATTGTCTTCCAACACGGACGTGGATCTTAATTAAGTCTCTATAGCGGATTAGTTAAGTGTATGAAGTGAGTGATTAGGGCCGTATGAACGTATCTGATGATTCAGGGTAGCAGCAATTTTATATGACTATAACAAGTTTTATATGGTCGACCGCGAGCTATTAATTCCCGGTAATTCTGAAATGTACTCATCTTCTGTTTCCTCGTTAAAATGGAATATTCTGTCGCCGAGAACTGAACAGCTCCCAGAGGGGGCGAGTGTTTCATTATCTAAACAATGTTTCAGTTGTATGGTTTTATTAAATATATTTTAATCTTTGTGTGTTGTTGTGAAGGTCCATTGATTGCGCAGCCACGTGGTTTGATACTTCCCCCTCTTCCACCACAACCCCACTTCAATTCCCCAAACAAATTTCCTTTGAAAGCCCCGGGTGTTTGCAGAACCTGACGAGAATGCTTTTAATATTTTAAATCACTTCCATTTGAAATAAGGGGGAAAAGAAATCATAAATAAAATTAGTTTTATTATCAAGTAATGGTCTTTTCATTACGTTTTCAGTAAAAGTCGTTAAGTAGAAAGACTAATAACGCGATTCATATTACAGAAACAAGCGGTTCATAAATGTGAGTTTACTTAGGCGAAGTTAGTGTCGTTGCTATTTATTCTTTGCTTATGCGAAATCGTTGAAATACGTTTGCCATTAACTTTTGTTTAATGTTCATGTACATCATTAAAAGTTATTTTTTAAATGTTTAACAGGAATTATTAAAGTGTTTTGTGGTAAAAAAAATTGTCTTCCTCGTTCGCTACCCTTTAAGGTTGATTTATATATTACTTCTGTTCGCTTTTTTTAGTTAATGTAAAGGAAATAAATTAGGGTAATGAGGGGTTGTTGTTGTTGTTTTGAATTAAGCACAAAGCTACACAATGGGCTATCTGTGCTCTGCCCACCACGGGTATCGAAACCCGGATTTTAGCGTGTAAGTCCGCAGAAATACCGCTGAGCCACTGGGGGGCTGGTAATGAGGGGTGAATTAAACCGGATAATATGTACGAGTTACCAGGATATGGGACTTAATCACTTCATTAAGAGAGTGTCCCTGCACAACCATCGTCACCTAAAATGGGTGATACAGTGGTAAAAACTGTGGGATGAGAACGTCACAGAAACGAGTTTCGATTCCTTAAAAACAAGAAACTAGAACTAAGGTGCTTAAGTTTTCAATGATATTTTTACTTGAATAATACACAAATAAACTCAGCAACGCAGATACAATAGTAATGATAAATAGTCTTCAAGTCACTAACGTACGAAGAAAATGAGCAAAGAAATACTTTCTTTGTTATGATTGACTCGGTCAACAGAGGGAAAGAAGTAACAGAATAGTGAATCAGTCCCTTAACGCCCGGCATGGCCAGATGGATAGGGCGCTCAACTCGCATTTTCAGGGTGGCTGGTTCGAATTCCCATCTTACCAAACATGCTCACTTTTTCAGCTTTGGAGACATTATAATGTGACGTTTTATCCCATTGTTCTTTAGTAAAAGAGTAGCCTAAGAATTGGCGGTGGGTGGTGATGACTAGCTGCTTTCCCCCTAGTCATACACTGCTAAATTATGGACTGATAGAGCAGATATTCCTCGTGTAGCTTTGCGCAAAGGTAGGGAAGTTTTTACAAATAAACCTTTTATTTCAGTTCATATCAGCTTTATGAAAATACTGCCCAGTTAATGATAACTTATGTAAAGAAGTTTTACAACAGTGATGCTTATATGTTGAGAAGGTATCACCACACATTCCTTCAAAATACCAACACAAAGAAACTCTTTTACTTCTTTTTATGAAACGGAAAATCATACTAAGAACATAGAGTGTGACTCCTCAAAACAATTCTTTATCATTTCGGGAGCTGAATGTAAAGATTTCAAATTAAAATGAATATAGCAACTTGGGAGACAGAAAGTTTTACCTTTATTTTAAACGAACTTTGGGAGTCTAAGAAATGTCAATTAATTTGAAATATTTTTTGTAAAATTTGTTATTACGCACGAATTTTAACGTAAATAGTGAATACATTTAGATAAACATTTGTGATTAATGTATTCAGAACAAAACTGTTAAATGTTTGTTGATTATTTTGCCTCAGAAATCTTGAAATTATAGGGTAGTTTATAATTACCAATACTATTAACAGATGGCAGCACTTTCTTACACTTTTTAAAAATTGTACAAATGTATATATCCCCTGAAGGAGTGATTCTTAACCTGGGTTCGGTGAGTCACTCTCAGGGGTTTGGCGGAGGTCAAGATACATAAACTGTATAACGGTTCATGATTGGAGTCAACGTTTTCAATGCATGATTTGCAACGCCAAGTTCAGCAATTCTAGTCTAGCACCGGCAAAACTAAGAGAACACTCCCTTAGGCTGCATGGTGATGGGAAATACAAGAACACAACGCTTGCTGAATTCAAGGTAAAGAGAGCCAGGTTCGATGAAAAGGCAATTTTGCCTGTTCTCGGCTTTGTACCCCTCGACAAACCGATCCTTACAGCATCGTACGAAGTTTCGTACTTGCTCGCAAAGCAGGGCAAACCACACACCATTTGTGAAGCATTAGTAAAACCAGCTGCGTTGAAGATGGCGAATATCATGCTGGGGAAAGCTGCTGAAAATAAATTATCCCAAATTTCTTTTTCAAATGACACCATCAGCAGCAAAATAGATAACATGAGTCATGACATCTTGGCTCGAGTAGTTACAGATCTGATTTCAAGCCAAGCAAAATTCAGCCTTCAACTCGACGAGACCACTAACGTTTCCAATCTAAGCCGTCTTGTTGTATTCGTGCGCTATGTGAAGATTTTTTATTTTGTAAGCCTCTTACAATAAGAACTAAGGCAGCCGAAGTGAAGAAACTTGTGGCTAATTTCAGAGACAACGATCTTTCGTGGGATATGGTTTCTGTAGTTTGTTCGGACGAAGCTCTAGTCATGCCGGGTCGAAGCTCTGGTTTTGGTGCGCTGGTGAAAGCCGATGCACCACACACTCTGTTCTGCACAGGTATTAGTTGGCAACAAAAACCTTGCCTTCAAAACTGGCAGAAGTATTAAAAATTGTAGTGAAATGTGTGAACGTTGTGTGAAATAGTGCCCTGAAGCACCGCGTCTTCAAAGAGCTGTGTAATAAAATGGACTCTGAATTCGAGGTACTTCTGTACCATTCTAACGTTCGGTGGTTATCCCGGGGAAAGGTGCTGAATCGTGTTTTTGCCATGCGTGTGGAATCAGCCCTGTTTTTGCGAGAGCACCAGCATTGTCATGTAGATTGCTTCGAAAAATCTGAGTTCATTCTAATTTTGGCGTACATGGCCGATATCTTCAATGCTCTCAATCATCTCAATCAACAGATGCAAAGTGGTGGAGTCAACATCATCGAAGCGGAAGAAAACTTGAAGGCTTTTCAAAATAAGTTATGGAAACGACGAACATAGAATGATAAATTAGCAAACTCTCCCTGCCGGACGACTGTGTAAGTAAGATCGAAGATGTGTGTGAAATCGGAGACATTTCTGTACCCGGGAAACTGAAGCAAGCAATTGCCATGCACTTAGATGAGCTCGCAAAGTCTCTCGACAGATACTTCCCCACCAGGAACCATATCCACCATGGGTGAAACAGCCGTTCACGTTTAGTGTTGTGACAGCAGATGTTAATGATGAATATCTGGACGAAAGCATTGAACTTCATCAGAGCCAGGTTCAACAGCAACTTTTTAGAACAATGCTCAACATTTTGGTGTCACCAAATCATAATGTACCCACTTATTGCTAAGAAATCCCTCGAGATACTCGTACTGTTTGTTACAATATATCTTTGGAAGCAATCCTTTGAGGATGGTAGACATAAGAACTAAGAAAAGGAACAGACTTTGTTGCAAAAATGATACGAGAGTGGCACTTGCCAAGGTGAAGCCGCGCATTTCTGAACTTGTCTCTGAAAGGCAACAGCAAAAGTCACATTGATTTGCAGTGTAAATATTCATTGAATTATGTTTTTATGTGAAATTCATGTTTTGTAAGTTTTGTTCTTTTAACACAGTAATATTGTGTGCAACTGATGCATGGTTTATTTTTTCCTTAAATAAAATATCTACTTATGTTTTAAATTTGAAGAAAATCATATTTTATATTTCCAATTACGAAGGGTTCAGTGAACGCAAGTTCGAAACTTCCGGGGTTCAGTACCTCTAACAAGGTTAAGAACCACTACCCTAAAGGCACAGTAGTATGTCTGAGGACTCACAACGCTAGAAATCGGGTTTCGATATCCCAGGTAACCCGTTGTGTAGCTTTGTGTTTAATTTCATTCAAACAAATATATATTTATAGTAAAAAAAAATGTGAGATTAGATTCCGCAATATTAGGAGTAACAAAATATCGAAGTAAAATTTATAACGTAAACGGCCATAAGTATTTACTTGTAATTATTTTAATGTATGCACGTGACAATACCGAATCCACATGGCAACCAGTGTCCTACGATATAAGTGGCAAAAATTTGCTTTTTTGTTCTTTTCTAAGCAACTAGTTATTTAATATTAAGGGAGAACTGAATAAAGTTTAGCAATTCAGTCTTTAAAATGAAGGAACCTTTTTGTAAGGTTTTACACGGTTGATTTAGAAACCCATATATTTTAAACATTTCGTGTTGCTTTCGTGTATTGTAATATTAATTAAAATGTATGAATCAATGAGAAATGAAAAAAATGATCTGAAAACAAATAAGTTTTATACTTAATATATGTACCTATTACAAATATCTCATTTCTAACACAGTATAATGTGGTGTTATACTCGGGATATATATATATACGCATTATAGAATACAAGGTCTGGCATGGCCAAGCGCGTAAGGCGTGCGTCTCGTAATCCGAGGGTCGCGGCTTCGCGCCCGCGTCGCGCTAAACATGCTCGCCCTCCCAGCCGTGGGGGCGTATAATGTGACGGTCAATCCCACTATTCGTTGGTAAAAGAGTATCCCAAGAGTTGGCGGTGGGTGGTGATGACTAGCTGCCTTCCCTCTAGTTTTACACTGCTAAATTAGGGATGGCTAGCACAGATAGTCCTCGAGTAGCTTTGTGCGAAATTCCCAAACAAACAAACTATAGAATACACCAACTTTTGTCCGGCTTCGCCAGGTATTTAAGGCACTCGGCTCGTAAGCTGAGGGTTGCAGGTTCAAATCCCCGTAGCACCAACTTAATATGCGCGTCCTTTCAGCCATGGGGACGTTATAATGTGATATTCAATCCCACTATTCGTTAGTAAAAGAGTAGCCTAAGAGTTGGCGGTAGGCGGTGATGACTAGTTGTCTTACACTGCAAAATTAAGAACGGCTAGCGCAGATAGCCCTCGTGTAGCTTTGCACAAAATTCAAAAACAAACAAACAAGCGCGAACTTTTGATTAGAACCTGAATTTTAACGTATACTTGATAATTATAACAACAGATGGCAGCATATATAATTTGCGTTTAAATTTAAATTTTTGTTTCAGTGGTTTCTGTTGAAATTTAATTTACACGTGAATAACAAAAGAGCGAAGATAACAGTAAAAAAATAAGCTTCATTTGAATTTCGTTATAAACTTTGAGAAATTTCCTTATGCTTAGGTAAGCATAATTAAAACTGTTTTTCAATATGTAGTTTTGTGTATAAAACACTGTTATCATTTTGCTAACAGACCAGAAGCTATAAAGCATTCTGTTCAATTTATAAGTTTTTTGGGTTAGTCGACTTTCGTCTATGAGACCATCTGAATAAACACTTTTTTATCATTTCAACTGGACTTTTCGTTTTATTTGTATTAAAATATTCGTTATGAAGTTGTAGTCAGTTCTACTATTCCTAGGCAAAGGAACATTCCTAGAGTTGGCGGTGAGAGTTGTTTAGTTTTGTCTGGTCTATTCTTGCTAAACTATGTGTAGACAGCACAAATAGTCCTCTGGTAACTTTGCGTGAAATTCAAACCACTTTATGAAAGAATTTACGAGTAAGAAACACAGGGGAAGAAAAGATTAAACAGAAAATATCCGACCCCCTCACCCAGTGGCACAGCGGTGTGTTTGTGGACCTGCAATACTAGAAACCGTTTTATGATACCCGTTGTGAGCAAAGGACAGGTGACCATTTATGTAGTTCTGTACGTGTTAAAAAAGAGACAAATAAAAGATCTGAATGCACCACATGTGAAATATACAGAAAAGAAAACGTTGATACCACTCACAGGAGACTCAACGTAATAATCTGACAGAACGAGGAGTGAAAACTGTGAAAAGGGTTAAGTCAGATATTGAAAATGCATTCCTTCAAAAACACAACATACCTATATAATGTTAGTTCTTACTAAACTAGATAGAAAGCGGTTAAATATTTTTCCTGTGTCCGTCTTTAACAAAGCGCTGTTGATTTTTGTAGACGAAGTTACAAACAACCACAAAGACTTTCATAATCTTGAAACTGTGATGCTGTGTTAATAATCTCGAAACAGTGATGCTCGTGTTTTGAAGATGCGTTCGCTCTTTGATGAATCAATCCAATATTTTGTATGGAGATTTAACGTTCTGATAAAATACGTAGTGAAATATTGACTGTTCTCTTCAATTATGAGGTAGTCGTTAAAACATTATTGAAGGTTTTCCAAACAGTAATAACGTGGGATGTTTGTTTATGTTTTGTTTTCGCAATATACCAGCTATATGTGAGTGAAGGAAAAGTATAGATTTAAGATTAGTTTGTAGTAGGTGACTTTACCAAAACATTATAATGAATGACCTTGAACTGATACATATTTATCGAGAAATCCTTTGAAGCGATTAATCGATATAGAACGAAAACGGTCTGTCCCTTGAATGTTTGCTTTTGCGCGTAACTAGAAGGTAATGCAAATAAAAAAAATATTTCAAGTAATCTTTTGTCTTTATCTTTACAGCTCTGTTATTGAGTTTTTGCTAGCCATCCTTAATTTAGGAATGTAAGACTAGAAGGAAGACAACTTGTTTGGTGTGTCTGGGATTCGAACCCACGCCCCTCAGGTTGGGAGTAGAGCGCCTTAACCCACCTGACCATGCATGGCCAGAAAATTATTTTTTTAATTTTATTTGTTTCAGTGTCTAAAATAAACTAAAAGTATTGAAATCTTATCGTCTGGTATTTTATTATCATTGCGTATTACCTGACAAAGTATTCATGAATACATTTCCATGTATTCGTATTCGAGTACTTTGCATACATTTTTGCGTGTTTTGTGATCTGCAGTGTTTGCCCTATCCCTGAATTCATCACACAGGTGATTGAAATGTTGTAATAATTATATGCATTAGTCATACATTTTAACTAGTTTAAGAAAGAAATTCCCACTACATTGCTTAATAAATGCTACGAGTTTTCCTCCCTTGCCAACAACTTTAAGAAAGAAATTCATATCACATTACCTAATGCTATGTTATTTCATTTATTGCAAATTACTTTAAGAAAAACATTTAACTCATAATGCTTAAATTTATAATTTTCTTTCCTTGTCATCTACTTTAAAAATATTAAACACTTGTTAAATATGATTAGATTCATTTCTGGTGTATTTGAAAAGGGGAAGGAAGACTTTCATTCCTTTTTTTTGGATATTGTCTTTAAATTGTACGAAACTTCGGAGAGGAAAAGAGCTTCTAAAAACACATCCGAGACATGTTTGAAAATAAATTGATATGAAATTTGAAAACTTGATACATTAAATACAAATATTCTCTTAGATAAGGAAGTGTAATAGTTATAGAAAACTTATCTATCGATGGCAAAAAGCGAAGAAAAAGTATTGTTTGAAATTATTTAAATTTATATTTTATTATTATTCTCTACAAAGTTAAAAGGAAAACCGTTTTTTGCCCGTTTTCGTATTATTTCTTATTATTCCCATTTGAAAAATGAAAGATTTCTACACATACATGCGTGTGGACGTCTTGTTAGAACAAAACACAAAGTTTCATTTGAAAGATTAATTCATAAACTCAGAGACGTAGTAAAGATTCGTACATACCTGTCGGTGAAGGTACTTAACACGGAAACCAGATGGAATTTGTTCAACGAGAAATGTTTCATATTGTGTTGTTGGTTATTAAGGTGTGACATGAAAGAACAACTAACGTGATCAGTGGTTACAAATAAGACAGATATGTCATCAGTATACCTAATATAACGAAGTGGCTTGAATTCAATAGTACATGTAGTCATCTACTGCTATTTATTGCAAATCAGGGACGAGTTTGCCAAAACAGGAGAAAGACAAGATCCCACGACTTTATTGGTTTGAAATGTCATTATTAAAAATAAAACAATTCTTGGTAATAACTTCCAATAATTGTTTTATCAGTAAGGTTTGGAATTCCTCTCACTGAACTTATCAGGACAAACTTTGCTTATGGTGAAAGTTTCATTGAAAGGACTCAACCGCACAATTTGCCATAAAAGTAAGTTTTGGTAAACTAGCCAAATGAGATTTGGTTACAGAAGATAAAACTATCCTCAAAAGTAAATTCGGAAGTAAGTGCTATTAAAACCATATTCGGCTTATGTTGTAGCGACAACACTATGTATAAACAAATAAAGGAAGTTAACAATGAAGCTATATCAATTTTGTGTTTGTTTTTATATTTCGCACAAAGCTACTCGAGGGCATTCCTGCGCTCGCCATTCCTAATTTAGCAGTGTAAGACTAGAGGGTAGGCAGCTAGTCACCACCACCCACCGCCAACTCTTGGGCTACTCTTTTACCAACGAATAGTGGGATTGACCGTCATATAATAACGTCGCCCACGGCTGAAAGGGCAAGTATGTTTGGTGCGACCGGGATTCGAACCCGCAACCCTCGGAATTCGAGTCGAACGCCTTAACACACTTGGCCATGCCGGGGCCTATGTATCAATAGTACCGTGACTAACAAACAAAGGGAATTTAGCGGTGACTAAAAGATCTAATAGTCAGAAAATATGAGACCGTGAATAAACAATAAAACAATTAATTTGTTTGTTTTTGAATTTCGCGCAAAGCTACAATGAAAGAGAGAGTATGTTTGTTGCGACGTGGACTCGAACCTGCAAGCCCAGATTACGACTCGAGCGCTCTAACCACCTGGCCATGCCAGGGCCCTTCTAGATACATATCAGGAACTCTCTAACTATGGCATTGTACAGCGTCATATCTTAGAAGTTTTCCGTAATAATTTTTCTCTTCTAGTTTTGACTCGCTGTGTAATATTCATTCATAATTTCCTTCCTTTCATTTCTATCTTTGAATTTTTATTTTCATTTCCTTGTTACGTTTCTATTACGCATATACGTATTACTTTTGTATGTATTATTTTGATATCTTCCTGTTTCCTTGAGTTTTCAATCAAAACGATTTTCTAAAGTAACTCTTTTTTCTTATTTAACTTTGTAATTTCTAATAATGATCAGTTTCGATTTCTTTCAATTCTGTCGACTGTTCTTTGGAATTGCTTTTAAGTTAAAAAAGTACACGTACTTATTATATGGCTGTACGTACTTATTATATGTATACACTTATCTTTTTATTCTATTCACTATTCTATTCCATCTTATCATCTCCATCAGAAACTTTTCCTCACGTTTCTATATATCACAACTTTGCCCTCTTCTACCTAACGCTGTTTATTCCGTTGTCTTATAGCACACCTTTCTTATACGTCTACCTAACACTGTTCATTCCGTTGTTTTACAGTACACCTTTCTTATAGGTCTACATAACCGTGGTCATTCCGTTGTTTTACAGTACACTTTTCTTACAAATCTACCTAACCGCGGTCATTCCGTTGTTATATAGTACACCTTTCTTACCAGTCTACCTAACCGTGGTCATTCCCTTGTTTTACAGTACACCTTTCTTACAAATATACCTAATCTTGGTCATTCCGTAAGTCTTAGGACTTACAACGCTAAAATTAAGTGTTCGATTTCCCTCGATGGTCAGAGCAGAAAGCTCTTATTAAAAAATAAGAAAGGACAGAGTTTTTAAGTGCACTTAAATGTTGCTTGAAAATTCATGTGAAGAAAACAAACAAACAACATTATATTTTAGGTTCTTGAGAAGAGATCCCAAACTGATGCACCTTAAAAAATTTCCTAGACGAAAACTGTAAATCTGTGCACAAAGATAAGAGTAAATCTTCCAATAGTAGTGGCCCAGCATGACCAGGTGGTTAAGGCCCTCTGAGAGTCCCGGGTTCGAATCCAAGTTACATGAAATATACTCGCCCTTGGGGGCGTTATAATGTGACGATCAATTCCACTATTCGTTGGTAAAAGAGTAGCCCAAGAGTTGGTGATGGGTAATAATAACTAGGTGCTTTCCCTCTGCACTGCTAAATTAGGGACGGTTAACTCAGATAGCCCTTCTGTAGCTTTGCGCGAAATTGAAAGCAAATAAACAATCTAATAGTAGCATGTAACATCAAAGTAAATTTAATTACGTTTAATAACTGCGTCCAAAATTATACCTTTTGTGTATTTAGCGACATCTATCGCACTCGACTGTAAATACCTTTGGAGAAGAAATGTTGTGATTGGTTGTTTATCACGAAGCAATTAAAATCATGTTTTAAATTCATTTCGTAATGAATGTAACATATATTATGAATCAAAGAGTTTGTCTATAAATATAATCGGTACCTTACAGAGATGTTTAGTGCAAAGTCTTTACAGATATCTCTTAGCAACCTACAAATTATTATATAACGAGTTTAAAGTTTTGATTTAATTGTTGGAGGTTGAAAATATTGAGTTTGTTTTGGAATTTCGCACAAAGCTACTCGAGGGCTATCTGTGCTAGCCGTCCCTAATTTAGCAGTGTAAGACTAGAGGGAAGGCAGCTAGTCATCATCACCCACCCCCAACTCTTGAGCTACTCTTTTACAAACGAATAGTGGGATTGACCGTCACATTATACGCCCCCACGGCTGGGAGGCCGAGCATGTTTAGCGCGACGCGGGTGCGAACCCGCGACCCTAGGATTACGAGTCACACGCCTTACGCGCTCGGCCATGCCAGGCCTGAAAATATTGGGTAATATTTCAAATAAATAAATAAATAAGATGGCGGTACTTCACGTAGAGGTCCCGCACGGTCAGGTGGTTAGGGCGCTATACTCGTATTTAGAAGGTTGTAAGTTCGAATCCCCGTCGTATCAAACATGCTCACTCTTTCAGCTGTGGGTGCCTTAAAATGTGACATTCATTTCCGGTAATCGTTGGTAAAAAATTAGCCCAAGAGTTGGCGGTGAGTGGTGATGACTAGCTGCCTTCCATCTAATCTTACACTGCTAAATTAGGGACTACTAGAGTAGAAAACCCTCGTATAGCCTTGCGCAAAATTTCAAAACAAACTTTATACAGGATTTACTATTTTTCTGCACCAAATTGTTTTAATTATTAGTGTCTTAAGAATACCGAGTGTTCCACGTTGTAATAAGTAAACTACTGGAGAGAAAACAACTATTTACCCATTAAAAATTAAAGCTCGTTTATTTTTCTTTTATAATATTTTCGAGAAAGACTAAGTCAACCTGTTGCAAGAAAAGATAAATTTTAACACGGATGACTCATATTTAATGACTTATATTTTTTTGGGTGATGGTCACAATCACCACTGTTAAACAGTATTATTCATGTCAAATGCACTGTAAACGTAGACATGCGATGTTTACGTGGTTCATCAGAATGGGATAAGCTTATTTAAACAGTTCATAAAATTCCTACCAAACCTTGGTTATTCCGTTGTTTTATAGTACACCTTTCTTACCACTCTACCTAACCTTGGTCATTCCGTTGTTTTATAGTACACCTTTCTTACTACTCTACCTAACCTTGGTCATTCCGTTGTTTTATAGTACACCTTTCTTACTACTCTACCTAACCTTGGTCATTCCGTTGTTTTATAGTACACCTTTCTTACCACTCTACCTAACCTTGGTCATTCCGTTGTTTTATAGTACACCTTTCTTACAACTCTACCTAACCTTGGTCATTCCGTTGTTTTATAGTACACCTTTCTTACCACTCTACCTAACCTTGGTCATTCCGTTGTTTTATAGTACACCTTTCTTACCACTCTACCTAACCTTGGTTATTCCGTTGTTTTATAGTACACCTTTCTTACAAATCTACCTAACCTTGGTCATTCCGTTGTTTTATAGTACACCTTTCTTACCACTCTACCAAACCTTGGTCATTTCGTTGTTTTATAGTACACCTTTCTTACCACTCTACCTAACCGTGGTCATTCCGTTGTTTTACAGTACACCTTTCTTACAAATCTACCTAACCGTGGTCATTCCGTTGTTTTATAGTACACCTTTCTTACCAGTCTACCTAACCGTGGTCATTCCCTTGTTTTACAGTACACCTTTCTTACAAATATACCTAATCTTGGTCATTCCGTAAGTCTTAGGACTTACAACGCTAAAATTAAGTGCTCGATTTCCCTCGATGGTCAGAGCAGAAAGCTCTTATTAAAAAATAAGAAAGGACAGAGTTTTTAAGTGCACTTAAATGTTGCTTGAAAATTCATGTGAAGAAAACAAACAAACAAACAACATTATATTTTAGGTTCTTGAGAAGAGATCCCAAACTGATGCACCTTAAAAAATTTCCTAGACGAAAACTGTAAATCTGTGCACAAAGATAAGAGTAAATCTTCCAATAGTAGTGGCCCAGCATGACCAGGTGGTTACGGCCCTCTGAGAGTCCCGGGTTCGAATCCAAGTTACATGAAATATACTCGTCCTTGGGGGCGTTATAATGTGACGATCAATTCCACTATTCGTTGGTAAAAGAGTAGCCCAAGAGTTGGTGATGGGTGATAATAACTAGGTGCCTTCCCTCTGCACTGCTAAATTAGGGACGGCTAACTCAGATAGCCCTTCTGTAGCTTTGCGCGAAATTGAAAGCAAATAAACAGTCTAATAGTAGCATGTAACATCAAAGTAAATTTAATTACGTTCAATAACTGCGTCCAAAATTATACCTTAAAACCTTTGTAAAATTCCACACTGAATTTAAATCAGGGAAACTGATGATATAGATTTTAAAGAAAATAACGAATTTAATATTTATTATTAAAACTACGAAAGTCTCATCAAAAATTCTGCTATTAAACACAAGATGTATGAAAGGTTTGAAACCATGGGCTCTTCAACGTATTTGTTCCACATTTTGTCTTTGTAATTCGAAACAAGTATGGAATAACATTAGGGTTAACTTGACCTTTACATGCTTTGACAGTAACATAACTATTCGCTATCTGAAATTAATAACAGCAACAATTATTGTATCATATACGGTTCCAGAATGTTCGTGAGCCCTGTATGACAGTTTTTGGTAAGACATATAAATGAACGCCAAACAACAATTGAAAAACTTGTTTGACGACAAATAAATTGAACATAATCATACTTGATAAGCTTGAAAAGGTGTTCACGCTATAACGAGTACTGTAAACAGTTGTTTCACACAATACCACACATATGTTCACACTATAACAAGTACTGTAAACAGTTGTTTCACACAATACCACACATATGATGTAATCTTGTATCAAATCTTACTTTGACGTGAGTTTAGAATACATAAAGGTGTTTCTGAACTCAGGGTTATATCTTAGAGAAGGTACTGTACTCATGTGGGATACTACTGGAATATCCTTGATTGATACAGCAAGCATTTGCTAATGTGTTGCAAGAGACTCATTGAGGATCTCGTTTCAAACCTACGGAACACTTTCACGGACATGCTGGACAAGTTAGGCCTTTATCCACAACAAAAAGTAAACGATTGCAATTCGTCAGTTCTGAATACAACAGTTATAGTATACAGGTTCAGAGACTGAATCAAATGTCTACAGCAGCAACTAGACTTCATGCAATTATACCGAAAGAAAAGTAGATTTCACTAGGCCTAAACGACATCTAATAAAACAGTGTTTGAATGAGTTATCTAATTTGTATCATAAATGCTGGTAGGCTACAGTACAGTTTTTATACTCTTGATAGTGAATGGTAGTTAGGCCTATGGCTTGTTAGTTTCAGCACTTAAGCCCTACTTTCATTGTGCTTCTTTTGCGACGTGGAAGATATTAGGAAAAAAACAAACACATTCCCAGTGTTTTCTTCAAGCTTATGTTTCTTACAACCGATCTGTTGAATAACGTTTTGCTTCCATCATACCAAGTTTAAGATTATAACATACCATAGTCCATAAATTTACAACATTGTTGGACACGAATGAATAGAAGATCAATCTTGACACCACACAAATTCTAAAATGTATATATAATAAATAAATGAAAACAATTAAATTGATAAATCGTTCTTACAAAGGATCAATTACTTTATTAATTAATATCACACAAAATTCCATAATTTTAAGCTGGCCTAATTAAATCAAACGATTAGAGTAGAAATAACTTAAAGGAAATTTAACTTTTGCTTAGAGATGTTGATATACAACTACTCAGTTAGTAGTTGATGATAATTTCGGGATGCATATAGGAACATCCCAGGTTCGCGTTACTCTTCTGCTCAACATGTTTTGTACTTTCAACTAGTTGTGTGTTTATAAGCGAGATTTTGAATTACGCTGTTCAGTTTAAATGTGCACAAAGGAACTGGTGCTATTAGCTGACTGTCTGCTTTCTCTCCGGTAAGTAGCTACTGACCTTCAACTTTATTTCTATTTGGTAGCTTAAAATCAAGGATGAATATGCTTGAACCGTAGTCAATGGACACTACTCAGGTTGAAAGAACCTGAAATCAAATCTTTAGATCACAACTGTATTAATTAGTGGCAGTAACATCGCTGTTGACGGGATTAGACAAATTAAAGGCAGTAACATTTCTTGTGAAGAGATTAAACCCATTAATGGCAGTAATATTGTTGATGACAGGATGAGAGGAGCGCAATGATTAGGTGTAATAAGTGGCCTTATCGCAGGATTACATTAAATGCTTTTAAGAATATCCCTGATGACGAGATTACACTAACTAGTCGTAACAATACTCTACGAAGATAAAACAATAGTCCTAACAAGTGAAGTAGATAATTAATCATAGGAACACTTTTTGTGATAGGATTACGTCAAGTAGTGGTAAGTGGTTTCATCAAGATAGTGCTAATTTGTAAGATGTTTCTTTCAATCTTATAATTTCACGATCTGTGTTGTATTCACCGCGGTATCAAACCCTAAGTTTTAGTGTATTTAGCTTCAAGCTGACTTTGAACTGCCGAATGAGTTACCACGAGTACAGCTATCATGGCGGAATTACGTTTATTGATCTTAAGAACATGTTTTTTTATTATTATTGTTTAAGAAGCTGGATGTGGTCAAGAGTGGCCTTGTGTCCACCTGAGAATCTGGTGGTTAAGGGAGGATCGCGTCCTACAAAAATCATGCTTTACAGCTTAGAGCTTTAAATCCGTTGTAAGCGTAACAGTCAAATCCTACGATGCGATTAAAGCAAACCAAGAGGTGGCGGTGAATGTTGTATTATGTACTTTCCCTCTTGGGCCCAGCATAGTCAAGTGGTTAGAGCGCTTGTCTCGTAATCTGAGAGTCGCGAGCTAAAATCCACGTCATACCAATCATGCTCGCTCTTGAAGCCAGGAGGGCATTATAATATGACGTTCAATCCCACCATTCGTTGGTAAAAAAAAAGTAGGCCGAGAGTTAGAGGTGGGTGGTAATGACTAGCTGTCTTCCTTCTAATTTTACACTTGTAAATTAAGAACGGCTAGAGCAGACAGCCCTCGTGTAGCTTTGTGTGAAATTCAAAAACAAACTAATATTTCATTTAGTCTATTATTTCAGTATTAAGTGCAGTAACAGCTTATGAACCGTTTTCACAAATATCCAAAACAAGAAATTCCTGGAAACATGATTTTAAAAATACAGTCTAAATTACGTACGGTTGATAATGTTTATGAAACACATTGAAAAGTACTTTTATTAACATTTAACAAAATATCATATTTCAATTTTACTTAAAAGTAAAGGTACATACAGTAAAACAATCTGTATCTTAAGACGGCTAGTACTGGTATTAAAACTTTATTAAAATGAAGTAGAGAAGAACGTTTTGACCTTCTTGGGTCATCATCATGTCAGCAAAGGGAGTTTGCAACTCACCGTTGCCGGGCACATTTTTTAGGGACGAGAGTATGAACGGGAAAGAGCGTTGCAAACTTTCTTTGATGACCTGAAGATGACCTGAGAAGGTCGAAACGTTGTTCTCTATTTTAGTAAAAGTGTTAATACCTATACCGGTCGTCTTGAGATACATTTTTACTTTAAGTGGGTTTCTCATTTAAACGAATTTCACATACTCATTTTTTTAATGTTTGGACTTTTTTTTAATCTATATAACAATTTTTTCCGACGAAAATATTGCGTTAAATTGATTATAATAAACCATTTAACTTAGTTCAGATCAAAATAGATTTACGTATTTGATTTCTTTTGCCATCTGTTTGCTAGTTTTGAATTTTCGCGCAAAGCCTATCTGTGATAGGCGTCCCTTATTTAGTGACTAGAGGGAAGGCAGCTAATCATCACCAGCCACCGCCAGCTCTTGAGCTACTCTCTTACCAACAAGTAGTGGGATTGACTGTCACATTATAACGCCCTCACGGCTGAAATGGCGAGCATGTTTGGTGTGACATGGATTTGAGTCCCAAACCCTCGGATTACGAGTCGAGTGCCTTAACTATCTGACTATGCGGGGCCTTTGCTATCTGTAGTAATTAGAAATAACATATAAAAACTAAACCTTGTGTTGTGTGTTATGGCATAGCTCTCGTCCATGTTGCAATTTCTTTTTGTTCTGAATCAAGATTTTAAACAATGGTTTTATATAATGGAGTCTTTAACTTATAAACATTATACAACTGACCACTTAATTATTAACAACAAATTACATTTATTATGAACATTTTTATTCTGCATCATTTTATATACTGACTGGATGATTACGTAATCTCTAACAAATACTGCAGGTGTAATGAAAAAGGAAAAAACCTAACATATATTATTAAGTGAATTCCCGTTTATTATTATTAATACAAGCGCTGTTACAGATGCTACATCAACAATACGACGACGATCATTATATTACCGGATGTTTTATTATAACTGGTGTTCTAAATGGAACACAGACTTAAAATTATACATAGGGCATTAAACAAGAATGGTGGATAATTAACCGACCTTCACTTAACAATAGCGTTATCGTTCATGCTTGTCTACTGTACATTAAATGAAGTAATTTTGCTTTCATATTGATTTTAGACCAAATATTCTTCCGCCACAGACGGCATCTGTCGGTAAAAAACGGAAACATATAGAAAGCATTATAGCAGAACGTAACGGAAGACACCTAAACAATCACCAGTATTTTACGTAAGACAGAATAAAGGTCGCTTTAAAGGTTCTGTTAAAAATTAAATTCAAATCGACTATAATTTATTCATATTGTAAAACCAATGAGAAAATACTAAAGAATACTTCTATACCTACTAATACATAGCATTTCCTTTTATTTAAACAAAAAAGAGATAAAATAAACAGATGTGTTGCACTGTTCTAATGATTCAATAATTAACAAGGTATTAACAGTTAATCTTTTATTTGTATTGTAATCTCGAGGATGTTCACAAACTTCCTTTAATGAATGCTCTCCAATGTTGTACTATAAATATATCTTTTGAAATATTACGAGCGCTTTCTGTCATTGTAAGATCTCGTACTAGCTGGTTTTTAATAATTCAGAGCCGATGTCCGAGTCGTTCCTTCTTCGGGTCACTTCATTACAGGTCAATGAAATGTTTATGTTGCATAAGCTACCAGAAGATAGGTAAAGCCAAGAGTCGCTATGTCTACACTGCTACGTCTTCAAAGACCGAGCGATGTAATAAACGTTAACAAAAACTAATCCTTTGTCCCTGAGGATCACTGAAGTAGAGAAGCTCGGATCAGAGCTCCAAATCTTCTTAACGAAATCTGTGATGCTAAGAGCAAGAATAAATGGAGATCTAATATTGATGGATCGATCATGGAAAGCTGATTGATTAGGCCTGCCGACGATGAAATAGAATTCACGATTTTCGACTTAGACCGATTGCATAAATCCACAAGACTCAAACTTCAATTATGTCTGACGAAGTCAAGGTTTGCTGAAAGACTTTTTTGTTAAAACCAGAACGTCATCTCTTTCTGTACTTCAAACTTTAAATAAAGAAATGGTCTTTGGGTCTTTCACTCTCGAAATATGTTGTTAACAGTAATAGAACCGTCTAATTTGTTGTTTGTTTGTATGTGACAGTGAAAGAAACATATATTTGAATTTGCTTCCGTTGTGTAACATATTTTAATAACCAACCTATTTGTGAGTCAGGTTCTTTTGTTGTTGTTGTTAACTTGCTATAATATCAAATTCTTCTCTAGATAACAACGTATTTTCATAAGGTAAGACCTATAAAACTGTGGTCCTCTATACGTTGTTCGTAATGTGACCCTCGAAAGCCTGAATCGTAGTCTTCAATCTTATCAGATATTTTAAAAATAAGCTAAACTGTGCGTGTGTAGAATGATTTATTCATCTAAAAGTATGACCTTTGGCTGTGTGGTCATAATCTAAAGTGACAACTGATCTACAAAATTGGTTTATATTTTTAAAAATGAGTGATTTGATTAATAGAAAGATATTCCAAGGATCGTTTAGATGACGTCTGAATAGTTTATGTTGCAAGATATAACTAGACGACCAGGCAACGTATAACATTACGATTTTATGCTACAAGATAAAGGTAGACGACCAGACGAAATATAACATGAGTAGTCACGTAACAAATAGTATAATTTTACGTAACTATCACCTTCAAGCGTATAGCGATGAAAGCTAAAACGTGTATTTATCAACTTCTCGTTTGTAAAGAAAGCACAACGAGAGAGAAATGAGAAAATATTGTGTATGTAACGTAATTGCTGTCTTTCATTAAGCAACTTCAGGTCTACCAAAAAGTATGACTAACTCTTGCAGTGCGCCCTCTCTCGTCTACCCATGCTGATAAAATGATTGCGAGTTGGTGAACGAGACAATGGTTCTTGGAACTAATCGGCTTAGAAACGTTACTTTTAAGCTGGCTCCACAGTACTTAAGCCTGTCAACACGAAATCATTGGAACTCGAAATACTCCGTGAAGTAAAAGGTAAAGCGAAGACTCAGTCCTCGTCTCTGTGCTTCCATATACCATGGTTAATAGTTAACTTTTCCATGTCGACTTACCAGGTTAAGTACGTCAACAACCATTACTAAAGTCAGTAAAACTACATTTAAACAGAAAACCGTAGCTTGTATAACATACTTCGTAAAAATTGGAATAAAATGAAGTTTAAGAGTTTCTCTTCTTCCGTTCCTTTATTTGTTTGTTATTAAGCAGAAAGCCACACTGGTATCAAAACGCGATAATTATAGGTCCTCAGACTTACCGTTCTTTTAGTAATTGAAACGCTAAGATAACTTTCCATGTGAGAAAAGTATTGTAAGGTTGTCTTAATTATGAATTTCAATCAAGATATAGTTTCAAAAATATATATCCAATGTCATGTTTCAACGCCGTCATTGGTAAATCTTGTATTATCAGGCCTGACATGATTTTTTTACTGTGTGAAAATTTGTACACGTTTTGCACTCATTCCTGTACGCTTAATCTGAAAATGATATCCATTTTATTCATTGTGAATACAGATATTGGTCACATTTTGTTGTGCTTCAACTGTTGACAGCCAATCGCGAAGCAAGAGTTTCACCAAATGTTATAAAGAAAACAGATATAATAAACATAATAATAAATATCTATGGACCTACTACGCTGCAATTCAAGGTTTAATTCAACGCAATGAACGCAGCTAAGCCAGGCGTTAGTTCAGGATATTTTAAGAATTAATTTAGCTTTCATGGACCGAAAGTGTACTTATTCATAGAATTAGGCCTCAACTGAGGTGAAGTTTGTTTTGTTTGTTTTGTTTGTTTTTTTTAATTTCGTGCAAAGCTACATGAGGGCTATCTGCACTAATTTAACACTGTAAGACTAAAGGGAAAGCAGCTAGTTATCACCACTCACCGCCAACTCTTGGGCTACTCTTTTATCAACGAATAGTGGGATTGAATGTCATATTATAATGCCCCCACGTCTGAAAGGGCATGTTTGGTGTGATGGGGATTTGAACCCGCGACCCTCAGATTATGAGTCGAAAGCCTTAACCCACCTGGCCATGCCGAGTCCTGAGGTCAAGTTAGCTACGAAACCACTACTGAAAAATTGTAAAAAAATTTAGTTTGTGTTTCACAAATCTGACAAAACAGAAAACAAAATTTTTTTACAGTTATTATATATTGTTTATTTTAATTTCCAGAGTTATTTTTTGGTATATAAGATAATGAAAGTTATTTTTACGTTGGAATCTTAAACGTGAGGGGAAGACAGTTCAAAGTTAAGGATAGCAATTCGTTGGCGTAGAATTGCACTTTGGTGCCGTCGGTGCGTTATAAAAGTGTCAGTTACGTCCCATTATTCGGTTAACATATCCCAGAAGATGGCGACGTATGCTGTTGATTAGCTGCTTTCGCTCTAACCTGTCACTTTAAAGTTAAGAAAGGCAGTGTCGAGGTTGTTGTTCGTGCAGCTTGGCGCGGGTATTCGAAACGAGGAAGAGGCTAATACTTTATAAAATAAATTATTTGAATTAATATTATTATATGATCATTACAAAAATGCGAACTTGCTGACACGTGTTTGGATAAATTTGATGGAAATAAAACATCAGCGAATTTAAGTGCGATAAATAAAACTTTCTTATGAGCGAGAGGTTTTCTCGCACTAAATTTGTGAAAATAATTCGAAGTGTGTTTTATGACATTATAATCATTAGCTCATTATCTAGCCGCTAGAGGTCAGGGCGTTGCTCTAAGCAATGGATGGAATCGTCAGGGCGTTCACTCAGTTTCTTAATGATTGATAGAAGTGAAGCCCCGTGAACCTGGTCCAAACACGACTCCTCCCGGCCGGTCCCCACCCCGTGTGAAACAAGATAGAAGGGGTGATGGAGGGAGTTGAATAATAACCGGTGTATAGAAACCTAGATATATGTATGATGAATTTTCTCTCTTCAATTATGAATGTTCTCAGAGACGCCCAAAATTAACATCAATTTTTAACAAAAGCTTTTCAAATAATTGTACGAGAGCTTATTCTTTGAATTGGAGGCAATCATAGTCGCTGATGTTTCCAATCAGTTGAAGTGAAGCCATAACTTGAAATTGTTGTTACGAATAAAAGAAACGCGAGAAAGATGTACGTGAAACAACCTCCGAGCTGAACTAGAGCCATACCTTCTAGTTGTCATTCTATACGATAAAGGAACGTACAAAAGGACTTCGACAATTGGCCAATCAACTGAACAAAATTTCCTTGTATAAGTTATTATCTAGGAAGAATTGCGTAAAGGCAGAGCTGTCACTGAAGAAAGAGTTTTTATCTTCACGTTAATTTAAAAAGATAAACATGGAAAAGAAGAGCAGATGATGTCTAATGTTCTTCAGTGAATGTGTTTATTTTACTGTGATGTACCGTGTGATGTCTATATCCAAAACTCGGATATCTAAATCCACCGCCCCGACCATCATCAATCATATCTGGGTAATATTTTTATAACTAGGAAACATTTTTACAGTTGAACAATAAACAAAACAACTGAAATTTTCACAAAAGCTGGCGTGTTTCTGATTTAACCAATAAAAATATACAAAAGTTTCAAGTATTAAACAAATAACAAACACATTATTTGATGTTTTTATCTGAACATTTCGAGAGTGTTGCAATAGAAAAGCTAGGCGCCTTCACTGATAAATGCGTCTACAAAAATACTTTAATGAAATCTAGGAGGTGATAATACTTAATTTTAAACTAAAATATCAGTAAAATCATTTTTAATGTGGATGGTGAACAATCTTCACCCTCTAGTAAGAGTAATTTGTTGTGGAACTGTCAGACAATTCTAGAAAAGACCGCAGACCCAATAGCTTTTAGCAGTTACTAGCAGAGAAGCCTACCTGGAGGGTGGGTAGTTCTGATGTAATATTAATGCAATAAAATGGAGGACCAAAAACAAGATACAACTGATGTATAATTTTCTTTGCTTGATTGTACATCAACTTTGAGAAAAAGAACTGCAAGAAAGAATTACAAACAATGTGAAATCTTTTAAAATCTTCCATAACAAAATTGTATCTTCAATTTGATGTTATGCGAAAGGAAGCGAGAGAACGAATTACAGATAATGTGAAATCTTCCGGAACAAAACTATATGTTGAGTTTAATGTTATAAGAAAGGAGACGTGAGAATGAATGACTAATAATGCGAAACTGTTAAGTTTATAAATCTAGACTAAATATTCAAGCTATAATGTGTTACGTATGAGAATTTAGTTTGAAGAAAGTAAAAACAGTTCATAACTTCTTAGGTTGTCTCATTCTAAGCCTTTTAACCTTCTAGTGACAACTCTTATTCTATAACTTCTGCTAATAACATCGTTCAACTTGGACCTATAACCTCTGTTTCTCTACTTTCATAATCCCATGCTTCTGTTCTTAATTTTGGCTATAAAGCTAACCCTGACTAGTCTCTTGAAATCAGAGACAACCAAATAAACTATAGTAACTAGTTAGAGACAATTAAGTAATTTGCCGTCTCCAGCTAGAAACAACTAGTAAATTGTCGTCACTGGTTCACCTGACCTTCATCAGAGACAACTCAGTAACTTGTTGTCACTGGTTAGAAACAACTCAGTAACCTGTTGTCATAGGTTTTACTGACATTCATTTTTCCTTTCCACGAGCACTCGTACAGACATTTCCCTAAAACCAACCTCTCCCAGCTTTTGATTCCTCAGAAGTAGCCAACTCATTTCTGAAACGTTCTATTCTGCCTCCTGGGATTCCATTTTTCAATCTAAAACATATTGCTTTGTTGTAAATTATTCAAAAAGAAACCAATATTTTCAAAGCCTTCATGAACTAACTTAAAAGCGAATCTCACAATTTACGAATGCCGAACCTCTGGATAACAATTTACAAAATAAATAGGTCCGTTTATCATATCGAATTTTTACCAAGCAATTTATAAAATAAATAAATTCATTTATCACTCGGTCTTAAAACTCTCAGTAAAATAGGTGTTCTCGACAAAAAAAAATATTAAAACACAACACTTAAAAACCAGAAAGGCCTGGCATGGCCAAGCGCGTAAGGCGTGCGACTCGTAATCCGAGGGTCGCGGGTTTGCGCCCACGTCGCGCTAAACATGCTCGCCCTCCCAGCCGTAGGGGTGTATAATGTGACGGTCAATCACACTATTCGTTGGTAAAAGAGTTGCCCAAGTGTTGGCGGTGGGTGGTCATTACTAGCAGCCCTTTCTCTAGTCTTACACTACTAAATTATAGATGAATAGCGCAGATTTCCCTAGTGTAGCTTTGTGCAAAATTCATAAACCAAGCAAACGCACTATATGACGTATCTACGCTTCTTTTGTTTACTTAGTTTAAGAACAGTATAACCAACGTACAACAACTCTAAACCCTAATCTATTCTATTGTCGTTAATCTGTCGAGACGTGTGTCCCCTGATGCTAACTAAAACCTGTTTTTCCATAAAGGGCTAAATTTTGCCCTACCAATAATTTTGTTAACAAAGCCAAATTTATTTCTTAACTACACGTATTTTCTTAAGAGCAGACAATTTACGAATTTTCTTATGAAAAACCCTCATCTTATGATTAGAACCAAGAGTTTATTTAATTGTTTTTTAATTTGCGCAAACCTACACGAGAGCTATCTACACTAGCCGTCTCTAATTTAGCAGTGTAAGACAGTGTAAGGCATCTAATCTTCACCACCCACCGTTAACTCTTGGGCTACTATTTTACCAGCGAATAGTTGGATTGACCGTCACATTATAATGCTCTCACGGCTAAAAGGGCAATCATGTTTGGTATAACCGGAATTCTAACCTGCAACTCTCAAATTACGAGTCGTACGCCTTAAACACCGGGCCCAGAATCAGGAGCCCAGTTTTAAAGAGAAGACTGGCGGACATCTTCCACTGAAAGGGACCATACTGAAAAATTCACGGAAAGTGATCCAAACTGAAAAACGCACGTTTAAGTTGTTGAGAAAACAGGATACAATTATTTAAATCTTTTAAACACACTCGTGATAATAAGAACGTTGAAGAAAAAAGCAATCATTAGGTTTAAAAACATGACAGTAACATTATTATTAAACCTTCTAATTCATTTGTGGCAACTGTTAAACATAATGAAGAAAACAACAAAACAAAACGTCGTTAATGGAGCTAGCGATAACTTAGTTATACAGCATTTTACCAAAGAAACTGAGATTAGACCAAAGTAATGTTTATACAACGACGAAGAACAAAAAGCTGTAGTAATTCCTTCAGAGCAATGAAACTGGTCAAACTATTTTGGAATAATTAACACTGAAACAAAGCTACTAAGAGGTATTTTAATTATGTCCCCAAATCCGTAAACCACCTTATAATTTTAAACAAAAATATGGTAACTTTAAAATTATCTACTTTGTATTGTTCGTCACCATCTACAATACAAGTTTCACTCTCTTTCGTCTTGCATTAAAAACACTATCCAATACCTCACTGCACACTAACAACCATTTTTGTTTTACTAGAGGCGTATTTCTGTGTTGTTGTTGTTTTTTATAGCAAACCACATCGAACCCCTAATTTTGGCGCTGTAAATCTTTAGACTTACCACTGTACCCGCGAGGGACTGCTAGAGAGGTTTCATCCAAGTACACTTATATATTTTGTATTTCGAATGTCTAATGTCTCATAAAACTGCCTTAAATGCTTTTAGGAACCTTGAATCAAATATAAACAAAACCAATACAGTTCAATAAAGTAAATATTTCTTGAATTTACTGTTATTTTGTTTCAGAAAAAACAACAAGAGACGAAAACCTTCAACATAATTTTTGTTTGTTCGACCAAAATTCACTTGTTTCCCTTTTAATAAAGTCTGATGTTAGATTTGTAAGTGCATAAGAACCACCAGTACTGTCTCGGTCCAACATGGAGAAGAACAACTATAGTTAATGAATTTCTTTTCTTCGATAAAAAATGAATTGAAGTGAAGAAAATATGAGTGAGAAACCTAATCTAGAGCAAATTAGTTCCAACATATTCGACTCATAAGTACAGTTTGGAAAGTAAAGCGAATGAATGAACTAAACCCGTATAGTAGTGGAATGTAATAAGTTTATTTGGTTTTGATGAATGTTCTTTTATTCACCATTAATAATCTAAAGTATTTAAGATATTTGAATGATAAGTGAGGTATCTTCACAAGTAACTATCTGTTATTATTCAGCGAACTGAATGATTGTTTATTTAAAAATTTATTTTCTTAGGATTCAAAATCGCGACTTTCTGTAAGGAAAAGATGACGTAGATATTTAATGTATTATTTGTTTGGCTACTCCGGCTGCAGCAGTTTAGTTTCACAGTACTTATTGGAGGTACTGAATAACAATGGGTATGAATATATTGGAGGTACTGAATAACAATGGGTATGAATATATTGGAGGTACTGAATAACAATGGGTATGAATATATTGGAGGTACTGAATAACAATGGGTAAGAATATATATGCAAAAACGGCTCGTTTTGTTTGAAGAAATATTTTACATACAAGAGCGAACAAAGTTTCGACCTTCTTTGGTCATCGTCAGGTTCACAAAGAAAGAGGTAACTGACCAGAAGCTGACTACATGTTTGGAAGGGGTTATGTAACTGAGTATCGGAATGTAGAGGGCGGTGTTAGATGTTTGAAAATATAATTTATTTATTTTATTATTTTTATATAGCTTTTAAGGCGTTCCTTTATATTGGTTTATTTTGGGTTTAAGTTGTTGTATAAGTAAGGCTTCTTTAATTTTGCGTTTGTTTATGTTTGTTTCTTTATTTACTATTTTAGTGTTTTCTATGGTTATGTTGTGTTCATTTGACTTGCAGTGTTCGAAAACGTGTGAAGGTGAATTTTTATGTTCTTTGAATCTGGTTTCCATTTTTCTACTTGTTTCTCCAATATAGAAGTCGTGGCAGTTATCACATTGTATTTTATAAATAATGTTAGTGTGGTGTTTGTCAGTGTAGTTCTTACATAGTATAGACCTCAGTTTTGTGCCTGGTTTTTGAATAAATTTTGTATTAACTGGAATGTCATATTTTGTTACTAGTTTTTGCCAAATGTTGGTTATTTGTTTGATGATGCCAGGAATATATGGTATACAGCAGTACATGGTTTCGTGATTTTTTTTAATTCGTGAGATATATTTACTTTAGTTGGTTGATTTTGCTTTCTGTCTTGGTGTGCACGTATAATGTTTTCTACGGTTTGTGGAGGAAACTTATTGATGTTGATGAAGTATTTTTTTATTTTGTCTAATTCATCGTTAATTTTATCTGGTGAGCATAGTTTTACGCAAAGAAGGTCGAAACGTTGTTCGCTCTTTTATGTAAAATATTTTCTCAACCCAAACGAGCCGTTTTTGCATATATATTTCTCTAGAAGTGGGTTTTCTCGACATCACTGATTAATGGGTATAAATACTCCTCCCCTAGTGGCAAAGTAGTATGTTTGCGGACTTACAATGCTAGAAATCGGGTTTTGAAATCCGTGGTGGGCAGAGCACAGATAGCTCCTTGTATAGCTTTGTGATTAATTACAAAGTAAAAGTAATTACGAAGGTAGGTCATGTGCCATCGAAACACCTAAAGTACTTAAGTTTATCAGTGGTAAAAAATCGATCATATTTCAAAATCTAATAACACGAAATCTCTTGTTAAGCTCAAAAGACTACATCCCTTATAAGATCAAACATCAATATACTGGGCAAACTCGAACTAAGGGAATGTCCTTACAAACCGTTGAATACGTTGAATCTGTCAAGATTTTAAAAAATGAGGCCTTTCTGTCGCCTTGGACATTCACAAACCTGATCACTCCATCAGTAGATTTGTTCTTATTGGCACTGAAACGCGATTTGGATCAAAATCAAAACCAGACCTAATAGGTCAGTACTTTTAACACTCACGTGTTATAACCCGGGATTAATGATCATCATTCGTAAGCTCAAGGTCTTTCTGGAAAAACATGGTAAATTTTATTTTATAACGAATGTCTTTATATTAACTGTTAATAAATAATCGAAATTAACTTAATCTATGTATTGAAATTTTGTAAATAGCATGAATTATTTTACATTCTTATACATATATAATAATAATGTATAATATATATATAACTAGAGGATAAAAAACTTAATTTAACAGCCAGTCTTAATTACATATGGCTTATTACTCGATGTTTCACACAGTTTGTAATTTTGTTGGATGTTATTGAAACTTTCATCTGTTTACAGCTTACTAAATATTTTAAGTTGATCAGTAATTAATGTTACTATAACGCAACTTGATAATTACAGTATCATCCCCAAAGTATTCTGTAGATGAAACAAATGTATTTCCAAACTTTCGAAGCATTTATAAATAAATACGTTTCGTCTTCTCAGTGATTTTCATTTTTATTGTTGTTGATGCGTGTGTGTGGTAAACGATTGGTTTGTTTTGAATTTAGAGCAAAGCTACACGAGGGCTGTCTGCGCTAACTGTACATAATTTAGCAATGTAAAACTAGAGGAAAGGAAGCTAGTCATCACCATTTACCACTAGCTATTGGGCTACTTTTTAACCAACGATTAGTGTAATTGACTGTACATTATAAAGCCCCCACGACTGAAAGAGCGAGCAGATTACGAGTCGGGTGCCTTAACCACTTGGCCATGCCGGGCTGTATGTAAACGTAAGGGTTTTATTATTCTATGGCCTATCTTACGTTACCAAATCAACATTGTATCTCAGAACGGCTGGTATGGGTATTAACACTTTTACTGATAAGCAGAGAACAAAAATACCAACCGGTCTGAGATACATTTTTGTTTCAAATGTGTTTCTTGCCATCAACAAAATCAACATTGGGTTTAGTGTATATCTGTTTATATTTGTTGAGGCGTAAAAGAAAGGTGTAGAATTCACAAATAAAATAGGCAAAATTTGTACTTTTTATTTCAAACTGTGAGACCAAAGTGATTAAAGATACAGATTTCGTACAAAAACATTTGGACTTTACCTTTCACTCGGATTTCCTAGTACAACCACCCACAGATATTGTTTACTGAAACAAAGGTTTTATTGGGAAAGTTTTCTTTATGGGACTAATACGATTGTTGAATATAGAGACCATACTGTATTATATTTTTAGTAATACTTGTAGAGTCTATAATTATTATCCACCCACCAACAAGGCAGTAACAACTCTTTAGGTAATGTTTTACTTTTTCAATTAAATGGTAGGTGGCGTTGTACATTGCTATACCGAATGGCTGACAACTTATTTCTCTTAATATTGTATAATTTCTTACTGGCTCAGCGGTAACCACGATGGCTGATAAAATCAAATTTCAAAACCCGATATGGATACAGCACAGACAGCCCATCTTCAGCTTTGTGTTAATAAAGAACAGTAATCATCTGAATGGTATGTAATATAATTGAAGTTACTTTATTGTACTTTTATGAAGTACATCATTGGTAAATCTGTCTTGATATATTTATTTCATTTAAAGTTCTTTCCACAGTCCTTATTTGATTCTACATACATTACAACGTGTTTTTTTCCTTGTCTATCATGAAAACTAATCTCTTTTTGCTAAAATGTGACATGCCATGAGAGTCAAAACCTATGGATCGTACCTGGAGCATCTGTAAACTTATTGAAAATGACTAATCACCTACAAACGGAAAAATAATTCACGAAGCAAAAATAACTCTGGGATAATCACATATTCGATTTGATTAGTGATAAAAGAAATGGTGGTATATAGATAAGAGAGAAGAAGGAGGGATGATAAAAATATTTTGGTGATTCAAAGACGCTCCATAACGAACTGTAAGTAAGCGACTTATATACTACACTGTTGGGTCTTATATTTATATAATATTGTAAACTATATAATTATAGACATGTTAGTTTAATTCTGAAGGTGACTGCCTCCTATAAGAAAAACAACCTCTAGAGAAATAACAATATACTAACTAAACTACTGAAACTAAAACAAATACATAGAAAACAAATTAGGACAAATATATTGAATAGAACCATTTGTAATAAAGTGTAGTGTAATGTTATTACTTACCATGTCAGTAAAAAAATTTTCAGAAACAACCTAAAGATCTCTCCAGTGGCAAAGCGGTAAGTATCTAGACATATAACGCTAAAAACCGAGTTTCGATACTCGTGGTGAGCACAACACAGATAGTCCGTTGTGTAAAGTTGTGCTCAAGTACAAAAAACAAGCACACAAGTAGGGATATTTTAAGAGATGATGGTATGTAACGAAGTATTGAACTTGAGATATCCTAGGTTTTCTGGAAGTCACAACTGAGAAATCCTGATTCATCGCCAACGATTTGTTTTGATGATATTTAAACGTGATCTGTAAAACGTCTGTTTCTGACAAGAGGAAGTCTGTTAACGTCTAGTCTTGGCTGACAATGTACTCAGAGCACTCTAATTCACTTCATTTATCCTTGTAGTCAAAAAGTGTTTTTTTCTCAGTTTTGGATAAAAATATCGGGCATACGGTGACCGTTTGTTTTTCACTGTTAAGTATAAAATAAAATCTTAATATGTAAATCTATTATTTTGTCTAATTGTTTACCATATTTTTAATAGTCGCTAAACTGCTCTTTTGAATTAAGCACAAAGCTGCACAATGGGCTATCTGTGCTCTGCCCACCACGGGTATCGAAACCCGGATTTTAGCGTGTAAGTCCGCAGACATACCGCTGAGCCACTGGGGGGCAAGTTGCTAAACATATGACTTGGTTTGTTTGAAAAGTTTCGAAAAGTGATGGAGTTTCAACTACATAAATCCTACGCCCACGCATTTAATCATATTTGCCGTAAATATTAAGTTACGTTTATGATCATGTTATAAAGTTGAAATATTTATTATTGTCAGTTTGATAATGGTTTCCGTTTAATCTGGAATGTTTTAATTGTAACTGTTATAACAATTTAATATTTTCACATATAATTAATTTCAATCAGTTCTTTCACTTGAAATTGTTTATACAAATTTATGAAGTACAAATGACTAATATTTACTCTAAAAGATGTTAACGACACAGGATTTAAAAAAATATATATAAGCTATCATTTGGTTGTTCGTTTTAGAGCAAAGCCACATTTGACTATTTGCTGGGTTCACTACGGAGAACTGAATCTGGGATTTTAATGTCGTTATTTAGTAAACCTACTGCTGTTCATTTGTAGATGGGGGTGAAAGAAGCCATCAAAACTCATTAAAAGTATTATTGAATTTCTTTAAATTTTACACCCTAATTAGGCTTAAAAATGGTGTTGAGTGAGAGTAAGGACAATGATAATAATGATAAAAATGACAATAATAATAGGTGTTCCTATTTAATCTAACTATTTTTTTATTAACCAGAAGACGGGCATTATTGAAAAATCATCAACTCAAGAAAAGGACATTTCACCACGATCCCGGAAGTAAGACATTCATCACTTACATCATTAGACCCTTTGACAAACAGTAAAGTATAGTCTTTTCTAGGAATAGTATAATTTTGTTCTCTGAAGGTTGTATATAACCTATAAAAATTCAGTTCGTAAGATGTAGAAACATCTCAACTAGGCAAGAATATGCATTGAACATCAATAACTGTCGTTCAAAGTGGGTATGGTAACATTAGAAATGTCAACCCTAATTGCATTAAAATATTTAACAGGATATATACAATACCTAACTAATCAAAGTTATCAGTACCGAATCAGTTATAACATGAATACTCTCATAGGTAATGAAGTTCGAAATAAAATTCGTTAAAAAGAAACTTTTATAGTAATTTGTGAATTACACACGATTGTCTAGTTATCTATGAGTTGATCGAGTTTACATAGAAATATTTTATTGAATGTAATTAGGGTTGTGTTCACCTGGCTTAACATGAAAACTTACGTAATACTTCGTTGCTAGCCTTACTTTAAATATAGCTTTCATTATTTTCGACGCACTATTTGAATTGTGACGGATTTATTATTATATACAGGGTGTCCCAAAATAACGTTTACACTTTTTGGTTCATTATAACTTGCCTTGTTTATTGATTTTAACAATGAAACAAAATACATATGATAGCCAAAGGATTTATTTAAAGATTTAATACTGAAATCAAGAGAAAAAATAAAAAAACAGTTCTTCCTAAGGAAAACTCTCCTTGGTTGAAATTGTAAAATATCACAATTTTCTTGCTTCACTTCAGGTGTTCAAACTGAAATCCGTTCTGTTCCAGACATATCTCATAACGGGAAGAAATGGAAGTGCTCGATTGTAAGCTGATTATCCGCCATCCTTGGACACAAGTCAAATCTGAAACAAAAGAAACGGTTTATTAGCTATACACAGTCAAAGAGTGTAAACGTTATTTTGGAACATCCTGTATGTATTCTAATACATATGTTTGTTTCAGTTTAATATATATTTAGAAGTGCATGAAACCTGCTACACTGTTAAATCTGTATTGCAAAATTCCAGGCTAGTAACAAAAGCTCTAGAAGATTCTCGAGTTTAAGATTTAACAGTGTACTACGTATGTAAATACTAGAGATTACCAGTATTTTTGGCTTAGCCGCTCAAGCTTATGTAAGGTAACCAACGCAATGCGAAGAGACAGTATATACTGTTGATTTGCTACAGTATTAACTT
The DNA here is from genome assembly GCA_011833715.1 of Carcinoscorpius rotundicauda. Lineage (NCBI taxonomy): Eukaryota > Metazoa > Arthropoda > Merostomata > Xiphosura > Limulidae > Carcinoscorpius > Carcinoscorpius rotundicauda. The sequence goes on along the minus strand of CM022391.1, from coordinate 126,125,094 downwards.
AGGAAGCTGCAACTGTGATTAATACTTACTAATCGGGAAACTACAAAGTTGGACCAGAAACAATAGATTTCGAACATTACAAACTGTTTAACTTTTTCTTAAATCGATGATATATTATAAAGTTGTTTAATATTTCATTAGCTAAGTTCAATGCTGCCGTCATACAAACATACACCAAAACTATCACATTGTCTTTTAGCTAAGTGTGTGTTGTTTCACAATGTGTTAAGCCTGAGAAGCTTTGGACATTTATGTATACTTTAAACAGCTACAGTATTTTGTACACAAAAGTACACATATATATGTTCTTTATGATAAAGAAAATTTGTACTTCACAAAACACGTCATCTGACAACATTTAACACACGTGGATAGAATTTTTATCCAGGTAGACCAGACAGTTACTTTAATTTCGCAACAGAAAATTAATAAAATGTCTTGACTATTTCATCTTCTGTTGTCCTTAAACGCTCTTGGGTATGATTTTGAAATTCTAATAAAATGTTTTCCTGTTACATAAAATTTAGCTTTTAAGATTGCTTTAATCTTTTGTAATGATTTATGACATGGAAAGCAATCGAATGTGTCAGACGTGTTTGGTCGGGAATTTAAAAAAAAGAAGTATTAGGTCTACAAATATTTACATATTGTCATTTGAAATCTTTAGTAGGCGTCATTTCTTGAGGCCAGTTATGTTCGATAAAACTGTTCCAGTGTTTGTCTTCAGTGTTTTTCCTTCAATGTTCTGTAAGATTTGAGGCCTAACTATAATGTTCGTTATAACTGTTTTAATGTTTGTCGTTTAATACTCGCCGTAAGCTAAACTACTTCTGGAATCCAGTGATAATACAATCAACCAAAACCCATACTACAATTGTTATAACCACCTGATCACGATATTATGTTTACAGAATGAACAGTGTCTTAGCCAAACTCACCCTGGACTTATTTATTAAAATTTTATAAGAATCTTAACTATAGCAAGATGAAACGAACAGAAAATGAGCAAAAAGCACAAGTCGCTTTTGAATGTAATCTTTCGAACTTAACGTTAAATTTCCCTTGGGCCTAGACTACTTCCGGGAAAAGGCGGTTCAGCAGTATAAGCCTAACAAAGCTTATTTGTAACGACTGTTTTCGTTCTATTCTTGTTACAACGTTTGTCTCAGAAATAGTATAGATACTAATTTTGTTTGTATGAAAAGCTTTTTCATACAGTTATTTCTAGATTAATAGATTCAACTCTGCTATTTGATTTTAATTGAAAACAAAAATAAAATGTAGAAATTGAAACTCCTGTAGAAAGTTCTTTCAAATTTGCATATAGAAGTCTATTTAATAAAGTTTGGTTTGACTGCAACTATTGGGTGACGTTAAGTAACGGAAATGAAACATGTTCAGTCGAAAGTTTTGACATTTATCGTTTAGCATAGGCAATGTATATCTAGTTTGATATTTATAAACAGTTTCAAGAATAGATGTTTAAATATTTATTTTGGAATATTAAAAATGCACATGAAATTCTAATCGATTTACGACTGAACAAGGTAAAGAGTCATGTTAAATGTCATTAGTTAATTAATGTCATTATAAACTAAGTTTATGATATTGAGAAAACGAGCTGAGTTTCATGCAAAGCATATATTTTGAAATTAAATCAGCTGTTGGGTTGGGTAAATAATATTGTTTAATGTAGACAACTTATTTAACGAATTTGATTACCACTACATTAAAAAAATGTATTGTTAAATTTCAAATCCTTTGTAACAATTAATATTAAGGCCTAGCAATAACCAGTAAAGGAACCTTACTAAAGGAAGTAGCAGTGGCCTATATTCTGTTACAAATCACCAGCAAAACAGTTTTGTTTCTTGTAGCTTGTAATGCATGACTGACCTAACTACTGCTTTGTTTTCCATTTATTTCGTGTTGTATGACCTCTGACTGTCATAAGAGGTACTTTTTCTTTTTCTCTTTTTCCTTATAACAAAAACAAATCATAAAGGTTATTTGCTCCCACAACCTAACTTTATTCTTACTTTGGTAAAAAGAAAAACTCCGTGATTTTGGTGTTTGATAAATTGCTTGATTTTCCTATAAGAATGTCATTTTTCTAATCCTTACATCGTTTTTTTTTGTTGTTTTTTTTACATTAACCCATTCTAAATAAACGTCTACCACACATTTTGTGCCAACTGTTCATGGAAGTAATTTACGAATATAAAACGTTTTAGTAAATACAATAAACGTTCTGATATAATTAGAATATTTTTGACGAATTGGTTTACCATCACATCATTTACAAAGCAAAAGAAATTTTTAGGAAAAACACAAACACGTCTACCTTCATAGTTTTCTTTGTTTTTTTGAAATTCATGCGAAGTTACAAGAGAGTTATCTGTACTAGCCGTCCCTAATTTAGCAGTGTAAGACTAAAGGGAAGGCAGCTAGTCATCATCACCCTTCGCCAATTCTTGGGCTACTCTATTACCAGCGAAGAGTTGGTTTAATCATAAATTATAACAATTCCACAGCTGAAACGACGATCACGTTTGGTGTGACGGGGATTCGAATTCGCGACCCTCAGATTACAAGATGAGTGCCTTAAAACCCATCTGGCCATACCGAGCCGATGTCCGCCTCCATATCGTGTCATTTTAAAGGCATTTTTAAAAAGATAACTCTATGAAAAAATCAAATTACATAAAACATGAATTATTATAACATATATCGTGAAGTGCTTTCAGTAAGGCATGAATTTAAACTTATTGTTTGAAATATTTTGTTCCTGCAAGGTTATTTTTATAAGACATTCGTTTCTAATTTTTCTTATCTATAAACTGATTTATAAAATAAAGTATCTAGGTTTGTGTAATAGCAAAGCCACAGCGAGCTATCTGCTGTGTCTACCGAGGGGAAACGAAACCCTGCTATAACATAATGATAAAATAAGTATACGTTTGTCTATTTTGATCTTCGCGCAAAGCAACACGAGGACTATCTGTGAGAATCAACAAATGAACAGAAAAATAACTAAAATTCGAACATTTTCTTTCACATTGTAAGATTGTTTGTTTTTGGAATTTCGCACAAAGATATTCGAGGGCTATCTGTGCTAGCCGTCCCTAATTTAGCAGTGTAAGACAAGAGGGAAGGCAACTAGTCATCACCACCCACCGCCAACTCTTGGGATTGACCGTCACATTATAAAGCCCCCACTGCTGGGAGGGCGAGTATGGTTGGCGCGACGCGGGCGCGAACCCGCGACCCTCAGATTACGAGTCGCATGCCTTAACGCGCTTGGCCATGCCGGGCCCACATTTAAGAACAAAATGATAATACATATATATTTCTTACAAAAAATTTCATTAAACTTTTGGAGTTTACTAGTTTACTCTCTTTTGATTGATGTCAGTAACCAATTAATTATTGGCATCACTATATGCTTTCTTTGATGCCAACATTGGCTTAGTTTGGTTTGTTTTGAATTTAGTGCAAAGCTGCAAAACGTCACATTATAACGCCCCCACAGCTGTAAGGGTGAGCATGTTTGGTGTGACAGGAATTCGAACCCACAACCCTCAGATTACGAGTCGAGTGCCTTAACCCCATCTGGTCATAAGTATTGTTATGTTATGTGAAGACCCATTTTAAGAGTACACTAGAGGAAAAAGTATTATTTTGTTATGATAAAATATGATACAACTTACTGGCAATTTATTGATCTCAATAGTCCACTAGTGAGGCATCGGAAAGTCTGTCAATAAACGCTAAAATACGAAGGTTTGATTCCTCGCCTTGGACTCATCAGACAGCTTAATGTGTGTTGGCACGAAAGAAAACGACCTCGAGGTATTTCTTACTAGCAGAAATTAGAGTATCAAACCAATGTACACGTGATATTTCTGCAATAAGAAATTCTAAACAGTAACTAGATGGCAATGCTAAATTGTAAATATACCTTTCAAAAAAGAAACGCAAAAGGCAAAATTTGAGACTGTTGTTTTGAGTTAAGCACAAAGCTACACAATGGGCTATCTGTGCTCTGCCCACCACGGGTATCGAAACCCGGATTTTAGCGTGTAAGTCCGCAGACATACCGCTGAGCCACTGGGGGCAAAATTTGAGACAAATTGTTAACAAGTTTATTCCGGGTAGTTCTGTATGACATGTGTGAGACTTTGCACATTCACTGCTGAACATCCAAAGTCTGCAAAGGCAAAGTCCACGCTCACTAGTTGACATTTAACGTCACTCAACGTCAATAACAAGTATGCCCCCCGTGAGCATCAATAACTGCTTGACATCTCCTGCCCATGGAAGCGATGAGATGACGAATCACATCCTGTGGAATGGCTGTCCACTCAGCTTGCAAAGCTACTGCAAGCTGAGGTAGAGTCTGCGGTTGAGGTTCTCGCCGTCGCAGACGTCGGTCCAATTCGTCCTAAAGATGTTCGATGGGGTTTAAATCTGGTGATCTGGAGGGCCAGGGAAGAACGTTGATGTTGTGGTGTCTTAAGAAAACAGTGGTGAGTCAGGCTGTGTATGGACGGGCGTTGTCATGTTGAAAAACGTCGTTGACGTTCACCATGATGGGTTGCACATGGGGCCTAAGAATCTCGTCGACGTATCGTTGAGCCGTAAAATTCCCTCGAATATACAAAAGGTCTGTTCTGGCATTGCAGGCGATGGCAGCCCACATCATGACGCTGCCACCACCAAATCTGTCAAGTTCCTGCCAACAGTTTGCTGCAAAACGTTCACCTCGGCGACGGTAAACACGGGTCCTTCCATTCTGCCTACGAAGCATAAAACGTGATTAATCGCTGAACCAAACATGCCTCCATCGTTGATGAAGCCATATCCGATGTGCCCATGTCCACTGTAACCCTGCTTGACGATGTTGCTGGGTGAGGATGACGCCTCTGACTGAACGTAGAGGTCGGATTCCTGCATCTCGTAGACGGTTGCGTACGATCTGATCGGAAATCCTATGCAGCCCTGGTATTGTTGAAGCAGTAGACGTTGCAGTGGTGGTCCTATCCCAAAGGTGACTTAACCGGATGCAGCGATCTTGTGCGGACGTGGTCACACGAGGTCTGCCAGATCTTGGATGGTCACGAGTTGATCCATGTTGCTGGTGACGATTCCATAGCCTTGTGATGATGCTTGGGTGGACATTCACAGCTCTTGTAACATCTGATCGAAATTCGCCTGCTTCCAACGATCAATGGTGTTGTTGCGTTGTGCTTAAGTCAGTCTTGGCGTAACTGTATTGCATGTTGATGGCTTAACACTGAACTATGGAAACCGAGAACCCGTCACTTTTATAGGAATTGTGCACATATTGCACTTGCAGAACATGTAGATCTCTCAAACAAATGTATTGGACACGAATGCGTTTTGGCAAAAAATCCAATGTTTTTCTCCGTTTTCAAAGTGCACAACTGTTATTGTCATTTTGGTCTGACAATCAGTGCCTTAATACGTGTTATATCATATACTTTGAGCTTGTAACGTTATTACACATATTTCCCTTCAAAATAAAAAAAATATCCTTTTTGCTTTTCTTTTTTTTTTGAAGAGTATATTTTAAATAGATGAAAAACAAAACTAAAACAATAAAGGTACACAAACATGGAATTTACAAAGTGGGTGATGCTGAAGCGGGAGTCGCTTGCATACAATGAAAAGTTTTTATCAGTAACTGCGTATCTGAAGGAAAATTATTAAGAGAACTATGATAATGAAACATAAATTTGTTTTTGTACTTAGTACACATTTTGTAATACGTTTACATACGTGAAATATTAGGCTTAAAACTCGGCAAAAATTAAATTCAAATCCTTTAGTTTCAAGTGTCACCCATGAGCTCAATAATTAAAACCAATCTCTTAATTAAAGTATTGTCAATGCCATTATTTATTTTTTTACCTATCTTCGGCTGGAACTTAATGTCAACAAAAGATTGATTTCCGAAAGTAATTTAATATTGTATACAATTTTTTTTCTTTCATAACTTACACATAAACTGCACAAACTAGTAAAATGGTGATTGGTAACTTTTCGAGGGAATTAATTTATCTGTATCTTTTAATTTTAATGCATGTTCATGTAGAACATGACTACAACTAGAATACTTTCCGAATATTCTGTGTTTGTACTGGTATTCACTTTTCCTCATTTCTAGAAGTATTAGTTCAATGTGTGTCAGTGAGAAGACTTTTCTGAAATGAATGTCTTAGTCCTTCATCGAAACTTATGAATGTTTGTCCCTTCATTGTTCTTCTTTAATTGAAATTGCCTCACAGTAGTACAACAGTCAGCCTAATGACTTATAATGTTAGATACCGCCTTTCGATACTAGTACAACAGTAAGCCTAAGGACTTATAATCTTAGATACCGCCTTTCGATACTCATGGTGAACATAGCACAGGCAGCCCATTCTTCAGTTTCTCACCTAACTACAATCAAAAAAGATTGTTTTAAATTACTAGGCGTTGAATAAATGTTGCGTCAGTCAAATTAACACTTTTATCTACAACCATCAAGTGTTAAAAGAAAAAGCCGATTTATAAGTTCCTCCATTTTTATGGTAATTTTTCTATTTTTATCTTTACATTTGACGTTTCTGTCTGTACAACATTCATTTCACCCAATTGCAGGGTGTTTCATAAAATCTTGATTTTTCAGGTATTCTACTTACACTTTATGAAATTTATCATGCAATTCATTTCTATGTTTTAATACTGTCACCACCCATCTTATCTTTCGCAAATTAGGAGTACCATTACATTATTAATTTTTATGTGAGATACAGTTATCACATTAATTTTATATCCCCAATGAATATCATAGTTCTCAATACATTCGTTATCTGAAAAGATATGAAGTATTTTCGTTATCACTGTTTGATAATCCCCGGTGGGACATCGGTAAGTTTATCAGCTAAAATTCGAGGTTCGGATACCAGCAATGAAACCGGCATTTCGCTCAATTTGGCTTTGCTATAAAACAAACATTACTGTATAAAAACTTCTAAAACATTTTTTACTTTTCATATAAAAACGTGCTGCTTTTCCAACTTATACCGTGCCAAGACAAAATCATATCTGTTCCCATAACCTCCGCAAAAGAAAATAAAAATACGTAATTACCATTACACACTTTTTCTTAAGGATTTTTTTATTTTTCTGTAAAACAATTTTATTAATTAGCTTATCCAAACTTATCCAGCTGCAATATCGGTTGACCTTTTCTTTACCATGAATGTTTTTTTCTAAATAGGTCTTGATTAATGTCAGCTTGGACCTGATTTCATTTGAATCCACGGTTACAGAAAAAAAGCAAAAAAACAACAACAAATAAAGAAATCCAAATTCATTTTCTATTTTAAGGAAACTCGTCTAAGGAAATATCAATGTGTGTTTTTGTTACTAAGTCATCCTTTAAGATTTGCTTGGAAAACTTGTGAATGACTTAGCCTCCTTCTCAGAACCCTCCAGGTTTAACTCCTCAAGGTAACAAGCTTCTAGCTACGTTTTTAGAGTGCCTCTTAAGGCCTTCGCTGCAGAAACGTATGTTTTCCGTCTGTCGTACTTACAGTGTTATCGTTTTCAAACTGAGGTGTCTTAAAGACAGAATTAGAAACCTCACAATTATAAACATTTTCAAGTTTGGAGACCTTTCACCTTTTGCAAGTTTGCCTGTTATTACTTTCCTTCTTAAAGATAATTTCTCTTTGAACACTGATTTGGCCCCACATGGCCAGGTGGTTAAGGCGCTCAACTTGTAATATGTAAGTCGCGGTTTCGAATCCTTGTCGCATCAAATATGCTTGCCCTTTCAACCGTGGGAGCATTATAATGTGATGGTCAATTCCTCTCTTCGTTGGCAAAAGAGTAGCCCAAGAGTTGGCGGTGGGTGGTGATGATTAGCTGACTTCCCTCTAGTCTTACACTACTAAATTAGGGATGGCAAGTGCAAATAGTCTTCGTGTAGCTTTGCACAAAATTCAAGACAAACAAACAAACATTTATAAAACAAATTTATAAAAAACGTAACCACAGTCTTATATTTTTGTTGTAATTATAAGTGTAGTTTTATCACAATCTTATTTTTCTACAAAATAATTTAACAGTAAACACGAAGATTTTGCTTTTCTAGAATTGTAACGTAAGATCGTTTGAAGCTTTTAACTCGTCTAAAGAATGACAAACAATCTCAACTTGATTTTTTAGTGACTGGATTGCTTCTACTTTTGGTAATCAACTGATTGTGCTTGTTGGTTTATTGTTAATGCCACAAAGCTACACAATTTTTTTTGTATTCTGCCAACTAAGAATGTTGAAAGTAAATCTCTAGAATTACTGCTGATCCACGAAGTGGACAGCGTATTTGGTATTTAATGTAATTTTGATACGTTTTGTTATTCTAACAGATTCCAACAACTAGTAAAATCGCGAAATGGGGGTATACGATTTTTGAATAATTCCAACAAAATAGAAGAACGTGGAGCGGAACCACTTTCTTAACTTATCCAACAAGATTCCTGCCCCTCCAGTAAGTCGATAGACTTGTAACACTAAAAGTCAGGTTTGGATACACATGATGACCGCATCACAGGTATTGAAATTTATGGCTCTACGCTTAACAGCAATCAAATACAGAATAGCAGCATAAATTCTGTACAGAATTAAACAAATATGTTTTCTTTGTTGTTGTTGTTTTTTATCGAAATAAATTATCCGCATGTTTTTCCAGTTTGTTAAATTTTGCTTCTGAGACAAAATATTTAATATTACATTTTACAGGCATTTTTTACAAGTAATCATTTCTTTACACTTCCAAAATATCATAAAAAAACGAAATAAATGACTTTACCATGTAAACAATACAACTTGATTTGTATTGCATCAGTTTTCTTGCACAGTTTAGTAATCATACTTACAAAAGCCTTCTTCCTTAGTCTCCTGTAGAGAATGATTTATAGTAGGATTCTTCACACTACAAATAATACAGATAAAATCACGAATATTCTTTTTTACTTTCACAACGACTGAGAAATTTCAAACCAAAAAGAGATCTTCTCAATTTGATCCTGAGTTTTGGAAACACTTATAAAGGTAGAAGACGTGGGTCTTGTGCATTATCATGAACAAAAAATAAGTAAAAAATAAAACTGTTAAAATATTCACAATAACACATGTGCTTTAAAGTAATGACACTTAATTCAGGCAAAATAGCGTTGTCTTATTTTATATTAATTATAGTATGAAACATTCTATTTTTAATGTTTGTTACTATGATTATTTTCTCATTGAATGATTGACTTTCGCATACCTTTTTTTGGATAATTGTCAGAATATTTTTAACTCAAAGTTTCTCAAAGAGGTATTTGAGAAAAAAATTAATAATGTAGATTATTATATGTTCAGAAACTTGTATGTAACATATTTAAACCATCCTAATGATTTTAGAAAACTCCAGAACCTTACAACGTAACTATTCCACGTACAAACATTATTTGGCAATCTCAAGATTGATTAGTTTCAGCTATTTGTTTTCAAGTTAAGCATAAAGCAACACAATGGTAAATCTATGTTCTATCACCACGGGTATCAAAACCCGAATTCTAGTGTTGTAAGTCCACAAACATATCGCTGTGCTAATGATAAGTTTCAACCTTAAAATTATTGAGAAAATTATTGTCATTACTTGCTTTTTTTGCTTTCGTTTCGGGGATTTTTAGTGTTCATATTAGTAGCCAAAACACCGCCCTACGGGCACCTGTTTGTGCTAATACTAATAAACAATCGTGGTATTCATACCTCGTTGAAATCAAGTTGAGATGTACATTGCACCACTGAAATGTAAAGGTCATATTTAATCACAACACAGTTATTGTTCAGTTAAAATAATAAGGCCAGTTGTTAACCACAACGCTACTACTACTACAAGGTTGAAGCATCAGACTCTTAAACTTAATTACCATGCCGCAAGAATCCTGTTAAAGTTAGTGCTTAAGTTTTAGCCACGTCGTTAGCAATATTTACTTCAGTTTTCATGGTTACATTTTAACTACTTCATCACTATTATTCAACTGCATTATTTTGAGATACAGTTTTACTTCAAGTGTGTTTTATTGCTAAATTACAGAGGTGAAGACCTATTTATCTAGCCCGTAACTAACGAAGTACGTCACATCCTCTAAGCCGACTGAAAAAAACAACTAAATTAAATTAATTAAAATATATAATGATAGCGTTAAGAACCTACCTCTATACCAAGTTTAGCTACTAGCGAGCTGATTGTATAAAATTAATTACTGAAATGTATACGTAACTTGATAGAATTAATTAGGGACTGAAAGAAACGTAAACCGAATTCGTTTTAATCATACAGTTTGTTCCCTCATTAAGGGGTGTTTGATGTTATTAACTAACGAGTCTTAACACGGGTCTTTTATTTTTTCAGGTTTCTAATTACCACATCATTTTACGAACTAACGTGACAACATGGTTTAATGAGTGAACACCAATTGCATGTCAACAACAAACGTCGCAATTAACATGTCAAGACTTTCGAAAGTTTTTAACACCTGGAACTAGCAGATCAGTAAGATATAATTATTCGTGTTGATACACCTTACCTCATTTAGTGAAAAAAATAAAACACTTATTTTGCTAAAAAAACGTTTTGATGAAAAAACACAAACTTGATTTCTAGCATTGCATTGAAATCGTAAAAAATAGTTAATTATGCTTACCATTATAAAATAAATATTACGCTGTCTAATTAATCACTTTTCCGCCTACTAAACTTATTATGTGAGAGATTTTCACGATTTCTCGATTGATGTCCTCATTTCCGATAATTAACCTTCGTGATTTTATCTTCAGTGCAATTCGTAAATTAGGGTTTTATAAAGGACTGAACCACACAGAGGCACACTAAGGTTTGAACCTGAATAATTATTAGTTTCTCAAAATCTACGTCATATTGGCCTTTTATAAAATATAATTTTTGTCTCTCTATTTCAGTTTATGTTATATGTCTATGATCAAGTGATTTATCACTTGTTTGTTCTAGCTTATTATGATTTATAAGGTTTAGTTTTGTTGTACAGTCACAAACTACTTGTACGATCCAGTTATTACTGTACATTTTCTGTTCTGTTTATACTCTCAACTTCAGACTCATCTATTCAGTATCTTGCTGATTTAGATTGCTGTTTTAGTCTAAAGCTCTTAAAATTACTTGTGTTTTTCAAATATACCTGAGCATGTACATGACTAGTACAACTGAAGTTCAGAACAATGATGGCGTATCCGTTTTGTTGTTTGTTAGGAACAATCTTTGTATATTTATCTGTTCAAAACGTTGAAACTAATCGGAACGAAGTTTTATTTCAAATTTGAAATTGTGCTAATGTTTTTGTTGTATTTTTTTCAAATTAACCCTGATTATCAAAACAACACGTAGAAACTGATCGCAGTTTGAAACATGTTTAACTGCTTTTAAAACTACAACGTTTTTAATAGAAATTGTAGTCCCCATCTGTGCTTCAGTCCTGTCCAGGACGTAAATTACCTATACTAACTGTTACCAATACAGTGCCAGATAGATTATTCCACCCACCATCCATGGTAGCCAGCTGTCTCCCAATGGATGATTATTATAATGGCCCTGTTGTGTCTCATTATAATAATTCAAGATAATGTTCCTAATTACTTTCTGATACAGAATGTGCAAGCAGTAGTGTGTAGAAAATTGTGTTTTATTTTTTGTTGTCAGTTAAAGTTGCCATGATTACTGACAAACCACCTGTGAAACATCAAGATGTTTTTTTGTTTTCTCTGTTAGCCTATTTTTCTAAAAAACAAAACAAAAACGAATATGCTGTTTGATCAAAAGTTGACGAAGCAAGAAGTGTTATATAAAGTTTTCTTCATTATTATTTTATATTGGAGCTCAACATGTTCTAACATACCAAATCTAATTATTTGAGCATTAATGCACGTTATGATGTTTGTGCGGTAAAGACTGTCGTATTATTTGTTATTGACACAGACCTCTGCAGCCACAACAACGTCCAGAACTTGCTAAATAAGATGTTACCTCGGATTACAAATACACTGGCATAGTTATGTCAGTCTCTTCGACGTAAAAAGCATGTTTTTTCCTTCGCTTGTAGTTGAGACCAGAGCTGCAAAATGGACTGTATTCTCACCATTAGTATCGAACTCTGATTTCTAACGTTGGGAGGCCTGGCATGACCAAGCGCGTAAGGCGTGCGACTCGTAATCCGAGGGTCGCGGGTTCGTGCCCGCGTCGCGCCAAACATGCTCGCCCTCCCAGCCGTGGGGGCGTTATAATGTTACGATCAATCCCACTATTCGTTGGTAAAAGAGTAGCCCAAGAGTTGGCGGTGGGTGGTGATGACTAGCTGCCTTCCCTCTTTAATTAAGGACGGCTAGCACAGATAGCCCTCGAGTAGTTTTGTGCGAAATCCCAAAACACACAAACAAAACTAACTAACGTTTGAAAGCCACAAGAATACTGCTGTGCCACTGGTGGATAAGGAAGTGTTTCTGTTTCTGCAAAGAGAATTTTTTTTTTGTATTATTCATCCAAATGTAGATCTATTACGAAAATAATCTAAATAGAGATTGACCAGTGAATACAGATTTCACGAAGCCTTTGTGAAACGTGCTGAAAAAAAAGAACAAAACCCATGAATGTTAGAAACAAAAACGTGTACATATTTATGTAGCAATAAAATTTATTTTAAGTAATGAATTGACACAGTGCGCATGTGTTGTCTTATAGCAAAGCCACATCAAGCTATCTGCTGAGTCCACCGAAGGGAAACAACCCGCTGAACTAGATTTACCACTGTACTGGCGGGGGGAAAAATTCATATGGGGAGAATGTAAGTTTCACTTCATAATAATAGCATTCAAGATTCCACAATTCATTCAAAAATACTCAAATGCGATTCCTACCATGAATCGCATGATCCTGTCTATGGACTATTACCTGATATCGTAGTTTCCATTGTAACAAACCTCTGCGACGGATGAAAAGATCAAATTCAATTCTTAAGTTTCAATGGAGTTTTCGTAGAAACTTCGTTTATCAGAAGTCCATTGAACATGGACTAAGTAGACGTTAGTTTTGGGGAGTGTCAGGAAATTTGTAATCTTCTAGTTTGTTTGCATCCGCCAACTTAAAGTCCAGGTTTACTATGTTGTTAATAATACCCAGTTTCACGAGATATGTTTTCGATTAGAGAACCCTCTTTCTTAAAGTACTTGGTTTGTTTTGAATTTCGCGCAAAGCTACTCGAGGACTATCTGCGCTAGCCGTCTCTAATTTAGCAGTGTAAGACTAGAGGGTAGGCAGCTAGTCATTACCACCCACCGCCAACTTTTGGGCTACTCTTTTACTAACGAATAGTGGGATTGATCGTAAATTATAACGCTCCCGTGGCTGAAAGGGCATGTTTAGTGTGACAAGGATTCGAACCCACGACCTTCAAATTACGAGTTGAGTGAAATAACCAACTTCTTAAAGTACTAACGTCTTCGCTTTACGAATGAGAGCACTGCTCTGTGCGATGCCTTAACTGGCGAAACCATGGTTGTACTAAACAAACTTTTTGGGAAACGGACAACTGTCTTTGTTTTCCTCAATTCTTCAATGTGGTTCTCGTGTTCACGTAAAGGGAAACCTTGACTAGCTGAGGATAAATCAGTGCTGATCAGATATTTCTGTCTTGGTAGTTTCATATGTGTTACAAATTTCATATCTCCTTGCTTACACATTCAATTGAACGTTTAAATACCTGAGTAACCATGATGGCGTCCAGGTGTGTTCAATTACTCGCAATATTTTAATATTTGTTTCCCGTCCTTCCAGTGTGTGTTCTTAACCTTTGTATCCTCAACAACAGTCAGTTGTGATATAACAGGGATTGATTAGTTATCTGTAAGACAATCCTCATGATTCATGAAACGAGACATACGTTCCTGAAAATTCACAACTCTGAAACACCGATTCAGCCTACCTTTCTTTGATGTACTTCTGTGAGGTTACGGTTCAGTATACAAAATCACAGTGGACCCTACCAGACCACATACGTTAGCTTGTATTCATTTTTATATGCTTAGGTTCGAGTCCTACTATGAGAAATACTCTAGCTTGTACTCACAATGTATTTGTCTGGCACTGAATTCTACTTTTTTATATAATCTAACTTGTATCCACAGTTTATATGTTTATTTTAAGCCTAAATTTGTACGAATTTCGTTGTTTTTCAGCCTAACCGATGAATTAATTTTTCACATGTACAGATAAGACGTCACGATTATGTCATTTGGAACATGACAATCGTTTACTATAGCTGTTAATACAGGTGTTATCTGGTCACCATCTTCGTCTTATGTAAGGACGATTTCTTACAAGTTCGAGCAATATATAAGAATTAACTTTGGTGTTAAACTTCTTTTGAATCTTTAGTTTCTGGCAACTGTCATTGTTGCCGCAAAAGTGAACGCTGTTGTCCCCACAGTTTGGATATGTACACATCAGCTCATTCCAGGTACGTGGTACTTAATGTCACGCCACAACAACTCATTCCAGGATACATGTATGTGGTACTTAATGCCAAGTCACAACAACTTATTCCGGAATACATATACGTGGTACTTAATGTCACGCCACAATGATTCACTCCAGGATACATGTACGTGTTACTCAATGTCACGCCACAACTCATTCCCGGATACATTTACATGAATGTAAATGTCACACCACAACAATTCACTCCAGAATACATGTGCATGGTATCTTATGTTCTCCTTTTTTAGGTGTTGCAAAACTGGAAATCACAAAACACTTGTGTTTCTCCTTGTTTACTTCTTTTTGTGACATTTATTTAACTACGCTGTCAAGGAAAATCTTAAGACAGTAAGAATTTTTGTTTTAAATCTGCTTCTAACTGAGACAAAGAAAGTGACTTTCATCACTCTGTGAGAACTGTCGGCGAAACTGTTACAGCTTACTAGACAAGCTTCATTCAACAGAAATTATGAGTTTTACGAGCTTCCCTTGTTTATAATATGAGAAATGGCTCTCAAAATAATATTAAACAACCTCTAATAAGGTCGATAAACTTCTGAACACGTATGAAGTTTTAAAGGTATACCACTTACGTATTAGAAGTAGCAATACTAACATGTTATAGTGTAATATACAAACGTTAAATAGTAGCCATATAACATTGCAATAGAGCATAACGTTTCGAAGGAAAAATAATTTACTCAGACTATGGACAATATAAATAGCCGTTGACTCAAGTAAAGATTTCTATGTTTTCCCATCTGCAGTTTGTTTAATGTTATTATCTATGCTATTACCTGACACAAGGCCGATTTTCTGACAGACTTAAAAATCAGTCGGTCATTTGTTTGTCCTTCAATACCTTCCTACCACGTAACTGGAGTCCACACCATCTAGTTTTTTCCTATTTTATAAACGTGTCGTTACATCAGTTTCAGTTGTTTTTAATATATTTTTAAGCTATGGTACAGTAATAAATTATATATTTTTACTATTAAGCCTACCGGATATTTATGTATATTTAACTGTGTTTTCTAAACGTTTGTTTATCAGTGTTAAGCTATGATTTTGTACCATTTTATGTTTCTCTTGTCAAATATCGATGTGTGGTTTAGCACCCTTAACAGTATACGTGTCAAGCCTTGAATGTGATTTTATGTCTTCCAGTTAACCTATGCCGTAGCATTCTGACTATTTTGCACTATTTTTAGTTTTTCTACATTTTTTTAATCTGTCAGTGTATCAGTACTATATCATAGAGCTGTTATTGTGTTGTTTTTTGTACTAGTGTCATAACAACAGTGTAAGGTTGCTTATCATCCCGTATTTCTGTATCATAAGAACGAGTTATGCTACGTGTGTTTTCTGTGCCGTTACAAGTTTTCTTATGGCACTTCTAAACCACATCCGTAATAGCTGTTGCCAGTCTTTCTTCCCTCGAATCATCGCCCCTATCACTGTTGAGCAGCGTGAATCTTTCAACCGCTTTTGAAACATTCTGAAACAAGATAAAAAAATTAAGTAACTTCTTTTAAAAAATCACAGAATTATAATAATAATAAAGTAATTACAACACACCAAACTGTTTGGGTCCACTTACTTTTGACTTTCTTATCACACTGTGAAAAGCAAGACTGATACATTAATTAGCACGTTATTGGTTCCAGAGAAGTAAAAGAGATGCATATTAATGAGGACTGAGCAACAGGGTGGTACAAGGCGATTAACTCTGTTCATAGAGTTAACGTAGTACTCCAATAGATAACACAAACTTGCACTTTGCGTGGCTCGTTAGTCAGATAACCATAAACACACGTCATTAATTTTCGTGTCGCTGCACCAGCTGTTGGACGTTCTTATAAGAACTTCCTTAGCGCGCTTTTAAAACTTTATTGTAAATGCAACATGTGAAATGAGGCTGAACGAGGATAGAAAGAAAGCGGTGTTATTTTCTGCCTTTTGCACAACTGAGTTGTTTAGTTTCTCGTAGTTATGTACATAAATAAAATTATATAAACTCCTAACGTTGAGTTGTTTTAAAAGATCATTTGAAATGACCATACACTGAAGTAAAGAATATTGTTATATATTTTTGAAAATATATTTTTTATTTTGATCTCTCTTTCTCTTCTAATTTCAAGTAAAAATCCTAAGAAATTATTGCATTAATAATGTAACATGCATTAAAGTAGATAATATTATAATACATTTTCAACAGGTTTTTAATTCGTTCCTCATTACTCTCTCCTCTCAAATAATTCTTAAAAAAATATTACTACGGTTCAGATGATGAAGATTGTTAATATAAATTATAACTTTATTATATCTACATGAAGTTATATCATTCTTTTTAAATTTCATCATATTAGCTTGTAATAAGCAAGAAGAAACATTGACTTAAGTGATATCTCACACTACATTAACTCAAGTAGAGTTGTACCCTAAACTTTATGATGACAGTTTAAGTCTAATAGGGTAGAGTTAACCCTGGATGTTATCATTTAAGTTTGGTAAAGTTTTGTTGTACCCTAAATATTATTATGGCAGTTTAAGTCCAGTTGGGTAGAGTTAACCCTAACCGGTATCATTCCAGTTCTGAGTTGCATTATAAACATTATTATTTAAGCTTAAAGTATAGTAAAACAGGGCAATATCTTAAACATTATATTAAATCGAAGATGAACTTACTGTTTATTTGAAAACTCTACTCGCAGTATATTTTAAATAACGGATAAAAGTCAACTTCGTAGGTGAGAAATTAAGATTAAGCGTACCAAAAGTTATCTTGAGAACAAAGCTCTCTGACGCCATCTGACTTTACTTCAAACCTTTCCAATCATTTTCTGTATTCCTAATTAATAACAAGTAAATAAAAAAAACTTTTATCGGTTTATTCATTTAAAACTAATAAGTTTCATCCAGTGTAAAAGATAAAGTGCTCGTGTCTCATGTGTAATTTGTAAATTCAACTGTGCCTTTGATTTTGTGATAATAATTGTCATTCTTTAACGTTATTTTTTCTCCAAACTCTATACCTAATCTACAGTTTATACCGTGTCCAAACATACATAATGTACCTAATTTGTATTTGTGGATTCATGCGAGATGGACCGTTTTTGTCTACGTTTAGTTTGAGAATTAACTCAGGTAACAATCTATTGGTGAAGGTTACTTTCGTTTAAATTTTGTGAGCATCGAACCCAGATTTGCCACAGATTTGTGAGCCACTTTCGTAGAATTGAGGAAATTAGGTTTCACCGACTTATAGTAACTCGGATCATCATAATTATTGTTCATGCAATTTAATAATAATAATAAATATATATATCACCCATCCCATGTGATCTGATGAGCTCTGATATTGAACGAAAAGGGTCGTCAGCACTGGGTATGACAGTTTGGTCTGTTTAGATTTCTTTTACTCATAACGATTTAACATTACTAATGGAGGATATTAACATAGTTTTTAGTTTCTTTTCATCAGCCACTTAATGTTAATTGTTTAAAACCTTATTATAATGTTTTTAGTATTCAAATACCTACATAAGCCAGTTAACCATCGTTAACATCAGTCTTTGTCTGCCATATCCTTTAAAAAAGAGTAACTAGCTATTTACTAGATCTTTAAGTGATCGTATAAGTAAGTGACCATAACAACATCTTTACATTGCTTAATTAATACCGCCACTCACAGTAGTATGACCTAAAGTTTCAGGTGTAATATAACTTATAGTTTCCTGTAAGTTGCACTGTTCTGTACTTTTAAATATTGATGAATCCGTTTTAATTCTCACGTGTTTGTAACTTTATCGTAACCAGAATATAAATTTCTTAACTTGAATGACCATAACCTAATTAAACTGTCAGATATACCGTGTTTACCGATTTACGCTTAATAAAATTTAAATATTCCATAATTCAACGAACGTATGGATATTTTATTTAGCTTAAATATGCCAATATAATTTTAAGAACCTGTTTTTCCAGAGAAGTGTAACGATAACAAAAAAGTAGTAGGCTGTGATATACAAAATGTTGATGTATATGTTCGTATGCTCGTTTTTATACTACGTTTCTTCTTTTGGACTACGATATCTGGCGTTTGTCTTATTCATCTATTGCGTCGTACTGTTTGCGAGAATTTTTTTCTTCTTGATAAAGAAATATTTTATTATTCAAAGTTTCCTTCACAGAACAATAAAAAGTCTTCGAGAAGAGAGTTTAAGAAAATACCAAGATCTACGTCCAGATTGTTCTCTTTGTATGTTACAACAAACGGACAGAAGTGGTCCTGTCGTGACGAGTCGTTTTCCTTCCTTGATCAAACGCGGCTTTTCGTTGAAGGAACGTCCCTAATTGAGTTTACTGTGGGCTCTCAATTCCCGCGAATGCCGGTTGAATACTCCACTACGAACTACCATTACCAGTGAACAATATTTATATAATTGTTGATCTCAGTTGTACTTAGTTCTTCTCTTATATCACATCAGGCGCTCAATGTTTGTTTTCTAAAAGCCTATTATAATACCTTTCTGAGGGGGGAGGGGGTACACACACGCAATCAAAACCAGTGCCTTCATAGTAACTCATATTTACTAATACGACGCATCACTATCACGAGGCTGTCAAATATATTTCTTTATGAGTACTGTGAGTTAGAAAGATTGATACAATAATTTGATGTTTCGAGTTTGTAATACATATGTAGAAATATGCATATAAAACTCTCTCTCTATATATATAGAGATAGATAGATAGAGATTGTTGTTTATTATTAAACTTAAAGCTTCAGAAACGGCTATCTGTGCTCTGCCTACCACGGGTGTCGAAACCGGTTTCTAGAAGTATAATGCCACAGACAGACCGCTGAGGGATCTCTTTCTCTACATATAAAGTATTCTAGTGACATGATCTATATATATATAGTGTTCTAGTGACATGATCTATATATATATAGTGCTCTAGTGACATGATCTATATATATATAGTGTTCTAGTGATATTATCTACATATATAGTCATATAGTGATATGACCATGACGTATTAACAAAGATAAGGATACACGCAAAAATAACAGTGAAGAATACAAGAACACCGATAGCGTTATACTTAAAACAGTCATCTATAACTGTTAAGTCAAAAACTGTACACGTTCATTACGACTTCTTGACTCTGATTAGCTGAAGGCTAATAACCAGTGGTGAAACAAATGTAAATATTCGTGTTATAATATTGTCTAGTACTTACTCTCTCAGCTTGTCCTAACAATCGGTAAATACTTTGTATTTGACAAACGAGGTCGATAGTACTGGATATATTTAATGTACTGAGATTGACGTAATATTAAACATTACAATTTTTCATTTACTCATAGGCCAGGAACGGTCTGAAGGATAGAGATCTAGACTTTGAATCTATAGTTTAAGGAACATTATAATGTGACAGTCAATTCCATTATTTGTTGGTACAAGAATAATCCAAGAGTTGGTGGTAAGTGTTGATTATCTGCTTTCCTTTTGACCTTTCACTGCTAAGTTTGGGATCAATAGTTCGACCGTCACTGATGACCTATGATAAAAAATTATATAATGTTGTTCAGTAATTATGTTCTTAGCTTGTCCCAACAATCTTGTGGAGCAAGTGACGTCAAAACTTCAATGTCATCACTGATGGCCTTAAATAAAAATTGTATAATATTATTATGACTGTTATTTTCAACGTAATAAGTAAACAAATCTAGCTGCGTTTGAAAATCTGGACAGAAAAAAACGTTCTAAGAAAATTCAGAATTTAAAAATTTCTAACTTACGTGGATCAGTTTGCAAAGCGACTAAATAAATTACGTTCGGAAAGCAAAACACATTTTTGTTGATTCGTTTACTTCGGGAAATATGTGATAATATCAAATTGTCATCTTTAGTACTATGTGCCTTGTTAGGCTTAAGTTATAGCAGAACAGTTATTGTCCATAAATGTTAATGATTTGGTTTTGTTTTGAATTTCACCGTGCTGCGCATATAAATAAAATATTAATTTCTGTACTAGTTCATGTCCACGAAATTAAACAAAAAGTAACATTAAAGTTTTCGTTAAATAACTCTGTAAATAAGACTTAAAAATACAGAATAATTCAAACTGATAGGTATTGAATGAACGAGTAATATAAACAATTAATACAATAGAAAAACTTCCTAAACGTAAACTAAATAACTAATTTTTATTAGGTAATTAATAACGGTTTGTTTGTTTCTGAATTTCATGCAAAGCTACATGAGAGCTATCTGCGCTAGCCATCCTTAATTTAGCAGTGTAAGACTAGAGGGAAGGCAGCTAGTCTAAACCAAGCCATTCAACCCCAATAAGCAGATGGTACTGTTCATGTTAAAAGAACGTGTTGCCCAAGGGGTGTTTCTTGAATGCATAGTTCGGTTTTATTAGGTTGATACTAGTGTTGTCTCTCATGTTGATGCTAATGTATGTGCCATTTTGTCGCCCCTGCATGGCCAGGTGATTAAGGGGACTTAACTCGTAATCCGAGGGTCACGGGTTTGAAACACCTTCATACCAACCATACTCGCTTTTTGAGCCGTGGGTACGTTATAATGTTACAGTCAAAACCGCTATTCGTTGGTAAAAGAATAGCCCAAGAGTTGGCGGTAGGTGGTGATGATTAGCTGCCTTCTCTCTAGTCTAACACTGCTAAGTTAGAGACGGCTAGGTCAAATAGTTCTCGTCTAGCTTTAAGCGAAATTAAAAAACAAACAAACGTGCCATTTCTAAGTCGACAGATAAATCTCAGTTGATAATGGTTTGAAGTTCCTAAAGGAATGGATCAAACTTGTGACATTATTAATCGTTTAACGTTTATAAGTCAGCTTTATTGGGTGAATATTTAGATGGAATTTAAAAAGAAATAAGCCGATCTTATATTATTATTATTGATCTAACATTCTTAATGTAATAGGTTCTTTTTATCGAGTTGATACTGACGTGACGTTTAGAAAAGAATAGAACATCTTTGACAGGTTGATAGAAAAACGATCTAGCGTTTATAAGTACATGAAGTGTGGGAAATAGTTATGGAAGCCGTGACTATACTATAAATTAAGATAAGGTGAAATTCTCTCCTTCTATTGTACGAAAATAAAATACATTTGAGTACAATGATATGTTTATATTGTTACACCAATATAGTAGCTGTAGATATCAAATCAGTCTAACTGTTTCTAGCAGGTGCGTAATCAACCATGACTCCAAAAACAAAAACTCAACATGAAAAATATGTATAAACCAAAATGTATTGGTTGACGAAGGTTATTCTATGTGACAGACTCAGGAGATATTGTCATGCAAAATGTGAAATATGAAACTGCAGCTGCTGGTAAAAAAAGAGGTCGAAAAGAGGTCAATCCAAGTTCTTCGAAAGTGATGTTAGTATGATTTTTACATGATACACGAAAACTACAAAAAAGTCACTTAAATTTAGGTACAACATTTAAGCACCTATGAAGCACAGATATGGAGTTGCTCAAAAGATAGAGAAATATTAAAATTAAAACACCAAAACTTCCAACAAGTTTCAAATAAAAGGATGAAGAACGCATGAGAATAGTTCTCTTTACGGATTAATCCGAATCCAAACCGTTCTGTAACGATCAACCAGAGTGAAATCATAGTCAATGTAGAAAATTTACAGAGACGATTACTGGAGAATCGTTATAATTGTGGTGTGGATTTCAGTTAATGGCGTTAAATACCTGCACAAAACTGATGGCACCCTAACTGCTGAGAGGTGCAAGTAATTACTGTAAATAATGTAATTTAATCCTGAATAAGACATATTGGTCGAGATTCATCTTCAATATTTTATAAATTTGTTTTTAATTAAACATAATCTAGTAATAATACAGTACTGGCCAAAATCTTAAGGCTAATGAACATACAGAAAAAATATGTATTTTGTTTTGTTAGACTCAACCACTTATTTCACTAGAGCTTCAAAAGATGAAAATAAGAAAAGATAAAATAAAAATAAAAACTTCTTTAGCATTTAATAGGAAAATCCATGAAATTAAACAAAATACTAGCTGGTCAAAAGTTTAAGACCATACTGAAATGAAGCGTTAATCGACAAACACGTAACGAATTTTAGTCATTTGTATTCAAGCATTAGCGTTGTCAACAAAGAAGTCCTAAACAGGGTAGGAAATGCCCAACAAGAGGTCTCAGTAGTGAGTACCACGGCCGTCATTGCGAATAACTTCAAACATTCGGTTTGGGATGGTCGATATAAGCGTTTGCAGAAGGTTGACTGGAATATTATTCTAAGTGGTAAAGGTGGCTTCACAAAGATCATGCACTGTTTGGAATTTACGTCCATTTTTTATCTTGCCATCCATCCCGAAACATTTTCAATGCGGTTCAGTTCGAGCAAACACGCTGGATGAACCAAGAGAATCACGTTATTCACCATGAAAAAGTTCTTTTTCCTGCAGGCATTGCCGATTGCATCATTATCCTTCTGAAAGATCCAGTCATTTCTACACAATCGAGGGTCTTCAGTCATTAAGGATGCTCTCTCCAACATGCCAATGTAGCCAGCTGCTGTTTGATGCCACTGTATAACCTGAAGCTCCAGTGTCCCATGGAAGGAGAAAGCACCCCAGATCATGATGGAACCTCCTCCACTGTGTCGTATAGAAAATGTCTCCTGAGGGATATCCTTATCGTACCAGTAACGTTGGAAGCCATCTGGACCACCAGGTTATTTTTTTTCTCATCAGAGCACAAAACCTTCGTCCACTTTTCTACATCTCATGTTTGATGCTTCTCAGCAAAGTTTAAGCGAGCTGTATTTTGGTGCAGAATGAGGTATGGCTTTTGAAGACGTTTACGGTTTTTAAAGCCTTTCTCTCGCAGATACCGTCCTATTGTTCTTGACCTGCATTCTGCGTCCGTAAGGACCTTAATCTGGTTCGACGATCGGCTGGTGTCTTGCCGGACAACCCGTCGAATTCTCCTGCTCGACGTCGGGGAAATTTTTTTGGAACGACCACTTGAAATTCTCGTTCCATATCCCTCAGGGTCTTTTAAGAAATTTGCAACAACAGTTTTACTACGCTCAATCTCACCAGCAATGGCACGTTGAGAGAGACCTTACTTTTGCAGCTCGACAATTCTGCCACGTTCAAACTCTGTCAACTTTTTTACCAAATGTAACACAGGATATGTCAGTGGAAGATGTTGACAACGCTAGTGCTTGAACACAAATGACTAAATTTCGTTACGTGTTTATCGATTTATGCTTCGTTTCAATATGGTCTTAAACCTTTGACAAACTTGTATTTTGGCTAATTTATTAGTGTTCACATTTTCCCTTTTTAAATGCTAAAGAGTTTTTTATTTTTATTTCTCCTTTTTTATTTTCATCTTTCGAAGCTCAACTCAAATAAGTAGTTTAGCCTAACAACACAAAATGCATATTTTTCTTTATGTTCATTGGCTTTAAGATTTTGGTTAGCAGTGTATAAGTATGCAAAATAACTGTCTTATTTCTAGTATTTCACGAAAATATCATTTTTATGTATACAATGGTACCTTGGTTCTCGAGTATAATTCGTTCCAGAAAGCTGTTCGAAAACAGAATCAATTCTTCCCATAAGAAATACTGTAAATTAAATTAATCCATTACAGACCTCCAAAAATTATGCATTATGAAGTATTTTAAGTAAAAAATATTGCTTATTTATACTTGTATAATAATACTTTACAGTCAACCATAAAAACTATAAACAAACTATAAACAGGCTCAGCCTCAAAGCCTTCAAAGTCTCTATCTGCTACTGAGTCTGGCCACAATTTCTTCCAGGTGAAGTTCATGGTCCTCAAAAACACTTCCCTCCAGGCTTTGTTTATAATTCTGAATCAATGGAGGATACTAAAGTGATTTTTCCAGAACTATTTGAGGGTTAACTCAATGCCAAAGGTCACTTCAAAAAACCTTTGAAACAATGCTTTGGTGTAGAGTTTCTTAAAGTTCGATATGACCTGCTGGTCCATGGGCTGAATGAGAGGGGTCGTGTTATGGAGCTAGAACTTCACTGTAATGAAACTGTACTCCTCCACTAATTCGTCCTTCAAGCCTGATGGGTGAGAAGGTGCATTGTCTATCACAAGAAGGGCCTTGAGTGACAACTGTTTTTTCGTGAGATAATTCTTAACAGTTGGGGCAAACACTTCGCAGACCCACTCCATAAAAAATTGCCTGGTTACCCATGCTTTACTATTATCTCTCCACACAGCATTTAGTTTACTTTTCAGGACATTATTTTTCTTTAAAGCCCTCGGGTGCTCAGAATAGTACACAAGCAAAGGCTTAAGTTGCAAGTCTCCGCTTGCATTACAACATAACAATAGAGTTAGCCTGTCCTTTTTGGTTTGTGTCCTAGCAGTGACTTCTCCTCCTTGGTGATGTAGGTTCTCTTTGGCATTTTCTTCCAAAAGAGGCCTGTCTCATCACAATTGAACACTTGTTTGAAAATAAAACCCTCAGCTTCTACAAAATCCCAAAATTCCCTATCAAATTTATCAGCAGCGTTTTAGTTAGAACTGGCACCCTCCCCATGTCTCACCACACTATGTACGCCACTTCTTTTCCTAAATTTTTCAAACCATCATCCCTACTAGCCTTAAAGGCATCACTTGTATCAGCACACGTTCCAGGGGTGTTTTCAGGAGGTTAGCATGCAACCGCTTTGCTTTCTCACAAATGATGGTCTCAAAAATGCTATCACCAGTTTACTGTTTTTGTTTACCCAAATCAACAGCAGTTTTTCTACCTCTTCCATTGTTTGTGATCTTTGTTTCGTAAACACTGTCACACCTTTTGCAACATCAGCTCCTTTGATGACCTCTTTATTTTTCAGTATGGTGCAGACTGTAGACTTCGCCATACCAAACTGTGTAGCAAGGTCAGACACGCGAACACCATTCTCATACTTCGCTATGAAATCTTTTTTTCACCTCTATTGTCGCTCTAACAACTTTTCTTTTTGGTTTGCTGCTTTCATTATTCTTCTTTGACCCCATGGTGGCTTATTTAATCAGAATATTTAGAAAAACAACAACAACGAAAAAGGAAAAACGAGAACGTTCACAGCAGATTTTAACCACAGGTGCGGGCAAAATGTTTTGCAAACATGGCGTGGGCCGAAAATGATTGAAGGGTCGTTTTGGTTATTTCAGGGGTTCGGGAACCGAGATTTTGTTTTACAATCGAGACATTTATTTTCTCAAACAAATGTTCGAAAACCGAATTATTCGAGAAGGGAATCGTTCGTGAACCGACGTACCACTGTATAGCCAATTTCCCGTGGCGCCAGTGCATTATATCCGCGTGTAAGGTTTCATGACGTTATATCTACATTCTCTGAATTGGAAAGAATAAAGTTTTTTGTGACAGGAAACGGGAAAATTGGATCTCTATTGCAAATCTACTTGCAAACAGGATAAAATTTTCGCAAAGTTGGGGATTGTACATCGCGTAATAAAAAGGTTTTTCCAGTATCATATAAGCAAGGGTTTCATTATGATATGATGTTTATCCTGACGTAAAACTTGTTTAGTTTTACTAGGTTGATGCTGGTGAAATATTTGTTTATTATTACTGTGTTGACATTGGTGTAATATTTTTTTAATATCACTAAGTTGGTGCTGGTGTAATATTTATTTAGTCTTGTTAGGTTGATGCTAATATGATATCTGTTTATTATTACTCTGGTGATTTTGGTTTGATATTTCTAAAGCACTGTGATGTTTTTAAAAGTTTCATTCGTGCGTCATCTGCGCTCTTAACATTGCGAGTATCAAACCCTGATTTTTAGAGTTATAAGTCTCCCGTCTTATTTCTGAGGCATGGGAAAGGGGACATTTGTAAAGTTATAAGTTAATCCTTGGACGTTGATACTGGTATTGCGTATTTAGACAAATAAATTGTCTTTAGTACATTTATAAAGATATTATATTTCTATAGAAAGAACTTAATTTTACTGAAGAGACGTTTCTGTAGGAGTGACTTAGTCTCATGAAACTGATACTGTTATAATGTTTCTAAACAGACGTCTCATCTTAGTTAGATTTGTTAGTTTTGGAATTTCGCACAAAGCTACTTGAGGGCTATCTGTGCTAGTCGTCCCTAATTTAGCAGTGTAAGTCTAGAGGGAAGGCAGCTAGTCATCACCACCCACCGCCAACTCTTGGGCTACTCTTCTACCAACGAAAAGTGGGATTGATCGTCACATTATAACGCCCCCACGGCTGGGAGGGCGAGCATGTTTTGGCGCGACGCGGGCGCGAACCCGCGACCCTCGGATTACCAGTCGCGCGTCTTATGCCGGGTTCCTTAGTTAGATCAAATTGGTTTTATACAATTGAGTAACTTAGTCTTAGTGGAGCCCCCCAGTGGCTCAGCGGTATGTCTGCGGACTTACACGCTAAAATCCGGGTTTCGATACCCGTGGTGGGCAGAGCACAGATAGCCCATTGTGTAGCTTTGTGCTTAATTCAAAACAACAACAACAATAGTCTTAGTGGGATCAAATTGGTTTGATACTGTTTATTCAAAAATAATTCAGACATTTTTTCTGCACTGATGTAACAAATATTACTTTTGTAAACAGAACATTTCTAGTAACGTTGTCGTATATCAATTTAGTCAAATTATTAATTGATAATTTAAATTAAAATATAATTACAAAATTGACTCGAATGATCGTGCAGGTTACTCACCATGGCAACAGCATCCGCGACTGCAGTTTGTCACTCTCTCGTACAATACTAATGTGACAAAATTCATTTGAACAAATTTTCGTCTGTATTTCATGATATAAAAAGGGTTATTTCTTCTCCGAAATCATTATTTCTCGTTATTGAAATTATTAAAATACACTCGGAATGAAGCAGTGTACTCTATGCTCTATACGTTAGATGTGCGATATTAAACAATAGTTGTGGATGTATAAAGTTAAACTTTATGGTGGAGAGATGTTGACAGGTTAAATGGTATTAAATATTTTCCCTTTTGCTTCATGTATTTATCCTAGAAAGCCTATATTTCTGAGTTTATTTTACTTTAAGGCATATGGTCATATCAGATTAGAAGCTATTTCTAAAGCCCTTCGAGACTACAATGACAGACTGTTCAGAACTTCACAGGCGAAACTATTGCTTAAAATGCTTAAACCTCCTTTCTTCTGCCGTACATTCTTTTCATAATTGTTCATTTGTCGTTCATCATAGTATTTATTTATCTATGAGTTGTCTGCACCTACGCTTGTATAACATATACACGACCTCGACCTGGCGCCAAGAGCGTTAAAATAGTCTCCCACGTTTGATTCAGGTAGCCCTAGACGTTAGGCTTAAGCTCCACTTAACCCTAAACTGCTTTCATCAACTGGACGTGGCACGCACTAAGGGCTAATCAGCACGTCACCTGCTCAGGGTCTTAATTGCCGAGACGGCCCCACATGCAGCTACTGAGTAAATAGGTGTGAAATAGATTCGTTGCTAAAAGAAAACGTTAGTTTAGACAGACAGCCACACTGAGTTTAAGTAAAGTGGCACTTCTGTGATAAGCCCTTTCTATTCATCGAGATATGACATTCTCACTATCAGTAATGTAAGGCTGTCAGAGAATTACAATCATCACAGTAAGGAGAATTCACAGCATAAAAGACATTTCGAATCAACGGAGATATTATAACAGTTGACTTTAAATGGCATTAAGCAAATGCCACGTGGAGAAAATTAATTTACAATTTCAAGAACATTTAGTCTAAATCGCATACTTTCAGCTCATTAGTATAAACCCCTGATTATAATTTACCGGTTTAATAAATTTTAAAAACAATGTTCTAATACATCAAATTTCATTATTTTCAAGTTCAACACCTTGTGACTCATAGCGAAGAATACTTAATTTCTTTATAATTGAAACGTGCGATTGTTAATTCATAATAAAGCATTTTTATCTCCTTTACAACTAAAAATTGTGGTTTTAATTAGATCCGATCTGAGGTAGGTATTTAGGTTATATATATTTCGGACTTTAAAGAGGTGAGAAACTTTTGTTTCTCTTTGCCCTGCTTCATGAATTAAGATTATATGTTACGTGAATATAAATGATTTTGGATTAACAGGGACGGGTAGATTAGAAGCATAGATGTTTGATGACAGAGTAATTTAACTCTATTGTAGATGAAACTTTTAATGTTTAGCAAAACATTTCTAATTCATTTACAATTCAAACTTGTGGCTTTAACGTACGTAATGGTTTTTCTTCCATGAGCATTTATCGGCTCAGCATGGTCAGTTGGTTAGAGCACTCGACTCGTAATCCGAGGGTTGCGGGTTCGAATCCCTGTCACACCAAACATGCTCGCCCTTCCAAACGTAGGGGCATATTAATGTGACAATCAATTATACTACTCGTTGGTAAAAGAATAGCCCAAGAGTTGGGGGTTGGTGGTGATGACTGGCTGTCTTCCCTCCAGTTATACACTGGTAGATTGGTGACAGCTAGCGAAGATAGCCCTAGTGTAGCTTTGCGCGAAATTAAAAAACAACAACAAACAAACAAAATATATAACTGAAGGTAGAAAGTACTGACATAAATACATGTTTCTATTTCGAAGACGAGGGTTAAACAGCTATAGAGTACAGTTTTTGGTGGTTATGTCTGATAATACTACCATAGGTGTATTTGTTACTAAAGTACGAACATTAGCGATAATTACATAAACACCGTTACGCACAGCTAAAGGTGGTTCTCCTTTTTAGTAATATCTCCGGCTTGATAGGTCTAAAGTGTAATGTGGTGCATTTCTACGTCATGTTTGGATCTAACCCTTTAATTTGTCCTATTGCTGAGTCGCGCTTGCATAAATCAACTGAAAACAGTTTTTGTATTTTACACGAATATCTGCGTTCTATAATGTCCGCTGCCGGACTAAACTTCGAAGAATTAACTGAAGAATAAACTGTTTGGTTTGTCACCCAGCTTCATCTTTATCCCTCCATTTCTACGTATTTGAATGTACTGCCTAACACTTTCTTTGTCTTTCTTTTTTTATAATCAGTGTGTATTTCCCATAATATACACAAACATATCGATCCAATACATGTATGTACTTTCTTCGAAAATGAAGTTCTAAATTCACAATGCACAGTCGGGAGTATCAAGACAAACTATTTTGGGTTCATAACTTATCTTCATTTTTTTCGCAGCTAATGCGCGTGTGTAAGTGAAAACATAAGAAATTTTACAAAAACAAATACGATACTTCAATTTAAAACAACAACAACAAACAAAACCTGTCATCAGTTGATTGCTCACACACAATAACAGCATTTTTGTAATTTAAAGCCAGGTGGAACAGCCCGGGTGTCAAGTTGCATCAGTTCATGCCTAGTTCTCTGTTATTACTAACCATTAGACAAGTACAGAAGTAATGGGCTGGGAGGCGACCTATTAATCTAGCCGAGGGGTTGGGATGGCTAGACTTTACTTTGTCCAGACTGTTCGTTCAGTTGATTAAGTCTCGGGAGCAGCGCAACCCCACAGGGACTCAGACCGGTCGATACGAGTTGCTTTCTTACCAGACTTAAACAGCTTGTGATAGGAGATGGAAGGCTTCATTGCTTTTATAGTTGGTTTTGGCCTCGTGCTGTTAATGGATCTCTTCACTTAAGGTCATACCTAAAACAGACTCACTCTGTGTGACAATACGTTACTCCACATTTCTACTAGGTTAGAGTAGTTTCTCGATGCATTAGCAGAGCATTAAAGGCTTATTAACTCCATATTAGTCTGTTACGTAATTGGGTATTTTATTCCTTTATCGTAAGTCAAATTATTTACTCATAAAGATAGGTAGATACTAATGAATAAACACAAATAGAATGCTAGATTAATGGTTAATATAATCATATTATTTTCCTAATTAACACGGATAAAAACTGCGAAACATTTTTTGTTGTTGAAATATAACGAAATGATCGAATATCTAGATTGTTAGTTTAATCACTAAACTTTAATATAAGAATTTAGAACTAATTTAAATCTCGTAAGTTTCACGAAAAATATCATTATTCTTAAGACCAATAAGAGGCACTTTGCTGATGAAACATGTCATTATAACGTTTAAATGTGAGAAAAGTACATTCAGTTGGCTATATTCTTCATCAGGGTCCCTTTTGTTGTTTTTTAGCTGTAAGTAGAACATTGATGGATATTGATATGAATTACCATGAAACTTACAATACCCAACCATATTTTATGTTTGGGCTATCTGCTTTGTTCACAGCGAGAAATCGAACTCTGGATTTTAGCGTTGTAAGTCCGTAAACATACTGCTGTCTCACCGGCGATGTAACCCGACAATCGCATTAGCAGATTGACTTGTGCTATTTTCCAGGAAGAATTGGCCAGGCGTAGTCGAATGAATTGCATGCCTAGAATGTAAGTACGAGGATTCATAGCTCGTGACTCGTGTCTGCAAAATGAAAATGCACTTCGCAGTTTGGGTCTGTGAGTTCATTGTAAGGCTGTAAAATCATATGCGTGATGTAATCTGGTGTATAACCAAACAGTTTGCTGTCTGTGCTGTGCCCACCATGGTTATCGAAACTCAATTTTTAGCGTTATAAGCGTTTAGACTTACTGCTAAGCAACTGGTTTGGGGTTGAAAGTGTATTTGAAGAGCAAAATATACACCGGAGAATATAAAACAATAGATATATGATGTGCCACTTGGCTCGAATACGTATTATTCAAACATGTATGATTACTGAAAATAGAAGACACTAGATGTATGGTATTCAACTTGACTTAAACTCCTATTCTTGAAACGTCTATAATTTCATATACACGCGTACCTTCATAATGTATTTGGACATAGAAACTTCAGAGCTGTGATAGAACATGTGTTAAATAGGGTGTAGAAACTTCAGAGCTGAGGTAGACCATGTGTTAAATATGGTACATAAACTTCAGAACTGTGGTAGAATATGGGTGAAACATGGTATAGAAACTTTAGAGCTGTGGTAGAACATGTGTGAAACAAGATATAGAAACTTCAGAGCTGTGGTACAACATGTGTGAAATAGCTTAACAACGACCAATACTTAGCTGCTTAAAGAAACTGAACTGTTTTTAATTTCTAAGCTAATGTTGTTTATCTCATTATATAGCTCGTTGGGTAAAGTTGCCCTTAACAACAAACAAATAAGGCGATGGGTTTATCAACTAGCTAATGAAACGTGTTTATAAGTGTTCTATGTCAAACAATGACTGTAAAAATTGAGGTTAAAATATAATTATTTTGTCTCTAACATTTAGAACGTCAAAGTTTTTGTAACTACAAATAAATCCAAGAGGAGGAAACTAGCTTTGAAGTGTTCTAAAGTTGTTGATATAAAGAAAATAACACGTGCAAAATTACAAGGATAACATTTGCTCAGTGTCCAGATTAGACTTTTAAAACGTTTATTTCTTTTGTTTAAAATTAAAACGTTTGAGTTATCTAAGCAACATTTTCACAATTCTCTTCAACAATATGTGTTAACACTACCTTAAGTGAGTTTTTGCCTATCCTATACAGTCATTTACACTTGAAA
The DNA here is from genome assembly GCA_011833715.1 of Carcinoscorpius rotundicauda. Classification (NCBI taxonomy): domain Eukaryota; kingdom Metazoa; phylum Arthropoda; class Merostomata; order Xiphosura; family Limulidae; genus Carcinoscorpius; species Carcinoscorpius rotundicauda. The sequence goes on along the minus strand of CM022391.1, from coordinate 126,092,792 downwards.
TTAAATATTTAGCAAACGACAAGTGGTCAATGAACACATTTGATTCTTTAAGACCGAGCACATATAACACTTTATTGACTAACACATTTGACATTTTAAGACCTGAACACATTTAACACTTTAACAACGGAATAGTTTGGATTCTTTAAGAAATCACCACTTTTGACTTTTCAAAACTGTTTTTTGCTTGCGTGATGTCGAATGTCTTGTGTAAATTATTTTCCAGTGATTATATTACAAGCAATTTTTAAAATAATTTTTCCTTAAGTTAGTAAAATCACCAGTTGAATGAACACTGATATTCTTGAATTAAACCAGAAAATAGTTATTGTCATGTTTGCACAAACTTTCTTTAAAGGTTGTGTTGCAACATTCTCCATAGGTTTATTGCTTCAGTTGAAACACATCAGATATATAATGTATCATAACTAGTAATATTGTTAAAATACGATTTCAGAGAGACAACTTAAGTAAAATAAACAGTTGAAAACAATGACTTAAAATGATTTTTGAACTACATTTGTGAGTGTAACTTTAGGTAATTGACTTCTTCTATTCAACCACTTTTGTTTTTAAATTCTTTAAAGTAAACAGAGCTGATAATTTCCTTCCTTTCTCTACTTTTTAACGATTTATAAGATAAAAACATTTCTGAAAACAAACAAGCTCTGACACCACACTATGTATCTGAAAAACCAGTCTCAGTTGCTTTCTCAGAGGGGTGAGTCTGCACTAAAGTCCATTTATCAGTTCTCAACTTTACCAGAATAAAGACAAAAATCCATTTAACGTTTATGTTTCAGTATAGATGTGTAAATAAACCCTTATTTTTGATTATGAATCTAATTTACGAAACTTTAATGCAAGGTGAAAAAAACCTACCATTACCCAGTTAGATATCATTGCGAGAGGTTTTATTTACTAAAATTACAAAATAGGGCTATAATGAGTTTGTGTGCACACACACTAATAACAGAAGTATAAAGTAACAAATTTCGAAATTTTCATATTATAAACATTGTTTTACTCAAAGCCCGTGTAACCTTATATGGTGGTTTCGTTGCTGTTGGTATTAACAACTCCATTTACAAGCAATGAAGCCAAAGTAAGTCTCTGGTTACATTGGTACAAATAAAATGTAAACTGAAAAACAGGCATCATCTCTTATAATTGTTCTTATTTTACTCGTGTCGTCAGAACATAATTGCCTATAGTGGAGGTTAATTTGGAACCAACTTACATGATTAATTTAAAAACAATTATTTTTAACGATACCCTTATTTACTTTAGTAAAATAATTAGTACTTTTATTCAACATTTCTGTGATAGTTACCTCAACCAACTCTTAAGTATATGTTTTTTAAAGAGAAATCATGGTTAGGGTGGTTATTTCCAGTGTCCACAGAAGGTGATTCATAGCAGATCTCACGTGCTCTCCAGTGTCAGTTTCACAACATCGGTGATTCACCTCAATTGTGCTGTTTTTCTTCTTTCAATCAGTTTACTTTAGCCTCTACCTGTAATAACAGTAAATTGGGCTTGCGGTATTTTGACACACCCTGTACATAGTAACTGATAACTCATATATTATTCTGTACACATTTGTTTTTTCTTCTGAACTAACCTTAGCGTTAAACTAACTCGAAACTGTGTTGATCGCTCTGGACTGACATACTTATCAGCCATTAAAACGCACGTATGCTACATAGACATTCAAAGAAATCTGAGGCAGTCGTTAATAAACAATGATGTAAACATATCGAAGACAGTGACTTTCAGGCTACAGTTAGGTGTGTTGAGATTTTGCTTTCAAAAAAGCAAAAGATTAATCTTTGATTACTAGTATGCAAGATCTAAAATTAGTCCTGTAACTTAAATCCTTTGTGTATATGTGCTATGAAACTGGTACTGTATCTCTGATCTCTTGTGTGTGTGTGCTATGGAACTGTATCTCTAGTCTCTTGTGTGTGTGTGCTATGGAACTGTATCTCTAGTCTCTTGTGTGTGTGTGTGTTATGGAACTGTATCTCTAGTCTCTTGTGTGTGTGTGTTATGGAACTGTATCTCTAGTCTCTTGTGTGTGTGTGTTATGGAACTGTATCTCTGATCTCTTGTGTGTGTGTGTTATGGAACTGTATCTCTAGTCTCTTGTGTGTGTGTGTTATGGAACTGTATCTCTGATCTCTTGTGTGTGTGTGTTATGGAACTGTATCTCTAGTCTCTTGTGTGTGTGTTATGGAACTGTATCTCTAGTCTCTTGTGTGTGTGTTATGGCTAATGTTGTGGCGATTCCTGTCTCAAGTTAATAATGCAATTCTAGCCTTGTGTATGTGTGTGTGTGAGTGTTATGATACCAGTATCATTATTATATTCTCTTGTTTGTGTTATGAAACTAGCACCGTGATTTAGCCCATTGTGTGTGTTATGAAACTAGTACCGTAATTTAACCCATTGTGTGTGTTATGAAACGAGTATCGTGATTTCAAACCATTGTTTGTGTTATTAAACTAGTACCGTAATTTAACCCATTGTGTGTGTTATGAAACGAGTACCGTAATTTAACCCATTGTGTGTGTTATGAAGCTAGTACAGTAATTTAGCCCATTGTGTGTGCTATTAAACTAGTACTGTGATTTTACCGATTGTTTGTGTTATGGATCTAATACCGTGATTTTAACCCATTGTGTGTTATAAAACTAGTACATGTTTTAGTCCATTGTATGTGTTATGTTTATGTTGTAAATTGGTTTTTTTTAAACAAGATATTACAAGATATGAAAGAAGAAACACAGAACTAGTAGCTGACATGTCAAAATGACTGTTTGTCTGAGTTTATTAACGAAGTAAAATTAGTTGGTGTAGTAATTCCAAACACGTATCGTCGAACATCTCAACGTTTCGTTCCTGTTTCCTACGACAGGATATACACGAGTTCGCGCGCTGTTCTAACGTGGTTTAACGAATGCCCCCAGCGAAAGTGCTATAACGAAGATAATCATTTTGCTTCGTTTACAGGTTTCAGTGAACTGTTGAGTTTTAATCAGAGATTAGGCTTAACGTATAGTCCCCATGTTCGTCCGAACAAGGTGCAGCGCCGAACTAGAAAACGTGGAAGAGAAGGAAAGCAGTGAATCGGGCACGTGTTACAGCACTTTAGGGTAACACTAGACACCAGTTGTTGTGTGCTCTTAGACCTTTGAAGCCATTCTTTTTCTCCATTGCACTCCTGCTGTCTTGACCCCATTATTCTTTCTCCATTATAGTGTTGCTGGGACAACTGGCTTGGTTCAGGACTCTGTTCATCTACTTATTGTTAATAAAGCTCGTGCTTATCGCAAATTACGCGGAAATTCCGCCTCTGGGTAAGAGTGTTCGGAAGTGTCACCCAAATAAGCGAAAGCTCAATTGATTCTTAATAGACGTTTCTGGATCTTTCATCTAATTCTGAGAGGCTTTTAAATTTTTATTTTTATTTTCGGGTGGAAGAATCGAATAGAGAAAAAGTTCTGCTGGTAGATATGATAACCTTGTGAAGAATAGATTTGTAATTACTAATAAAAAGAAAAATGGCGATAGCGCCTTGAAATTTACACTTTGATTGTTATAGTAGTTTACACTTTGATTGTTATAGTAATTTACACTTTGATTGTTATAGTAATTAACACTTTGATTGTTATAGTAATTAACACTTTGATTGTTATAGTAATTAACACTTTGATTGTTATGGTAGTTTACACTTTGATTGTTATAGTAGTTTACACTTTGATTGTTATAGTAATTTACACTTTGATTGTTATAGTAGTTTACACTTTGATTGTTATAGTAATTTACACTTTGATTGTTATAGTAATTAACACTTTGATTGTTATAGTAATTAACACTTTGATTGTTATAGTAATTAACACTTTGATTGTTATGGTAGTTTACACTTTGATTGTTATAGTAGTTTACACTTTGATTGTTATAGTAATTTACACTTTGATTGTTATGGTAGTTTCTTATATATAAAACTAATTTCTTTCTTAATCGTAGTTGTGCTTGTTAATTACGCTATGTAACACAAATTTTGTTCCTGGATAGTATGTGTTATTTCTTAATTACTTATGTTGTAAGAGTAGAAAAAATGGCCATTATTCCCTCCAAATTTTGCTTTTGTGACCTGGATAAAGAAATTTAGAAAGTAACCTATTTTCTATTTAAAAACGGGCAATTTTGCACATTTTTATTTACATAAGATCTGAATAAAACAACATATGAATCAAAATTTACACGTATTTATATTAAAGTTATACAAAAATGAACAAAAGTGAGTAGTTTTTCGAAATTTGCGACTGTGATTGTGAAACGCATCAGGCCCCATATATAGTCTTCCATCATGTTTTTGTTAACGCTCCTGGGTCACAAAAGCAAAATTTGAAGAAATAAACAGGTCTTTTCCATTCACTTTAGACATAAGCAATTGGGAAATAACATTTTCTGCCCAGGAACAAGAAAAAGTAAAAAAATTGTTACATAGTGTTATTTACGTAAAAATCGTATCGGCAACATAATAAGTCACAAGTGAAAGTATTTGTGTAAAATGGTACCTTTTTATTTTCTTTTGAAGATGAAAGATGTTGAATCATACAAGAAAAACATTTGTTTTTGTTGTTAAAAATATATAAGTATAGCACGACCTATTACCTCGGACAACATAACTGGTCTTATTTAAGCCAACGTTTCTGAGTTCGTGTTTGTTACTTTTGTATTCTAATTTTAATTAAAAGGAACACATATTGAAGTAGTTCATTAGATTAAATAAATAATTGTGAACAGCAGATTGTGGTCTTCCAGACTTTTATCTTCACATAATTTAAATGAACAAACGTACTTTTCAATGTAGTAGTTTAATGTACGTTCGTACTGACAATTGATCCAGCTACAAAGAAAAAGATGAGTACATTAGTTCATACGTAGTTCAAGTAAGTATTTTTTTATGATCGAATATTTTCTAGGAAAAAAGAGGGCGTTTCCTTAAGTATTTCCATATTGCAGATTAAAGTGTGCACGTGTTTTATTTGACAATTAAACACAAAAGTACATTATCCATGACAAGTGCAACACAATAATACCTGCCCATGGGGAGTGAAACACAAATATAAAATACAGTAATATTTAAATATAAATAATCGAATGTAGTAATACCGACGTAAAATACTGACATCTACAACTAAGTTGTCAAATACAGTGTTATCTACTTACAAAGAATAAAGTGGAGCGTTAGTTGTTGACAAACAATTAAGAACAACAATGTTGCTTAAGATTAATAATACAGGCCTGCAATGGTTTCATCGTTTTGAAATTTTAACATGTTCTACACAAATTACTATACGCTGGATCCAAAAGTGATACGCATTTTTTCGTCATCGCATACGAGTTTTTCACAAAACAACATAACGCAATACGTAAAAGAAAGATTACAACAAGTAGTTTTGAGACTAGAAGACGAAGATTTTACAAACAAAACCAGTATGAATGATGATACATATTTGTTTGGCATCAATTTTATTCCTCTTTATTTAGTTTGTTTGTTTGTTTTGGAATTTCGCACAAAGCTACTCGAGGGCTATCTGTGCTAGCCGTCCCTAATTTAGCAGTGTAAGACTAGAGGGAAGGCAGCTAGTCATCACCACCCACCGCCAACTATTGGGCTGCTCTTTTACCAACGAATAGTGGGATTGACCGTCACATTATACACCCCCACGGCTGGGAGGGTGAGCATGTTTAGCGCGACGCGGGCGCGAACCCGCGACCCTCGGATTACGAGTACACGCCTTAACGCGCTCGGCCATGCCAGGCCTATTTAGTTTGTTTGTATTTAACAAACAAATAAAGAATGTTAATTGTGGTAAACGAAATAATAATTTGATCTGACAAAGAATGTTTTTTCTCCTCAGTTTCTAAATCTTTGTAGCTGAATTAAAGAAAATTCGCTATTAAAACTAAGTCAACTTTTATGAATTTTAAATTCACAAGGCCTTTGTTATGCATATATTTAAAATCAGTGAAACACAATAACATGTGCCTACGAGAAGATCAAAGAAAAACATATATACTCCAGAAGTCCTGTGTTACATTATCTATTCACAAGTTGTCAAATACTATAATATATGTTTGCACACAAGATAACACAAGACTCAACACAATAATATCTATACCACAAACATTTAAACACATATACTTGCCTGACACAACAATATTTATAGCATAAACAGTTGAACACACATACTTTCTTAACATAGTACTATTTATATCGATAAATAACATTCAAACACATAACACTTGATAAACAAAACAATAGCTACATTCTCAAACAGAGAAAAATATAACGCTTCATAAATATATACACAAGACATCAAACACATCATCAGACCACCACATCTTCTAGATCAACAGGCAGTCAAACATACAAACTAATCTACGTACATAAAGAATCAAACAATGTCTTATATTAACAAACAGTTAAACACATGACACTAACATCAGACAACATCCACGCGCTAACATCCACATCAGACAAATATAATAACACTTCAAGTAGTTGCAACATGTACAAACACACATCTATGCAGATGTACACAACACATGATATGCAGTTTCATAACCTACGTAAGTTTCTCGATCTGACTTCTAACAAATAAGTTGATTTATTTCAATATATTTTCTGCTAACTGTAGTCCACAAACACATTATTTGAAGCTAACTAACCGCCCCTGACAAAAGACACAACAGTTGCACATAACTGATCGCACGTGATCATGAATGCAGTTCTTGCACGTAACTAATCGTCTCTTTCATAAAAGTTTGTAAAGTTCAGTCCTCGACCAGGTATCTTGCAAAGAAATTTATTTCTATAATGAGTGAGAAAAATAACTTAGTCTCCAACAAATTGTTCATATGCATGATATATATATATATGAGTAATTGCTGCTACAACCTGGGTTTTGCACTTATTATAATTTATAATTATTACTTGGCCAGGAAAGGACATTATGCTAATATAATTATATGTAGCAGTGGTTTCTTTTTGGGAAAACAAACTGTAGGTTTCGATCATTCGAAACATACACTACGTTCTCTCAAAATAAACCACTTCATTATACTTATAAAAATCACTGATTTTTTATTTATTATTAACTCTTTGTATGTGCTACTTTCAGCTATTCGTATCTTTAATGTAATAAAACTGGTATGCGTTTTTAGTTCACAAAAAGAACAAAGTATTTGAATTTTTAATAATAACATTCCAAGTTTATTATAAGCTATATCGTGCTTTAGCAATCTATTATAGAATTAACCTTTCAACTGTGGTTTTCTGAGTTCATGTTGGACGTCCTAGTGTGGTCTCTGAAAGGAATTTTATATTAATAGAATTTATTTTTATGCTTTTAAAATATTAACAACTGGTGAAACGATTCATTCAAGTAGCCAAAGTGTTTGACCCAGTAGTTAAACTAACGACTTAAGATTATTCAAGTAACCAAAGTGTTTGACCCAGTAGTTAAACTAACGACTTAAGATTATTCAAGTAACCAAAGTGTTTGACCCAGTAGTTAAACTAACGACTTAAAATTCATTCTACAATTAAACTGGTAGCTGGAATAAACCAGAATACAACAGTTTCTCATATTAGTATAACGTTGGTAACATTAAAGCCCACTTTTAGTTTCAGAAGAAAAGTGGTTGTGACGGACCGCTAAGGTAACCTGAGAGAAACAGTCCGCTACTGTAGAAATTCTCGCTTGTAGAAAGATGAAAAGTGAGCAACACACTTGGCGAAAATAAAGGATTTGAATAAAGCTGTTGAAAAAAAATCACGAAAAAAACAGAAAAATGAAAATACCCATATTTCAGTAAAGATCATATCGCTCCGAACACCTTGTATATTATATTATACCAGATTTCGATACTTCTCGTATAGTTGAGAAATGGAACTTGAAAAGAAATGTTTTAAGTTTTTTTCCAAAAGTACAAACTCCGTGTATACTAACCAAGTTATTTTTACACTGACTATCAGACAGATAGATAGATGGATACGTAGATATACAGATAAATAAATGATTAAAAGTCCAACAATGCTACCATTATTAGCTGTCAGAAGTTACACGATATTCTAAATTGTCTACTGTTAGCTGAAAATGCAATTCTATAGGAAAAAGTAAAAACATACTTTTGTAATAGGCTTGTTTTTTGGAATTTCGCACAAAGCTACTCGAGGGCTATCTGTGCTAGCCGTCCCTAATTTTGCAGTGTAAGACTAGAGGGAAGGCAGCTAGTCATCACCACCCACCGCCAACTCTTGGGCTACTCTTTTACAAACGAATAGTGGGATTGACCGTCACATTATACACCCTCACGGCTGGGAGGGCGAGCATATTTAGCGCGACGGGGGCGCGAACCCGCGACCTTCGGATTACGAGTGCACGCCTTAACGCGCTCGGCCATGCCAGGCCATTTTGTAATAGGCAACAAAGTATTAATATTAACATGGTATTAATAGTAAGGTTACACACTATGTACATGAATCTGATCATACCGAAATATGGAATTTGACGTAATTTAACACTCAGTTCTAAGAGTATAATATAACACTTAGTTTGTTGTACAAGTGTAACGTTATTTAATAGTTAGTTCTAAAAGCATAATATGACACTTTCTTAGTTCTACAAGTGTAACATAATTTAACACTTAGTTCAACAACGTGTAATATAACACTTAGAAAATGTAACGTTATTTAATACATAGTTTTAAAAATATAACACAATTCAACGCATAATTTGTTCAAGATGGGACATAACAGAGAACTTTCTCTATTCTAATATACGTGTTGTTTAGAGTGAAGAGTTTAACAAGCAATATTTGTTTAAAATTGTGACGTATTCTCAAATCGTGAATGTTTCTAATTCTCAAGTTCAATCATTATCAATACTTAATGTAGTGTCAACATTAGCATAGAATGTTTTGATTTCCTTCTTTAGTTCTGCCAGCTCAGAATATAACACTTGCATGGATGGGATGGTACTTATATGTTTCTATACGTAATATGTCTCTATTCTGAATTCTTAGCTGGGAAAATACTTCAACAACATTATTTCGAAAATTAGAGTGCAAGCTGATGTAATAAAAATTACTTTGGATTAAAAAAACGTATCATCGTTCAGTTTTTGTCTTCCATTTAATACTTTATGTGTTAGAAGCACGAGTCTAAAATATCAGTCTCTTATCTTGGTTGCAATTTTACTCACTTTAGTTACAACTTCACGGCTATGTAGATATTTCTGAGTCTTGGTACTCAATGAGATATATTTATTCAAATCTAGTCTTAGAACACATGTCTTGAACTGTTCTTTCCACAACATGGACATGAAGTTTCAAGAATATTTAATAGTTGAAAATATAATATTGTGTATCAACAAATTTTGAACGGATGATAAGCACCGTTGGCGATAGAACAAGATAATTCTATCGAAATAGGGTTAGACCGTTCAAGACTGGGAGGGCGGAGTCAGACTGATTTCTAGCCGCTCATTCGTTTAGTTTCATCGTTGAAATCGACCAATCACATCTTCTGCTTCATGTAGTCTCTTAAATTGGCACATTATCCTCTTTTGACGAGTGACATGGCAATACGTCATAAGTATTAGAGTACAATCGGCCGCTAAAGCTGTGATACAAATGTTAAACGTTTATCTTCTGAAGAACAGAAATGCGGTTGGTTACTAACGAGGCACTTGTGAATTCTCTCCACAGCACGCACGTATTGCACGAGCCTGTTACTGATACAAGCTTTTAAGGGTGGAAATAGAATCCAACCATTTCAACAACAAAAACAAGAATTGTCTGCACATAAATTAATATATTTCACGTTTAGAGAAAGAGAGAAAAACATACATTTGTGAGTGAATCGTGTTTTGTCTATCAAACTTACCAGTACCATATAACCATGGGTCCCGATGACAACAGAAAAATGTCCTGCGCGCTAGAGTCTACAGAAAATAACGAAATCGCGAGCAAACAGAAGCCTTGCGAAGAAAAGAAAAGTTCTATTACCACCAAGCTCAACCCGTTCTCTATTACGAGCATCTTAAATCGTGCAGATCCAGAAAAGAACTCGTTTCAGGCTGACTCCCAGCGTTTGGACCCAAGTAAAGAGGCCTATCCTGTCTTCTGTCCCGCTAATTCAACCAAAAGGCTATCAATGTCACTCTTCAACGGAGAAACTTCGCTAACGAGACTTTATTATGATTCTCACATTCAGTCTGTGATCCGGCCCAGCGTAGTGGCCTCACTCCCAGGTCAACTGCCTAGAAAAAACACTTTTTCTTGGTACCCCTGGGTTACTAAAGACGTCACCTACGCTGTTAATTTCTGTGACAGAGGTAAGGTTGCTACGAATGTCTCACCAGAAAAAAGCAAACAACAAAAACACATGGTTATCATACTATTTATTGTTCTTAAATGTTGTATGCTCTAGGTGTATTTATGATTTACTTAGGTTATTAGCCTCTGCGTGATACATTTTGTTTAGATAATTTAGGAGACAACGCTTGTAGCAAGCGTTACAACATACTATCTGTTAGGGATTTTCAAGTCTGATGTCCACGTGTTATCGGCAGGAAAGTTGAACGTGTTGGCATATAAACTTTCTTAATATTAAGAATGAAATTAGTAAATTCGTGTGTTACACATGCACATTTTAACAAGTATTCATGCGAAGTGATGTTTTAGAAACATTTTTACAAAGACAAGGTCAACATATCAGAAGCTCGGAACGTGATTGACCAGTAGTAAGCCATATCTTCTTAGGATAGGACCAATAACGAAATAGTTGATAACTGAAAAATAGAAATTCCTATTGGAATTTATTACATGAAGTTCTAATTTTTATTTGTTTTGGTAATACTATACTTATCCGTCTGTCCCTCTACGTTTATTTGACAACATGTCACATTTATTGCTTTGTATTATATATATTTTCATTTAAACATATGTAGAAGTTTTTATATTCAATTATTCTAAAATGTGTTTGTTCTTAAAAGAGGTGGTTGGTTGGACACGCACAGTATAAATTAGTAAAAAAATTCAGTTCTTATCTTATTAGAAAACTGTGACAGAAAATTCTGGGTTATAAATCTCTATTATGCTGTGATGTTGGTATGAACTGTGGTCCAAAAGATCAAAAGTAACCATTGTCTTCTCAAAGTATCTGCAGATTAGCAAGTTTCAATTTGTTGTCTAAAACTATTTGAAAGGAACTACAATTGGTATCTATATATTTGTCTGTCTATTTACTTGATTATCTATTCGCACACTTGTATAAATACTTATATATAAACACGTTTAATTATTTACATAATAACCAAGTTATCCTGTTAATTGATACCATACATATGTGTACAACCTTGTATCTAAACTGAATGTATTCATTTGCGTAAACTCTACATATTCGTTGTTATCCTATTTATTACCTTATTAATCGTATATTTTATTAGACACCTTTTAAGAAGGAGGTACTAGTTTGTTTTTATTAATTACTCATCCACGTTTCTTTAATTTACCCTAAGCTGCCCTAACACTCACATTTGGTAGTCTCCACCATCATAAATTATTACTGTGTTACTTTATTATTAAGACAAACTAATCCTTGTTTATTATTAGTAAGTGCAGAGTTGCACAACGGGCTATCTGATTTCCTACCGACAGTGGGTATCGAACTCTGATTTCTAGTGTTACAAGCCTCCTTTCTTAACGCTGACCCACCGAAATTAAAAAGCGCTGCTCCTTTTAAACAGCTTTCGTAATCTTCGTTTTAGAGACCAACATGACACAATTTTTCTCTCGTTAGGCCTAGAGTACTGAAGAGGAGATCGTAGTTTTTCGTTACAGAAATAAAAAAAACAATAAATAAAACTTGACCCTGCAGAGCATGTGACTTTGCTAATTGATATAAAAACATATCATTATGTAGGTCAACAAACCAATAATTCTAACTTTTGCTAAAAAAATTGAGTTTCGATGGTCAGTGTAACTGTGATTATTGAAACTATAAAGAAGTATTTTGTCCCATGATGTAGAAGTTGATGTCACTTGCATTGAAGGCCTGATACATACACAATAAATTAATGAATCTTTAAATCGTTCTACGAATGTTTTTCTTTTATCTCACAAGCTAGTCACTTGCTTTACATAATTTTCACATATCCAATTAACAACAGTTTGCTTTTTTCACGTGTTTACATGAAATGATTTTACCTAAAAGAAATGTTCTGGATGAAAATACAAATTTAATATTTGTTTTGGTTGCAGTTCTTAAAAAGTGATGAGTTTATTATCTTATTACAGTTCCAGACTTTGTCACAGGCGTAATATTTATTCCTGTCGTAGTTTCTAGGCTATTCTTATTACTATATATAAATATATATATAGTTATACAGTTATTAACTTATTACAAGTATTGCGACAACCAAGTTTTCATAGTTAGAACATTCAAATTAGGCACTACCAAAAGAAATAAAACAAATATGTGTTTTTCAGGTAGACTGACAAAGTCCAATGGCATTACTATATTGCTCTCTGTTGAGTTAGTGGTTAAAACGTCTCAGATTATAATGACCAAAAATCGAGATTTAATACTCGTTGTGACCGTAACGCTTGATAAAACGACAGATACCAAACCCAACCTTTATTGATGAATGAATAGATAATTTAGATACGGCAGTTTAGATTACGAAAACATCTTTCTGATAAGAAGATAGGGGGTTAAAAATTTTCACCATCACGGTTCGAACATCTTTTGAAGAACTTTTTATAAGAACATGTCACTCTGCGGTTTCCCTTCCAGTTCCTGACATCTTAATCGGTGTGATGCCTTTTAAATATCGAAGATCCGAACTTTTCTTGTTAAGTAGTTTGATAACTTTGGTCAATTCTCAAACTTTTGTTATTTATTCACATCATCTCACACGCCACGTTCGATGGTCTCTCGCTTCCTGACACTTCTCACAAGTGTATTAAACACTTGTGTCATAGTTTTTACAAAGACATGATAACTGTTCGTATGACACTCAGGTGTAATATTTATTGAAGTTAAAAGTTTCTGAAGCATTACATATATAAACATTATTTTGTTCACATCACAGTTCCTGACACTTGTCACAGTTGTGGTGTTTGTTCATATCACAGTTCTTGACACTTGTCACAGTTGTGGTGTTTGTTCATGTCACAGTTGTCGTGTTTGTTCATATCACAGTTCCTGACACTTGTCACAATCGTGGTGTTTGTTCATATCACGGTTCCTGACACTTGTCACAGTTGTGGTGTTTGCTCATATCACGGTTCCTGACATTTGTCACAGTTGTGGTGTTTGTTCATATCACGGTTCCTGACACTTGTGACAGTTGTCGTGTTTGTTCATATCACAGTTTCTAACACTTGTCACAGTTATCGTGTTTGTTCATATCACAATTCCTGACACACTTATCACAGTTGTCGTGTATCACATAGAGTTAGGACAACTTTTTTTTCTTTATCACTATGACTTGATGAGAAAATAAAACCCCTTGGTTGATATGAATTCTATCAGATATTTGTTCTATCAGTGTTTTTGTAGCGTGTATACCTCAAACATAAACCACAGTGTTGAGATTTTAATCCTGATAATTTTCAGAAATAAATTTTATGAAGAAAACGACCATAAGCTCTTCTATAGTTTCAGGTTTTTGTTTTAAATTTTTGAGAAGAGTGATAAATTCTAAATGCGGTTTTACCTTGCAATCTGCGAATTATTGAACAGACTTACAATGAAATACCTTCCCTCACTAGCGAGTTGGCAGTAAATTTAACAACGCCGTGTTCGATTACCTCTGGTGGACGTAGTACAAGCGATCCCCTGTGTAGCTTTGTGCTTAACAACAAAGAATCACCGACAACATATACTGTGAAACTGGACAAATCTGACTAGAAAACTGATTTGAGTCAATACCATGTTGATTAATAAACAGCAATATGGTAATTAGAGCACTCGTATATTTTCATAAATTACCTACATCATTTGGTAAGTGGTACAGAAACAACTATTGCATTACGATAGAAGGCGTGTTAAACATTATGTTTCATGATCATGTTTGAGCTGCAACATAAAAAAAGCTGAATCGTGGTACTATAAAACGAAGAAAAAAATATATACAAGATGTTAAAATTCAATATTCGTCAAAGAATACTTGACTGTATTATCATATAAAGTATTATTTAATCTCTATACCTCTTACGAAACGTTCCTCTCTGGTGAATATATGATTAGGGTTTATAACGATAAACATTTGATTTCGATTCCTTCAATGAGATAAGCATGGATAATCTATAATATAGCTTTATGATTAACAACAAATAAACAACATAAAAATTTGCAGGTTGTGCCATGTTATTGTTGAAGTGTGTACTTTTATAACAAACAACATAAAAATCTGCAGGTTGTGCCATGTTATTGTGATAATGTGAATTTGTATTACATTTAAATTATTATAGAAGTTATTTGGGTTAAAATATAGCAAACTGCAATCGACTGATAATTTCTCAGGAAGTGTCACCAATAGTACTCTTCCTACAGTTAATTTCGCCCTTAACAAAAAAAAAAATTATTGGGAGCCGGAAATTATACAAACTTCCGCAGGAAGTGTCCCAAAACTGTACTTCATTATTACTACTGAAGATAACTTACTGGTCCTTTTGGCCGTGGGGACATTGTAATGTGACAGCCAATCCCACTGTCCATTGATAAAATAGTTGTCCAAGAGTTGGCGGTAGGTGGTGATGACTAGCTGCATTTTCTCTAGGATTTCATTGCTATAATAGAGACGGCTAGCGCAGATAGCCCTCGTTTAGTTTTGCGCAAGAAACGAACCCACAAATACACACAAAACTTGCACAATTTAAAATTTGAAATGAATAATTAGAATGATTGAATCTTATGTATACTATTTACATATATATCAAAAGCTTTACTTTAAATATTCAACATGTTACATGTTTCACCTTTCTACGTTTTCTTCAGGAGTTTTTTACAGAAAAAAGATAATATGTATTCTTTGCACGGTATGAGCTATTATATTTCAGAGTTATTTACACCAGCCAACATTCACAATACTTCACGCCGTATAATACATTGAGAACTGGAAATGATTTTATCTGAAAATACCTTAAAACTGCTTTCCTTATGTGGTGTTGCTAAAACGGATGAAAATTTTATCTTACTGGGAACCAAAAGAGACTGATTAATCTGTCCCAAGTGGTTATAAAATATTGTTCTTACTTGACAGCACCTACACGGAAGAAAATGTGAGTTACTAGAACGTTACACAGCTTGTATCTCGTCTAAAAATGTCCCAAGAATGGTTACATTTACATAATGTCACATTCTTCTGACAGATAACAATGCGGTTCGCAAAATTTGTTATGACAACATAACAACTGTTGCAATTATATATTATGCAAATGATTTAAAGTAAATTTACAGGTTCCTGTTAGATAAGTAATTATAATTTATTTTAGCTCGAATAACACTGCGTAACATAAATTTTGTTCCTGGATAGTAACTGTTATTTCTTAATTACTTATGTTGTAAAGGTACACCAAATGGCCATTATTCCCTTCAAACTTTGCTTTTGTGTCCTGGATAATGAAATTTAGAAATTAATCTATTTTCTATGTAAAAACAGGAAAATTTGCACATTTTCATTTACGTAAGGTCTGAATGAAACAACATATGAATCAAGATTTACATGTATTTATACTAAAGTTATACAAAAGTAGATAGTTTTTCGAGATTTGCGACTGTAATGTAAATCACTTTCACGTATCAGCTCCCAAATATAGTCTCTCATCATGTTTTCATTATACGCTCCTTGGTAGCGGTGTTCAAAGCTCAGTATATCTTGGCGGAAGCACTCATCTTGCTCCTCTGAGTATGCTCTCATGTTCTTCTTGAATTTATCAAGATGAGCGTCAAAGATATGGACTTTCAAGGACATCCTGCAGCCAATTTTGCCGTAGTTCTTCACCAGAACCGCAACCAGTCCCACTTAATTTTCGTTCTTGTGATTGCCCAAGAAGCCTCCAACCACTACGACAAAGCTGCCTCAAGCTTTTTTCCCTTCCTACTAAACTTTTTGGAGAATTCTGTGCACTCCAGGATCTCCTTTATTTGTGGTCCAACGATGACACAAGCTTTGACCTTTGCCTCAGACAGATTAGGGAAGATGTCTTGAAGATACTTGAAGGCTGCAGACTCCTTGTCAAGAGCTGTGACAAATTGTTTCATGAGACCCAATTTTATTTGCAATGGTGGGAACAACACTTTCTGGAGGTCCACTAGTGGCTCCCACTTGACATTGTGCCTCTCCATAAAGAACTCGGTCTATTGTGGCCAGTGGTTTGTGTTGTAGTGCGCTGCGGTGTCCCTGTTGTCCCAAAGACAAAAATAACAGGGAAACTTGGTAAAGCCTTCTTGGAGACCTATCAGGAATGTCACCATTTGGAAGTCTTCAATAACCTCCCAGCCATACTCACCATACTTCAAGGCTTTTAGCAAGGTCTTAACGCTGTTGTATTCCACTTTGAGGTGCACCGAATGAGCCAGGGAAAGAGACGGATACTTATTACTGTTATGGTACAGCACAGCTTTAAAGCTTCTACAACATTTTATACAGTTCTGGAAAATTCTTGTAAGTTCGAGGAAATACTCTGTCAGCTACTCAAAACTGAATCTATCTGGAATGTTCTGAAATATAGGTACATTTGAAAACTTCATTACCCAGGTCACAAAAGCGATGTTTGAAGAAAGAGGTGTTATTTTTCCATTTACTTTAGGCATAAGCGATTGGGAAATCACATTTTCTGCCCAGGAACAAAAGAAAGTAAAAATGTTATTACATGATTTAATTAGTGGCATGCTGTTATATGTTTTAGCTTATGGTGGAATTTATATATATAAACGCTACGTTTTGAATTTCGCACAAAGCTACACGGGGACAATCTGCGTCAGCTGTCCGTAATTTATAAGTGAAAGACAAGAAAGAAGGCAGGTAGTCATCACCACCTACCTACCGCCAACTCTCTGGCTGCTGTTTTACCCCACGAATAGTGTTATTGACCCAACATTATAACGTCCCCATATCAAAGGTGCCAGACCTGCGTGGATAACTCAGATTGCGAGTTAAGCGCCCTATCTGGCCCATACATATAAATGTATTTGCATGCTATATATATATAATCCCAGAAATACCTCAGATATATTTACCTACACTGTATTATATTGTAATTCACAAATTCATGAATAGCATCTATTCGTTTACCGAGTAAAGACTTCGAATTTAACTATTTGAGTAAAATTCGCTTATGTTGAAACGAATATTAAAACGTTGTTTGAGAGCCACATAAATCAACACTAACACTGGTAGCAGATATAATATATCAGAAAGTAATTTTTGTGTGTGCGTGGATAACATAATTTTTCGGAAAAAATTACATTCGAATTAAAAATGACTGAGTTGGATATAATGTATGAAATATACTCACATGTAGCTGTTACTATATGTTTAATGTTGATGATTTTTTTTATAATTTTTGTGTTTACATAAACGTTCAATAGAAAAATGTATTAACATGAATGTTTTTATCTTGTACATAACAGAGGCAGATAAAATGAGGGCCAGCATTTCACCGACTCCAGCGCCCCCTGACAGAGAATGCTTGCGGATGGATGGAGTGCAAGCTTCGCGCTGTACCACTTTTCAGCATCAGACTTCTGACGGTCCTCAAGGTCACAACGAAGATGACGACAATGAAGAGGACAGAGCGAAACAAAATCGACGGAAAAAGAAGACGAGAACAGTGTTTACACGAAGTCAGGTCTTTCAACTCGAGTCCACTTTTGACATGAAACGCTATCTGTCGAGTTCGGAGCGAGCGGGGCTAGCAGCTTCTCTTCACTTGACTGAAACACAAGTTAAGATTTGGTTTCAGAATCGCCGCAACAAGTGGAAGAGACAGATTGCTGCTGACCTGGAGGCCGCTAACATAGCACACGCTGCCGCCACTCAGAGGGTCGTCCGTGTCCCCATTCTCTACCATGACAACAACACTTCTACTAACGGTTCCCACTCCCCCGAAAGCCAGGGTTTCAGCAGCAGTCCTCAGACCAGTCTTTCTTCCTACCACCCTCTCTACTATCACCCATCTTACTCCCATAATTTAACCACCACCATTCGTCCTCTAACGTCTCTTGTGTGAGGCTGAGGAAAACTTTTCTCAACAGTCCATCAGTAGAGCTTCAAAACTGGGTAGCCCATAAAAAAAATATTTATCTTTAGAAGCCGTTCATTTCGAGGAAATATCTTGTTGAGAAATGAGCACAGTTTATAAATCCAGAAAAGTAGATTCGTGACACAAACGAGACCTTACTAGTGAAAAATCAACATTCACAATCAGCTGAAAGTTTTCAAAAGTCATTTGTGTAACAAATCAAAAGTTTTGAGTTCAGAGGTATGACTTTCCTTGGCCAGATTTTCTACAAGTAGGTAAAAGCTCACGTTAATAGAATTACTCCAGCTCCAAGAAGCAGTGTACTTGACATAGTCGTTTTGTTCGTAAAGATTAGAGGACTCTATACGAAATATATATTGCTGTGATAACTCAATAAAATCGTTTGACAAGGCTTCAGAATTGAAGTCCACTGAATGTTTTATTAGCAGTGTTTTCTGTGATATCATAACGATCTGAACTAAACTCAATATTAGATCTTAACGTGTAAGGTAAATTCCTGTAGTGATTTTAGTGTTTTTCGACGTCTAACTGAAGGACAATGATTTCTTTTTTCCCGCGGCAGCACAAGTTCCCAAGAACTCGAATCAGTTTGACATGAATCAAACTGGGCTTATGTCATTTTCAGTAACAAAGAGCATGATCATAACACAGCACAAGACCTAATCATCAAAAACAGTGTTTCTGTAGAAAGATGATAGTTTGGTATAAACAACATACAGGATCTAATTATGGATACCGTTGTTTATGTGGTAACACGCGAACTTGGTATGAACAACGGACAGGATCTAATTATGTATACCACTGCTTATGTGGTAACACACGAACTTGGTATAAACAACGTTCAGGATCTAATTATGGATGCCGCTCCTTATGTGGTAACACACGAATTTGATATAAACAACGTTCAGGATCTAATTATGGATGCCGCTCCTTATGTGGTAACACACGAATTTGGTATAAACAACGTTCAGGATCTAATTATGGATGCCGCTGCTTATGTGGTAACACACGAATTTGGTATAAACAACGTTCAGGATCTAATTATGGATGCCGCTGCTTATGTGGTAACACACGAATTTGGTATAAACAACGTTCAGGATCTAATTATGGATGCTATTGTTTGTGTGATAACATGCGAACTTGTTATAAGCAGCTTCCACGAACTTTGCTTTTGTAATGATACAGGAACTTGTTATGAGCAAAGTACTGGATTTGATTGTATAGACATCACGAAAACTCAATCAGTATGGGATTTAATGGTTGATAACAATGAATTTATGTCAACACAATAATTTGGAGTAATTTAATTATGGGTTCTGAGTTTGGATAAGGACATTTGTAACACGAACTTAATCCAAGTCTTTATTTCAAGTGATATGTTTACGAGTAGTTTGTTTTGACTGCATTCAAGAAGTTTTGAAATTATAGTAGCAATTAATTAATAATATATACAGAAAGGAAAAGATTGATAATGATTTAATAATATATACTGAAAGGAAAGAATTGGTAGTTAGTTCATAATATATACTGAAAGGAAAGGGTTGATGGTTGATTCAAAGGCTATATTGAAAGGAAAAGGTTGGTCTAATTCTAACAGGTATTTATGTAAAAAACACATAAAGCATTTGTAATAAGTGTACATTTTAAATGCACGCATCCTGATAAAGATGTGAGCTCTGACAAAAGGCTTAGGAGGGCTAAACTTCTGATAGATGCAATAGAAACTAATGGTATATTTATTACACGAGTAAGTGTGATACGATAAGCTTTACTCACTCACTTAGCAATATGATAACTTTGCAAATATAAAAGATGAATGTAAATCGATGTAAAAAATTTCAGAATTGAACGTAATACAAGGAACTTAACATTTACAACTCCCAACGCTAAAAACCAGGCTTCGATACCCGTGGCGACGGAGCACAGACAGCCCTTTTTGAAGCTTTGTGCTTAGCTACAAACAAACAGTAAATCAAATACAAGCCGATTTGGATCGAAACGTGAGAGTTAGAAATAAAAGCCTAACTCGGACATGTCGAGAAGAATAATGACGTAAGAGTTGGAATGAACTTAACATTCAACATGTCAACTCTGAAGTCTGAACAAGTAATGTTTTGGTGTAAAGTTACTCGTTCAAGTTTTATGTTCTAATATGTACATATGAATATACGTTTTACATTGTAAAGAGCTGAAAGACGATGATTATATACATCATACCTGAGATTAAATTTTAATGTCCTCGTCAGAAGTTCTACATTACAGGTTCCTTCCATCACAAACCATAGCTTAGCAGGCTGTTCCTTTAAAGACCATACAATATAGCCCAGAGACTAGCGAGAGACATTGCAGACCTTTCGAGCTGTTTCCATCGGATGTTATACATTGCAGCCCTATCGAGCTGTTTCCATCGGATGCTACACATTGCAGACCTATCAAGTTGTTTCCATCGGATGTTATACATTGCAGACCTATCAAGTTGTTCTCATCGGTTGCTATACATTGCAGACCTATCAAGCTGTTCTCATCGGTTGCTATACATTGCAGCCCTATCGAGCTGTTACCATCAGATGCTATATGTTACAGGTTTTAACCTAGCCTTAGTTTTTGACAACATCGTATGTTTTAGTTATATGTGGCTTGTAGGCCCCATGTGATTACAGGAAACGTTTACTGTCTGGTTATTACTGATGTAAAGCATTCTTGATATTGAATATTAAAAAAAGAAACAAATAACAGTAAAGCTTATTATTTTAAAAGATTTTGTTGGAATTTGTATGAGTTGAATGTAATTTAATCTTTTTCAAAATATTGCTAGTGTCTTGTTTATATATCCATGAAGTTATCTGATTGTATTAAACGTTTGAAATACGTGATTGGTTTCGTTTGTTTTGAATTTCGAGTAAAGCTACAAGAGGGCTACCTGCGCTAGTCGTCTCTAATTTTGCAGTGTAAGACTAGAGGGAAGGCAGCTAGTCATAACTACCCACCGCCATTTCTTGGGCTACTGTTTTACCAAAGAATAGTGGGATTGATCGTACCATTATAACGCATTTACGGCTCAAAGGGCGAGCATATTTGGTGTGACGGAAATTCGAACCCGTGACCCTCGGATTACGAGTCGTGAGTCTTAACCACCTGGCCATGCCGGGCTGAAATACGTGAATGCAGAATTCTCTTATTTGTTTGTTTGTTTTTGAAATTTGAGCAAAACTACACGAGGATTATCTGCGCTAGCTGTCACTAATTTAGCAATGTAAAATTAAAGGGAAGGCAGCTAGTCACCACCACCCACCGCCAACTCTTGAGCTACTCTTTTACCAATGAATAGTGCGATTTACCGTCACATAATAACGCCCCCACGGCTGAAAGAGTGAGCATGTTTGGTACGATGGGGATTCGAACCTGCGACCCTCATATTACGAGTTAAGCGCTTTAACCACCAACTATAAGAAATTAGGGACTAAACTGCCATGAAAGGTAAGGTAAAGAAATATATTCGGTTTTTAACATGAAGCCACTGTAGTGGTGGTGGTGAAGTACAAGGTTCAGAACAGCCTAAGCTACTTTCATATTCACAATTTGTTTGATAAAGAGAGGTTTACACCTTTCTTGTTGTGACGTGCCGATTTCATGGACACAATAGTGATAAAAAAAATACTATATAAAAAAATCTTCTTATATGAATAAATGAAGTTGATGTATTTAATATCCGTTTTGGTTCTTTTGTGGATCCGAAGCTTATTTCCTGTGTTATAATAATTTAATTAATGGTTCTAAAATCCAGGCTTATCGGCTTTATAAAAGCTCTTATGTGCTTGATTGATGAAAGGCTTTAGGAACCATTCACCGTGACGTATGTTGCTAGGCGAAAAGCTACTGAGTTCGCGATTAACACAAGTTCTAATATTATGTAAAGATTAAAGTTCTGTTAATCATTATTTCAATTAGTTTCCTCCCAGTAATCTGATTATTTGCTCTTTTATATTATTATATTATTTATAGTCAGTAATCGCGTTTGTAATTATTTAGAACTTAACTATTTTCTTACTGTGTTTCATACAGAAAATTACTCAAATATATCAACTGTCGATATAAGGACAACAGTTACGGATATTGTTATCCATTTGTTTTTTTGAACAGATAACGAAAAGTAGGGTTATCAGTGTTTCTAGATGTGTTTGGATACGAACTATAAATGTAACATTTTTTAAAATCAATTTGTTTATTTGCTTGCACTTACGCACAAAGCTACACAAGGGGTTATCTGTACTCTGCCCACCATGAGTATCGAAACCCGGTTTCAAGCATCTTTAGTTCGCAGACATACCGCTGTGCCACTGGGGGTAGAGAGCATTTATTTTCGAATCATGACTTAACCGTAATATTATATTTCGTGAAGGGACAGCAGTAAGTCTACGTACTTACAACATAAATAACAGGTTCGATTCCTCTCGGTAACCACAAAGAGTTAATTATTCTAGTGTGGATCTGTAAACGAACACCCGAGAGGAGTGAAAAAAAAAGTATGTTTCGTTTCAGATAAACACGTTCAAATATACACAAACTTTAGTATTAATATTTGGTATACAATGTCCTTACAAGAAGACAATATAATACAAGTATTACGGAAACGACATTTTCACAGAAATTTCATAACTTAGATGTGAATAAACACGAGGTTTTATAAAAAATATTAAGTTAAAAATTCATCTACACATCTGACGTTCGAAGACATCAAGAACAAAAATCTTCAAATATGTTAATTCGAGCATTTTGTAAAAGTTCTAGGCATGGCTTTAATTAGTTTGTTATGTTTAATGACCAGGCTTAAATCATATTTTTCAGTTGACAGAAGGACGCAAGCATACTTGTAGGTAATGAGAAGTATTCAAAGAAGATATTAAAAATAGACTTTTAGACAAACGGAAGATGTCTCTGTTCTCAGTGTCACAATCCTTTCATAGCCCCGTTACAAGTTACTTTTCTGTCTTTATGGGGCGCTTGTATAAAGCGACTACGATACGACGAGACAAGCTAAATTACATACACCAATGATATAAATAGATTGAAAACTGCTGATTTTGGTCAATAGGCCACCACAAGACAATCTCAGTTACAAGTATTAATTATATATAGATAGTTAAAAACTACTGATGTTGGGACAGGAGGTGACGACCAGACTCAGTTACAAGTATTAATGATGTAGATATATTAAAAACTACTGGTGTTGGTCAGTAGGGCACGATTAGACAGTTATAAGTATTAATGATATACGACTAATTAAACAAAATTAAACATAATGTAGGAATAACAATATCATTAAGTGTAGAAACAGGGTAAAAGTGAATAGGTAAAACGTTACACGAGTCAGTTCATAAGCAGCCAAATCTTTTCAGTCATAACTTTTACCTACAATTAAATGTAGAACTGTATTGCATGAATTCAGATTCGCATAAAACCATTTACCTTAAATAGTGCAATTATGTTTTACAGTGTTTAATAACAGTAGTTTGTAAGTACTTTCTGACTCTTTATATAACACGTTTTGAAAGGTTTAGTTATTCATACTTGTTGGTATTGATATCCCTACGTTGTACTTTATTTTGCAAAAGAAATTATTAGTTATTTACATATAAAAATTATTGAAGTAAATTGGTAAGTGAGCAATTGTTTTATTTTGATGATTCATTGGTAACATATAATGTTAATATTATATCAGTGTTGTCAGTTTCTGTAGTTTTGTACTATATTGGGGTGCAGTGAAGCTGGAATGGTTCCTCTATGACAATACAAGAACCTCAGGGTATTGAATCAACGATAAGGGGATATTTGTAGAACCTACATCTTCCAACTTTACCCTAAATCACAGCATATGAGCACAATCGACTCAACCACATGCTTTGATCACGTCGATGAATAGGGAGTACAGCTATCATCGAAAATTGTAAAACGAAACGAAACCTTGGCAGGGGTTTAGCTTAGTGAGATAGAAGTATGAGGGGTGTTCAGGAACGTTGTATTTTCTCTTTGTTCCCGCTCATGGAAGATTGTTTATCTGAACGTGGGAGTTTTCCTGTATTTTAATTTGGCTTGTTTGAGGTAATGAGGCGAGGTGGGGAAGTATGAAAATATCGGATGAGAACACTGAGCGAGACCCAGGCGGCAAAAAGGAAATGAACATTTTAAGAAAAGTAACCTGCTCTTTAGAGTATTTTTTCAACAATTAAAAAACTGGTGTTTGTAAACTCAAATACCAATAACATGTGCACAAATATTTCAATTGGATACATATTTGATCTTCTTGATTACTTGAATATTTGTGTAGATTATTATTCATTTATGCACTTGTTTTTACTGAAATTCTTTCCGTAGATATATTTGTTCGTTATATAAGAACAGTTTGTGCTGCCATCAGGTGAGGAGAAATGAAACTATTATTTATGAAACATGGCAATAACATAAATTGGGCTCACTACCAATTAGCAGTTTTCCTTTTCATTATTTTCCACAAAACAAGTGTAGTAGATGATCAAAACGTTAGAGTTGTTATACAGGGGTGAAACGCTTGACAATAACAATTAGAAGAACAGATAAGATACTCTAACCCATACTCTAACAGCTATTTGTAAAAGTCATATACCAGTAGACTGATCGCATCTGTCCTTTGTTCTTGGTCTGTGCCTACATAACAACCATTACCGTGCGTCATGATAGCGTGTTCCCAAGTGCTATTAAAATGTTTTTTTGTCGTACTAAAGCCATTGCAAAAAAATCTTCACTTATTTTTGTGGCTGGTACAGGAGAAGAAAGATAAAGAACGGTGAACACTTTTTCTCTATTTAGCTTGTTCCCAGTTCTCTTTATCTTGCTTCCAGTTCTTTACTTTAGCAACATCTTTTAATAATACTGGAAATCTCACAAGCTGTGAAACACTCGATAATGGTAATTATGAGGTTAAATAAAACTTTAACTCAACTCTACCACTTATCTAGAGGCATCATAGAGTGAAGAATTAAATGCGGCGGCCATTTTTTTCTCGGCCGATTCCTACACAGTAAGGTTTGTCGTGCTTAGTGGTACAGTTAAAAGGTATTGATGGATCAGTAAGTAACGACTAGAAAATCTCAGTTAACAACGTAAGTAATACATACAGTTAAAAACTACTAATGTAAAGCAATGGTGGTTGACAGAATTCAACCGTCTTTTCAAGTACGAGACAGAAATTTACTATGATGAAATGATGATTTAAACAGCTCTATTAAACAGATATAAAGTAAAATAAATACAAATATAACAAATCATATATTTTAACATTATTTTTATAATTTTCCTTAAATTTTTACTGTATAATAATTCAGTGTCAACAAAACATTGTTTGTTTAAGACATTATGAACAATACATATCCAAGTTTTTTAGTATTTATTAAGCTTTTATAACGTTAAACATTTTATAAAAAATACGTAAATTCTATCAGTTGACGTATTCTAAGAGAAGCATTTCCAACAAAGAGTCATTAATGTTTTAGTTTAAATTTATTTTGGGGCGAGTAGCTTTACTATCATGAACACAGGAGTATTGTAAGTATCTATCCTTAAACCAAATTATAGTGTTGTTTGAAATATATGAGTAAAGAAAATTGTTTAGCTACGGTAGATTAACAAAGCAATTTTCGTTTAATTTAACTAATTTTGTGTAGTTAATAGCGTTTATAAGCTAAAACATAGCTATGTCAAATTAAGTACATTACGCTTGAGCAAACTAACGCTTGACTTAACGTCAATAACGAATCTGTACGTGTCACTGACTCCTTTCCCCACTTTTAATCCTCTGGCATAAGAAAATCTACAATAACATGATCTTCCCTCTGGCATCAGAAACCTGGTGTCCTGTGTCCATACTAATGATCTTATTATTAAGCTTTGCCAATTAACCTGTTTAGCAAAATGAGATATCTAATATCTTTCCTGGCTAATTTTGCGTAACAGAATATGTTTTGCACGTGACATCTTGTCACGTGTATACTCTAGTCTATATCTCCATCAGAACTGCTGATTAATTATTCCAAATCACTGAATAACGACAACAAAATTATTGAGCTTGCATAAACAGTTTCAAGGTTTAAGCATCAAGACATGTATGTTCTGTATCTGATATCGTATTCGTTACCAACTCCATATGTCATGGAACCACTTATAAACCCTCAATATTTCCTATTTTTTAGGTAAATATTTTTGTAGCTTCACACTGTTAAGAGGAAACTTACATTTTTTTCAAAGTTCTCCTTTCTATGTTAGAAAAATACTTTTCTGTTTGGTATAGCTCCACTTTGTCCTTATAATAAATATAATTCTGAAAAAAACTAAATTAATATTTTTTAACGTAGTTGTTTCTTGATACCGCTGCTTAATTTGTTTTGTTTTTTTTAATTTCGCGCAAAACTACACTAGGGCTATCTGCGCTACCCGTCCCTAATTTAACAGTGTAAGACTAGAGGGTAGGCAGCTAGTCATTACCACCAACCGCTATCTCTTGAGCTACTTTTTTTACAAACGAATAGTGGGATTGACCAAAAATTATAACGCCCCCACAGCTGAAAGGAACGCATGTTTGGTATGACGGGAATTTGAACCCGCGACTCTCGGATTAGGAGTTGAGTGCCTTAACCACCTGGCCATGCAGGGCCGTCTTTATCAGGAGGAAAACATTTTTTATTATAGATTGCTCCACGTTCTCAAGACGATATTTGTTATTTGTTTAAGCCCGTCATTTCATGTTAGCAGAAACCTTGTGGATGCTCTATAGTTTCGCATCACAGGGAGAAAATTTGATTATTTATCGAAATTATTTTTCCTTCTCAATCGTAACTGAAGTGATTTAACCATCTAAAATGACAAGTGAAGTGACTGAACCATCTAAAATAACATCATAATGACAAGTGGAATGATTTAATCGTTCAGAATGGCATCAAAACGAATAAGAAAGGGATTAGACCATTCATGGTAATGTGATGTAGATTCAACATCTAAATACAAATTCCAAATGTCTAAGAAGCAAACATTTGAAGCAATCTAACTAACATTTTTAGTTGTTAAATCCTGTTGTATTGTAAAGTGTGTCGGAAAATGAGAAACGGTTTTCAATCAATCTCATCCTAAAAGAACGTCTGCTTTTTGAAACACGATATGAAAGTGCAAATATTCAGCCAATAAATACTTTTTAATATTTTGTAATGTTGCTTTACAAACTCACGGCTTAAGTAATTGAAATAACAAACATTTATAGTTTATCCGGACAAAAAATTATTGTACTTTAAAGCTGCCGTTTGTCCAGACAAATGTTTCTATGATGACACTGCACGTGACTTTAGTTGCTTAATTTCACGAAGCCAATATTCTAGCTACAGAATAACTAAACAAATTCCCGCTCTCTGTAATATTTTGTAAAAATATTTCACCTTATACTAAATTACGCGAGATGTTTCATTTGTATTTTCTCTCTCCCTAACAATCTTTGAACGTTTTGTCTAAATATTCCTTTGTAATTGTAGCAACAATTAGCATGTCCAACGTAACGACATGGTTGTCTCAGGGATAAGATATTGGGAAACACAATATCAGGCATTAATCTTACTTGCTGGCACGCAAATTAATCGTCATCGGATGAGCCCTGCCCAGTTAATAACTCGAATTTTCTAACTTCTACTTCCCCTGATTAAATATTAATACAGTACGTCTCCGCCCCTCCATCCCTGGATGGACATTTTTATCACCCCCTTATCTCGAATACTGACGACTAATTATCTCGAATGCTTCACTGCCAAAAGCAACATTTCCATGAAACATATTCGCTATCTTTTCACATACGTGTTTGATTGATTCACGGAATGGGAATATATATATACATATATGTGTGTGTGTGTGTGTGTGTATAAAAGATTAGATACCAGAAGATTGTTATTCACTTATGCTGAAACCAGAGTAATTAAGTTATGTATTAAACCCATCTGCACGAATAAAATTATTTTATTTAAAGACTCACGTATAATTTCTAGGAAAGCTATTTAATTTCGAGAACTAACAACGATTTCTGTTAAAGAGAACGAAGCCTAATTTTATCATGTTAACAACGTAAAAGGAGACATCTTTATTAAACATCACAAACACATTATGGAGGTAATGCTTACTTCACTTGAAATAAAGAAATAAGTAGCGTTCGACATATATCAATTACCTTAATGTAAATTTTTAATTTGCCCTCAGTAGGCCTGGCATGGCCAGATGTTTAGAGGCGCTCGATTTACGATCTGAAGGTCACAAGTTCAAATCCCTGTCACACCAGACATGATCCTCTTTCAACAGTTGGCACGTTACGGAGTGACGGTCAATCCCATTATTTGTTGTTAAAAGAATAGCCCAAGAGTTGGCGGTGGTGGTGATAACTATCTGCCTTCCCTTTAGTCTTACACTGCTAAATTAGGGACGACCAACGCAGATAGTCTTCGTGTAGTTTGGCGCGAAATTAGAAAAAAAAAGTAATGTACGTCAAGAGGAACTTCTCTTTTATGTAATGTACGTCGAGGGGAACTCCTCTTTTATGTAATGTACGTCGAGGGGAACTCCTCTTTTTATGTAATGTACGTCGAGGGGAACTTCTCTTTTTATGTATTCAAAATGAATCGACAGAAACTGTTTAACCTTTACTTTTTTGTGAAAAATGTTCTGTACTCTATAATAAAAACATTAATGATTAAGGGGCATATAATAATCTCATAGCTTAGTCTGTTTAAATAAATAAACTTTAAAAGACAGCTTCGCTCGATTTGCTCTATTCACAGATAACCATTGCCTTTAATAATAAGCTGTCATGGGCTATTTTCTCGGTAAAACCTGATATGTCTTAAAACTTCAGAACCAAGAAGATTTGTTTGTTTGTTTTTGAACTTCGTGCAATGCTACACGAGGGCTATCAGTGCTAGCCGTCCGTAATTTAGCAGTGTAAGACTAGAGGGAAGGCAGCTAGTCATCACCACCCACCGCCAACTCTTGGGCTACTCTTTTACCGACGAATAGTGGGACTGACTGTTACATTATAATGCCCATATGGCTGAAAGGGCGAGCATGTTTGGTGCGATCAGGATTTGAACCCGCGACTCTCAGATTACGAGTCGAACGCCTTAACCCACTTGATCATGCCAGACCCAGAACCAAGTGGAATAATTCAGACGATGAAACAAAAGTGGGACACGCAATGGGCTATCTCTGCTCTACCAACCACGGGTATCAAAACCTGGTTTCTAAAGGAGTGAATTCACAGACATACTGCTGTGCCACTAGGATGGGATGGGGGTGGAGCGACAGGTAGAGAGCAGTAAGAAATAGATAGTGCAACTTCCAGACATCCCTTATCGTTTCCTCTTTAAAGGTTTTTGGAAAGATCGCTTTATAGCTAAATTTTCTTCAGTTTGAAACTTGTATACTTATTTGCAAGTAATTAATATAATACTAAAGTCTGTTGAAAATTACGTGTAATTCATGTACAGATCTGTGTTTTGTTACCCATGTTAATCTTTAAATTGTAGATTGCGGGAACAAAGTAGCTTTGAAGATCAGAATAATGGTCTATTAGCCACCTAATACGAATAACATGTTCTGAAAATGGAGAGTAGGACACGAGACGGGCGGCACGTTGTTACTGTGATGAAGTCTTCATTCTAATGACTGCATTGTTACGACTTTAGACTTATAAATCAGTGATGTGATAATGGGAGCTACTCTGTTGACGTAGCGTGCACGTTGGGGACGGATAATAACTGTTATTATTCGAACGGATCAAACTCCACTGCTTTCAAGCTCGAGAAGTCCAGTTCATTCGCTTCTACATACATTCACTGAATTACCGACTGCACTGAAACTTAAAGCATCAGGACACCTCGTGTCAGCATAAGACTAATAGGCTTTCTATTTGGCTTATGTGTGGACTATTACATTCAATTATCAAAGGGACTCCTTCGTGACAAACGATGGAGAGTTTGGGGAGAGGTAAAAAAGAGCGTGATTGGCCCGTTCTCCGGATTATTACCTGTGAAAAACTGCACAAAACGAAGGTTTCGTGAAGTTATCCAAATAACCGCAACCGATAATGTTCAAGAATTATTTCGTTTTTTTGAGGGGTAGGATAATTTAACTTATTTACCACGTAGTTAAAACACACGCACTGGTTTTGTTCCCTTATGGTGATAACTCCCCAATTCCTATAGTTTTGCAATGTTACAAGACTTGAATAGCTAACTATCAACTGTAATTGCTAGTTACATGAAGAACATTAGTAGGTTTTGCACAATAGGGTATCTGTGCTCTGCCAATCGTGGGTATCGAATGCCGGATGCTAGCGTTATAATTCCGCATATATTCCGCCGTGCCACTTGGAGTTAGATTTCAAGTTTTTAACTTAGTACCAAGGAATCTACTGTGAGTGTCAGATTAAACAAACTAGAGTAATTTTCTTTTCTTGATTTTTCAAAAACTAAAATATTTTCAGTCACGTTTTGAGGGTCGAACTAAGTATGAAGCCTGTTCAGTCACGTTTTTATGGTCGGACTAAGTGCGAAACCTGTTCAGTCACGTTTTGAGGGTGAAACTAAGTATGAAGCCTGTTCAGTCACGTTTTGAGGGTCGAACTAAGTATGAAGCCTGTTCAGTCACGTTTTGAGGGTGTAACTGAGTATGAAACTTGCTCAGTCACGTTTTGAGGGTCGATCTAAGTATGAAGCCTGTTTAGTCGCGTTTTGTAATTTTCGGACACACTGTGTATTTCTTTTAGATTTCCAATACTGGTGCCTTGAAAGAAACAGATAAAACAACACACTTGTCGATAAAGACTGTTATGCCCGTTTTAAAGTTAAAAATACTTTTGTTCTTTCCTATTGGTTTGCACGAAGATATGATTACATTTCACCATTTGTTGAGCCCATCATATCACTGCAGTGAATGTATTTAGAATATTTTATTTATTGTGGACAGATTGAGTGTTCTGGTAATGTAGGATATTGTTAGGGAGTTACAATAAAGCCTGCAATCAGTAATAACTGGATAAAAAAAAAGATATGAAAGTTGTATTGATGGCGAAACATACTACATATTTCGATTGAACATTGGTTTATCTTAATACACTATATTACAATAATGCTTATCCTCACTTAAGCAGAACTCTGGTCTATATATGTGTGGATTGAAGAACCGCCCTTTTGAAGAGTCAGTTACATTGCGAAAATTTTATTGATGAGAGTAGAAGGAATGTTGTTTTTTTTCTTATAAATGGTGGTGGCGGTTGGAGTCCAAGCAGAATATTCGGTCAGTATTTGTGGATAGAACAAACTCTTTAAATCTTTTTGGTGTTTGATGTACATCAGAAACTTAATATTCAGCAAGACGCAGATCGTAGTTAGTCAGTGGAAGAAAACCGTTTTACGTTTTTCAGTCTGTGATGTATTTTGGTAGCATGAATCTACGTTTATTTCTTCAAGTAGTAATAATTCTTATAATTGCATTATAACTGTCTACCTTTTGTTACATAAAATTAACAATTTTTAAACTCGAGATGTAATAAAATATCGACCTGTGTGTGACAAATGGAAGGTTAAACACACATTTAGAACTAGCAGACCAATTAAAGAAAAAAAAAGAGAGAAAGTGGCGTCCCCTATTGTGATAAATGTTTCAAGCTATCAAACCCTAAGCAGAATTTCATTCTGTTATTTTTTATACTTGTCTTTATTTATACCAGCAATCAGCGTTTTTAATTAACTCTAATACTCTTATTATGTTATTAAATATTTATGTTGAATGAAAAACAATATTTGGAACATTGTGAATTACACTGAAAATACAGACAAATCTTTAGTAAACAAAACATCATATTAATGTGATATTAAATACCGAATAGCATTCTAAAACAATTCATAAAATAATCTTATTCGTGTATTTAATTGTTTGCGTAATGAATAGGGGAAAATGTTTCATTTCAGAAATTTATGGGAAAGATAAAGAAACACAAATTTCTTTATATTCTCTTATCATTTTTCTTTTAAGGTATTGTTTTTGTAATAATAAAATCTAATCGTTTAGTTTTAGGGCTAGACCAAATACAATCATATTTTACAAACGAATTGTTATTTACAATAATTATCTTTCCAACAGATACTTATAACATATATATTTTTTACATTAAGGATTCATGGATATTACACTTCAGATGACATAAACACACGATTGATATAACTTAGATCACAAAAACATACAAATTCTACACTTAAGGTCACAAAAACGCAGAAGCACCACATTTCATAATACAATAGCACACAAATAATATACTACATCACAATAATACAAGAGTATTATACTTTAGGTGACTAGAACACATATGTACTACATTTCAGACCACAATTGCTCATATGTATTATATTTAAAACCTAAAGAACATAGGAATACTACACTTCAAGTCACAAGTATTACACCGAAGACCACACGGACACGTACGTGTGTCACATTTTAGCTAACAAGAATGAATTACTAAAGTCCAGATCACAAGGAAACATAAGGAACACACATGAAAATTACACTTAATATAACGAAAACACATAAGTATCATATTTCAAATCATAAGAAAACGAGTGCCAAACTCAGCTCGCAAGAAAAGAACACATTACCATACACTTCAAATCACAAGGACATGTGAGTACACACTTCAAATCACAAGGACATGTGAGCACAGCACTTCAGATGACAAGAACCTTTGCATGTTATACTACAGGCCACACACTTATCTCCTCAGAATTCTTTGATATCATGTTGTTGTTTATTAATTTTCCTAATTATTTTTACAGTTTCGGTAATAACGGCTTCCTTACAAAACACCTCGCATGGCTCATTAGAATACAGCGAAACTTATGTACAACGTGGTGGTTGAGCGTATGTGTGTTACGTGACTAAATAGCCAGAACGGTTACTTCTAGTGTTTCCTGTTTCTGACACAAGGTGTTCGGTTTCCCTTTACGCTGTCAACCAAGGTGGATGGTATTAACAAGATACAGTTTAAGAATAACGATACTTAATAATAATAAAACTTTTCGTCGTTGAATCACCACTTTAAAGAGAAATGGAAAACACATCTTAAGAACTTTTGAAATATGTTTTTTTTTCATTTGTAAAAACCTTTTAAAATTCTAAAAAAGAAAAATCCAGGAACAAGTTTTTTATATTAATCTGGCGAATTGGCAAAAGAAAAATACGTATAAATTACTTGGAGCGGCTACAAAGTTGACAGTGTAGTCATATATTACTAAAATAAAAGTTAAATATATGAAGTTTAAAATCCTGTTTCCA
This sequence comes from Carcinoscorpius rotundicauda, assembly GCA_011833715.1. Lineage (NCBI taxonomy): Eukaryota > Metazoa > Arthropoda > Merostomata > Xiphosura > Limulidae > Carcinoscorpius > Carcinoscorpius rotundicauda. Next base: position 126,059,054 of record CM022391.1, on the reverse strand, counting down.
AGAATAAATCAATATTAGTATTTATTTTTTAAAATCGAAATTTGAAAAATAGGTTCCTATTTATCAGTCATTGCTGAGTGATTCATTGTTTTCATAAAATTATTTTCGGCATTTTATTCATTGTATTATACAAGTTATTACAATTTCTTATAGTTATATATATATATGTTTTGCAATGTACAACAGTCGTTGAAAGATACAAGATAGCTCCTGTGATCAACTACCACTTCTCCATTAAGCACTCTAGCAGTAAAGACCACAAGCATGGTTGTTATGTTATAAGGTGATTTACCTTGAAACTCTAACAACATTTAACTGGTTTGCCGTCTATAAAAATTGCTCTCACAAAAGCACAGTAATTTCCAACAGTGCTGGTTTACAGTCAATCACCACATAAAATAGCCAGCACCCAAAGGGCGACAGTTCCTAGCACTGCCACACCATTTGGTGGCGACCAGGTTGGGGCAAGGTCTTCCTCCACGTTTAGGACTTTTAATGATTTTTCTGATTTTAGTCATATGTCCAAAGCCGCAAGATTTCGAGCAGGCACTCCAGTTTGACCATTCGCTAACCTTGCAAGGTCGAGGACGATCTAAGAAATGGAAACAAAAAGTCTTAGAAAATACGTAAAACAAATTAACACATATAAGCTACTTTGAAATACAAACAATATATCTAAACATAGCAATTATAGCAAAGTAGTGTTTGGTTGTTAAACATTACGTCTGTTTTGTATCTTTCTTTCTTCAAGTTAGAAATCTTAGGCTGAACTCACACGTACCACCTTTTAAAAAGGACTCATTACAATAGATATATATATAACGAATTTGGAGCCGCACCACGTCATTATAGTTTATGTGTCAATAATACTTCCTAAAGTAACTCCACAGTGTAGTTTCCACTCCAAAAGACTTTATTGCCAGACTTTCAGGTTAAAAGTACATCACTTCTCTCTTGTTGCTTTCCACAATCCATGTAGCATACTAGAACGGCTATTTCTCACGTCCCTTTCAATAGTCCTATCGTAAAGAAAGCCGTAGGTACTATGTCTAGTGACATTAACAGCACGGCACGTCTTGGTCTAGAATACATGGGTATCCGTTTCATTCTCCAACTGACCGAGCTATATGATGATTGAAAATATGTGTGGAAGAATCTTGTGTCAGGATCATTTGTGTTGTCTTTCAGAGGAAGATCGTTATTTATCATGTTGCTTGTAACATATGGTTAACTGGTACCAATAAATTTTATTTTCGTGGATTTGAACCTGTTAAAAGAAACGTCACTTGCTTCCCATAGCTGGGGTACATCTCGTTTCAACTCCTTTTCTGAATAGTCCTGGTGTCTCAAATTGTTCCATTTCTCTTTTCCAATGAAATGAAGTACTAGGGATATCCCGTCTAAGGAATTCTAAAGTACTAATCGTACGACATTTTCAGGATCAGGGCGTGTAGATATTTTCTTTCAAAAACGGCAGGTTTATACTCTTTCTAAAGCGATTAGTTTTCGCTGGCAACAAAGGATCTTTGTAACGCCAAACAATACTGAAACGTAGTTCTGATACATACAGTTCCAAGGCGACTTTATATCGGCAGCGATTTTCACATTCAAAATCGTTTCTATTAAACGTGTTCAATCCTCAGCGTTACATGTGGTCATGTGAAAGTTAAGTTACAGAATAATATGAAACCAAGCATGCATAAACTTTATTTAATATTAGTTCTCAAAATAGAATTCTGGCTCCTCATGCGCTTTTCAATGAAGCTCTTTTTTTTCTCAAGATTCAAATATAAAAATATCTATTACGACTACGTAAATATGCGTGTAGAAACCCTTTTCACCACCTTTTTCTGAGCCACCAACAAATATTTTAGTCAAAGTGTGAATTTAAAAATATGTGCAAAGGGAAAAATGTGAAGACAAGGTTATTTGGGAAAAATATTTTTCTTCGGCTGACAGAGAAAGGAGACCTGGACATCATGTATCAAAATAAGATATTTGTAAATTCTGCGAAACATGTGCAAACTTAGAACAGAAGATGTGTAAATGTGTGGGAACGGTTAGTGACATACTGTAAACAAAAATGTACGGATATGTGTGTGAACATGTTGTAAACATAATAAAGACAAAGTTCAGATACATGCACACACAAGAAGTATGAGACTGCGGCGTGAACATGAAGTAATGTATATTATTGAGATGTGTTAGTAACTGTTAATAGACAATCGATATAGATAGCAAAAAGAGCCCTTTCAGCCGTGGGGGCCTTATAATGTAACGGTCAATCTCACTATTTTTGGTAAAAGAGTAGCCTTAGAGTTGGTGGTGAGTAGTGGTGACTGGCTGCCTTCCCTCTAGTCTTACACTGTTAAATTGGGACGGCTAGCGCAGATAGCCCTCGTGTAGCTTTGCGTGAAATTCAAATTCAACCAAACCAAGCACAAAAGGTGAAAATATGTGTTGACATTTAGTGACATACCACAGAAACGTGTGAAACATTTAGTAACTGACCACAGATGCCCCCCAGTGGCTCAGCGGTATGTCTGCGGACTTACACGCTAAAATCCGGGTTTCGATACCCGTGGTGGGCAGAGCACAGATAGCCCATTGTGTAGCTTTGTGCTTAATTAAAAAAACAAAAACTGACCACAGAAACGTGTGGGCTTAAGGCTGGAACTGAAACTGAATGTGCCCGTGACAACCAAATAAAAAATACACAAAGACTGTCAATTTTTAAGGTGTAGTTTTAGTTAATTAAGAATAGTCGTTTCAAGACCAATAATACAAACCTTGAAATCGTTATTATAGCTCTCGTGTTTCTAATCCATTAGAAAATTAGAATTGTCAATAACAGTGTTTTTAAGAGTGACGTGTAGATGGCGCTAGTCATAGAAACACATTTTTCCATTTCTTTTAAGTAATGTGTGTTGTGTTACTGTGTTACCGGAAATGAATGTCACATTTTAAGGCACCCACAGCTGAAAGAGTGAGCATGTTTGATACGACGGGGATTCGAACTTACAACCTTCTGATTACGAGTATAGCGCCCTAACCACCTGACCGTGCGGGACCTCTATGTGAAGTACCGCCATCTTATTTATTTATTTATATGAAATATTACCCAATATTTTCAGGCCTGGCAGGGCCGAGCGCGTAAGGCGTGTGACTCGTAATTCGAGAGTCGCGGGTTCGCGCCCGCGTCGCGCTAAACATGCTCGCCCTCCCAGCCGTGGGGGTGTATAATGTGACGGTCAATCCCACTATTCGTTGGTAAAAGAGTAGCCCAAGAGTTGGCGGTGGGTGGTGATGACTAGCTGCCTTCCCTCTAGTCTTACACTGCTAAATTAGGGACGGCTAGCACAGATAGCCCTCGAGTAGCTTTGTGCGAAATTCCAAAACAAACAAACAAAGTGTTACTGTGCCTCGTAAAATGTTTAAGAATTAAACCATTGAGTCTTGATTGTAGAAAAATAATTCATGTATAGAAAAAACAAAATGTTTTCTAATATCACCAACTGAATAATCATTTTTTAGCTCTGCAAGAATTTTAATAAAACTTGTATTTTCAATGAACACTTGGATTTGTTTTATTTTCTAAAATTAAAAACTTACTTCGACGTAGTTCTTCAAAGAGAAGTTTTTTCTTTCGCTTCTTTATTTCTTTATCTTTACGAAGTTTGACTGCTCGCGGCTCGTCTGACAGTTGTGGGTTTGGAACATTTGTTGAGATAGTTTCTACTGATTTTTCTATGATGTTTTGGCTGTTATTATTAGACACACCAATGGCTTTAACCGCCCTCTGACTGTCTTTATCAGTTTCTTGGTTCATAATTTTCTGTTTAACCGACAGAGTGTTCATTTCCTTTATCGTGAGGTTGTAAAGGTTGACCTTCGTGAACTTGAACGTGGCTAGAGGGGGTAATTTCCGCAGAGCTGGGTAGTAGAAGGAATTTGCTGGATGGCTCGGATGGTGAGCTGTGATTTGAGATATTTTTAGTCTCGGTTTTAGCTCCCAATTTGGAGATGTGAACGTAAATCCGGCGTCCGTTCCAGCGTCAACCGGGCCTACTCCAATTCGTGTTTGTTCCACCCATACTCCGTTAAGACATAATTCTAGGCTATCAACTCCGACAAACCAATCAGGGCTCGGAATTATCTTTGATATTAGCGATACCTATAAGAAGTAGACACATTCGCAAATGAAACTATATATTCTATACAGGTAGAAACTGGTAATAAGTAGATAAGAAAAGGTAATATAAAATGTTAATGTTTTGAACATTCTCAGACTATACATTTTCTTTTTAGTTTTCGGTTTATAAAATTCTTAGCTGACACTTTATTATTTTTAGTTTCCTCCATCACAGCTGAATGACTATCCATTCTTTTAACTTTAAGTGTTTAATATTTGAAAGGTTCATTGATTACTTCAAATATGATACCATTACTTAACAAACAGGGTAAACGTAGTTTAAATGAATAAATTACACCAGTCGTTTCTACATTTGAAGAACATTTTGTAATGACGAGAAACCCACTTGAAGTAAAAATGTATCTCAGAAACAGCTGGTATGGGTATTAACACTTTTACTAGAATAAAGTAGAGAACCACGTTTTGACCTTTTTATTCATTTTAAGATTAACAAAAACCTGTTTCTAATCTGAAAATGACCCAAGAAGGTCGAAACGTTGTTTTCTGCTTTATTTTGGTAAAAGTGTTAATACCCATACCAGTTGTCCTGAAAAACATTTGAAGAAGATTTATTGTTGTTCTTCAAGCAAACATATCAGATTAGCACTTTTCAAAGTAATACTTTATAACAATTGGAAGACGTTTTTATGTAGTAAATAATAGTCGGCGGCTTGTCACGTAATTGAAGATTCTAAGAAGACCTCGCCTGTTTAGGAAGCACGTGCAGAAATCGGCAACTTGAAATGATGTCGGAAAGTACCATAAGCGTTTGCCACCAGAAATTTTTATTCTAAGGTGACAAAATATTTTTTTTTCACTGCAATAGTAATAAAGTGACCGATAATTATAATTGGTGTCAAATATCACGAGTCTTATATGGAAACACATAACCTGAATCTTTCGGTTTAGTGGCTTGAAGTTAATTTCTGGGACAAATTAACAAGTTTTTGTTTGTTTTTATTCTTAAAAGAAATATAAGAATGTATTTTATATTTAGTTGTTAATAAGTCAGCTACTTCTGCGCAGTGAATGTTGTGCAACCTGTTGTCTTAATTCAATATAGGTATATTGTAAAAAGCAAAAAAATTCTTATGCGTTTTATTGCTTAAGTGTTTATATTACACGAATCTTGTATTCCCGTCAGGTCAAAATACTTTATTAACATCTGGATGTAATGGGTGCGAAATCAGACAAAGTTGCTATACGTTAAGAGTGTTCGATTCAACTGTTTGAAGTACTTAACAAAATAAAATGTGATATCTTGTTTCCTATTAAAGCAAGTAATATACAACAAGTTACTTATGGAATCATTTGTCCCGTAACTTAACCTTTTTGTTTGTCATTCTTAACATCTGTTGCAAAGTGGCAATGCACTTTGGTGATTTTTTTTTAATTTTGTAAGCCTAAAAGATTCACAGAACTGTACTGCTGATTCACTGTTCTCTTTCCAGTGCCAGTAAACAACAGTTTGTAAATACGTTTGCTTTTACCGTCTTTCTAGTGAAGTCTTATAAAAGCGTATAGATCTTCATGTGTTTTACTCCAACTGCTGAAAAATTTCTCTGAAAAGTACCGTTAGCGATCTACCAGTGGTAGTAACTGTTTCTTGTAAAAACTAAGGAAACCTGGAAACAAAAACGCCACTTAAGTTTGGACCAGTGATTGGTTATTGGATACAAAGCCTTGAGCAGCATTTGCAAATACAAACATTGTCAACTAACAAAATTTTATTCTAGAATGTTTCCCCAATAGATCAGCGTAAGTTTTTGGACTTGTAAACTGAAAATTTGGAGTTCGATTTCCCGCAATGGACAGAGCAAATAGCTCAGTTAATGAATATATCAAAGGTGCTTGTCATGTTTTCTACTCGTAGGTGCCATATACAATCCATAATTTTCAACTAGAAGGTGCTATGCACACGACACAGTTTTGAAATAGAAGTTGCCGTATACATACTACAGATTTCAACTAGAAGGTGCCGTATACACCCCACAGTTTAAAACTAGAAAACTCCAAAAATTTAGTACGATTTTTATCGACTTTAAATCACTGTTTACTAATCCAGTAAATTACTTCCAGTACTCAACTTTGCGGAAAGTAGCCCCTCAAGATAAGCAGCTTAGACTGGGCTTCCCTCTAATCTACCACTTGAATAGCAGAGAGCTAGTGCAGCTTTTCATGAAATCTAAGAACAGCGCCTCTGGTGGCAAACTTAGTGTTAAGCTTTGAGGCCTAAAATCTCTTTTAATGGAGAAAGATATCAAATCTTCAAATATTTTACGAATTCATGTGTAATCTGCTATCTATTAGTTGCTCAAAGAATGAACAAAATACCGTATTATTATTTTACTTCGTTAAATCCTTCATAATACCGATCAAACATTGATCAAGCATTGTGTCTTAGAACGGCTGGTATGGATGTTAACACTTTTATTGATAAGCAGAGAACAACGTTTCAACCTTCCTAGGTCATCTTCAGATTAACAAAGAGAGTTTGCAAGTGACCGTTGCTGGACACACGTCTTAGGGACAAGAGTATAAACGGGTACGGGATCGATCAAGCATTTTACGAATACTTGACCCAAAAATCATTCCGTATGGAAGGAAATGATCAAATATATTGGTTGCGTTTTAGCGAAAGGTAATTACCACACATATTTAGTACATTTTAGCGACAGAGAATTATCAAATATACTTGGTAGATTTTAGGGACAGCAAATTGTATGATATATTTAGTACATCTTAGCAGCAGGAAATTATGAGATACATTTAAGGTTAAAAAATATACTTTATCAGTAATAGATATTTGATATCCATTACTCAGCTGCACTAGACTAGACTCTCCATCTAGCGTATCACTTCAAAAGTAGAGAGTTAGTGAAGCCTAATTGCACGAGAGTATATATTCCCTCATTTTATCAGGGAATAACATATTTCCGAATAACTATCACCAAAATCTTTTTGGCACGGTTTTCGCGAGAGGATATTATCAAACATATATAGTACACTTAATGTATGGATGTTTTACCATTGCAACGTGTTATATATTAGTTGCTCCAATACGAAACAAGACACCATATTTATAGCCAAAAAAGAATTTTCCGTTTCTTTTTATTCAGAAAGAAAATCTACCATCTCTTGAGTTTATAGTGTTGATACTCAGGTTCTACAGATAGTGTTACAGTAGTGCTAATATTCAGGTTCTGCAGATAATATTACAATAATGTTAGCATAATGGTTGAATCTAACTTGGTCTAGGGTATATTATGACTTTTTAAAAACTTTTTCTTACATAGAAACGTTACGTAAAAACAAACCTTGGAGTGATTCCCATCAAGGAAAACATTTGTTTCGGTTGATCCAACGCCCGTGTGGACTGCTGGTGCAGAAAAGATGTCAAAAATACCGCCCCTTCCTTGTGACAGGTGATCCACCAGACTATGGGAGTTCCCAGTTTCAGCGAAAAGCTTCAGTCTGTCGGAGGCCAGATCTCCTAGCTTCCAGAGGTGGAAAGACTGATTATGTGTACAACCTGGAAAGCAGTTTCATAACCTTGTATTTAATAACCTGTTAATTTAATTCAGTACCACGGTATCTAAGGATGCATGTGTGTACGTATATCGAATTTTAAGTTTGTCTCCCCTTCACATAAATCCCGAAACTATGGTGTTTAAAATGTACGTTACACAAAATAATCCCAAAACTACGGTGCTTAAAATGTACGTTACACAAAATAATCCCGAGCTATGGTGCTTAAGATGTACGTTACACAAAATCTACAATTCCAGAACCATCCCCTTTCAACAATCTGTTTAAATTTTATCTTTTTAATTTAAATGAAAAATACGCGAGGAAACGTCAGAGACTTAATTACGAGTGTCTTGATTAGTTACTCACCAAGGACTTTTGACCATTGGGCGTGTGGTCTCCAACTTGGGTAGTGCTTGGGAAATTTTTTTAATGACCAGTCAGTTTCCATGGTAACCTTATACATTGTTAGTTCGCCTTGCGGACAAGTGGTGAAGCCAACAGAAACAGATCCTAGTAAAACTGCAACCGTAATCAGTCCGAAGATTTGTGATCTCAAAAACTCATCTGCAAAAACGAGATGCATGTTTTTCGAGGTATTTTATGAACACAAATACAGAACCTAGAAACTCTGGACAAGTGAGGAATTGTCTTCTTACTCCGCTACTGACTGAACAGTTTCACTCAGTATTCAGCTTATAACGAGTGGTCCAAAATTAAACAAATGTCTGAACAAGTTAGCGACGAAACACCAAGCTCTGATATTAGACTTTTTCGGGAGCACTTTATACTTTCTATCATTTACCGCGTCAAAGATCACGCTCACGATTCGATTGGACGAGAGGAGTAGCAACGGCACTACGTGATGGAAGTCCCGTTATTTGATATTCGTAAACCCAGGAGAAGAATCTGACAACGCACGTTTCGTTGGGCAGGTTCCGCTTGCTTTGTTATTGCTTTACAGGTTCCAAGCACTTCTTATGAATTTCGTGATTATTGCAAGCACTAAAATCTGAAGCGATCCAAGTATAGAAATATACAAACAAAAACGCTTTTACTTATAAGTACGTTCACAAACACACTGAATTAAGTTAAATTAATAAGGCTGTTGCTCTTTTGAATTAAGCACAAAGCTACACAATGGGTTATCTGTGCTCTGCCCACCACGGGTATCGAAACCCGGATTTTAGCGTGTAAGTCCGCAGACATATCACTGAGCCACTGGGGGGCTATTCATAAGGCACACTAGTTTATTAAGGCTAAAGAAAAGGGTTTTCTCTTGTACGAAATGACCAGAAATGCTAAAGAAAACTGAAGATTCCGCTTTGTTTTGTTGGCTTTGTAAATGTTTAAATAATAAAGGAATATTTTTTGCAGTTTCATTTATATACTAATCGTCAAAGCACCTTTTCACACCTTCATGATTGGGGATTCGAATCCCCGTAGCACCGAACATGCTCGCCATTTCAGCTGTTGGGGCGTTATTATTTGATAGTCAATCCCACTATTTATTTGTAAAAGAGTAGCCCAAGAGTTGGTGTTGGGTAGTCATGACAAGCTGCCTTTCCTCTAGTCTTACATTGTTAAATTAGGGACGGCCAGCGCAGATAGCCTTCGTATGGCTTTGCGCAAAATTCAAAACAAACAAACGCCTTTATCCGCAAAACAGTTTTAAGTTTCACCTTTTTTACGTGTTTTTTTTTTACTTTGTAGTACCTCGAAATAGTGACGTGTGAAGATGATTGTTATGAAGTAATAAAGATTGTTGGGTTTATAACTTTGTTCGTAAACTTAGCAGTGACGAAAAGCGTGTTCTACGTTTACAAATATTATTGTGTGGTTATAACAACATGTTACATTCCAGAGCTTGTTCAGAGACAAAAAGCTAACGATTCTGAAAAACTGGTTCTAAAGTAAACAAAAATCTTGTGTTGGTAATGAGGTTCATAGACTAACATTTAGTGATAATAAAAAAACAGGAAACTGTTTCTAAAGTAACTATGAAACGCTAGTGGAAAGATTTGTTGTTGTTGTTTTGAATTAAGCACAAAACTACACAATCGGCTATCTGTGCTCTGCCCACCACGGGTATCGACGTGTAAGTCCGCAGCCATACCGCTGAGCCACGGGGGGGGGGAGCTAGTGGAAAGAATGGACAATGTTACAGTTGTGTTGAGAACCAGGTTCTACAGATAATGTTAAAGTGATGTTGTTAATCATGTGCAACAGGTAATGTTACTGTGGATTTGAGAGCTAGATTCTACAGACAATGTTACAGTAGTGTTAAGACTCATGTTCTACAGATAATATTATAATAGTGTTAAGACTCACGCTCTACAGGTAATTTAATAGTATTCTTAAGACTCAACAGATAATGTTATAATGATGTTGTGAATCATGTGCAACAGGTAATGTTACAGTGGATTTGAGAACTAGTTTCTACAGATAATGTTACAGTTGTGTTTAGACACGTTCTACAGATAATGTTACAGTAGCGTTAAAACACGGTCTACAGATAATGTTACAGTATTCTTAAGACTCAGGTTTTATATATAATGTTAAAAGGTGGACAAGTTTAACTAATTTTGGTTGTTAAGCTAGAAACTCGTTGTTGCTATAAAAAGCACAACCATGAAAAGATTCATTTAAAGAATTATAACAACAACCGGAAACCGAAAGTAAAGTTAAAAATATTAAATTTTAAAGGTGATAATTACAGTAATTTTAAACAATTTCTGAAAAGAAAATAACAATGATTTATATCACTTAATGAATAAGAGTGTAATTTCATATTTCCCTGCTTTATTTTGTAGATAGTATGGACGCTGTACAGTATTTCTCACGGTTCTTACTCTTGTTGAAATATCGAACAAAAAGCTTCCAAGTGAGTTATAAAAACGTAATCAGTCCAATTAGTTACACAAAAGACTTTCAAAAGGGAAGTGTAACTGTAACGCACAAAACCAGGGTGTGTTTACGACACAAGAAGTTATTTAATAATATTACATAAATTTCAACAACAGCTGTGCGAGTAAACGAACTCACAGTACTACCAAAATACGAGAAAATTAGAATACACAAAATGTGTGTACACCACATAAGAAACCCGTTTCACTTCGCTATTGTATTATTTCTTTTTCTTCCCCCGGTTGTTATCACCACAGATATACCGGTAAACATCGATATAAGACGCATCGATGATGCGCGATGGGGTCTTAGGCCCCAAATTTTTTTGGGTTTCTCCAGAGGCTGCCGCTTAAAATTACCTCTGCTTAATGTAATCAAAAATCAAAAACCAAATCCACTTCAATCTTTTTGTATGGTTTTTACGCCGCATATTGTGATCAGGCCGCTGGTTAATATGATCAAACCCTGGTCTGCATGTAATAATTCCTAGCGCTGTCAACTGCAGTAAAGTACACAATCTGCCAGTCATAGGATAGCTTTCAGTGCGTAGGCAAGAAGTATCAAAACTTTATTTTCATTAAAACCACAAGTCAACCTTGATCGACCGATGGGTGACGAGGGATGAGTCATATACACCTATACACCAGTGGCATGAAGTGCTGCAATGCTCAGGCCATATGTATACTGTATTTCTAAGAAACAGCTCGCTCCCCAGAAGCTTTCAGACGAAGGGGAAATCTGTGACGTCAGCTATTCCCTTTTATTCTAACACCACCTAATAACTGAAAGGTCTTGTAACACCGGCTCGTAGGCAGAATTTCGTCGACCGCATCAATTTTGTCGTGTGTATATGGGATAGTGATATTTTTTCAACATACAGCGTATTTATACCAATGGAGAAGAGAGGCCCCAAGAGGAAAGCTTACACAGTACAAGAGAATATACAGATTGTGCAGCGAATCCGGAACGGGGAAACAAGGACCAAGATTATGAAAGAAATAGGAGTTCCAGAGTCTACACTTCGAGGTTGGCTAAAGGATGATCAACTGAGAGAATTTTGCAACCAGGTGGACAGAAAGACAGGACTATAGAGGAAGAAAACCAAGACAGCAGCAGACCCAGCAGTGGACAAGGAAGTTTATGATTGGCGCAATCAGATACAACGCGGTCGAATTTTTTGGACCCCAACTAGCGCCTTATATCGATGTTTGACTGTATTTTAAGTAGACTGTCTAATGTTTCTGGTGGCGCCAGTTTTATTTGGTTGACGCACATTATAAGATCTTATTGGAATTTTGTAGCAATATCAAAACACCACGAAAGAAAGTTCTATACATTCTGTGGCCTGTTTTAGTTTCAACTACATTTGGGGGTTCAGATCCCAGTATCAACTCACCTGAGTCGTTCTCTGACGAGACTATGAGTGACAATCTATCAAGCGATTTCCCAGATATTAGCGTGTATACTCACATACTTTTGTCGAATAACGATTTATGTTAGATGTTCATCAAAGAATGTACAGGACAGGTTTATTCCCGTTGATACAGATCACGGAGGCAGCTTAGTGGCTCGAATTCACAGTTTCTCTGGATAGATTCTGACAAAGGAGGTCCTGTCCTTGTAAATCTGTGAATTCAAAGTGCACTAATCCTACGATACTGGAAGGATGTTGGATAATTTGTAGCACATCATGTTTTATCTGCGTCTCTTTACCGGTGAAATATTAGCAATGTTACGCAATTTCCGTTTGATTTATACAAGTGACGTCATAACACTTGTATCAGCAACTCTGTCGCTCGTGATTTTTCAGCAGAGATTATTTCAAATCCTTTCTACCAACAAGTACATTATTGTTAACCCTTACAAATATAACGTGGTTTATTTCGATATATTTCAATCACAGTAAATAAAAACATGTACAACGTGTACAACAATAGTGAGAAGTGTAACATTTACTCTAATGTGTGAGTGTGTATTAGTGTTAACATCACTTCAGTATCTTCATCTTATGTTATTTGTGTGTATGTACATAGCTACACATCTTTGTTTGTGATCTGTGTATTTGAATTACCTGATATATCTCCGTGTGAATGAATATTTATTCGTATTATAATATATGTCGTCTGTATTTACAAGCATGTTTTTAATTTGATAATTTGTTATCTGTGTGTGTGTGTGTGAATATTTGTGGAGTTTTAATCATTGTTGTTCCAGTGAGTACTTCTCAGTATTATCATGGAAATATTTCAATCAGCAGTCTCTTAACTAGGCACCATTCGTTACCACTGGTACATCTGATATCGTTCAAAACGATATTCCTTAGTTTTTCATGGCGTAGTTTCTTTCAGTTGTATCACATTTCATTGTTGTTTGAATTAAACACAAAGCTACACAATGAGCTATCTGTGCTCTGCCCGCCACCGTATCGAAACCCGGTTTATTGTGTTGTTACTCTGCAGACACACCCTTTTAAGCCACTGGGGAGGGGCTATATTTCATTCTAAATAGTTCTATCAGTGTGTAAGAACAAGTCTCATACATATACTCTGCCATCAAACACCACCGAAAGTGTTATAATTTACGACTGATCTCATTAATTTCTAATACAAATTTTATACACAAAGTGTGTTATCCTATATCACCTATACTCTTAAAAAAGCGTACTTGACATAATCAGGTTTTTGAAGAGATTCAAAATATTGTGTAGCCCGCAATATGTGAGTCGCCGATTCGAATCCAATCATTAAATATGTTTTGTTTCTCAGCGGCGATGGCTTTATAATATAATGTTTAGTTTCACTATTCGTTGGGAAAATAGCAGCTCAGTAAATGGTTAAGATAGCAAAGTGACTTCTCTCTAATCTGTAAAACACTTTTACGGTGGTTTTGTTGCCCTTCGCTTGCATTTTTTTTATTTTCCCATTTTCATGTACAGCATTTAAACTACCTTTCTTGAGAGGTATTACATGTTAAATCGATATATATTAGTCTACTTGACAAAAAAACAACCAATAACAATAAAATCATAGTTAGAAAACAAGCTCAAGTTGCTGCAAGTTTATCTAATATAACTACATGTGGTTAACTTTATTTAATGAAACTATAAATAAAATAATGGTATTTATAAGAGTCTACAAAATGTGAAACAGTTATGAGTATTCAGCGTATGACATGGTTTTACGAGTTAAAACAAATAACCTTAAAAAACAAAGAATAAAACCCCACTAAAGAAAAAAAAAGGCTAAAAGGTATTTATAGCAGTATATGGAAGAAAACTGAAGCTTCATTATTTCAAAGTAAAGTTCAGGTAAAGTTGTAGTGAAAGCTAACTTAGCTAATAATACAGAAACATCCGAATGCGTGCTCACAATGTAATAAGTATGATTTTGAACGAATCGCATATGCGTATTTTAGACCGAAAGAAGTTGTGAAAGTCCATAACAATTTTTCAGTGTAATATCCATATTTTAAGGATATCACACTCAGGCTAAATGTTGTTTGTATGAATTACTTTGCAAATAAAAAAACAAAACAAAGTTGATATTGAAGCCAGTCGTTATGTGATGACACCGACATTGTGTCATCGTGTACCGTACTCATTGCATTCAAAAGTTTGACCAAGCAAACAACAAGTAAGGTGATTCTGAATGGAAAAGCCAATATGCAGCGTGGACTTTTCAATTAAAGGCATTTTTAACGATACTAAATTTGTAACGTTTGATCGAGAAATTTGCGAGAAGAGTTCTGAACAGACAAACAGATAAAAGAGAAGTTTTGCGCGAAATTCAAAGCAAAAAAAACAAACAAATATACTAGTTTAGTTTTCGCAATAAAACAAACCATGCAACATGTATCCGGGTCTTATAGGGCTAATAGCTTGGATCTCACCTTACACTATGATTAGATCAGTAACTGATATATACGCCCGGCATGGCCATGTGGGTTAAGGCGTTCGACTCGTAATCTGTGAGTTAAGAATTCGAATCACCGTCGCACCAAACATGCCTCCCTTTCAACCGTGAGGGCGTTATAATGTGACCGTCAATCCCACTATTCGTTGGTAAAAGAGTAGCCCAGGAGTTGACAGTGGATAGTGATGACTGGCTGCCTTTCCTGTAGTCTTACACTGCTAAATTAGGGACGGATTTCAGCACACTATTAGATGTCCAGTCTAGAGGTCAGAGTCACATATGGTCAGGTCAGGCTCAAGTGTGTACGGACATTTAAGGATTTTTCTATCTCAAGACTGCTGGTACGGGTATTAAAACGTTTATTATTTTATTTGAATAAAATATACATTTTTACTTCAAGTTTCTCGTCATCAAAAATTCAACCACTACACTGTTCTTTCACACTTTAAAAGAAGGACATTTGAAATCAGCACATTGCCCACCGAGTTATAGTAAGGGTAAAATAAGTTTTACGTGCTGTAATATTATTAAGAAATAAATAATACTAATGATTCATATTTTCAACCATCTTAAATGTGACCACAGTGACAAGAATAGGGCAAGCGTTTCGTTTCGAAACGTTTCTGATCGTAGACACGGTTTGGTTTTTATAGGTGTATTCCAATTGTTTATCTGAGTACTTCTCAAGGTGAAATTGATTCCTTTTCATCAAAGTCACTTTGGAAACAGGGAACCGAGTAAAACTGTCAAGAACTGATTAGTTTAAAATTCTACACATTTATAGAAATATGAAACGAAAAACAATAATTTATTTTCCATGTGACTAATTAATGTCTGTTTTTTATATTACTGTTAACTATTATTGTTATTATTACCGTTTAATTTTAGGAATCCCGGGTTTTCTTATCTCACCTTCTTTTTTCTCTAAAATAGTTTCGTAATCTAAACGTAAGTTAACAGATGGTTTTAATAAGAAATCTTCAAGTGCGCATGAAAGGAATGATTAGATTTACTTCCAACAGAGTAACGCATCCAATTGACATAATTTATAAGTTGTTTGGAAGTATAGAATATCAAAAAGTTGTGATGCACTACTAATTAACTTGAAACTGCTGATGATAAATGCTATAACAAGAAACACTGATAGCAGAGGCCACAATTTGTACACTTGTTCTTACGACGTGTAACAGATGTTTTAACATCTGGATGGAGTATTATATGAGTATCGCTGGCCAGATGCCTAGATGGGTGTGCTGTAAAGCCCATATATAAACTGAGTGAAAGGAAAAGTACTAACAGTTGGTGTTCAGTTTGTAATAAACTCGTTTTAGGCTAAATATTTAAGTAATACTACTTAATGAACGTGTTATATTTTGGGAGCAGAGCATAATTCATTGTACAATTGTAATAAAGAAACACAACAATGACAAATAAAATTATAAAAGTACCTTATTTATAGTAGACATTTGGGACAACAGCAACATGATGTATTTTCGTAACGTTGCAAGTAAGTATATTGAAACAGATTTTAGTTTTACCGTAGTATGGTTTTAACGGAAATCAAAACTGCTTGAATCTGTACGGACTAAATAAGAATTTTTACAGCTTTAGAAAATTATATAGTTAGAAAAAAGTTTGTAACCGTTTTGAGCGTGCTTAATGTCTGGAAGTTACACTGGAAACTTGGCAGTTCCATAGATTACACGTTGCGCAGTGGACATTTCTGTACGGTGAGTAAGAAAACCGGTTCAGTTTACTGAATCAGAGCTTACAAACCTAACTTTTGTGAGCTGATGTTAATATCTGTTGTGTAGCTAGTAACAATAACCTGAACCAATCATTTTTTCTTGATAAACAAATTATATATATGTATATATATTAATGTAACTCCAGGCCGCAGGAAGCATTCTGCTGCCTGTTACAATTTGCTTTTCAGGCTTTTGGCAGACTCTGTCAAGGTCTTTCTACCGATATAACCCAGATGTGTGTGTCTTTTGTTTTTCATAACATCAAACCAGAGAAACATAAACTTTGGACAAATTCTAAATGCGTGTTGGTCCCGGATTGTTGTAGCCTTGCAACAAAGTTTATTTCGATATTTGATACATCCAGTAACTTAATATTAATAAAGTAAATAAATGAATAATTAGTGCTTTTTTTTTATCCCAGGTGTTACGCTGAGTAATACTGTCGTCTGAAGAGTTGTAAAAAACGAGCTGATTGATGTACAGTTAGCTCAGATTTTGTTCTTAAAAATTGCACACCTGCCACGCCCTCTCACTGACATCCAGAAGTTTTATTGCCTATTGGCGAGAATCCAAACATAAGTGTTTACTAAAGAGACTTGAGAGACGGTGTGTGGATATGTTTTGTTTCATGGAGAATTGTAACAAATTATTGTTCCTTTGCAAAACTAACCCTGAAGGTTATTTTAAGCGTATGCAACTAACTGGCAGGAAACGATTCTATAGAACAGTACATATAAATAATCTATATAGCTATGAAAAATTCATTACTTATAAAGTATAAACAGAAAGCTTTGATCACTGTTATAGGAAAAACTCTAGTAATTTATACCGTATATACAGAGACAATTATCTCATTTCTAAACAGATGGCTTAAAGTAATGCGTTTACCACACTTATAAACTGATGAAGTTTTTCAACTTATAAACACAGAGACTTGTTCATGACTTTTACTAGTACTTTTCATTTTCTGTTTAGACTACCCGTGGGGCTTATGAACATGTTAAAAACCTTGATCCTTTTATTTGAACTAAAGGAAAGTATATTTATCCGTAAGGGTAGGGTGGTATCTCTAACTGATCCTTTCCTTACATTAGAGAATTTTGTGACTTGTGATATTTTTCCACTTTGGAAATGTGCAAAGCACGAACTTTTTCTAGTAAGGTGTGATTTCAACAGTGAATTGTTTGTTTGTTTTGGAATTTCGCACAAAGCTACTCGAGGGCTATCTGTGCTAGCCGTCCCTAATTTAGCAGTGTAAGACTAGAGGGAAGGCAGCTAGTCATCACCACCCACCGCCAACTCTTGGGCTACTCTTTTACCAACGAATAGTGGGATTGACCGTCACATTATACACCCCCACGGCTGGGAGGGCGAGCATGTTTAGCGCGATGCGGGCGCGAACCCGCGACCCTCGGATTACGAGCGCACGCCTTAACGCGCTCGGCCATGCCAGGCCGTATTCAACAGTGAAACACAAGCTACTTCTTCTTCCATCGCATACCAAAAGTACTGAAAGTAATTAAAGAGCATCACGAAAGAGCTTGTTATTAGAAGTAAAGCAAAATACCATTGTTTTATGGCAGCTAAGGAAATAACCTCACTTGAAACTGTAAACAAACCAATCCTTATGAGAACACATCAGAAGAGAAAACGCCAGTCGAAAGCTATACGTGGCACGTGACAAGTGGATAAATATCGGTATGTAACATGTCTACTTACGTGTTTAGAACACAGCTTAGTCAATCTTCAAATAAAAAATATATTTCAAGAATGGTACAAAACATGTTTCTTTAGGATTTTTGCGCAATTCTACCTGCGTTTAGCCGCTCTAATTTTAAGCCTTAGTCTTAGAGGTCAGACATCTAAACAATGGCGCTCTTAGACTATTCCTTTCGTGGAACTTACCCGTCACTCTTATAATGCACCTACAACCTTCAGGTGTGGGGCGTGTCTTTAAGGCGACAGGCAGGAACATAAAAATGTTTCCAGAGCCACAGCCCGACCACACTAAATATTTTTCTTTTGTTTTTGAACTTTTAGTCATCTTACTTGGCAATTTTTAGGATTTGTCCTAAATGCACATGAATGTTCCAAGACTAGTTTCCATTTCAGGTTACATTGCCCATAGGTCTTACACACGTGCTATTATAGACTGTGTCTCTTTAATTTAAATCAGTACTGTTATGTGATAAAGGCTGCGTTAAGAGTGCCGAAAATTCTCAAGTAAACGAAAGTATTTTAACGCAGAGAAAAGTTCGTTTCTATTTCTACATATTAATTTATCTACGTTATGAGCCTGAAAAAATAGAGAATAAAATATTATTAGTAAACTGTAATCTTGTACTTCAGTAATTAACACATAATAACACAATAGCAGTTTATTATGACGCAATATATAAATGCTTAAATAATCAACTATAACAAATATTGATTTATTGAAACTTATTTATTTATTTCCCAACACATAATATAACACTATCAGTTTTGTGTAATATGTACCTCTTTAATCAACAAATATTCTAGCAATAATATTTTGGTGTTATTCACTACTCCACTGGTCTGCAATCTCTTCTCAGGTATTCGACTAAAGAATAATATATTGCCCAGTCAATAAATACGTTTTTTTGTTTGTTTGTTTTTTGGAATTTCGCACAAAGCTACTCGAGGGCTATCTGTGCTAGCCGTCCCTAATTTAGCAGTGTAAGACTAGAGGGAAGGCAGCTAGTCATCACCACCCACCGCCAACTCTTGGGCTACTCTTTTACCAACGAATAGTGGGATTGACCGTCACATTATACACCCCCAACGGCTGGGAGGGCGAGCATGTTTAGCACGACGCGGGTGCGAACCCGCGACCCTCGGATTACGAGTGCACGCCTTAACGCGCTCGGCCATGCCAGGCCCGTCAATAAATACAAAAATAATATCAGTATATTAATGCCATTTTTTGACGAAGTCCGAATATATTTTGATACCACTCAGTGCTTCGCTGTTCATTCAGCAATGAGTATTTAATAATAGTAATAAAAGTAAGACATTTGCAGCTAAGTTGATGCTTATCGTATATTTTAGGCCTAATATTAGCTATTCCAGAAGTCCCCTCCACATCGTTAAAACGATGAATCCTGCTGTTTTAATAATCAACCATATAAACTAAAACAATGCTAGTTGTACAAAACATTGTACATAATTATTAATTTAATATTATCTGGTCCAGAAGCTTTACAATTCATTAATATTCTCTATTTTGTATTAAAACATATAGAATTAATGTGATAATCTTGATCGATTCCGTTTCCATCTAGCACCTGGTGTTATCAATAAAAGTTGAAGAAAAAGTGGAATTTAACAATCCAACCATCTTAAATCATCAATTATTAGTTTTCCTTAATAATCAAACATAAGCCTTATTCCCAACTAACATTTATGTTTACCCTAAATGTTTGCGGCTAGGCATGGTTAGATGGTTAAACCACTCGACTCGTAATGAGAGGGCAGCGCGTTCAAATCCCAGTCACAGCAAACATGCTTGCCCTTTCATGCGTAATTTCGATAGTTAAAATTTTATTTGTAAACAAAATCCACATTTGATGACTATCTACAATTAGTTGACCTTTCCAATACATAACTGATGGTTCTTGTGGCATCGTTTCAACACATGCTTTTTATGAAAAATATAACCAAAACCTTGTTATTTCTGACATATACAATAAAGCCCGGTATAGCCAGATGACTAAAGCACTTAACGACTAATAATCTGAGGGTTGCGGGTTCGAATCCATGTCATATCCATGCTCGCCCTTTCAGCTAGGGGGCGTTATAATGTATGGTCATTCCCAATATTCATTGATAAAAGAGTAGTCTAAGAGATGGTGGTGGGTGGTAATGAATAGTTGCCTTCCATCTTCCTTACACAACACAATTAGGGACGACTTGTGCAAATAGCCCTCGTGCAGCTTTGCACGAAATTCAAAATCAAACCGTATACAATAAAACGATAAACCTAATTAAGGAACGATCATTATTAACCAAACTGCACCCTGTCAACCATTTTTGCATTATGAATTAACAAAACATATAGAGTAACTTTATTCTTACAAACTCTAACAAATTATTGAAGAAAACCATCCTGGGCCATTCTTGAATACTTTTTTCCCTCATGAATTTATTTTACTTATTTTTGCAATTTATACTTCCGAAATTAAAATCTCTTGTAAGTGTAATCTTATTAACAGCTGAATTATTTATCTCACTGTAAGGTTTTATTTATGGTGATGAGAAACCCACTTGAAGTAAAATGTATCTCAAGACGGCTGCTGCGGGTATTAACACTTTTACTGAAATAAAGCGGAAAACAACATTTCGACCTTCTTTGCTCATCTTCAGGTTAACAAAAGGTTTTCGGGTTTATGTGTTTTGAAGATGATCTAAGAAGGTCGAAATGTTGTTCTCTGTTTTATTTTGATAAAATGTTTGTACCCATACCAGCTATCCTGAGATAGAGTTTTATTAATTTTATCAGATTCATCTGGTGATTTTTAACATATTACAACTAAAAGCTTACTTCCCTTATAACTACTGAGAGAAATCCTCTCAAAAAAGATTCACTCTTATTAGCTTTGACATCAACAAGGTTTAACTCGTATTGTATATAAAGTCATTTCACCATCTCTTTTTAGTATTCCTTTACTTGTATTTCAAATAAATTTGTCATTGGAATTGTTTACATTTATATAGTTTTCAGTTATTCCCAACATACCAAAGTCTTTTGTTTCGACTAAACTCAGCTATCATAGTTATTTTACTTCCAGAATTACAATAATAACACTTTAGCCTTTCCTTAAAAAACTAATTTGAACTTTCTTCCTACACTATACTTTACGCCATATTTTTATATAGTTTAATTTGGACCTCACCAATATCTAGTCTTATTTTAAAAATTCCCTTACAAGTCAATTAATAACCCATTTAAAGAAGCCATCCCCTACACAACTTATATATAAACCATCCGTTCGAAAAAAAGTTCCCTTTTCAAATTCAACTAATCTCATAAGTCCAACCAGCCAATATGCTCGTCTTTAAATACTAGCTTAAGCCTATTCAGTCCCATTGGCCTACTTGTAGTTTCAATCCAATGGCTGAGTCTCAACAGTGTCCGTGACAGGATTAATCTGTCACGACTCTTTTCTTTATAAGTCCTCTGTACTTAATTAACAATAAGCTTCGTTGATCACCCTTCTCTACATGACTAGCCATTAACCCTAATGTACACTACAAAGATTCCATCAATGATATCACCCTTAACAATATTACGTGCTCTGTCAATTACATTGCCTACCCTGCTCCTGGATAGTTAATGGATTGTTTCTTCCCATTTACCCTATTATTCACGTGCCGTACTAAAGCATCATCTATAATATTAATCTTTTTATATTTTTCATTCTCACCCTATCTGTTCCATTTGTTTCGCTTCCTTCCTGTAATTCTTTACCAACAGAAGCTAACAGCTGAATCTGCTACTCAATAGAACCTGTTAAATGTAATTAAATCAACTACTTTTAACCCTAACAATATGGTTTCAAACTTCTTGATAACTGTTATTAGCTACTTTATCCCTTGCTCACAGAAGTCACTTACCACAGTTTCCCCTCTGATTTATTTACTACTCCAATCCACAATCTGCAGAAACAAACTGTACACCTTCTCTGCTAGTTCTCTGAAAGTTTCCAAATAAAATTAACTGTTTTTGAAGATATAAAGAAGTTAAAAATTATTTGTGTTTATTTCTTAACAAGTTACTACCATCAAATTTCAATATAGAATTTATCTCCACATTGATCCTTATACAATTTATTTCAATGATTTAATACACTCACACACATATATATAGATATATTTAAAATTACTTGTCTTACCAAGTTAGCACTCGTAAGAAAATGAAGAGACTATAGGGCTAACACAAGGAGTCACATTCTAAGGCGACTCCTATGTTAGTTCTCGGGAAGATTTAATATTACAAGTTAGGCTTAGTCACAATCAGGCCAGCGATTTGTCAGTTATACGTTGACACACATAAGTACAGAGAAATAAACTTTTTAGCAAATATTTCGTTTATTTTTACACATATAGTCACATAAATTGTTGTTGTTTTGAATTAAGCCCAAAGCTACTCAATGGGCTATCTGTGATCTGCCCACCACGGGTATCGAAACACAACTGTTAGCGTTGTAAATCCGCAGACGCACCGCTGAGCCACTGGGAGGCTAACCACATAGAACTTACACACAACAAAGAACAAAAAGAACTGAACTATGGAACCTCAAAACGTCTTGTCCACATCCAGCCCTTTGTTTTATTAAGCCTCTCAGGTACAACGTGGACCTACGGTAAACCTGTCTTGAAACCAGTTAGTCTGGCTCGAATACGTGTGATACCACAAAATATTTTTGCATTTTAAGTTGTTGGGGCGTTAAAAGGTGACAAACCATTAATTAACTTGGGTGGTGGTTTGTAGCTTACTTCAATCTGGTTGTCTTCTTTCTAGTCAGTTTTCAAGTAGCATTAGTGGTTTTGTTATACATAGAATAGAGATATGTATTTTACCATATAACATATGACACAATCACAACAAGTACTTCGCATGTTATTAGAACAGAAATATGATGACTTGTGAGTGGTTATACAAATTTTAAAAAAACACGACTAATTAAAGGGAAAGCGCTGAAAATGCTATTTTTTCTTGTCTTTTACCAGATAGTCTGGTTTTACTGTTTTCTGATCAGGTGACATTCGTAACATATCTTCTTACAAGGTATCCGAAAAATCTGGAACCATAGGTGACTTGTAGCTTTTCTTAAGTTCAGTTATGTAACTGATATGGTGCTGTTAAAGCATAATTACGTCGAGTTACTCCTGCTGTTAATCCAAAGTTTTGTTTTAATCACAAGGGCAGCTTGTAGAAAACATTCTGTAAAATTAGTTGAAGTACTTTTGGTGTAAGACTTTTCGAACACCTTGTTGTCATATACTTCTAAGTTACAAATATGGTTGCACTTTATATTTCTATAATAATAAATACATTTTACACGTATATTATTCACCATTAATAAGCTAGGACTTAAGTTCTAAGTCTAAAAGTTTTACAGTGTGTGATTAATGTTGTTGTTGTTTTTGGAATACCACACAAAGCTACTCGAGGGCTATTTGTGCTAGTCGTCCCTAATTTAGCAGTGTAAGACTAGAGGGAAGGCAGCTAGTCATAACCACCCACTGCCAACTCTTGGCTACTCTTTTACCAACGAATAGTAGGATCGACCGTAAGATTATAACGCACTCACGGCTGGGAGGGCGAGCATGTTTGGCGCGACTCGAGCGCAAACCCGCCACCCTCAGATTACGAAGCGCACGCCTTAACACGCTAGGCCAAGCCAGGCCCATGTGATTAATAATAGTGAATGTGTATTATAAAATACGTTCGAGGACTAATTAGTTGAGTAAAAACTATATATTTAAAAACGGCTGGTATGGGTAGAGAAGGCACTGGTAGAGGAGAGAACAACGTTTATTTTTTAACGATTAGAAAAAGAGGTTTTAACCAAGAAAGTGAAGGTGGCGAATCACAACGACGATAAATTATATATATAAATGTGGTAATATACAAGGTAGCATACAAGATATCTGTAGTTACAAGGTAGCATACAAGATACCTGTAGCTAGAAGGTAGCATACAAAATATCTGTAATTACAAGCTAGCGTACAAGATATCTGTAGCTTGAAGGAGGCATACAAGATATCTGTAGTTACAAACTACCATACAAGATATTTGGAGTTACAAGGTGGCATACAAGATATCTGTAGTTAGAAGGTAGCATACAAGATATCTGTAGTTTCAAGATGGCATACAAGATATCTGTAGTTACAAGGTAGCATACAAGATATCTGTTATCCAAAATGACGACAAATTAAGTCAGGTTTTCCTTTATACAAAAATAATTTGTATAAGTAATAGAAAAAAATACAGATACACTAAAAAGCTTGACATCCTGACAACATTTACTTAAAATAAATATGATTGTTTCCATTATATTTTCCACAAATCGATATCCATCCTTTGCCCAGTAATGTGTGGGTGGATGCTATGATAAATAATACAAAAAAACTTTCATGCAATTTATTTATAGCATACTGTACCATTTCATTTTTCATCTTTTCCTCATAAACGTTTTGTACGAGCTTTAAGAACTCAACATTTATATATTTAAAAGATGGTGTACACTGTGCGATGGTCAGGGTGACTTTGTAGGGATAGGTAGTGAACAGATGAGTGGCTGTAGGTGTACGTTCTATTGCACACTTTTAGCACCCATCTCCTAACGCTCTTTCAGAGTGTTTCACGTAGTTAATCAATTGATAATCGTTGGTCATAGAGTGTATAATGAGATGAAACTGAGAGGTCACCAGTCAAAAATAGGAAGTGGGTATAACATAGTGAACGTTAACTTATGTCAAAGATAAATGCTCAATAACAGCAATAATAAGATTGGAGAGGTTCTGAACACGCAATTAGCATGCTCCTTGTTCTAAACTATCATCCCACAAAGTTTGGTTTATGTTGGCTCAATGACATAAGAGTATTTATATGACGGATATACAGACAGACATTCAGATTTTTGTGACTTACTTACAACGTAAAGTTAAAATGATGACGTAAATGTACGAAGTAACTGAATACGGGTTGGTAATGTAAATTGAAATGGATGGAACGAATTTGTGATACATGTAACTTACAATATGATATCACGGAACACCAATTAATCATATTAGTAACTTATATTTCCTGACTACTGGCTAGGATTTGTACACATGCGTAGCTTGTACTCGGATGTTGCAGGGTAAAGCTACATTCACATGTCTAACTTACATTCGTTAGTTTGTTTTGATAGAGAATATTTACTTTTTTCTGTTTTTGTTGTTGGAGAACTTTTGGACACAGATTTCCTGTAGATATTTATATTTTATTTTCAAATATACTCTAAAACCCTCACTGATATCGTAGCATCTATTATATTTACAGAAAATTAATCACGTGTAAGCCACGCAGATAATGATAAACACGTGCTTAGTTTCGTATTTAAAGTGGATTAAAGTCTGATTTTAAACAATAAACTGAACTTCTCTGATTTCAGATGCTATAAAACAAAAAAATTAATCGAAGATGTTATTCAGTGATGACGAGAAAACCCACTCGTAGAGAAATATATATGTAGAAACGGCTGATTTCGGTTGAGAATTTTTTTATGTGGAGGAGCGAACAATGTTTCGACCTTCTTCGGTGATCGTGAATCTGACCAGCCGAAGACGTTATTGCTTTATATACTTACACAGATGTTAAACAATTATACCATTGAGTAGATATATACATACAAGAAAGATCGATAGAAAAGGATTGGAGAGTTGAATAACTGGATGGATAGACAAACTTGTACAATGTCGAGAGATAAATCCATAATCACTTGAGGCGTCTTACTTCCACTTGAAGCAACTTTAGGAACTCCAGGACCTTTAAGATGCTTTTTTTGTTTTTGGTGTCAAAAGCTTTCTTATTTTTAGTTTATTTTCTGATGCTTCAGTGTGAAATTTCATGAAATATAATATATTTTAAATTTATGATTAATGATATATTTTTGTTATATAGGTATAATCTTTTGTTTCTGTTGATGTACTACTTAAAACTACATTACCATGACAACAGTATAAAAAATATATTTAATTATAACATATATCGCTGAAAAGGTTATACAATAACATAACAGATGGCGTTGTAAATTAGTTTTGTACTGAGAAATATTTGTTTGTTTAGAATTAAGCACAAAGCTACTCAATGGGCTATCTGTGCTCTGCACACCACGGGTATCGAAACCCGGTTTTTAGTGTGTAAGTCCGCAGACATACCACTGTGCCACTGGGGAGCACTGAGAAATAATAAAACAAACAAAATATTATTAATGACTAACATACCTCATACAACATACTAGAATTCGTGTGTCAAAATTATTATTTAGACATTCATAGTGAAAAAAAAAAGGTCCATGGCTGCCATTTGCTCAAATACTTACCAAGATCTTCTCTAGGGTCAGTAAATTTACCTTACAATCATTACTGTCTATTATTATTTATTTTTGGGTAACGCATGTTCATGCCTGCCGTGTACAGTGCAGGGGAAAAGGATAATACGCTTACGTAGTTTGTCTTTGAATTGTTTAACAAGGTTAAGAAGCAAAATATTTGGATGATATTTGGGATGGAAAGATTGTTATACGAGGACAGGACAAGATGTGTAATATTGAAGAGAACTGATTGAGGTGTTTCAGTATATTGATTGATATTGTTTGGAATGGTAAGACTAAAAATACACAAATATTTGACAGTGAAGAAAAAATCTTTAGCTAAGAAAACTTTATTTTTATAACAGGATGGCAGGTATATAAACTAAATTGTTTTCAGATTGGTGGTGTATTTATTTTAGGGGAGATTAAGAAAAGGCTTCTAAATATTTTAATGTTAAAAGCTAGCACAGAGAGCTTTGTATTTATAATAAAATCTAGTTTAATGAACTGAAAAATCCATTTTTGTCCTTATATTATAGCGTATATATAATATAAAAATCTCCTTCAATATGCACTGAAATACTGTTAAGCAAATCTATTTATAATGGTGTCTCTGGCACTCTAGTTTTGCTTGCTTAAATATGAATATTTGATTGAATCTTAAATTGAAGATTTTCAAATATGCTTGCCCTTTCAGCCGTGGAGGCGTTATAATGTGACGGTCAATCCCACTATTCGTTGGTAAAAGAGTAGCCCAAGAGTTGGCGGTGGGTGGTGATGACTTTCTGCCTTCCCTCTCGTCTTACACTGCTAAATTAGGGACGGCTAGCACAGATAGCCCTCAAGTAGCTTTGTGCGAAATTCCAAACAAACAAACAAAATCCTCCTTATCAGTTACCTTCAAGTTTTATTATCACTTTTCTTTGTTAGTTTTATTGTTAGCGTTTGTTGTTAATTTTGCTCTGACTTCCTTGTTTATTGTTTAAGAATATGTTCATAATATCTACCGATTTGAATAACACATTCTTAAAATACAGAAGATAATGTGCAGTGTCGAGTAATTCCACATGCAAGTTTTGGTACATTAAGCTGCATGCTTAACACTTAATAATTGAAGACCTACAAACGTTTTAAAAGAAAAATATTCTTATATCGTAGTTAATAATGAAGTAGAGATAAAGAAATTATTTTAATAGGGGTGTTAGTGTTTTACAAGGAAGCAGAATATACTTTATTGTTAGACAGTTCAGGACAGTAAAGGGCTCTGATCTGTTTTGAGTAACATTATCACCTACTGTAATTACTTAAGAGAACTCTTAGAAGCTAAAAAAAAGAACAAAAAACGAAAAACAAAAGTATTGCGATGGAAATGGTGGATATTTTCCTGTTGTTTAGAGTGTAATGAGCAAAGATATGAGCTGGCAAAAACTTACAAGCTGAAAGTTTACAAACCGCCAGTTACACCATCGTGAAATGAGCAATTGTTTTCATGAGAAAAATGATTGAAGCAGTGGAATCATAGTACGTCTTCAAAGTCCCCAGTGTAACTACATTGGACGTTTGCGTATTTAGTCTTTTTAAAATTGTTATTAGGATTTCATATACAGTGGAGAGCCTATGTAAAATATGGTAAGTGTGAGTGGTCATAGACTGACCTAATTAGCGTCTAATAATAGTGGTAACGAAACTCAGTACGATCAGCGATAAAATAGTTTCAAGAACAACAGTGGAATTCCAACACTGATCTGCTGTTATTAAGATTAATCTCAATTATTTTGCACATAGGCGTACAAAGAGGGAGAACTGGGTAACAGCCCCCCAACTTACAATACATACAGCCAATAGGGCCAACATAACGCCCTTACAGATGAAAGGGCAAAGATGTTTGGTGGGCGAGGATTCAAACCAATGACCGGCAGATTGCGAATCGATCTCCCTCACCACCTAACTGTGCCAAACCTACGTAATAAATACAAGTATATAAATGAAAAGTATAAATATAAGTTGAGACAAGTTCAATTCTGTATGCAATCTAGTGGAGGTATGGTAACGCAGTCCATCTATGTAAAACATATACAAGCCTCTCAATGGCACAGCGGAAGTCTGCGGATTATCTTAAGAACAGTTTCGATAATCGTGGTGGGCTTTGTGCTTAATTCCAAACAATCAATCAAATTACACACATAACACATCTAGTTAGACCATCTGCATATGGAGTCTATGTAATAGAAAATTATACAGTTGATAAGATTAAAATAGCAGCAGGTTGTTTCACTTAGAAAGCGAACACAGAATGTAATTGTGATGAAAACTTCTCAGTACTAATGACTGTAGAATTAGTGCTATGCTCGATATATTACATTCATTTTAAGATTTTCATTTTTGTTACTATAAACTTGATAACATTACGTCTTGTGGTTCACTCTATTGTTGTTGCTGTTTTGAATTAAGCACAAAGCTACACAATGGGCTATCTGTGCTCTGCCCACCACGGGTATCGAAACCCGGATTTTAGCGTGCCAGTCCGCAGACATACCGCTGAGCCACTGGGGGGCGGTTCACTCTAAAACTATATATGCGTGCATTGTGGTGCCATTTTTGTCTCTGCCTACGTGCTTTCTGCTTCGTGAAATGTCACGACAGCATAAGAAATTCCGCGTCTCATGGTGATCTAGTTACGTGTCGCAAGTGCGTGATTTTGAATGTGGAAGTATTTATATCGTATACACAAAAAAATAACCCCAATATATATTATAGATGATAAGTTTTTTTTCAGAACATGAGGTATACGTAAGATATAAAAAATTAACAATTACAGCCAAGTTTAACGCTTGAAGAAATAGAACTCAAGACATGATTATTTCCCAACAATAGAACAATTGGGTACGTTGCATAGTAAGATGATCAGTTTGGTAACCACTAATTTCAGCCACAGCAGAGCATGAAAACATACACACAACATGAGGCCCAGCATGGCCAGGTGATTAAACACTCGACTCGTAATCTGAGGGTCGCGGGTTTGAATCCCTGTCACACCAGACATGCTCACCCTTTCAGCCGTGGGGGCGTTATAATGTACGGTCAATCCGACTATTCGGATGAAAGAGTAGCCTAAGAGTTGGCGGTGGGTGATTATGATTAGTTGTCTTTCCTTTAGTCTTATACTGCTAAATTAGGAACGGCTAGCACAAACAGCTCTCGAGCTTTGCTCGAATTTCAAAAGCAAACAAAAAACAAATTTATTTCATTGTTCAATAAAATGCAGTTTTCGTGTTACGAGTTTAACAGCGTACTGCTGTTCTGACAACATCATTTGTTAGAAAGTGTTGTCCACTGAGTCTGACGTAGAGAGGACTATAAAAATATAAGGTAAATGAAAAATATGAAAGCCCTAAAAGGCAGGTCAAGAAGCAGACTAGAAAGGAATGAACTATTCATCCATATTTCTTAATTTGATTAGTTCCTGGAATGGTCACTTTTCAGGAAAAAAAGATCTTCTATTATAATGTTTGGAGTATTGTTGCGCCAGCATTCTTCGTCAGTGCTGCTGTATGGTATGTTCTGTACAGTTTTTCCACATTTCTTTGTGAATTACAGCGCATTGTTCACAGCCATTATTATTCGCTGTTATACAAAGTACGGGTACAATAATATTAATAACACAAATCTAAACACTGAAGATAATTAAATTAGTATAAGAATACTAAATATAAATATCGTACTATAACCAAAAATAAAGATAAAATAAAATAAAATTGATACTAAAAATCAGTACTTAAGAGCACGATAAAATATCAGTGAATGTATTTTGTGATGTAGCAAAATAAATATAACAACGCACATAAAACTGTTAATCAAATGAAATATTTCTGGTTTAAGACTTTTAGGACTGATAACAAAGCAAATCAAAGAATGTTTCTTACTCGAAAAGTCGTCCAATTGTAATGTGGAATGATAATTTGTAGGGTTTGGTGAATTCCTTTACTGATGTAAAATACTTTAGACATTTAAACAAGGAACTATATCGTTACCATTAATTATCCCATGGACAATGAATTAGTTATGACATTTTCCCTCGTCAAATAAGTATGTAATTTCACTGTAGAAAGACTAAAGACTTATAGGCCTAATTCTAAACAGTAATGATGAGCTTGGCATTTGACAAACCTAACTTCATGCGGATAAATAACAAATCGACTTGTATTGTTGCTTTTTCTTAAATACAGAGCTCCATAACGAGCTGTCTACGTTCTCTTCATTTTGAGGATCGACTCTAGGATTTTCCGTAAACCTACTTTAACAGACCAGGGTACCAAGATAATAGATTAGTTCTCTTCGTTATTCACTATTCCTTGCTCTCCTTCACCGAAATAGTTTAGTGCTTTTTGAAAAAAAAAAGTGTAGTCTGTCATTAAATGATGATATAATAATCTACACTTTCGAAACCGTTTGTAATTAATATTTTTAAATATAAAACAAACATATTTTCGGCCATGAGGACTAATGTACTAATTGTATATTTTTACAATGGGTTACAAGTAGTTAGTTCCACAACATTTTATTGTGAACACTAAAAATCATATGTCAAACTACAGTATTACTTTATGTCATAATCTTGAATAGTGAGAAACTTTACTAAATATATCGATTTAATGTACTACTATTTTGTTCTACCTTGATCAAAAAACCAAATATATTTGCATCACAACTGGATTATGACTCACACCCTCTAAGAAAAACAATACTGAAGTATAAATAAGAAAGGAAGAATCATGTTGAATGAGCAATGGACTTCTTTTATCACCAAAACTTGGTAGATAAAATACAGGCTTAATTTGTTTTCCACACTAACTTCGTACTGACATTTAATTTTCTCAGCGCAAATGATATTTTTTATAACTTTCCACTTTTGGTATATATGATTAGAATAAGTTTAACAGTCAAGCTTTGTAATTCTCTTTTACTCTTTTACACTATTGTTACAGTGTTAATTTGTTTATTCTTCAGTGAGTGGATTTCTGTATTTATTTTATCCTTTGTTACTGATTTAAAAACATTTCATGATAAAGGAAAGTAAGTAACAGGTACAATCTATACGGTAGTATTTACCAAAAGTTTAGGTATGCATTTCAATATGGAAAAATAACCCTTATTGTTCAAATGAGTATTGCCTTGGAATTTGATATGTTAGTCTGAGTCAAACAGATGCCATCAACTTGCAGACATATCTTTGTAACTTATTTGAATTTTTTGTGTGTA
The DNA here is from genome assembly GCA_011833715.1 of Carcinoscorpius rotundicauda. Classification (NCBI taxonomy): domain Eukaryota; kingdom Metazoa; phylum Arthropoda; class Merostomata; order Xiphosura; family Limulidae; genus Carcinoscorpius; species Carcinoscorpius rotundicauda. The sequence continues at coordinate 126,027,403 of CM022391.1, read as the reverse complement.
ACAGTTGTTGTTTAGTTGTTTGTTGTTTAGAATTAAGCACAAAGCTGCACAATGGGCTATCTGTGCTCTGCCCACCACGGGTATCGAAACCCGGATTTTAGCATGTAAATCCGCAGACATACCGCTGAGCCACTGGGGGGCATACAGACTTGTATGTTTTACTGAAAGCTTGGTATATTTCTTGTAGATACTTCTGATAGGTTTGGAATTTTAGTAAATATTCTTTTTTCAAAATGGGGTCAGTCAAATGGATCAATTCCATAAATTTTGAGTTAAATATGTTTGTTTACAAATCATGGAAACTTTTGTGTGTGAGAAGACAAATAAGTTTTTTTGTTTAGAATGTACATTAGCAGTGATAAAATACTCTAGTGGTTCAAATGTAAATCAAATCCTTAAGTACTGAATATTATTATGAAATGTATTATATTCAAGTAATACAAATAAATAAAAGAATTTTTAAGTTATATAGAAACAAAATATACATAAATTAATTACAACCAAGAATACTGTTAGCACAAATATTGCTACCTATATTGACCTTCTTCTTAACATACTATAAATTGTTGTTCTTTTTTACATACACGTCTCTTTTTCTATATATTTTGGAGTTAAAACAATAGGTATTTCATTTTCATATTTATGATTGGCCTACCAGCACTATTTCTTGATTTTAACTTGCACTCAATGTTTTATTATTAAATGCTATGTAACAATACTGGTATTGTTTTTATATAAGTAGGGTGGAATATAACTTTTTCAACTAGTGAGTTGCTGATGTATTATTTATATTTCGTGAATAAAAATGAAATAAGTGCCAGGTTTGTCTCATTTTTATTGAAAATCAAATTTACATATTTTGATAGTCATAATTTTTCTTTCAGTAAATTGTGAAAATTGTAGAAGATGAACCTAAGAGCAAATTGGGAAAAGTTTCACTTAGTGTTCAAGAAGCAGCTGCAACTCATTGTACATAGATGTTTTTGCATCCTTTCAAGTGATAACTATACACTGGATCTGACTGAGACTGCCTTAACTTCTGCAAGGATGTAATGACATGAGTAAATTTCAATTCTCCAGCTGAATAGTTCCTGTTGAATTTTACTAATGTTAGATGAATTTCAAAATTATCCATACCATCTCAATGTACTTATAAGTTTGAGCTATATAAAATATTTAATTGCAATAAATATACTGAAGTTTCAGCTGTACAAGTTATCAGAACAATAATATGTTAACTTCACTTAACTAGTGACTTCAGTACTTTTGTAGTTTAAGCAGTTTGAATTTGTTTCTGTGCATTTAATTTAAAATGAAGTAACTGCGAAAATAATTAAATTTTAATGGATTATACATGGGAATAAATCATGAAAATTTAACAGACCCATAACTTAGTTTTTAGAACAAGTATTAACTATCTGGTCTGTTCTGTTGGGCTATAAAGCTCTCTCATGATCTGCAGAGACCCCAGTATACTAGAAATTCTTCCATTATCTCTAGATATATTTATATCTTACATGAAGAGGGTATTATACCCATAAAGAAATATTACTTAGACACCATGATTCCTGAGCACATGCCCCACATTTAGCCTTTCTAACTTGGGAGGGTCAAATAAATCAATAAGAGGACTAGAAATGCAAAATTCACTGCCAGATTTAGGCTCAAAACCCCTTAAAAATCTATTGCTGATTTAACCTTGTGGTGCATTTTACCTCCTCTTAGAAATGGAGGGTGGGGACTATACTATATAGAAAAGCACCTGACTAGAGTCCTCCTGAATTTCAGTCAAACATTTTGTCTTGCTGTCTTCAGAACTGTAGGAGAAGTTTGTGGACAAATGAACAAGTTCACAAACACATATTATAAATTAATATAGGATACATTTCTACAAATGTGTCTGGGGATTTTTTTACATAGCTTTAGAATGACAAAACTTCTTGAAATTGTTTTAATTTTGTAGTTGAGAGACCATTAAAGGGGTTTTGTGCACCTGTGTTTTCTTTTCCCTCAGTATTTTATATTCTGGAAATGTTGTTATTTCAGACTTATGTGAGCTTCAAAAAGAAGAAAATGACTTTTTTTAGATTCTCAAAGATTTATGCATGACTAACTCCAAAGTCAAGTAAAATTTCTCTGTGTATTTCAGAGCCAGATAGAAAAGTATTCAGTTACTGAAAAGTATATTTTAAATTCAGCACAAGATATTTTACTGTGATTATTTGTCTTTTGGTAAATAATTTTATTTGTGTAAATAAGATATTGTTTTTTTCTATTATCAAGTTAGTAATTCCATAGAAAATCATTTTTAATCTATAGTTACTGCTGCCATACATAACTTACCCTTTGTCCAATTGCAACTTAGGATACAAGGTTCGTAAATTTCTGAAAAGAAAGGTAGAGATTGCTACAAAAATTTCTGAAGAGTTTTTGTTTTTGCTTTGGATATCAATATCAAGTAACTGTTTCCTTCTTCGTAATTTTCATTACTTGAGATCTTTGTTTCAAGATGTTAAGTAAGTTTGGCCATCAGGTATGTTTATTGAATAGTCAAACCCAAAGTCAGATATCAGAATTCATTTGTGTCATAAAATATTACTATTTTCTGAAATAACTGCCAGGAAAAAGACCTTTAAAACTTTATTGTATGTGTATAGTTCTACTCTTGTTCCATTTCTTCTGTGCATGTCATGAGGTTTTAATGCATTACATTTTAAATTTGATTTAACTACTTTCTCATTATAGTATACAAAAAACTTTACCATAGAAACATAGGTAATAATCCAAATCTTAATATAATAGCACATGAGATTTAAGTTCTTAACTTTATAAGGCAGTATTAAAAGAGATCATGCACTTCCTCTAGTATGATAATTGTGACATTTTTCCTCTATACATCCCTTTTCTCTAAATTATATACCACCCTTCCAAGAAGTAATAAATTTTAAATAAATTGCTTGTCATAATGCTATCATTGTTCGGACACAGAATAATTTTATAGCCTTCAATTTTATTTAGTTACAGTTCTACAAAAGAGAAAATCATACCCCACCTTCACACTGATAGATTGTTTTATGAAATATTTTTACTAAAGATTTATTTGTGAAAAGAGTGTTTCTTTACTAGTCTGAGTGCAAAATATTTCATGTTATGATTAAGAAAACTATTCTTTATTCCAAAAGTCTCAAATTTTATACATGTTATCTCTTAAACCTCTTAAATACATTCAAACATTTCTTATTAGTAAGACTATATTTTATGTTATTTTTTCTACTTTAATTATGTGAGATTTGTCACTTGACCAACCTTTTAACCATTATAAAAGATTAGGAAATAAATTTAAATTATGCTTTTTTTCAAGTTAGAATGACTAAATATTATAGCATGACAATGCAAATGTTTGGTGTATGCAGCTAAAGCCTCATAATGCTATATATTTTTATATGTATATATATATATGTATGTGTGTGTGTGTGTGTACATATTATTTTTTATTATACTGACCTTCAAATCATGCTTAGCTAACATTACATGACTTGTATTGATGGGGTGCATGTGCACTCATGGTATGAATGCATTAATATGAAACAGATCTTTTGTCTTCCCTGTCTTGGCTGCATTTTAGTATACTAGTATTTTGTAATATACGGTCACATGTTAGTTATTTCATGTGTATATAGACTATTACTATTTAGAAATAAATTATTGAACTTCTTTTTCTTAAAATATAGAACAATAAATTTAGAATCAAAGCAAAGAATTATCTCTTCTTGCTATGACCTTTGAACTTGGTTGCTGATCCTTTTGAATTTTTGAACATGGAACATATCAAAAATGATTCTTCTGTTTTATATGTACAGTTGAATGACAAGAAAATCATAAATAACTATACTGATATCATGAAATTTATTAAGCTTAGTAACTAAGATGTACTAAGAATGTGGTAGCCTTTTCACAGATTAAAATAGCTGATAGAATCTCTAAGGGGACATTCTAAGCTGATGATTGGTTATTCACATGTGGTATATAATAGTAAGAGTATATGAAGGAACATTTCAAAAGTAAAAAAATGGGGCCACCATGTTTAATTCAATTCTCAAGCCATATCTCAGCCAAATAAAAAAAGGTACAAAGTTCTAATCTTATATTCTAGCTTGTTAATACTAGTAATTTGAGTTTCTAATTCATACAATACTAAAGACTTATTATTTTTACATAACAAACATCTTATTTTAAACACTGCTGCATTCATCATACCACATTATTTCCTAAAATCTGTGTTTAGATGTGCTATTTTAATATTTACTTTTAAATTAAGAAATTAACTTGTATATAACATTATATTTTAAATTATAATTTACAGTTTGATTTCAAACTTATTGATGTAAATTCACAATAGTTTAATAAAAGTTTGAATGCAAGTCAACAAATGTGATGACATGACCTTTGACCCATGATCCATCATAAAAGAGTTGATTTCACCAAGTCCATAACAAGAGAGTCAATGGTTGAAATTCCATCATGTACAAAATCTATATTAGTGACCATGAATCATACCAGCAACATACATTTTTTTTCTTAGGCCTCAGGAGTGGGCAACCCAACAATGGATCTTTCTGCTTTTATATGTGGAGAGATTGAATGTTACATGAGTAAAACTTAGTTCAGAGACATCCCAACAATAAATTTGTTGGTTTTTATCCATTGGAAGGTTGAACATTACATGGGTCATTCTTTATCAACAAACATTTCTCATGCTCATCCTGAGTTGGCTGAAGCTGTATGGCATAACAATAACTTTTACCATTTTTTTTTTCTTGCAACATCCAGAGTTTGCCATTCCTTCCCATTCACAGCTTGATGAATAACTTAAGTCTAATTTGGCCTGTATATATCTTATGATGTTTTATCATTTCCCTTATTTCTTGTTCATCTTCCTCTAATATTTAGGCACATGTTAATCAGTTTGTCTTGCAATTAAGTGAGGTCAGCATGCTATACCCCTGAAAACTTCTGATTAGTTTGCCCTTTCCTAATATCAAGTAGATTATTACTTTTTATATTCACAGTTGTTAAGTTTCTTTTTACATATTTGGAGGGCACTTTATATCAAATATTCATCTTACTATTGTACTACATTCTCACTTAAATCTTACTCTAACCAACCTTTTACAGTTACCTTCTTCCATATATTCTGTGGAAATTTCTTCAAATATCCTTACCCTTCTTTCTTCCACTTTAGTCTGGCATCACATCTGTGGTTTCTTTTTTGTTAGGGCCTTTTGGATCAGTAAACAGGTTTGGCTCAGGTCAGTTTCCCTTTCAACATGCCTTGGACCTTTACATCTGGCATCTTTTCTAAAATATTACATATTTGGTACAGTTCCTGAAACTATAGAGCCTTGGGTGACATTGGATTACCAACACTTCACCCTTATTTTGCCGTGAGTAAATAACTCAGTATTGTTTTCTTTTAAAATAAGGTTTTATGGTCAACCATTGTGATGTTTCCTATGATGATGTTCTTCTGGACTTTCCACTGTATTGTGACCCTCCTTCCTCAAGTGGAGTATTAGAGTCCTTACTGCTTTCTAGTTTCATGCTGCTGATGTGGTTGAAAGTAAAGGTACCCTCCTGAATGGGTTACATGAAAGAATATTCAGTTAAGAATATGGTAGTGGTGTTCTGCTGGTGCAGATAAGATATGGCCTCTAGAGGAGTTGAACTGTGAACTTGCTAGGTGATGTGGCCTCCAAGAATCATTTACACAATATTGAAGTCAAGCTCCCACCTTACTTAGTCATATGACCTCCTGATACCATTTACACATCCATTAAAGTTGAGCCATAACAGTATTGGTTGACATGCCTCACTGATAGCATTTACACAACTATAGGATTTGAGCCATCACCTTGTTGGTTGATATGACCTCCTGATAACATTTACATTAACATTGAAGCCAAGCCATCAAAATTGCAGTCCACTTCTGCTGTTGGGAGCTATCATCTTACCTATATGTGGATGTTGGTATTCCTCAAGGAGGTTTTGTATTAGAGTGAGCCAGATTTCCTCTCTTACTCTCTCAGTTAGTCCATCTTTAGTGTGGGTCACGGCAGTGATACGTGGGATGTCTATGGTTCTATCTATGACTGTCTCTCATTCTCTTCTTATGGAGATGTTATTGCCTTTTGATTACTAACTGTAAGGGCAAATTACTAAGTACAATTAAATGGTCAGAAATTATTTAAAAAAAAAAATTAAATACAATGAAATAGTTGACAAATGCCATTAAAAATTATTGAAAACAATGATATGGTTAAAATTACTGTGAGGGAAAAGAATGGAGTACAATGAAATATTTTGTTACTGAAAAGAGAAGTAATTATGTAGGTTTATGACCACTTAATGTTTTCCAGTACAGTTGGTTTAACCACCTATTTATGTTTTCAAGACTTTTGCTACTTTTCTTAAGAGAATAATGTTGATACTGTGGATTCAGATTAACAAAGTAGACTAGTAAAGTGTGTCTTTAACTCTTTTAACCTGTACATTTTTTGCTCATTTTGACAGAATTATTTCCATGATTTTCCATTAGTTATCACCATATCTTATAAAATTTTAGTTTTTGTAATTTTGGGGGTAATAGCATGGTTTATATTAGTTTTCAGACAAAGAGATATAAATGTTAATGGATGCTGTCACTGCCTGATGGGTAAATTAGAATTTTTAGGTGGATTCTTATGGCACCCACTTGGGTTTAAAGAGTTAAGAATTTGAATTGCTCAGTAACAAGAATCCTCATCTGAACCAAGAGAGAGGGAGAGTTATGATGTTTGTCATAACTGTTGAAGTTATGATGACCAACTTAATATGTGCAGGATTAAAAAGTTCCTTGCAACAGTTTGATAGAGATATTTTGCAGCAACTCAGAGTAGGACATCTCATTAAATTTTAGTTTTTTACTTTTGTGTTATTTAATGAATGCAAGTATGTCTAAGGAAAACCATGGAAAATCAGGTAATATCAGCATCTTCAAAAATAACACCTTTCTTTATCGTGGAAAAATTGGAAATTACTAAATTTATTGTGAGGAAAGGTGTACTGATGTTGTGGTTATGGGAATCAGACTGCCATAAGAAACCAGAAGAGTTTTGATTAGATTTTGAAATAATATTACAAGTGTTACTAATTTCCTTTATGTTTCATAACAAGAATAAACTGTGAAAGAAGTTTAGATATAAAAACAGTTATTATTTAATTTAAAAGTGAAATTATAATGGACATTTGTAAAGTAAAATAATGAAATACTGATAGCAGAGGACTGTGGGAAAGCTGCAGCAATTAAATTCATTACAGCATGTCTGAACATTACTGTTTTCCATGAAATGAACCCATTAGGAAGATAAATCTACCAAATTGAATGTTATTCATCAATGAGCAAAATGCATAGGAAAAACTTAATATGTTGAATTTGACAGACAGATATCTCTTAGTGATACCATGAGACAGAAAAATAAACTTCCAAAAGTTCTTTAAATATGGACTATCAAATCACTCACCAACTATAACTAACTTTGATGGTTTCTAACCAAAAGTAAACAAAGTCTAGATACTCAAAGATCTCTAAGACATCAGTGACTCTTTGCTAGATTGCAAGACATTCATGGAAAATCATGGCAGAGAGAAACACAACAAAACTACCTTCATCAATGATATGGTATATTTTCGTAAGTTAACATTAAGAACTGACATTCACACACTTGCATATTTGCTATATGGACTAACATAATCTGTACAATGTGCATTTAATGAAAGTAACTCTTTACATACATCAGATTGGTGTGGCAATGAAATATTGATTAAAAGAACTAAAAGGAAAAGATGAAGGCATATTGAAAGAGGGTGAGAAAGAAAAACTGAATCAAGAGAGATCAACTACTCCTAGAAATATATTAGCATACCTTTCAGATACCCCAGATGAGGAAAACTTCAATAACTTTGATTTTGATTAATGGTATAAAACTATGACAAATATAACTTCATCAGCACAAGCTGTAGTTCCATAACTAGGGCTTGATAAGCACAAAGTTACACAATGGGCTATCTGTGCTCTGCCCACCACAGCTTTCAAATTGTGGTTTCTAGTGTTGTAACTCTGCAGACATACTGCTTTGCCATTGGAGGAGAAGTACAAATACCATGCAAACATGTGATTGATGTGCCAGACTTGTTCTCTATGCAAAAAGCCAATATTAGAATCTTTCTGCACGTCCATGATGTCACAATGGATGCTGTAAATGGACTCCACACAAATGTGTTTTAGTTTTTGGAACCTTCTTGTTGAATGATCTTGGCATTAAGGTATGTTTCAAAACAGGAGAAAAACAAAAGATCTTATGCATACTACTGCTTGTACTATCAGATAAACTTGGCAACTTATTAATGAAGTTTAATGCTCTTAATCTTAACAATTGTGATAGCACAAGCAGTTTCAAGGGTAAAAGGAAAAAGAAAAACCTGCATACACTAAAAGCAAATGAGGAAGAGCTACTGAGATTCCAAGACCTTGGCAATTCTTTCGAGATTACAAATGACATTACTGATGAATGTGTAAAATCTCTTTGTTGACTCATCTATCCAACCAGAAAGATATCATACATCAACTTTCTCCTGCATAAATTGTTTTGTTAGTAATCCAAACAGAATTATAGTTTATTGTAATGTATGAATAACTTAGATTAACAAAAAAAGCATAATAAACATCCAATATGCTGTCTGTGAAATGGCACTCCAGGCAGACAACATGTGTATGAGAATGGACACAAACAGGAAAGTTGTTTGAACTTAAACTAATGACACAAGCTTACTTTACACCAGTGTGTAAAGTCAAGATGCACATCCATACAGTGTAAATATATTAAGATGTAAATGAGATGCATGCAAGCCTATGTATGCTAGGGTGATCCAAAAATATGTGATAATGGAAACATAACCAACACTTACAGTGATACACATCAAGAATTGGAATCCAACGAGGACACTAATAATGACGATACCTATATATTATAATTCTAAAGTGTTTTTTCAAATGTCTTGTTGGTGGAATAAGAAAAATTACACTTAATTCAAAAGAAACAAACATGGGTTGCATCACCATTTGCCAATTTTTATCAAAAATTTTAATGGACCATTGATTCTTATTTCGTGTGGATTCAACATTTTGCCATTTTTCCCACACTAACTTAGAGTCCCTCAAAGCTATGTCTATGTCTTGAGTGTCACACTTTTCATTATAAATATTAATGGTATTACTGGACAACTCCCCCCTAAATTTACAAACAGATTCTATATTGACGACTTCAACATTTCATGCATAAGGTTTATTGAGTGGCAACTACAGACTGCCTTCAATCGTTTACTGAAGTGAACCACACAAACAATTTTATATTTTCTCTCTCTAAAACCATCTGCATGCACTTTTGCCACAAATGGGGTGTTCATCCCTATCTTGAGCTCCATCTCAGTTAAAATGTGCTTCCTGTGGTTCCCGAGACATTCTTCATGGAGCTTATACCTGACTGTAAGCAGAATTTTATCCCACACATCAAGCAGCTATGTGTCAAGTGTGCAAAGGCACTAAACATCCTCTGTGCCATCTCTTCCACCTCTTGGGAAGTTGATCGATGTTTCTAGCTCAAGATATATTGTACCCTCACTTGATAAAAACTGGACTACGGGTCTATAGCTCTGTCAGAACCTCGGCCTGGAATATGTTGGACCCCGTTCTCCTCCCGAGGCTTCGGTTCTGCACCATTTGTAGCTGTCTTTACTGTATGCTTCAAAACTCCGATCCTTGCCACAGCATGCCACCTAATTTTGTGTTTTCCTTCCCCTGTGGGCCATTCTTTTTCATAATATACATTCCGCCATTGTTCCTTTTGGCCTTTGTATTCGGCCTGATTGGCTGAGTTGGACCTGTCTCACCAGGTCAACCCATCCCATCATGGTTTATTAACGTTCCCTAGTGTGACTTTTCTTTTGAGTCATAAAACGCCAAATAACAACAACAAAAAGAAACAAACATATAACACTAAAAATATAAACCTCACTTCTAGACAAAAATGTGTCGAACAAAAATAGGAATAGAATTAAAATTAGTATCCAAACCCGAAAATAATGATTTATATACATGCATGTGAATGTTAAAATGTTCAGTTATTCACACATATTTGTAGATTATTTCATCATTTGTATACAAAAACTGACAACCATATATCAATCAAAATGGTTCAGTCGAAAATTTGAAGGCTTATAACGCTAAAAGCCTGTGTTTCATATAAGTGGTGGGCACAGCACATACAGCCTATCCCGTAGTTTTGCGCTTATCAAAAATAATACAATCACATGACTTGTTAGTTTACCTTTAAAAGCGTATAAATGCACAGACAAACGGATATCTTTGAGCATGTAAGTAGATATCTGTCCAACAGGTACGCTGTATGAAAAGTTCGTGTAAGTTGCACACATTCTAACATACAAATTAAAAATGAATTATACATGGGTTGAGATATTGTGTGTTTGTATATGAGTGTGTAAAAGTGTTATTATCTGGATTTTCTCCGGATGTTCTCATTAATTTTGTCAGTTTAATTAGAACACACATACCTTTTATCCTGCTACCAGCCTCAATTCTGGAATCACTGTCTAGTAGGTTAATTCCGGTAATGTTTCCAAAATATTAAATAACTTTGAAATGTCCTCGGTAAAACTCGGTAAAAAATAATCTACAGTGAAACTTTAGAGTAAATATATCACGAAATTAAAATTGTAGTAATCTGAAAGTAAGTGGTGGTTTTACTTGGGAAGACACTTTATTCATGTCATATTTTGTCATTTTGACAAAAGGCGTTGACATCATAAGAGCGGCAGCTGAGTGGTTACTGTGAGAGAACAATATAAAAAAAATATATAATTTTAATATTTTTGGTGAACCACATCACGTATAACCAATTGGGAAACTTTGTACTAAACAACAACCAAAATCTATAATTTAAATCAGTGTGGCACAAACGTACATATTGAGGAGCAGTTTGATGTATCATTAAAGTTATCAACACATAATTATGTAAAAAGTTAAATAAAAATGACTGTTATAAAAAAGATGAGAAAGCAATTCTGAAATTAGAGCCAAAGAAATGTTTTTTTTTACAAAGTAAGTACGACAAAAACACTTTAAAACATCTGTGTTGTCCGAGAGATAAACATGTAATTGTTTGAAACTGGTCTGCACTTATGTAAAAATCTTATAAAATCATGGAGAGCATAAAATCCTATGTCTTGAAACTATGGAAATTGATCTATTAACGATAGTTTGCAACTACTTATCATGAGCATTGATTCTACATACTCATTGTGTTACTAGAGCAACTTGTTTTCATTGTGTCTCAACATAAGATTACGTCATCAGTAAAACATTTTTTTAAATATTATACAGTAGCTAAACTTACACTTTCACTAGCGAGACTTTATGCTATAACTTGAGAAAATATTTCGGTTACATATGATACTTTATAGTTTTATCTTGTAAGAGTTTTACAAAATCGGATACTGTACTTTCACATATGATCAATGTCTAAATTTAATTATATTAAAATAATTATTTTAACAACAGTCTCTAGGATTTTAATAAATGTGCTGTGACAGTGTAGGTATACTTCCATGTATGGTGACGTCATCAATCTCTAAACTTAAAGTAATTGTAATTGTGTATTTTAATATATGTATTAATACAGTTTGTTACAACTAAAATATTAAATGAATGTGTCGCTGTTTATAATCCAGTTTCTTTAGAACATCACAGATGAATTAAACTTGTATAGTGTCTTATGCTGTTAGATGTTTCACTGTTAAATCCACCTCTAATATTCAGTGGGTACACAAATCTTGTGAAAGTATGCAATACATTTCTAAACTGTAAATAGCTTTTTTACATATATTGTCGTATAGGATATGGCTTGGCATGGCCTAGCGTGTTAAGGCGTGCGCTTCGTAACCTGAGGGTCGCGGATTCGCGCCCTAGTCGCACCAAACATGTTCGCCCTCCCAGCCGTGGGGGCGTTATAATATGATGGTCAATCCCACTATTCGTTGGTAAAAGAGTAGCCCAAGAGTTGGCGGTTGGTGGTGATGACTAGCTGCTTTACCTCTAGTCTTACACTGCTAAATTAGGGACAGCTAGTGCAGATAGACCTCGAGTAGCTTTGCGCGAAATTCAAAAACAAACCGATAGGACACTTGCTGTTTCGCTATCACTAGTAAAACTTACATATTGTTCGAATATGACGGTTTATTATCAAGAATAATTCGCTTTTATCGTCCTACTATTAAAACACAATAATAAACGACTTACTGTTTAATTTCACTAGTAAATGAAGTACCAAATTATTTACAGTTTTGAGAATGGCCATATGTACAGTCTGGACGTATAGACAGTAATTCACCAGTACACAAAACTACTGTGGAAATATCGATATCGTTATCACATACGCTTCAAACAGCCTTTAACTAAGAAGAGAAAGGTGGTTAAAGTCTTACGAATTTGATATTCAGGGACACTGACCAGCTTAGTTAAGAAAATTTATAGGAAAGGTCGTTAAATTTAGAAAAATCATTAGACCTTTAGTGTTAGCTAAACCTTGGATGTTATAATATTGAACATTGCCACGTCTTCACTGATGTATATAAAACACTTGAAGGCAAAGATGACTTTGTGTTCATATAACCTGAATAATACTTTCAGTATCATAAATTTAAATGCAGACAAGTACCTGAAATTATAAAACAAGTGATTATTTTAAAGTATTTTGTTAACATGAATTATAGAAATCAGTTTGTATCCTAACCTAATGTGCTTTCTTTAAAAATATCAGTTACTATAATCATCACATGTATCAGTGGTTCCCAAGCAGGGGTGAGAGATAACATTTGTTTTGGCCACCTTCATCTTTATTATTAAATAAATAATTAGTGTGAGGGGTGCGATAACATATTAAAATTTGTTAGAGGTACGGAGCATAAAAAAGGTTGGGAACCACTGACATATATATATATATACGTAAATACATATAAAATTTAATAATGACTTTCTACATAAGATTAATTTACACTCTACAGGATAATAAATGTATTCGAGTAGACTGTGAGGTTCTGTAATTAAAATTTATAGTACAATATCTTTATTTAAAGACAAGATATATAATAATGAAATTAAACTATACTACAGTTAATGTTCTCCATTTGTTAATTCGTTTTTTTATGTTTCTGAAACCTAACAACCAGCAAACGTAATATTTTATGTAGTGTTATAATTTTTTTTCACCACTCAGTTAACCTGCAGTTGTAATACATAGTGCCTAACATTATGTCAGTAGTTAAGTTTCAGTGAGCTTAGATTAATTTTCCTATAGAAAAATCGATTCACTTCTACTTAAATTTGTGAAATTAGTTTTGATCAATATACAAATTATCAGTAATTGCTATAAATAAAAACAATGACATTTCCTACAATACCACTTTTGGCATTGCTCAGAAATAATCCAACATACAATAGTATAGAAGACATTTCTAGATTTGAAAGTCAGCTCAATTTTCAAATGTATGTAGTATGTTCGGACGAATTAAATTGTGTAGTATGTAAAGGTTCTTCTCGTCAAGACAAATCTACTTATGGTACCAACTCATTATTTCAATGTTATAACGTCAATGATAAATTTCCTCGTTGTAAGTTATTACTGTTTACAATTAGACAACGCATTTAAATAAGCATAATTGTTCTGAATACTTTAATGTTTATAATAATGATGAAAGTTTGAGAGTTGAGCCCATAGTTTGTAGTGGTTGTAATAAATTTTGTAAATTAGTAAAATGTTAAAAGAGACATGAATCAAAGAATGGTAAACAAACAATGTCTTTGTGTGATAATTTTTAACGGCTTTTAAATACATTTGTCGTTAATTACACAAAAAACAACAACAACACATAATAATGAATTTAATAGATGTGGCAAATTCAGATGTGTGGATAATTAGGCACATATCTTAAATAACCAATTCAAATGGTGTATTTCGTCAAATACATATTTTTTTTTTCCGAAAATGGTCATGAAACCAATGTTCATGAGGTAAACTGCTATCATAATTCATTCGACAAATTCTGTCAGTTCTTATTTTACAATTAACATAAAAATTATACAGCTATAACACATAATATGAAATATTTAGACGGACATTTATTTTATCTTTTCGATCAAAGATTGAAGTTCGAAATGATCACACATGATGGAAAAATTACGCTTATGGCTGTCAAGTCTCAGAATGAGAATAACTGACAGTTACCTATGTTTTTATTATTGTTTCCAAAAAAAATATTTGGATTAGAAGAACTACAAAAAAAGGATATTTATCTCACCTTTTCAATACGAACTCAAGTCAGAAATATTGAGAACATATAGTGAATAGCCGTTTTCACTCTCCTGACATCATGTTAGGATCCATAAGACAAAAGTTCCTGGATTGTCACTTTCAGCAATGAGAGGAAGAATACGTCTTTGCTTTAAAAATTAGGTGTACAGGTAAGAGAAACAACACTGTCAATGTTGATTCCCATTACTTTTTGTTATCTTGAAAATTATGTTGAACTTCGCATTTTTTTTCTTTAATTTCATCTTTAGATACTGTCGATGAAATGTAGATATATTTCGATGGTGCTGTCTTCAATCCAGGAGAGAATTACTCACCACCTATGATGTAGGTTCGACCGTGTACATGACCAGTTTCTGTATGTATGGCCTACATTCAGATGAAGATTTATATCACCACGATCGATAGTTCTCATACCTATTCATGGATACTTTACCACGAACAAGTACAGCCAAGTAAATATTCAATGGTTATGTTATGTACAAATATGTGAGGAAGTAAAGATCCAACATGCTCTTAATAGTGGTGAGAAGCAAATCCTAAAATATTAAGAAGTTGGTATCTACATGGAACAAAACATGATATACGAGTTTTACGTGTACTACTACCACAGTTGTAACAAATGTTATGACAATGACACAAGGCAGTTCTAAACAGACCCATGTGGTTTATTCTAAACCGCACATTTGAGAAACAGAAACAACATGAGGCTCTAGTGTAAAAAATCATATCAATATGGAAGCAAGTGTTTAAGAAAATGAAGCCTAATTATATACAGATTTAATTAATTTCTTTAGGGATCACACAGTAATTTCTTATTTTGATGTACAAGATGTCTTTTATGGAGTGTGAGTCAGTCGGGCAAACAGAAATAAAGAATAACGATATTTTGGTTACAAATTTCAAAAAGGAAATTTTGAAAGGATGCAACAAGAATAATTTGTTCTTAACTGTGTATCCGAGTTATCTGGCGACAATGATAAGATGTGGACAATTTTTAAACGTTAAATTTCTCAATATTTGAAGTAAACATATTCCCTATAAAGAGAAAAGGGTAGCCGCAAGTGAGAAAAGAAAAAGGTGGATCACACATGGTTTAAGAAATATGGAGTGAGAGTCGACGGGACAAGAATTTTATAAATCATATGGTGTAACATGAAAACAACTTTAAGATTGGGAGGATATACACTTCTTAGATCTCACATTCTATCTGTCTGTTGGAGATTCTTACTTTAAGATGGTGAAACATAGACATTCATGAATTGAAATACGTTGTAGTATTGGCTTATCCAGTACACACCCCCGCTAGTGCTGCGGTAAGTCGACGGACTTACAACGCTAAAATCAAGGGTTCGATTTCCGTCGGTGGTCTTAGGAGATAGCTCGATGTGGCTTTGCTGTAAGAAAAACACACACATTTACCCAATACTATAAATGTTTTAGCATATGAATAATTTCAGTCAGTTTTAGAAATCGATGATATTATATACACAGAAATGACTTTACTTTGAAACATCATTATTTTATTTTTGTAGTATAACATAATGAATAAATAAGTATTGTAATTAAAACTTCTGTATTTTATCACTTAAATTTAGTAATTCCAAAAAACAAACATATACAATAAATTAATTCTTTGGTTTACAACCTGAATACAGTAGTTGAGGGTCCTTACTAACCAATGAAGTTGAAACCCAGATTTGTAGATTTCATCATGTAGTGGCTTAGTTGGCTAAACATCTGCAATATTTGTAGAATTCTGGGTTTAAATTTCTCTTCTTCTTAATTGAGATTATTATTTTTTACTAAAATTCTATTAATTTTCATAAAGTTTTTGTGAATGTTAAGTAACTGCCATCCTCCTTCTTTGCTTATTTATATTGTTTTTAGTATAAAATTAGGAAAATAGTTTGATTATTTTCCTGTAATATGTTCATAAAGTTATGAAAGAAAATATAGTATGATCATCTACAAATATATAGTAATAACTCATGACTGTCTTTTAGACTGTTACAGTTAAATGTGTAGAAACAATGTATACTCTTCAAAAAGAGAAACGCAAAAGGGATATTTTTTTTATTTTAAAGAGAAATATATGTAATAACGTTACAAGCTCAGAGTATGTGATGTTACACGTGTTAAGGCACTAATTGTCAGACCAAAATCACAATAAAAGTTGTGCACTTTGAAAACAGAGGAAAACATCGGATTTTTCGCCAAAACGCATTCGTGTCCAATAAATTTATTTGAGAGATCTGCATGTTCTGCAAGTGCAACATGTGCAAAAGTGACGGGTTCTCGGTTCCCATAGCTCAGTGTTAAGCCACCGACACGCAACACAGTTACGCCAAGACTGACTGAAGCATAACGCTTTTGGTCGCTTGGAATCTCGACCAGATGTTGTCAGAGCTGTGAATGTCCACTCAAGCATCATCACAAGGCTATGGAATCGTCACCAACAATATGGATCAACTTGTGACCGTCCACGATCTGGCAGACCTCGTGTGACCACGCCCGCACAAGATCGCTATATCCGGTTACGTCACCTTCGGGATAGGACCACCACTGCGACGTCTACTGCTTCAACCATACCAGAGCTGCGTAGGATTTTCGATCAGACCGTACGCAACCGTCTACGAGATGCAGGAATCCGACTTCAACGTCCAGTCAGAGAAGTCATCCTCATCCAGCAACATCGTCAAGCACGGATGCAGTGGATTCGGGCAAATCGGGTATGGCCTCATCGACGATGGAGGCATGTTTGGTTCAGCGATGAATCACGTTTTATGCTTCGTAGGCAGGATGGAAGGACCCGTGTTTACCGTTGCCGAGGTTAACGTTTTGCAGCAAACTGTGTGCAGGAAGTTGACAGATTTGGTGGTGGCAGCGTCATGATGTGGGCTGCCATCGCCTACAATGCAAGAACAGACCTTTTTCACATTCTAGGGAATCTTTCGGCTCAATTATACGTCGACGAGATTCTTAGGCCTCATGTGCAACCCATCATGGTGAATGTCAACGACGTTTTTCAACATGACAATACCCGTCCTCACACAGCCCGACTCACCACTGTTTTGTTGAGACACCACAACATCAACGTTCTTCCCTGGCCCTCCAGATCACCAGATTAAAACCCCATCGAACATCTTTGGGACAAGTTGGACCAACGTCTGAGACGGCGACAACCTCAACTGCAGACTCTACCTCAGCTTGCAGCAGCTTTGCAGGCTGAGTGGACAGCCATTCCACAGGATGTGATTCATCATCGCATCGCTTCCATGAGCAGAAGATGCCAAGCAGTTATTGATGCTCACGGTGGGCATACTCGTTATTGACGTTGAGTGACGTTAAACTTCAACTAGTAAACGTAGACTTCGCCTTTGCAGACTTTGGATGTTCAGCAGTGAATGTGCAAAGTTTCACACATGTCATACAGAACTACCCGGAATAAACTTGTTAACAATGTGTCTCAAATTTTGCCTTTTGCGTTTCTTTTTTTGAAGAGTATATAATAGTTTTTAGATTGTTGTCATCACAGTAAGTGGTTAATTGCTCATTTCCCACAAGAATATGTGTTAACTGCACCTATTATGATTTACTTTCTTGTGTTGTAGCCCTTTAAACAAACATTTTGAATTTTGGTCGCTCAGAGTAAGATGTTTGGGTGAATTGCCTTCCAGTTTAGTCATGAAGAAAATGTGTTCTGAAGCAGGAATTACAATTACATTGAGATTTATTTATATACTGCTTCTGTTCAGTGTTTAAATTACAACATAAAAATAGTACAGAAATGAGAAAGTAATAACTACATTTTTTTACATAAAATGCACTAGTTATTTGAGAATAAAATCCTGGAGCCTTGTTACAGGAAATTAAAAACATCAAAACCGAATTAAGTTGTGATATTCATACATAATGTTTGAGATACAGGAATAGAGAACGTAATATATTTATAACTATATAAAACAAATATCTTGTTTAAGTAAACTTATGATGTAAAAATTCAGGCATAATGTGCAACATTGATCAAAGGTAATATACATTGAGCTGGTTACTTGAAGATATATTTAAATGTAATTGAGAAAATTAACAGTGATAAAATCATCTCATGAACTTTGTTTAAAACTATAATGCCATAATAAATGTTGAGTGATGGGTTCTTCTAAATAGATTCATTTGAAAGCATGGTATCCATAATTGACTACACGTGTGTTACTGTGTGATTTAAAAATTGAGCAAATGTTGCGAAATTTTAATATTTAATTTTTAGTTTCTTTTGATCAAAAGGAAAATTAACTATGAGTTGTATTAACCTTGGTACATCTTTTGAAATCTGTACTAGATTTTTAGCTGAAGATGTATAATTATAGTTATGTTGTACATGAATGGTATAATAAAACTAATTGTGTATCATAAAGTGGTCCTGTTTTAATTTTTAGTTAAACTTAAAATTATTTTTGTAAATATATGTACACAAATAAAAAAAACTGAATATAGCATTTAATATTGTGCAGCACACAAATTGTACTCTTGAGATGCTTTGTGTTTTTCTTACTCTCAAGTGGAAACCCATATAATGCCAGCAAACAAATATTTGTTAAAATTATATTTTATTTTGTGACGTAACTTTGCACAAACTACCAAACTGTAAATCATTTTAAAACTCTTTATAGAATTAGCTGCCAGTTTTATGTAATTACAATAAAATTCTGTACAAACTGTAAATAATAAAATATTTTAATATTTTTTCATACATATAAAATAAAGACACATTTAGTAGTTGTAAATACAGTATCTGAAATCAGGACATTAAAAATTCTGCCCTAACTAGATCATGGCTCACACTCCTGTACTCCGCCTGATATTCTTGAAACAAAATATTCATGTCCCCACAAATAATTCTGTTCTGAGGAGCCCAAAACTGAATACTATACTTCAAATAGTAATTTAGTAATTTAAATAATTCAGCAGGTATAACATGTGTAAAAAAATTTAAATAATATCCATATTTTCTTGAGATCACCAGGAATGACAGTTTTGAGTGGTTGAAACAGTTGAGATACTTCTGGGATGTGTATGTTGATATTGGAAGTGCAAGATTCCAACATGTACTTCTTGTAGATCATCATGTATCAACTCTTCACTAGTAAGAGTATGACATAATTATGTGATGCACGTGACTTCCTCTGCACTCATCTACTGTATTATCATTTCTCGATTAGCAGCATTTGAGCTCAGACATGCACTTTTGTTTGTTTATTGCTGTGTGTACGATTTTGTTTTTCTCATGTAGTTATTCTTTGCCTTAATCTTATTTCTTCAACCTGATTTTTATGCTCATATTTATCCCATACCTTTTGTTTTTCCCATACTGTAGGACTTTTACTTTCCCTATTCTTAACATTCTTATGTTTTCTTTCTGGACACATCCCCCTCCCAGACATCTTATCTTTCCAGATTGGAGCATTAATGTGGTTCAAATTTCCTTTACTCTACCCGTGTTTAAACCATTTTTCTCATTTTCCAGGTTTAATTTTTCCCTTAAATCATATTTCCTTTCTTTCTTATCAGATTTGTTTACCATTGAAGTTTCACCTATCCTTTATTAACCAATTTATATTCTCCTTTATTCAGATTGTTTCTTTCTTTCAAAGACTTTGGCAGCTTAGGAGGGGTGTTCTTTGGTTTCTTATATTCCCATTTTTGTTTTTGACCAAGATTCAAATGTGCTCCTGTATCTGGTCAAGGCTCTTCATTCATATATAGCCTATACTACTAACTTGCAGTGTACAGTTTCAATCTCTTCATCCTCTGACAATCCTCCACCCTTCATATCTTTCACCCTCTACCTCTACTCTTACCAGTTGGGTCCACCCTATGGTTAGGTTGGCATATTTTTCCCTACCACCTTCCTCCAAGACTTTGTCCTCATTGTTTTCTCAACAGATATGACACCTCACTTTTTCCACTGGTTTTCATGTGTATTATCCAGTGGAGGAAAATATTCAATCTGACATATGGACCATTACCTGTACAAGTTCACCTCTCACTATCTCTGTCATATCATGTTTTCCTCTTCACTGGCGTCTCATGTACCACTTGTGGCTGTTATTGAGGCTTTGGTGCAACTCTAGCTGGTAAGTGTTTATTCATACTTTCTTTCTTTCAAGGGGCCTTTATTTACTTTTTATCACATGGATTCCACTCTGTGGTGAGTGATACCTGACAAGATATTCTTGACTCTATATCCACATTGTACAGCCATGTTGACTTGCACTTTATCTTCCATGCTTTACATACTGACTGCAAAAATGTGTAACACAAGATTGTTTAAACGTGAATAACTTTGCTAGTATTTTGCTTCCTAGAGATGTCTGTCTCAGACTGGTACTACCCATGGACTGTTTCGGTAAAGCAGAAGGAGATTGTTGTCCATGCCTGGAGGGAATAACTCGTTATGGTCTGTTTTTAAAAATAAGGTTTTTTTGGTCACCCATCACAATGTTTCTTGTAATAACATTCCTTTGGACTATCTGATGCATTGTTACCTTCCTTTCTTCAAGTGGAGTATGGGATTCATTGACACATTCCAGTTCCAAGTTGCTGGAATGGTTGTGTATCCTCACTGTGGAGATGGGGTGTTCCACAAGATTGCTTGAAAGTGAATATCTTTGCAGTATTTTGCTTCATAAACATGTCTGTCTTAGATTGTATTGCCCACAGAATGCATGGGTAAAGCAGAAGAAGATTGCTATCCATGCCTAGAGTGAATAACTCATTATGGTCTGTTTTTGAAAGTAATTGTTAGTGGTCACTCATTGCAATGTTTCTTGTAATAAATTCCTCTGGAGTCTCCAATGCATTCCCACCCTCCTTTCATTGTGTGGAGTATTAGAATCTTTACCATATTTCAGTTCCAAGTTACTAGGGTGGTGGAGTATCCTTTGTCCTCTCTTTTATAAGGATGTTATTGCCACTTGAATGGTCCCATTCTGTTTCACAGTTGGAAGGGTTTATTGCATGCAGTAGACATGCTTTTGATACCAGATGTCAAGTATCTGGACTGATAGCTCAGAGCTAACCCTTGTTTCATACCCAAGAATCAGTTATTTTCACTCTCCCAGTTCTTGGGTTTGAGATGTAGATCATATGATTCTCTCCTTACCCTCACATAAATATCTGTACCCCACAAAATGGATTTAGATGTAGTGAGCTTACTGAGTATGGTCCACTGTACCATAGCCACTTTTACTTGCTCATTGTGGGACTGAGTTACAATATCTTTTGCTGGTTAGGATCACCTTCCTACAACATTCTGTCACACTTGGATGTGCTCTTTTTAATTTCCACCCTTATATTTTGCACATTTCACACATGGGTGAAAAGTATATGTGACTCAGAAATGGTGTGCTTCTCCTCTTTTAGTCTTTAAATCTCTCATTTTCAGAGGTATACATCATATGCTTGCATGGTTCTTTTTTTTTATTTTCCATAAGGATTCTTACTTATTTTGTGAGATGAGGTATGTCATGTATCAGAAGTTATAATTTTCCTACACTGAAAATGTATTTCTTACAAGTAATTACCACTTCCCACCCTTCCTCCACACTTTTCTCCAGTGCTGACATCTGCCAAATTTCAAAGTGGTAGTTTGCTAGAGGACTAAAGAGAGAATCACACATGTCATGTGAGCATATCATTATCATATTGGTGAAGAGGCTACACATGATGATTTTCATGAGACACATGTTGGAATCATGCAATGTGACTGTGAAAAGGAGGGGGAACAAAAGGCTTGTGGCATGCATTATGTGCAAATGAACAGCACTGAACAAGAATAGCTAATCTTGTGAGAGAAGTATAAGTGTGGATTAGAAGTACATTTTCAGAATAGGAAATTATAACTTGTAACTATCATGTGTGTTGAAAAAAACAGATACAGCTTTTTAAAATATTTAATTAGAGTTTGATTATCAGTATCTAATAATAATAACTTTTAAGTCCACTGATTATTAAATGATCATAGTTTACGTTCTGTTCTTTTCTTACATTTTTACAATTGAAAATATAGTGGCAGTGCTATCATTTTTTAGTAAAGAGCTCTTATTAGCTAACCATCTCCCCACTGACATTTTTTTTTTACTTTGCATGTCACAAGATGTTAGTAAGTTACAATTAAAATGTAATTAGACTACATTTTTTCTTGGTATAGCAATAAATATAGCTTAAAAATGTATCTCATAATCTATATTTTAATAGTGTAATAATAATTTCAAGTTTTTAATTTTATAAGGCAGTATTTAAAAAAATTCTGAATTTCTCCATTTATGATAATTGAGTCATTTTCTTTCTTGGCATTCTTTTATCTCTAACTTATTCACCACCTCTGGAAAAAATATGAAATTTAACTTAAATTACTTGGTATAATATTGTTGCCATTCAGGTAATGCATAACTTTTAAAGCTTTCAATCTTATTTAATTACAGACAACAAAATAAACAATAGCCCCTTCTTTCAACACTCACCTATCACATCCTCTTCTTCAGACATTTCCAAATTATGGCATAATATTCAAATTGTGTTAGTAATTAAGAATGTCATCTTTATTAATTTCAATGAATATCTTGGCAGTTTTGTCAGCACTTTTATTAATAGCGTTACTATGCAGCTCCTCTGCCTTTACTTTTAACGAAAGTTAAATGTTTTTAGAAATTAGATATCTCACACATCTACCTTGTTTGATATACTAGAATAAATACTGTATTTCTTTTCATGTTAAAAACTGGTGAATTTATCACGACTGATATCCGTACATAAATTTAACTTGAAAACTAAGTCGACCACAGATATCAAACATTAAATGTGTAATCGTAACATCTTTTTTTAAAAATTCGATGGTCCTGAAAAGGACCTTTAATTGTAACTCAGTGACTAGGAAAAATTATCATCACCTTGTACAGAAAAAGAACATTTTATATTTGAATGTTTTTAGGTCCAGTTTATGCACCCTCTTTCAGTTCGCAAGCCCCATATAACTTTCAAAAGATGTTGTCATGTAGTAATCATAAGGTGGCGCGTTACAGAGTTGAAGAATATGACATTTGATGTAAATTAGACAACAGATATAGTTTTATTATCATATGATTATTAGGAGTGTCTTATAGTTCCAATACATTCTATATAACCCTTAAACAGTAGGAATGTTGTAGGTAGCAGCATCAGTTGATGATGGTTGCTGTTCAAGGGATAAATTTCTAACTATTATAGATTGTTGTTCAATGTTAAACATATTCAGAACTATATACTTCACTAATAAGAAGTTTAAGTTTCTCTGTTTAATACTTTGATATCGCAGTTTCTCAGTCCACCATCGACGCACGATAAGATGCGATCTCCATGAAGTTCATCCGTAAAATTTACGAAAAACTATCCAAGAGGTGGATCGCTAGTTGTAACTGATATATGAACGATACTATAACACAATATAGGAAGACCTAACTTTCAAATGTGTTGCGAAATTTTAGTCAAGAGTGAGAAATGGTGAGTCAGCTGTAAAGATGTTCTTTTAGTCACTCTGAGGAAAATATTCATGTTTGCGTTTCCAGTGGGGAACAATAACTCAATCATTGATAAGGGTAACATCTGTAACAATTTTGGCTGGAACACGCATTAATGTACAATATTCTTTGACAAATGTTACATACGTCAACTGGGCGACATCCGTGATAGTTAACACTCACTAAACTTATGGACATTGTTTCGTTCCATACAAAATACATCTATCCTTCAATTAAGAATTTGTTTTTCTGAACCATTCACCGTATATCTATTGTTAATCCCTTTCGATTCGCCCCCCAGTGGCTCAGCGGTATGTCTGCGGACTTACACGCTAAAATCCGGGTTTCGATACCCGTGGTGGACATAGCACAGGTAGCCCTTTGTGTAGCTTTGTGCTTAATTCAAAACAACAACAACCCTTTCGATTCCCAAATAAAATCTAGCCACCGTATACTGACTGACCTGTATGTGTTATATCCACGGTTGAGGATCAGAGCGGTGTGTAACGAAGAGCTAGAGTTACTCGTTTAGATAACCGTACACGTGAAAACAATGTTGGTGTATATAAGAGGGAATTATCATACGTTGAAAACCATTTTGTCCTTGAATTGGATAAAGTACTATCGAAATATGTCGATATCAGAATGGCATATGTGAATAAAAACTTTCAGTTATCGGTTGGTTATGCACATATGTTTTAAAAATGTATAAAAACTCGAAAATAAAATATCTTAAAATGTGAGATTAGATATCAAAATATTTCCTGTACCTCTGTTTGTGGAAAGGAAACATGTTACTTTCCTGCCGTTACTATCGATGTCATTCCAGAAATCTCTTTCGAAGTACCGTTGTCATGGTGTCTTATGAATAAAGTCTGATGTTTGGTATGAGTCCCTGGCAATTATTTATGGTTCTTGTGTGTAACAAATACAAATATAAGAAATATTCTTTCTGTAATTTCAGTAGGCCAAAGGTTTTTGAGAACACACCTAAAGGTACAGGAATAAAACTGAGGTTGTTAATTATCCCGAACTTGAGGTATTTTATAAAAAGTGAATATGATACTTGGCTTAGTGTAGTTTTGCACTTAACGTAAAACAAATAAGCTTTATACCCTTTAAAATTGTTTCCTTACTGTCTAAATTATGGACCACTTAATAATAAATTTCATATCTTTCTCTGGAAAAACGTTATTTTTATTGTTGTTTTTCTCAAGATTTTGAAATAATAACTGTATTGATAACACCCGAGATGATAGAGTTGGAGTTTTATCTATAATTTATAGCTGTTATAACAGCCTACCGAATTGAAAAACCTGTTGAAATCTATAGATATTGACCTTCTGTAGAAATGTTACAGTAATGTACAATACAATAGGTAGAACAATGATAATCATTTAATTATGCAAATCTTTTATCCCATTTCGAGCAATACAAACTTAAACCAAATGAACCTTTCCATGTACTTTTGATCGTGTCTATGAGAACAAATAACAGAAAAACGGCTACACTGATTTTCATTAGAACGAAAACACTTGACCCTTGATATATACCCCAAAAATGTCTATTATAAAATAATCTGTAAACATGTAGAAATAATTTAATTACACGAAAAGATTTCTCCTTATTCACCCTAAATAATCAAATAACTTGTTGTTGTGTGTTTCTTTAGTTTGTAAGTTTACTTATATGTTAATAGCTGAGAGTGAATGAAGTGAAATCTAAACTGTAAACAAGTCTGTCTCTCTGGCTTCTCCATTTCATTAGACCTAGTGGATAGTGAGTTTAATTCCAACACAAAAATAACATATACATATTAATTCAAGCTTCATAAAACATAATAATATTAATAAAGGGTAAATGCCAATATCACTTTTCCTATCACATTGCAGAAGTAGATAATGTTTGTTACTTAATCTTCCTAAATATTGCAAAAGCAATTGACCAATATGTGAAACATGCTGACTTAATATATATGGATGGCCTGGCATGGCCTAGCGCGTTAAGGTGTGCGCTTCGTAATCTGAGGGTCGCGGGTTCGCGCCCGAGTTGCGCCAAACATACTCGCCCTCCCAGCCGTGGGGGCGTTGTAATGTGACGGTCAATTTCACTTTTCGTTGGTAAAAGAGTAGCCCAAGAGTTGGCGGTTGGTGGTGATGACTAGCTGCTTTACCTCTAGTCTTACACTGCTAAATTAGGGACGGCTAGTGCAGATAGCCCTCGAGTAGCTTTGTGCGAAATTCAAAAACAAACAAAACTGAAATTTAAGTTTTTCTATTAACGCTATATTGCTTTTTGTATTACCTAAAATCTGCTTTATATTATTTATGGATTTAAATATACAATAAAATATTTGTTGATTTTCAACACATTAAATAAAATAATAATAGTACCTGTAACATAAGGCACAAGTAACATTCCTTTTAATGTTTGAGTATAGAAGCGCATTAAGTTAATATAACAATGAGTTGGTAAACAACAATCTGTAAATATTATGAAGTGATTTAGTTTTGGAGAAGGTACAACATTTTTCGAAAGGGTATTATTCTGTCTTCTTCAGATATTGTCTTTAGCAAAGCAGTACATGGTTTATATATAAGTACAAATACTTGTTTGTTTGTTTTTTGAATTAAGCACAAAGCTACACAATGGGCTATCTGTGCTCTGCCCACCACGGGTATCGAAACCCGGATTTTAGCGTGTAAGTCCGCAGACATACTGCTGAGCCGCTGGGGGCTGTACAAATACAAGAGACGCAATAATCTATAGTAGAAGAAATGTTTTCACCATTTGAAAAGGTTATGAATAAAAGTCAAGGGTGGTCAAGTCTACAGTTGGTGAATGAACGATGCGAAATATGGTTGATGTTGTTACAAACATTATTACAGTTCAGAGAAAGATTGTTTGGTTTGATGAACTCTGTAGTTTATAAACAGTATATTTTGTTTTTTAGTTTCAGTATAGGGGAGAAAAGTGTAGTTACATAGTATTTTGTGACCAGGCTCAAATGGATGACATGTTTAAAACGATATCTGGAATTCATCTCAACTCATATGACCTACACATTCTTTCTATGATTTAGTTACAAGATATGTTATATTTGACTATATTTCTCAATACATTCCAATGGGATTCTATGTATATGTCATGTTTTGTTCCTTTAGTAGTAGTTATTTAGGGTTAGTTGATAAAATGTTTATATCATTTCAAGCTTTAATGTCAGTGATCAAGTTATTAAAAGAGGCTAATAATTTCGTTAAACATTTCTGGCATGAAATGGTATGTCTGTAGAATGAATAGGGTTATTATAATATATTGTGTGATTTTGGATGTTAATCAAAGTCCTATTATATAAGTTGGGCTAAACTTCTAGGTAGTAATGTACTTTCTAAGCAGTGTAATTCAATTTCTAAGTTTTCTTTGTGGACACTATGTTTTAATAAAATGTAATAATGAGGTTGTGAACCAGTATTCTCCTCCTAAAACCAAAAAAATAATCATTCCATTCATATCTTACATACAAGTATTTAAATATATGTGTGCATATAACATGAAATAATTCTTAAAGATATTAGATTGACATTTCTTAGAAGTCAAATTATTAATCCAAACAGTTTTGTATTTTCTCTTCAGGTTTAAAATTAGGCAAAACCAATCATGATGTTACTGAAAACATAAAATTTTCCCTTCGTCAGGATATCACATTTTTTTCGTAGGGCAATCAGTGACACCCTCTGGAGCTCCAACAGAAATCAGTTCATCCAGAGGTTGTAACGTGAGGGACGCTTAACATTACAATTTGTAATGCCGTGATATTAGAACATGTACATGACATGAATCACGAGAATAATTATACAATGAGAAGGATACAAAAGAGCATGAGATACGAGCTTGAAAACAAGAAACAAAATTATTTTTTAACCTTTATTTTGTTCTTATATGCTCTTGAAACAAAACACGTTAGAAGACTATTCACCAAACATCTAGTTTATTGATATATTTAGTGAGTGCAAATCTAACTAAAGATGAAGGGATGATATGTTCATTTTCATTACTTTCAGTTTGATTTATTATAGAGAAAACAAAATTATTAAGACAAATATCATGAGTTGATCACTCAGAAAATAATGTTACCGTTAAATTAAAATTACAATATTAAACAGTTTGAACTGATGATGATGTCATACCAAAAGACGAGGCTTGCCGTGGCCAGTTGGGTTAAGGCGTTCGAATCCCCGTCGCATCAAACATGCTCGCCTTTTAAGCCGTGGAAGCGTTATAATGTGAGGGTCAATCACACTATTCGTTGGTAAAAGAATGGGTGGTGATGACTAGCTGTCTTCTATCTGGTTTTACACTGCTAAATTAGGGAAGGCTAGTGCAGATAGTCCTTGTGTACCTTTGCGAAAAATTAAAAAACAACAACCAAAAGACGATAAGATGTAGTTATTAAAGTCATAATTTACCTCGTGTAGAAGTTGCTGTTATTTGAATTTAATTATTTTGTCTAGCAGATACTTCACTAGATATTAAAGCAAAGCTAGTTTAGATATTATTTAATTTTGTAGAAAACATCACTTTTTATCTTATTTTAGGTGAATCTTGGGCAATGAGTAACATTATGTTAATGAACAAGAAAAATCAGTTGCACCGCATATTTTCACACTTAAAAGGAATATATTCTCAAGTAAATCCTGACTCTAAGCTTAAACGGTTCCCAGGACGCTCTACTCACAATCTGCTGAAAGCTGTTTTGAACTCCCATCACACCAAACACATACACCCATTTAACTGTAAAGAAAAACTAAAATATGACGGTCAGTTTAACTATTCATTGATAAAAAAAGAGTAAACAAATAGTTGACGTTGTTTGGTGTTGACTAGGTGTCTTTCTTTTAGTCTACAATTGCTGAAAGGATGGTTAGTATATATAACCTATGCGTAGTTTCGTGCAAAATTTAAAAGAAACTAAATCAAACTAAGTATCGAATAAACATTTTAAAACTATAAAAATATGTTCATATATTCATATATTTTCTTAATCAAATAGGACACAAACGGTTTAAGATAAATACGTAACAATTCATGAACTTTTGTTCTTAATTGTCTTTATCTCACCATGGTGAAATTATGTTTTGATAAGAATGTGTACTATTGATGATTATAATCTGTTACTAAGCAGACAAGCTGTTAACTTATATATGTATTTCTTCAAGTACTTTGCACTTTTACCGCCAAGCTAACACTGGCCTAAACGCTATCTGTACCACCATCTTTTTCAAAGTCGTTTTCACTTATAATATCTTTTAGGCCTTTAATTCTTGTATTTTTTATTCAAGTAGACAAATTTGGTAACACGTTTTATGTGACCCTGAAATAACCACAATTCGTTATCTATTCCACCATATAAATATTCAAGTACGTTTAATAACCATATGACGAACCTCAACTACTGTTTTTCTCTATACATAATTCCAACCATTTTTCATTCTCATTAACTTTAGTGTGGGTTGTGAATGAAAGTAGAGAAGAATACGTCAACTCCATTACATCTGCTATATCCACTGTTATCAAGAATCTCTGTATAATACCAGTACTCCACAGTTTAACTGTACACGACAGATCTAGTAGTTATTGAAATACTGTTCATACTGTTATATTGTCTGAACAATAATTGTTTTAGTGTGGATCGTGATATTTACCAATTTTACCTAAGTTGTTAACCATTAACACTAAGGTACTGATTTATCAATATAACCCAGTTCATTTGAATAAATATTGATATTCTCTCATACAATTCATTTTGTGTAAATATACTATGACAAATTAATTATTTGTAAGTATTGCTTCTATTCCAGTGACTTTGCCCTGAAGAAAATATCACTTAAGAAAATACAGAACGACCTTAAAATTGCATTTAGTCCTAAGCATCAATACAAGCCACACAAGCAGGAAAGAATAAGAGGAATGACAGATCCTCTCGACTAGACAGAGTCCTGGTGTCACGACTCGTAAGTTCTAGGTTTTTATGAATTAACTGGGATACCGTATTTTCATACTACATATACTCATTGTAATGTATAGCTTTACAAAAAAAGTCTGACTGAACTTATCGCTTCTTACGGCCCTCTCAGAAACATTTCTTACTACACATATCTATATAAACATTTTTCACAGTGTAGAGTTTAGCCAAAGGATAAGCACTAAAACTTTCGCGATAAGTGACTTTGTGGAGAAGGTTGTGAGCCTTTTGAATATTTTTTTTCATACTAGTGAATGTTATACTAACTATTTAACAGTATTTTACCTGGTGAAATGACAATACTTTACTAGAAGTCAAAATAGTACTGAAAAGGATTTTTAATATATTAATTATTATCTTATTCACAATATTGCTCTCGGAGCACTAGTTATTCAAATAAACAACTAATGAGACTAAATGTCTACGGGGTGAATAACTTGAATATTCAACGGATATTTAGTAGGCGTTTTATTTTTATATCACACTCTCGTACATTTCAATATCAATATTCTCTGGTTAAAAATTGAGAGTTCTTAATTTTCCAACTCTTCTGGAAAGTTTCAACTGATTGGTATTCTATGCTCACAAGGGCTAAATGGCAAGTCAGAATCACTTAACATTCATAATTCTAAATAACTGATAAACAACTCGGTAGCACTCATTACCATAAGAAACTTTACCCATCTCTTAGAACCAAATAATGGAACTGACTGTCATTCCTATAACGCGAGCACAACCAAAATTACTGACTGTATTTCTCTGTATTGTGGCTCGAATTTTCAACACAGAGAAACGCAATCCTGCACTCTGAATATCGGCCACTACTGGCTCGTCCAAGTAGAATATAATAAGTGTAAATTAATGTTAACTTTTAATCTCTGTGAGGATCTGTCTGAAGAAATAGTAATTTTTAGATGTGAAAAATGCAACAGTGTTTAATATGACTTTGGAGTAATAGATGATTTCTATTTTAAAATACATTTTATATTAAACTTTAAATTGTATTGAGTTTGTATATCATACAGCTTCGTGGTTTTTGTTTCTTATTATCATCCGCGTGGCGTTAATTAGATGTCTTACATTTTTAATCTATGCTTGTATAAAAGGAAAACAACAGTCTGTGCTTTAACAACATTTTTTTTTCTCTCCAAACCATACTCTAGTCGCAAAAATACTGAACAGGGCGGAGTGGATAGCTTATCCCTTGCGGATTGCACGTGTGGTCGTGTAATTGGAATTCATTCGGATGAAAAACGTATAGTGAAGGTAGTAAAACCTGACAACAAACCCTACGGATTCTTCAAAAACCCCAAAGGTAAGCAGCCTCTTGTTTGTATCAGAAGAGCGTTTCTTTTATTATTATTATTACAGTGAAAGATGACCTGGAGAGATCACCTGTTTTAACCATTTGCACCACCATTTACTGTAGTATGTTGTCTGTCTATAGCTTAGTTACAGGACACTGAAATTTGGCACTTAAGGGACGCTTAACATTGGAATTTGTTCTGGCTTGACGTTAGTAAATCGTGCACATGCCATGAATCAAGAGAATTGTCATACAATTTGTAGGATGCAACACAGCATGAAGTATGAACTTGAAAAGTAAGAAATAAAAATATTTGTCACTATTCATTTTGTTTTTACCTGTTCTTGATACAAATCACGTCAGAGGTTCCTTCACCAAACATCTGGATTATTAATATATTTCGTGAATACAAATTTAAACAAAGATGAAAGGACTATGTGTTCAATATATTATTTTCAGGTTAATTAATTACAGGGGAAACAAAATTATCATGGCATTATTCGGAAGAAAATAAGGTGACGGTTAATTTAAAATTACAGTAACAACAATTTTGAACTGATGATGATGATGATACAATATTAAAGGTCGATATGATGTAGTTATTAAGTCTTGATTTACCTAGTGTAGAAGTTGTTATTGTATTTTGAATTAAATTATTTAGTCTAGCTGGTTTTGCATTGTAACTGAAGTAATTTCATCTTAACATTTTTAAGTTTCACTTCAGTAGTTTTGGGCCCGACATGGCCCGGTGGTTAATGCACTCGACTCGTAATCCGAGGGTCGCAAATTCGAATCCCTGTCACACCAAACATGCTCGCCCTTTCAGCAGTGGGGGCGTTATAACTGACGGTAAGTTCCACTATTTGTTGGTTAAAGAGTAGCTCAAGAGTTGGCTGTGGGTGGTGATGACTAGCTGCCTTACCATTTGTCTTACACTGCTAAATTAGGGTCAGCTAGCGTAGATAGCCCTCATGTAGCTTTGCGCGAATTTCAAAAACACAAACTTTATTAGTTTCACACATTACGCTGAAAAAGCTTTGAAAAATAAAGTTTATAAAATAGTTAGGTTAAGCATAGTGCAAATAGACCTTTGTTAAGTTATTCCCATTACATCAGAATCTTCTATTTCTACCAGTGGCATAAAGTCATCTATTTTATTTGTTTTATATTTCGAGTATTATAATAATAACAATTAAGCTTATTAGTAATTATAATTCCTATTTCCTATAATAAGCATGTCTCTTTCTTTTATTTTCTTTCAATTTAATTTTTCCTGGTCCTCATTACTCTTTAGTCCATTTTTAAATATTCTCTTAAATCCGAGTAAGTAGTCTTAAGAAACAAGTCAGGTCCTATCCTATTGAAATGTAAACCATCCATTTAAATAATATCCTTATTTTCACTGAATTAATTTCATGAGTACAACTAGTCAATGTGTTTATCCTTACGTACTAATATTAGCCTATCATTTAGCCCTAGTGACCTATTTATAACTTCATCTAACAGTTAGTTTTGCAGACTATCCCTGACAAAATACCCATGGCTTTTTTTCTTTAAATTATTTTATGAACTCACAACACTTCTGGTAATCCTTTATATTAACTTTTATGCTTTTCAGTTACATCCTCCATCTGTACCTTGAAGTAATATAATCTTTTTCCTCCCTATTCACAACATTGATTATTGTCCCCCTCTTTGGAGTAATCATCTATAGCTGATAGCCTACTTATCTTCTACATTTTTCTCTGACCCTTTGGTTTTCCTTCCATCCAACATTTCCTCATCTGCATAAACCAAAGGCTAGAATTTATTATTTAACAGAATAGACTTATTATAAATAATTTCATTACTTTTCACTCTAATAGTACTCTTTATGCCATACTTTACAGATCCATGTTTCTGGTTGATCATTATTCATCGTAAAAATATTTATCTTCACCCCTTGTCCATGTTGGTAACAGTCTTTGGTTTACTCAAAACAATATTCACCTTTTCCATCGAAAGCTTTTTGCTTCCCTGTATGCTGAGAAAACTGCAGTCTTAAGTTCTGCATCTGGATGTTTCCTTCATACAGCAGAACGCCAGATGTTGTTAATGCAAATTTTTTCAAGAAAGAAATCCAATCAGAACTGCAACAAATAATATATTATACATCTCAGGAAGTAATCATGATCACACTTTTAATCTTACTCAAGAAACTGGTGTCTTGTGTTTATTTTGGATGAAGTCTGGCAGCCACACCTTGTCATTTAAAATACTTCCCTCAATGTTCAGGACATCAAGGAGTCATAGATACCAGTAAACATGCTGCTTACAAAACCAGGTAAAATCTCAGTGTCCCTTTATATGTTCGTTCAATGTCACATCTAAGTTGGTGTTGTTATACCTCACTTAAGCTACTTTTTCTTGGCTGGTCTCACACTACTTACAGGTTGACTATTTGTTGAAAAAGATATTTAATGTCCTCCTCGAAGTATTAACGTTTGAAGTTAATTCTCTGAAGTTGAATGGTTCATAATGTTTGAATTCTATAAACGATTATAATCAAATTTAGTACTTTTCCAACTCAAGAACATTTTTCACAATTATAACTTCTGAGGCATCTAGAGTATTGACTGTAGCGGTCAACAATATATTTTGTCTCAAGGCACATTACTTTAAATAGTTTTAAGTGAGAATATCCACTGTTCGAAAACACACTGACATTTTCATAACACAATTGCTGTTGACTCTTACTCTCAAGAATCTTCCAGAAATGTAGAGAATAATTGGAGCTTGAACAGTGCACACCCAAGATATACGCACACTTCATACAGAAACAAGCATAAGTATCAAAATAAGCATATAGTAGTAAATACTTTACCAATAAAAGTTCACATGTATAACCGATAGTGATTTCAGTTATTATCAGCTTCAATATAATATTACACAAAAACTTTTTTCTTTTGTTTTATTTTTTCACACTGTCTATATTTATAACAGTTAGGTAGGTAGATAGATATTTCATGTTTATTGGCACAAAGCTACTAGGCTATCGGTGCCAAACAAGATGTAGTACACTATTATGGTATATGAAAATGAAGGTAAAAATACATAAAATATGTAAAATTAAGACATGGAATGATGTCAGGGCCAAGAGACAACTGAGTGAATCAGTATTGGTAGTACAATTCGTATATTGCATACTTTCATAATCATTCAGGGCGAGAGAAATGGCATACAATTCGGCAGTGAACAAAAAAACTGTAGAGGTGATCTTTGTGCTACAATCGAACTGTAACGCACCATGACGGAACCAACAGTCACACTGATTTTGAACCATCCGTATATATGGGAATGGATGCATCGTTTAAAAGATGCTCAAAAAATAAAGGACGATATTTCCAATCAAGAGTACCGGCCTTCCTCAAATGACTCAAAGATAGGTCACAGTTGGGGATAGTAATTAGCCATGGTAAAAAGAGGCCGTTGATACTGCTATGCTTTTCAAAGATATCTCTAACTTTTCTGATTGTGCCCGAATGCGAAGACTAAAAGGAACAACTGCAGATTTTCCATTATAGAAAAGTGTGGCCCACTGAAGATGGAAAACACAACCCCATCTATGATGCTGTGGTAAAGATCGAAGTTTGGAAGCATGGTATTTCACATACAAACTTTGAACTGAAAAAGTACGAAAGGCCCCAGTGCAAAGCTGAAGCCCCTGATGGTGGATATGATCCAGCATTTTCAGTGCTGAGGTTCTGGCAAAACCATAAACCATAGACCCATAGTCAAGTTTGGATCTGATAAGCATGGAGTATCGATCCGCTCCCAAAGAGGTGGAAGAGAGGACACAGAAGATGCTCAGTGCTCTTACACATTTGGCAAAAAGGTGTTTGATATGGGAAATAAAGTTTAATTTACAGTCAAATATAAGACCTAAGAACTTTGCCTCAGGGATGACAGGAAGTACAGCATCGTCAATACAAAGTTCTGGATCTAGATTAATACCCAGTTGGCAGCAGAAATGTACACAAACAGTTTTAGAGAGAGAAAGTTGAAAAACATTTGTTGTGGTCCACTTAAGTATATGATTGATTGCAATCTGTAGCTGCCGCTCAATAAACCTTATGTTTGATGACTGACATGCGGTATGAAAGTGTAAGAGCCGGTGTTGAAGAGAGACAGGTTGTGATTCAGGAGCATATGCTCTATAGTACGACCCCTCACATCAATGCTAGAACCACCCCAGAAGGGGCTATGCCCATTGAGATCCCCAAAATTATAAAGAGGGTTGGCAGTTGCTCAATGAGGGCATCAAGGTCTGAGGGATGACAATTTTTTCCAGGTACAGAGAGCAAACAGTGATGGTACGACCCAAGGAGATACGGATGGCTACAGACTCCCAGGGCATATTCAATGGCAAATACCAGGTAGGCACATGTAAATCAACCAATAGTGATACTCACCCATTGTTACGTTTTTTTATGCGGACTGAATGCAACAGAAAGACACAGATAGCAGCTTGTATAATTTATTATAATTATTTACTTATGTGATAGACACAAAATATATTATCTAATGGCAAGTGATAGACACAAAATATATTATCTAATGGCAATAACAGATATCCAGTTTCAACCATCAAAACAACTTACAATACAAAAAAGTACTGGCCTGTGCTTAATAATATGATCCAGGATAAGTGTCCAAATCCGAAATCCAAAGTTATAATCTAGGCGGTGAATTCAGTCCCACGGAGAAATTTTCGAAGTTTGAATGGGTAATTTCAAACAAAAGTTCACAGTCCAATTCCTATTGACTTTCGATATAATCCGTAATCCGACTGAATTGTAAAGGTTTACGGAATAAAATTTTTCACCGCTTTAGTCGATCTAGTTCTATTCACAAATTCAGTTTAAACTTTCTCAAACAAGACAAACTTCTTGACCCGAGTAAAAGTGGATGCTTTTCACTTTCGCATTGCCGTCTGTTTATATACTATATCGTGACTTCCCACAGTTCCACAGTACAAACACCAGGCCAATACAAGTGATCAATCTATTTGGTTTTAAAAATTTCTAAATGAATTTTAATTAATTCTAAAATGTTATTTTAAATTTCACCGATTTAAACCTCGAAACAATAATATAAATATAGAATTATAAATAATAAATCTAGGAATTCAAACACGACATTACATTATATTTACATAACATATTCATGATATTTACATGACATTTACATAACACTCGACATGGCTGTCGTTTACATAACATTTACATAACACTCTCGACAACATTTACATGATATTTACATAACACCCATGTCCTTGTCCTACTTATGATCTGTCATTTCGGTTTAAGAAGTATTGTCGAATTGTGAGAACATTAGTAGGTTTTAAAAATGTTTCCTCTAAAGAAAGACACTTGGGATGATAAAAGTCAATCAAATCCTTGATGTCATTCACATTTGACTGAAAACCTCAACAATTCCATTGGATTCGCGTGGCCATTTTTATTTATTTTGGAGGAGAATATGACAAGAAGCAAACGCTTTTTTTTACGTAATGTGGGTCAGTCAATCTCTAGTGGTCCTGCTCTGGATCGAGCAGGCAGGTCGGTGTTTGTAGACATACGTTCCAGTGATTGATTACGTGAACGATTAGTTGTTTAATTTTTGAAGTGTCAAGAGAGGAAGACCCCATGGAAACACCTGGGCTTGAACAAAATGAAGTTGGACAATAACTGTAAGATGTGGAAGGAACAGAGATAGAAGTAGAAACTGATTCGTTAACTTTGTTGATTTTGGAGAGTACTAGATTAAGGTTAAGGATTTTGTAGTGGAATGGATCACAGCAGCATAAGTCAGAGATGGAACTGAGAATCGTAATTTCTGAGCCTCTGGATAAGTAATACTGTGAACTATCTTGAGACGTTGTACTTCTTTCTCTTCCACACATTTAGGGCAAGAAGTAAAATAGGAAGGATGTGTATTATTACACTTAACACAATGTGGTTCTAGTTGGCATTAAAAACCATCGTGGTCTTCACCAGCACAACAGGTACATGTTAAGGAACCATAGCAAGATGTTTTCGAGTGATCAAATCGTTGACAATGAAAACATTTAACAGGGTTAGGAATATAAGGCCGTACCTTACAATTCAGATATCCTGCCTTGATTGTAATAGGAGGACGTGATGTTGTAAATGTTAATATTAGAAAATTTCTCAACTCCATAATCCCATCTCAACGAGAAAAATTCGGTGCATGGCTGTAACACCTTGGCTGGTGAAACCAGCGAGAATCTCTAATTGAATAATGGTCTTTAAATCCCTCTTGATTATAATTCATCCAGAATAATTCAAATTAGAATGGGTATATCCCCAATGGCCAGGGTTTCGTGAGCTAGTAATAAGGTTGTAAACTATTTTTTCACCACATTATATCTGAAAAATTCTTTGGGGGTAGTTATTAAGCTTTACTAAATTAATTGCCTCTACAACGTTGGTAGGCACTGATTCCAAAAACTAACTGCTCTATCAGGAGGGATTTACTTTAGTTAAAGATGATTCCTACCCTACCACCATTTAAACATGATTCTCCTATTATTCTTTCCTTTTTGAATACAAAAATGGTTGATTCATCAATACTATTAATTTCAATATAAGCCTAACTACTTAAAGGATTCCCCCTCCCTAACTTTGTTCCCTTTTGATTGGAGAGAGGGAAATCTAAGTCTTCAACCCCCTCAATCTCAGGCACCTTTCTAATAACTATGTTTTTCCTAAGGTAAGGAGCCAAAAAGTGGCTACAATATTTCAAATGTTTCTTAACCAATAACCTGTGTAATGTAATTATAACCTCGTTTAGATGCAACCTTTAAAACCCCTAGCAACAGATGCAACTTTAGAGTGACTCTTCCTTTCTTTTGTAACATTTTAAGGTTATCCCCATCCAAATTATGATAAGCCACATGTAATAAATGCAAATAAATGACCTAAACTCTTGTAAATTGGCAACAGTCATTGAAGCAAAAGTTCTACAACTGAGTGCATATGTATCCCACTTGTGACATCTAATCTAGGTTGGACTGACCTCCAGTTGTAACAACCTTCTGCTGTCCTTTTATTCAATGTGATGACTTATCTCCTCAAACCTACAGTTTCTGTTTCAATACCAGCCGTCTTATCAAATGCTTTCTGCAAATCCATAAGTAATAACATTTTGGAAGATGTGTAAGGTATGAATTTTTCCCTTAGCAACACCATGTGGACTATCTTATAAAATTCTTAAACTTTATTAAATAACTTTGTAAAGCAATGTTTGAGAGACCTACAGTTTCTGTTTCAATACCAGCCGTCTTATCAAATGCTTTCTGCAAATCCGTAAGTAATAACATTTTGGAAGATGTGTAAGGTATGAATTTTTCCCTTAGCAACACCATGTGGACTATCTTTTTAAATTCTTAAACTTTATTAAATAACTTTGTAAAGCAATGTTTGAGAGACCTTCCAAAACATATCCTTTAACTGACGTAAGGCTAGTGTGTGTGTATGTGTAACTGGGGACAGTTTTTAATCACTTTTCTTAAAGGGTTCCATTATCCAACTTCCAGGGGGTGTTATAATGTGTCGGTCAATCCCACTATTCGTTGTTAAAAAAGTATTCCAAGAGTTGGCGGTAGGTGGTGATTATTAGCTACCTTCCCTTTAGTCTTATACAGCTAAATTAGGAATGGTTATCTTTTCCCGAAAATTAGCTACCTTGTTTTGCGATTCTTTCGAGTTTAATATTTCAATTAAAAAAATGTCTCCATCGAAACTGTCTGTATTTCACAACTCTCTCAGATGTGGGCCCAGCATGGCCAAGTGGGTCAAGAGGTTCGACTCGTATTTGGAGGGTTGCGGATTCGAATCCCCGTCGAACCAAACATGCTCTTCCTTTCAGCCTTGGGGGCATTATAAAATTACGGTAATTCGCACTATTCGTTGGCAAAAGAGTAGCCTATGAGTTGGCGGTGAGTGGTGATGACTAGTCACCTTCCATTCAGTCTTGCACAACGAAATAAGGGATGGCTAGCGCAGCTAGCCCTTGTGTAGCTACGCGCGAAATTCAAAGCAAACATTAATTTTTTTTATTGCCCTCGAGTAGCTTTATGCGAAATTCAGAAAACATACAAACAATTTACTTTGTATTTTATGTTTCATTGATTTTATTAAAAGTAAAATTAAATTATTCCATGTTTTAAGGTCGATTATTCGAAAAAATAGAAGAGACTTGTTGGCGATGGAATCCAGGTTGACCAAAGAAGAAGCTTTGTATTTTGTATCTAAAATTTTTGAGATACCAGAGGCTAAGAGAAAATTGGCAACAGATCGCAGTGCTTTCCTAGATCATCTTATACAGACGATCCACCAAGTAATTCCTTATAAAAATATATTTTTACTTTCAGTTGAGCCGGACCATCACCAACATGGGCTGGAATTAAAGAAACCATAATGGCTAAACAAGGAGGAACGTGTTACATTCTCAATATTTTTGTGAAATATTTGCTTCAAGCTTTGACGTATATCATATTGCATCTGCATTTGGTTTTCCAAACAATTATATTGCTACAATTATTCAAAACTTGTCGTCACGTGGCACTAAACATCTGGTGGATTTCAACGGCTTCCCATCGTTCAAGGCAATACCCTAAGATTTCGAAGAAGAATCACCAGTTTATAGCATGTCATTTCTCAAATTTAAGTTTGTTTGTCAAGGAAATTTAATGATACGAGTTCATAACACTTTAGACATTTCTATACCCATGAATCGGCATGATAAAGACGGTTGGTCTGATTATTTTCTTTTTGATCTTGATCCTCGGGATCTTTCTTACTTTGAAGAAGATATGGCTAAAGTATACACCGTTGCAGGAGATAACTCTCCAATTTTAGAAAATTTATATTTCATTATCTTTCCTGGACTCCAACTCTGCAGTATAAAAAATAAGTTGGAGCTCTCAGAAGGAGCCGATCAGAAAATACATTACAAGCAGATTTCATCTAAGTTTGAAGTGGTTCAGTCAATTATTACCAAATATCCACAATTCCCCGAAGATCAGATCATCTCAGCAATTGATAGATTAAATTTGTTCACCATTTATAAGTAAAGACGTAACGTATTGCTTCATCCTTTTATTACTTCCTGGAGAAAGTAAAAGATTCAACTTTCTTATTGTATTAAATGTTTAAATCATGTGTCGAAATGAAGTTACGTATTTGTAGCCTCAGGCAAAGCTTTATTTTTTCTTATCAAAAAAAGAAAGGTTTTAACCGTTTTATTATATAAATTGTTTAGCATTACATTTAAAGGTAGTTGTATTTAGCATTCTTTAATGTTGTAAACAATACGAACGATATTCTGTATACTTTTTTATTTTCAATAAACTCGAATATTTTTTCCACAAAACGGTTTCTTTTCGCATTTACTTCGATCCTCTCAACATCACTTGCCTCTCTTGTGAAGACTGGGTGGTACAAAATACTTATATAAATTGATTTGTTTTTGGACAAATTATCTCTTCGACGTTTTGTTAATATAATAATGCGCTGGACAGTGAATCAAAGGCTCGAGACCAGTACTACTTTACCTGCTTTATCCACCTTGAAAAAGTTATAAAATGTTTATTCTGGGATTTGGTTCCAAAGGCCTGAAAAACCACAGAAAAGTATTGATTAAGCTAACCCAGAATTCACAAAAAAAAACAAAAAACCACCTGCGATGCTCGTTCCAGTCAGCACTGGTCCCTTCCTAAAATTAAAATAAACTACTTGGTGATCATTCAACCTCAAACTTAGAATTTCTTGCAAAGTTACCATTGTATATTTGTTTTTAATTTTGCAGTAGCTGTTTCTAATTTAGCAGTGTAAGACTGAAAGAAAGGCAGCTAGTCATCACCACTCACTGCCAACTTTTGGGCTACTCTTTTGCCAACGAATAGTGGGATTGATCATGACATAATAACCTCCCAACAGCGAAAAGGGGCGAACATGCTTGGAGGGATGTAGTTCGAACCTACAACCCTCATATTACGAGTCGAGAGCCCTGCAAAGTTATTTTATGTGAGATACCTTTGGAGCACACTGACTGCTAATTAGCAGCATATATAAAAACCAATTCAGAATCATTTTGACTAAAACAATCAAATAAAAAAACTAACGTTTAACATTTTGTTTACAACTACTGAAAAAAGGAACTAACTTTTGACTATCTGTGCTGTATCCACCACAGATATCTTACACAGATTATAGGGTTAAAAGCTCCAAAGTTGATAGCTTAACTATCGGATAAAGGTTTTGTTTGACAAATAATAATTTTTGGTAACGTTTTTACGAAAATTTCTGTCAGATACATGTGTGTTTTATCTGTTTTCACAACACTGGTAATCTATTTTAACTGTTACGAATACAGGATGGGAGCAACTGGGTTTTGAGCTCAAAGGGCATTTCAAATTTAGACACTCAAAGATTTTTGCATTATTCAAGTTTCTTGACTTATTTTTGGTACCCTTGGCAAACCAGAAAATATTGGAAGTAACTTCATAAACATACACATACGATCTCTCAACCACGCAACTAACTGTACCTCTCCTATGTATCTCGTATAATTTTATATCTTTTGGACAACAGATACCATCCAGTTTTGTATTCTGACCACAATTTATATCATTTTTGTGGAAGAGTTAACACACAAAATCACTATACGGAGAAATGGGAAGACAACTTGTGACAAGAATACAAGGACACAACAAGATTAATGAAACTGGAGAGATTAGCCATGGTTGAACATACTACCTAAACTGGACACAAAAATACGGTGACAGAAATAGAATAATCTACTCGGACAACGTTTGGAAAACAAGAAAAATAACGGGCTCTTGTTGTATCAACAAAATAACGTTAGTTAAACACGGACTTTAGTGACCCTAAAAATGAGACACTTATGGCTACCATTGACTGAATTCACATTCCGTTGCTTCACCAATCAAAATCAAGAACCAACAACCAATTAACGCACATCCACCTGAATAATATATACATATAAGGCCCACAGTACCTTGCACATGGATCACTTAGTATGTCAAATGTACAGGATTTGTAGAGTTGATGTTTATGAGCATATTGTAAGTTCTGTTTTTGTGTAAAGTTTATCACAATGCAACTGACGTCATGAAAATTTGTACTCTGTAAATGTGATGAAATAAACTCTGAGGCTGGCATTATGTCTCCTCTAGAACTTGGAGCACTGACCTACTGATGCAGATCTCAGCTGTCTGAATCTGCTGCTTGTAATTAGTTCATCGGTTGTCAGAGTAAAAAGTCTAAAACACCTCATTTCAAACCAACATCATGAAGGTAACTGCTCCTCTGGTTTTATTTGAGGCTTTTACTTGCGTCTGAAGAACGAAAATCCAACTTCTGGAGAAACCACTGTTAACTGGTCAAAATTATCAAAAGCCTAAAAGATATGGAAGTTAAGGGCAGCCGGGCTGCTGACAGTGTTGAGATCACAATACAAGTTTAGCGGTTAGATGCACATGACTGGGGCTCTTCCACAGAGCAGATGTAAAGCCCATAGATACCATGCATACTTACCAAAAATATGGAAGCTTCATACCCCATAACTCAAACTTTGTATGTTATCTTAAGTTTTATTCATTCTGGTACACTTTATGAATTCACATTAAAATAACTTTTAAGAAGAGGAACAGTTGATTGATTGATTGATTTAGTGTTTTATGGCACAAAGCAACGAGACGATCTGCACCAGACATCCGGTAAAAAAGTAAAATAAAAAAATTATAATAAAAAATCTAGTAAAAGACATAAATGGAAATGAAGGTAAAACAAAAAAGTATAAAACCAATGTTGACACCTAGTCTACAACGTAAAGATAGAAAGCAGAGTATAAGAAGTTGTAAGGTATTTACTCTAGCAAAAAGGTAATGATCATAACCCGCCAGGAAGACTAACAGGTAAGTTCAAGACTCACCGTCAGTCACCTGAAGTTGGTCTTTCCAGTACTAGTTCCGGGTTTTGTGTCATAGCAGCCAGTATCAAATTGTAAAAGAATAGAAGTTTTAAAAGACACATAGCAAAATCGCAACAATGAGTAGCCAAATGTCCAGTAAAAAGAGAAAAATTTGTAAAAGTAATTGAAGGTAAAAACAAAACAGCAATTAAAACAGAAAATGGTGTAAAAACCAATGGTGACATCCAGTTTTCAAAGTTATAAACTATTTACTCTAGCAAAATGGTAATGATCATAACCCGCCAGGAAGACTAACAGGTAAGAATAAAAACCACCGTCAGTCACCTGAAGTTGGTCTTTCCAGTCCTGGTTTTGGCGTTATGAGTCAATATAGCCAGTAATAAAAAGTAAAGTAATAAATGTGTGAAACGATATGCAGAAAAAGTATAATAACAACTCGCCAGGACGACTAACGAGTAGTTCAAACAGTAGTGTTAGTCACCTGAAATTGGCCTCTCCAGTCCTGGTGTCGAGTTAGTTATTGTTCTGGCCGTTGTCCAATGTCAAATTGAATGAGAGAGATTAAAACTGTAAAAAAGGAGTCACAATTAAAAAGGTGTAATGAATAAATATGCAACCCTTAAAAGAGATGAAAAAGATTAATGGCCATTAAAAAATTAAAAAACTTTATTAAGGTGGACAGAGTCACCATCACCAATAACTCTGTCCAATGTTACAGACTGACCCTGGGAAAAAAATATGTTTAAAATACTGCCATCGTTGAGAATTGTAACGATGGCAAGAAAGTAAAACGTGGCTGATAGTGATTTGAGTGTTACACAAACTACACATTGGTGCATCAGTTCCAGATAAAAGAAAATAATGAGTTAAAAAACTGTGACCAATGCGTAGCCTAGTAAGAACAACTTCCTCCTTCCGAACTTTACGGAAGCTGGATGGCCAAAGTCCAATTTTGGGTTTGATTTGAAAAAGTTTGTTGTTGCGTTGCTCATTCCAAGTGAACTGCCAGCTGGCACGGAGCCGAGCCTTGAAGACAACATCATAATCCATGTACGGAATAGGTATAGGGGTGACAGTGTTGAAGCAGACATATTTAGCTGCCATGTCTGCATGCTCGTTCCCACGAATACCAACATGGCCTGGTATCCAGAAAAACTGGATTGAAGTAGCTGCTAATGAGAAATGGGCCAGTCGGTTTCGAATATCAGCCAGAATAGGATGTGAGCTAACGTGTAGTGATTCCAAGGCAAGTATAGAACTAAGCGAATCAGTATAAATAGTGCAGTTGGAGTACTGCTCAGCTGCAATATGATCCAGGGCAAGAGATATGGCATACAGTTCAGCAGTGAACACAGAAGCTGTAGAGAGGATTCTGCACACAACTACTGACCCATAGC
Source organism: Carcinoscorpius rotundicauda (assembly GCA_011833715.1). NCBI lineage: Eukaryota > Metazoa > Arthropoda > Merostomata > Xiphosura > Limulidae > Carcinoscorpius > Carcinoscorpius rotundicauda. The sequence goes on along the minus strand of CM022391.1, from coordinate 125,982,623 downwards.
AAACCATAGCAGAGCCCACTGAATCACCTGATTTGGAACCATCTGTATAAATGGGAACTGAATGATTGTTTGAAAGATACTTATTGAATAAAAGACAGTACTTCCATTCTGGAGTATCTGCCTTTTTTAGGTGATTAAAAGAAAGGTCATATTTGGGGGCTGTAATAAGCCATGATGGGATGGGCCGACCTGTGGAATCTGCAATGTTATCCAAGGACAGACCCAATTCATCCAATTGCGCCTGGATGCGAATGCCAGACGGAGCAATGACAGATCATCTGTTCTGAAAAAGTACTGCCCACCGAGGAAGGAAAACACATTCCCAGGTGGGATGCTTTGGTAAGAAACAAAGTTTCGAAGTATATTGTAAAGATAGTTGCAAACGGCGAAGGTGTAGAAAAGGTTCATGAGATTCAATGTATATGCTTTGAACTGGAGAGGTACGGAAAGCCCCAGTGCAGAGTCGAAGTTCTTGGTGATGAATGGGATCCAGCATCTTTAAGGCCGAGGGTTTGGCAGAGCCATAGACCATTGATCCATAGTTGAGTTGCGATCTAATAAGAGCACGATATATCTTCAACATTGAACAGCGATCTGCCCCCAACTGGCAGAAGAGAGGACAAGGAAGGATGTTCAGTGCTCTTGTGCATTTGACCCAAAGCTGCTTTAAGTGTGGTATAAAGGTCAGTTTACGATCAAAGATAAGCCCCAAGAACTTTGTCTCCGAGACCACTGGCAGCAAAACTTCACCGATATGAAGTTCAGGATCAGGGTGAATACCTCGTTGACGACAAAAGTGCATGCATACAGTTTTGGAGAGAGAGAAATTAAAGCCGTTTGCCAGAGTCCACTTCCGTACACGATTGAGGGCAGTTTGTAGTTGCCGCTCAATATATCTCATGTTTGACGACTGACATGAGATGTGAAAGTCATCAACATACAGCCCATTTGCAACAGTGAGAGGGAGTTGTTCAGTAATGGCATTTATCTTTATACTGAAGAGTGTGACACTCAATACACAGCCTTGAGGGACTCCAAGTTCCTGTACAAAGAACGGGAAAGTGTCGAACCCACATGTACTTGGAATCCCCTGTCCATCAAAAATTTTTCAATAAACATGGGTATATGGCCATGTAACCCATATGTATGGAGGTCTTGCAAAATGCCATACCTCCATGTTGTGTCGTAAGCCTTCTCTATGTCAAAGAATATTGATACAAGATGTTGGCAGTTGAGAAAGGTTTCTCTGATAGATGTTTCAAGAAGAATTAGGTGGTCTGTGGTAGAGTGCTGTCAACGGAACCCACACTGGGTGGGCGAGAGGAGGTTGTTTGATTGAAGGAACCAAACAAGACGAGCATTAACCATCCTTTCTAAGGTATTACAGAGACAGCTCGTCAAAGCAATTGGACGATAGTATGAAGGAATCTTCGGATCTTTCCCTGGTTTAGAGAAAGGTAAAATAATAGCCTTGCGCCAGGCATCTGGAAAATCATTCTTCTGCCAAATCCGGTTGAAGACAATCAGAAGGACATCAAGAAAAGCAGGAGATAGATGGTGCAGCATGTCATAATGAATATCATCAGGTCCAACAGACGTACTGGCAGACCGATGAAGGGCCATTTTTAGTTCCACCAGGGTTAATGGACAATTATAGTCAAAGAAACAGTCAGTTTGAAAGGAAAGAGGTGATTGCTCTGCCCGAGTCTTGATGGCCAGGAAGGTGGAGGAACAAGCAGAAGTGCTAGATACCCGGCAAAAGCTTTCACCTAGAGTGTTAGTGATGTTTCGGACATCAGTCACCTCCTGACCATCAGAGAGTAAGAGTGAGAGGGGGACAGAATTGTAGTGCCCATTAACCTTTCGAATCCTGTTCCATATGATCTTAGAACTGGTGGTAGAAGATATGCTGGTTGTGAACTTAATCCAAGATTCCTTCTGGCTTTGACGTCTTACCCACGTAGCATGTGCACGGGCCCGTTGGAAAGCAGCCCGGTTTGAAAGTGTGGGATATCTACGAAAAGTATCCCTGGCCCGTTTTTGAGCCTTCCGTGCTAAGTGGCAAACAGGATTCCACCACAGACGAGGATATCATGGAAAACGTGTCGAGGTTTTAGGAATACACTGAGCAGCTGCATGTATAATACAGTCAGTTACCGCTGCTACACAGTTGTCTATTGATGGATGATTTACGATGGCAGGATCAATTTCTGCGAGAGCAGTGAAAGTGGACAAGTCTGCCTGATCCAGCTTCCATCAGGGCACGTGGGTAGGGTAGCATCGACCACGGCTAATCTCTCTCAAAATGATCGGAAAATGATCACTGCCTAGTGGATTACTGTCAACCCTCCATGAAAAATGGGAGAATAATGAAGGGGAGCAAACTGAGAAATCAATAGCAGTAAAGAACTGACTAGGAGCATGAAAGTAAGTGGAAGAACCAGTATTGAAAAGAGAAAGATTGTGATCAGAGAGCATCCGCTCTACAAATCGACCCCTCCCATCAATAATAGCACTTCCCCAGAGGGGATGGTATCCATTAAAATCCTCCACGATTAGAAATGGAGATGGCAACTGTTTAACGAGAGCATCAAGTTCTGATTGATCGTATGTCTCTCCAGGGGACAGGTACAGAGAACTAATAGTGATGGTATGACCCAAGGAAACACAGATGGCTACGGCCTCCAAGGGTGTGTTGAGTGACAAAGACAGGGTGGGCACATGTTGATCAACCAACAGTGCCATCCCTCCATGTCCTCGACCAATCCACAACCTGTCATTTCTGTACAAAGAAAACTGGCGAATGAAGAATGTATCAGCAGATTCGAGAAATGTTTCTTGTAAAGAAAGACAAACAGGATGGTAGAAAACAATCAGCGTTTTGATATCATCCAGATTAGAACGTAAACCTCGACAGTTCCATTGTATCAAAGTGGCCATTTTTAAGAACGGGTAGGTGAAGTGGCTGGAGAACCCTTTGGTTTACGACCACGTCTTTTTTCTTTACTGTCTTTAATCGGAGGAGGTCTATCAACCTCCATGGATCCTGCTCTGGGTCGAGTGGGCAGGTTTTTGTTATTGGAAGAGGAATCCAGTGACTGAGGACACGAACGAATAACTGTTTTGTCTATTGTGGTGAGAGAAAATGATGTATCAGAAGAAATGCCTGTATTTGAAACTGAAGGACGTGGATCTTGAGGTTTGTTGGAAGGTATGGGAGGAACAGAGATAGGAGTGGAAGTCGATTCATCAACTTTTTTAACCAGAGGTCAAAAGGATTTTCATTTGTTTTGAAAACGATTCTCTTGGAGGCACAGAGATCTGTCTGCACTTCCACTGTAGTTGTGGAATGAAGTGCAGCAGCATATGTCCGAGATGGAGTTGTGGACAGCAATTTTCGAGCCTCAGGATAACTTATGTTATGCGACTTTTTCAAACGCTGCACCTCTTTTTCCTCCAACCATTTTGGGCAAGAATGAAAGTAAAAGGGGTGAGAACCACTGCAGTTTACACAATGCGGATTCATGTCACAGTCATAGGCATCGTGGTCCTTGCCTCCACAACGAGCACATGTCAGGGAACCACGACAAGAAGTCTTTGAGTGGCCGAATCTCTGACATTGCAAACATCGAAGACGGTATGGAATGTATGGCCAAACCCTGCAAATGAGATAACCTGCTTTGATGGTGGTAGGTGCACGTGGTGAAGTAAATGTTAAAACAAGGGTATTTGTTGGCAGTGTATCTCCATCTTTGCGAGTGGAAATGTGCCTCACTGCAGAAACTCCTTGAGTGGAGAGACCAGCAAGAATCTCTGACTCTGGAACGTTTTTCAAATCCCTTTCAACAATAACTCCTCGTGAAGAATTCAAAGTAGCATGGGGTGTAACCTCAATAGGTATATCCATAATTGCCTTTGAATTCAAGAGGAGTTCACTGTGTTGGGATGTGGATGTTTCAACCAATATGTCGCCAGACCGAAGCTTCTCCACTGACTTTGGAGAGCCAGCAAGTCCCTCTAGTCCTTTGTGAATTAAAAAAGGTGACATTTGCCTTAAAGGTTTTTCCGAAAGAGAATACAATATAAGAAAATGAGGTACGTGTGTTACTGATGTTGAAGATTGCTGTTCTGAGTATTCAAGACGTGGTCGCTTACCCATTGACTGTTTTTTTTACAATTTTATTTAAATTTTTTGGAGGATCCATAGGAAAGAGGAAAAGTTTTGGTATCCACTGACCCCACCCACCATGGAGCCCTACAAAGGGACGCACTACAAAGTCATGCAAGGACAATGCAGCAACGCCAGGGTTTCATGAGCACTATACCCAAACACCACCATCAGGCACAATGTCCACAACACCCATTGAGAACTTCCAACACTGGTACTTGGTTGGCTCTAGCCCAAGTGGACCAGCCGATTGACCCAAGGGGGGCCACCCAAGGGCTGCCCGTTTACAGGAATTCAAGGCCAAAGTGGTGTGTTAGGGTTGGACCCCTCAACCACCAGGATCCTCTCCTCCACTTCACGGGTCGCCACACACGCCAAACACGTGGATGGATGTTTAGATCCCAGAGAAGGTAACTAGGAAGAACAAAACCTTCCCTGGGAGGTCCCCTCACCATGTGCAGGACTACACACCGAGGGGAAGAGGAACAGAAGTTTCTGAGTGTCCCTGGTTGTCTAATAGTCCCTTTATTAAGATTGTAAACCCATAGTAACAGTCAAGTCAATATAATATACACAAACCAATATATTAATTTTGTTCGTTCACACAGTGTAAATACCTAACCAAGTCACAGGGTATTTTGGTTAAACTTACGGAACAATTTTTGGATTAAAATATGAAAATCACATAACTTTATTTGATTGAATTATTTAATGCCTCATGAAATTTCCAAAATTTTACTCAGAGACTTCTCAACCAAGAAGCCAGTCCAAAGAGCAATCTACAAATGATTAAAATGTGGTTCAAAACAAAAACAAAATGCACATCATCATCAAATGAAATTATTGAAGATTTTATACAATTTTTTCTGTTCTAATGTAAAATAGAGATAATTTAGAAAAAAATATTTTTATATCACAATATTTAATCTAGTATCACTTAAATAATTTATCACAAGATTACTGAAATCAAATTAGTTTATATGTTTATCTTAAGTGATGCAGTGCCTAACAAATGAGACTTTTTCTCCTGACATTATTTCACAATGGTTTTCCACAGAAGCAGATAAACGTGACCACTGGCTGTGCCACACAGACAGTATGAATGTTGTCCGCTGTTCTTAACAGTTTACGGCCAGAATAATGTACACAAACTGCACTGATAGGTAGTAGAATGTGAAACTGTCCCAGCTGTAAAAGAAATTAGGTGAGAACATCTAGTGGATTTCTAGTCTGTTCTTCATTTGGAAGTTTTCCATGTGAAAGAAAAATTCTCACCAACAAGAGAAAACTTAACAATTAAAGCAAATCATTTGCAGTATTGTTTTCAAAGAAGAACTTTTCTCATGAAAATGTAATTTGACTTTAAATTTATAATTTTCAATTTCAGCAGTAATAAATGACATGTTCAAACAATTGAATAATTTGTTCTTAGAGAATGAAAGTAAGGTTATTCAAGGTGTGCCATTAAGACAAACATATTTTAAGAGTACAAAATAAACAAGGCAATACCTGTTTCTGACTGAACAGATCCCACACCTTCAGTATTCCATCAAGTGAAGATGTAAATAAAAAATTTCTGTACAGCAAATAGCTCTCACAGACTTTGTGTGCATCTGTAAAAATATAATGGAATAACAGACTATATATATAGTCAAATCATAAATTATGTTACGGCTGATAAACAAGTATAGGTCAATTGGGTCTTGAAGACAAGATTGTACTGATGATTTACAGATAAACTTTTTTTTATATTTTTACGAGTGATGTTAAACTGAAACATAGATTTCTCTCAAAAAAACTTTTGACCACAATTGCTTTTGTTTCTCATGGAAACAAAATGTCAGTTATCTCTAAGAAGAAACCACACACAACAAAATGTATAGGAACAAAACATCAGAAGAATTTGTTGTCTCCCAAAGACCAACCTGTACAAAAGTGTAATTACTTCTCAAACAACATCCAACAAAACAGTTGCTGCCATACATTCTTATAAATGTCTTTCAAAGCTAAAATAAACAGAATTTCTTTTCAATCTTTATGTCTTCTAATGATGTTGAAACACATTATTTCTTCTACACGAGTCTAATTAGGATTTAGAGAAATCTCTTGGTTTTTGAGTGTAAAATCAAAAGATAAATTAATATACTTAATAAAAACTATAATGCAACCTTACAACTGTGATACCAACTTCCTTGATTACTGTAACAAAACCTTGCACATCTCCGACAAACACAGCTCCATCAGCAATGGTCAAAAGTGCTGTTGGCCATACACCTACAGTAACTTGGCCTTCTGTTGAAGTTACCTGTGACACCAGTTTGCACAAAGGCTACCAGAAAAGTTGATTTTAAATTACGGTAATAGAGTAATTATACAAAATCAAGTGGAAGTAACAGATACTGCAGTTAAAATGTAAATCTTATGTGGCCTTTTCACACAGAACTAATACAATTAGGAAGGATGCTGTGTTTTCACATCAAAAGTAATGATACATACAAAACAAACTTTAATACTTTTACTTCAGTAAGAGAAATAAAGGTTAAAGATAAGTGCAACTAAAAACCGAAATTAGCTAAAAATTCTGAAAGATTGAAGAAATTTATTTTAAAATTGGTTTATAATCAACCCTATCAACACAATTATATATCATTCTATCTTCATTTTGAAACAACATATTTAGCTGATCAATATCTAGATAGTTTCACTTTACTCTGACTGTACATATTTTTAAAATAAATGTTTTGAAAAACTATAATAGTTAAAATTGTGAATAATTGCTTTCTATAAAAATCTAAAAATTCTAATTTCATGGCTTTAAATTAATAAAGAAAAAAAACGTGTATTAATTAACAAAGGTTTTATTTTATAGCAAAGAAACCTGATTGGCTTCTAAATTGGAAATGAGATTAAAACACACACAAATACATACATTTTACAAACTTGTGAATTAACCACAAAGTACTTAGTTACATCTACATGTATCACCATGGTTATTAAGCTTCATCATTCATACACAATAAATCATAAAGATCTAGAGAATATTGATATTATACAGCAGTGAGGTTTGATCTTCAGTCTGCAATGGTTATATTTCAAGAAGTGTTCTGTACATGCACAGGGTAATGGTTCATTTTTTTCTCTATATGAGTTCTTTTCTTCGAAAACAAATAAAAAATTTGAATTTTATTAAATTGTCATGATGGCTGATTGTTTGTTTGTTTGTTTTTAAATTTCGTGCAAAGCTACACGAGGACTATCTGCGCTAGCCGTTCCTAATTTAGTAGTGTGAGATTAGTGGTATGGTAGGTAGTCATCACCACTCACTGTCAACTCTTGGGCTACTCTTTTACCAACAAATAGTGGGATTGATCATCACATTATAATGCCCCCACAGCTGAAAGGGTGAGCATGTTTGATGTGATGGGGATTCAAATTCGTAACCCTCAGATTATGACTCAAATGCCTTAATGCACCTGGCGACGATGGCTGAATAGAAGAATCAAACTTGTTGATAAATTGTGTCTCAAGACATCTGGTATGGGCACTAGCATTTTCAGTAAAAAAATATAGAACAACGTTTCAATCTGAAAATGACCTATGAAAGTTGAAATGTTCTTCTCTGCATCATTAGTAAAAGTGTTAATGCACATACCAGCCATCGTGGATACATTTTTACTTCAAGTGAATTTCTTGTTATAACAAATCACTGATAAATTTTCGTCACATGAGGTGAACGAACAATTGTAGATACCTGCATTTTTTTAGTATTTTGTGTTTTATATCTGAACAACAACTTACATGACACTTGTTAAACAAGGTCACAGACTTTAAATATTCAGGAACAGCCATCCCTTATTAAAACTGCTAATCAGATGAAGGTTAACTATCTGTTAGCACCTGCCACCTGGTTAAAACTGTTTTTAACCAAATCATAGGGCTGACTGTCATAGCTACAACAAGTCTACAGAAGATGATTAATGGCATACTGTGGTTCAAACCTTAGTCCTCACAACCCACAGCTCAGTGTCATAACTACAGAAGAAAATTAATGACATACAGTGACTCAAACCTTAGTTTTCACAACCCAGAGCTCATTGTGATAACTACAAGGTCATATGATCCAAAATACAAAAACATGGATCTAGAAACTGTCAAAAACTTTAAAGGATCCTGGATGTTACTAACAGGTTTTCTTATTACTGCATTTAAATAAATATAATAAGTAGTGGTCAACCTTCAGCTCAGTTTAAAGTTATCACCTGTTGAACACTAAATCAAATCTGCAAGGCAAAAATGTTTAGCAACCATATCACTCAAAGATTATTTTAGTACGTTACTTCTATTGCAAGTCTTCTGTGAAAAGAACAGATGTCAAAACATTTATTTTTTACAATATAAAGTTCTGTTAAATTTCTTTTTACCTGAGGATTACTGCAGATGTCATCACAGGATAATATGTCACCTTTCTCATCAGCAATGAACATACTTAGGGTGTCTCTTGGTATTAAACATGAAGCCATGAGCCTGATAAAAAGAACATACAAATATTATCAAGTTTCTGCACAACTTAGCAGCTTGTTTTAGAATTTTTCTGTCCAATCAAAATCACATGTATTTATTATGAAATTATTACTCCTTAAAAAAGTAATTATTCATGTTTTGTGTCAAACTTAATATCCTTCTTTTTACATATATTTTATAAGACATAGCCTACAACTCTGCCCATTTATGACCTCCTACACTTGAGTAGAAACCTGTGAGTAATATTTGTGAGGTTTAATACTTGCCCCAATAACCTTAGTTAGTGTAGTCAAATTAGTTGTTTGTTCTTGATTCTGTTTGGAAAAATGACTGAATGTGGGTTCAACCAATGGTAGCCACAGGTTTCTAATTTCTAATAATCATTAGGCTTGATGTGCTTAACTAATATAAGCTGCAAAATTTGAAAACAACACCATGAGCTTAGTGAAAACACTTCAAAACAAACGAAAATTGTAAGTTTTGGAACTATAAGGTCAGATCCTATAAAGATGGAATGGAATGTTACTTAATAACGTCAACCCTCAATTAATTCACACTGTACAATAAAACTTCGTTCATTTGGCATGAAGGATAACAATAATAATATCAAACAAATTCAATATTGTAATTTTCAACAAGATATTAATTTGTATTTTGATGAAGTATTTTCAAATAAACGGCAATAAAGAACAAGAAGGTATAGCAGTTGTCCCTTAAATGGACTATTCTCAGACTTCTGCAAGTTCTGCCTGTCAGACAGAGATCATCTTGTTGGGTGCCTATGGCAACTTTGATGCATAATTAATGGTGGTAACTTCACCCAATAACTTGTGCTGATTCTGAACTCTACAGTAAAATAAACACTGGTTTAATCTTCGAGTATAACACAGCCAAATAACAAAATAGTTGTTTATTCTGTGAAAATTATTAATAATTATTAGTAATTTTCAATTACTAATTTGTTCATTGTTTTTGTGACAAATATATTCTCTTCTTAATGTTTGACTTTAACAGTTTTTAAGCTTACATCATAACTGATGGACAATGTACATGGTATATTTATAAATTTGATTGTGAAGTTGATAGTAAATGCCTATTAAAGAAACACTTGTAAGAATATATCAGTAACTATGTAACTAACTTACACAGCTCAAGTGTAGAGGATAATGTTTTGAATGTCTTCTGCCTTTCGTCTTCAGATCAGCCTATGCAAACTACCACAGGTATTATATATTATCAAGGTGGATGCACTTTAATTAGTCGTTTGTTCTTGATTCTGATTGGAAGAACGATTGAATGTGGATTCAACCAATGGTAGCCATAAGTTTCTAATTTCTAACGAACGTTTATTGTGATCATGCAAATAAATTCCTTTCTTAATTTTATTTGCCAAAACTGTTTGACTTGATGATTTTAGTTCTGTCTCAGTGTACTTTGCTTCCAGTTTACATAGTATGTTTTACAATGGCTAATATCTACATTTTCATTAAACTTGTAGTGTCCTTGTGTTCTTGTTCCCAATTGTCTTTCCATTTCTCCAATGTAGTTTTGTTCCCTGTTAACGTTTGTTAAAGTTAGGTGCTTTTCATATTTATTGTCGTGACCTTTAACTTTTTCTAATTTTACTGGCCAGCATCCAATGATTTATTCTTTATCAACTACTCTGACAAATTTCTTGTTTACTTGATATTATGTTAAAAGGTTTGTCTTCAGAGTCTGATATGAAGAAGACAATTGTGAGGAGGTAAAATAAAAAACTTCACTGCTGGAAAACTATCAAAATACTGAATTAGGCTTGTTTGAGGTAGAAACTTCCTTTTGTAGAGAGATAAAAAATGATCCAATTCCTTCCTTTGTGTGCTGGCTAACTGTACACAGTATTTGCTTCCCCTCTAGATGTACAAAAACTGTTGTTGTTACATTTCCTTCTGTCCACTAACATTAGGATATTTTTAGTTACAAATAAGTTGTTTTTTTTAATTAAGCACAAAGCTACACAATGGGTTATCTATGCTTTGCCTCCCACGGGTATTGAAACACGAATTTTAGCATTGTAAGTCCTCAGATACCACTGAGCCACTGGGGGGCAACAAATAAGAAACTGAGCAATAATTAGTAAAATGTTATCACTCAAAGACATAAAGCAATAACCAGAGTGTTTTTAGATTTATAACAATTTACAGTATTTTTTAACTAATGGACTTTTAATAAAAGCATATTAAACAACCATTTCAGAAACATATTACATTCATAAGAGATACAAGTTTATCAATTTTTTTTAAGGAAAGAAAACTAAACACAATTTTCATCTTTTGTGTCATCACAGACGACAGCACCTAATTAACACTTTTCACTCTAGAAATAATTGCAAATAGTAATCTATGAACTTCCTTGATAATTTTTACCATTAAGTAAATTTCATAACAATTTCAAGATCACAAGGTTAAAAACTTATTTCACATTGATTTTTAATGAAAATTTTTTAAGTTATTATTTATATGAAATGATATAAAATGGGCAACATCACATGTTCCTGCTGAAACTTATTTGTACAAAAGTAATTTGTTCTGAAAGAACAATATATTTGTTTATACTGGTGAACGTATAAATAATTTAAACACTTCACCAACACAACTTTCCTGTAAATTTGTATTAAAGAATTTTGCACAAATCTATGAATTAAAAAAAATGACTGAAAACTATAACACCTTTGAAGAGTTCACTATTTTCCTTCTTCCCAACCCAGAATAGTCAAACATTTGAATATTCAAGTTTTTAGTCAATTTTGAAATTCTCTTTCCTATGTGATATTGTGCATTAACTCTTCTATAAAAATAACATAAATCCATATCAGAATACCACACAGAGTTACCTAAAAGTAACAGGACTCTATGACACACACACAAAATATACATTTTCTGAGAACAATGCCTATTCACAGTTTAAGTACAAACAAATATAAATAAAAAAAAAATATATAAGTTAAAATCCATCTTTTTTTCCTTATGAGAATTCCTTATGACACATTTCCTGTACTGGCTGAAAAACCACATAGTAAGTGAGTACTATTACTTTTGGGCAATTCATATATTACATATACATGTGACAAAAAACTAAAAATTATAACAAGACTTATCTAAAGGTTAGTTAATGTTGAGAAAACTACAAGATATTATGACATAATGAAATAGGTTTAAATTGTATGAAATATCAATATAATAATTTATCTATTTAGGATCCACACTCCATTAACCATACAAGTCTTCTGTTTTCTTAGTGGCATTTTACAGATTCATTCTTTTACTTTTATACTGAGTGTATCACAATTAATTTTTGGATAAACTGAATCTGAACCAAACTTACCTCTTCATGGCAAAAGTAACTAATGGTAGATAAGCTACCTTTTATACCCTTCCCCAAAATTATTTATTTTTGGTGGCATCACACTACTTACAAAGTGCCATGCAATGTCAAAATGAAATTCTATTACATGTCATTCCACCACAATTTTATATCAACCACGCTTGTCACAATTTGCTGATTGAAAGATTCAAAATCATTTTAACATAATGTACTCAATTCTTTATCAGCACATTAAATACCAAGTGTGAACAAACTTGCATTACAAATTGCACATTCAGTATCACGTGTGAACATGCTTGTAATGTGAATCAAAACAGTATGATATATGAACTGGTTTGTAACATACATCAACATATTAAGTATCATTCAAGAAAGAAACAGCTCTTATCATCCTTACAATATGTAACAAATAACAACTCTAAAATGCATTGATAAATAAACAGATATACATTTTTGTGTTTATGAAGCCAATGTAAATTTCCTGTTCAGGAATAGTTCTTCACTTTACAGAAAAATACGTTTATATGTACATGAATCTTAGCTAATGATTACAACTCAACTAACAATGGATTATTATGTACACAAATAAATCCCATCTAAAAATTACAATTTGACTAACAATGGGTCATAATGTGTACAAGTGAATCCAACCTAACAGCCACAACTCAAGAAATAATGGGTCACAATACATACAAGTGAATCCTACCTTGAAACTGCAACTCAACTGATAATAATTCTGAAGATACATTTACACATGCAAGTTAAAACATACTTATGTATCCATGCACCAAAATATATATTACTCTTTTGTAGCTAATACTTCTCATGTCCTGATGTGAGGTATAGAGAAAAACTAAATCTTCCTTTGAAATATTTACAAAAGTTTCTAAGTAAATACTTCAAGGGTTATTATTGAACAGAAGTAAAAACAGTTTAATGCCTGCAATATATTTGTCAATAAGCCACAAAAATAAAATTAAACAAAGGATTTATTGAACTGTAGAGATACCAGTAGGGGATATATCAACAATGGCGATAGTTCCCAATTCTTGGAAGGAGCCAATCACAAAATGTCTTCAAGTTTTTTCAAGTGCACAAGTTAATATGTATTTCACTGACAGTATGTAAATTTGAAGAATTTAATACATTTTTGAATTACACTGTTTTTCTAGAGCACTTTATACAGTTAAAGGAATATTATAACTACATCTCAGACACACTTTTTTTTTCTTTATACACAATGGATTTTGAAAAAAGGAAAATAAAGACTTCATGACTGCTTCTATTATACTGACTGGAAGATAAGATCCCAGCATGAAGTGCAGCTTACCAAAATTGTTAAATTTTAATGACTTAAAACATGAATTATTTCAATAGTATTTGAATAAACTGTAAAAAGAGAACACGTTCAAATAGGGAACCACAGATATATTTGGTATATATCTTAAGTAACATGACTTGAAGTTTCAACCTGCAGATTATGAGCTGAGCACCCTAACCACCAGGCCATGCCAGGCCTAGGAGGCTTGAAGATAAAATCTGAAAAGCAAGGTGAATTAAAACATTACATGCATATACATATATATCTAAAAATTCACCAAGTTTCTCAAATCATTTCCCCAAAGCAACATAATGGTACCAGAAATAGCTTATATGGCTTAGGCATCTTTCAAAAAGAGACAAAGTATTTATAAGGAATAGAATTACATTACACGTTAGTGTTTCTCAAACTAAGCAGTTTCTAGATGGAAACAAGGACTGAATTAAAATGATCACATTAATTCTAAGCTTGTTAAGAAAACATTTGGAAGTTTAAAGATTGATAAAGCTTCTGGATAAAGATGTTTCTACAAGAGTTTTGAAAGAGATTCAGTCATGATCATATGAGCCATTTGCTTTAAGTTTTTGTAAATCCTTGAATATGAGGTTTCAAGTTGGATAATGTCACTACCCTTTTCGATGGAGGTAATAGAAATTGTTCCAGTAATTATTAATTACGAGTCTATTAGTTGTATGTCAGTGGTGATAAAAGATGCTTTGAAAAGTCACTTAAAACTTTTGTTGAATACTCAGCACCTTAAAAATTTGCCTTAATAACTTTTTAACACTATATAAAGAGGTTACGTTTTGTGTAAGTAAGGGTAAGATGGCTTATTTGGATTTTCAGAAAGTATTTGACAAAGTGCCACATAAATTGTTGTTGAAAAATGTTATCTCAGTAGCTGTGGGGAATAGGTTGGCTCATTAGATAGAAAGCTGGCTAGACAGAGGAAAGCAAATAGTTGTTATAAATACAGCTAGGTCAAACCGGACTAATGTCACAAGTAGGGAACGTCAAGGCTCAGTGTTGGCATATTTGTTTTTTTTATTCACTTTAGTGACATAGATGAATAAATAATCTCTTGATATTTTAAATTTACTGGCATTATTAAAGTTTTGGGTGTTGTTGACTGTGAGAAGGATGCTGTTGCTTTACAAAAAAGTTGGATTAGTTAGTGAGCTGGGCAAAGAAATTGCACCTTGTTTTTAATTCTAATAAATGCAGTGTATTACATGTGGTGTATCACAAGCTAAAATTTAATTTAACATTAAAAGTATTACAGAAGAAAAATATCTCAGTGTCTTCCTTGTTGATCATTAATTTTTTTAAGCCATCCAAACAATGTGCTGTTGCTAACGGGAGGGAAAATAGGTTTTAGACTGTATCTATACAAATTCTAAATCCATATATAAAAATGTTATAATGTCATTCCACAGGTCACTGATTAGGCCACATATAGAGGTCTACTTCAGTATGAATATTGAATAGTTGTAAAGGGCATCAGAGGTGAAGTACTACTTTCAGAAATGAATGCAGTTAATTTAAGCAAGTTTAAAGGAAAGCTTAAAATATATTTGAACAATAATGGCTAGCTTTGAGTTTGAATCTTTTTTAAGGTTTTAGTTTAATTTAGTGGATAAGACAGTCCAGATGTATCAAACATTTTCTCATTGTCCTTTGATGTTAAAATTAATATATAGATAAAAAATATTTTCCATTCTATTCAAGGCAGAAACGTGTTTGGTTGTTTATTTTTAAATTTCAAACTTCTTCACATTTTAAGCATTATCACTTATAAACAGTTGGTTATTAGTGATAACACACTTAACCAAATTTTTATAAGTAATAACACATATCAAAAAGATAAAAATTAACCAAATATTTATAAGTAATAATACACATTAAAAAGATAAAAATTAATCAAATGTTTATAAGTTATAATACACATTAAAAAGATAATTAACCAAATGTTTATAAGTGATAATACACATTAAAAAGATAACAATCAACCAATGTTTAGAAGGGACAACACATATCAAAAAGAGGCAAGTTTTAACTAGGCTATCCTATTCATAAAAGTATAGGCAATCTAAAGCAAAGCAAAAGAAACTTGTTCTGCACTCACCAAGAA
This sequence comes from Carcinoscorpius rotundicauda, assembly GCA_011833715.1. Lineage (NCBI taxonomy): Eukaryota > Metazoa > Arthropoda > Merostomata > Xiphosura > Limulidae > Carcinoscorpius > Carcinoscorpius rotundicauda. Next base: position 125,967,119 of record CM022391.1, on the reverse strand, counting down.
ATTATCCTTCAAACTGCAGGATGTGATCCAATCTAAGTGGTAGTCATTTAATGAGTGTTCTAAAACAAGGTTTACAGATCCTCACCACCACATCACCTTTTAAGAGACGTATGGAAGATAGAGTATTCGATACCTCCATATTACCATATAGTTTATGTGGCCATAACACCTGTTAGGTCAAGTTCACATATACAGGGCGTCCTGATATGAAAGCACCAAAAATAATGTTAAATAGATTTTTAATTACTTGGGATAAGAACAAAATTGAAAAAAATAAATTTCTGAAGACTTCCAAGTTTTTTAAGTTAATTATTATTCTTGTTACTTTCATCATTTACAAATGTATTTTATTACAGATTTCAGAATTAAACTCTGTTTTTGATTAAAATTATAACACTTGAAGCATTCCTCCAGCTTATCTTTGGATACAAGGGTCTACCACAATAAACCAATGGATCTTGAGAAAATGAAATTTCGTATCCACGATGCTGTTGTATTCATCCCTACAAAATGTGTTCTGAGAATGTGAACACAGAATTAGATTGATTGTAACTAATGATGAGGGATGTGTACAAGTTTATTAATTAAATAAAATAAAACTTACAAGCATTTAGAAGACATTTTGTTTTGAATTTCGTTGCTATTTTTAATAAAATAAATATACAACTTTCCTTTTGGTATATGCATTTTGGGACACCCTGTATTTCCCATTATCATCAACCCTGGATTCACTATCACTAATGTACAATTGGACAGTTTGTTTTTCACAACGGCTTATTCCACTAGCCATCCCTAATTTAGCAGTGGAAAACTACAGGAAAGATAAGCTAGTTATCACCATCCACTGCCAACTCTTGGGCTACTTTTTCACCAATAAATAGTGTGAATGAAGTCACATTGTAACACATTGCTGAAAGGGTGAGCATATTTGGTGGGATGGGGATTCAAACTCACAACCCTTAGATTGCAAGTCAAGGACCCTAATCACTTAACCATGCTGGATAATTAGTCATTAAATGGTAATAATAACATCAACATATTTTAAAGCTGGTTATCTGGATGCTATAAATAACCATGGTGAAACCAAAGTATATACCTGTGAAAAATATTCACCTTTCTTTTCATGTTAAAGGGAATGAAACACATGTTTGTTTGTTTTTTAATTCAATATTTACAAACCTAGTACTGGATATGTTAACATGTATGGCACAGAGAAGTTTTAATATTTATTACAGGCTAACAAAAATAAATATGTAATTCTTTTTTCCCAGTTCTGATGGCTTGATTAATGTATAAAATTCCACAAGCATTGGTTAGTATTAATTTAATTTTTTTCTTGCCTATACAGTAAGTAGTGGTTAATAAATCAAAAACTAAAATAGAAGATAGCATATAACATTACTGGTTGGATCACCTTTTCAGTCTTAAAAATTCTTGTGAATTTTATATGTGTATACTGACTAAAGGTAAACTTTTTAATTAATGTAAATTTTCTTTTCAAACTATAATTTAATTATGACATTCTAATAAAGGTTTGAGATCCAGGGTATAAATGAAATCCATGAGATACTATCCAAAGACGTCTGATGGTACCATTCAATAAACATGACAATAAACAACAAAAGAGACTTTTACAGGTGCTTTATTTATGTATAGTAATTTCTTAAGATTCACAGTTCTATCATGATGAAAATGGATAAAGGATCTGAGCAGTATAAAACCTACAGTAAGTTTCATTCACATGTACAAGATTAAGAACAGACAAGTTTAATTTCTCTTTAACAGTTTCAGTTTAGTTTCAATACCTGAGGTATTAGTATGGGTTGTTTTAGTGATAAAAAATTTATTATGCACAAATAAATATATATGAAACTATTCTTTCACTTGAATATATTGCACTAGCAGAACCACTTTAACTTATTCTTACATCATTTCATGTAAGAATATTCCTGTAGTTTTGAAACATGTGCACAAAGAAAGTTATCTTGAACAAAAATATTATAAAATAAAATTAAAGAAAACAACAAAATCCCAGGTTTGAGGCTTGTTCCTAAGTTTGTAAACTTCACATTAAAATCCTTTCTTTGATACCATCACTAGTCACTTCTCAGAGATCATACACAACTTTTTATGCAAATAATATTTATTTAACATTGATTTAGATAGAAAATAATCTTTTCTATCCATTCATGTTTAGCCTATGGTTTTGTCTTGTTTTAAGGTAATATATACAAAAGTAGAAACCTTCATCAGTTGCCACATATACTAAAGTTCAACCACAATGCCCATGAGAAGTGTTTTTTGACTAGTGAGTACTCCAATATAACTGGCATGGGAAAAGGTATTCAATCTTTAGTCTTATTATGTAATACTGCCAGTGTATAAAAACAAAAATAATAAATATAATTATCATAAAAACCAAAGTTTCACTCATCAAATTAAGTGCAAATGAGAGAAAAAAAATCACATATCTGTTCAATGCAGTGCTAAGAATGAAGTTATCACAAGTGCAATGGAGGAATTATTGCACATGAAGGATGTGTTGTTTTTCTACTGCTGAAGGGCTATTTTTGCATGATGACATCATAATGCAACAGTGCAGTCCATATGAGTAAGTTAAACTCTAGTGTCATGAAAACCTCATAGGATATGCAAGAGAGAAACAACATTTGTGTGTGCGTGTGAAGACCTGAATTACCATTTCATAAAAATCATTACTGAATCAATAATCCAGCTACTTTCTGAAACACTATAAACACTAATAAAACTCACTATTGTAGTTATTCTACTAAAAAAATACTCGAGTTTTTCTAGTGCTTTCTAACCTTAAATTTAATAATCATAACAAAATAAACCACATTAACTTTCTGCCTTTACAATTGAATAAGCAAACAGTTCCATCCTGGTAGCCCATTAGTAGGTAGCTCCCAACATGACTCAAACTAGTTATCATTCTTTTCATTTTCAGAGCTTTTTTATCTAGCATGTCTGATCCATCTTCAAGCAAGACAACCAAATAAAGTAAACACAATATTCATTCACATAATTTTAGTGTAGTTCTCTACCTATTACAACCTATTACCATTCTAGAACGGTTGTAGAATTTGTAATTTAAAATAAGAATCAATAAAACAAAATTTGTTCTTTGATTTTAAATCCAAAAACCTTAGAAAAAGCATTTTAAATTTTGAAACAAAACTGGTGTTCACTAAATGTCTGTAGCTAATATATTTCAACCACCTATAATTTATTTTCCACATTATACAGCCTTATTCAGTATCACTTATTACTCAGTTTATGGAAGGTAACATCTTTAGCCAAGCAGGTTCAAAGCTTATATTTACACAACAAAAACTGATTGGATAACAGAATTACATGTAGTTTTTGTCACTGGGCTTAAATGCTAAAATAAATTATAAGTGGATGTATATAAACAACTTGATTTTACACTGTTGATAAACAAAATTAATATTTTTATCATAGGAACCTCACCTTTACCTGTCCAGTTTGGGATGCAACATATAGTCCACATAGAGCACCAGTAAAAGGTGATTGGACTGTTTTAAGGAAATGTTGTTTCACATTGCTCCTTCCGTATGTATTAACATCTAAAATATTTTACTTTTAAAACTTGTATTAATTTGAAGAGGCATAAAAAATATATTTAGCATTTTCACATGACCATTATTTTATGTGAGAAATGAGCTAAGTAGCCAGATCAAAGACCCCTTAAAGTTCATAAATTGACTAAATGTTGAACTTTGTGGCATTAGGGTGGTTAAAGAGAAGCATGTGGTCGAGCTAACTAGTGAATATTTGGTGTAATATTTTTATTAACGTTATCCAAGAGTCGTGGGTTTGAATACGTGGCACACCAAACATGCTCGCCCTTTCAGCCGTGAGAGCGATATAAGTAACGGTCAATCCCACTATTCATTGATAAGAGAACAGCTCAAGAGTTGACTGTGGGTGATGATGATTAGTTACCTTCCCATGAGTCTCGCACTGCTAAATTAGGGATGGCTAGTGGAGATAGCCCTCTGTAGCTTTTAGCAAAATGCATAAACAAACAATCTTATCAACACTTTCAGTGTAGTTACTGGCCTACAATTGTGACTTAAGTCTTTTGAGATGCACACTTAATTCAATTTGTGACTGCACTTTTTTAATAGCTAAAATATTTTTCGTTTGATATCACGACTTTTTATCAACATATACTGCAGCAAGTAAAATAGTTACATTTCACAACTTCATAGTCACAACCCTATTATTCGCAGCAGGTCTATACTTTACAAAATCAACCAGATTCTTTAAAATACATAGTGGCAGTTTTTCCTCTATAAAAGAATGGTAATAACTTTTTTTATAGTAACACCATGGAAACTAGTTTTACAATTTCTGTCAGTACCATCACGTACTCCTACAGTCGTATCCCGCACCATTATTTATGCTAATTGCTTAATATAATATCACGCAGGGGTGTATCCAGAAATGGTCATTGGGAGGGGGGGTAGTTTGAGTGCCTGATGCAAGTACTGCAGGCGTGAAGCCATGCTAGGGGTCAGGGAGCATGCCTCCCAAGAACTTTTTAAATAAAAATACAAAAGAAAAGCCTAAATTATGCATTCTGAGACCACCTTTTTGGCAAATTTCAAAATAGCACACTGAGGTGTTTGTCTTATTTTTCTAATCATAAATAAATATATAGGTCGATATATATAATATACAACTTAAAGCTATCAAGCCCAGCAAAGTAGGCCTACAGACCTGTCATCAAGATATAAAATATCTAGTCACTCAGGAGAGTGCAAAATATATGTATAGTGTCTATAACCTGTATTCAAATATCAAGAAAAATGTATGTTGAGATTCTCTGGACTTCAAAAATTAACTTCACAAATAAACAGTGGGTGTCTCCATGGCAGGCTGGCAGCACCATGATGCTGTGAATGTGATGTTGACAAACAGAACTTGCGACAAACACTCATTCACTATGTCAAGCCTGAAAAAGCAAAAGACACTGCATGGGTTCTTTAAATCCATTTGAGAGGCTAAATCTGATCAATCTTGCTGCTGCCAATCAGGTTGAATCAGAATTGTTAACTGAATTGTCAGAGTCGTTACCGTGGCCTTCTACCAGTGCTGCCACTACCACCTCAGGTCCAGTCTGGGACATTGGAAATTACATTTCTGATGATATCAACATTGGTACACAGGTAAGTCGACTCCTCATTATATTAATTTTGAATTAAAAGTCATGCACACACTATTATGAGTTTTAGACTGAATATTCATTGCTGCTAGTGATTGTAGGCCTACAGCCACAGAATGTTAGGCCTGCTCTGTGAAGTACAGCTCTCAAGTCTTTCTCTTCGAGGTTATTGTACTCTCATAACACGTGTGAAATAACTTAGAGCTACATCTTTCAGTCTCTTTTAGATAAATGCTGAAACCAGAAAATGCTTTCTTGAGAATACCTGGAAGCCAGGGAGTGATTATGTCCCCCCCCCCATGTGGTCCAAGAAAGCTGGGTTTTCAGCATCGTTAATTTTCACAGTGAAGATGGCTACTCTTCAGTCAACATGCAAAAGGTGCTTTCTGCAAGTACTGCTGTCTTTTTGTTCCTGATAGTGCTGGTGTCGAAAGCCAAAAATTGGGACAACTAGTGAAATTTCCATGCACAAACTGGAAGAAGGTTGTTGAATTGAAACAGTACCACCAAGACAGCAAAGAAAAAGCTAATAATTTTCTACAGGTCGCAAATACAAGTTCATCTGTGCACTTGTAGCTTGATTCAACTTACAAACAAGATATTGAACAGAACTGGCAATATTTAATGCTTATTTTTTGATACTGTATTGCTTCGTGGGAGACATGGTTTAGCTTTAAGGGGAATACGTCATTCTGGTCCAATGTTTTTTGGTGAAAATGATGAGGATCCCATCAACAATGATGGGAATTTTCAGGCAATTTCCTGCCTTAAGAGTACACTGGTATAGCTACGTATCCAAGTCTTCAAATTCAAAATGAAATCATCAATGCCTGTAATACTCATGTTCTTGATGCTTTAGTCAACAGGGTTAATGTTGCAAAGTGTTTCTCAATATTAGCTGATGAAACAACAAATATTTCAGGCATTGAACAGTTTTTGCTGTGTGTTAGATATTTGCATGCCAATGACAACTCTATTGCAATGAGAGAAGATATTTTGAAATTTTTATCTGTTTATGATGTGACAGGCAGAAACTTGGCTGATGTTATCATGACTAATCTGACAAAATATGGTTACGACTTGGCGTACCTGTGAGGACAAGGGTACGACGATGCTGCCTATATGTGGGAAATTCAATGGTGTTCAGAGACACATAACTCATAAATTCCCACTTGTACCCTATGTACACTGCAGTGCCCATTCCCTAATCTTGGCAATTTCTGATGCTTGTAAAGAAGTTCCTGTGTGAAATTGCATGGAAGTAATTTCTAGCATTGAAAACTTTCTCAATACACCCAAATGAAAGCACGTTTTGACTTTTTTAGTGGAGAATAAAGCACCTGAATCGAAAAAAAAAAGTTTGAATGGTCTATGCCCCACCAGGTGGGTTGAGAAGCATGACTCAGTCATTGTCTTCATAGAATTAACCCATGCAGTTGCAGGTGTCCTTGAGAGACCATATCAGGTTGGCAAGACAGAGATTCTTTACCGAAATTTCATGCATGTGTAATACAGAAGTCAGCATAAATGTAACTACTGTTTTACAAGTAAGCAAATGGAAATGAATTCATGTATAATGAGTTTTATTTCACTATAAAAATTAGAACAGTTTTACCATTATTTAAACAAAAAGTTAGATTTTATGCATCCTTTTTTTATTGGCTTTTTATTGCAACATTTATAAGTGAAGATTACACAATTCAGTTTTATTGAAGCATAAAATGTTGTTTTGTTTTTGTCTTTAATCTGCTTGTGCATAGTCCAGAAAACCAACATCCAAATGCAGTGGAGACTGTGTGAAAAGTTTATCAAAATGTGTGGAATAAGATTGACCTCATCAACTTTTGTAGAAACTTACTACAATGAAAGACGTATTTTCAGGCAATAATGCATTATTATGGCCATCAAAACTGAACATGATTTACAATGAAATAGTTCCAAGGGCAGCAGGAAACCTGAAAATTGTTCTTAAATGATAAATGAGCCCTTAAACAAATAATACTGTGTAAGACTATTAAGTATCCTGATTATTTACAAAACACAACTGAAAAATAAATAAGAACAAAACTACAATAAGAATTTTGTTATTTAATCAACAACAAAAATAAATCTCTTCACAGAAAACTAAATCTCATTAAAAAATACAATTCCAAATTGACCTGAAACTTTAAGAATATAATTATTATGGGGTATCTTTGAAATAAAATTTTGATAAAAATGGTTTTTATGTTTCAGATGTGGTTAAAATAAACAGTTTCAATTTTAAGGTAATAACATTAAAGTGCGACAGTTCATAAGATACAAATTTTCCAAACTCAAAAAAATTCTCAATTTGCATATATTGTGTTAACTTTATTTCCCTAAATATTAAAAACTTTAAAAAATAACAAAAGCACTTTCAATTTTCTCCATAAATCATCCATAAAAAGATCATAGCATAATGTGTATGCTAAATGACCAATTTCCATCTTCAGTCATTGTCTAATTCGGCAGAAATACCTTTGTTGCAATATATGGAAAATTGTCAAGCAAGAAAACTGTTCTTGTACCAAAGTCTATCTTTACACTGTGTTGTTTGTGTCCCAGGAATCACAGTTCTTAAATTATACATACATTGCACCTCACTACTATAACAACTGAATAACACAAGCAAAACCAGGTTAATACATGTGATTCATCCTCACTGTCAAGCTGAATTCAGAGAAAGTACACCTTACTTAAAAAGATGGGACTAAATATTTGTCCACAGAAAAAAATCCTTTCCTTTTCACTGCCGGCTTACATTACACAACGTATCTTCTTGGTATGATAAAGCTGACTTAAAACTGTAAAATGTTCAAAGTTGCATATCCTACTTTAATCTATTTTCACATCATCTACCTTTGTACTAAACTCACTGACTCTTTAATCTTTTGGGATCTTCTAAAATTTTTTCCCTCTATCCAGAATGTTTTGGCCTCCAAATTAACAAGTTAGGACTGAGAGATGCCTTGGGTCTCTTTTACAACTGGACGGTATATCCATATTGAGGCTTACAATATAAAATTGGATATAAGGTAAATTTAATTTAAAAACCAAAAAAACATACTGGAGAGAGGGAAAAATTTCTTGATGATCCCAATTTTCATGAAAATACAGGTGATTTTTAACAAAATAAGATATTAAGCAGGGCAACAGTGAAAGTTATGTTTCCTGAACTGAAAATGTATTTCATATAATTAGTCTCATTTAATGCTGCCCTTTATGTGAAAAAAAACAAAAACAAGCCACAAGCCTTTTTCCTCCCTTCCTTTGGAAATGACTCATTTTAATGTCTCTCATGCAAATTATCATGGATAATCCTCCACAAAGGAAAGTGCTATACACTCATTATACAAGCGACTTCCTCTATTCAGTAATATCAAATTACTGTTTTGAATTTTGTAGAGAATTGAAGCACTCATTTTGAGTGCCATATAAGTTAAACCAAAAATTAACTTTTAAGGAAATTTTTCATGGACCTATAGTTTTCATAAGCCCTAGGCACTGTGCCTAATAAATAATACAGCCCTGCCTCCACAATACAGATAAAGTATAATTGAAGGAGGAAGTCAAACATTCATACTACAATGTATAAAAACTTCTGATTTTTACTTTTACTCTATATCCAAAATCCAGCCAATTGGAACTGACTTTCATATCAGACCAGGATGATGGAACCCAACCAAACGAGTGAACTGCAATTTGAAGTCTCACTCCTTTGATATAAGATGTCATCTACACCAGCAGAAAACCACTTCCCTACTCTGCACTGAATTGTATTTTTGTAGATATTTTATGCCATTAAACAATTCAAGACAATGCCCCACATTCCACTACCACAGTGACTTGGAATTGAAAATTGATAAGGACACCCAACTTCACTAGAAAAAAATGGAGTGTGATACGTGGTGGAAAGTTTGAAAATATGTCAACACCTCAGATAGTGAAATAGGTGACCATGAAACTATTTTTTAAAGTAGACGAAGCTGATTTATTCAATATAAGGCATGGCAGGATAGGCAGTTATCACATTCTGTTTTACTCCTGTAGTCCATGATTGGTACAGTCTGAGATGGGTGTATTTGTGAAGCAATTTTGTTGCAAAGTTAATCCTCAAGCAACCTTGTTGAATACCCCATCTCAACAATGTGTACTGAATGGCCATGGAATATATTTAGGTGTGTATACATGGCAGAAAAAGAGTTGATTTTAAGGTTAAAGAATACTTGATTAGGCAACACTTGACATGGAGTGTGATCCAAACAGAGAATTACAATGAGAATGGAAAAGGGGCCTCTGAAAATGTAGAAAAAGATGAAATACAACTTATCCAGGCTTGTTGTCACATGGAAGTCAAAAGAATAGTCAAAGGTGGAAGACAACATCCTAAAGAGGAAGTAGAAAGCCAATGCAAAGAATGAAAGAGAAACATATTACATGTAGTCCATATGCCAAAGAATTTCCTCCAAGAGACGATGAAGATGAGATGCCAGAGTAAAGGTAGGAAGCCTAATTTGATGAGAAGACACCTGGAGCAATGTGTGGGAGGATAAAGAAACATAAAAATAAACCAATCAAATCAAAAGTTGAACCCATATGGTGGAAGAAGAAAAATCACAAACAGAAGATGGTTTTCAAGGGACAAATAGGTAGAAATGGAAATCATGAATGGAAGCTTTGCAGTATAACAATGAAGAGCACATTCAGGACACAGAAGGCCAGGAAATGGAAGAAAGGGAAATTGGAGTAACCATATCTAGCAGCCAAAATTTTATGGAGCTAAGAATAATCTGGATAAATAAAATATGTTAAATTTCCAGATTCAATATTCTGTTGGACAGAAGGTCTTGAACTACCTCTGACAGAAGATGGCTGTTAATGGGATCCTGAGGAAGAAGAAACGAAATGGATATCTGTGACAAAAAGGTAAAGGAAGCATAGGACATGCCCAAATAATCCACCAATCTGTGCTGAAACATTGTCAAAGGGGAAGAAAGTCGCACAACTGAGCTCCCATCCAGTTATCAACTGGTACTGTTGATATTATGATGATCTACACTGAATAAAACACCTGGAAAGAAGGGCAGATAAAAGCTGGGAATTGCTAGGATGGGAAACAGGAATAGGGGCTTGTCTTGATTCCAACTGCGGCAAATGAGCTACCAAAAAAGAAAGAATAGAGTGTTGATACAGGTGTTCCCAGCATTCAATTCCAAAGTGTCTGGAATATGTTTGAAAATATACTAAGAAACAGAGCTACACATAATTCCCTACGTAAGCAGCAAATAAATCTGACAGAGGGCTGGATTTTGACCCAATATGTTTCAACAACAGAAAAATTATGTATGCAAGGTGAGACTAGAGAATGAAAAATGAGTCATCTTGGAAGTAACAAAGGAGAGGTTGTTTCTCATTAACCTCAGGATTTTGGCACAGAGTATCTGAAAGTGAATGTATAGTAGATAAATACCACAAAAGTAAGGATAAGATAGAGGCATGGGTTAAAAGCACTGGAAATCTGCAAGTACTCCCAAATCGGCAAAATAGATTCCAACACCTGTGAGTCTTAAAAACGGATAGGCTACTTAATAGTTCGTCAAACAAACTATCCACAGCACATAGGAAGCAAGACATGCTTGAACTCTCAATCAATTATGAAGTAAAATGCTTTGTATGAACCCTAATATCCAAAGAAAGTGGGAAAACTAAATAAGGTAAAGAAGAACTAAGAACTATCATACAACAAAAAATGATGAAGATTGTAGGAAATCATAAAAAGGGATAAAACATCACATACCTGAGAAATCATACCGTAATACGCAATATTAGACCGAGCTGACTCTGCAGGAGGTGTATAGGGAAACATGAGAAAATCATGTGGTGGGAAAAGGCTATAAAATCTTTCTCGAAATGAACAGGTTCAGGTTGTTCATGAGGTGAATAACTTCAAGAGAAAGTGGCTGACTCACAGAACGACTAGTCTCTCATTGAATAATTGCAAATAATTCCATTAACAAGGTTGCTTGCACATCCAGCCATAGTGACAAAACCGGTACTCTGTGCTCTATCTAACTCATGTGCTTCGTGCTCACTCACGAATATTTCAAAAACAAACATGTACAATATTATATCAACTGTACTTTGCCTTATCCATTGCCGATGACATGACACAATAAGCACAATATTTATATAAGCAGTTTGTCACGGCAACGAATCTTACAGTCAAGACGTTTTCTAAACCGATAAAGTGTTATCAAAACTAATTACGCTTCGAAGAAGACATTGACAATAAGCATGTGATGTTATCAAGTTTACGATTTTTATATTCAGCCCCCTATGGGAGAAAATAAATAAATTTCTTTTTCTTGTAATTCTGTTCCAACCAGTATGTAAACAGTTTGTTTATGATGCTTTTATTTTTTAATATTTTAATTCAAATTGGGGAAACTTAAGGGAAGAATAGAAACTTTTAAATTCCGTATAAAATTCGAGATCTTGAAACATGCATAGAAATAAACCACATTCGAGAGGTAAAAATCATGTAATCTCATAACTATGACGTTTTATAATTTCATCACAATATCACTTTAGTAATAAGGGGAAAGTACGCGTTGAATGATTTTATTCACCATAATTCAAGCCAATGTTTTGCTGTTGAACCGAATGATTATAGAATATGGGAACTTGTATGATACACTTGTACCCGAGTAGGAATTTGATTGTTGATGAGTGTTTTTGATACATTTATCCATGTTACACAAACATATTCTATGACTGGTCATGTATGTTCTGTAAAGTTTTAATATGTTTCTTGTTGAGTCTTCTTGTTTTTATCATTTAAATTCCTAAGGTAACTCGCTATTTTACAAATTCTGGTTTTGATGTTATTAATGTGTGGTATCCAGTTTAATTATGAATCAAAGTAACCCTGATGAATTTTATTGATATTATTACCTGTAAAAGAGTCACATTTAGATGTAACTGTAATATTAACATATTAATTTGTTTCATTTTTGCACGATTTTGTAAATAATATGACTTGTATTTTGTGCGCATTTATTTTAATTCTCCACTTACTGCAGTTAAAATTCTATATTGTTTAGTAGTGGCCATTTGTTGCTGTTACTGGTTTTTCGGCACTCTTTCAGACTGCAACATCACCTGCGAATTGTAAGAGAAAAGTGGGTCTTTCAGAGGCTTGTTTTTAAGTTATGTAATTTACCTGCCAGGCGAGTTGTTTGAACTATTTTCACAACAATATTTGTGATTATTTAGCAAGTATTATTGTGAAACAACAATACCTTATTTTTAAAATTACGTAAACATTAGATGTTTTTTCACACATTTTTGAATTGAATTTGTATATTTTAAATTCAAATCAAAGCTGTTTACAAATGGAATTGTGGTTTCTGTAGCCTCATCATTAATTTTACATCTTTTAATTTCTGTACTTTGTCAGCTTTTAGCGTTTAATCCGTAACTCCGTAACTTTTATGATATATTGTTTGTGCTGTTTCTTTGTTGCCTCTAAGCACGTTGTGAAACAACAATATCTTATTGTGTGATAAAAATAACGTAAACATTAGATGTTTTTTCAAACATTTTTTGAATTTGTATATTTTAAATTCAAATCAAAGCTATTTAAAAATGGAATTGTGGTTTCTGTAGCCTCATCGTAAATTTCGCACCTTCTAGTTTCTGTACTTTGTCAACTTTTGGCGTTTAATCCGTAACTCCGTAACTGTTATCGGCTTGTAGTGTTTAATCCGGAACTCCGTAACTTTTATGATATATTGTTTGTGGTGTTTCTTTGTTGCCTCTAAGCATGTTATGAAACAACAATATCTTATTGTGTAATAAAAATAACGTAACCATTAGATGTTTCTTCACACACTTTTAATTTGTATATTTTAAATTCTAATCAAAGCTGTTTGAAAATAGAATTGTTGTTTATGTAGCATCATAATAAATTTCACACCTTTTAGTTTCTGTACTTTGTCAGGTTTTAGCGTTTAATCCGTAACTTTTATCGGCTTTTAGTGTTTAATCCGTAACTCCGTAACTTTTATTACATTTTGTTTGTGGTTCTTACGTGCTTACAATATTTATAATATTAACAATGAAACAGTATCTTAGCAACACAGATAATAAGGAGACATTTTGTAAAACGCTCAAATTACTACTGCAAGCAAACTTTAAGATATAGAGATGGTGAAGTTTTTTATGGAAACATTTATTTTCATAGCATTATGTGCTGGTATAATCGCAATGCCTGGACACATAAAACTTAAACCTGAAAGTGTTATACTTGGCGCCCCACAGGTGATTCCATGTGTCCCTGACAGCTATAAGATCGAAAGCTTTGATGTTTTCAAGTATTATTGGTTTGGCCCATACGGTGGAATAGCAACAGATTATGATAAAATTCGGGTAAACAAAGCCACGGGTGATTTAATTATTTATAAATTTGACTTTTGTGATACCGGTATTTATAAGTGCGTTATTGAATACTCTAGCAGCTGGGAGATAAAAGCACACAAACCAATTTTCATCAATCATTTCTTGGAAGGTAAATGCTTATAAGAATCGATTTTGGTAGTGTTTTGAAGTTAAAAAAGAACAACTTTAAAATATGAATCGGATTCCATCCATTTTTAATAAAAATTATGTAAAGTGTTATAAGCTCGATATATATTTAATGATTGTACATTAATTTTCCAAAATTCATGAAATCACCTTTCCAACTACCTACATGCAGCTTACCGCCATTGTTTCCGCGTTAAGCCTGAGGTGTTAAAAAGTTGAAAATCAAACTTGTCTGCAGATATAAATTTTTAATTACGAAATAATTTTTGGTTTATTATTATTATATACAATAACTAAATACATACATAGATTTGAATAAAGTCATAGAACAAATAATTTAAAAAAATCAAAAGTGTTGAATGATTTCTTTAATCGTCTGTGAAAATATTGAAATTACAAAATGCTAAGAAAGTTTGAAGAGCTTATTTGATTAACTATATCTGTAACTGAGCATATCTATAATTCTGATTACGGTAGACATCTTCATTTGTTGGAAGTTAATATTAAACATGTCACACATCAATGAAAAAAATTCTAGAATAAATACAGCACTGCGTGTTGTTTACTCGCTGTTCCGAAAAGCAGAAAAAAGACGATTTCGTAAATAATTTTAATGTTTTTGGTTTATGTTCTTTCTCACGCTTCACTTAATTTTCCGTCCAGTCATGTTATATATTTTTAATTACGATTGTTTGTTTGTTTGTTTTAAATTCCGCACAAAACAACACGAGGACTATCTGCGCTAGCCGTCCATAATTTAGCAGTGTAAGACTAGAGGTAAGGCAGCTAGTCATCATCACCCACCGCCAACTCTTGGGCTACTCTTTTACCAACGAATAGTGGGATTGACCGTCACGTTATAATGCCCTACGGCTAAAAGAGCGAGCATGTTTAGTGTGATGGGGATTCGAACCTGCGACCCTCAGATTACGAGTCGAATGCCTTCACACATCTGGCCATGTCGGGCCTTTAATTACCAAAATTTACGTGTTTCATATAGCAAAGCTACAAAGGGATATCCGCTGTACCTACCGAGGGGAAATCGAACCTTTAACTTTAGCATTGTAAATTCTTATTTATATTAATTATGAAAATACATTGAGTTGAAACCTCCTGTGACTTAGGATACAATAGATAAAGAGCAAGATAAGCCATCAACTGTATTTGTTAGATTTTATTTATACCTTACAGGATTTCCAATGTATGAGCTTTCACGAAGAAAAGTAGTTAATAATTTGTTATGAGTCTAAAGTGTCATATTAGGTCAAAAATTCCTCTAGTGGCCCAGCAAAATGTCTACGTGTTTCCAATGCTAGAAACCTTGTTTCGATATCCGTGATGGGCAGAGCATAGATAGCCCATGATGTAGTGTTATGCTAAATTCCAAACAAACAGTGCAAAATATTATTTCTTATGTCAACAATACTTGAACTACGATCCATCTTATACTTTATTTTAGCATGCGTACAACCAAGTGAAAACAACCAATGTCCTAAAGGATTAATACTGAGAAATAACCTGTGTTGTAAGTTGTGCTTTCCTTTAAAGCGTTTTTATGTGTGATCAGTATTTGTGATTTCTAATTTTTAAATAAATCGAAAGAGGAAAAACTGTTTTGAACAAACTAAGCAGTAAATTAGTTATTATATACTTCATCCATTATTTATTTTCAATTGCCAAAGTTAACATTATTTACATTTCAAGCTTTTTTCTTAGATCAAAGTCAACCAGGAACGGAGGAAATAACATACGATCCTTCTCCAAAGAAAAGTAAGTTATGCTACATATAAGATTACGCAAAACGTACCTTTAACGTGAGACAATACGTGTGGAAAGGTTGGTGAAAAAATGTCGTGATGGCAAAATATTACTGTGACGATGTTTGTGTTGACGCATGTTATTCTTTCTTCCCATTAAATTTCTTCAATCCCTTATTCACGAAAGTAAAAAATGTAGTAATGTGTGAAGACCCGATCTCTTACAATATTCCAGTACATTGTGGACATTATTTTCTATTCTAAATAATAAATCTCTTACTGCTTCACCACTCATAGCAACTCAGATGAAACATGATTCATCAAACCAAGTCTATCATTCCACTAATTCACTGTTTGAGCTTTTTCGTTGTCTGAAGTAAGTTTTTGGACCAGTAATTGCATGCCATAGGTATTTTTCCCCTCCTAGTTTTGTTATATTATTCAAACCTTGAGTATTTTAGAAAAACTGGTTGACTAGAGCAGAGTTTTAGATTTGTTTACAATAAAAAGATTTTCCATGCACTTTCCCTTTGAATTGTTGCCGATAGTTTTCCAATATATTCTCTTTGTTTATAGTTCATTTAGACACTAATTACAGCTTTCTTTGAATAGTGAAACATATAAATAGTATTCAGTTTACAAATTGCTAGTAAGTCAGTGTCGACAAACATACATCCTTGGAAGTCTGAGAACTCGTCACTTTTGCTGTAATGGTGGTCAGTCACGTGACGCATCAAATGATCATCCTGATTTGATATGAAAACACAGTCAGTGTATTTGATTGTCATAAGATATGATAAGTAAATATCTTTACTTGGATTTTCAAGGAAGAAAGTAAATCTAAAGTGATATTTTACACTTCTTTACCCATACTGTTTTATCCATATGTATTAAACTTATACGTGTTTGAATAAAGAGTGGAACTTCTTCGATTCCAGTAAGTCAAAACGCTGTGGTTATCTTGTTATTTTCACTTTCTTTTTAACTTGTATTTTTCCATTTCAGCAGCATCCATGTTAGAACATCTAATTCCATTGGTAACTGGTGCAGTAGGAATACTACTGTTAAGGCAAGAACAAAACAGTATTTTTTATGTTTTGTTGAACATATCTTAATGTAGTTTCTATGTTATTAATAGTTGAACCATGTGTGTATATACTTAATAATGAATTTAAAGGGGCTGAGAAATAAAAAAATATTAGCTACTTTCTTTTAATTAGAATGATAAATAATCAAAAGGTTACAAACGCTTGCATTAATAAGAAATATATAAGGGGAAATTAGAATCATTAGTTTACAATAAAGTGTATTTTAAGTGTGGAGATTCACTTAAAGCTTAAATTGTGGATCACTTTTTACAATATTACAAGTTCTTCTGATCAAAAACATTCCTTGTAAGTATGTTATTGTTCAACCTGTTTTTTATATGTGAATACAATAAGGTACTGTGCGTGTCAGTAGAAATACTTGAAATTGAAACGTGTAAAATATGGGTAACCTAAACTATTACAATTCGAGTACTTGAAATAAATATAAAAGGCATTTTCATTCAAAAAGTTATTTAACTAATTAATTATTTCCAGTTTATTTCAATATGGTCTTAAAATTTAAATTTATCAGCGAGTATAATAATTATTAAATTATCCCTCTTAAGCTATAACATTCTATTCCTGTTTACATTTGTTAACTTGCAACAGGAGTCTACTTGCCGTGTCCACCGTGGGGAGCTGAACCCGCCTATTTTAGTATTATATGTTCATATACTTACTGACGTTCCACTGGGAGGGAACGTCTCTGAAGCTATCGTTGTTAAATATTATTATTTCTAGATTATAATTAATTTCCATTTTTCATTGACATAACACTGATGTACAAATAAGAGTCAAATTAAATCATCTATGTTACTTATTAGCGCTTTTCTTTTGTAGTGTAATTATTTGGAAGTGCAATTGTTGTGGGTGTAAAAAAGTAAAATCAGTGAACAAAGAAAACCATGTGAATAAAGATGAAAGAAAATAAAATAAATATTCACCTATACCACAAAATGATGAAGATCAGTCTGTAAATACAAACGAGAAGAAAAAATGTAAAAGTGCAAAAGAGAAGAGAGCCAAAAAAGCTCGGAATTTTCATCTTCCTGAAGTAAGTATTGTGATAACGGAAAATCTCGGAATTTTCATCTTCCTGAAGTAAGTATTGTGATAACGGAAAATGTCATCATATTTCACTCTTTCATACCGAGTGTCTGGGACTTACAATTCTAGAAATCGGCTAACGATAGCCGTAGTGGGTAGAGCACAAATACACGAACATAACAAGAATGTAATATACCTTCAGTCACATAAATTTACTTACTTTCTATACACTTTTATGCTGGTGTTCTGCGTGAAGTTTAGACACCGTTATAAATATAATATATTAAAGCTATAAACTTTACACTCTAATTTTCCACCTTATAAGAAACGTTTCAATTTGATGGTGCGGTATCGATTTTTAGAAGGAAATTGTGGTCGGTTCAAATGGATACTTTATAACTAGCTTTTAGAGACGTTGTGTGTAGATATATACATATAATACAGGTTTCTTCTTTGACATTGCAGCCATTTCAAAACATTTTCGAAATTGTTGTACTCTATTGACTCTGTTTATGAGTCGTGTTTTCACAGTTATTGCGCGATTGACACAGTTGCAGATGAATCTTAACTTGATATACAACAACAACTTCATGTCATGTCGCTTAGCAACAAAAGTATAACCTGATATTCTTGTTAATCTATGGACTCAAATTATAAAGTGAAATGTATGAATAACAAAATTGTAAAAATTACATATTCTCCACTGTATTAACATTTGGGAAGATATATGAAAGATGCTTCTGATATGACCATTTTAAAACGGTTCCACTTGGATAGAAGCTGTTTCAAATTATAGTTCTAAGTCCGCTACAGAGAAAGGAAGGCGTTTTATCAGTATTTTATCTCATGGTTTTCACTGATCTGGTCATATATAAGAGAGACAATTCTTCATGTCGTAAGATAACTTTTCATCAATTATGAATTTACGTAAATTCCGTCCAGGCGTCTAGTACTTGCGCTTGTATATAATAATATTTTCATTACCATTCAAGCCGTCTCCAAACCTTTAATAAATGTTTATTCTATAGATTTGTTCTCCATGACTCTGTTTATGAGTCATTACCTCGTAAAGTTGGCTCTCACTCATTCCATTTAGTTGTAGAGAGAACTTTATACCTATGTGAGGACTTCATATACTACAATTATTAATTTAGTAGTGCAAGACTAGAGGGAAGACAGCTAGTCATCACCACCCACCGCCAACTCTTGAGCTATTCTTTTGAAAACGAACAGTGGGATTGACCGTCAGATTATAATGCTCCCACGACTGAAAGGGTGAGCATGTTCGATGTAACGGAGATTCGAACCCACGACCTTCGGATTACGACCCGATCGCCTTCACCACCTGACCATGCCGGGACATTTATATTTGCTTATTTTCTTTTGCTGTTTAACCAATCGGCATCAGTCAAATTTTCTTTTCTTGGATAACTGTAGAACTTTGATGTATCTTATCTGATGTTCAGACACCCCTTTCGTCATGCCAAAATTTTAAAGAGCAGAAATTCTCGAACAAGTTTACATTTATGCTAGCTAGAAACTTTCTAATTTAAAACATTGAACTCATTTGCGCACCACATAGAGTTAAAAATGTATTTTATTTCACTTTTTATGAAGCATCATTATTATAGTGTTTGTATTCTTCTTGCGCTTTAATTCAAATCGATATTGATGAATTTCCCAGCGCCAATCGATGTTAAACTGCTTCCAAACAAATATTAAAATATTCGAATTTTAAATACAAAGGCACCCATAGATTAAGGACATCTGGTGGAGCCCAGTAATACGGCCAAATACTTATAGCTCTAATAGTCTGGTATTAATGCTCTTGGTGAGCAGACACAGATAGTCCGTTTTGAAGTTTTTTTGATAAAAAAGAACAAAAGAAACAACGTAGAGTGAAATTATCGACAATTGAAGCAACTAAATTAAAATATACATCATGCAATTTATCATTCTTCAAAGTATAGTTGTTTGTACCAACGTTTTTAATTTCAATTTCTTTTTAGTTTGTTTTTGAAATTCCCAAATTTCTAATAACGCTTGTTGGTAATTGTTTCCATTTTTTTCTCTTTAGCACTAGAGAAATATGATATTTTCTCCAGAGATTTTTTCCAGAAGTAAAGTTGTAAATATTTCGATGTGCATAAGATAAACATTCCCTTCCCTTTTTACTCATTAGAAATCAATCTATAGAGTCAATTAGTTTGCTCACAATTTGGATATTTCAATAAAAGTGTTGTTCGAAAACGTATTTTAATTGATATCCACTAAATTGATATAGCCCAGTTATCGGTAGTTTCATTGTATTTATTTCCAAGAGGTAATTTCTATGTAATGATAACTAACATCAACCTATCTTCATTCTTGTTATTTTTAGAAAGAAACAAAGGCGAACGTTTTTGTCAATAGGAAGGACATCCAAAATAGTAATGCTTCATGTAAAATTACAAATATGTTCACGAGTCATAAAGGATCACATGCCAAATATTTCACAACAACACAGCCTTATAAATATCAACCAGTAGTCTCATATATGTCAGAAACTCTATCAACTGAAAGAAAGAAGGTATCTTCACATTCTAGACGTACCAAAAAATTTAAGAAATATAAATCAAAGAGACCGCCATATTTCAAAGAACTGCGGGACTTGTTTCACGAAAGAAAATCGTCAGATTCAGAGGGTTCGTTTACACAGATCAAACAATCCTACCTAAAACAATAGCCCACAGTTATTATTATACATATTCAGGCTAGTACTAAAATATAGCATTAATATATAAACTTTTGTTAATTTGTGAACAACTTGAAATTTAATAACCGTGTTTGTCCTTGTTTTATCATTTTACTATAAATCAAGATCAGTAGTTAACTGATATGAAAATAAACTTTTGTTGTAAACTATGACTGTTGCCTCATTTTAACACATTAATTACATATTTATCATCAACACATTATATTTCCAAAACTGTCAGTATATGTAGCAGTCCTGTAGGTGGTGCTTGTTTCAGTGTGTGTTTTGAAATTCGCACAAAGCTACTCGAAGGCTATCTTTGCTTGCCGTCCCTAATTTAGCTGTGTAAGACTAGAGAGAAGGCAGCTTGTCATCACCACCCACCGCCAACTTTTGGGCTACTCTTTTACCCACGAAAAATGGGATTGACCGTCACATTATAACGCCTCCACGGCTTAAAGAGCGAGCATGTTTGGCGTGAAGGAGATGCGAACACGCGACCCTCATATTACGAGTCCCACGCCTTAACACGCTTGGTCATGCCGGGCCATTGCTTGTTTCATGAAAAATGTGATTATTTGGCCAGAATCACGCAGTAAAATATATTTATTGGTGTATGATCTATAAAATATGAATGTAAATGTATCGTAAGGTTACAATTCAAGCGTTGCCCCGTTAAACAATTAGATCTAGATTCTAGGCCTAATGGCCCGACATAACATGATAGTTAGAGCGTTCAATTTTGTAATGTGAGGAAAATGGATTCGAATCCCCGTCACATCAAACATGTTCGTCCTTTCAGCTGTGGTGGCGTTATAATGTTACAATTAATCCCAATATTCTTTGGTAAAAGACTAGCCCAAGAGTTGGCGATTGGTGGTGAAACCCAGTTGTCTTCTCTCTTGTCTTAAACTATTAAATTGGACACGGCTAGCGTGGAAATTTCCCAAAACAAACAATAACACTAATATATATGGTAAACGTTACTAAACAATTTAAGAAATAAGTAGTTTTTCTTCAAGTATAGAACAATATCTATCTACATTAAATATTTCTAACCATCAAATAAAGATAGTTATATAGAACTCATGTGTGTTCAGTTTAACAGTTTTTGTACCAGTTCTTTAACTTTAACTGGATTATGAAAACTAATGCGTCTGACTACGTGCACTCAGCCTGTTAAAGGCATCTAAACTTTGTGTGCTTTCAAAATTAAACACTGAAAATATCTGGGTGTTGTGTGTCGGGTATATTCATAACTGTTTCTATGTAAAAATGACTGATGAAACAGCAGCTAAATTTGTGGACAGAGCTGACATTTATCCTGTACTGAGAGTTCATTTAAATCCTCAGTGAAGGCAGTGAACAAATTTTTTTCCTGCACACAAGAAACGTAACAGAATTCCATTTGCTCGAAAAAAAATAGAAAGTAACTTCTTGGGGTTTAAACCAATCATTACATCTGCCATATAAGATGATGAAGATTTTTTTTTTATCCCAGTGTGTTTATTTATGTGTGTTAGTCATGATCGGCTGAATGGATATGGACTAAAACTGATATACTTTTGGACTATGATGTAACTTTGAAGTGATTGGATTTTGGAGAGTCAAGGATACAGCCATATCCATTAACATTGTGGATATATTTTTTATACTATTTTTGCTTTATAGCTCAGTCCAAGGTGATCGAATTTTGATGAAACATGGAGGACATATGTAGAATATAATTCCTCATTGTTTTACTACACTGGTTTGAGTATTAAAAAATCCTATATGTTACGTAAAAATGCAAAATTCTTTACGATATGGCGCTTACACTGGCCTGCTCTTTGTTCGGAAAAGAACTGTAAAAATGCAGCAAAAACACAAGACAACTTAGTTACAAAAGACAAAAAAAGTCACAACTTCAACTTCGTAACAACAAAATGATTCAATTGGCTCATCGGTCGGTTGTTTCGCGTGCAACTGCAAATCGATATTGAAATTCGATTTTTAGCATCTTTAGTCTGCTAACTTCTTGTTGAGCCACTGGGGTAGAGGGATGACGAAACAAAATGATTCGAACACCACTTATAGTGATGGCCCATTTGATGCTGATTTTAGATATTTTGTGGCAACAAACACGCTGAGATAGCATTGGATCAAAGAACTCTATCCTATCAAATATCTAAATCCACAATTAACCATCAATGAAATAGTTATACAGTCCGCTTTCTCTACGAATCCAAGTTATTGGCGTAGGAATATGTTTATAAACTGAAAACTTAGTAATAGTATATTTAGACTGGTTGTTGTTGTTTTGAATAAAGCACAAAGCTAAACCACAGGTATCGAAACCCGGTTTTTAGCGTTGTAAGTTCGCAGACATACCGCTTAGCCACTGGGGGGCATATAGATTGGAAGAAGATAATAATGTTTGTTCTGTAAATTGATTTCGATATAAAATGAAAAATAAAATTCATACTTAGGCTGGAAAAAGTATAATATTGTTAGAACTGTGATATAGAACTGAGAGAAAATATTGTTCTGATGCCGTAAAGGGATAATAATATTAGAATTGTAATGTAGAACCGCTACACAGAAGATTTTTACTGAAAATGGCAAAATATATAGTATTGTTGAAACTGTAATGTAAAACTGTTTGGTTTGTTGTGAAATTCGCGCAAAGTAACAAGTGGGCTATCCTAATGTAGCAGTGAAAGACTAGAGAGAAGGAAACTCGTTATCACCCTCCACCGTCAACTTTTTAATGCCTGGCATGGCCTAACGCGTACGACTCGTAATCGGAAGGGCGCGGGTTCGCGCCCTCATCGCACCAAACATGCTCGCCCTCCTAAGAGTAGCCCAAGAGTTGGCAGTGGGTAGTCTTACACTGCTAAATTATGGACGGCTAGCACAGATAGCCCTCGACTACCTTCATGCAAAATTCCAAAAAACAAACAAACAACTCTTGGGCTACTCTTTTAACAGTGAATAATAAAATTGACCATCACATTATATCACCTCAAGGACTGAAAGGATGAGCATGTTGTAAACGAGGATTAGAACCCGCAACCTTCAAATTGCGAGTCAAACGCCCTAACATGCCGAATCATGTGTTGAACTAAAATACAAGAATGGTACTGAGATTTGAAGCATTGTGGTGAAGCACATGAGATGAAAAATAATATATATATTTATATTATTTGTAATATGAGAATTCTTACGTACAACCAGAGTAAAAAGACACTTCATAAATAGATCTTAAAGTGACAACAGCTTTAGGGATAGAATTCAAACTCATCTCATTACCCAGGCTGCAGCATTAAATCAGACAAGTTAATGATCAACAATTATTTTTGGGATATGCAGGAAGGACTTGAGAGTATATGAAGAAACTAACAATAGTTGCTTGACAGAAATAGATAATATAATTAAAGGAAGAATCTTTGGGTTCATTGAGTTCAACTGCTTTCTATAAGTAACCAGAACTGCTAATGCAGTGCCAGAAAACAATATTGTTATTGTGACTAAATGAGGTTAATTATGTGAGGCCTACTGGAGGGTCACGAAGTGTTGAAAAAGCCGCGCAAGTCGTTATGCTTGTTAAATCGTGCCACTAGAGCTGCTAGAGATGTGCACCGTTGAAATCAACCAATCTTTGGCCCATGTTGCGTTGTTGCGGTTGCGCAGCCTTTTATAATTGAATGTTTTAAATATTTGAGATTATGAAAAACTTCGTACACGATGAAGAAAAATTGTTATTTTGTTATCCTGTTTCACTGGGAGGCAGTCAATCCGAGAAAAATATATCTTATTACAAATCTTTTGTTTTATGAGAAAATATTATAAAAGAAAGAAAGAAAGAACAATAGAAAAAGAGAACATAATTTGTCGACCAAATGAAAGTAAGAGTTTAAAGATGTTATTTTTTTCATGTTGGTATTCTATTTATGCGTTATTTTACTGTATCATGTCGAATAAATTGCATTTAATAAAATTCCTTCGAAACTTCGTGAAGAAACGACAACTGTCAAAAAATTCTCACCTCGATAGAGGTCTCTTCTTGCGCTCAGTAAAATGACAAGAAACAGTGAAATCCAGCTGGAAAATTTACACAACTACTTAGAGAACTTGGGCGCTCTATATTGGGCTGCATACACCCATTGCTAAAAAAACAAAACATTTTTGCCAACTGCTCAACAGTTGAATTGTTTCAACGAGCACTTGCTAGGTATTATATAAACATCTGTCAGTTAAACATAAACATAATTTTAAAATAATCTTAGTAAAGATGGTACTTGACCGACATTTAGCACCTTATCGTAGGCTGAGGTAGAGGATGACTTGTAGTGATGAGGAAGAATTGGTTTTGTTTGTTTTGGAAATTCGCACAAAGCTACTCGAGGGCTATCTGTGCTGGCCGTCCCTAATTTTGTGGTGTAAGACTAGAGGGAAGGCAGCTAGTCATCACCACCCACCGCCAACTCTTGGGCTACTCTTTTACCAACGAATAGTGGGGATTGATCATCCAGGTGTGTCCTTTGCATACTTTCAAAGAATGCTTCTATTACTTCCTTGCACCAGTCCATTCACCTCTTGAATGTGGGATTATAGCTATTTATGTGAATGCAAAAATAATTTTCATATCCTAAATATCTATTTCCGATATACACCTATACGTTCCACGTTTCCTTCTTATTGAAAACAGATGCTTCCAATTTCTGGCAAAATTCCAAGTGATTGTCTAGTTGAACTGAATAGAGAAAATCGAATGTGTGACCAAAGTATGTGGCACTCTCACTGGTTGAGGGTTGCCTCTTGATAATTTTCAAGGACACACACTGGAATGTTTTTTTTTTTTTTAATTTTGCACAAAGCTAGCCACCCATAATTTAGCAGTGTGATACCAGAGGGGAGGCAGCTTGTCATCACCACTCACTAATAACTCTTTGGCTACTCTTTTACCAATGAATAGTGGGATTGACCATCATATAATAACGCCCTCATGATTGAAAGGGTGAGCATCTTCGGTGTGATTGGGATTTGAACCTGCAAACCTTAGAATACAAGTCGAACCCCCTAACCACCAGAGCCATTTCTGTTCGAGGGGAGGAAGAAAACTTTTGTTATGCGTGAAAAAAATGTTTTGTATATAAAGGGCAACAATGGATAACAATAGCTATTTATATGGAAGGAGGTAAGTATGGCATGAAAATACATTTTTTGTACAGAAAATTATAACTTTCATAACATTACTACACTATGTGTAACGTAGAGAAAAAAAAATGTATGTGCTGGTTAACCAGTCTGTAGAATGATATTCTTCATGTATTGATAATGTGACTTATATCAAGAAATATAGAAATGTTCAACATTAGCAACGTTTTCCCAATTTCTGACCTACCAAGGAATAAATAAAATAGAGTTACAAGTGGGCAGTTTGATCCATTTCACACGAATATAGCTACTTCATTTTACATCAATAAAAGTTTGTGTTAAAAAATATCTATTTTAGTCCCAGCAAAAATAGTTTCATAGTTCAGAAAGTTAAAATTTTGAAACTGAATAATTACACAGTTTGATTAAAAGATAGTATTTTGCAAATTATGAAAAATAACAGTGTAGAAAGACATCATTGTGTTGTGAAATTTTAAAGTACATTTGATCACACAAATTTACAAAATTTATAGAACAGAATAGTCAATGGTGACATTTATATTATTGTTCTTAAATGCATACATTCACCCCAATGGAGTATTTCACTCATGAATGCTCAGCTGAAAAGATTCTAAACGCATCACATTACTGGTACATTTCGATTGTAACAGCTGAAAGCTCTTTCAAAAAGTTACTGATGTTATTTTAAAAAGCAGTGCTTACATGTGTCAATATAACCTGCTGTTAATTTTTTATTGATACTTTTTAGTAGTATCCATATAATGAGATATTTAATAACGTATGTTGTTGTATTTCCTGTATATAAGATGAGCAAATAGTTTTATCACCTTACAAATTCTTTAAATAGGTGATAATTCATTGTTCATTTGTTTTTTAAAGCACAATACTTTTATCACCAGAATCTGGTAACGTCTTTACGTGCCAATATATTACAGATTTTAATGATATTTCTTTTAATGTTTCAGTGATTCAGCAGCTGGAAATAAATCACACAGAAACCGGGACTGGGTTGAAAGTTCTGTTAAGCAGATTTATATAACGCAGCAACCTAATACAGAAGAGTTAATCACTGAGCTCCAAGTTTTACTGATTCTGTCATTAAAAGATAATGAAAATAGATTATTTTTGTTTGTTTTTGAATTTCTCACAAAGCTATACGAGGACTATCTGCGCTAGTCGTCCCTAATTTTGTATTGTAAGACTAGTCAGTGTAAGGAAGCTAGTCATCACCACCCACCGTCGACTCTCACGCTACTCTTTTACCAACGAATAGTGGGATTGACCATACCATTATAACGTACCCACGGCTAAAAGGGCGAGCATTTTTAGTGCGAGGGGGATTCGAGCCCGCAATCCTCAGATTGCGAGTTTGACGTCCAACAGTTTTGCGTCATTCTCCATTTTAAATTTCATAATATCACATCCAGTAGACCATTAACAAGGACATCTGTTGTTTAAGATACCACAGGAAAGTTTAAATGTACATATGTTAAATACCCATTTTTAGATGGAGTAGACAAAACGTTTCTTGAAAAGATGTTTTCACAATGATGTAAAAATAGATTCGCGTTGAAGTGTAAAAAACCATGGAGAAAATGCAGTTTATTTTAAAGCTAATATTAAAAATTAATGAGTTAAAATTAGTGAAAGAAAACTTTAGCAGCAGTATCAATTATAAGAAAATTTCAGTATATATTAAGTACATAAGATTGATCGGTATAAGAACGCTAACGTTTTGAAACATAATTTTGTATTCGAAGAAAGAAAAAACAACTTTGCGATTTTTGTTCAATGAGTTTATTTTTCATGCCAACCTATCAGTTCAAGACAGGAGATTATCTAGACATACCCAATAACCAATGTAACCACTTTATTATAATTTGCGTTCATTTTATTGTTTGTTCTGTATTTAATTTTTGTCTTAGCCGTAAAAAAAAAGTGTGAACGTAAAATGATGTTGTAATAGGCTTCCGTTTCTTTAAGTGTAAATATGAACATAATGTTGGGTTATTCACATAACCTGAACATAGTTTTAAATGATATCAAGTCAGTGTGGGTGAGATTACGTGAAATATTCAAAGCTGGTATCAAGATACTGTTGGTATAAAAAAATTCTTCACCAATAGAAACAAAGATATTGATCACTCATCTTGAAATTCGAAATAATACAAATGGCGTGATTATACGATCGTGTCTAAACAATGGCTTTAACGATTCTGGTGAAGAAATAATATATGTATTGACACAGGCCATATGTAGAACAATGTGTGAATGTATTTAGTTAGAAAGAAAATAGGAATATTTCTGGCTGTTTGTTTTAGTTTAGCCACAGATTTCGAGCAAAACTTCACAGCTACACAAGGTACTGATTTTAAACAAATAAATCTGAAGAAAAATAAAAGTACCTACGAAACTACTGAGCCTTTTATAACCTAATAGCAGGAACTAGTCCTTACTCTGTTAACGCATTTACCTTCCCAGGGTGCGGACCAAGGTTTTTTACAGAAACGTAACGCAGTCCAAGTACTAGGTCACGTTCGACCCAATACTGACATGTTGAGCATTGCTAAAATTCAGTGTCAATAGAAACTAACAATATTATTTGCATTTCGCTCAGTTAACTCTGCATCATTACCACTAAACAGGTCTTAACGGCGCTTTAACTCAAAATTATTTAATAATTACAGATTAAGTATCGCTGTGAAGGTTGCTTTGAGTTTAATTTCTCTAAACTGATGGTTGTGCACATATTTGCTTTAATATTAATAATGTAAGAGTATGCTCTGAAAGCACAGCTTGTCAACTCATTTTGTTAACGTATTTTAGGGAAAACGAAACTTAAAAAAGAAAACATAACATTAACCCCAACTACAGTTACAAATGATATGTTTGTTTTTTTTTGTTTATGAATATCAATTAGAGATAGCCTTTTCTAGCTTAATACAGTAAGACTATCGGTAAAACAGAGAGTTATCAACATTTACATTTGGACTACTCTCATACTTATGAATAGTAGGATTGGTAGTTTCATTATAATGTTCTCACGGATCAAAGGGCCAGCAGGTTTGGTGTGATGTGGATTCAAACCAGCGTTAATCACATTGCCAGTCAACCAACTGGTTATGTCGTCCAGTTACAAGCGAAACCAGCTGTATATAAGGTATTCCAGAACTAACCGTTTTGAGATTCACGTAAAGGTACAAAAGGGTTATCCGCGTTAGCCATCTCATAATCATCGTATACTAACTAGCCTTTCTATGTCATTCCTTAAGTGCCCTATCTCCAAACTAATGTTTCGTCATTTTTTTGGAATGATCTAATTTCCTGTTTGACGAATTTTCTTGATTTTCTATAATCTTCAAAATATTTTATAATAATATAATATAACTTAATATAGATTTATTAAATTTATACTGCTTTTTCTAATTTTATCTTTCACATGTGTAATCCTTTGTCACCCAACTTGTTTTTTTTTACTCGCACCTACATGTTTCTTTCTGTAAGGAATATATTTGTTTTGAATATTGAAAATTTTCTTGAAATCTTTTTCCACACGTGGTCAACATCTCCAAATAACTCATCTTCCCAATTTAAACAATTAATAAAATGGTTTGTGTGTGTGTTTCCCGAGAGGAAAGCCACATCAAGCTATTTATTGAGCCCACAGAGGGGAATCGAACCCGTGAGTTTAGCGTTGTAAATATGTAGACATACTGCTGTACTAGCGGGGTGCAAAATAGTTTTATTTTTAATCATAATTTCTGACGGGTGCGTAAGTTTTAATTTTAAATTATACAAATATCTATTTTTACATGATAAAATGATAAAAACCTGTACGAATACCATTCAATATAGTTGACACTGCAGATAGAATTCATTGTGGAGATATATTAAAATATGAACGGCCTTAATGTTAAACGTACATTTAATCAAATATTTAAACATTCAAGTCTGAATTTATTTGTAACATTAATACTGTGAAGGAAACTAGAGCTGCAAGAAATGACATCAACAAGCTTCTTGTGATGGGCGTGATTTTCCACATTGTTACAAAACATTGGGTTTGGTCATTTGGAACATTAACATCTCTGCTTGCAAGAATGTATGCTGATTAGTGGTAGTTGGTAACTTATGAATCCAACATTCTAACATGGGCAAGAAAGAAGTAAATATTTCATTTGTGAGACATGGAGCTAAAGTTACGAAGAGAAATATTGTAAAATATAACAAAAATATAGTAAATGATACAATGTCACTCTTTAGGAAGCTTTTCACAAAACTTAGTACACTCATTAATATTTACGCATAGGCAAAAAATAAGGAAAATACACACAAGAATAGGATTGGTGAAAATATCTCATCCAAAACTTGCGACAGTTTGCTATTATAGTGGATGTTCTGGGAAAGTTGTCGTAATGCACTATACGGGTTTCATATGTTAGACATTTCAGTGAACTATTTATAAAAGGTTTGATTAATGTGATGCTCTACTGAAATAAATGTAATAGAATAGCAAGAGAATAACAAAAATACCTGACACAAACTTAAATATGACATAATGGAAGCAGAGATTTTTAAAATCATGCTGACCAAGCTTTCAGTATAAAATAACATGAATACGCCCTCTGTTCTCAGTAGACTTTACCATAAACTGTGTTTTTTGTTTTCCATGGTACTTCCTTTTTCACCTGTATTGAAACCATAGTCATTGGACAACAAATCACTCACAGTCGATGTCATGTTAATCATTTTATGGACTAGTAAAACCACTCTATTCGACGTCTTGAAAGTTAATGTTTCATATTCAATAAAGTTACAGGTTAACGCTGCCCGTTAAACAAATAAAGTAAAAGCGTGACTATTGTACTGATAAATAATGTAATAACTCATCGTCTTGAAACTTGACATTTTCATTGTTTACACAAGAAGTTTTATGATAATTGTTGGGTGATAAGATAACTTTCATCTCTTAATGTGAGATAAAAAATACACGAATCGTACACTTTTTTTTCGTGTTGTCAAGTGAACGAAACAAATACATGTTCGTTATTTTGCTCAAACCATTGATTCCTTACTCAAAACTTATCAGTATACCACAGATTTGATGTCATTTTCATCTTAGTACGGATTATTTGAGTAGTTTAAAAGTTCATAAAAAGAATCTTAGCAGCAAAGAGAGTCGTGTTCCAAATAAACTTACATGTTGAACAATTAGATTGTCTTTCGAAATCACATCTGAATAAAACGTATGATATATATTTAGTGCATTATTTATTTAAATTAAAAATACTGAAAATAATTTATATTTTAAGAGTTTAGATCCTTACACCACAATGAAACTATAATATTTATATTTTGTATGACAAAATCTCATATTACCTATTATCAGAACTGTAAACATCAATAAGGTTGTAATGCATTTCACTGAATTTGAAACAAAACCGATTTAAGGTAACGAAGTGATCATCTGAAATTAATCGTTTTAGAAATACAAGTGACCTTTGGTTTCCACATAATAAAGATTGGGTATTTTATTAAAAAATCAAGGACAAAAAACATCCAATAATATCATAATAAAATAATATAATAATAATATAGTTTGTATCGCATTATTGCTCCAAACATCAGTAGTTACATTCCAGTCACAGATGCCACGAATTATTTTTTTAAATATATTATACAGTAAAAGAAGTATAAAAATATAATGAATATTAATACATAAAAAAACTTAAACTAATGAATATTATCCACTACAATAATGGATAAGTTTCAAAAGTCTCAATTTCAATAGATTCATCTAACCGTGTTGTTTACTCCAAGATAGAAATGTTGTTTTCATTACAAGCAAGAGAAAGTAAAAAAAAAACAAATATTAACTTGTTTTGCTACGTTACAATTTTGATACACTATTATGAAGGTAAGTTGAAGTAATAACACAGTTAATCGTTATATGCTTTTCTTTATAATGTACTACATGATGTAGTTTGTTTTAATCTCGCCAATCAGGCGCCTCCGTCAATGTGACGTCTTAATTCTTTCATTGCGTTTTGTTGATCTTTTGAAGCGATAAATATCCAAATGATTTGGAAAATATTAAAATAAGTATTACTTACAAATGTGGGAGTTATTTTAATATTGAACTATTTGTTCTGTATAAAGTAGGTCATGTAATCATTTCACATAACATTTTTCATTTCTTGTGTTGTTACTGTGATAACTTAACTTGGTATATTAGGAAAGAAACAAAGAAATAAGCCGATATCACGAAGTTAAACTTGATAAATATTCATTTCTCGATCATCTTGAGATAATACCTCGAAACAAGAAACTCACACGTTACAACAGTTAAAATAACACAATAAGCACTTGCACGGAATGGATTTATTGTTCATGATAGGTTACGTATTCGTTGTTAATACACGGATAGTTGATCCACTAAATAAACAATTTCAGAATTACACATTTACATCTGAATTTATTTGTAACATAAGGACTGTATATGAAACTACAGCAACAACAAATGACATTAACAAACTTCTTGTGATGGGCATTATTTTCCATATCGTCAGTAAAACCTTGGGTTAAGCCATTCGTGTCTTTAATATAGTTGCTTGTATGAAAGAAGAGTGATCAAATTTTTGGACTAAGTTGTTTATCCAACATTCTAACATGAGTAAAACAGAGGCAAAGACTTCGTTTGCCATACATGGTGCAAAGATTATATAGAAAAATGTCGTACTTGAATTAAGGACGTCACAGATAAAATAATATAGAAAATTCCACATTTCAGATATTTCATTCCAGTTTTGAATGTATTGATTAATATGCACACATAAATTAGCAAATAGGTAAAATAAACTCAAGAATACCATAGGTGAAAATATCTCGTCCAAATTATGCAACCGTTTGCTACTGTTGTGGATGTTCTGAAAAAGTTGTCGTATTACCCAAGACGAGTTTGATTCGTAAGACATTCCACTCGACTCTTTACCAAAGGTGTGTCTAATGTGATGCTTAATGGAAGTACAGAGAATACAATAGAATGATAATATAAACATTAGTTGACACATATTTATATTTACTGCAATATTAGAACAAATTTTTAAACTTCTGTCGAACCAACTTCCCTTTTGAACTTCCACGAAAGAAGACATTGATGCACAACAACCACACCCAAAAAGTTATTAATTTCACGTATTTTTTAATTATTTTCGCAGAATCTTCAGCCATATTTTGCACCAAGTTATTCACCAAACCAAACACATTTCTCACAAGTCAGATTAACCTATCTAGACACACAGCATGTACAAGAACTGCAAGAAACGTCACGAACAGCCAGAAATTTGATATGAACGAAATTTTATCCGTATACACCTGATAATTAATAATATAAAACATATCATGGTCTGTAGACAGACTGTAAACAATTATGACTGAAAACCATTTCCACCAATATCTCCAAATATCCACGAGACAGTGATCATTTTCCCGTAATCATGAGAAAGACTGGCCCTGGTCGATGCCACCCGACCCTCGTGCCCCGTTGGAAGCTGAATCAGGCAGATTGGTTCACTTTTACTGATCTCGCAGAACGTGATCCTGCAGTTGTCTGCAAGTTATCAAAGACGACTGTGTGGCAGCAGCAACTGACTATTTTGTAAGCAGCTGCTTAATGTATTCCTAAAACCTCGCCACATTTTCCAGTATATCTTACCAAAACATCCCACCTGGGCTTGTGTTTTTCTTCCCTGGTGGACCATGCTTTTTAAAACCAGACTGTCTGCCATTGTTCATATTGGCCTTCTTATCCAGGCGCATGAATTGATGAATTGGGTTTGTCCTTGGATAACGTTGATGTGTCTTCTGGTGAACGCATCCCACCATGGCTTTGTACAGTTCCTAATTGTGACTTATCTTTAAGTCATCTGTGAATAATGGACACCCCTGATTGGAAATACTGTCTGCTATTTGCTGAACATCTTTTGAACCATCCTTCCATTCTTATTTATATAGATGGTTCGAAATCAGGCGATTGCGTGGGCTCTGCCGTGGTTTGTTGTGTTTTGGTGGTTGCGCGCAGAATTTTCTATACAGCTTCTGTGTTCACTGCTGAACTGTATGCGATTTCTCTTGACCTGGGTCACATGGAAGCTGAACAGTACTCAAACTGCACTATTTATACTGGCCCTGTAATTGCTTCATGTTAGTTCACACCCTGTTCTCACCAATATTCAAAACCGACTGGCCTATTTCTCTTTAACATCTACTTCTATCTAGTTTTTCTGAATTCCGGGACACGTTGCTATTCGCGGGAACGAGCTCGCCGACACTGTAACTAACTCTCCATCTGCTCTGGCACTATCATCGCTGTGCCTGTTCCGTACATGGACTATGGTCCTGTATTCAAGGCTTGGCTCCGTGTCAGCTGGCAGTCGTCTTGGAGTAAGCAACGCGAAAACAAGCTTTTCTAAATAAAATCCTATATTAGACTTTGGCCGTTTTGTTCCCGTAAGAATCGAAAAATGAAAGTTTTTCTGACAAGACTACGCATTGGGCACAGTTTTTTAACTCATCGTTTTTTTTATCTGAAACTGATGCACCAGTGTGTAGTTTGTGTGACACTCAGATCACAATAAGCCACATTTTACTTTTTTGTCATCGTTACAACTCTCGATGATGGCTCCATTTTAAACATGTTGTGTCCCAATGTTTGTCCATAACACTAGATAGTGTTATTGGTTATAATGACATTGTCCACCTTGATAATGTTTTTACTTTTCTAAAGGTCATTTATCTTTTTAATGTCATTGAAGGTTTTTAAGATATTCTTTTCACCTTTTTAATGTGGATCCCTTTTGAAAATTACAGTTCAATTTGAAATTAGAAACTGACCGTACCATTAAGTTACTCGAAACCAGAACTGGAAAGATCAACTTTAAGGGACTGACGGTGGCTTTTGTACTTTCCTGTTAGTATTCCTTGCGAGTTATGATTATTACAGTCACGCGAGAGAAAGTCCTTTAGGACTTGAATTATTTTTGTTTTCTCTGACGTTGTAGACTACATGTAAACATTGGTTTTATACTATTTATTTATTTTTAATTTTGTTTGTTTTACCTTAATTTTCTTTTATTGATTTTACTGAATTTACGTTTAACCTTTTTAAACGGACGTTTGGCACAGATAGCCTAGCTTTTTGTGACATAAAAACCTAAATTAACCAAACAACCTTGTTTTTCTTTCAAAGTGCTGAGGTCCTTCTAGAATAATTTTCCTAGGTGGTTGTGATTAAACTTTTTAATTTGAAAACATTTTATAAACATTAGAAATTGACTGTGGCTTTTGTATTGTAAGTCCTCAACATTACTTCTGGTTCTCCAGCAGACTAAACTGTTTCAAGTGAATGCATGAAAACATGAAAATTCTGAAAAAAATTGAAGATGTATTCTGTAATGAAACTATGTTTATTACACATCGTAACCGAGTCAAATAGTTATACAACAACATTACTTTAGGATATTAACATATATAGTTATCATATGGCAATAATTAATTTTGCGATATCTGTAAATCTCCAGTTCAAAAGAATAATGTGATTTGATGATACAACTAGATGTGCAGAGATATCTACAAATGACACCAATGAAAGGAGCTCTTAAACCTAAGGAGATAAATTTTATTTCATCATTTTACATAATTTCCGTATTCCATGAATCATTTACATTTCTCATAGCAGATAATTATTGTTAAAATTAAATACATACAAGATAAATTAATTAATGGTTGTTTGTTTTTAACTAAGCACAAAACTAGACAATAAGCTGTCTGTACCCTGCTTACCACAAGTTTCGAAACACTATTTGAAATATTGGAAACCTGCGGACATCTTGCTGTGTTTTTGCTAGTGTTTCTCATAACGTGCTTAGAATATTTGGTACATAAATAGCATTCTGAATATAGTTGACACTGATGATGAAATTTATCGTGGATATATTTCGGGCTATATGCTGAGCCCACCAAGGGGAATCGAACCCGTGAGTTGCAAATATATAGACGTATTGCTGTACGAGCGGGGTGGAAAATAGTTTTATTTTTAATAATAATTTCTGATGGGTGCGTAAGTTTTAATTATAAATTATACAAGTATCTATTTTTACATGATAAATGATAAAACCTGTACGAATACCGTTCTGTATGTAGTTGATACTGCAGATGGAATTCATTATGGAGATATATTAAAATGTGAACGGCCTTAATGTTAAACGTACATTTACTCAAGTATTTAAACATTCAAGTCTGAATTTATTTGTAATATTAAAACTGTAAAGGAAACTAGAGCTGCAAGAAATGACATCAACAAGCTTCTTGTGATGGGCGTGATTTTCCACGTTGTTAACAAAACTTTGGGTTTGGTCATTTGGGACATTAACATCTCTGCTTGCAAGAATGTATGCTGATTAGTAGTAGCTGGTAACTTATGAATCCAACATTCTAACATGGGCAAGAAAGAAGTAAATATTTCATTTGTGAGACATGGAGCTAAAGTTACGAACAGAAATATTGTACTTGATTTAAACACAACAAAAATATAGTAAACGATGTAATTCCATTCTTCAGGTATATCTTTCCAAAACTCAATACAATCGTAATATTCACACATAGGTCAATAAATAAGTAAAATAAACCCGAGAATACAATAGGTGAAATATCTCATCCAAATCTTGCAACAGTTTACTATTGATGTGGATGTTCTGGGAAAGTTGTCGTAATGCACTATACGGGTTTGATATGTTAGACATTTCAGTGAACTTCTTTTCAAGAGCGTACTTAATGTGAAACTTAACTGTATACAAAGAATACAATAGATAAAGTATATAACAATCAGTTGACATAACCATAACATAATAGAATCCGAGAAGAGACCTTTAAGATTAGGCTCAACAAGCTTTATTTTGAAATGACGTCACAGAGAATTCTGTAATGAATGTTAAAAAACACAACATACATACCAAGATAATTATACCTTGACATATTGTTGACTGTCTTTTAGTTCCCTCTGTGATGGTTTGCCCCAAGTTACTCATCAAACTAAACAGTCCACTTTCACACCACAACAGTATATCAAAACATAAGATATGCACGAAAAGTTGGACGAAACCTTTCAACAATCCACAAGTGTGATATAAATTTCAAATGACTCATTGGTACGCTAAAACGTGTTGCAAGGTAGATGAAGTGATATAATGACAGGCAATGAATAAGTAAAACTGAAAACAATTTCCACCAATATCCCAAATCTGACCTATTTCTTGCATCGAATAGTATCTAACGATATTAACGGAACTCCAACAATCCGCAATGAAACGAAAAGTGGTTTAAAAAGTTCTAAGTAGCCATTATCACAAGGGTTGTTTTTTGTACTTTCCACAGTTCTTCCTTTTTCAACTGTATTGGAACCATAACCGTTGGATGGCAAACCATTTGCAGTTGGAGTCATGTTAAACGTTTTATCTAAAGGCGGT
The DNA here is from genome assembly GCA_011833715.1 of Carcinoscorpius rotundicauda. Lineage (NCBI taxonomy): Eukaryota > Metazoa > Arthropoda > Merostomata > Xiphosura > Limulidae > Carcinoscorpius > Carcinoscorpius rotundicauda. Next base: position 125,929,992 of record CM022391.1, on the reverse strand, counting down.
TTCTGAATGTGTTTTACTCTAACCTAAGAAAGAACTTCAGAATTTTGAACAGAAGAAAGTTCTCTTTCTGTCAAATTAAACCACTCGACTCGTTGTCTCAAAGCAAATGCTTCAAAGCGTTTCATATTCAATAAACTATAACTTGACGCCACCCATTAAACAAACACGGTGAAAACATAATAAGTGTACGGTCGAAAAACCGATAAATAGTGAAATAATCCTTCATCTTTAAACTTCTCGTTTTTATTGTTTGCATATAACTCGTGGGTAGCTAAGACAGATTTATTAGATTAATGAAGTAAACATAACCTACCGATATAAATTGTGCTACAGTGAATGAATAATGAGACTGAAGAATGGAAACACTTATTGAATGAAGTGAAGCGAATGTTAAAGATATTTTAAGATTCTTCACACAACAGTTTATTGTGTCGATAATTCATTAGTTGATTAGTTTAACATGAACTTAAGGTGCGGTATCTCAGCTACAGTAATCGATTTCTTGTTATTTAGGGACTGTATCTCGTTGATCTCTTTCCAAAAATAATTCTAACAAATCTTTACCATTTTATATTCAACAGATGTGTATGTGTGTGGTGACAACAAACTCTCAAAAGATCTTATTCAGACCAGAATGGTAATTCGTACAAGTTTGTCCACTAATACGCTACCTTCTCTGTCACTGAGCGGATATTTACTTAATAATTGTTCTATAAATGTAAACAACAAATTAATATGAAACGGTAACACGAACTGAAGTCAAGAGTGGATAGAATGTTCTGTTTCTGTGCAAACACATATCCAAATCAGACATGTTTCATTTCTGATTTGGAAGGAAGAAAAAGAATCGGTGAAACTTTTACATACATCACACCAATCTGAAAGGTCATACACAGAACCAATAAAAATAGGGACTCATTTACTTAAACGTTTAAATTACCTGTAAAGGTACGCTCGGAGAAGACGTTTGAATGACACTTTCTTAACAATTCTTTAAAAGTTGGAAATGTTTTCTGTATTTTTTGTCTCTGTATTATGGAAAATCTAAACATCTCTGATCCAATAATATATTTTATTGTAAATAAAACTTCATATACTTGGTAACTGTAAACGTTTCTCTGAAACTATTATTCTGATGTCTTTTTTTTTTTACAGTCGAACAAATTGAAACTCAAAATAACAACCGCGTTTTCAAAACTATTTACCATAATAACTTATTATTTCTTCGCATAGTTGTACCAACTGAAGGCAATAATCAACTCTCTAAATGGACCACACATGTACTGTTGACTAATCTTGTTTTTAATGTGTGTAAACAAGTGTAATAGGAGTGTAAGCACCAGTTCTAAGAATAGAACACTAAGCATCTAACAAAAACTCCAAACTGTATAAAATGATCGACTAATAAATAAACAATTTTGAAGAAAGGACAATTTGTGTAACATCATCAAAATAACGTAAAGATTACATTGTATTTGCAGTTATAATTCCAAACACACACGTACCAAGAGTAAACCCAACAATCACGAACACTCCAACTAATGATGAAATTATATTATTGTATTAATATCGACAAGTACAGAGAACTGTAGTATAGCTCAATGGATATCAATATGGTCACCATCTCATCCACTTGGTCTTGATTACCATACGATACTACACATAAGTAAAATATTGATGTCAGTTTGTCATAAAAATACTGTTAAAAAAACGCTATGCTACCTTCCAATATAACATGGAAGATTTTGTAATGTATTCTTGTAACAGATTCTACATTTACATATAGTCTTTTAGATAATTCCGTGAAAGAAAGAAAAAAAGCAGTGTTCAGTGTGTTTAATAGTATTAAAATTCTTTTATTGCTTCAATTAGAATGTCTACAAATTATTCTAATTAATGTTCACTGAGGGTCTTCATTCCATGATAGACCACAACACAACAATTTCATTTACTACTTTTCTCGTGCGTGTGGTATTATCTGATGTACTTGTTACTACATTGAAACATAAACTCACTTCTTACGTTGGCAAACTAATAAAGAAAGTGATCAACATATTCACTAATTAATCATTATATACCTACTGTGACAAACTCACTGAATGGACCACATATATAGTGTAGCGTAACTTGGTTCTCAATGTGTTTAAAATTACATTATAACGTTTTAGTATCTTACCACTTGACAACTAATAATATCAATATGGACACCATTAATGAAACATGTGAGACGAACTACAATAGATATTTTGATTAAAATACGAGATATTCTTCTTTTCTTTTATTAAATTGTTCCGCCATGACACTTTTTTAGTGATTGTCAGTGACTTACGATATGACAATAATAAAACCTCTTCCATGTGACTGTGAGAAGTATCTTCAGGTGTGTGGTCGACGATATCCCATCGTGATTTTATCCACGGTTAATCTCTGAAACTTTATTCCTTTATCACGGCTTGTTCTCACAACATAACTAAAAACATGAAAAACGAATTGTACCATGAAATGCAATATCTACTCGAGTTCCCAATTCCAAATGGATTGATACAGTCCATCTTTCTGTGTGGCAACTGGATGATGCACTCTATTATGGAATGTTGAGAGAAAATCCAAATACAAGTAATTGACTGCTACTTCACACTTTCGATACATTCTGAGAGAAATAAGTAGAAGCTATAATGTGCTTAAACGTTGTCAAGTAATGACTAGAATTTAACTCGCATTTCTTCTCTATATATTTAGAACGTTAAATAGCCAATATATAGATGTGTGATCCCTGAAACCACCTTGAAATTGTACGACGTTTCTCTGTAACTGTTATTTCAATGTCTTTAACAGTGCAACGAACAAAAGAACGAAATACCTACCGTATTTTCATAACTATTTACCATAATAACTTATTACTTCTTCGCATGGTTATATTAATTGAAGACAACAAAATGTGTTTTCTCACAACGAATAATTGAAAGACCTTCGACAGACAATAGTTCTTAAGTTAAATACTTCTTTTAATACACTGTAAAGAAGGTAAGGAATACGTAAAACTTGTACTACAATAGTTAGAATACAATAAGAACAGTGAATTTCAAAGTTACCTGGCAACAATCAATTCTGCCAGATTTATGTATTCAAAGCAACTTTACATGGATTGATTCGTAGCTGATGATATATCATGTTTTTGCTCTTCTCGTATCATTATTTAACTTTCTAAATATTGATAAAATTTCATTACAGACTAGAATTAAACATTTGCATCTGGATTTAGTTGTAGCATTAAAATTGTGTAAGATGCTACAGCCACAACAAATGACATTAACAAGCTTCGTGTAATTGGCATGATTTTCCACATCGTTAGTAAATCCGTGGGTTTGAGCATTCGTAACTTTAATATCTCTGCATATGAGAACGTAAGCTGATTAGTGTGGTTTGCTAACTTGAGAATCCTGCATTCTAACATGTGAAAAACGGAAGTAAACACTTCATTTGTCATACAGGGAACAAAAGCTATACAGAAAAATGTAGTGCTTGAATTCAAGATGTCATGGATAAAATAGAGGAGAAAATTCCACGTTTTATAAATTGCGCTCATGTATTGAAAGTAATTATTCAGGCTTACACAGAGGTGGCCAAACAGGTAAGTTAAACCTAAGAATACTATCGGTGAAAATATCTCGTCCAAAACCTTCAAAATGTTACCACTGTTGTATAAGTTCTGAGAAAGTTGTCGTAATGCGTAAAACGAGTTTGATTCGTTAGACATTTTAGTGAACTGTTTATCAAGTGTATGTTTAATTTGACACTTAGCTGAAATACAGAGAATACAATAGAAGGATAATATGAAAATATTCTGACAAAAATTTAAACTTACTGCAATTGTGGAAGTGATTGCTAAACTTATTTTAAGCCAGCTTTTCTTTTCAGCATGTAGTAAAGACGATACTGTAATTATCCATAAGAGACAGAGTAACCAAGCCCAAACTGTTATCACATTCACATATCTCCTGATTTTTCTCTCAGACGATTCTGTCAAGTTTTGCCCCAACCTATTAATCAAACTAAAAACCTTTTTCTCAAGCCACAGAAGTCTGTCTAAACATACAGCGTGTACAACAGTTTGAAATAAAATCAGAAATACCCTAAAATGTGATATAAAAACCATTTTGTCCCTATTCTTCTGATAGTTAACAAGGTAAAACAAAACATTACAAATAGACAGGCTGTGAAAAAGAAGGATTGAAAACCATTTCCACCAGTATCTCAAATCTGATACTCTTTCTCGCAATGATTGATATTCTACGTTATTTAACGCAACTCCAAAAATTCTCAGTGAATTAAAAATTGGTTTGACCAATTCTGCGTAATCTATGTCATTTTCAGTTCTGTTTCTCCAGCCGTGAAGAAATAAAACATTCGTTGTTGTAGAAATGTCCTCCACAGAGGTTTCTTTTTCGACTTTTCTGGCCCATTTGGAACTGAATACCAAACTATTCGCAACATTTTCTGTATTCGACATTTAGAATTTTACACACACGGCTTAGCAACTGACTAGTTTAATTAGTCTGTTCTGAGTAATTAGGAAGTTGACTTGACGTTTTACTCTGATGGAAACTGTCTTCCTGACTGACTCAAGAAACAAACCGCTTATAGTTTCGTGTCTCCTGTCTGTTTTGTTACATTATTAGTGGACATAAAAATCGTTCAATAATTTACTTACTACGCCCTTTCCAAACAGGAGGTAAACACAAAGCTACTGTAAACATTTAAAGTGAGGCCATCAGTTTGTCACAAATGAAATGTGCGTAACGTCATTAAACACATAAACTCAATAAAAATGTTTTTTTTTATTTGTAAAACAAATGTGTATGCCGGAGAATTTAATCTTTTATTTTATTGTTGATGTATTCTAAATGATGACAAGTTGATAAAGCTTGATCCCTTGTATAAGATCAAGTATCATGTACAGCTAAAGCTAAAACCAGTCATGATTTCATTTCTATAAAACTAAAAAACAAATGTGAAATTATACTTCATGTCATCCAAAACTGGAAAGGTTCACAATCATAATATTTAAAGGACTTTTAATTACAGATAAGATTTATGCTTATTGTTACAACAACAATGTAAAGTTATAGATTTGATAAAAATACTGTGGCTTTTATTAACAAAATTTCAAGAGACACTTCTGACGTCAAAGCACTCAAACACGTAAGTTCAAGAACTCTTGATTGAAAATGTTAAAAGTTTTATAACTCTTATAGTTTTGGAAGGTTGACCCTTCTTTTTCTAATTGTTTGTTCTGTAGAGCATATTTTTGCTTTCATGTACTAATGATCTTACAGTTTCTTTTGAAGCATGAAATGTTAATTTGTTTTGTTAACGTATTTTGGTTTTGTATTTTAAGGAAAACAAAACTTAACACTTTATTCTTTGTATAACTACCTGGTTTTGTTTTGTTTTTTACTTGCAGCTATCGGTTTTTTTTCTGTAAGGAATATATTTGTTTTGAATATTGAAATTTTTTTTCCATACTTTTTCCACACGTATTCAACGCATCCAAATAACTCATCAGCCCAATTCAAAACAGATAATTCTTGTTGCACCTCTCCAAAATTTGAAAGCAAAATATCAAAATTAACAAATAATACCTGAAGATGTAATAAAATATCCAATATTATACAGCAACTATCACTTCCACTCAGATATTCCTAAATGTTCGTACTATCGATTATTTTTGTTTCACTAATTGATAATAAATCTAAAACAGCATAATTTCTACTAGGTATGTGTCGAAGAAATCCATCTTGAGCAGTTTCTAGAAACCTTTATCCCTCAGGGTTTCACTCTAGTATCTCCCAGTTTATATGTGTAAAATTTCAATCACCTCTAACTGTAACAGAAATCATAACCTCAATGTAAAGTTTCAATGCTACTCACACTTTACACATGAAGTAAGTTCTCTACTTTTCTTAACTACTCTGTCCCTATCAAAGAATTTATAATCATAGAAATTCTTTCAACAGAATCGTTTATATCTGAAGGGTAAGATTACCATCAAACAAAGTATTCTGAGAGAACATTAAACAAAATGGCCAGTTGCTTTGGCCACAAAATCTCTTATGTTAAACAGTCTTCTGAAAAGGTCGTTGGTTTAGAATTTTTTTAAAACTTGCATCAGAACAATTTTTGACCCTATGTCACTGTAAATCAAGGAGAGTGGATCTTTTTGTTGTGGTTTTAGGAATCCCTGTTAGTTATCTACACCAAATTCAATTCCATTTGTCCACGTAGAAAGAAATGAAACATTCGGTGTGATATCAATGTCCTTCACAGAGATTTCTTTGACGACTTCTCTGGATCTTCTAGAACTAAAAAACAAACTATTTCCAACTCTTGAGGTGTTCCACATCTCACCATCCAGCTAAACGGGTCACAAGTGTTTGATATGGTCCACTAACAAGAGCTATTCTGACATGAAATGTTCATCTTATTGAAATTTTTATCTGATAGACACCAATAGCATGACACAGTTTAAAATATTTAACGTAAACATTTTATTATGCAGTAAGTCGAAAAACGAATTGTATGTATTTTAGTAAGTTGCTATTGGACACCAAAATTTGTAATCCCGTAAATAATGTAAATATTTAACCATAAATTATCAATACTTCTACAAAAGTTGTTTATGTAGAAGAACAAACGTTTTTCACCTTAAGTTACTTTCAGGATTTATATTATACGTTTTAGTAACTCTTTCTACATAAAATAAATAAATTCATATTTCTAACGTTTCAGAGACCTCATTGTAAGAGTAAATATAAGAATAATAACGATCATACAACCTTTATATTGTTGGTTTTCTGTGTTTTGTTTTTCAATATGTCGATTCCTTACTGGTATTTCATAATTACATTTTAGCCTTGCTTATGTTTTCCACATATAATATTATGTAAAAGACATTTTCAATTTATACGCCTCAGTAAACTCAATAGTTTCTGGTCTCATCTAAAACTTCTAAAGATGAAAACCAAAATATGCTGATTTCTTTAATTTTAGCTTTACTTTTAAACCTAAACGTGTCACCAACTTTTTTTGGCTTGTACACATGAAAAAACTATCTTGATCTAACGTGTTCAAAGGATAGAAGTTTTCTATTTGACTAACTTCATTCAATGTCTTTACGTAAACCTTCTATCGTGCACTCAAATTTGTGAAACATCGTAATAATTTTCTTATGTTTTTATTGGTCGTAAACAATCTTTACAACAAGTAGGTAACATTTTAAAATTAAAAAATTATTAAAATGGTTTGTGTGTGTGTTTCGATATATGAAAGCCACATCGGGCTATCTGCTGAGCCCACCGAAGGGAATCAAACCCTTGTGTTGTAAATATGTAGACATACTGCTGTACTAGTGGGGTGCAAAATAGTTTAATTTATTTCTAATTATAATTTCTGACGGGTGCGTAAGTTTTAATTTTAAATTATACAAATATCTATTTTTACATGATAAAATGATAAAAACCTGCACGAATACCATTCAATATAGTTGACACTGCAGATAGAATTCGTTGTGGAGATATATTAAAATATGAACGGTCTTAATGTCAAACATACATTTTAATCTACGATTTCAATATTCAAGTATGTATTTATTTGTGACATTAAACTGTGAAGGAAACTAGAGCTGCAAGAAATGACATCAACAAGCTTCTTGTGATGGGCGTGATTTTCCACATTGTTACAAAACTTTGGGTTTGGTCATTTGGGACATTAACATCTCTACTTGCAAAAATATATGCTGATTAGTGGTAGTTGGTAACTTGTGAATCCAACATTCTAACATGGGCAAGTTAGAAGTGAATATTTCATTTGTGAGACATGGAGCTAAAGTTACGAACAGAAATATTGTACTTGATTTAAACATAACAAAAATATAGTAAATGATACAATGTCACTTTTTAGGAAGCTTTTCACAAAACTTAGTACACTCATTAATATTTACACATAGGTAAAAAATAAGGAAAATACACATAAGAATAGGATTGGTGAAAATATCTCATCCAAAGCTTGCGACAGTTTGCTATTATAGTGGATGTTCTGGGAAAGTTGTCGTAATGCACTATACGGGTTTCATATGTTAGACATTTCAGTGAACTATTTATAAAAGGTTTGATTAATGTGATGCTTAACTGAAATAAATGTAATAGAATAGCAAGAGAATAACAAAAATACCTGACACAAACTTAAATATGATATAATGGAAGCAGAGATTTTTAAAATCATGCTGACCAAGCTTTCAGTATAAAATAACATGAATACGCCCTCTGTTCTCAGTAGACTTTACCATAAACTGTGTTTTTTGTTTTCCATGGTACTTCCTTTTTCACCTGTATTGAAACCGTAGTCATTGGACAACAAATCACTCACAGTCGATGTCATGTTAATCATTTTATGGACTAGTAAAACCACTCTATTCGACGTCTTGAAAGTTAATGTTTCATATTCAATAAAGTTACAGGTTAACGCCGCCCGTTAAACAAACAAAATAAAAGCGTGACTATTGTACTGATAAATAATGTAATAACTCATCGTCTTGAAACTTGACATTTTCATTGTTTACACAAGAAGTTTTATGATAATTGTTGGGTGATAAGATAACTTTCAACTCTCAATTTGAGATAAAAAATACACGAATCGTACACTTTTTTTCGTGTTGTCAAGTGAACGAAACAAGTGCATGTTCGTTATTTCGCTCAAACCATTGATTCCCTACTCAAAACTTATCAGTATACCACAGATTTGATGTCATTTTCATCTTAGTACGGATTATTTGAGTAGTTTAAAAGTTCATAAAAAGAATCTTAGCAGCAAAGAGAGTCGTGTTCCAAATAAACTTACATGTTGAACAATTAGATTGTCTTTCGAAATCACACCTGAATAAAACGTATGATATATATTTAGTGCATTATTTATTTAAATTAAAAATACTGAAAATAATTTATATTTTAAGAGTTTAGATCCTTACACCACAATGAAACTATAATATTTATATTTTGTATGACAAAATCTCATATTACCTATTATCAGAACTGTAAACATCAATGAAGTTGTAATGCATTTCACTGAATTTGAAACAAAACCGATTTAAGGTAAACGAAGTGATCATCTGAAATTAATCGTTTTAGAAATACAAGTGACCTTTGGTTTCCACATAATAAAGATTGGGTATTTTATTAAAAAATTAAGGAAAAGAAACATCCAATAATATCAAAATAATATAATATAATTATAATATAGTTTGTATCGCATTATTGCTCCAAACATCAGTAGTTACATTCCAGTCACAGATGCCACGAATTATATTTTTAAATATACTATACAGTAAAAGAATTATTAAAACATGATAAATATTAATAAATAAAAAACTCAAAATAATGAATATTATCCACTACAATAATGGATAAGTTTCAAAAGTCTCAATTCTAATAGATTCATCTAACCGTGTTGTTTACTCCAAGATAGATATGATGTTTTCATTACAAGCAAGAGAAAGTACAAAAAACAAATATTAACTTGTTTTGTTACGTTACAATTTTGATACACTATTATGAAGGTAAGTTGAAGTAATAATACAGTTAATCGTTAACAAAGATTGACTTGAATATTTATCAAGTTTAACTTCGTGATATCAACTTGTTTCTTTGTTTCTATCCTAATATATCAAGTTTAGTTATCACAATAACAACACAAGAAATAAAAAGTGTTATGTGAAATGATTGCATGACCTACTTTATACAGAACAAATAGTTCAATGTTAAAATAATTCCCACACTTGTAAGTTATACTTATTTCAATATTTTCCAAATCATTTTGATATTTATCGCTTCAAAAGATCAACAAAACGTGTAGTTTACGCAATGAAAGAATTAATGACGTCACATTGACAGAGGCGCCTGATTGGCGAGGATAAAATAAACTACATCATGTAGTACATTATAAAGAAATACATTTATTTCTCGATCATCTTGAGACAGTAGCTCGAAACAAGAAACTCACACGTTACAACAGTCAAAATAACACAATAAGCACTGGTACGAATAGATTCATTGTTTATGATAGGTTACGTATTCGTTTTTAATACACGAATAGTTGATCCACTAAATAAACAATCTCAGAATTACACATTCACATCTGGATTTATTTGTAACATAAGGACTGTATATGAAACTACAGCAACAACAAATGACATTAACAAACTTCTTGTGATGGGCATTATTTTCCATATCGTCAGTAAAACCTTGGGTTCAGCCATTCGTGTCTTTAATATAGTTGCTTGTATGAAAGTAGAGTGATCAATTTTTTGGACTAAGTTGTTAATCCAACATTCTAACATGGGTAAAACAGAGGCATAGACTTCGTTTGCCATACATGGTGCAAAGATTATATAGAAAAATGTCGTACTTGAATTAAGGACGTCATAGATAAAATAAAATAGAAAATTCCACATTTCAGATATTTCATTCCAGTTTTGAATGTATTGATTAATATGCACACATAGATTAGCAAATAGGTAAAATAAACTCAAGAATACCATAGGTGAAAATATCTCGTCCAAATCATGCAACAGTTTGCTACTGTTGTGGATGTTCTGAAAAAGTTGTCGTATTACCCAAGACGAGTTTGATTCGTAAGACATTCCACTCGACTCTTTTTCAAAGGTGTGTCTAATGTGATGCTTAATGGAAGTACAGAGAATACAATAGAATGATAATATAAACATTAGTTGACACATATTTATATTTACTGCAATATTAGAACAAATTTTTAAACTTCTGTCTAACCAACTTCCCTTTTGAACTTCTACGAAAGAAGACACTATTATGACCCCTATGATGCACAACAACCACACCCAAACAGTTATTAATTTCACGTATTTTTTAATTATTTTTTCAGTAGCTTCTGCCATATTTTGTCCCAAGCTATTCATCAAACCAAACACATCTCTTTCAAGCCAGAGTAACCTATCTAGACAGACAGCATGTACAAGAACTGCAAGAAACTTTACAAACAGCCAGAAATTTGATATGAACGAAATTTTATCTGTATACACCTGATAATTAATAATATAAAACATAACATGGCCTAAAGACAGACTATGAACAATTATGACTGAAAACCATTTCCACCAATATCTCCATTCTGCCACCTTCTCTTGCAATGAGCGATTTCTAACGGTTATTAACGGAACTCCCAAAATACTTAACGATATTAAAATTGGTTTTACCAGTTTTACATAACTTATACTGCATTCGGTTCCGTTTGTCCAGTCTTGAATACACGTAACATTCGGTGTGGTGGTAATGTTTTCCACGGATGATTCTTTCTGGTCTCTCTTAGAACCTCTAAGATTGAACACCAAATTATTCTCAACTATTTTTCTGTTCCACATTTTTAATTTTACACTTACATCTAAAAGATTCTATAAGTTTTGTTAGCCTGTCACGAAGACGTACTTCATTGTCTTTACGTGCATTTCAACGAAAATTATCTGTCTGGATATTTCGATTAATAAACGCAACTCAAAGTTTTAAAGTAAATTTCTTATTGCGCACTCAGTTTTGTAAAACATCCTATCAGTTTTCCTACGTTGCTATTGGTTGTGTGTGTGTGTTTTCTCGTAACAAATCCACATCGGGATATCTGCTGAGACCATCGAGGGAAACCGAACACGTTGCTATTGGACGTTAAAGTTGTTCAATATAATCGTTTAAACAACCAACTAACTGCACACTTTAAAACAGAAAGTACTAACATAATGTAAGTAAATATTTAAAGTTTGAACATCAACACATCATTAGAAGATTTTTAAGCCCTAAAAACAGTTTAATATGTTTTAATAACTATTGTTAACCTGTAATAAATTTGTTTATCTTTGTAACGTTTACTTTATCAAGAGATCACGTGGTGAAAATGAATAAACACAAGCGAGTTTATCAAATTACTGGTGTGTCTCTGTGTGAGTGTTTATGTCAGGAAATATTAAGTCACATCTTATTTACCTGCAGAATATTATGAACTTACAACAACAAACCGAAATGAAGGCTGAGCTTCAAGAAGAAACCTAGAGGCTTAGAAAATCTGATAAATGTGTAGAATTGTGAGATAAGTTTCTTTGATGATTTCATGAGTAACCTTAACCAATACAAGTAACTTAAACAGCACTTTGGGTTTCCTTGGAAATAATAAGTGTATCATTGCGTTATTATGATCTCATTGAAAAACATAAACGTAAAATTTTCATTCTTTTTCAAATTGATATATATGTAGTGATATTTGACTTTTGCTGGTGGTTATTACACCGAAATTTGATTTACGTCATATTTCTTTTCCATATTGGCTTGAACGTTATATAGTCAATTTGTGAACCTAAACACATTATGGCTTCGACTTATCTTTCAAACAATGTATGGAAAGTGTGAAATACCAGCCAAATAATAGTTTTTGGATTTTCTTTCAACAATCTATAAAAGACCGCATCATCTCTTTGCCACACAGAAAGATAGACTGTATTAATCCATTTGGAATTGGGAACTCGAGTAGATATTGCATTTCATGGTACAATTCGTTTTTCATGTTTTTAGTTATGTTGTGAGAACAAGCCGTGATAAAGGAATAAAGTTTCTGCTCTTTCCAGTTACAGAGATTAACCATGGATAAAATCACGATGGGATATCGTCGACCACACACCTGAAGATACTTCTCACAGTCACATGGAAGAGGTTTTATTATTGTCATATCGTAAGTCACTGACAATCACTAAAAAAGTGTCATGGCGGAACAATTTAATAAAAGAAAAGAAGAATATCTCGTATTTTAATCAAAATATCTATTGTAGTTCGTCTCACATGTTTCATTAATGGTGTCCATATTGATATTATTAGTTGTCAAGTGGTAAGATACTAAAACGTTATAATGTAATTTTAAACACATTGAGAACCAAGTTACGCTACACTATATATGTGGTCCATTCAGTGAGTTTGTCACAGTAGGTATATAATGATTAAATTAGTGAATATGTTGATCACTTTCTTTATTAGTTTGCCAACGTAAGAAGTGAGTTTATGTTTCAATGTAGTAACAAGTACATCAGATAATACCACACGCACGAGAAAAGTAGTAAATGAAATTGTTTTGTTGTGGTCTATCATGGAATGAAGACCCTCAGTGAACATTAATTAGAATAATTTGTAGACATTCTAATTGAAGCAATAAAAGAATTTTAATACTATTAAACACACTGAACACTGCTTTTTTTCTTTCTTTCACGGAATTATCTAAAAGACTATATGTAAATGTAGAATCTGTTACAAGAATACATTACAAAATCTTCCATGTTATATTGGAAGGTAGCATAGCGTTTTTTTAACAGTATTTTTATGACAAACTGACATCAATATTTTACTTATGTGTAGTATCGTATGGTAATCAAGACCAAGTGGATGAGATGGTGACCATATTGATATCCATTGAGCTATACTACAGTTCTCTGTACTTGTCGATATTAATACAATAATATAATTTCATCATTAGTTGGAGTGTTCGTGATTGTTGGGTTTACTCTTGGTACGTGTGTGTTTGGAATTATAACTGCAAATACAATGTAATCTTTACGTTATTTTGATGATGTTACACAAATTGTCCTTTCTTCAAAATTGTTTATTTATTAGTCGATCATTTTATACAGTTTGGAGTTTTTGTTAGATGCTTAGTGTTCTATTCTTAGAACTGGTGCTTACACTCCTATTACACTTGTTTACACACATTAAAAACAAGATTAGTCAACAGTACATGTGTGGTCCATTTAGAGAGTTGATTATTGCCTTCAGTTGGTACAACTATGCGAAGAAATAATAAGTTATTATGGTAAATAGTTTTGAAAACGCGGTTGTTATTTTGAGTTTCAATTTGTTCGACTGTAAAAAAAAAAGACATCAGAATAATAGTTTCAGAGAAACGTTTTACAGTTACCAAGTATATGAAGTTTTATTTACAATAAAATATATTATTGGATCAGAGATGTTTAGATTTTCCATAATACAGAGACAAAAAATACAGAAAACATTTCCAACTTTTAAAGAATTGTTAAGAAAGTGTCATTCAAACGTCTTCTCCGAGCGTACCTTTACAGGTAATTTAAACGTTTAAGTAAATGAGTCCCTATTTTTATTGGTTCTGTGTATGACCTTTCAGATTGGTGTGATGTATGTAAAAGTTTCACCGATTCTTTTTCTTCCTTCCAAATCAGAAATGAAACATGTCTGATTTGGATATGTGTTTGCACAGAAACAGAACATTCTATCCACTCTTGACTTCAGTTCGTGTTACCGTTTCATATTAATTTGTTGTTTACATTTATAGAACAATTATTAAGTAAATATCCGCTCAGTGACAGAGAAGGTAGCGTATTAGTGGACAAACTTGTACGAATTACCATTCTGGTCTGAATAAGATCTTTTGAGAGTTTGTTTGTCACCACACACATACACATCTGTTGAATATAAAATGGTAAAGATTTGTTAGAATTATTTTTGGAAAGAGATCAACGAGATACAGTCCCTAAATAACAAGAAATCGATTACTGTAGCTGAGATACCGCACCTTAAGTTCATGTTAAACTAATCAACTAATGAAATTATCGACACAATAAACTGTTGTGTGAAGAATCTTAAAATATCTTTAACATTCGCTTCACTTCATTCAATAAGTGTTTCCATTCTTCAGTCTCATTATTCATTCACTGTAGCACAATTTATATCGGTAGGTTATGTTTACTTCATTAATCTAATAAATCTGTCTTAGCTACCCACGAGTTATATGCAAACAATAAAAACGAGAAGTTTAAAGATGAAGGATTATTTCACTATTTATCGGTTTTTCGACCGTACACTTATTATGTTTTCACCGTGTTTGTTTAATGGGTGGCGTCAAGTTATAGTTTATTGAATATGAAACGCTTTGAAGCATTTGCTTTGAGACAACGAGTCGAGTGGTTTAATTTGACAGAAAGAGAACTTTCTTCTGTTCAAAATTCTGAAGTTCTTTCTTAGGTTAGAGTAAAACACATTCAGAAACCGCCTTTAGATAAAACGTTTAACATGACTCCAACTGCAAATGGTTTGCCATCCAACGGTTATGGTTCCAATACAGTTGAAAAAGGAAGAACTGTGGAAAGTACAAAAAACAACCCTTGTGATAATGGCTACTTAGAACTTTTTAAACCACTTTTCGTTTCATTGCGGATTGTTGGAGTTCCGTTAAATATCGTTAGATACTATTCGATGCAAGAAAATAGGTCAGATTTGGGATATTGGTGGAAATTGTTTTCAGTTTTACTTATTCATTGCCTGTCATTATATCACTTCATCTACCTTGCAACACGTTTTAGCGTACCAATGAGTCATTTGAAATTTATATCACACTTGTGGATGTTGAAAGGTTTCGTCCAACTTTTCGTGCATATCTTATGTTTTGATATACTGTTGTGGTGTGAAAGTGGACTGTTTAGTTTGATGAGTAACTTGGGGCAAACCATCACAGAGGGAACTAAAAAGACAGTCAACAAATATGTCAAAGGTATAATTATCTTGGTATGTATGTTGTGTTTTTTAACATTCATTACAGAATTCTCTGTGACGTCATTTCAAAATAAAAGCTTGTTGAGCCTAATCTTAAAGGTCTCTTCTCGGATTCTATCATGTTTATGGTTATGTCAACTGATTGTTATATACTTTATCTATTGTATTCTTTGTATTACAGTTAAGTTTCACATTAAGTACGCTCTTGAAAAGAAGTTCACTGAAATGTCTAACATATCAAACCCGTATAGTGCATTACGACAACTTTCCCAGAACATCCACATCAATAGTAAACTGTTGCAAGATTTGGATGAGATATTTTCACCTATTGTATTCTCGGGTTTATTTTACTTATTTATTGACCTATGTGTGAATATTAACGATTGTATTGAGTTTTGGAAAGATATACCTGAAGAATGGAATTACATCGTTTACTATATTTTTGTTGTGTTTAAATCAAGTACAATATTTCTGTTCGTAACTTTAGCTCCATGTCTCACAAATGAAATATTTACTTCTTTCTTGCCCATGTTAGAATGTTGGATTCACAAGTTACCAGCTACTACTAATCAGCATACATTCTTGCAAGCAGAGATGTTAATGTCCCAAATGACCAAACCCAAAGTTTTGTTAACAATGTGGAAAATCACGCCCATCACAAGAAGCTTGTTGATGTCATTTCTTGCAGCTCTAGTTTCCTTTACAGTTTTAATATTACAAATAAATTCAGACTTGAATGTTTAAATACTTGAGTAAATGTACGTTTAACATTAAGGCCGTTCACATTTTAATATATCTCCATAATGAATTCCATCTGCAGTATCAACTACATACAGAACGGTATTCGTACAGGTTTTATCATTTTATCATGTAAAAATAGATACTTGTATAATTTATAAATTAAAACTTACGCACCCATCAGAAATTATTATTAAAAATAAAACTATTTTCCACCCCGCTCGTACAGCAATACGTCTATATATTTGCAACTCACGGGTTCGATTCCCCTTGGTGGGCTCAGCATATAGCCCGAAATATATCCACGATAAATTTCATCATCAGTGTCAACTATATTCAGAATGCTATTTATGTACCAAATATTCTAAGCACGTTATGAGAAACACTAGCAAAAACACAGCAAGATGTCCGCAGGTTTCCAATATTTCAAATAGTGTTTCGAAACTTGTGGTAAACAGGGTACAGACAGCTTATTGTCTAGTTTTGTGCTTAGTTAAAAACAAACAACCATTAATTAATTTATCTTGTATGTATTTAATTTTAACAATAATTATCTGCTATGAGAAATGTAAATAATTCATGGAATACGGAAATTATGTAAAATGATGAAATAAAATTTATCTCCTTAGGTTTAAGAGCTCCTTTCATTGGTGTCATTTGTAGATATCTCTGCACATCTAGTTGTATCATCAGATCACATTATTTTCTTGAACTGGAGATTTACAGATATCGCAAAATTAATTATTGCCATATGATAACTATATATGTTAATATCCTAAAGTAATGTTGTTGTATAACTATTTGACTCGGTTACGATGTGTAATAAACATAGTTTCATTACAGAATACATCTTCAATTTTTTTCAGAATTTTCATGTTTTCATGCATTCACTTGAAACAGTTTAGTCTGCTGAAGAACCAGAAGTAATGTTGAGGACTTACAATACAAAAGCCACAGTCAATTTCTAATGTTTATAAAATGTTTTCAAATTAAAAAGTTTAATCACAACCACCTAGGAAAATTATTCTAGAAGGACCTCAGCACTTTGAAAGAAAAACAAGGTTGTTTGGTTAATTTAGGTTTTTATGTCACAAAAAGCTAGGCTATCTGTGCCAAACGTCCGTTAAAAAGGTAAAAGTAAATTCAGTAAAATTCATAAAAGAAAATTAAGGTAAAACAAAACAAAATTAAAAAATAAATAAATAGTATAAGACCAATGTTTACATGTAGTCTACAACGTCAAGAGAAAAACAAAAATAATTCAAGTCCTAAAGGACTTTCTCTCGCGTGACTGTAATAATCATAACTCGCAAGGAATACTAACAGGAAAGTACAAAAGCCACCGTCAGTCCCTTAAAGTTGATCTTTCCAGTTCTGGTTTCGAGTAACTTAATGGTACGGTCAGTTTCTAATTTCAAATTGAACTGTAATTTTCAAAAGGGATCCACATTAAAAAGGTGAAAAGAATATCTTAAAAACCTTCAATGACATTAAAAAGATAAATGACCTTTAGAAAAGTAAAAACATTATCAAGGTGGACAATGTCATTATAACCAATAACACTATCTAGTGTTATGGACAAACATTGGGACACAACATGTTTAAAATGGAGCCATCATCGAGAGTTGTAACGATGACAAAAAAGTAAAATGTGGCTTATTGTGATCTGAGTGTCACACAAACTACACACTGGTGCATCAGTTTCAGATAAAAAAAACGATGAGTTAAAAAACTGTGCCCAATGCGTAGTCTTGTCAGAAAAACTTTCATTTTTCGATTCTTACGGGAACAAAACGGCCAAAGTCTAATATAGGATTTTATTTAGAAAAGCTTGTTTTCGCGTTGCTTACTCCAAGACGACTGCCAGCTGACACGGAGCCAAGCCTTGAATACAGGACCATAGTCTATGTACGGAACAGGCACAGCGATGATAGTGCCAGAGCAGATGGAGAGTTAGTTACAGTGTCGGCGAGCTCGTTCCCGCGAATAGCAACGTGTCCCGGAATTCAGAAAAACTAGATAGAAGTAGATGTTAAAGAGAAATAGGCCAGTCGGTTTTGAATATTGGTGAGAACAGGGTGTGAACTAACATGAAGCAATTACAGGGCCAGTATAAATAGTGCAGTTTGAGTACTGTTCAGCTTCCATGTGACCCAGGTCAAGAGAAATCGCATACAGTTCAGCAGTGAACACAGAAGCTGTATAGAAAATTCTGCGCGCAACCACCAAAACACAACAAACCACGGCAGAGCCCACGCAATCGCCTGATTTCGAACCATCTATATAAATAGGAATGGAAGGATGGTTCAAAAGATGTTCAGCAAATAGCAGACAGTATTTCCAATCAGGGGTGTCCACTATTCACAGATGACTTAAAGATAAGTCACAATTAGGAACTGTACAAAGCCATGGTGGGATGCGTTCACCAGAAGACACATCAACGTTATCCAAGGACAAACCCAATTCATCAATTCATGCGCCTGGATAAGAAGGCCAATATGAACAATGGCAGACAGTCTGGTTTTAAAAAGCATGGTCCACCAGGGAAGGAAAACACAAACCCAGGTGGGATGTTTTGGTAAGATATGGACGAAGATATACTGGAAAATATGGCGAGGTTTTAGGAATACATTAAGCAGCTGCTTACAAAATAGTTGCTGCTGCCACACAGTCGTCTTTGATAACTTGCAGACAACTGCAGGATCACGTTCTGCGAGATCAGTAAAAGTGAACCAATCTGCCTGATTCAGCTTCCAACGGGGCACGAGGGTCGGGTGGCATCGACCACGGCCAGTCTTTCTCATGATTACGGGAAAATGATCACTGTCTCGTGGATATTTGGAGATATTGGTGGAAATGGTTTTCAGTCATAATTGTTTACAGTCTGTCTACAGACCATGATATGTTTTATATTATTAATTATCAGGTGTATACGGATAAAATTTCGTTCATATCAAATTTCTGGCTGTTCGTGACGTTTCTTGCAGTTCTTGTACATGCTGTGTGTCTAGATAGGTTAGTCTGACTTGTGAGAAATGTGTTTGGTTTGGTGAATAACTTGGTGCAAAATATGGCTGAAGCTTCTGCGAAAATAATTAAAAAATACGTGAAATTAATAACTTTTTGGGTGTGGTTGTTGTGCATCAATGTCTTCTTTCGTGGAAGTTCAAAAGGGAAGTTGGTTCGACAGAAGTTTAAAAATTTGTTCTAATATTGCAGTAAATATAAATATGTGTCAACTAATGTTTATATTATCATTCTATTGTATTCTCTGTACTTCCATTAAGCATCACATTAGACACACCTTTGATAAAGAGTCGAGTGGAATGTCTTACGAATCAAACTCGTCTTGGGTAATACGACAACTTTTTCAGAACATCCACAACAGTAGCAAACGGTTGCATAATTTGGACGAGATATTTTCACCTATGGTATTCTTGAGTTTATTTTACCTATTTGCTAATTTATGTGTGCATATTAATCAATACATTCAAAACTGGAATGAAATATCTGAAATGTGGAATTTTCTATATTATTTTATCTGTGACGTCCTTAATTCAAGTACGACATTTTTCTATATAATCTTTGCACCATGTATGGCAAACGAAGTCTTTGCCTCTGTTTTACTCATGTTAGAATGTTGGATAAATAACTTAGTCCAAAAAATTGATCACTCTACTTTCATACAAGCAACTATATTAAAGACACGAATGGCTGAACCCAAGGTTTTACTGACGATATGGAAAATAATGCCCATCACAAGAAGTTTGTTAATGTCATTTGTTGTTGCTGTAGTTTCATATACAGTCCTTATGTTACAAATAAATTCAGATGTAAATGTGTTATTCTGAGATTGTTTATTTAGTGGATCAACTATCCGTGTATTAACAACGAATACGTAACCTATCATGAACAATAAATCCATTCCGTGCAAGTGCTTATTGTGTTATTTTAACTGTTGTAACGTGTGAGTTTCTTGTTTCGAGGTATTATCTCAAGATGATCGAGAAATGAATATTTATCAAGTTTAACTTCGTGATATCGGCTTATTTCTTTGTTTCTTTCCTAATATACCAAGTTAAGTTATCACAGTAACAACACAAGAAATGAAAAATGTTATGTGAAATGATTACATGACCTACTTTATACAGAACAAATAGTTCAATATTAAAATAACTCCCACATTTGTAAGTAATACTTATTTTAATATTTTCCAAATCATTTGGATATTTATCGCTTCAAAAGATCAACAAAACGCAATGAAAGAATTAAGACGTCACATTGACGGAGGCGCCTGATTGGCGAGATTAAAACAAACTACATCATGTAGTACATTATAAAGAAAAGCATATAACGATTAACTGTGTTATTACTTCAACTTACCTTCATAATAGTGTATCAAAATTGTAACGTAGCAAAACAAGTTAATATTTGTTTTTTTTTACTTTCTCTTGCTTGTAATGAAAACAACATATCTATCTTGGAGTAAACAACACGGTTAGATGAATCTATTGAAATTGAGACTTTTGAAACTTATCCATTATTGTAGTGGATAATATTCATTAGTTTAAGTTTTTTTATGTATTAATATTCATTATATTTTTATACTTCTTTTACTGTATAATATATTTAAAAACATAATTCGTGGCATCTGTGACTGGAATGTAACTACTGATGTTTGGAGCAATAATGCGATACAAACTATATTATTATTATATTATTTTATTATGATATTATTGGATGTTTTTTGTCCTTGATTTTTTAATAAAATACCCAATCTTTATTATGTGGAAACCAAAGGTCACTTGTATTTCTAAAACGATTAATTTCAGATGATCACTTCGTTTACCTTAAATCGGTTTTGTTTCAAATTCAGTGAAATGCATTACAACCTCATTGATGTTTACAGTTCTGATAATAGGTAATATGAGATTTTGTCATACAAAATATAAATATTATAGTTTCATTGTGGTGTAAGGATCTAAACTCTTAAAATATAAATTATTTTCAGTATTTTTAATTTAAATAAATAATGCACTAAATATATATCATACGTTTTATTCAGATGTGATTTCGAAAGACAATCTAATTGTTCAACATGTAAGTTTATTTGGAACACGACTCTCTTTGCTGCTAAGATTCTTTTTATGAACTTTTAAACTACTCAAATAATCCGTACTAAGATGAAAATGACATCAAATCTGTGGTATACTGATAAGTTTTGAGTAAGGAATCAATGGTTTGAGCGAAATAACGAACATGTATTTGTTTCGTTCACTTGACAACACGAAAAAAAAAGTGTACGATTCGTGTATTTTTTATCTCACATTAAGAGATGAAAGTTATCTTATCACCCAACAATTATCATAAAACTTCTTGTGTAAACAATGAAAATGTCAAGTTTCAAGACGATGAGTTATTACATTATTTATCAGTACAATAGTCACGCTTTTACTTTATTTGTTTAACGGGCAGCGTTAACCTGTAACTTTATTGAATATGAAACATTAACTTTCAAGACGTCGAATAGAGTGGTTTTACTAGTCCATAAAATGATTAACATGACATCGACTGTGAGTGATTTGTTGTCCAATGACTATGGTTTCAATACAGGTGAAAAAGGAAGTACCATGGAAAACAAAAAACACAGTTTATGGTAAAGTCTACTGAGAACAGAGGGCGTATTCATGTTATTTTATACTGAAAGCTTGGTCAGCATGATTTTAAAAATCTCTGCTTCCATTATGTCATATTTAAGTTTGTGTCAGGTATTTTTGTTATTCTCTTGCTATTCTATTACATTTATTTCAGTAGAGCATCACATTAATCAAACATTTTAAAAATAGTTCACTGAAATGTCTAACATATGAAACCCGTATAGTGCATTACGACAACTTTCCCAGAACATCCACTATAATAGCAAACTGTCGCAAGTTTTGGATGAGATATTTTCACCAATCCTATTCTTGTGTGTATTTTCCTTATTTTTTGCCTATGCGTAAATATTAATGAGTGTACTAAGTTTTGTGAAAAGCTTCCTAAAGAGTGACATTGTATCATTTACTATATTTTTGTTATATTTTACAATATTTCTCTTCGTAACTTTAGCTCCATGTCTCACAAATGAAATATTCACTTCTAACTTGCCCATGTTAGAATGTTGGATTCACAAGTTACCAACTACCACTAATCAGCATACATTCTTGCAAGCAGAGATGTTAATGTTCCAAATGACCAAACCCAAAGTTTTGTAACAATGTGGAAAATCACACCCATCACAAGAAGCTTGTTTATGTCATTTCTTGCAGCTCTAGTTTCCTTCACAGTATTAATGTTACAAATAAATTCAGACTTGAATGTTTAAATATTTGATTAAATGTACGTTTAACATTAAGGCCGTTCATATTTTAATATATCTCCACAATGAATTCTATCTGCAGTGTCAACTATATTGAATGGTATTCGTACAGGTTTTTATCATTTTGTCATGTAAAAATAGATATTTGTATAATTTAAAATTAAAACTTACGCACCCGTCAGAAATTATGATTAAAAATAAAACTATTTTGTACCCCGCTAGTACAGCAGTATGTCTACATATTTACAACGCTAAACTCACGGGTTGGATTCCCCTCTGTGGGCTCAATAAATAGCTTGATGTGGCTTTCCTCTCGGGAAACACACACACAAACCATTTTATTAATTGTTTAAATTGGGAAGATGAGTTATTTGGAGATGTTGACCACGTGTGGAAAAAGATTTCAAGAAAATTTTCAATATTCAAAACAAATATATTCCTTACAGAAAGAAACATGTAGGTGCGAGTAAAAAGAAACATGTTGGGTGACAAAGGATTACACATGTGAAAGATAAAATTAGAAAAAGCAGTATAAATTTAATAAATCTATATTAAATTATATTATATTATTATAAAATATTTTGAAGATTATAGAAAATCAAGAAAATTCGTCAAACAGGAAATTAGAACATTCCAAAAAAATGACGAAACATTAGTTTGGAGATAGGGCACTTAAGGAATGACATAGAAAGGCTAGTTAGTATACGATGATTATGAGATGGCTAACGCGGATAACCCTTTTGTACCTTTACGTGAATCTCAAAACAGTTAGTTCTGGAATACCTTATATACGGCTAGTTTCGCTTGTAACTGGACGACATAACCAGTTGGATGACTGGCAATGTGATTAACGCTGGTTTGAATCCACATCACACCAAACCTGCTGGCCCTTTGATCCGTGAGAACATTATAATGAAACTACCAATCCTACTATTCATAAGTATGAGAGTAGTCCAAATTTAGATGTTGATAACTCTCTGTTTTACCGATAGTCTTACTGTATTAAGCTAGAAAAGGCTATCTCTAATTGATATTCATAAACAAAAAAAACAAACATATCATTTGTAACTGTAGTTGGGGTTAATGTTATGTTTTCTTTTTTAAGTTTCGTTTTCCCTAAAATACGTTAACAAAATGAGTTGACAAGCTGTGCTTTCAGAGCATACTCTTACATTATTAATATTAAAGCAAATATGTGCACAACCATCAGTTTAGAGAAATTAAACTCAAAGCAACCTTCACAGCGATACTTAATCTGTAATTATTAAATAATTTTGAGTTAAAGCGCCGTTAAGACCTGTTTAGTGGTAATGATGCAGAGTTAACTGAGCGAAATGCAAATAATATTGTTAGTTTCTATTGACACTGAATTTTAGCAATGCTCAACATGTCAGTATTGGGTCGAACGTGACCTAGTACTTGGACTGCGTTACGTTTCTGTAAAAAACCTTGGTCCGCACCCTGGGAAGGAAAATGCGTTAACAGAGTAAGGACTAGTTCCTGCTATTAGGTTATAAAAGGCTCAGTAGTTTCGTAGGTACTTTTATTTTTCTTCAGATTTATTTGTTTAAAATCAGTACCTTGTGTAGCTGTGAAGTTTTGCTCGAAATCTGTGGCTAAACTAAAACAAACAGCCAGAAATATTCCTATTTTCTTTCTAACTAAATACATTCACACATTGTTCTACATATGGCTTGTGTCAATACATATATTATTTCTTCACCAGAATCGTTAAAGCCATTGTTTAGACACGATCGTATAATCACGCCATTTGTATTATTTCGAATTTCAAGATGAGTGATCAATATCTTTGTTTCTATTGGTGAAGAATTTTTTTATACCAACAGTATCTTGATACCAGCTTCGAATATTTCACGTAATCTCACCCACACTGACTTGATATCATTTAAAACTATGTTCAGGTTATGTGAATAACCCAACATTATGTTCATATTTACACTTAAAGAAACGGAAGCCTATTACAACATCATTTTACGTTCACACTTTTTTTTTACGGCTAAGACAAAAATTAAATACAGAACAAACAATAAAATGAACGCAAATTATAATAAAGTGGTTACATTGGTTATTGGGTATGTCTAGATAATCTCCTGTCTTGAACTGATAGGTTGGCATGAAAAATAAACTCATTGAACAAAAATCGCAAAGTTGTTTTTTCTTTCTTCGAATACAAAATTATGTTTCAAAACGTTAGCGTTCTTATACCGATCAATCTTATGTACTTAATATATACTGAAATTTTCTTATAATTGATACTGCTGCTAAAGTTTTCTTTCACTACTTTTAACTCATTAATTTTTAATATTAGCTTTAAAATAAACTGCATTTTCTCCATGGTTTTTTACACTTCAACGCGAATCTATTTTTACATCATTGTGAAAACATCTTTTCAAGAAACGTTTTGTCTACTCCATCTAAAAATGGGTATTTAACATATGTACATTTAAACTTTCCTGTGGTATCTTAAACAACAGATGTCCTTGTTAATGGGCTACTGGATGTGATATTATGAAATTTAAAATGGAGAATGACGCAAAACGGTTGGACGTCAAACTCGCAATCTGAGGATTGCGGGCTCGAATCCCCCTCGCACTAAAAATGCTCGCCCTTTTAGCCGTGGGTACGTTATAATGGTACGGTCAATCCCACTATTCCTTGGTAAAAGAGTAGCGTGAGAGTCGACGGTGGGTGGTGATGACTAGCTTCCTTACACTGACTAGTCTTACACTACAAAATTAGGGACGACTAGTCCTCGTATAGCTTTGTGAGAAATTCAAAAACAAACAAAAATAATCTATTTTCATTATCTCTTAATGACAGAATCAGTAAAACTTGGAGCTCAGTGATTAACTCTTCTGTATTAGGTTGCTGCGTTATATAAATCTGCTTAACAGAACGTTCAACCCAGTCCCGGTTTCTGTGTGATTTATTTCCAGCTGCTGAATCACTGAAACATTAAAAGAAATATCATTAAAATCTGTAATATATTGGCACGTAAAGACGTTACCAGATTCTGGTGATAAAAGTATTGTGCTTTAAAAAACAAATGAACAATGAATTATCACCTATTTAAAGAATTTGTAAGGTGATAAAACTATTTGCTCATCTTATATACAGGAAATACAACAACATACGTTATTAAATATCTCATTATATGGATACTACTAAAAAGTATCAATAAAAAATTAACAGCAGGTTATATTGACACATGTAAGCACTGCTTTTTAAAATAACATCAGTAACTTTTTGAAAGAGCTTTCAGCTGTTACAATCGAAATGTACCAGTAATGTGATGCGTTTAGAATCTTTTCAGCTGAGCATTCATGAGTGAAATACTCCATTGGGGTGAATGTATGCATTTAAGAACAATAATATAAATGTCACCATTGACTATTCTGTTCTATAAATTTTGTAAATTTGTGTGATCAAATGTACTTTAAAATTTCACAACACAATGATGTCTTTCTACACTGTTATTTTTCATAATTTGCAAAATACTATCTTTTAATCAAACTGTGTAATTATTCAGTTTCAAAATTTTAACTTTCTGAACTATGTAACTATTTTTGCTGGGACTAAAATAGATATTTTTTAACACAAACTTTTATTGATGTAAAATGAAGTAGCTATATTCGTGTGAAATGGATCAAACTGCCCACTTGTAACTCTATTTTATTTATTCCTTGGTAGGTCAGAAATTGGGAAAACGTTGCTAATATTGAGCATTTCTATATTTCTTGATATAAGTCACATTATCAATACATGAAGAATATCATTCTACAGACTGGTTAACCAGCACATACATTTTTTTCTCTACGTTACACATAGTGTAGTAATGCTATGAAAGTTATAATTTTCTGTACAAAAAATGTATTTTCATGCCATACTTACCTCCTTCCATATAAATAGCTATTGTTATCCATTGTTGCCCTTTATATACAAAACATTTTTTTCACTCATAACAAAAGTTTTCTTCCTCCCCTCCAACAGAAATGGCTCTGGTGGTTAGGGGGTTCGACTTGTAATCTAAGGTTTGTAGGTTCAAATCCCAATCACACTGAAGATGCTCACCCTTTCAATCATGAGGGCGTTATTATATGATGGTCAATCCCACTATTCATTGGTAAAAGAGTAGCCAAAGAGTTATTAGTGAGTGGTGATGACAAGCTGCCTCCCCTCTGGTATCACACTGCTAAATTATGGGTGGCTAGCTTTGTACAAAATTTAAAAAAAAACAACATTCCAGTGTGTGTTCTTGAAAATTATCAAGAGGCAACCCTCAACCAGTGAGAGTGCCACATACTCTGGTCACACATTCGAATTTCTCTATTCAGTTCAACTAGACAATCACTTGGAATTTTGCGAGAAATTGGAAGCATCTGTTTTCTATAAGAAGGAAACGTGGAACGTATAGGTGTATATCGGAAATAGATATTTAGGATATGAAAATTATTTTTGCATTCACATAAATAGCTATAATCCCACATTCAAGAGGTGAAGGGACTGGTGCAAGGAAGTAATAGAAGCATTCTTTGAAAGTATGCAAAGGACACACCTGGATGGTCAATCCCCACTATTCGTTGGTAAAAGAGTAGCCCAAGAGTTGGCGGTGGGTGGTGATGACTAGCTGTCTTCCCTCTAGCACTGCTAAATTAGGGACGGCTAGCACAGATAGCCCTCGAGTAGCTTTGTGCGAAATTCCAAAACAAACAAACAAACACAAGGGTTGTTTTTTGTACTTTCCACAGTTCTTCCTTTTTCATCTGTATTGGAATTATAATCGTTGGATGGCAAACCATTTGCAGTTGGAGTCATGTTAAACGTTTTATCTAAAGGCGGTTTCTGAACGTGTTTTACTCTTACTTAAGAAAGAACTTCAGAATTTTGAACAGAAGAAAGTTCTCTTTCTGTCAAATTAAACCACTCGACTCGTTGTCTCAAAGTAAATGCTTCAAAGCGTTTCATATTCAATAAACT
This sequence comes from Carcinoscorpius rotundicauda, assembly GCA_011833715.1. Lineage (NCBI taxonomy): Eukaryota > Metazoa > Arthropoda > Merostomata > Xiphosura > Limulidae > Carcinoscorpius > Carcinoscorpius rotundicauda. The sequence continues at coordinate 125,902,266 of CM022391.1, read as the reverse complement.
ATAACTTGACGCCACCCATTAAACAAACACGGTGAAAACATAATTAGTGTACGGTCGAAAAACCGATAAATAGTGAAATAATCCTTCATCTTTAAACTCGTCGTTTATATTGTTTACACAAGATGTTTGCATATAACTCATGAATAACTAAGACAGTTGTATTGTTTTAATGAAGTTTACATAACCGATCGATATAAATTATGCGATAGTGAATAATTAGACACAAGAGTGAACATACTTATTGAACGAAATTTTTGTTTTGTTTTGGAATTTCGCACAAAGCTACTCGAGGGCTATCTGTGTTAGCCGTCCCTGATTTAACAGTGTAAGACTAGAGGGAAGGCAGCTAGTCATCACCACCCACCGCCAACTCTTGGGTTATTCTTGTACCAACGAATAGTGGGATTGACCGTCACATAATAACGCCTCCACGGCTGGGAGGGCGAGCATAATTGGCGCGACTCGGGCGTGAACTCGCGACCCTCAGATTACAAAGCGCATGCCTTAACGCGCTAGGCCATGCCGGGCCCTGAACGAAATGAGGCAAATGCTGAAGATATTTTAATATTTTTCCCACAACAATTTATTTTGTTAATAATTCCATTAGTTGATTAATTTAACATGAACTTAAGGTGCTGTATCTCAGCATACCCTTCCATTTTGGTAAAATATCGTCTCTATCTGGTCCCTTAAGGTGGCGTCACTGTGGTTTTCTTAAAGGATATGAAGAGTAGTTTTCCACTAAGATAACCTTATATCATGTATTATGTTATCTCTTCTGTAGGAGGAGTGTTTTTTCTTGATTTGTTTACCAGGGAAACTTGTCCTCGCATCAAGTAAGGTATGTAATATAGTCATCTGAAAGTGTACAATAAGTTGGCCTGCTGTTTTGTCAAACTAACACGTTGACAGCGATGAATTATATTTTTATATTTGCTTTGAAATAGCTCTTCTTGCAATGTAACTTTGTTTTCTAAATCTTCTATTCACTGTTCTTCTGGATACCCTGACATGAATGTGTTCCTACCATTCTCGTTGTGAGGTGTAACTAGACTTATTTCAACATTGACATGTCAATCTCTTCAAAATATTGTCATCTCGGACAGTAATGTTCTTGCTTCTACCAGTAGACTTTGCTGAAACAACGTTTTCTGTAGTTCGACTACGTTTCCTGATTCTGGATACAGTACACTGGTTGTAGACTGCTCTTCTCACAATGTCCTTTTATGTCATATCATTTCTGGATAGTCGAACAATTTGACGCTGTGGAACTCGTGACACCATTTAAAGAAAAATCGATTGAAAAATATTTGATACATTTCCAAAAAAATTTATAACACGTTCACTTTCTTATATCTAACAGACGTGTGTGGTGACAAACAAACTCTCAAAAGAAATTATTCAGATCAGAATAGTAATTCGTACAAATTTGTCCACTGATACGTTACCTTCTCTGTTACTGAGCGGATATTTACTTAATAATTGTTCCATAAATGTGAACAACAAATTAATATAGAACAGTAAGATGAACTGAAGTCAAGAGTAGATAGAATGTTTTGTTTCTATTCAACCCATACATAGTTGGTTCACAACACTTGTCTTAAACAGAAATATTTCAATTGTAATTTAGAAAAAAAACAAAACCCGCTGACACATTGACATAAATACAAGTTATTACAGCAGTTTGAAAGTTCATATACGGAATCCGTAATGGATGGAGGCTCATTTTTTGGGTCTGCTTGAACGATATGAACATTCATATCAGCTGTAGAGCTGGTCTTGGAGAAGACTTTTGAATGACATTTTGTTAATAATTCTTTAAAAGTTAGAAATATTTCTATATTTTTGTCTCTGTATTATGGAAACTCTAAACATCTGTGATTCAATGATGTATTTTATTGTAAATAAAACTTTTTAAAATTTGGTAACCCATTTGTGTTGAACTATATCAGAAAATAGTTACTACAAATAATAATAGAGTGAGTAAATACAGCAAATTATGTCAGTTTTATAAACACAGTTACTTTTTTTTCATAATTTCGGCTCTCTCGAAATTGTTACAATTGATTGAACTTTACATGCAAAAACGGCTCGTTTGGGTTCAGAAAATATTTTAAATAGAAGAGCGAACAACGTTTCGACCTTCTTCGGTCATCGTCAGGTTCACAAAGAAAGAGGTAACTGACCGGAAGCTGATCACATGTTTGGAAGGGGTTGTATAACTGAGTGTCGCAATGTAGAGGGTGGGGTTAGATGTTTGAATATATAATTTTATCTATAATATTAATATAGGTATAATGGCGTTCCTTTATATTGGTTTATTTTGGGTTTAAGTTGTTGTATAAGTAAGGCTTCTTCAATTTTGCGTTTGTTTATGTTTGTTGCTTTATTTAGTATTTTAGTGTTTTCTATGGTTATGTTGTGTCCATTTGACTTGCAGTGTTCGAAAACGTGTGAAGGTGACTTTCTATGTTCTTTGAATCTGGTTTCCATTTTTCTACTTGTTTCTCCAATATAGAAGTCGTGGCAGTTATCACATTGTATTTTATAAATAATGTTGGTGTGGTGTTTGTCAGTGTAGTTCTTACATAGTATAGACCTTAGCTTTGTACCTGGTTTTTGAATAAATTTAGTATTAACTGGAATGTTATATTTTGTTACTAGTTTTTGCCAAATGTTGGTTATTTGTTTGCTGATGTCAGGAATATATGGTATACAGCAGTATATGGTTTCGTGATTTTTTGATTCGTGAGATATATTTACTTTTGGTGGTTGATTTTGCTTTCTGTCTAGGTGTTTGCGTATAATGTTTTCTACGGTTTGTGGAGGAAACTTATTGATGTTGATGAAGTATTGTTTTATTTTGTCCAATTCATCGTTAATTTTATCTGGTGAGCATAGTTTTATTGCTGTTTTTATCTGGTTTCTTAGTATGTTGAGTTTTTGTTTTGTTTCATGTGCTGAGTCCCAAGGAATGTATAGTCCAGTATGGGTGATTTTTCGGTGGATTTCTGTTTTGAATTGTGTGCCGGTTCTTATAATTTTGAGGTTAAGAAATGATATTTGATTGCTTTCTTCCCGTTCACATGTGAAGTTAATGTTGGGATGTATAGAGTTAATGTGAGTGAAAAAATTAAGTATGTGTTCTGTAGATTTGAATCCCGTAACCGTGTCATCTACATATCTGTACCAGTATAGTGGTGGATGTAATGCTGTATTAATTGCTTGTGTTTCAATTTGTGTCATAAAAATATTGGCTAAAACTGGTGATACTGGGTTGCCCATGCTTAGGCCATTTGTTTGTATATAGTTTTGGTTGTTGAACATGAAGTTTGTCTTTATTGTGGTGAATTTTATGAGGGTTGCTAACTGGTTACTGGGAATGTCTATAATTGGGTTAGGGTCTCGGATATAGAGTTCTAAGGCTATCTTGCAGGCTTCTGTTGTTGGAACTTCTGTAAAGAGTGATATAACATCGAAACTGGCCATTAAGGCTTTGTGATTAAGTTGATTTAGATTAGACTTGAAATTAAAAGAGTCTTTGATGAATGAGCTGGCTGATGTTGCATATTTGGAGAATGCCCATGCTATGTATTTACCAAGATTGTAATTAAACGATTCATATGTTGACATTATTGGTCGTAATGGACAATCTGGTTTATGAGGTTTGGGGATGCAGTATATTTGCGGTGTGCGTGAGTCGGTTTTACGTAGGTAGGAATAAAGTGTTTGTGAAATTGTGTTGGCTTTTTTCATTTGTAGTAGTAATTTGTTCAGTTGCGTCTCATGTGTCTTTGTTGGATTTGTGTGTATTGGTTTAAATTTGTTCGTGTCTGATAGGATGTTATTCATTTTTTGTATGTATTCATTCGTGTTCATTATTACTATAGTGTTACCTTTATCTGCTTTTAGAATTTTTATGTTTCTGTCTTGTTTTAGGTTTCTAATGGAATTAATGTCTCTTTTTGTAAGGTTGTTTTTTAGTTTTCTGTTTTGTGAAATTATGTTGATGGTTTTGTAAGAAAATTCTTTGAAAAAATCGTTTAAGATGTTGTTTTTAGGTGTTTCTGGAAAATATAAATTTGTAATTTTACCTGGGAAGTTTGGCTGTTCGATGTCAATAAAATTATCTAAGTTGTCTTCTTTCTGTTTGTTGTTTTTGTTTTCTGTAGAAAGTATCACAAGTCTCCTGGCTAGGTCTTCTAAACATGTTTTGATTTCTATGGTTGGAATGTACCTTGATGCTATTGCGAAGTTGAGTCCTTTGTTAAGTAGATGTATCTCGTCTGTGTTTAATTGTCGGTCAGATCTGTTAATTATGAGGTTGGTGAAAGGTTTGTCATGTTGATGTCTTTTCTGTTGCTTACATCTCAGTTTTTCAAGTTTTTTGTTGTGGCAGATCTTTTTGTCTCTGTCGTTCTTAGTATTGATTTGGTTTATGTTTCGTTGTATAAGTCCGTAAATCTCTGGTTTAATGCAGCATGCTAGTTGATGGTCTAAGTTCATTTTTTGTTTTTGTAAGTCATGTAGTTCTTTGTATTTTGTGTTCAACATGGCTTTAAGTAGTTTTTTCTGTAAATTTTGGATAATGTTTGTGTATTTATTAAAATCTTTTGAAAGTTTTAACTTTACAAAATTAGGGTTTAGTTGTTACTTTCAACATTGTTGAATAAAGTTGATATCATTTCTTCTATTAATGATTCGTTGGTTTAAATTTCTTAGTTTCTTAACGATCGTGTGAGCGTGTACTGTTAATAGTGGTGTACTGTATGCTTGCTCAGACATAATGGAAACAGGTAAGTACAAATACACTAAGAAAAACACAAAAACTTACATTTCTCGAACAATCGCCGTGATGAAATAACAATCAGTGATGTTGAGAAACCCACTTGTTGAGAATTTTATATGCAAAAACGGCTCGTTTGGGTTCAGAAAATATTTTAAATAGAAGAGCGAACAACGTTTCGACCTTCTTCGGTCAAGGTCAGGTTCACAAAGAAAGAGGTAACTGACCGGAAGCTGACCACATGTTTGGAAGGGGTTGTACAACTGAGTGTCGCAATGTAGAGGGCGGGGTTAGATGTTTGAATATATAATTTTATCTATAATATTAATATAGGTATAATGGCGTTCCTTTATATTGGTTTATTTTGGGTTTAAGTTGTTGTATAACTAAGGCTTCTTTAATTTTGCGTTTGTTTATGTTTGTTTCTTGATTGAACTGAAATGAAGCACTTAGGACCTAAATGTTCCCATGAAAACACAATATTATGGTATTCTTATCTAATGTTCGATTCCTTGATAATATATAAAACGTCTATATTGTTATGTCACATTCAGAGATTAACATTTTTTTACTGTTATTTAACGTTTGTTTATCCAAGGAATAAAGACTGAGAAACTAGAAACACAAGCATGACTCTCACATCGTTTATTAATTTATTTAGTATTCCGTGCTTATTTCAAAAAGCAGCAAACAACAGTAGCTAGTTTTTAATTACAGCGTCTTTAAAATACATTTTTAGCATGGAATCGACAGGAAATAACATTAATATAAAATTAATATATAATTTAAAAATATGAAACTGCGCTGTGAAGTACAATAAGTTTCGGTTCCAAATAGACATTAAAAACAAATATACCAATTTGTCCTGCTATGTAACAGTTTCTATATATTCTTAAAAAGATAAGCTGAACCAATAATTTAAAAATGTTGATTTCAGTATTCCTTAGTTTTAACTTCGTGATACAGGTTAGATTTTCTGTTTCCTTTCTGTTATTTAGAAGTTTACAGGATAAATAGATTGGGATTCGATGACTAAAACAACCTAGGAAATGTAAAAGTTTCATGTTAGGTTATTAGATAGAACTCTTTTTATACAGTGCAAACATCTGAAGATCAGAAGTCCCGACACTTTAACATTTTCCAAACCATTTATACATTAGTAACTCTAAAGAGTGAAGAGATAAGAACGTGTGTTTCTCCACATTTAAATGGTTAATATGTGATTCACTACGGTTCCTAAGGGGCGTGAACAAACCAAGGTAATTTATTTGATACATTATAAAAAATAAACTTATTGTCGAGAGCATTTAGCAAAAGTACCAATGAACAAAGCTTCACGTTCTACAACAACACAACAATAGGCACTACTAAATCACAGATTAACGGCAGAGTAAGGAATTTTAGGATGACAAATTCGTTGTTCATAATAAAATACGAATTCGTTCGCCCGATATTTGAACTTTAAAGAAACTCAGAATCAAATTTTTGTATCTGGATTTATTTGTAGCATTAAAATTGTGTACGATATTACAGCTACAAAAAAAGACATTAGCAAGCTTCTTGTGATGGGCGTGATTTTCCACATCGTTAGTAAAACTTCAGTGTCGGTCATTCGTGACTTTAATATCTCCGCGTATAAGAACACGAGTTGATTGGTTTGGTTTATTAACTTGTGAATCCAGTAGTTTAAGGTAGGTAAAGCAGCAGAAAAAACTTCATTTGTCAAACATGGTGCTAAAGCTACCAATAGAAATATGGTAGATAAATGAAAGACGTCATAGATATAGAAAACGAGGAAACTCTCTAATTTACCAATCTCATTCCAATACAGAAAATAACCATTAATAAGCACACATAAATGAACAAATAAGGTAGATAAACATAAGAATACTAACGGTGAAAATATTTCGTCCAAATCATGCAACAGTTTGCTATTTTTATAAAGGTTCTGAGAAAGTTGTCGTAATGCGTTAAACGAGTTTGATTCATTAAACATTTTAGTGAATTCTTCATCAATGGCGTGTTTAATGTGACACTTAAGTGAAATACAGAGAATACAATAAAAGGAAAATATAAACATTGGTTGACACTCATTCAAACTTACAGCAATTGTAGAATATATTGATAAACATATATCAAGCCAATTTCTCTTTTGAACTTGTATAAAAGAAGAATATGCTATAATCGCAAAAATGCACATTACCCAAACCCATGTTGATATTATTTTCACATACTTACTGACTGTTTTCTTGGAAGTTTTTGTTAAGTTTTGTTCCAAGTTATTCATCAAACTGAACACATTTTTCTCGAACCAAAAAATTCTATTTAAACAGACGACATTTATAATAATTTTAATAAAGTTCACCAATTCCCAAAACTGTGATGTAAACGCAATTTGTTTCATGTACGTATGATAATTGATCATATGGAGAATGACGTGACCGAGAAACAGACTGTGGACAAGTACGAATGAAGACCATTTCCACCAATATTTCAAATCTGACACTTTTTCTCGCAATGACTGATATTCCACGTTGTTTAATGAAATTCCAAAAATCCTCAATGAAATCAAAATTGGTTTGACCAATTCTGCGTAATCTATGTCATTTTCAGTTCTGTTTCTCCAGCCGTGAAGAAATAAAACATTCGTTGTTGTAGAAATGTCCTCCACAGAGGTTTCTTTTTCGACTTTTCTGGCCCATTTGGAACTGAACACCAAACTATTCTCAACATTTCTTGTATTCAACATTTATAATCCTACACACACGACTTAGCAACTGACTAGTTTAGTTAGTCTGTTCTGAGTAATTAGGAAGTTGACTTGACGTTTTACTCTGATGGAAACTGTCTTCCTGACTGACTCAAGAAACAAACCGCTTTTTAGTTTCGTGTCTCCTGTCTGTTTTGTTATATTGCTACTAAACGTGAAGATCGTTCAATAATTTATTATTTGCTACAAACTGACTACGCCCTTTACAAACAACAGGTAAATACAGTGCTAGTGTAAATATTTGAAGTTAGGCCATCAGTTTATCAGTAAACGTTTATTTAATTCTAAGCCTAAGAGAACAACAGAGTTTATTTTATACGTTTTGTTACTTGTGGAAGTAGTGAGAGAAATTTCGAAAACACTTTGTCGTCTGGAGATAATTACTTCATTTTTGTAATGTTCAGCTTATCGGTCGTACGGTGGCAGTGAATAGTTAGAAGTGAAAGTTTCAACAGAAACGTAAATTGTGCGAAAACAATAAACAACCCAGTTCGTTATATTTTTTATTGGTTCTACGTTTTATGTTTAATGTTGTTAATTTAATGTTTTTTATTATAATTTCACGTTAAACCTCATTTTATTTTTCGACATTTTTCCCCTTTTCATCATATTTTTGATGCATTTAGTTGAGAAGCGATTAGCGTATCAAAACAGAGTGATGCGATGCTTGTAACCAAATATGGCACGTGTGCTGTTAGAGATTACCGTGGCGGCAAAAGTATACCGCTTGGTGTTACATAACTGTTATATATTTGACAAAAAGCATTGTTATAATGTAATTAACAATATTGTTACTATAGATAAACAATATTTTAACACATCTATTATTTTGCATTTGCAAATAAAATCATTACTTCAATGAGGCACCTTACATAGCACTGTTACACATGTTAATTTTTAGCATACCTATTATTCATTGATCGATGAAGGTAAATATAGCCAATAAATTACCATATGCACTTCAATAATTTTTTGTCGTTTTATAAATATAATTTCACTAAGTCATTAGTTTTACCCTTTTTGCTTCTATATTTAACTAACGTGGCATACATTTTTCATTTTCTGATATTTGATATGTAAAACACTTGTCAATTCCTTTCTATAATCATTTTGTTGAACAACATATATTTGTCCTGAAAAGAAAGCTTATTTAAATCACATATTTAGCTTTATACGTTGATTTGTTTCACTAATGTTTGAATGACCTACTTAAATAGTTTTGTTTAACTATTATTATTCACACTTTACTGTATATATTTTTATAAATCTTTTTTTCTGGATTTCACTTATGGATCACTAAAACATTACACATGTAGATTCAATAAGATATAGTTTTTACTGATTTGTAAAGCGAATGTGTATCCGGATTGTTTGGTCTCTTATTGTATTGTTGATGCTTCCAAACTGATTAGAAGTTGAATAAGCTTGACCCCTTGTGCAAGAGCTATTGACATGTTCACCTTAAGCTAAAACAAGTTATAATTTTATTTCTGTAAAACTGAAAGACAAACCTGAAATTAAACTTCATATCATTCAAAACTGGAAAAAGTTCACAATCATATTATTTAAAGAACTTTTAATTATAGATCTGTTTTACTGTATATTGCTAGAAGAACAATGTAAAGTTACAGACTTGGTAAAAAATACTGTAGTATTTATTAAGAAAACTTCAAGATACACTCCTGACTTCAAAAGAATACAAACACGTAGGTTCAAGAAATCTTTGTACAAAATGTTAAAAATCCAATAACCCTAGCAATTTTGAAAGGTGGGCTCTTCTTTTTCAAGTGAAAAATGGGAATAGTAGTGTAATCGAATGAGTTATATATAAGGGGAGATGAGTGATATCATAAAGGTCATTTGATCTTGCAGGAATTTTTTTCCATGTACAGACGAGTTGCAGTTACGTCACTCAATCACGTGATATAAATTTATGCCGCCATGATAGTAGGCGAGACGCCGTCTCAGTTAGCTGGTCAGCAGCAAGTAATGATAAATGTCACTGAACTGAATGTCAGGTTTGGGATTGGTATCAATGAAACTGGTGAAAGTTTCAGGAGATATCAGATATGGGTCGACTTTGATGGCACTGATTTTATCAATATAACAATTCCGTTGATTATGACTCAAGCCTTCTGCATAATCAGATAAACATACAGGTCCATTCATATTGAAGATCGATATGATAAGACTAATGACAACATTTACACCACGCGGCCCCAATTCACAATGTATACATCCATACATACGATAGACTGCGCTGCTTGGTGATGTTGCCTACCAATATGACGTCAGCAAAAGCCACTTATAGTGTTTCCTTTCCGGTACAATGTGGACCGCGACGAAATTGTTATATAAGAAGCTGCTACGGATATTTTGCTTTAGAAGTGGTTGAAAAGACAAACAAATACTGTTGTGAAGTATTTACGTGAAATGGAGATGAAACGTGGAGATTGATTGAAAAAGAAATGTTAAGGTAATCACTTCATAGAAACATGCATGAAAACTATCTTAAACAAATATTAAGTTTTACAAAAGATTATGTTCACACTGCCTGAAAGAAATAAGCAAAGAAGACAAATTATTTTTCTGACAGAGATCAAAGCAATGATATAAAATCAGTGCTTCCAGGATCTAGATTAATTAAAAATGATCAAATAGCCTTCTTTTATCTCTCTATCTGATTTCGTTTTGAATCTTGTTTCAATGTTTATGACAATAACATGGTTAATGGAATGACCGGAAATGCTACAGTGTTCAGCAGTAGAGAAATGTTTCTCAATATTAATAGAAAATTTATTGTTTTTGAAACGTCCTCTAACAGCTTTATATGTTTTTCAGGTATGTGTTTTACAAACTGATCACTGCATGTTTTATACTGAATAAGGTAAAAGTTGTTTTATGTTCCACAGTCATTTCTGTGTAATTTTTTTAATTTTATTTGTGCTAGATGGAATCCAGATCCAAAAAACACAAAACACCTTCACGCCTTTTTCAACACTGCAAATTGAATAAGCGCAACATCATCACAGAAAATATTGATATAAGCATAGAAACAAACGTAAAATCAAAGCTCTACATGTACAAGAACTGAAAACAAAATTGAACCAATATAAAGGAATATTTTATACCTATTCTTGATTTATGAGGCCCGGCATGGCCAGGTGGGTTAAGGCATTCGACTCGTAATTTGAGGGTCGCGGGTTCGAGTCCCGGTGGCACCAAACATGCTCACCTTTTCAGCCGTGGGGGCGTTATAATGTTTCGGTAAATCCCACAATTCTATGGTAAAAGAGTAGCCCAAGAGTTGGTGGTGGGTGGTGATGACTAGTTGCCTTCCCACTAGTCTTACACTACTAAATTAGGGACCGTTAGCGAGATACCCCTTGAGTAGCTTTGCTCGAAAATCGAAAATAGCATATCTTAATTCATGATGACGAGACCTACATATCAATTAAAAGCGTAAGATGTGTTTATAATCTCGTAGACGTTTACACACTCGTCACAAATACAGGTACCAGGCAACGGTTAGTTGCAATCTCTCTTTGTTAACTTGATGATGACTTAACCAAGTTGAAACATTTATCTGTACTTTATTTCAAATCTCCCATTGGAATAGCGGTAAGTTTTCGGATTTACAACGCTAAAATCAGGGGTTTGTTTCCCCTCGTTGGACACAGCAGATAATCCAATTTGACTTTGCTATAAAATAAAACACTTTATTTCAATTAAAAGTTTTAATATTTACAACAGCGGTCTTCAGCATATATTTTCAGTTTCTAACTCTGTTACTATATTATAAGAATTGGTATAATTTTAAATTATAATAGTTACAGTTACGACATAAAGTGTTCGTACTTTTATGTTCCGAGTGGTTTTTTGACCGTAACTTAAAAAGCATCACGAGTAGGCTAATAGAAGTAAAGTACTTTATATATATTATACTAACACACATCTACAGAAATTTTTATATAATTTAAACGACAAATAAATTGTTTATAAACAGATAACCAAAAATAAGTGAAGCAAAAAGTGTTCATACAGTTCAGAACGTGTGAAAAAAATGATATTCCCGTAAAAATTGTTTAGTTTGATGAATAAATTACATTATACCATTCAACAAGACACTGGGTTTATAATTATTGGAACTTAGCCAGCAAAAAATGTATTTCCGGCAATTTAGCGTCGTTTCCATCATAATCTGCTTGGTCATCATGGCGAACAGGAAACAACTGTGCAGTAATTTAAAAAAACAACAACAACGAATTATTGTAAAATAAAAGTCTCATGTGACTCTTTCCGGTATTGTTATACAACTTAACATGCTGAAATCTACTGTTCAAAGCATAATTGCCAAGTTTAAGCTCACAGGATCAACTGGTATCCTTCGTTCCGGACACCCCACTAAAATTCCAGAGAGAACCAAGAGCAAGATCCTCAGGGAACTTAGTAGGAACCCTCGTTTAACATGTAATGGCAAACAGAAACTGGTAAGGAAAACTGGGGTTGAAATAAGCACCTCTACAGTTACGAACATGTTCCGCTCTTCTGGGTTCAAAGCATGCCGTCTTCGTAGAACTCCATATTTAAAGCTGTTCATTTAGAAGCATGATTGAGGTTGGAAGAAAGCACGTAGATAAACCTTTTACCTATAGGAAGAGTATTCTTTGGTCAGACGAGACTAAAATCGAGCTTTTCTGCCACAATAATGTTTGCTATATTTTCCGTAAGAATGGGAACAAAATCTTCCAAAGAACACCGTCCACGAAGGTGGCTTGATCATGTTATGGGGTTCCTTCAGCTCCTCTGGTGTAGGCAGTGTTATGTAAATGTCATGTAAATGTTTTGTAAACGACAACATGTCGTGTTGTGTTTGAATTTTCATATCTGTTTTTTATATTTCCATGTTTATATTATTGTTTTGAAATTTAAACCACTAAAATATGTTGTTATTCATTTAAAATAACATTTAGAATTAATTAGAATTCATTTAGAATTAATCATTTAGAAATTTTTAGAATTAGGTAGATTAATCATATGTCACCGTGGTGTCTACACGACGAGTCTCGTGCAAAAACAGACATGCGCGGATTGCTCTGGAATTCTGTGAAAGTTACGCGATTGTTCGAGAAAACAGTAGGCCTACTAGTATATATAAACAGACGGCGATGCAAGAAGAAAAAAAGTCGGTCATTAGTTTTTATTCAATTCAAGAGATATTGTCTTTGCTCGAGAAAAAGTAAACGTTTGCTGTGTGTTTATTCAACTTGGATTTGTGACTGGAGCTAGATCTACAGAAGCTGTGATTTTATTTCGTCAATCTCTACGATTCATTCGAATTACTAGTTATACTGAAGGTCAACACGTGTAGAACTGTTTAGGGGAGACCGGGAAAGTTGGAAGGCAACTTTCTGTTGCCTTCAGTCTACATAAAACGTAACAGGCAGCCTTCGCCGCGTCAACGGAATCGTGAAAAAATAAGAGTACGTTGATATATTAGCCACTTATATCAAGAATGATGCTCGGAACTTACGACTTGGGCGTCGTTGGATCTTCCAGCACAAAGAAAAATGACCCAAAGCACAGATTGAAATGTGTGCAATCCTGGTTGTAGAGGAACCAATTAAGCGTTCTATAGTGGCCATCGCAGTCACCCGATTTCAACCCAATTGAAAACACTTGGCATGAGTTGAAGATCAGGGCTCATCAGCATTATCCGAAAAACTTACAAGAGTTGGAGGCCTTTTGTAAAGAAGAATAGAAGAAAATACCAGTCGAGTTCTGTCAAACGATCATGGAGGACTATAAGGAGAGATTGCGCCAAGTAATTTCCCTGAAAGGCTACACAACTGACCATTAAAGTAGACGCACGAACACTTTCTGTCCCTCCTATGTTTGGTTATATGTATATAAACAGTTTATCTGTCGTTCAATTTACATAAAAATTAATGTAGATGTGTGTTAGTATAATATTTATAACGTACTCTACTTTTATTACCCTAATCGTGATACTTTTTATGTTATTAAGAAACAACTTCTCACGACGCAGGGGTACGAACACATTCTCTCGTAACTGCATCAGACTAGGAAAATATGTGCTATTAGACTATGTAAAATGTTTTGTTGGAATTAAGAAAGTATAGTAATAAAGTAGTGGGTTTACACTGTTTAACTAAATAGTAATCAAACAAAGGACGAAATTAAATATCAAAGTATTCTTTTATTCGTATTTTCTCTGTCAACCTTTCTTTTTGTGTGTGAGAAATCCATCATCAGATGTTAAATTATAATTGAAATGTAACTTTAACTGCTCCTAAATACTAACATAACTTTCTGAAATAGCCAGCAAACACTTTGTTCCAGTAACACAACATATAACACGAACATTTTTGAGGCACTTAGTCATATAAAAATTAAACAACCTCTAGTATCCAGGACTTATCCCAGTACCTACGTTTAAGTATTAAATATGTATTTACAAGGTATTTTTTCTGAGAAATACACGATCGATAAATTAAATTAGTGAAAGTGCTGATTTACTTGTTTGTTTGTTTTGGAATTTCGCACAAAGCTACTCGAGGGCTATCTGTGCTAGCCGTCCCTAATTTTGCAGTGTAAGACTAGAGGGAAGGCAGCTAGTCATCACCACCCACCGCCAACTCTTGGGCTACTCTTTTACCAACGAATAGTGGGATTGACCGTCACATTATACACCCCCACGGCTGGGAGGGTGAGCATGTTTAGCGCGACGCGGGCGCGAACCCGCGACCCTCGGATTACGAGTGCACGCCTTAACGCGCTCGGCCATGCCAGGCCCGCTGATTTACTAGTAAGTTGTTTTTGAAGTAATTTTCACGGTCCAATTATTTTTAAATGGTGCTCAAGTAATAAAACCTGTTTGTACGCGTTTCATTGAGGGTAGGTATTAAAATAAAGTATTTTCCTGTTTGTGTGATTTTGTTTTAACATTTAACGATATTGTTAAAGAAAGTAGGAAATAGTCTATATAGTACATGATTCTTTGAAGCTGCAAACCAAAACGCAGATCGAGATGTCATGCTCAGTTCTGTCTTTAATGGTTGAAGGTACGCGTTTGTTAAATCAGTGTAAATGTACTGATATAATTATTGGTTGGATTAAGCTTTAATACTTTATGTAGTATGTAGCAATATTTTTTATTAATTTATATTCATCATGTATTTATTTGTATTATTTAGCTTTTGTTTACTGTTTTGCATTTTTTCAGTACGCTAGTAATCTTTTGACAGTCTCAAAATTTAATTTTCAAAGTTATATTGTATGAAAATCTTTGTAACACGAAACTTTGGTGGAATTAACTTTATTATTATGTGCTAAGAAATAGTATTTTGCTTCTATCAGTATAAAAGTGTATGTGATTTTTGGATTGCTGCTGCATGGTTTTTAAAGTTTGAAACAAACGATCCCCATCCTACGTTGATAAATATCGTGGTTCTGTGGATGTGTGAATCTGATGAAGAGTTGATAATGGTATATATGTGATGCGACGAAATATTTTGTTTTGTTTGTTTACTGTCGTTCTTTTGTTTGTTATATAAAAACCATTTATTTACTACTGTTGTGCAGGAAAACAAGTTTCACAGTTAATGTTTTATCATAAATACAAAATTAAACACCAAGTATACAGTCAGTTGACCAGGCTCGAGTTCTCTACTTTTTTCCAGTTACATGAGTCCAGTCCAGTTTCACATTTTCTTCTATAATACTTCTTTTTGATCGCGATTTTTCATCTTTATTGAATTCGATCATTAACACAGGTGTATGTGTGTTTTCTTATAGCAAACCCACATCGGGCTATCTACTGAGGCTACCGACGGGAATCGAACACCTGACTTTAGACTTGTAAATCCGAAAAACATAGGTGTAAATAGGTCTTTAATGCTGGCAGTTTTTCTAGTATATAGGAGCGTATGAGGAAAAGAGATGTTTTATCAAAGAACTATTGAGCACAGAGTGAAATTAATTTCCTGTTTGTTGTGAAGGAAATTTTATTTTTATATTTAATGATGATCGAATGCTTGCAAGAAAGATGGTTTTAAGAGAAATATTTCAGCAATGCAGTTGATATGATTAGAAAATAACTGGTCAATGAATTTTGGGGCAGGGAAGAGGTGCAGGGAAGAGACACTCTTTAGGTAAAGGGGATATTGCTCGTAATAAGCTTTGGTTTCTCAAAGCTAGAAGGCCTTTTATTTGCCCCCCAGTGGCTCAGCGGTATATCTGCGGACTTACACGCTAAAATCCGGGTTTCGATACCCGTGGTGGGCAGAGCACAGATAGCCCATTGTGTAGCTTTGTGCTTAATTCAAAACAACAACAACAACAACAGCCTTTTATTTTTTTTTTTTATGTCTATTGACAGGGGACGAAGTTGTCCATGCTTCATAATAGTATGATTAGAATTTGATAGGCTTTGATTCCAGTGATTTTTTTATGGTCTGTATCTAACATGATTGTCAAGTGCTATTAGCTTGTATAATGTATCTGGGAAAACTTGCTTAAAATTATTTCAGTATAAAACAGTTGTACTAAACCTGTGTATTGTATACAGGAAGTAAGTGAGATTATTGTTCAGAAATGTTGAAACTTAAATGAAGGAACTAGCTGATGAAACATATTTGATATATGATCTTACTTGCTGGTCTGTGTGCATTTTTTTTTACAGAGATATATTTGATTTTAAGACAATTGTAATGGGCCTATCCAAAATGCCACATTCCTGAAAATAAACCTTTATACGTGTTAAATAGATGAAAAGTGATTGGCCTATGAAGGAGTTTCAATGAACGTTTTTAGGGCCTTAAGTTTAAAATAATTTGAATGAGATACCTATATTTTATTTCTTTCATCTTATCTATGATGTGGTGAAACTTTTTATCAGTTTTGCCAATGGAACTGTGATTGTCAGTAGGTTATACCAACATGTTTTCCAGTTACTTCTTATTGTTTAGTTTGTGTTTAAGGATCTCTTAAAATTAACACTAATAATTAAATTATTGAAGATTATTAAAAATATCCAATGTAAACTATTTACAGCTGTAAACCCTTGTATAAAGCATAACTTGAAACTATAAGTTAGTGATTAATACACAGTGACTGAAACTAAACATCCAACCTTTAGTGTGAAGCAAAATAAAATCATTTTAGAGAAAACAAGTTGCATATTACATAAATAAAATTATCACATCACTGAAAGGAGGATCAGGTAATAATAATTATTTATAATTATTGTATAAAGCGAATGTTTCACGTGGTAGTTAGTGTACCAAGAAGTAATCGAGTTTTTTAGTAGTTGTCTTCGTATTAAACCTCAAGCAACCAAAACTGTCAGAAACGCATTATAATCATAATTGGTGCTCAGTGCTATAAGAGCTTAGATTAAACATTCATTACTGAACAAAGTCAGTTTCAAATGAAGTAAACAATTATTTATGTTTGATATTTATGAGTAACAAAATACAATTGTGTTTTTTTATTTAAAGTATTAAAAGAAAAATGCTGAAATAGCTAAAAGAAGTAATCAATCATTACAAATAAGTTTAAGTTATTATACGTATGTGTGCAAGTGTGAGTATGTTTTTTTTTTAATTTCGTGTAAAAATACTCTAGGGCTATCTGCACTAGCCATCCCTAGTTTAGTAGTATAAGACTAGAGGGAAGGCAGCTTGTCATCACCACCCACTGCCAACTCTTTTACCAGTGAATAGTGGGATTGACTGTTACGTTATAATGCCCCTATAGCTGAAAGGGCGGGCATGTTTGGTGTGACGGGGATTCGAAACCATGACCCTCAGATTATGAGTCGAACGCCTTAACCCACCTAGCCATGCTGGACCATAAGTGTGGGTGTGCATCTTCTATAAGTTTTTTTTCCTGTATTTCATTAAGAGTCTTAACTTAGATAAATAATTCGTGTATGCACAAGATCAGTTACTTGTTGGTAATGTTTTGGTTTTATTAAAAAAGATATTTTGAAATTATGTAATGGCAATTTAGCTGGTTTTATGTGTTTGTTATTTTATTATTTCTTCAGATGACATCATTAAAAAGACAGAAGATCTTGGAAGTTTCCTCTACTCATTGGAAAACTTTGGGTGATCAGAGTGTTAAGTAAGGCTACTTCTTTTATTCACACATAAGTAAGAATTATGTATGTATAATAAATGGAATATAGACTATACATATTATAGATATCTATTAAATTAATAGAATGGGTAATATTTATAGGAGCATCATATTCTAAACTGTTAAAACAAATTGTGTATCAGATGTTAACATGTGTAACCTTGAGTGTGTTAGCATTGTCTGGAATGCAGATAGATATTGCTTGATTTTAATAAATAAGATAATTTATTTGTGTTTATTGTTTGAATATGATGTACTTCACAGTGTATTCAATAAAAATATATTTATGGCATCTAAAATTTTTGCTATCATGGTCATAGTCTCTAAACCTATCAAAACTTTTGCAGTGTTGTGTCATAAAATAGTGTTCATGTATTTTGAAAGAGATGGAATTTAACATGTTGTCAGGAACAGATTCAGCATCAGAATAAATGATAAAATTCCTGGACATGCAGTTTGTTCTTAAGTGTGGTAAACTTTGCTTTGGGATTCTTTGTTAATCAGTAAATGAGTTTCTGGTATTTAATTTGTTGAAGAAACCTAAATTACTGCTTAAATCATTAGTTCTGGCTATTTGTAATTGCTCATACCACATGATGTACTCTAATAAAAAAGTTATACAACAGGGCTGTAACAGTAATATCATTGGTAGAAAAAGGAAATAACTTCAAAAATGAGACTTGGTGTTTCCAAGCAACACTTGTTTCTTAACAAATGTAAATCTTTACTTTGGGACATCAGAAAGAAAACTTATAATAAATGTAAGTGCCTTGATTTAATGTTTATATCATTTTGAAATAAATTTAGTTTTTACATCTGCTATTTATTTTTCACAAGCAACTTTTTACCATTTTTAATATACTAGACTCAGTGTCACTATAATCTGTGTATACATAAACTCACCAAAAACCTAGTTCACACTTGAACTGTACAACCTGACATTCTGGTGTTTTTTTCAAATGGTTGTGAGGTATTATTTTATTTATATTTAGAATCAGTAAGTAATTTACTCCTTGACATTACTAACAATAACAGATAACAAACATTCTACTAACCTTTAAGAAAAGCATGGTATTGTGTGTCAGCCTGTTGCCTCTTTACCAATAATTCTTTTCAAACTTGATGTTCAGTTGAAAAATAAATAATGAACTTCTACACAATACCAGCTACTCATAACAGTTTTAAAAGAGAAGCTAGAACATACCAACCAGACTCTTAGCACTTTGGGTGTCTTTGATCTCTAGTCATATGTAAAAAAAAACTAAACTACCCAAGTAGTCTACCCAATGGTTGTAGTCATAGTGATGCAGAAGAATATGATGTGACATGCAACGCTCCTCAATGAAATCTTTTCCATTACTGACAGCGAATGATGACTTCATTTGGAAATAATGTTCAGTATAAAATAGAAATTCAGCATTTCTATTAATTCAACGAAGATATAACACTTACAATATCATATTCATATAACAGTTGGGATAATGTCTTAATTGTTTGTAATATTAATTTTTACACAATGTTTTAGTTTATTAATCTGTAGGTTTTTTCCAAAACTTTCATACAATGAATAGTTTGTATAATTAATATACTAGCTCATTATAATTTGGGTAATTAAAGGATAATGCAGGAAGGAATATTTTTTCATCCTGCACAAATTTCATAGGTTAACGAGGGTATTACTATCAGCTTGCAAAATTATTATTTGACATTAGAAATGTATGACAAGTGTTTATTTTGTCTTATTTCACTGTTTTATCTCACTTGAACCTAAGTTTTCAGTGTGAAATGTTTTTTGCTAAGTGTCTCCAACATTTAGGAACCAGAGTAGTACTTTAGCCTTTTTAGGGTCAAGGTGTGATTTCTTATCCTTTCCCCAAATGATTTTTGACAGTTTTTATTTTTGTGCAAGTTATGCGTTTTAGACATCAAGACAATATGCATATTTAATTTTTTTTTTCTTTTTGTACAGCTTAAATTTCGAAATGTTTTGAACAAATTGTGTTGGGGTCATTCCACACCATCTCACCCAGGAAAAAAAACTTTTTCCAGTTCGTGTTATAGATTTTCCTGAAACAATTCAAGCAAAACCTTCATTTTGATTTATTCAGCTATGGAAAATTCTAAAGCTGTACTGCATGGCTAAATAAATGAAAATGAGGTATTTGCTTAAATTTTTTTCAAGGAAATCTGATATGAACTGGGAAGCCTTAGAAGAGTTGGCATGGGACAAACCATACCTTTTCTGTGCAATGGAGAATTATGCAAAGCCTGCAGAAACTTTGAGGGCCAAACATCTTAGCTGTGTTTCCACATCTTAACACTCTACTCACTGATATGCATCTTTATTGGCTGGAGGTCAGCTATTGAAAATCTGAACCTCTTTGCTTTATGACACTACTTTATTTATTGGTGAAACTCACGAGCTGTACTAATGTTTCTACAATATTAAATTCTATTGCAAATGCTATTGTATATATTAAGAAGTACATCATTCTTTAATGGAAAATACACTTAAAATACCTGTATAATAAGTCACTTTTGTAGACACCACAACAAATTGGTACACATGACCAAGGGAGTCTTTTTTTTCACATATATAGAAATTTAGATTAATTAGCTCATGCTGTGTAATATGAAAAAAATAAGTGAATACAAGTCTTCAGAGACAGATAATGTTAGGGAAACCTTTATTTTATGCTGTTTTCCATGGTTTATAAATGATGTCTACCATGTTTATATTAGTGTATAAATGTGACAAACAAATAAACTTTGAATTTATGCGAACTGTTTTGGAAAAAGAAAAGGCTTAGCAAGATCCTTTACTGAGAGTTAGAGGTAGACCTTACTCTTAAAGGTTAATACAAAATATGTTAGATGATAAAGATCCATCTGGTTTTAAAGCTTTGTGCAATTTTTATATGAAAATCTTAAAACAGTTTTGTCTGAATCTCATGCCAACAACAAGAAAAATGTTGCACATTTCAGATATTCCACTTTCTTTGAATAAAAATACATTTGGCCACTCTAAGTTACAGAGTGTAAGTTTTAAGGTGTTATTATTAAATAAAGTGGACTTTAGTCATGTTTCCCATAAATTTTTAATTTTTGTCTTTTATAGTTGTGACACTAAAGGTCTAATCTAATTCTAAGGTTAAAAGAACATTTGTTTCTAGGTGTTTTTTGAAGAGTAGAGTGAGAAATGAATTTTGTTGATAACAAAGAAAACTTTAACTTTTAAAAAGTGAATCACTTGGTTAGTAACTTCAACTTTTTACTTCTTGTGACATCTTTCAAAGTTGTGTATGCTGAATGTACAGGTGATTCTAGACTAGATAATCTATTAGTGATTTTTGTAATAACCATATGGTTATAGTTATCCCTGATACATATAATATACACCTGTATTAGGAAACTAAGCTTCAGGATAATGAAGAACAAGTAAGGATTAGTTATGGGAATTTCTTCAGTTTAATAAAAATTTGCCCCAAAATTGTAAAGTTATTGACATCTGTTCTTTCTTAAATTATGAATTTATTTCTGATAGACATTAAAAGTGCTTTGTTTGCAGATGTAGAGGTTTATCTAATTTTCAGTTTTCAAGCAACTTAATCATTTGTAACAGCTATGGTAACCTGAAAATAACATAACACCTCACTTTATGTTGTTGGAAAATTATTGTGCAGCATTTTGCTTTTTATGCTTTCAGAGATTATGTTTATGGTATGCATGAAGATTAAAATAACATTAATTATTGAGATGTTTTGTGTTGTGTGATAATAAAGTAAAATCAGTAATTGAGGAGATTTTGTGGATAGCACGTGAAGATTTAGTAACCTACACTATCGACAAGCTTTACATCAACAGTGTTTGAGTTATTTCCAGTTCTTGGGTTTCATTTAAACTTTCTGTACAAAGATAAATGTAATTTTGAAATATATTATTATTAAACAACAAGTCTAAACTAGAGTTTCTACTTTGTTTAATTTTTGTAGTGTATACTGTTGCTACTTTTCAACCTAGAAAAATGCAAACAGCAACATATTCAACTTAAACTACATTTTTAAGCAACTTTAACATAGCATAACATGATGTTCAGAGATAACAAGGGACCTGTTGATCCATCACTGCTCTCTCATCCTCTAAGCCAGACTAAAACTATCAAATAACTAAAAAAATATTTAAATTTAGCCCTTAACATTTGTATATCTGTCAAGCTTTCTTTTAAACTCACACAAATTTGCTGCCCCCACATCCAATATAGAGAAGTTCTCATGTACAGTAACTTTATAATTAACATCAGTTTAAACCTAAATCCACTATGTTTTTGGGCAGTGAAGAATGTCCTGATAACTGCTATTAATTTTACAAAATTGTAATTCCAGTGTAAACAGTGTTATCATTACCTCTTGAAGTTAGCTTTCTTCCAGAAATCTGATGTTCCCTTAAGTTTAAGTAAAGAGTGAAACAAGAATTACCAGCTGTTAATTTTGAAAGTCATATAGAGAGAATCACTATAAAACTGTGTCATCCTTATATTCTTTCTGGCTTGCCATTCCTATATCAATTTACATGTACAAAATGTTTTTCAGTAGTTGTGTATCTTAGTTTTACACAAAGAATGAATATTTTGCACCTAACTTTTACAGAATTCAGTATAATTTGTCTAATTATTACTATCAAATTGTATTCATTTGTATTTATGGACTTTTGATTGTTTTGGTCATATTTATTATCTCCCCTAACTTATGAACACACACAGAAGTTGAGTATTTTGTATTTAAATGATCTTGGAGCCTCAAAATATCGTTACAGTCCATATCACCATTTCTGGTCATTGTCTGTTTGATGAACTTTGCATTTTGACAACAGCCTTGCACCATAGATTGTGTTGTAGATAGCTCCATTTTAAGGGTTTCATGTGCAAAGCATGCCCTTCCTCCATGCATGACTTACATAGTCTATCTAATGTAAAAGACAAAGAAAAAATAGAAAATTTATAAAATTGTAAAAAAAAAAAAAATCATAAAAATTAACAATTAAGAGTAAAAAGTAAACGATTTTTAAATTTAAAATTTTTATCTTGTTTGCTGGCGTTTTAATGTTCAATTGTAGAAAAAGGATTAATTTATATGGTAACTTCATATATGGTAAGCATAAACATAGCTAATAGCTAGCTGATACTGTTCATGATGATTTACTATAGCTGTTAACTACTTGATCAAATTAGTTCTAGATATAGAATGTTAAGTTGCATTTGATAATTGTCATAAACATTTGAAAATGTAGTGCGTATTTATAATATTTGTAAGTAAATTCTGTAAATATAATGCATGACAATGGACAACTATGTGCCTGGATTAAGATAGAACTTTCTCTAAACATGTGTAAAATTTTACCACTAGGTTTGGTTTGATTTGTTTGAATTTCGCACAAAGCTACTCGAGGGCTATCTGTGCTAGCCGTCCCTAATTTAGCAGTGTAAGACTAGAGCGAAGGCAGCTAGTCATCACCACCCACCGCCAACTCTTACCAACGAATAGTGGGATTGACCGTCACATTATAACGGCCCCACGGCTGAAAGGGCGAGCATGTTTGGCGCGACCTGGATGCGAACCCGCGACCCTCAGATTACGAGTCGCATGCCTTAACACGCTTGGCTATACCGGGCCTTTACCACTAGGAAAACAGCCTTTTCAAATAAAACATATCCGTCTGAAACATCACTTCAAATAAACCGTTGTGTTTATTAAAGTAATTACTCTAAGATTATGTGTAATAATTAATATTATGGAAATTAATTTATTGTATTTTCTCCTTCGCTTTCTGGGTAATTTATGGTTTGGATCCCAAAAGATATTGATTGCATAGTCTACAAAGTAATGCCTATTTAAATGTTACAATAATCTAACATTCATCTATTATTGGCTAGTAATTTCTGTTCTACCCTGTAGTTAAGCTTTAGGAACACCACATATATTTACAAGAAGGCTGACATCAAGGAATAATGATGACATCTCTAACACTAGAATTGTGATGTTTTTAGCTTGTCTAAAATACTGAAGAAACAATATGACTTTTCAATACCTATGACCATTGCATTATCTTATTTAACATTGTATAAAAGGCTTAGCTACAATGTACCAAACTGTTTTTGTTGTAGGCTGGCAAGGAAACAATAATAATTACAAACGAGTGCTTCTTGTGCTTTTTTATACGTTTAAAGCTTTTGCTGTTAATAATAAAGGTCTTAAAGTGCTGTTTGAACCGAGTCCTTACTTTTTAAGGTATTTTTTGTCCAAACATTCTTTTACGGTTTTGTACCATTTCTTGCTACGCCTGTTACGAACCACAAAATCGTGGTTCATAATAGGGTTTGGTTTGTTCGAAGTTAAGCACAAATCAACAGAATGATTTTTCGACCACGGGTATCGAAATATGGATCTAGTGTTGTAAGCTGACAGACAAACCACCGTGGAATAACTGAGTGCCGTATCATTTTCCAACTGCTTGAGGCACGAGGGGGTAGACAAACATGTTGTGTTGTTAGCTTATACACGAGCGACTTGTGTAACTTTCTATATTGATTATGCCATGTTCTTTTACTCGAAGTACGTAGAAATCTATACTCACTGATTTTTTAACCCGTGTATTCTCATTTGTAAAAAAGATTGTCGCACTTTTTTATTGCAGGTGAGGATTTTTTTCAGATGTCTCTGGCGTCCTAAACTGATCCATATTCCTTTTGTATTCCAACGCTTTTAAAGATACGCAGTACCCCTTCTTAAAAATTCCAAACCCTAATTCTAACATAGTTTTATGGTTAGGTGCAAGAATACCTTGTATACAAATGTAGTTCTGACACTTACCGCGTCTGTACATGTCGATTGTGGTTGTCAGGCGACATTACTGATTCTTGTCTTCAAAGTCGTTGTAGTAAAACGTACACCATTCTATATATCTACCAACAATTTACTGTGTTTTTTTGTAATGCAATGTTGCCGTTCATTTATCAGGTAATGAATATATCAAGAGCGATAATTCTTTACTCATATTTTATGAGGTGAATCGTGCACGTACTTCCACACGAAGTTTCAGGATCAAGTACAAGATAAGAAATTCGGGCTGTATTATGGCCTGGAGTACCCTCTGTTAAACGGGTGAAATAAAAGCTCGTTTGTAACAAAGAATAGGAAATTGCGCTTTTGTTTTATTAATCTTTGCATAATAAGCATTGAAGGTGCAATAAAAATATATAAACGCACCAATACTAAAACAGATCTTAACAACTCTATCAATATGAAATTAGATGGGTGTGTGTGTCTAACCTCTGTTATAATCTTCCTCATATCACCTGTACCACTGTATCAAGTTTGTTTTTTTTCTCATTGTTGGAATTTTGGTCTTACAGACCTATAAGGGTCACGTTCACTTGGACATCTTCCTCCAAGCTGGGTACTGATTATTGTGTTTGTTTGTTTCTGAATTTTACTTAAATCTACACGAGTGCTATCTGCCCTAGCCGTCCCTAATTTAGCAGTACAATGGAACCCCTCAGATTTGGTCACCCACTGAAAGTGGTCATTTAATCACAGTCCCTTTTTTTCCTCCAATTACCCCCATGTTAAAATGTTTCTCTCTCTAATCAGGCCAGATTGTCTCAGTCCCGAGGAGGGGTTCCACTGTATAAGACTCTTGGATTACACTTTTGCCAACGAATAGCGAGATCGACCATAACGTTACAACGCTCCTGTGGCTGAAAGGCGAGCATGTTTGATGTGACGGGGATTCGAACCCTCAGATTACTAATCAAGTGTCCTAATCACCTGGCCAAGTACTGATTGATAAAGAAATGTGGAAATGTATAGATATGCAGATACGCACTGTAGTTTATTTATATAGGTTAGTTTCTAAAGCTAACCAGATTTCAATCCCTCATTAAAGTACGCAGCAAGGCTTGAACTACTTTTTATTGGATATTATTATGAATGAAAGAACAAAGCTTAAGGTCTTCAATTTTTTTAATGTCCGTTATGAAATCATTTATTCTTCCCAAGGGCACCGGGGACTGAAATCTTACTTCATGGCTAAGTTAATAAAATTTCTTTTGAAAGCTTTAAGATCTAAGTGAACTGTTTAGCAGGATCGCAATTTTGTCGATTGTACGTAAATGTAAATTGTGAGTACAATTACAAATAACGAATAGTCGCGTTGATTTAAAAGATTTTGCCAACGTTTACTGGGAACAAAGTGTGATGAATAGCAAGTGTTTTTATAATGTATTATGGTTTTTATAGCAACATTTTAAAGACTTAATCCAGTTATAGTCATCCAAAATTCACTGAATGATTCGTGTCAAATATTGTAGAAGACACTCGAACAGATGATTGTAAGTCACTAGACATTTTAATGGAGTAACAAGACTTATACCTCACTAGAGGACATATCAGACCAAATAGCGTTTCAGATAATGCCATTAATAGAAGAAAAAATCATATTTAACACAGACGTAATTATGAATCGCTGACACAAAAAGAGAATGTTCGTCTGATAACCTTTACGATTTTTCCCCAATTAGAAAAATATTACAAGGTGTCCGAAAATTAGAAATCATATTATAAATTTAAACCACTACAAGACAGTAACGGTTAAGAAAATACGTATTTTTATTGTCGTAAAATATTTTAAAATACGGCTACCGTAGCATCGGTCAAAATTTGTCAATACTGTTGCTTGTTTTATCAATAATAAATTGTAGAAATGTTTTTCGAAAAGTATACTAGATGGCAGTAAAGTCGATAAGCAGGAACATTGATATTTAGTAACCTTATCCCAAGCATTTACTAACCAGTAAGATATTTATTCTGTGTACAGATATCGACTCCACTTGTAAAGAGCAACTTGATTGGAATTGTTGGCACGAATTCGACGGCATTTCCTAACGTAAACGCTCAAAGGTAGTTTCCTTCTTTCATACTGTTCTGTGTTGGAAAGTGAGAAACTTTTCTTCCATTTATAAACAATATTTGTCTCTATTCAATCATTTCGAAATGTGTGATGCAAAGCTTCTCGGAAATGACGAATCTGGAGTAACATACAGTGTTGACGAGCAGGTAAGTCACAACACTGTTTCCAAATGATTTTATTAAATATATATATAAAAAAAAAAACTTGGAAAGAAATTGTACTGTTGGTAGGTAGAAATCCAGTGAACTAGCACTAGCACGCGTCAGGAGTTAAGTGTTATAACTCCAAGATGGTATTTGTGCCATAAACTTACGATATAATCGTATGCCTTAAATTATAAAACAAGTATTACATTTGTACGTTAGGTATTTTACAAGGTTTATCAAGTTACGAAACTAGGTATCGACTAAAGACATTCTGATATAACTCCGTTTTCTACGTTAAAGTTGTATGCCTGCTGTCGTGAAGTAAAATTTAGGGAAAATTAAATAGTGTCTGTTTTTTTTAACGATTTTATTTATATATTAATAGTTCGTTTGTATTTTTAGCGCGAAGTTATACGATAACAGGGAAGCAATTCTCGACTTTTAGTGCTGTCAGTCCATACCGTTTGATACAAAAAGTGCTGTGTTGGTCAAAATAGCAACTTTTAATTAGGTTGTAACTTACATAATTAACATTTATTGAGTTAGAAACAAAACTGTACGTATAAATGTATCTCAGAACGGCTGTTATAGGTATAAACGCTTTTACCAAAATAAAGCAGAAAACAAAGTTTCGACCTTCTTAGGTCATCATCAGGTTAATATGATATACATTTTTTTCTTGAAATGGGTTTCTCGTCATCACGAAAATTATACGCAAGTACAGTTGTTTTTTTATTTACTGACAATTTCTGTTGTTACCTGTTGGAGTGTTGAGAATAATTTAATTTGAAATGTTTATGAAATATATATTTTAGCGACTAACAGAATACAGAGTCTGTGACTATATAATAACATTGCAACTGTTATTTTAAAAGTTAATTTGTGCGTATTTGTATTTATTCTTTGTAATTTTTTAATTAGTCGTTCAACATTGCTAGCTATCAATGACGAAAAACAAACACGGACGTAAGTATTTGGTACGTTTCTGTTAAAACTCGAAAAAGTCATAATTTTGCTGAACGGTCGTAATTATAATCTCAGCTTTTTTTACAATGAGAATATAAAGATACGTGAATACTTCACGTTGTATTTACAGTGACGACAGAAAGTGTTCGTACCCCTGCGTCGTGAGTTTTGTCCTCATAACTTAAAAAGTATCACGATCAAGATAATGAAAGTATATTGTATTATAAATGTTATACTAACACACATCTACATTAACTTTTATGTAAATTGAATGACAAATAAACTGTTTATAAACAAATAACCAAACATAGGAGGGGCAGAAAGTGTTCGTGCGTCCACTTTAAGGGTTAGTTGTTTAGTCTTTCAGGTGAATTACTTGGCGCAATCTCTCCTCATATTCCTTTATGATCATTTGAGAAAACTCGACTAGTATTTTCTTCTATTCTTCTTTACAAAAGGCCTCCAACTCTTGCAAGTTTTTTCGGATAACGCTGATGAACCCTGATCTTCAACTCATGCCAAACATTTTCAATTGGGTTGAGATCGGGTGGCTGCGATGGCCACTCTAGAACACTTATATGGTTCCTCTACAACCAGGATTGCACATATTTCGATGTGTGCTTAGGGTCACTGTCGTGCTGGAAGATCCAACGACACCCAAGCCGCAAGTTCCGAGCATCATTCTTGATATAAGTGGCTAATATATCAACGTACTCTTATTTTTTCACGATTCCGTTGACGCGGTGAAAGCTGTCTACACCAGAAGAGCTGAAGGAACCCCATAACATGATCGGGCCACCTCCGTGTTTAACTGTAGGGACGATGTTCTTTCGAATATTTCGTTCCCCCTTCTTACGGAAAATATAGCGAACATCATTGTGGCAGAGAAGCTCGATTTTAGTCTCGTCTGACCAAAGAGTACTCTTTCTATAGGTAAAGGGTTTATCTACGTGCTTTCTTGCATACCTCAATCGTGCTTCTAAATGAACAGCTTTAAATATGGAGTTTTACGAGGACGGCATGCTTTGAACCCAGAAGAGCGTAACATGTTCGTAACTGTAGAGGTGCTTATTTCAACCCCAGTTTTCCTTACCAGTTTCTGTTTGTCATTACATGTTAAACGAGGGTTCCTACTAAGTTCCCTGAGAGTCTTGCTCTTGGTTCTCTCTGGAATTTTGGTGGGGTGTCCGGAACGGAGGTTCCCAGTTGATCCTGTGAGCTTAAACTTAGCAATTATGCTTTGAACAGTAGATTTCAGCATGTTAAGTTGTATAACAATACCGGAAAGAGTCACATGAGACTTTTATTTTACAATAATTCGTTGTTGTTGTTTTTTTAAATTACTGCACAGTTGTTTCCTGTTCGCCATGATGACCAAGCAGATAATGACGGAGACGGCGCTAAATTGCCGGAAGTACATTTTTTGCTGGCTAAATTCCAATAATTATAAACCCAGTGTCTTGTTGAATGGTATAATGTAGTTTATTCATCAAACTAAACAATTTTTACGGGAATATCAGTTTTTTCACACGTTCTGAACTGTATGAACACTTTGTGCTTCACTTATTTTTGGTTATTTGTTTATAAACAATTTATTTGTCGTCTAATTTACATAAAAATTTACATAGATGTGTGTTAGTATAATATTTATAATATGTTATATTACTATTAGCCTAATCGTGACACTTTTTTAAGTTATGATTAAAAAACACTCGGGATGCAGGGGTACGAACACTTTCTGTCGTAACTGTATGTTTACAGTAAAATAAACTTTAGGTTAAAAATTAAAAAACTCCGAAAAGTATTTGCAGATAAAAACAGAGAGAAGAAAAATTCTGATTTTCCTATCGGGAAAATGTTTCCTCGCCCCTATGCAGACGCACGTGATTGGAGAAGAGTTGTGCTTCAAAGTGTTATTATGATTATATATAGTTCCACCCCCTTGCAAACACTTCGGTCTTCACAAATCAATACACAGTTCATGACGTTTCTTTGTTGACTGTTTCGGCTGAAAACAAAAATAATCGATTTCACAAACCTGTTTATCTTAAAAAGAGAAATACAGAGTTTTATATGTTCTTATTCTTTTCACTATTCTAATCAGATGTTAAGTATCGGTAAAGATTTTTGACAAATGCAAATACGTCAGTTCTGCTTAACATAGTTCTCAGTTTATGAAATCCCAGCTGGTTTTAGACCGTAATTTGCAATTTGTTTTCGTTGATTGTTTTGTTTCGTACTTTCATGTTATACCTTTTATGTCCAAGTTCTTTCATATCAATAATTGTCAGATAGATATAAAAGATAAAAAACGAGGTCAATTTCTTGATAGAAAAAACATTTTCAAATATACGAAAGGTCTGTGTATCCAGTTATTTTAACTGTGAAAACTTTAAACTTTGGGTAAATTATTCGATAGCTTTGAAACACAGCTAAGGCCAACGTTAAGAACTCCTTCAACCGTTTTTTACACAAATCTTAATAATTCAAGGTCAAGATTCTTTATCTATTAGGGTCGCGGGTTCGAATCCCCGTCACACCAAACGGTCGCCTTAATTAAAAAAATACAAAAAACCACTCGACAAAGTGTATATCTGGTGTATGTTGCGCTCTTCAGCTATCCAGAACGTCCAAGAGGCCCACACTGTAGTATTACTCAAGCATATTTCATTGAGCTTGTTAGAAAAAAGTATAGTGTTATCTGGGCATTTCTCATTGTGCTATTTCAGAATTAAAATTGTAGCATTATTAGGGAACTTTTTTATTGTACTATTTTAGTGTGTGTATTTTCTTAAATCCATATTATACTATCTACTATGTCCACCGAGGAGAATCGAGCCACTGATTTTAGCGTTTTATATCTGAAGACTTACTGCTGTCACACCAGCGGGGCCTGCCACAGCCAACCGCGTTAAGGTGTGCGACTCGTAATCTGAGGGTCGCGGGTTCGCATTCCCATAGCGCTAAACATGCTCGCCTGTCAGCTGTAGGGGCGTTATAATCCTACGATTAATCCCACTATTCGTTGTTAAAAGAGTAGCCCAAGAGTTGGCAGTGGATGGTGATGACTAACTGCCTTCCCTCTAGTCTGAGAGACGGCTAGGACAGATAGTTCTCGTGTAGCTTTACACAAAATTTAAAAACAAAAACTTTATCTAACCTACATAAACAGACAAATTTAAGATGTATACTTATACACAAACCTTTTATCTATAGTAAAATACATTTTATTTGCCCGATTTGAGAGGACCTAGACTTATAGAGATGACAACTATTTCAAATAACTGAGCATAATGATTGTAAACAGAGCTGTTTCACAGTTTTAATCATTTTAGATTTGCCAGAAAAAAATCTGTTGAACGAGGCCTCTTTTTTTTTCCAACTTGTAAACGATCGCATTGGTGTTTCTATGCCGCTTAGAAAACCCTACACTATGTTTTTTGACTTTGCACAATTTTTTTTCCGGTCATCTTTAAGAAAAATGCATTATCGTATTTCATATTATGATTTCGACGTGTGCAATAATTCAGTTTTAAGTATGAATTTTTCTGCTCTTGTAGGCCCGGCATTGCCAGGTGGGTTAAAGCGTTCGAATTGTATTCAGAGGGTTGCGGGTTCGAATCTCCGTCGCACCAAATATGCTCACTCTTTTAGTCGTGGTGAAATAATATGTGACGGTCAATTCCACTATTCATTGGTAAAAGAGTAGCCCAAGAGTTAGCAGTGGGGGTGATGACTAGCTGCCTTCCCTCTTGTCTTGCACTACAAAATTAGAGAAGGTTAGCGCTGACAGCCCTCGAGTAGCTTTGTGCAAAATTAAAAAACACACAAACAAACAAATCACTATTTGCACTAGTATTAAATTCTTGATATTTTCCTACCATGAACCATTATTTCAAACACGAGAGTACGAGGTAAACTGTTTATCAACAGCCATTTCAACAGTCTCATTGGATAGAAATCCATAGTTGACTAAACTGTTATGTCTTTGTATGAATAATTATACTGTGTAACACAAATTTTGTTCCTGAGTAGTATGTGTTATTTCTCAATTTCTTATGTTGTAAAAATATAGAAATTGGCCATTATTCCCTTCAAACTTTGTTTTTGTGACTTAGATGTCTAAAGTTCGGCATTCGACTTTGTTAGACCAAGTTCTCTGATCAAGTCATTGAGGTCTCTCTGGTTTGGGTATTATGAGTTTTTCTCACCAACTGCAACGCTGAAATTGTAATCTGGATCTTCAACGTCTACCTTTTCTTCTGATTTGCTGCTTTCTTCTGAGGATGGCTGCTTACTCTGGCGGAATGGGTACAGAGAGCTCAGGGCAGTGAGGCATTGTGGCGATGGATGATAGCAGATGCATTTTTGCCAAACCGACGTTTGGAAGGGTCCACCATGCAGAAGTAGCAATTGTTTGAGTGGTCAGTGGGTTCACGCCACATTTTTGCAATAGCAAACTTCATGGCTCTCTTTTCTCCTCTGTACCATCCTGCAAAAGAGCAAAATAAAATTGTTATTGTGAAGAATAAATTTATTTCATCCACAACTAATGTGCAAGAGGTTCATGCAAAATATTTTTTTCTGTATTATTGGAAATTAAAGAACATATAAACATTTTAAAAGGTCTGAAATTTGTATAATATAAAATCTTACTATTCGAATAAGCAAGCAAAAATTGTCCGTCTTAACATCTAGAGTTTTTGTGCAGTGTTCGCAGATAAAATGGTGTCCAGGGTTTGTCTTGGTCCACGATAGACATACTGAAATATACCTTGTAGGCTTCACACGTTTAAGCAGATGCTGTCACAGAGTACATTTTTGCTCTTGTCTTGATAAGTTGGCCACATACATAGCAGAATGCGTCTGAACAATGTTTGCAGCTTCATGATGCCACCTCTCATAAAATCTGATAGGTCTATGTGTTCACTTAAGCAGCTAGAACTAAACTGAAGAGGTAAGTTGTGAGCCCCTGTTTATATAGTACTATGGAAAGTTTTAGAAAATTCTAAAAGGTTCTTGAATATTCTCGTAAGCACAACAACATTCTACAAAGTTCTTGAATATTCTTGTAAGTTCGAGAAAATTCTCTATCAGCTACTCAGCACTGAATCTACCTGGAATGTTTTGAAAAATGGGTAAATTTCATTACCCAGGTAACAAAAGCAAAATTTGAAGAGAAAAATAGGCCTTTTCCATTTACTTCAGGCATAAGCAATCGGGAAATAACACTTTCTGCCCAGGAAAAAAAAAGTAAAAATTTTGTTACGTAGTATTATTTCATTCCCCATTTGTTTTATATATGCATTTAAAGCCTAGTCTCTGTGTACACGTACCCTATTGGACAGCTTTTGCCACTCATCTCTGTGTTCAGGAGTTTCAGCTGTTGCATGACATTGCTCGTTGTTTATCGGGTCTCTTTCTGGGTGGTCCTGGTCTTTTAAGTTGTCCCATAGTTGTCTTTCAATGCCATTCAGCACAAAAGATACCTGCCTTGAAAAATGTAAATCCTCAAATTAAATACATTAATTGGGTATATGACTACTTTGCGCTGGAGATTATTTTTCAAAAGTCATTGCACTAAATATGTGACACCAACCAATATCAAAATGTAGTTCTGGTACATTCCGTTCCATTGCGATTTTGTGTAGACTGTTTTTACCAAATAACTGACCGAATTTCATTTTCAAAATCGTTCTAATAGTTGTTCAACATCCATTCTTCATGTCGTGTTCATTTTATTTCTTTCTTTTGTTTTACTATTAAATATTTGCTTATGATAATTACCTACAATAATAAATAATTAGTACCTTCCGTCACAATGATAAATACAACCGGGTATGTGTATTTTAACACTTAGTTTGTAGAGACAGTAACACTGCAGTCTTTTCAAGTACTTTCAATACAACCACTCCTCATTACATAGTTTAACAATGTTTCAAGCACAACTTTGAATTCCCACACCAAGTTAAGTAAATTAATTACAATTATACATTGTGATATGTATTTCTCTTTATGCGCATGCACTCGTCAGAAAGCTTGCGCACAGAAACAACTACATCTGATAGTTTTGTACTACTTTTAAATACCCCTAAGTGTGTCTTTGCAGTAAGATTATTAAAAAAAGAAAAAAGATTCATCATGTGCATGTGCATGTGCATGTTAGAATCCATTACCCAGAAGTGGATAGATCGATTACTTAAATTTTTGGTATGGCTTATTTGACTTTAGATTTGGTTTGAATTTCACGCAAACCTACACGAGGGCTATCTGCGCTAGCCGTCACTAATTTAGTTGTGTAAGACTAGAGAGAAGGCAGCTTGTCATCACCACCCACGGCCAACTCCTTTACCAATGAAGAGTGGGATTGGCCGTCATATTATAACGCCCCAACGGCTGAAAGGGCAAGCATGTTTAGTGTGACAGGAATTCGAACCCGTGACCCTCGGATTATGAATCGAGTGTCTTAACCACTGGGCCTTGACTTTAGGAAGCAGGATTCTGAGATAGGTAACATTTCTACTTTTGTAGACTTCTGGCTTTGGATTTTAAGATATAAGCACTTTATCAATTAAATGAGTTAATTATTACTTTCCACAAAGTAGGACATGCAGTTATATGTAATGATGGACTTTAGGTATTTAATAACAACTGAAAAGAAGGAAGGAGATCATTATCTACCATTAGCTTTAAAAAAATTTTTTATTCCTGAATGGATACCCACAACTTGAATTAGCTTATTCCAACCCTTTAAATGTCCATAGTTAAAGTCCCTTAAAGTTACTAATATTGCAGTTGTCAATTTGATCTTTTGCTTAAGATTTCACAATATTTTATGATTAAAACATTTTTGTTTCTTTCATGTTTATGATATGCTTCTTTCAATTTGTCTAACAAATGATTATTATATTGTTTTATTTCTATGCACCATCTTACATCAAGATAAAGAACACAGTGGGTTATTAGCGCTAGCTGTTACTAATGTACTAGTGAAAGACAAGAGGGAACTGCAGCCAGTTATCACCACTCGCAACTCTTGAGCTACTTTTTATCAATGAATAGTGGATTGAACGAAACGTTATAACGTTTCCACGGCTTAAAAGAGCGAGCGTGTCAGGTGTGATGGGAATTCGAACTGACGACCAATACATAGGTTGCGAATTGACCACACTAACTACTTGGCCGATTAGCAGGAAAGTAGTAAATTAGTTGATATGTATATAAAATAGTGGAAATATAAATGCAAGTGTAGAGAAGATATGCATTAGAAGTTTCTCAAGATAACTAATGAAAAGTTTTATTATATACATTGATACCAATGCATCCTTGTTTATAGAGCGGTGGTTTAAGTTGTATTATAACATTTCTGGAACCTCGTCACATCTTGTCTTTTTCCATCTGACAAACTTGTATATTGAAAATAGCACTTTATTATAGTTTCCATTGCAGAAAGCTTAATAATATGACTGTCATATGCAAATCATAATGCTCCTTCCAGTAGCAAAGAAATCCGATATTTTTTTAGAAGAGACTGTTATGATTTCCATTTTTCTATTCACAAATTGTTTGAGGTTTGCGGCACTTAAACAGAAGCTGCATGTTGATGAAACCTTATCTTGTTTCTTGTGCGTGTTCTTTACTGTTGTCTGAGATAAATGAACATTTCTTTTTTTCACTGATCTTTGTGTTCTGATCTGTTACAAGATGCCACATACAATTTGCAACGACTACAATACGTCTTATTAGAAGTCTCCTTCCAAGTGGTTCCTAGTGTCCTCCCAACTTATTCACATTATTTTGTTTTCCAGTGGCATCAGAAAAAAGATATCCTCATTTTGAAGCTCTAACTTATTGAACTGGTTATATCTTTATGATCTGATTATATGAATATTCTTGATGTTAAATACTTGTACATGTCTCTCCTAAAACTGGTAAATTTTCGAAGACATCACATTACCTATGTAACGTCAAGCAATGTAAACATTAAATTCGGATACATTACATTCCACCACAACTTCACATTGGCTGTAGTTACTTCGTGATTTGCTGAGTTGTATTTTCAACATCGCCTTAATATAATTCAACCCTCTGTGCAACATTCATTATCCATGCCAAGTTTATGTTACTGATCTCTTGAATTTTACTATTAAAAGATGCCCGGCATAACCAGGCGGTTAATGCACTCAACTCGTAAACTGAGGATCGTGGGTTCGAATCCCCGTTGCACCAAACATGCTCGGCTTTCAGCCGTGGGGGCGTTATAATGTGACGGTCAATCCAACTATTCGTTGGTAAAAGAGTAACCCAAGAGTTGGCGGTCGATGGTGATGACTAGCTGTCTTCCCTTTTGTCTTACACTGCTACATTAAAAATGGCTAGAGCAAAGAGCGCTCGTGTAGCTTTGCATGGAGTTCAAATTAAACCAGCTATTAAAAGACGATAAACATGGACTAGCGAATTTTAACTACATGATCAAAAAATAGCACATTAATTATGTATTTTTTTACTTATGTAATACAAATGCTATTTCTAAAACCTAAAAAATAGTTATATTTTCCTTTGTTTTTATTTGCATTAAACATCAACAAAGCCTGTTATTGTCACGGATTAGGACGCTCAACTCGCACTATGCGGCTTGTGGGTTCAAATCATCATCCTATCTTTTAACTGTAGAGGTGTTCTAATGTAACAGTCAGTTCCACTGCTAATTAGTAAAATAGTAGCCTAAGTGTGGGCGGTTAATGTCTTTCACTGCTAAATTAGGGATGCATAATCCTCGCATAGCTTTGCGCGAAATTCCGACCAATAAGTAACTTAATCTTAATGTGTGCTAAAGTACTTAAAGACTCGCAAGACTCATTAAACGTTATTAAATGTAACATCTGCTTTTACTATCACTTAGTTTCATTACTAGATGAATATTATTATACAGTCATCATCATACAATAATAACCTCTCGCTTATATGATAGTAGTAAAACTTTTTTTTACACGATGTTTAACCTCTAACTTCGCGAAATTTTATTGCTTTGCATGTAGATTTGCAATAGGAGTCACGATTTTCCCGTTACGGAGAAACTCAGTTTTCTCCTTTCGAGTGCACAGAAAAAAAAAAAAACTGGGCAGTTTAATGTGGATTTTTAATTTGTTGTTGTCCAGGTCACCAGTGATTAACATGCATTAACTTTCGTTCGGTATAATAAGAAAGCTTCTTTATTTCCTTCCCCACTTATTGTAGTGGCTCTTGGTGTTACTTTGCCGAGAATTTATCTCACTACAGCTCTTGGTGTCTAGCGCCAAACATTTGTCCTAGAGTTCTTATAAGAGATGTGTAATCCTGCGAGAAATGGACCAGGAGATGGACTTTTAAAGCTGTTTCCTGGATCACGCACGTTTTTACTCATTAACCACTATCTTCAGCCAATAAGTGGAACTGGGTGAAATTTACTTTCCAAGGAACGTCTGAAGTCTTTTTCATACGTGAATTCTACTTTGATCTCATGAATAGAAAGGCTGTGCAGAAGGTCTTGAGTCCAGGAGTGATTGCCATGTAGGACTGTTCTCCCTTTTCTGGGCGATATAAACTTGTTGAAATATTGTCTCTTCTCTAATTGAAAATTTTTCTTACTTAGTTCTTCTACCTGATGAAACATCTGTCTGCCCGTTCTTTTACCAAGCAGATGTAAGACTTCAGTTTGTTGTGGTGCTTCTGTCTCTCCATGTCTTTACCCTTATTTTAGTCCTGCTGATGTAAGGTTTCTTTTGAATTAATGTTTTGCTGCTATTGCTTGTCTTTTAAGCTCTCGATCTTGTTGGCCAATGTAATTGATTTGATCCATTGTTACTCTTTGCTTGGTAATTTATCAGTTTAGTAAATTTCTTTAGTTGCTGGTTTGTTATTACTGTCTGCTGATCTATCTTTTTATTAACCTGTCAAATTAACCATTCATTTTATTAACCTGTCACAATTAACCATTCATTTTATTAACCTGCCACAATTAACCATTCATTTTATTAACCTGCCACAATTAACCATTCATTTTCCCAAGCTATTGATATGTCTTTCCACTAACCTGTTCCAGATGTCGGAATAAATACCGATTGATTAAATATTTCTTCTAGTTTTACTGGGCCTGCCATGGCCTCGAGATTAAGGCGATCAATTCACAGTTTTACATTACTAAATTAGGGACGGCTAGCGCAGATAGCTTTCGTGTAGCTTTGCGCGAAATTTAAACAAACAAACAAACGAAACCAAACTGATCCTTGTGATCTAAACTAGTCGCAAAATGGACATTTTGTTCTGATCCGTGCAAGATAAACTGGATTTATTTGTATAACGTATGTTTTACACGACTCCGAAAATTAGAAAATAAACTGATCGTTTTGAAGTTCAGATATACTTAAAATCATGTGATATAAATTGTGTAGAATATTGATTTGTTGTGCAAAGTTTAGCTAATTTGCAAAGACAAGGTTTCAAACGGCATTGTCGTTAGTATATATGTATATAAAACTCGTTACATACCACTGCCGACTAGAATTATTTGTGTTTGCTTGACGTTAAGCACAAAGCGACACAATGGGCTTTCTGACGGAAATTTTCCCAATAATTCATAAGACTTTTTTAAAGAAAATTTTATTCTTCACATTTAAAGTAACGCTTAATATTTGTTTTTTAATATTCCATGTTTAAATTTCTTTTCATTGTTCTATTCTTAACACTAGAACCAAACTATAAAGGTAGTAAAATACGTATGTAATACACTAGTTACACATGACAAACATTATTTTCAGAAGGAGATGGTCCACCTATATTGTGAAGAAGTTGAAGGGGATCTGCCAACTGGCGAACTTTAAGAATTCCTAATCTACACTTGTGTGTTGTAGCCCACTATCAAGAAAACTACTGTTTTCCTACTACAACAAGTTTGTTTTTGAGATTCGCACAAAGCTACTCGAGGGCTATCTGTGCTAGCCGTCCCTAATTTAGCAGTGTAAGACTAGAGGGAAGGCAGCTAGTCATCACCACCCACCGCCAACTCTTGGGCTACTCTTTTACCAACGAAAAGTGGTATTGACCGTTACATTATAACGCCCCTACCGCTGGGAGGATGAGCATGTTTGGCGCGACTCGGGCACGAACCCGCGACCCTCAGATTACGAAGCGCACGCCTTAACGCGCTAGGCCATGCCAGGCCTCCTACTACAACTCATTGTTAACATGCTGTCAACAAAACTACTGTTTACTACTACAATTTGCTGTTAACCTGTTATCAACAAAATTATTTTATTATCGCTACATTTTGTTGTTAACCTGTTATCAACAAAACTACTATTTTATTACTACAATTTGTTGTTAATCTGTTATCAACAAAACTATTTTACTACTACTACTACTCGTTGTTAACCCGTTAACAACAAAACTACTGTTTTACTACTACTATTCGTTGTTAACCCGTTAACAAAAAAAACTACTATCACAACTCTTCTCGTTGACTGATCTTGAACATTTGTTGTAAATTACGAGCAATACAGTCACAATATGCCATATTAATAATCCTTTGTTTAGCTTGTTGTTTGCCCACCAGTGGCTCAGCGGTATGTCTGCGGACTTACACGCTAAAATCTGGGTTTTGATACCCGTGGTGGGCAGAGCACAGATAGCCCATTGTGTAGCTTTGTGCTTAATTCAAAACAACAAGCTTGTTGTTTATATTTTGTTTGTTTGTAGTTAAACATAAAGTTTCACAATGTGTTATTCGTGAGCTGCTCACTGTTTGTATCAAATCCAGTTATTAACGTTGTAACTTGAGCGTTAAGTCACCAGATGGGCTGGTTATTTTATTTTTTATGTGTGCAATGCAACAAAACGTTTCTATTTACAATATTTACTTAATGAAAACGTTGTTATTACGTAATTTATGCTCGAAATACTTATTTATACAATAGAAGTTAAGGGCCCATAAAACCACTTCTCTTTTTCCACAAAGAACACACAGACTTGTGAGTTCCGCCTTCCAAAATTTATACAACGGTTTACTTTTGCATTGTATTTATTTCAACGATAAGTCCGTGTGGACTTTGCAGATAGAGGTATTGTAATAAAAAAACCACAAACTGGTGTTTGTGTTATATAATCAAAACAACATCGAGAGTATTATTTAGAAATGATAAACTCGATCTGTTTGATCATTGTCTCAAATGTTTCTGTTTACGATTCTACTTCATTAGTGTTAATTAATTAAAATGATGATGTAATTTCACATCTTATTTGGCTTAAGCAAAGTAAAGAAATTGACTTGTTGAAAGTTACAACGTCTCTCCTGAACCAGACGTCTCTATGTTGGACACGTGGACTATCATATGACAGGCCATTACAGATATTAATCTTGATGGTTGTACATTAGCTCTGAAGATAATTTAACAATAACCATTTGTGACTAGAACCAACACTTGTGTATTATGTTTCCGCCCTGTAACAGTTTGGGAGTGTTTTGGAAAAAAATTAGTTCGTGATGAAAATGGAACAACGTGCCTTCAGAAAGTAATTTTCGAATTTCATATTGGGCCACATGCTAATCCTAACTTATACTTAACATACTATGTTCTTTGTACTTCTCCATTCTCCAAATAAAACAAAATAGAAACTCCCACCTCTCGACACGAACGCGGGTAATGTTTTCAGTAAATAAAACGAAAAGCGTCGTTTTATTACTCGGAAACATTGTTTGATGTTATTTTAATTCAATGAACTATACCTTTAAATATGTATGGACGAATGTAAGATTGGATTATATCAACGTATACTTATTTGAAATTAAGTACAAAACAACACCACAGGTAACGAAAACTGGTTTCTAGCGTTGTAAGTCCACAAACATATCGCTATGTGCCAGCAACATGTGTTGAACTTGGATCCCTAACACTTTTTTTCTGACCCGGCATATCCAGGTGGTTAAGGCGCTCGACTCGTAGTCCGAGGGTCGAATCCGTGTAGCACCAAAAATATTTGCCCTTTCAGTCTTCGGGGCGTTATAATGTGACTCGTTGTTAAAAGAGCAGCCCAAGAGTTGGCGGTGACTGGTGATGACTAGCTACCTTTCCTATAGTCTTACACTGCTAAATTAGGGATGGCTAGTGC
This sequence comes from Carcinoscorpius rotundicauda, assembly GCA_011833715.1. Lineage (NCBI taxonomy): Eukaryota > Metazoa > Arthropoda > Merostomata > Xiphosura > Limulidae > Carcinoscorpius > Carcinoscorpius rotundicauda. The sequence goes on along the minus strand of CM022391.1, from coordinate 125,861,327 downwards.
AGATAGCCCTCGTGTAGCTGTGCGCGAAATTAAAAAACAACCTTTTTTTTGCGAGCAGTTCTTCCAGGCATGCCCTGCGATATATGTCCATGTGTGTGTTTTGTTTTTCTTGTAGCAAAGCCACATAGGGCTATTTGCTGTGCTCACCAAGGGGAATCGAAACTCTGATTTTAGTGTTGTAAATCCGTAGACTTACCGCTGTACCAGCGGGGAACAAGGGGGAAATAATATTAAAGGATTCAGGGGGAAGATAAAACTCATTTGAATTCTGTGAGGAGAGTGGTAATCTTGTTAATTGCATGAAATATCTTCCTAATTTTGAATGTGTTGTTCATAATTATAAAGTTTTAACAACGTACAAATCAAAACAAACGCTATTCCATTTTATTTTCCTTTCCACCATGTTTGAAGGAATTTATATTCGAAGCATAAACAACATTTCGATTAAATGAATAGAGAAATCTCGGGTTCAGTGTCTTGTGAATAACACAATGTGTTGTGGTTCAAAGTTACACACAGCTTCTTTGACTTGTTGCGAAGCGCGTGAAGTGGTTATAATACAGGTGTTATAAGCGTTGCAAAATGTATCAGTTATAGTAGACCAATAACGAAGGTAAGGTTTATTCTTGCTGTTTTTTATTGTTTTTTCTGAATATACGACTTAGTCTGATCGGAATTATTATTATTTAATGCTGAAAGTAATCTAAAAAAGGATATAACACAGATTTCGTGTATAATAAAGTCTAGCAGTGTGCGGGTCGCGTTTTCTGAACAAGTTCACCCTTTAAGACTTAGGGTAGTTATGTTATTATGGTGAATCCCACTATTTGTTGATGGGGTTTTTTTTTTAAGTGAGCATAGAGTAACACAATCGACTGTCAGACATCCTGCTATGCCACTGGAGGGTTTTTGTTGAAAGAGCCCAGGAGTTGACGGTGCATGATGATGACTAACATCTTTCCCTCCAGTCTTACAGTGCAAAATTAGGAACGGCTTGCGCAGATGACCCTCGAGAAATTTTTCGTGAAATTCAAAGAAATAAATGTGAATAATACCCAAATAAATTAATCTAAATTCAACTAAGCTACTTGAAATATATATTCTTGTTTAAAAAGAGTGTAATTTTGCAGCAAATGCATGACTATTTCTACTGTGGGGAAAATATAGTACAAAAAAAGAAAATGTTTTTGACTTTAAAAAATGCACTTTTTATTGATCATCCAACATTTCTTCGAAGGTTAGTAGAAATATTGCGTAAGTTACCAAAACGTATTGGAAAATATTTGAATTCATACGATGGAGGGAGCACTTTCTCGGATTTCTTATTGTCGATGATAAGAACTCCACATAATCCATTAATGATGTCCAGTCAACAAATGAACTCCGTAACACTAATGAAGAAAATAACTCGACATAATCCACTAATGATGATCAGTCAACAAATGCAGTCTGTAACAATAATGGTCAAAATTGTTTCATGTCCTTCTGCAAGTCTTGGCCAATAGTTCTGAAAAAAGCTTAGGATTTAAATGTTATAGCAGTGGAAAACCCTCCTACAGCAGATCACACAGACTTATTTACAAAGGTTTTCTTTCTTCGCCGTCAAGTTCAACCTGTTTGGCAGCGTTTATAGTAGGGAAGACTTTTGTGTGGAGCCATCACGGACCATACAACGCTTTCACATTTATCCCGTGTGACTGGAGGGCCTATGGAACAGAAAAGTGACTCACTCTTACTTACATATATTACGAAACATCTCACTGATAGACTGAGGAACTCATTATATAATTTGCGATAAAATATGGTATAAAAATAAAAGTCCAATAAGGTGGAATTGCTGGAAATTTATTATTGTAAAACTTACTTTAGAAAAAACTGTACAGGAAAAAGCGTAACCAGTCTTGTGTATCACCATCGACATGAATCAAATGTTAGGCAGGCATTTAGCCAACTTTACTGACTATGTATGCAAAAAATATCGTGCTTACTTTCAAAGTTATGCATTTCTATAGCTGTTTGTTTGGTCGAACGACTTGGTTTTTACAGATCTACAAAAAAGGCGTTAATTAGTTTTATTGTATTGTTAAGATTATCGAATTTTTGGTTCGTTTTTTTCGTCTACGTAGTTGTTATATCAATGCATTTTCGTGTGACCTGATTACCAAATAAATACTTGTGACCTAATCACGTGAACACGTACATTCGCTTATTACCAAACAGATGTTCGTGCTGTAACTTCGTGAAATAAGCACATTCACTTATTGCCAAATACGTACAGGTACTACAACCATTTGAACAAACAACTTGAAGTATTGCGAAATATATTCTCTTATCGTATGGCCAGGTTGTTAGGGTGTTCGACTCGTAGTCTGAGGGTCGCGGGTTTGAATCCCTTTTACAATAAACATACTTGTCCTGTCAGCCGTGACGGTCAATCCCACTATTCGTAATTAGAAGAGTAACCCGTGAGTGGTGATGGTGGTGGGTGGTGATGACTAGCTGCCTTCCCTCGAATCTTGCACTGCTAAATTGGGGACGGCTAGCGCAGAGAGCCCTTTTGTAACTTGGCACGAAATTCAAAACAAACCAAAACTTAATCCTTGTCTCAAATAAATTATTCTTGCAAACAATTCTTCTGTTATTTCGAAAAAAAAAGTTTTATATATCAACTGATATCGAAATAATCATTTTTGGACAAAAATTAAAATTGCTTTTAAGCAACTCAAAATATGAATGAGTACGATATTATGATATCTAGTGATATGTTTATCTTCATCTAGCAAAGCCACATCGGGCTATTTGCTGAGTCCACCAAGGGGAATCAAACCCCTAATTCTAGCGTTGTAAATCCGTAGGCTTGTTGCTGTACCAGTAGAGGACAGTATCTAATGGTTTGATGCGAACTTACTGAAGTCTTTGGTGGGTAAGTGATTAGTTGATGGGCTTGCCATGCTAAAATCCAGGTTTCAATTCTCAGTGGTGGGCAAAACGCAAATGAAACTACTATAATAACGAACACAGAGACGCTTAACCTTGAACAGTAGTAAAGTAAATTACGAATTTACATGCGACTAGTTTGTTACAATATCATATAAATACAGTAGAAATATATAATATTATACATATTTATTATTTTGGATTATACATGTGTATGTACATTCGAGGGAAAAATTTAAACACTATCTTCATAAAATATATTTCGACACTCGCATAAATTATTTTGGTTTAGAAATATCCACCACAACTACTGTCAATAGAGTCATTCTAAGGATGACGTGCAATTTTAACGATAAGAGATTGTTGTGAAATAAGAAAAGGCACCACATTTAACAGATATTGTGAGTTTGGTTTTATGTTACCATGGTTTAATATACGGTTACTTGTGTTGACTGTATGGCCTGGCATGGCCGAGCGCGTTAAGGCGTGCACTCGTAATCCGAGGGTCGCGGGTTCGCGCCCGCGTCGCGCTAAACATGCTCGCCCTCCCAGCCGTGGGGGTGTATAATGTGACGGTCAATCCCACTATTCGTTGGTAAAAGAGTAGCCCAAGAGTTGGCGGTGGGTGGTGATGACTAGCTGTCTTCCCTCTAGCACTGCTAAATTAGGGACGGCTAGCACAGATAGCCCTCGAGTAGCTTTGTGCGAAATTCCAAAACAAAACAAAAGTGTTGACTGTGGGGGCAACGCCCACAACTCTATGTTAATTTCTCACGTTGAAATAAGTCTTTTGTAAATGTCAAATAACAGTAAGGAGAATTGTAAACATATTATAATGTTTGTTGAGATAAATTTGTTTTTTAGTTAAAATAAGACAAATAATCCAATTATCTTTCACATTTAGATACAAAAGTAAAAAAAAAAATCGACTTTTTCTTGTGGTTTTGTTAGTTAGTCCACTATGGCACATGGTTGTTTGTTTGTAGACGGTTAAATTTATATAATATTGTTTTGTTATTTCACCATAGCTTCTCACTAACGGATATATGATGTTTTTAGATTTTTTACACCCTTTGGGGAGGATGATTGTTGCAACCACTTATGTGGACTGTTCAATTTGCAAATTGGTAATCTCTGGTTACCTGAACCTGAAAGCTGTAAACATGCAGTCACAGAGTAATCTTGTTGCCATAATACTTGCATGTATACTTAGGCCTACTGACTAATACTTACGAACTATAGCTTAGATCGAAAAGCTTAGAAGCACGCCTATATTAAAGATGTACATTTCGGCTACTGAAAAAGTCTACATCTAAACCTAATTATTTAATTCGATTGGTAAGAACACGAGAATTACAAGAACAAACACACAGTTTGTGGGCATGTGATGCAATAAAACAATTAAACAGACCAAGCTGTAGGGAAGGATGATTGTATGCACTATACCTCCCACCTAAAATGAAGGGAGGGATATATACCCTCCACCCCCAGGATCTACGCCCCTGTATCTAAGCCTATAGTTTTATTATATTATCATAACTTCTTACTCACAGATATGCTAATCATTGATGACGAGAAAACCCACTTGTAGAGAAAAATATATATCTAAAAATGGCTGATTTGGGTTGAGAAAATGTTTTTATTTCGAGAAGCGAACATGTTTCGACCTTCTTCGGCCATCGTCAGTTTCACAAAGAAAGAAAGAGGTAACTGACCGATAGCTGACCACATGTTTGAAGGGGGCTGTGTAACTGAGTGTAGGAATGTAGAGGGCGTACTTAGATGTTTGATTATATCTATTAATATCTGTGTAAAGGTGTTCCTTTGTATTGGTTTATTTTGGGCTAGATTTGTTGTATAAGTAAGGCTTCTTCAATTTTATGTTTGTTTCTTTATTTAGTATTTGGGTGTTTTCTGTGGCTATGCTGTGTTTTTTTTATTTGCATGTTCGAAAACGTGTGAAGGTGACTTTTTATGTTCTTTGAATCTAGTTTTCATTTTTCTACTTGTTTCTCCAATATAGAAGTCATGGCAGTTATCACACATTGTATTTTATAAATAATGTTGGTGTGGTGTTTGTCAGTGAAGTTTTTACATAGTATAGACCTCAGTTTCGTGCCTGGTTTTTGAATAAATTTGGTATTAACTGGAATGTCATGTATATATATATATATATTGTTACTAGTTTTTGCCAAATGTTGGTTATTTTTCTGGAATATATGGTATGTAGCAGTATATGGGTTCGTGATTTTTTGATTCGTGAGATATATTTTCTTTTGTTGGTTGATTTTGTTTTCTGTCTAGGTGTGTGCGAATAATATTTTCTACGGTTTGTGGAGGAAGGTGTGTTTTTTTTATAACAAAGCCATATCGGATTATCTGCTGAGCTGTTGTTCTTGTTGTTTTGAATTAAGCACAAAGCTACACAATGGGCTATCTGTGCTCTGCTCACCACGGGTATCGAAACCCTGATTTTAGCGTGTAAGTCCGCAGACATACTGCTGAGCCACTCTGGGGGACATCTGCTGAGCCCACCGAGGAGAATCGAATCCCTGCTTGTAGCGTTGTAAATCCGTGGACATACTGCTGTACTAGCGTGGTGCATTTATGAAGGAACCTTATTGATGTTGATGAAGTATTGTTTTATTTTGTTTAATTCGTCGTTAATTTTATCTGGCGAGCATAGTTTTATGGTCGTGTTTATTTGGTTTCTTAGTATGTTGAGTTTTTGTTTTGTTTCATGTGCTGAGTCCCAAGGAATGTATAGTCCAGTATAGGGGATTTTTTGGTGGATTTCTGTTTTAAATTATGTATCAGTTCTTGTAATTTTGAGGTTAAGAAATGATATTTAATTGCTTTCTTCTTGTTCACATGTGAAATTGATGTTGGGATGTACAGAGCTAATGTGATTGGAAAAATTAAGTGTGTGTTCTGTAGATGTGAATCCCGTAACCGTGTCATCTACATATCTGTTCCAGTTTTGTGGTGGATGTAATGCTGTGTTAATTGCTTGTGTTTCAACTTGTGTGATAAAAATATTGGCTAGAACTGGTGACATTGGGTTGCCCATGCTTAGGCCATTTGTCTGTATATAGTTGTGGTTGTAGAACATGAAGTTTGTCTTCATCGCGGTGAGTTCTATGAGGATTGCTAATTGGTTGCTGGGAATGTCTATTGATGGGTTAGAGTCTCGGATATAGAGTTCTTAGGCTATTTTGCAGGCTTCAGCGGTTGGGACTTCTGTAAAGAAGGATATAACATTGAAACTGGTCATTAAGGCTTTGTGATTAAGTTAATTAAGATTAGACTTGAAATTAAAAGTCTTTGATGAATGAGCTGGTTGATGTTACATATTTGGAGAATGCCCATGTTATGTATTTACCAATACTGTAATTAAACGATTCACATGTGGACATTATTGGTTGTAATGGACAATCTGGTTTATGAGGTTTGGGAATGCCGTATATTTGTGATGTGCGTGAGTCGATCTTGCATAGGTAGGAATAAAGTGTTTTAGAAATTGCTTTGGCTATTTTCATTTTTAGTGGTTTTTGTTTAGTTGCGTTTCTTGTGTCTTTGTTGGATTTGAGTATATTGGTTTAAATTTGTTTGTGTCTAATAGGATGTTTTTCATTTTTTGGATGTATTCATTCGTGTTCATCAAGACTATAGCGTTTCCTTTATCTGCTTTAAGAATTTTAATGTTTTTGTCTTATTTTAGGTTTTTAATTGATTTAATGTCTCTTTTTGTAAGATTGTTTTTTAGTTTTCTGTTTTGTGAAATTATATTGACGGTTTTGTGAGAAAATTCTTTGAAAAATCGTTTAAGATGTTTTTATGTGTTTCTGGAAAATATATTTTTTTTATTTTGGGAAGTTTGACTGTTGGACGTCAATAAAATTGTCGAAGTTTTCTTCTTTCTGTTGTTTGTTTTCTTGTTCTTGTTTTTTGTTAAAAGTACCACAAGTCTCCTGGCTGGATCTTTTAAACATGTTATAATTGCTAAGGTTGAAATATAGCTTGGTGCTATTGCGAAGTTGGGTCCTTTCAGTTGAGTAGGTGTATCTTGTCTGTGTTTAATTGTCGTTTAGATATGTCGTTATGAGGTAAGTCAACAGTTTGTCATGTTGATGTCTTTTCTGTTGCTTACATCCTAGTTTCTCTGTTTTTTTTTTGTTGTGGCAGATCTTTTTGTCCATGTCGTTCTTAGTGTTGATTTTGTTTATGCTTCTTGTATAAGTCTGTAAACCTCTGGTTTAATGCAGCATGCCACTCGATGGTCTAGGTTCAATTTTTCTTTTTGTAAGACATGTAGTTCTATGTATTTTGTGTTTAACATGGCTTTAAGTAGTTTTTTCTGTAAATTTTAAATAATACTTGTGTATTAAATAATCTTTTTTATAATTTTACCTTAACAAAGTTATAGAGTTAGTTGTTCCTTTCTACATTGTTGAATGAAATAGATGTCATTTCTTCTGTTAATAATTTTTTGGTTTAAGTTTCTTAGTTTCTTTACAATCGTATCAGCGTGTACTGTTAATAGTGATGTAATGTATGTTAGTTCAGACATAATGTTTACATAAATAAGTACAAATACATAAAGAAAACACAAAAACTTACACTTCTCGTACAATCGCCATGATGAAATAATAATCGGTGATGACGAGAAAACATAGTTGTAGAGAAAAATATATACGTAAAATCGGCTGGTATGGATTGAGTTTGTTTGTTTGTTTTTGGAATTTCGCACAAAGCTACTCGAGGGCTATCTGTGCTAGCCGTCCCTAATTTAGTAGTGTAAGACTAGAGGGAAGGAAGCTAGTCATCACCACCCACCGCCAACTCTTGGGCTACTCTTTTACCAACGAATAGTGGGATTGACCGTCACATTATACACCCCCACGGCTTGGAGGGCGAGCATGTTTAGCGCGACGCGGGCGCGAACCCGCGACCCTCGGATTACGAGTGTACGCCTTAACGCGCTCGGCCATGCCAGGCCTAGGTATGGATCGAGAAAATTTTTATATGCTGCTAGTGTTTCGACAGCTACGCCTATTATTTTCATTATTTGATCATCACTTTTCACTGCCATATATATTAGTTTTTAGGTAGTTAAGCCTTTAATTTGATTAATTGATCACCACTTCTCACTGCCACATATATTAGTTTTTAGATAGCTAAGCTATTATTTGATTATCAATTGTTACTGACGAATATACTGTTAAATTTTAGACAGCTGATTCTACACCCGATATTACACAAGGCTATGTAGAGTTTATTATAAAAAAAATTGGTAGAATATATTTTTCAGTAATTAATTGAGTTTAGTCAGTTACAAACACCATATTACAAAAGGAAATGTAGATTTTATTAGAATAAAATTCAAGAGTATACTTTTCAGTAATTTAATGAAGTGTTATGTGAACCTGAAGAAATGTTTATCAGCCAGTAAAAAAAAACGTACATTAACCAAAGTAGAAATAGCTAAGCCTAAAATGGGAATAGATAAGTCTCTTTTTTGATAACAGCATGTGTCTGAATTATAATGATGAATGTTGGATATATTATTAGTTTTCAAAATGAAGTAAATAAAAAATGGGGCTATGAATTTCTAGGGAGTTTTTGTGTGTTTTGAATTTCGACCAAAGCTAAACGAGGGCTACCTACACTAGTCGTTCTTAATATAACAGGCCCGGCATTGCCTAGCGCGTTAAGGCGTGTGCTTCGTAATTTGAGGGTCGCGGGTTCGCGCCCGAGTCGCTACATGCTCCCCCTTCCAGCTGTGGGGGTGTTATAATGTCACGGTCAATCTCACTGTTCGTTGGTAAAAAAGTAGCCCAAGAGTTGGCGGTGGATGGTGATGACTAGCTGCCTTCCCTTTAGTCTTACACTGTTAAATTAGGGACGGCTAGCTCAGATAGCCCTCAAGTAGCTTTGTGCGAAATTCAAAAACAAACAATTCTTAATATAACAGTGTAAGACAAGAGGGAAGGCAGCTAGTCATCACCATCTACCCCCAACTCCTGCGATACGCTTTTGCCAACGAATAGTGGGATTAATAGTTATTATATAACGCCTTCACGACTGAAAGGGCGAGCATGTTTGATGCGAGGGAGATTTGAACCAGTGATTCACAGATTACAAGTTGAGTGCCCTAACTATCTGGCCATGCTGGACTTTCAAGGGAATTTTCTGTAACTCATTTTAAACTAAATTTATCTCATTAATACTTTTAAAAACTGAAATTTGAAATTATATTTCCACTCCAGGAGATACAGATTTTTTAACTACTATTGAAAGATCTATACGAGTACCACGTTCGATTATCGCAGTTTTGTAAGGGAAGATGGGTACTTAAGTTTAAATGTCTGTCTATAAGGGATTTCCTATACATCTGAAATAGAGTTCTTAATACTGCTGTCCTAATGGGCAAGAAAGTTATCAATCTTAGCTATAAAAATGTTTATTTGTTGTGAAATTCGCGCAAAGCTACAAGAGGGTTATCTGCGTTTACCGTCCCTAATTTATCAGTGAAAGATATCACCACCCACCGCCAACTCATGGGCTACTCTTTTACCAACAAATAGTGGATTGATCGTTACGTTATTTTTCCCCCACGACTAGCGGGACGGAGATTCCAACCCGCGGGTAGCAAGTCGATCGTCCTAATCACATGGTCATGTTAGGCCGGGTTCCATTAATGGTATTTTGTTTGTTGTCGAACACAAAACTATACCATGGGTTATTTGTTTTCTGTCCATCGAAAGTATCGAAGCACTTAAGCTTACCGCGACGGGATGTTACAAGAGATTCATATGATTTGAGTGTGGATTGCAAACAAGTGACTTAAATATAGAGGATGACACTGGTATAACCTAAAATAATATTTGCCTTATCACTAGAAATAGCATACTGCTTGGATGGCTCAGAGACTGATAAACCATTACACCAAGATCCCTTTCTTTCATAATACTGTTAATGTTACTTCAATCCAAATTATAATTATGATAACTCGCATGCATTATTTTTCATTTATCTTAATTAAAACCCATTTACCATTTATTTATCCAACTCGCTAAATGATTTAAATCATCTGGTAACTCAGCAGCATCTTCTTCCTGGCCAGCAACATTCGGGATGTCGTCAGCAATCTATGTAACTTATTGAACATTCTCTATTCATTAATTTAAATCGTTTTACATTTCTTAAGGAAGATAAGTATTTAAGTGTCTATAAAGGATTTCCTTAACTCAGATATACAGTTTCAGACGGAATTCTTCAAAGAACAACAAACGACACTTTCTTTTATAACATCTTTATTCAAACACACATATATAAACATCCATATATTTATATGAATATGGTTCTGTGATTTTTGATTTCTAGAATAGGCATCTTATATCGAGTTTAACGCGAAAAAATTAAGGCAATGCAAACCTCACAATGATTATCAGATTCAAAAAATTCAGAATTAGTTTATTATACAAATTAAATCTGTGGTGTAGCTTCCATAATGCCAAATGTCTGACGTCATTAAGTCCAGCTAATACAAGAATACCATATTTTAGGCTACCTCATATCCATATATGAAAGTAACATGCCGGAAGCCCATTAATCGTGTATGTGTATTTATAGTAAAGCCCAATCGAGTTATCTTCTGTGTTCAGAAAGGGTAATCATAACTTTACTGCCTTCCCTACCGACAAATAGCCCATTAAAATTATTTTAAACAATTATCCAACAAGTGAAAAGAGACAAGTGTGGTTAAACTTACAGACGTACGCAGTATCGCATAAGTACAGTATTATTATTCAAGATAAGATGAATTATGTTCTTCCAGAACTTGTGATTGAGTACAGAACACTATTCGTGTATAATGTTATAGTTTGTGCTGTTTCTACATATAAGATCTTTTTTACCCTAGAAGGTTAAAATGTGATATATACAAGAACAATGAATCTTCATGAACATGATTACCAGCAGGTTCACCAAAGTCATGTGCATGTTCATGGTGATTCTGTTTGAAATTATACAGTGTCATACAATGCTTTCCTTACAAGCTAATGTATAGAAGAACTAACTTTGTTGGACCCGTGACAAGTCAAAAAAAGAAAAAAAAACAGTCGGTTAAAATCATTAGTCATTCTCTAGTGCATTGCTCTTGTCATCAAAGATCCTTTTAGTCTTACACTGCTAAATTAGGGATGGCTAGCACAGATTGCCCTCGTATAGCTTTGCGCGAAATTCTAAACAAACGAAACCAACTCTTCATAAGAGCAACACTGATGAAAAAAGGTTCCTTTTCGACAGCACTCGAGTTATAATGCTTTGTATTTTTGGCTTAAATTGTAAATTATTTTACTTTGTAATGCACTGTTAATCAAAGTTGGGGTGGTTATTTTGCCTTATAACTCTTAACTCACTAAATAACTACTTGAAATATGAAGTATTCTGAAGTGTTAACAGGATCATCTGTAGATTCGCACATACAAAATAAAAACAAACAGAAACAACTTCATCAAGTGCACAAAAGGCCTTTATTGTAGCTTCTTATAATTTTTAATTAAGAATATCCCTTTAATTTACTTTCCCACAAGGATACCTCGATGAGGTTACCAAAACTATGACTGCTAATTAAAAAGAGTGTTCTTAAACCGACTGAGATTGATAGATTGTTTAATAGAACAGTGTTGAAAATACCACAATACAGAGCTACAGTCATTGAACCTGGTTCTAATTTATCATCCTTCATCGTTATTAAGACACGCTTGTCATACTGTGGAGTTGTTACCTCATTAATTCGTAACTTACCGTGTGAACCCTTTTGAAATACCCACGATAAATAGTTCCTTGTGAAGTTGTATTTCATAACCAACAAGTTTTGTTTTCTAATGAAATATATTGTTAACATTTGGTGACTTAGCTCCAAAGGAAATGCAATATCTCAAAAAGCTTATTTTTAATCAGTGTTTGTAACAACCAAACCAAGCTTATCTTTAAACAGTTTGTAACAACCGAACGAAAATTATCTTTAATGAGTGTTTATAACAAACAAACGAAAATTATCTTTAATCAGTGTTTGTTACAACCAAACCAAGATTACTTTTAATCAGTGTATTAAATTATCAAACAAGTATTATGTTTAATTAGTGTTTTTAATTATCAAACAAGGATTCTCTTTTAATCGACGCTTTTAAGAATAAAAAAATACTTGTGTTCGTAGGGCTGGCACAAACAATTTAGGACAATGAGGACTAATATTCTACTGTGTCCAGCAAGTTTTATCAAAATCTTGTCATTTATTGAGCAAAAATAATGTTAAAGAAAGAAGTTGGTCTCGTGTTAACAGATGAGGATTTGTTCTCAATTATTTTTGCGCTCTCTCGCGAAAAACTACTCACTTTTAAGTTGGGTTGTAATTCAAACTTATATAAACTGTTGTCCCAGATCATTTAGGCATTTTCAAGAAATATCGCTGGCAAACACACGTACAGGGATAGAAACATAACCATTGTTACAATAACTATATTTAGTTCTGATTTATACACGTTGTACTGTACGAGGACTATTTGTAGTTGTAACATGCTAAACCAGTTATCTTTTACTTGGTGTTAGCGTTTGATGACGGTAATAATAAGACTGCAGAACCAAAGGGTTTGTGTTTCACATTCTGCAAGTTTGAATCTCCGTCACACCAAACATGCTCGTCTTTTCAACCCTTGTGGCCATTATAATGTTATAGTCAATCTCACTAGTTGTTTGTAAAAGAGTATCCCAAGAGTTGGCAGTGGATGGTGAAGACTTGCTACCTTCCTTCTAGACTTACACTGCTAAATTAAGGACAGCTAATGTAGATAGCCCTTATGTAGCTTTGCACAAATTTTAAAAACCAAACTGTATTCCTTCCCACAGTGAAATGTTTTTCCTAAGGTAAGGAGCCCAAGTATGAACACAATACTCCAAATGTGGCCTAACTAGGTGACCTATACAATAAAATTGTAATCTCTTCAGACTTGTATTCAATATTTCTGTAGATACAACCTCAAATACTATTTGCTTGGATGACTAAAGAGACTGCTCAACCAATACATCAAGATAATTTTCTTTCAAGATATTCTCTTAAGACTATTCCCTTTCAAATTATAATTATAATTCAAATTATGGTAACCAACATGCAATATCTTGCATTCATAATTATTACAATTATCTACCATTTATTTGCCTATCTCACTAAATGATCTAAATCCTTTTGTAAAGCAGCAACATCCTCTTCACAGCCAGCAATAAACAATACTTAATAAAATCAGCAAATTTAAATAATTTGTTAACCATTCTTTCATCTGTGTCAAAAAGAGCAATGGTTCTAAGACTGAAGTCTGAGGTACACCACTTGCAACATTAATCCAGTTTCACTGAACTCCATTTATAATAACTCTGTGCTTTTTCTTCATTAAGCCACTCTTGCATTCATTTAGTTAACTTACTCCTCACACATATAGAGAGAAGTGTCTTTACAAGCCTTTTATATAGCATCATGTCAAATACTTTAAAAAAATCCAGAAAAATTTACACGTTTACTCTCATCTATACAAGCAGTAACATTTACAAAGCCTGTCAAAATATTTGTGAGACAAGATTTTTCCTTAGTGAAATCATATTGACTCTCTGATAAATTTTTTAAACTTTGTTAAATAACTTCATAGGATCTTTTTATAGACTTTACAAAGCTTTTCCAAAACAGATGTTATACTGAAAGGCATAAAATTATTGGGACAACTTCTGTTATCTCCCTCCAAGATAGGAATGACATTAGCTAATTTTCAATCTGTTGGTACTTGTCCACTGTTTAAGGACTTTAAAACAAAATTGAAGAAAGTGGCTCATATATCCTCATGGAAACATCATCTGACCCAGGAGCCTTATCATTCTTTAAACTTCCCAATTTTATTTTAACAAGCTCAGAATTTATGCAACTGTCCTTTTCAAGTTGGTTTTCATTTTTCAATTGTTCAAGATGAGGGATACTGCTTAAGTCTTTATTAGTGAAAACTGAAGAAAAAAATAGAATTTAATAACGCATTTACTTCATAATCATCAGATACAAGTTTAAATCTAAAATACCTGTTTTAGAAGACAGTGTAATTATAACATGACAAAATAAAATAAACTTTCTTCATATTTTTAATTAAATGGTATAATTGAAGTAGTGTGTTTCTTCTGAGTATTTAATAGGTAAAATAATAAACATACATTAAAATTGATACACAAAAATATTTCTAAAATGTAAACTCTACACATTTCATTGTGAATATACATGATAAATATTGAAATGTCGAGTCCAGATTGTAGAAATGTTTTTAATTATGTAGTGATTTTGATGATGCATATTGTTTGTGTTAACATCAAATACCAAGAAAATAATATCTGCTCAACAGTTACCAATATGATATGTTTACTTTAATTGTGACTTTACCTTTTATGAATGCAAATCAGAATTTAATTTATTTACATTTTGTTAGATGAATTTTCAATTTAAAGATGGTTTTTATACCTGTCTAGCGACATGAAGTTAAGACAGAGAGATGTGGAATTATCACTGTTTTTACAATGGTAAGTCAAGTGTTAGCGTTTTGTCATTGATTGTTTATGTAGAAAACTGTTTATAGGACAATAAAAATATATTGGATTGTAGCATAATGTATGAGTGGTTATTTTAAAAAAATAAAATTCTTAACATTTTCACCTTCTTTGAATATTATGAAAACAATATTGGAAGAGGTCATAATATAATTTTTCTTTGTGTGCATTTATTCAGATTAGTGTGGTGGTGTACATAACATCAGTGTAACGTTGAATGTTTTCCAGTACTTGTCGGATTATTAAATATGGAATCCAGATATCTGAACTGCATATATTGTTTATGGTAGTAAACTTAGTTTCAAGTAGAAAACATTAAAAAATGGTTGGAATCTAATTATAGTTTATAAGAAATGAAACGAAACTGTAGTGTGCCAGATATTGTACAAATTTATTCACATGACATGTATGCTTCAAGAAAAGGGAAGCCAAGCCATTTATAATTGAAAATGTTTTTTTTTAAAATGTGAATCATACATTTTTATGGCTTTTTACAACATGAGATGATAGCATGCATTATGTACTTGATGTTTCATTAGCTTCTCTTGCTCTAATTATTTGACAAGGGTAATTAATTTAAACTTATTTTAATTCCATGTGGATTTTAAATATTTTGTATGCATTAATAGGAATAATTTTTCATACTTCACCTATGATCTGCTCAGAACTAAAATTCTATATATTCATATAAAATGCTTAATTTATGCCAGATCCATCCAGATCTGAGATCCAGAAGGTTTTCTGGATTTTATCCCAAGATGATAAGATACAATTAATATTTACGATTGTTTTACATGCATTATGAAGTGATATTTAACTGAAGTAATGTCTTTCATTACCTTTATGAGGTCTTATTCTAACTTAGCAATTTAATAACATTTAAGATGTTATCTTTAAAAACTCAAAATTCCCCCTCTTTGAGCAACCAACAGGGATTTGGTAAATGTATTCTAAAAGTTGTTCATGTCATGTTGCTACAGAACGTGATAATAGATAAAATAGAAACTAGAAGAGTGATAGCAAGATCTCACTGATTTAAGAGTAGCTCAAGAGTTGGTTGTAACCACATACAGTCCTTCTGTAGCTTTGCGCAAATATACAAAACAAACTTTTCTTAAAGGAATTCAGTATAGATAATGCTTTGACTAATGTGTTTTGATATTTTCTTATGGTTTGATACATTGGATTCACCAAATGATTGATGGACAGTACTTGTTTCTAAAAATTAATGTAAATTAAGATCTATTTAGATGGTTGTTAATGCTAATTTTTTTGCAACAAATGTGTGTGATGTTTCTTTGTGTTATATTTGTAGAGAATTTTTGAGGTATGTTAAAAAAAAATCATTACATCTGCTGGTACACTTCTTTTGAGAATTTGAGTATCATATAGATTTTTTGTTTCTCAGGGGTCCACCAAAGGAATTACAGACAACACACCAGTGTTTCTAACTGTTCATGATATGGGTTGTAACCGTAAGTCATTTACTGTAATATTCTTCACTTATGTTTGCTTGCAATATTCAAACGTTTGTAGAAAGTGAATGCTGTATGAATTTATAAATTAGTGTTTGTTCATTTTGTGGAATTTCTGAGTTAATACTGGTAAAGGAACATGTACGTGAATGAAAGAATGTTGAATGGCAAATATTTTGAGGAACCATTTCACAGTTCATTATGTTTGTTTTGGATCACAGACTGTTGCATAAACAATAATCAAATGTGGCAGGTTTGGGGACATTGAAAGATGTTCCTTTTTCACTTCAGTACCTGTGGTTTTGACTCTCAAAACGCAATTTATTGAAAATAGATTTAAAACTTTTGTGGTTTAGTATTTCATGACTTGATTTCAGTATCAAACATTGACTTGTTTCATGTTTTATTCCAGTGTAGTTCTTTGGAGCTGGTTAGTATGTTCATTTTTGTTTTCTTTCCAGTTTTCGTTTTTTATAAGCTTTGGTTGAAAACCTGTCAGAAAATAAAATTTTGTGTCAAATCTTAGTTTGAGAAATCTTATGTATCAGTAATCATTGTAGTATTATATGCCAGTGATCATAATTTTATAATCTCCATAAAATTACACTTCACAATAATCCCATAATCCTCTCAGGACTACACATAATTCTCACATCGTTATACTCCAGTAATCTTCCCATAATTTTTACAGGGCCACACATCAAGAATCATCCAGTCAATTGTACTTTTTTATGATATTTTTTTTGTTTTACCATTTTTTTTCTTATTTACCTTAGTTTCAGTTTTTAAATGCTTGGAGCTCTACAGATAATTTAATTTTTATATTACAAAATATCAACTATAAGAATTATTTATAATAATTTTGATTATTAAACTTTTAATAGAGGAGGTTAAAAAACTTAAAATCCTTCATTACCCTAAACCAATGGTTCCCAAACGTGGGTTAAATTACCCCTTGGGGGTAGTTTAACAATTTATCGGGGTAATGGAGGGATGACAGAAAAAAGTTAAAATTCTGAAAATCAAGAAAACATTGAGGTCGCTGGTATTAGGATTAATGTTAACTTAGTATGTAAAGTTGTAAATTAAACCTATTTTAAGTATGTAATAAAGTTAAACCAAATAACAATAAACATCAAAAACTAATATACAGTAGTAGAAAAGAAAAAATATGTATCTAAGTGTGTGGTAACCTAAAAGTATTTTGACAAGTATGCTTCAGAACACAAGTCACTCAGTAACCCTGATGACTCATCGACGTGTCCAGTACGCGTCACTCACTGCCTGAGGTTGCCTCTATTTCACACTGTCAGTTTCTGTGTGAGCATCAGCCGAGGTAAACAAAACCTGGTATGTATGTGTACTGCCCTGTGCAGTATAGTTGGTATTTACCAACTATTACATCATTCCTATGCTGAATAAGCTCTTTTAATGCTATCTAGGATGCCATGAAAAAATAAATAATAAGTTCACATTGTTCACACTTTTTTATGCAGTTTTTCTTTTTCTGCAGATTAAACAATAAAATGTCTAAAAAGCGCACCTACTCTGACGCCTTTCTTGGCTATGGCTTTGTGAATTTACCTTCTGGTGGAGAGGATCGGCCACAATGTGTAGTATGTCACAAAGTGTTGACAAATGAAAGCCTCAAGCCATCAAAACTCTCAGCTCACCTCCATAAGTGCCATCCAAATCTTCAAAATGAGGATCAGGCTTATTTTCAGCGCCGGGCTGTAGCACTGAAGAATATCCAGTTCGGTTCATCTGGAATTCAAGCCCAAAAGCTTCAAGCTGCAGTCGAAGCATCTTACTTTGTTGCATATAAAGTTGCTGAACAACAAAAATGCCACACCATTGCAGAGAATCTGATTATGCCTTGTGCATACGAGATGGTAAGCAAGGTATGTGGGGAGGATCAAGCGAAGAAACTGAGTGTCATATCTCTATCAAACAACACAATCCGCCGACGACTCGATGACATGGCATCAGATATTCTGTCCCAAGATACAACAGAGATCAAGGAAAGCTCATATAGCAAATTCTCCTTGCAATTTGATGAATCGTGTGACGTACCCAGTTGTGCTGTTCTCCTTGGGTTCTTTCGTTACGTCCACCAGGAGAAGATCAAAGAAGAGTTCCTATTATGCGAAGATCTGCTGACAACCATATAATATCATCAACAGTTTCTTCACCTCGAATGCATTGGATTGGAACAGCGTTCAACAGGTAGGGAGAGATGTTTATATAAAGTCTAGATTAGTATAAATACAATGAATTACATGGCATATAGTTATATAGTTGTATTTATTGTACAAGTAGCTGTAGTGTAGCTAATATTTTATACATAATTCACAAAAAGTATCGTGCCTGTCGTACTGAAATACTAAAGTACCAAAATAAATTAAATTAAATTAAAACCATATAATTATAACTCAAAAGATAAGTAAGAATGACTAACTGACGCAATCTAGAATAGTTTTTCTTTTTTAATCTAGGTCTCCGTCGATGATGGGTCGTAATCGTGGATTTCGGGGCCTCATACAAGCTGTGAATCCAGAAATTTCTGTAGATCATTGCATCATTCATCGGTACTCTCTTGGATCAAAAAGCCTGCCTGGTAATCTGAAATTAGTGTTTGAAGATGTGTTGAAAATCGTCAATTTCATCAAGTCCAGGGATGTGAATTTGCGCATATTCAGGGAGCTGTGCAAGGAAATGGGAGAGCAGTATCAAGTTCTGCTCTGCCACACCGATGTTCGCTGGTTGTCACGAGACAAGGTTGTACGTCGAGTCATTGAGCTCCGAACGGCTCTTCAGGAATTTCTGAAACAAGAAGAATTTCCTTTTGCTACCAAGTTCACTGATGAGGAGTGGCTTGCTCGACTTTGTTACTTGGCTGACATATTTGCGGAGCTGAACAGTGATAATCTGCAACTCCAGGACCAAAACACGATTGTCATTGATGCCCATCACACTGTGACTGCATTTCTGGGAAAACTGAGACTCTGGATTCGGCGCTTGGAGAAAGGAGTGATCGCTCAGTTTCCCACCCTAGACCAGTTTGTTGAGGAGAATAGTTATGATACTGGATCACTTTTAGTTTACAGACCATCAACAAAGAGATGAGCGACCATTTGAAGGGGCTTGAAACAAGCATGCAGCACTACTTTCCAGAGAGTGACCTAAAAACAGCCAGTCTTCAGTGGATCATTCATACCTTTTCTGTACCTGATGAGGCCATTCATGATAATGATTTCCCTGCAAAGGAGGAATAGATCACAATGCGAGCAAATGAAGCCTTGACATCAAATTCCAAAACCAAAATGCAGATTCCTTTTGGATTTCACAACTAGCTGACTCACCAACTCTGTCCAAGAGAGCCTTGAAGTTGTTGGTATCATTCTCAACAACGTATCTGTGCTGGGGATGAATACAAAAAAAGAGGACTCGCTTGAATGTTGCAAACGATGCCAGGCTGACACTTTCAACCACAAAGCCAAGAATTCCTAAACTAGCTTCAAGTATGCAACTCCATCCATCCCACTGATGTTCTTGACATCTTTGGCAATATTCATTAGAAATGCACAATGATCAAATACAATAATTAAAAGTGTAATTCAGTGTAAATAAATTATATAAATAAATTGTAAATAAATAAAGTGCAATATATCTCTAATTTAATTTAGCCATATATATCAATGTTGTAAACATTTTGTGAAAGGGGTAACATGCTTAATGTGGCATGTTAAATTGGGTCACAAGCTGAAAAAGTTTGGGAACCACTGCCCTAAACCTACCAAGTTAAATTTGTTGTGTAGATGAACAGAAATGGAGCTGTTGCTAGAATGTCAGGCAAGGTCGAACCTTAGTTTGTATATGACAAGTTTAAAGTTATTTGTGTTTTTATTAATTCCACAGATACAGAATTCCACTCTTTTACTGAACATCCATCCATGGCAAGAATAAAATCTCGTTCTGTGTTTCTTCACGTTGAGATTCCAGGGCAGGAGTACCATGCAGAAGATCTACCATCAGAGTATGTTATTTCTTTTTTGAAATAAGTTGTACTATAATTTCCCACAATGATTACTTTTTGTTTGTAATTTGTGATTGATCCAAAAGTTATAAATACTGTTCACAACATAAATTACTTTAATGATGTATTGTTACATGTTTGGGTAATAATTATTGTTTTATAATACAGTAGAACATCATTTATCTGAACTAACTGGGACCAAGAGTTGTCTAGATGAACAAAAATCTGGAAAACTGCATCTTGAAGATCTATCTTACATTATCAGTATGCATACAGTTAATACGAATAAGTCACTTAAAGTATAATTAAGAAATGAATCAATTTACTTATGCAATATGCACTCTGTACAACTGACTTCATACCACTAAATTTATTTATGACAGTAATTGGTGACGAAAATTGCTTCATGAAAGACCTTCCTTTTTTGCAACTAAATCTTGCAATTTTTTCAAACACAGCAGCTGAATAATGCCACACTCTTCCTGCCCATCCAGCTACATCAGTGCAGTGTCAAGGCATTTGAAAACCTCATTGTATGAAAGCCTCTTATAATATTTATTGTCATCTTCCTTGTCTTCATCTTGAGATTCTTCCCATTCATGTTGTTCAACTTTGATCTCTTTTATTAATATTTGGTAGCTAGGGTCATCAGTATCCCAGCTTATCTGCTCTCTGACATCTTCAAAATTGCTATCACAGCATCCAGGGATTTCATTTATCTCTATTGCTATGTCATAGACAATTCCTTTTTTGTGTCTGGCCTCCTCATCGAATGAAATTTCAAACATTTTATTACATTCCTTTAGTGCATAGTGTTTAAGAACTTCCAATAATCAACCACTATTTAACAACATTTTTTGACATCGAGAGTGTTTAAAATCCTTCTAATACCTACTTTGTCAATACAATCGTTGGCCAATGGAAACTGTTGAAAGAGTTGTTAAACAATTACCTATAAATGTACTCTTAATATGAAAATGCTTAATTCACTAGTTTATGACTTATTTACTGTTTGTCACCAGAAATGTTTTAGAATGTCTAGGTCTATAATTTATAAACTATTGCTAATGTAATAACATTACAAGTATTCTTTTTCTACTTTTTCTTTCAGTTATGTTTTTCCCTCTATGCAAGAATTGGGAGAGGATATGGTGAACATTTTGGATTACTTTGGGTATGTATCTTTTAATGTAAAGAGAAGTTAATGTTTTATATCTTAACATTTGAATTAACCCTTATTAGAATTTAGTGATGCATTCTTGTTACAGTTTCTTTGAATGAGATGTTTATCATGTTATATGCCTAATCAATGACAGAAATGTTTTAAATGTGTAAACCAACTTACAATGGTAATAGCTTTTCTGAAGAACTCAAAGCTGCTGCTAGAAATGGCTACTATTCACATCTGTACCTACATGCAAACGTCTTATCTAATTAAGATATACCTTTCAACTTTCATTAACAAATTGTGAATGCTACATATTAGTTATTGTTACTTAATAGTCCTTTCAAAATTCTCTTCTTATTGGACCTTCTTCTCACTTCTTACTTTTATTCTCACTATTATTCTCACTTCTTATTCATTGTCTAATGTCAATGAATGGATTAATAGGCTTTACAAACTAATCATTGCCACTAACTTTGATATCCTCAACTTCAACAAAATACATCTCCCATTTTACATATAAAGTTCGCCTTATTCTTGTTTTTACTACTATATCTTTATTAAATAACTTAATATCTGTAAAATACAGAATAATTCTGTCATCACATTTGTCTACATTTAGCCAAGTTTCAGTTATTCCATTACATTAGAATCCAAGTTGTTGACCAAAGTTTCCAAGTCATCTATTTATTTTTTATATTTCTCACATAACAAGAATAACAGTTTAGTCTGCCTTTAAACCTATTTGTCAACTTTTTCCAACATTATACTTTTGTCTTTATTTATTTTTCTATTAAGTTTAATTTATCCCTCATCATTATGTAGTTCAATGAAAAGTAGTTTAATGTAAAGCTGCCTTTACACTTTAGTTGATAACACAAATTTTGTTTCTGGATAGTGTGTGTTATTTCTTAATTGCTTATGTTGTAAAAATTCAAAAGATGGCCATTATTCCATTCAAACTTTGCTTTTGTGGATAATGAAATTTAGAAATTGAAATTGTGTAAAATTGGACATATTTGCACATTTTCATTCATTATGAGGTCTGAATAAAACAACATATGAATCATGTTTTTTTAATACACTCTCAGATCACAAAAGCAAAGTTTGAAGAGAAAAATAGGTCTTTTCCATTCACTTTAGGCATAAGCATTTGGGAAATAAGACTTTCTGCCCAGGAACAAGAAAAAGTAAAAATTTTGTTACATAGTGTTATTTACATACAAATCGTATCAGCAACATTATTAGTCACAAGTGATAGTATTTGTGTAAAATGGTACCTTTTTATTTTCTTTTGAAGATGAAAGATGTTGAATCATACAAGAAAAACATTTGTTTTTGTTTGAAGAGAAAAATAGGTCTTTTCCATTCACTTTTGGCATAGGCAATTGGGAAATAATACTTTCTGCCCAGGAACAAGAAAAAGTTAAAATTTTGTTACATAGTGTAATCATTGCAAACAACCTAGCCTTTACCCTCAATCTAAATGTAAGTGTTTATATATAAAGGTATAATGAACTAAACAAACAAATTGATATGATTTTCCTTATTTTTGTGTGTAACTGTAACATTTTGTGAATTCTAGCATGCACCATAATTTTCCTAGACATTATTGCTGTATCTCATGTCATATCATGAAACAAATAGTTTTGCTTGAAAATACTCTTAAAGTAGTCTTTTGGGTGAATAAGAATACAAGATTTATGAAATACAAAGCCATCTGTTTGGTATATTAACTTCAATACAGTATGGATTGTAATTTTGCTTTGCTTGGTACCTTTTAATATTGAAGATCTAATAAGAAATAACATTAAATAATGTTTAGGGATCTTGTGGTCCATCTTGGGTGACTCATCCTCTAAGCCAAACTGAAAATAATAAATAAAAATAATCAATCATTCATATATCTATCAAGCTTTCTTGAAACTCACTGTTTTCACTACCAATTCTATGGACCCTGTTTCACTTTGGAATGCTTAATTAAGAAGTAGCAGTATAAGTTATTTACCTGCTATTTCTTGTTTCATCAACTGGATCATCAATTTTAGTCTATTTGTAAACAATAAAAAGTGTTAATACTACTTGGTGTGAAATAACTCATTTCAGAACCCTGCCACCTAGAACAGTACAACAGCATCTTAACAGTTAATATCAGTTACATAGTTATTAATATCTGATGGTATCTAGCATATTTGTAATTCTTGTGGTACCTCCTGTGTGGTTCTTTATGGTGCATGTAATACCTAAAGGCAGGTGGCTGTAGAATGTTGCTTTTATTGCTCTCTATGTAATTGTCTTTATGTATCGTGGGTCCAGTTGTATTCATAATTTGTAGTTCTTTTGCAGATGCTATTTTTTTTATTGTAACAATAACTCTATCTTACTGGGTAGTTTTTGTTATGTTTGCAATGTCTTGTATTTAGTTCTAATTTTGAAAAAGGTGAAGCCAATGGTTTGTTCTGTTAGTGATGCATTATAGATGAATGGGTCTAGATGTGAAAGATTTGATATCAGAAGTTATATTTGTATATTGCAGGTGTTTGTAGTTTTACTTGTTTTAAGGTCAGATCTATTTATGGTATTGAAGTTTCTAACCATCATCCAGACTACTTCTTGTGCTGTCCTGCTGGTTGTTCCATGTAGAGACTCGTTTCTTTTTGCTTTGTCCTTTACTTGTATAATGTCTCCTGGCTTTATCTGTCTCTCCTCCATCAACCTTATTTGGAAGCAGTTTCTCCTAATATCGTCAAACTCCATCTTTACACTTGGCTTTTGTCCAGTTCCTTGCCTCAGCCCATGTACTGACTCCTCATGTAGCATCATCTTTTCTTTCCTTGGTCATTTGCCAAGGGCTTGTCTGTTTGGACTGCATCTCATTATTGGGCAACCTTATGAAACATTTTACATTTTTTCAAGTTCTGTAACGTTTTCTCCTCTTCTCATTTCCCTCCTTTTCCATCCCTTGTTCTTGACATTCTTGTGTTATACTATGGTTCTTTTTACCCTTTCTCATACTCCCTTTGAGTTATTTGCTACGTGCTTCTTGTACCATATATTCCTTAAGACCTATTTCATCTTTCTCCTTACTTCTGGGTGCTGTCGTTCCAGTATTTAAGCCATTAATGTTTCTTGTGCCCTTTACCATTTCTCTTGTGTAATTCTCTACCTTGATTGTTTTTTTCCTCCTAAGGACTGTGTATTTCCAAGAGGTACTTTCCTTTCCTCACATACTTCCCACACTTCTTCCTCACTAAAAACAGTTTCTGTTCTAGTATCTGTCAGTTCTCAAACATGAGAATTGACTGTGAATAGTAGAAGGAGCTTGTTGTATAATTATAAGTTGTGCAGTACTATTCGGTGGCAACAGACTAAGCAGGTAGCCAAATGTGGCTTTCCTATAACACACATATACTATTTGGTAGAGAATAGTCACATGATATATACATATTCAGAAATGCCATGAAACTAGTGCACTAATAACTAAACTTTTTTTAGCAATGTTTGAAAACAGTTAATAATCAGAATGATAGCCTTTTGTGTGAGGAGAAATAGGCACCTATAAGAAATAAAGTTTCATTGTACGAAAATGTTATCTTTCACTATGATGCTAGTTTTGGATTACACTTTTGTTTTCTTCACTTCACCATTCAGTGTAGTGGTCAACTTTGTACTGAACATATCATTAATAGTAGGCCATTTAATGATATCTTATTAGTTTGGAGGTACTAATTTAAATTAACTAACAATTGTTTCATACAAAGTGTGTCATCACATTCCAAGAAGTTATAATGCTTTTAGCAACATAATACTGGTAGTAAGGTGTGTTCAGAATGAAAATTAGCCATTCATTTTATGTTGTTTTTTTGCTGGGACATAGGTTTGGTGTAATGACTGAAATTAGTTATGAATTTCATTCTTCCATAACTAGTATAGAATGCATCTTTTTTTTGGGTATATTTAACTGGTATTTTTGTAAATTTCTTGCAATTTCTGCATGTATTAATGCCATTCTCATTGACCATATGTTTAAAGCTTTAACCATGTTAATCCTTTTACACTTGCATATCTTTCTATTCCACTTAGGTGATTTACTTCTGTTCCAAATGAAGTATACACAGAGAAAGGATTTAGTATTAGCATTCACTTATACTGCAAACCATTCTCTCTTTGAAAATGCAATGTTTCAACAACAGAGGTGGTTCTGTGTTAAAATACCTCTCATGTAAAGGGTAGACTCTCAAAAATTTACTTAACATTAAGAAATTTAAAATCTTTATTTTAACATGTATTTTATTTCAACTAGGGTGAAGTGTGTAGTCACACTCGGTGAAGGAGCCGGAGCCAACATTCTGGCACGCTTTGCTGTAAGTTTGTCCCTTTTTTCTGTCTGCTGGTTAACAATATAATGAACTGTTTACAGCAAAATGCCTTAACCCTGAACAATGTATTTAGATTCATATGCTTTCAATCTGTCAGACTGTTTGCTGGATAAATATATAGATAATACATTGCTTACTGTAATATATAATTATTATGTAATTATGTCACCTCCTGGAACATCAGAGAGTTATTATTAGTAACTCCCTCAAGAAAGTAAAATATTGCATGATGTGAGAAAAACCAAGTGTTTTGACTTAATGACTTAACAAGAGTTTGACTTGTAGTAGCTGTAAAACAAAAGATACTGAAAGAGCTTAGCCATGAGAAAATAATTTATTTGAGTGGCATAATTAATCATTACATAGCCATCAAGTGTAAACAGATGAAAGAAAAGTAGGTGAAAAAATTACCTAAGGCAGTGTTAGTTGTGTAATTTTTACTTGTGTGGCCCTTAACTGTATGAAAAATTCAATTAGTTACCAATTTCACCCTCATCTTAATGATGCTTTTAAATTGGGATGCTAATGTGCAAGAAGATATTATAATTGTTCCTAACTGAAAAGAAATCTTAACTTTCTTGGCTAAAAGATGAACCCTGTATCTCAGGACAGCTGGTAAAGGTATCAACACTTTTATTAATAAAGCATCTTTGTTAACCTGAAGATGACCTAAAAAGGTTGAAATGTTGTTCTCTACCTTATTAATAAAAGTGTTAATACCCATACCAGCTGTCTAGAGATACATTTTCACTTCAAGTGGGTTTCTCATCATCATGAAAGATGAACCATGTTTCCGAATGGGGATGAGTGCATGTGATGTTTGATTGATTGATGGAAAAGAATTCATTATTAGAAGTAGTTGGTGAGAAGATCTTTTAAGTTGGTATTTAAAAAACACTATTCCTCTTTGCTCATTTTATAGGATTTATAAATTTTTTTAGAATGATTTAACTGTCAACATAAAGATACATAAACTTTATTGGAGAATTTACAATACTAAGATGCTATTGGTTTAAGCTTCCTAAAATACTTGAACAATAAGTTCAACACTTAAAAGTATTAATTTGCACTTTGACAAAATACATGCATTCTGCACTTGTTCTGTTTTATCACAGTTCATGTTCATTGTTGTGATTAAATGCCTTTCTGAAAATTTTAAAAAGCCTAAACATAAGCTTTCAAAATGCAAGAGTTTTCAGTTAGGCTTCATTTAGTTGTGAGTCTCCAATATACAAGCAAGTTTATTTTAAAATAATCCTCTTGCTGTCAGGAGTTTCAATAACTAAATTATTTAAATAATATTACATTATTCTATTTGATATTGCATTCTGCAATTTTATGACACTCAGATTGTGAATGTAATTTTCCTGGTTACATCTGGATATTTTGAGATATTTACTTTTCAGATGGCTTTCCCAAATCGTGTCCTTGGGAATATTCTCATTCACTGTACCTCTACTGTTGCAGGTATAATGGAGTATTTTAATGACAAGGTGAGTTTATTGTTTGAGACATGGATAATACATCTATGTGTATATTAATGGATTTGAACAGCTACTGTAGTGACAGAAAGAAAATAGTAATCAGTTTATTTATTTCACTGTTATTGTCATTGATTTGTTTTAGATATGTAGTTTACATAATAACATAACTGATATTTATTAACTGTGTGTTCATGTGTTTTTCCATTAGTGATGTTGTATTGGAGAATCAGTCCTTACTATAAATTTTGGTCTAATAAATGTGCTCGTCCTGTGATATCAGAGCTTCCAGCGTCACCATCATTTGCAGACTGAGGTCTGATTGTTCTTGGTGTAATAAATATGCTCGTCATCTCGACTTCCATCTACCACACTTAGTTGAACATGCCAACAATAAAATGGAAATAGACAACTATGTAAAGCAAGTTACTGAAGCCATACATAAAACCATTAAAAATACAATTCCACAAATAAAGAAAAAATACTTCCCCAATCAATGGACTTTAACACCAGAAATTCACGCTCTAATAATCAAATACAGATGGCTGAGCCAAACTCATTTTGCAACATGTGACCCAACCATCAGAACACAGATCAACAGAACGAATGCAAAAATTAAACAACAAATTAAAATAGGAAACGAAACAAGTTAACTTTTGTGAAAACTTAGAAAAAAATTTGGAATAACCCAAAAGAATTTTGAAAAATATTTATGAGCATTTCCTCAGACAAAAACATAAATTACTTACTCCAACACATCACACACAACAATACAACTTTGAGGATGGACTTGGAGAAAGCCAACTATTATGAATCTTCCTTTAGCGACCTAAACTCTCCTAATTTTGACACACAACACCAACCTCATGTTAACAATTACATACACACAAATCAATCTTCCTTCACACCACAATTCCCTGGTAACATTCTAAACAGCCATTCCAGTTCAATTAATAGAAAAATCACCACCATTGAACTCAAAATTAATATAAAAAACTTGAAAAACATTTTCCAGACACAATCAAATACCTAATATTATTCTTAAAAAAGGCTTGAAACTCCCATCACAACATCTCACAAACATCATGAATCTCTCACTAACAACAGGTTATTTCCCCAACACTTGGAAAAAGCTATTATCATCACAATTCCAAAGAAACAAATAAACAGGATTAATCCTGACAGCTTCCATCCCATCAGCCTGTTAAGCTGTCTTAGCAAACTGATTGAGAAAAAAAACATCAAATTGCCTCCTTCATTTCTGTGAAATAAATAACATTCTCCCCAAACCTCAAGTCACTTCTAGAAAAAATACACAAACAATAAATTATCTCATATGACTCACTGAATCAGTTTACAAAGCATTTGATAACAATCGGGTTACCATAGGCATATTTTTAGATGTTAAAAAAGCATTTCACACTGTCTGGCATAACTCCATCAAATATAAATCAAACAACTTGAAAGTAACTCAAACTTCCTTGCAGATAGAACAGCTCAAATAAGAGTCAACAAAACCTTATCAAAATCTTTCAAAATCACTGCAGGAGTACCCCAAGGATTCATTCTATCTCCACTCCTTTACATTATTTTTGTCAGTGATTTACCTTTTCTTAGTCTAACTTACAATTCACAATTTGCTGACGACATTGCTATCTCAAGCACCTCTAGATATCCACTATGGCCATGTCTTGCATTCAGAAATTACTAAATACTGTCATGAGCTGGAGGAACAAATGAAGAGTATTGTGTCATCATCAGAGGTTATGGGGATAACACACTTTCTTGTGTATTTTTAAAAGTTCCTGGGAAAAATTGGGATGTTTGAGTTTTCTTTCTTATTCAGTCCACAAAGACTGTAGTCACACTAGGAAATATTTAGGATAATTTAATACTTTATATAGTTGACAAGCTAATTTGTAATTTGTCCTTTGACCTATAGTAAATGTGTGTGTCACTGAAGCTGTCTTATTGATTAAAACTGTTGTCTTTTGTTGTTGTTCTAATTTAATATACACAGATTTAATGCCAAAGGGAAGAGTTAGTTTTCTGTTCTTATGCTCCTCATATGGTTTTTACTCTCACACATTATACATTTTCTTTAATCTATTATTCTTTTGTTGGTCCAAGCATGGCCAGGTGGTTCAGGCACTCGACTCATAATCTGATGGTCATAGGTTCGAATCCCCGTCACACCAAACACGGTCGTCCTTTCAGCTATGGGGGCATTATAATGTGGTGGTCAATCCCACTATTCGTTGGTAAAAGAGTAGCTGCTAAATTAAGGATGGCTAGAGCAGATGTAGCTCTCATGTAGCTTTGTGTGAAATTCAAAAACAAACAATTATTCTTTTGTTTTAATTCTGAAAACTTGTTCTGATGATAAAACGTTTTATTTCTATGATCTGTTATCTTGTTTGCTTTATATATATACAACTGTTCTTTGATAATGGTTCTCAGATTTGCTATTTCTCTGTCATAATACAAAAAATAAATTGTAATGATCAAAAGTTTTGTTGTCCTGGTTTTTGTTCTCATATATATAACTATATATGTAATCTAATAATAAATAAATTGAAATGCCCATAATGGCCTCTATATCTTATGTTGTCAATCTTGATGTTTCTCAAAGTCGTCTTTGTTTTCTGGTAGAAAGTGAATTTGATGAAAGATAATATGCATAGCAATACAATGTCTGGAACTTTCTTCAATACTTGAAAAGATAGTTGAGCTGTATATAAAAAACAAGTTAGATTACAGTGAGTCACTGATAATTGAAGTATATACTTTTTTGTTGATTTAGATTATGAACTGGAAACTCCAAACAGTGGGAATGCATCCAACTGCTGAACAGTATCTCCTTTTTCACAAGTTTGGAACGGTAAGATGAGTGAATTTGTGAGGATTCTAAATTCTAAAATAATTATGTGTAGAAAGGTTCAGTAGAAGCTCTTTAATTTTTTTAAAATTATTTATTTAATGAGTTTAAGTTTCCTTCTAATAAACATTGTTTTTACCCAAATATTTATGTAGGGAAGAAAAATGGACACAAAAAATGTTTCCTGTTCAAGTGACAAAATGTGAGAACATCTGTATAAATATCAGAGTTACACTGATTATTCTCTTTTTCTCCCACAACAAGATAATTCTATTTAAATATATTTTATACTACCCATAAGGGGAAAAAAAAGACACTAAATTTCAGCTAAATAACTTAAATTTCATAAACAGGTATGAATTTCCATGTTTTTCTACCACATCACAAGTTGCTAGAGCATAAGATAAATAATAAAGAGAACAAAATAGAAAGCCTGGTAAACATTAAATAAAATGAACATTTAAACAATTAATTAAAGAAAGTTTCTTAGCAACTTATAAGTTCTGAAAATGAATTGTTTTCCTAGTGACTTTCAGAATTTAAAGTATACAGTTACTTAATAAGATATCTTTAGTATAATGTCAGTTAAAATTCATTGAAATACATACAGTAATTTTACCACACTTAAGAATATCTGTAGAATCAAATTTTATGATTGTATCAAATCTATTTCATTCTGTTGAAGTATCAAACAGTTACAGTATAGCTAGGACTAAGTGTGAGTGTTTGTTGCAAGAAATATCAAAGATCTAGGGTATAGTTAGGACCAAGTGTAAATGTTTGTTGCAAAAAAATATAAACTACTGGGGTTTTTATGATTAAATTTGTGTTTGCTGCAAAAAGATATTAAGAAATGACCAGTGTCAGGAGCAAATGCGAGTATTTTCCATTAAAATTATCACCCACAAGTATGGTTGTAATGATGCAGTGTTGAATTAAAAGAACCACCAGATGTAACAGGTTCTATCAATTTTGGCATTTAAGTTGCTAAGAATACATAAGATTAAGGTGGCTTGATAATAAGGAATAGGATTATGCAAAGAGATGTGAACAGTATATTTGAATAATAATAATAACAAGGTTAAGAAAATATGTAGGTAAAAAATAAATAATTAATAACAGAAACAAGAATTCTTATCACCTGTACAGCACTTATGAGCTACTTTTATGTGTTTCACACAAATAAACTTGAATGATGTAAAAGCACTAAATGCTAAAACATTATATTGTGTTTGACTTAAATATGTTGTGAACAATGTACAGTTGATATGATGAAATAGTTAACTTATGATTTTTCTTGGACAGTAAAAATCTTATTTTAAGTGCATATAAAAACTACATATTTGATAACTGTTCTGAGATAAAATGTCCTAATAAACAGCTTATTAGTATAACTAGTAATAACTCATCAATGGCAACCAAATACCAATATATTGTTTCCTTTACTCTTACACAACTCTCCTGAATTTTGTTGTATGCTGCCTGTGTTTCATTCATCATGCCTACTTCTAGCTGATAGAACAGGTAAGGTGGTTTAGTTTTGATTAATCTGTAATAGAACCAATAGTCATTAATTTATGTACTCTAAACAGGTTTTAAACATTTCAATGAGACAATTTGAGTTTTAGGATAAGTTTCATGTAGCAAATTTTGATAAATTAACATAAAAATGACTAAATGAATTTAAAATAATATCAGAAGTCAGATCTGTAATATTTACTTGTTTCCTTTTTGTAGATTACTAACGCTTAAATAGCAGGAATGTTGTATATAGCAGCATCAAATTTTAATGGCTGCCATTTAAGGGTTAATTCCTGAGCACATACCCTATTAAAAACGATGGGGCAAGTACTACTGCCCACACCCAATACTATAATTGTACATTTCATTGCTGACTGAACTCAATAAACTTTATAAAATCAAGTTTGACCAACAAAACGGTTGATAAGTCAAATATCAGTAAATTTTTGTAAGCCAATCAAAATTAATATCGTTCATAAAATGAATTTGTGGCATATTTATAGAATAATTATTGGTAAAATTTGGTTACATGAACAATTTCAATTTATATATAAAAAAGTCAATGTATTTTGGTAACACTGTTCCAATAATGGCTATTATTTCATGGATCTTAGCAACAAAAGTATAATCTAATATTGTTTTTAGTTTATGTGTTGAAAGTATAAAATGAAATTTATAAACAAAAATGTTTCCTGATTTCTTAACCTAGAGTCTCTAATGATTAAAGAGGTTTGTTTTCTGTTTAAAATGTTGGTGATATAACAAAAAATGGCTTAATCCAGAAATAAGTTTAAAATTTTTACTTTCATGATAAATTTTGTGCACTTGGCTTTAGGCTAGATCCCTGAAATCCACAACACGATATTCTATTTATTTATACTTTTTTTGTTGTTATTGTTAGAAATCCATTCTAAATGAGTTATTTCAGTGTAGTATTCTATACATTGTGAATTATTATTATTATTATTGATCAAATGTTTTTAAAGAAGCAGAGACTACTAATTTTGTATATACATTTACACATTTATGAATGTAACTTTTTGTTTAGAATAACTGAAGTTTGATTTGATTATATTATTGTGTAAATGTGATTGTATTTTAATTCATACACTTTTAATTATTGTATTTTGTTGCAAAATATATTAATCACTGATTAAATAATATTTTTTGTCTCGTACTTAACAGTGATAATTATAAAACTAGGGGGTAACAAGTATATATGCATTTAGGCAAGGTAGACACCGTCTTTAGCCAAGACCATTTTATTTTTCAAATAGAGTGTTTGACCAATGGAATGGGTTGTCTTTGGAAGTTGTGGGGGCAGTAGATTTGAATGAGTTCTAAAACATGCTTGATAGATATGTGAATGATAAGGGATGGCTTTAACGTTGTTTTTTTCATTTAATAGTTTTTGTTCAAATTAGAGGATGAGACAGCCTAGATGGACCTACAAGGCTCTAAACATTGTGTTAAGTGTATAGAAAACTAGCAATTTATGTAATAAATCAGTGTTTTTAACCATAAGAAATTAAGTCCTACACATTGCAACTATATGTACTAGAAACATTAATTTATCAGGTTGTTTCAACCTGTTCAAATAAATGTTAGCTAAAACATGTTAAACTTTGCACATCCAGGAAATTGAAAAAGCTGAAAACAAAGACAAAGTTATTAAAAGCTACATTAAAAAACTTCAGAGTCGGATTAATCCTCGTAACCTGCGCCTTTATGTGGAAGCCTTTCTTGCGTAAGTTGTCATTCCTTTGTGGTTACCTGTTATTTCATTCTGTCACTGTAACATATAAATTATTTTACACTACATACTCATAGGATGGCTGATATTAAAACTAAGTAAAATAAAGTATAGAATAATGTTATGAATATCTTAGGTCATCTTTTGTTAATCTGAAGATGTCTAACAACAGGTAAGTTGTGTTGAATTACATACAGTAACTAAGCTTATGGCAATTCATTTTAGTAGCTAAGGGTAAAACTGTGTATAAAACACTAAACTTCAGAATAGATTTTAATTGTAGAAGTTACATAAACATCATTTGTTATGGTATTAACAGTGGCAGGTTGTCAGGATAATGATTACATGACTAAATATATAATAAACTATAGTTGAGTACTATGTAAACCCAGCTCATCTGTACTGGCATTTTCAATGGCATATAAATTTCTGAAAAACTAACTACTTTTATCATTGATATCCTAGGAAAGGATAAACAGTCACAAAATTATTATAAATAATAGCAAAAGTAAGGTTGGCAGAGAGCTGAACCAAAACCTTAATTAATACAGGGTTTTAAATATATTTTGATGTAATAGTAACTGTTTCTTTCAATTGTCAGTTGTAAGTTAGTATAGTACTAATATCAACTTTTCTAGCAGGTTGTAGTTTAAGAGAATTTATTTCTTTAACACTTGCAGTACCAGTATTAGATTCTTTAGCAGGTTAACAGACTAAAGTAAATGCTTTCTTTAGCACTGATAATAATTTATACAAGAGATACTACAGTCTCTCAGTTTCGAACAAATGTTTTCTGTTATAAGTGGTTTATTGCTAACACTAACTTTCCTAATAGATAGTACAGTTGTATAGAAACATAATTGGTTCAGTACTGATACTAACTTTTCCAACAAGTAGTTAGTATAAAGTTACATAGAAACACAACTTGTTAAGTAATGACTAGTTTTTCTAGCAGATAGTACAGTCTCGTACAAACATTTTCTATAATGACAGCTGTAGTACTGATAATAGTTTCTCCAAAACATTTTGTGAAATAGATATAAATAAGTTTAAATTTGGTGTTACCAAAACTTACACAAAGATGAGTTTGAAAAGAATGGCTCATATTCAGTCAATTACAGGGATACATGGCTAATGTTGATTTAAATAAAGTCGTATAATTACGTACATAAGTTTATAGTAGAAGTGATGAGAAAAAGTTACTTAATGATGTCTTTCTGTTTTGTTATTTAATTGATATATCTCACATATTGTATGTTTTTATAGCCGTACAGATATTTCTGTCATCTTGAAAGACAAAATGAAGTAAGTATTGAAGGCCTAATTCATTTCAGATTTCCATGGTATCTAAACGTTATCAGTGTCTTCATTTATATAAACTTAAAATTTACATTTTTCTACCTTCCTCTATTCAAAATTTTAGAATGCAAAATAAATCAAATACACAACCTAATGTATACATTAAAGCACAGTAATAACTTGTACTGTGACTAAAGATTTCTTACTCCATAACGTAAAGAACATGTAATTTGTTGTAAATTGGTCAGTTTTTACCAGTAAGCTTCAAACATATCCTTTGATACTTAATATACCTCCCAATTTGAATTTTTTTAATAAACAAACTCCTGATTTTACATGACAGTTTTAATGTCCCTGATTATATAAATGTAGATGATACCATAAAACTAACCCATTGTATATGCTATGCCTAGTATACATAATGCTTGAATTCTTAGTTATTCAATAAGGAGAATGTGGTCACATCTATATAAAGGTATGTTCAACAGGCTAAAAGTTATGTTGGGTATTATATAGATGACTGCTGTTAAATGAATAATTAACACATAACTAGTGTAATTATTATTTTTGGTATTTATGTTAAGGTGTAATACATTTAGCATTTTGTTAACAAGCCTTCTGAAAAACTTTTTCTATAAACAGAATACAAACACAGTAACCTATGAGGTTGGGAAAGTAAACATTTTAATGGTACTAAATTAGCCCTGCATTTTTGAAAGAATGACGTTAACAGTCTGTTTCATAGTTACACCACACAAAATAAGTATTATAGTTTAAAAGTTAAGAACTACCTAATTTAGTGGTTCCCAATGCATATCTTTGAAATATTATATTGCCTTTTGAATTGCTTCAAGTGGTTCATGACAACAAACCATTTAAAACACTAAATAAATCGTCAAGACATGATGTAGTGAGTCATACGATCAAAACAACCTGCTACAGGGCACACTGTGTGTTACTAACAGGAGTGACAGTTTAACATTTTTTCATTTTCCATATCTCAGGCTGTGGTAATCCAGACAGCCATACATTTTTGTGGCTGTGCTCAACTGGACTTTTAGTTCACATGCCACTTATCAAGTCAGTATATTAAGAACTACCTGAGATATAATATATCCAAAATTGATCAAGTTTCTTCCTTTATTTTTCTTTGTATCAAAATTCTGAAAACTTTATTTGATAGAAAAACATATACTTTCATAGCTCTATTTAATCTACAGTTAGGAATCTCACTTGGTGTAAATGTAAGTGACTGTTCAAAGTTATTCAACAAAAACTGCTAACATTTGATAAAAATGTTTTCAAACACACACAAAAAGTTGCATCAGCTATCAGTTTAATATTATTATTATTATTATTACTAGAGTATCACCTTAGAGTGGACCATTTTTGTTTTTTTTTGTTATTTGGATTAATGACGTCTGATTTTGAGCAGTAAAAAATTGAGGTGAAGAGATGTGTATATGCATAAGTATTGATTATGTCAAGCAAACTAGATTAACAGTTTCTTGTTTTAAAAAGAACTATACAGGTCAATGGTTATTATTGATTATTCTCTGCCAACATTTCAACATAAATTTACTAAATTTCATGAAATTATCCCAACTCAACAGTATTTATGCAATGTGAAGTTAGCTTAAGCAGTTTGCATAAATAATAATGCTTGATATGGCTGTAACAATTGCATGGGGGTGATGACAAGAAACTGTTGATCTACATTCCATGGCATTACTGTAAAGGAAACTATTAACTTTGTGTTAAAGATAAACAAACCACCACTACATATTTTAAAGAACCTTGTTGGTTATGTAAAGGTTTGTTCCAAATAATAGGGTTGTAACCCTAGAGCTAATATTGGTTACTTTCAAGTGTCACTTTCTTACTTGCTGTGGCTTGTTGGTGTGTACTGACAAAAATGTTGTGATATCTAATCATAAACATCTTAGATGTGGGGGAAAAAAAAGGTGAGGTCAGAAATGGATTGAGTGTGCAACTTAATGGAATGAACTTGACATTGGCAGCCAAACTGGTAGTTACACTTATAACACTGACAGGAACTTTACAGTTAATGTTCATTCATTTGTTAGCTCGGCCATGTATCTTGTTTTACCAAATTTAATACATCAATATCACAAAAAACTTGGCCTAGCTAACCAATTAATGAACATTTAATGTTCCTATCAATGTTCTAAGTATAGTTATCGATTCTATTTTATTACTTTAAGTTGCATTTTTTATTAGATTACCAGTTACATGAATGAATTAATGCTTTGTAACAAACCAGCTGCAGTTGTTATGTATCATGCTTGGGTAGCATTCCTCATGATTCACCCATGATATAATGGCATATTTTATAGCAGATATGATGTTAAGTAGGCCAATTTATCAAAAATATGGCTGATGGAACAAAACAGATTGAGGACCCTTGATTTAATGATGTGTCTTACAGGGTTGACACACTGTTGGTGACAGGGTCCAAGGCCTCCCATCTTCACACAGTCCATACTATGCATGCATCCATGGACCCAAGACGTACTACACTTCTGAAGGTGGATGGTGTTGGCAATGTACTGTTGGAAGATGTAAGTTACTTTAACATTGTATCTTGCAATATATATATTTATTAGTAACATACAAAACAGTATTAAGTACATTTGAATGAATTACATTACTTGTAGATTAATATGAAGTAAATGAAAAAATATAGCAAATATGCACTGAAATATGCATTGTAAAAAACGTAATTTGTAAAATCATGTTTTAACAGTACTCTAAAGTATGAGGATAAATATTTTCTGTTTAATAAATGAGGCTATTTTGTGTATTTTCAGCCTGACATTCTAGCTCACAACCTGCTGCTATTTTGTCAAGGACTGGGACTTTGTAAGTTTAATATTTCATCACCTAAGAAAGTGTTTTTATGCTACCACAATATTAAATTTCCATGAGTTTCATAAAGCAAGCAAAAATAAATTGTGAAGTTGTATGATGCATTCTAGCTCTTACTAATGACTAGAAAAAATGCCTCAGTTTTATTATTACAGTTCAAGACGTGTATTCTGTTGTATTACTGACATTGTGAAACAACACTTTCACAGTTACAACTGGGTGACACAATCAGATAGTTTCATGTGAACAACTGATTAATGAAAATTACCATTTGAAATTGTGATTATATTGATTGTTATGAAATTAATAAACCAATTAAAATTGGAATTTCCAATTATTCTGACTAAACTATCCAAGTAACTGAAATTTTTCCACCAATAAACTTGTTTGCCCTAGCTCTCTTTTGGCAAAGCAATTAAGGCTATTCATTATTGTTACTAATTTTAAACTTCTGAAGGCAGCTATCCAGCAGCACCTGGCACTAATCTCTTATTTTTCTCTTTTTTTGTATATACCACAGTTTGAGGAATGCTTTACTAATTGATTAGTTAAAGGTAATTGATTAATAGGGTCATAGGTTAATTAGTTTGCAGATACCACTAGTCACCCTGCTTTATTCACAGTGATAGTGTAAATGTATACATTTTGATGCTCAGTTCAAATTACCTTGTAAGAACAATATATTTTTTCTTCTATCATAGTGAGTACCCTGCCGATGTCTCGACAGTCATCTATCTCTTCATAATAGGAGTTAACAAGAAGAATGAATGGCACAAATAAGAGCCAACCCTTACTTTAGTATTTTGGAAATAAATTTGGTTTGGTAACTGGAGGTTTACAAAAACTGGAATGCTGATGTAGTTATTGTTAAATGACTGTTTATACTTGTAGATATATTGTATCAGAGCAAGACATTTTATTAGCTCTTGAAGATTTAAATGCTTTTTTCCATAGTTTCAAACCCTGTATTTATTCAAGAATATGATTTTTAATATGTTTGTTCTATAAAAGCATTAGAAGCATTCTCTCCACTTATTATATTGAATAACTAGCTGTTTGGTTGGATTCGGAGACTAATTAAACAAGCCAGTAATCTTGTGCTGTTTTCATTTATGCAAGTTTAACTAATTAAACAAGCCAGTAATCTTGTGCTGTTTTCATTGATGCAGGTTTAACTAATTAAACAAGCCAGTAATCTTGTGCTGTTTTCATTGATGCAGGTTTAACTAATTAAACAAGCCAGTAATCTTGTGCTGTTTTCATTGATGCAGGTTTAACTAATTAAACAAGCCAGTAATCTTGTGCTGTTTTCATTGATGCAGGTTTAACTAATTAAACAAGCCAGTAATCTTGTGCTGTTTTCATTGATGCAGGTTTAACTAATTAAACAAGCCAGTAATCTTGTGCTGTTTTCATTGATGCAGGTTTAACTAATTAAACAAGCCAGTAATCTTGTGCTGTTTTCATTGATGCAGGTTTAACTAATTAAACAAGCCAGTAATCTTGTGCTGTTTTCATTGATGCAGGTTTAACTAATTAAACAAGCCAGTAATCTTGTGCTGTTTCCATTGATGCAGGTTTAACTAATTAAACAAGCCAGTAATCTTGTGCTGTTTCCATTGATGCAGGTTTACAAGAGTAAGTCTAGTAACAGTTGTTCAAGTGTTCATCTGCTGAAGGAAGCTAACATTGTATTTGATAATCCAATCAAGTATGAAGAATCTTTGTAACAAAAATCATTTTTTATCAAATTGCTTTAGAGCAACTGTATAACAAATGAATTTGGTCACTTATAGTTGTTGTCATTTGAAGTTATAATAAAGATTTTCCATATTTTTTTTTCTTTATTTATAAACAAATTTTGACATATGAAACAGCATTTGTAATATGCTGGGTTGTTGTTGTTGTTGTTTTGAATTAAGCACAAAGCTACACAATGGGCTATCTGTGCTCTGCCCACCACGGGTATCAAAACCCGGATTTTAGCGCGTAAGTCCGCAGACATACCGCTGAGCCACTGGGGGGCTGCTGGGTTGTTCCAGTTATTGTATTTACAAAACATATCTTTCGAAAAAACATTTATTACATTTACTGTAAATGGACCAATAATTAATATGAATACAGTAAATGCTACATATCGACGGATATTTTGTGTTCTTTGTTCAGTTGAGAATCCTAATCTTTGAGCTCTGCACTTTTCGTAGCATTGTCTAAGCTCTCTGATTTCTTGAGATCCCATTTTCATTTTATAAATCTTTCTCTTTTGTTCTATTTTTGCTATCCTTAAAATGATAAAAACAACTTGGAAGCATTTGAATAGTAATCATATCATCTTGCTAATTTTGGACCACATTCAACTTGGACATAGAGACCGTATCAGTTTTCTACTAAGAGTGTTAGTAAACCTTCACATAATATATCCATTCCCATTCAGTTAGAACATGTGGATTCATAGGTAAGATACTATATATGGTTAAATTTCATTTGTGATATTATGTTCCACAGGTATCCCTTTAAAACCATATTTAGTGTAAACTCTTAACATTGATGTGCTGAATAATAGGCTCATAGAATAATGAGGCCAGTCAATGTCTGAACACAAAATGTGAAGGAAAGTTACCTTAAATAAAAGTGTTGCTTCTGTGAAATGGAGAAAAACACTTATGTATAATTACTATCTCTTTGTTTGATCAATATAACACAGGAAGGTAAATTTCAAATCTTAATGTAATGATGTGTTTATAAATGCATGCATAAGAATATCTGTGTATATTTTACTTATAGCAAAGTCACATTGGGCTATCTGCTGTGTCCATCAAGAGGTATTGAACCCCTGATTTTAGTGATGTAAATCTGAAGACTTACTGCTGTTCCAGTGGGAATAAATAGTTGTCAGTAAAATTAAGTGTTCAAATGAGCCAGTCATGCACATTACTGATAGTTCATACAGATTTTCCAGATAAAGAGTATTTTTGAATCCTGATTAAAATACTTTTAGTTGTATTCTATTTTCCTTATATTGTATTTCTGTTTCATCTTTATTCAAGTTGATTACTGTGCAGAAGATATTTTACTCCTTTTTTGTTTTCTCCACTGAAAATAATGGATATTCATAATAAGCACACAAAATCAACAATAACTTAGTCATGTATCAGGTGTTTAACAATTAAAGCTCAAAGTTTTCTTTCTTTCTTTTTAATAGTCTAGACGCAAGTCATGAAAATTTTCACTTTTACTTAATTCCATATATTAACTTATGCAACTGCTACATGGAACCTTTAAAACGTCTTTAATGGCTCAGGTGGTCTTAAAAAGTATACAAGAAAAAGGATAGCTGTTCTCTAATTACTATATATATTCTATTTTAAAAGTAAAAAAGCCAAATGTATCAAAACATTTTAAAAGTGAAAGACACAAAAAGCCACTTTTTTGGCACAATAAAAGGTAAAATAGTTATCACATGGAGCCAACTAGTTTTGGCAATACAGTTACCATAATTATGACTAATATCTATATCTATAGTGTTAGCTCTAAAAGTTCAATATTCTTTTTTAAGGTAAGAAGCCCAAGACTGAAACCAATACTTCAAATGTGGCCTAACCAATATCCTATACAATGGCATTATTACCTTTTAATACTATATGTTGTATCAATAACCTGATCTCATGAGGGGTTGATAGTGAAAATGGCAAGGTTTGGTAGAAAATATATGATATTGATCTTCTTTGATGGAGGTGTATTACCTCATCTGATATAAAGGATTTATGAACTAATCAAGAATATGATGGTCTGAGCAAAAGTATCAGTAACATCATAAAGATATTTGCATTTATAGATCATTGCATCAATAGATAATAAAAATAGGTTTTAAGCAGATGTCTGAGGACCACAAAAGCTGGATAAAGTCATATCACTGGGTAGGTGAAAGGTGTATAACTTGACAATCCTTCAACTTTAAGTAATAATGGATATTACAGCTTCATTGGAATTACCAAACTGTACAACTACACTCTCATGTTCCTCACACATAAAAGTTGCACAGTCTCAAAAACAAAACTAAGGATAGGAATGTATTATATGATGATACTACACAGAATATTTTATATTGGTGATGTAACCTTGATAATATAAGTAATTGGGAAATGAAAGAAACGTCCTTAAGACAACTTCATACTACAGTACCTTGTTTTCAACACATGGTGAAAGAAACTTTCATCTAAATCATATAATTCCACATGCTTTGAAGGTATTTACAACTAATCCAAATATAGTTGGTCTTACTGTGAATGAATACAGTAATTAAAGGTTTCAATTAGAAATTCTAGTAACCACAAACACAGACCTCTTGGTAAAACTGAAGCTGGTCATGGATAAAGTTGGGTACATCCTTTATATCAACAATCTTCTCTTGCTAATGGGTGGAACAACAGATAATCTGAGGAAGAAATTTAAAAAGGAAGTTCATTTGTTAGTTAGGATATCTATAACTGCATGGAAGTCTTGCAGAGAATAGATTTCAAAAATGAAATACTGCACTATTTAAAAATGAAGCAAAAGCAGCATCCAGCAAAGGAAGTTAGCAAATACACAAATATTATCACAGTTACATAACCTGTGGAATTCATCAATAGGAAGATACGAAACAAAAGAGCTATGTGTATGTTTGACTTCTAAGTTTATTACAATGGAGATTATTTAAGGGCTGTCTCCTTCTTATGAAATACATTTTGGTGAAGACATGAGTGGAAAAAGACAAAAACTGACAAACCATCTAGTCCTTGAAGTTCAATACAAGAAAGTTTTTCTTGAAGTTCCTTCTGCCTTTTCTCTCTCAATGTGTTGTTGATGTTGCAATAGGTCTCTTTTTACCTGTTTTTAATGCAGCCAACTTGTAGAGAAGTACTTATTTAATTTTAAAACAGGAATGCAAATGTTCAAGCTGACCTAATAATTTGTCAAATAAACACAGAGCCAATTGATTTAAATTTTCAAAAATCAGTCATCAGTTGAAAAAGTATTTATATTTACTGTTACAAAATTATAACAATTTATCATTTATGAATGAAAGATTAGTACAAAGATTTTCACATAGAATTACTTATCTCATTTTGAAGATTTTTATATGTAATATTTCCAAACACACATATTTTGAACATACCATCTTACACAGTAGCTCTGGGCTCGAGTAAAGTGAAAGATTCCATTAAATTCTTACAAGAGGAGAATTTGAAATGGTATTTCCAAATGTGTTTCTTTAACTTTAGGTTCTACAACTTGTACAAATTCCACGTTATTAATGATAAGCCCAACTTCACAAACAAATAGTGTATCAATGGAAATTCGACCCAATTGTTAATTTTCTCGTATATATGGCATTTCTTGAATATCTGGTGCTTCACTAAAAATACGAACTTAAAATGCAGTACTGAACTAAGTATCTGGATAGCTTAATAATCAGTCCAGTATTGCCTCGCATAACATATATTTTATATTGTTCATATTATTTCCCCAACTTTAAACAGAACTTCAGATGTTGAGCTAAACATTTATTGTAAAATATCAAAATACATTTCAATTTTTAAAAATATATGGCCCACAAGACTGCCCGCTTCCTAGATTGTGAACAATCCCATTAGAGAAAGAAGACAATGGTAATAAATTCCATAGCTGATAATACAATAAATATTTATCAAGATTTCCCATAGTCCCTTTGAAAATCTTATATTTATGATATGTTTGCATCACAGGTGTAATTTTCTTTTTAGATATTCAGTTCCCTTATTATGAAAAGTTACCCCTACCTACATATGAATTAACCTCTTCAAAGAATGTCAAAGATTAGTACAATATAATGAATCCTAGTTAAACCATGTTGTTTTACAGCAAAATATTGGACTTTGTTAGATGACTTTGTAAAGTATCTTTTATCAGACTTCAAAAACTATTTCCACTGCAGGTATAAGACTGAATGGACAATAATTAGAAGTTGTATCTACTCCCTTGAAAAGAAGAGCAATATTAGACAATTTCCAACATTCTTACAATTGACTATTATATTGGGCTTTACATAAAATAGTAGTAAGTAGTTTACATATCCAGCTCTTAAAGTCTGTCAAATCAATGGGATAGATGTTGCTCAGAAGCTTTATCATTCTTTAAACTTACAACTTTTTTTAACAAGCTCAAAATAAAATTATCTTTTCAGAATATTTTTCATCTAGCAACTGTTCAAATTGAAAATTATTGTTTAAATCTTCACTGATAAAAATTAGAAAAAAAAGAATTTAATAACCTAGCCATCCTATAATCATCAGGTGTTAGTCATCCTGAATCATCTATCAAAGGTCCTACATCTACTCTACCATTTTGCTTGTCCTTAATGTATTAAGAAATCCTTACCATCAATGTTTACACTTTCAGTCAACCATTTTCATTTACTTCTTCTGTTTCATAATTCACACTTAACAAACTCTTTTGATCTTCTGAAAATCTCTAAATCTCCCATCATTGCAGACAATTTAAATTTCTTAAATTTATAATTCTATTTTTGTATCCTTTATGATCCAACCTGGTTTATTACTTGCAGCTACCCTTTTTTGTCAAAATGAACATTTCTACCATGAAAATTTAAAAATTATTTTTAACATTTTTCCTCATTAAAGTAGAATATCCCAATCAGTGGTCCATTTCACAACAGATAATTTTCATTTCATCTCTAAAACATCCATTTTATTTTTTTATACTTCTAGTATTATAATAACAACAGTTTGGTCTATGATTAAAACTGTCTTTGTAATTTGTTTTCACACTAAACCCATACTTATATGTCATTTATTTTTCCATATTCCAGGTATCTTTACTTCCTAATTCTAGTTTACAGTTGATCTTAACAGAGCTCTCAAGTAATTTATTTTACAGTGAGTTATATTCTTTGTTAACAGTGGTGCCAGGCACTTTAGGTGGAAAACCTTCATCTGGTATGAGAGTCT
The DNA here is from genome assembly GCA_011833715.1 of Carcinoscorpius rotundicauda. Taxonomy (NCBI): domain Eukaryota; kingdom Metazoa; phylum Arthropoda; class Merostomata; order Xiphosura; family Limulidae; genus Carcinoscorpius; species Carcinoscorpius rotundicauda. The sequence continues at coordinate 125,816,888 of CM022391.1, read as the reverse complement.
GGGGCTTTTCTCAAAATAATTTTGAAATATTTAGAAGCAAATTAATGCATTCTGAGCAATTTCAAAACTTTATAAACAATATTTTTAAAATGTATTTCAGAATTTCTTGACAACCCTACCACAAAATATTAACATATAAAAACTGGCTATGACCAGTTGAGAGTTAATAATTGACCAATGATCACATCCTTAGATGGACAGAAAAAAGTGAATTCAGTCATATAGTGACGAATACAAGAAACCAACTTGAGTTTCTAATTAATGTAGAATATATATGAATACTTCAAATTAAATGTGTAAAATTTATATATTAGAGCATGAAAGTGTGGAAATGTGCTAGTCTCATACTCAACGTGTGACACTATAAATCCAGATCCTACCTTATTTAAATGTAATATTGTCCATTCCAGAAGCTCCTCTTCATCCAGTGAACTAATGATAACACGTTTTTTTCCTCCTTTGACGACCAATTCTAAAACTTGTAAACACATATAAAAGTGTTGAACTACCTGTCTGGCTGACTTAATAATAAATGAACAATATCATTTGACTTCACCTAATACATCATATTATTCCCAAACTTTAAAAAATATTCCAAATGTTTGCTTCATGGCATCAAAAAATCTTTTATCTAACATTAAGGTAACCTCAGAAATTAAACCACAGAAATAAAAAGCAAAGCATACAACACTATATTTATTGGGTTAGTGAATTATTTTTCCAATGAAACTGTTGAATGTGCTATCAATTGTTTAGTAGGGTTCATAGCAGTGAGACTGTTTTGAAATTTCGCACAAAGCTACTTGAGGGCTATCTGTGCTAGCCGTCCCTAATTTAGCAGTGTAACACTAGAGGGAAGGCAGCTAGTCCTCACCACCCACCGCCAACTCTTGGGCTACTCTTTTACCAACAAATAATGGGATTGACCGTCACATTATATGCCCCCACGGCTGGGAGGGAGAGCATGTTTAGCGCAACGTGGGCGCAAACCCGCGACCCTCGAATTATGAGTCACATGCCTTATGCGCTTGGCCATGCCAGGCCGGCAGTGACACATACATTCTTTATTAAAATATTATCACATTATACTGTCACACATAATAACTAAACATGTATAAACCTTAATGTTTAAATGAATCAGTTTTCAAAATTTAAGAACAACCCTGAAAAGTTTTTAAATATTTATGACTTACAAATTAAAATCATCTTTTTCTTTTCTTTGGAATACTGATCGTTCAAATAAAATGGATGTTCAAGTATGCCTCACAGGAAAGAATCTAAACATTTAAATATGTAATTCAAAAGAAATATAAAATGTACTTCGGAAACAACAATTATACAATTGGAAATTATATTTTTCCTAAATTAAAAGGTATTTCTGATAGGTAGTTCCCTCTGCTAACAAGATTAGCCTTTCTCATTTTGTGCCATTCAAAATATCACTCACTGAGTACCAAAATGCTCATGATGGGAAGAACTCTTTACTTCGAATCCCAGACTTTAATGGGTACCTATCAAAAGACTCCATAAAAGTATAGAGTGACTTAATTCCAGGGACCTGAGAACATGTCATCCAGAATCTGAGGGAAGTTCATTGCATACACTCAACTCTTGTGACTATGAAACAAGCCCAAAATGACCCAGGTTACCACCAACCATGTAAGAACTGGAGAAAGATCATGGGAGGAAGAAGACTGTTAGTGTATAAGTAGGTGAGAACTGAGAACCTTGAGAGGAAACCATGCTAGCAGTATAACAACAGAGAGTAAGAACAGGACAGAGTACTCTATCTGAATCAAGATGAGGGCAAAGGAGAGAAATAGAAAATAGATAGAAAGGAAAAAGGAAGACTGAACTTCCTTGAGCCACAATGATTCAGTTAAAGGATAGGTCACGAGAAATTGTACAAAAGTCCAGGTAACATCCAGGGCAAGTATATCCAATCTATGCTGTCTGTAGACCAGGAAGAAAATGAAATACATTTTCAAGGACAGATGAAACAGAAAATACATCAACAATGGTTCAAACAGAAGTAAAGTGAGGATATGAAGGACCATGTTAATATTTTAGTTAAAAAGTGTTGAATGCCTTTGGGGCTGCCAAATCAGGAAGGAATGGATCAACATAGATAGGACAGGGGAAGTGGAAAAAACAAATACTGTTGATTCAAGGGCCATTAACAAATTTAGAGAACAGGTGGGACTTGTGCAATATGCATTCAACTATACATGTCACATGCATAAAAAAAAAGACTATACTGAAACAAATGTACAACAGTAAATCTGTTACACTCTGGACTTGGAGGTGGAATTAGGACACCTGCTGATCTACGGGCCTTGTCCAATCACTAGAAGAGATCATCTATCATAGAGAAGGGAAGAAGATTAGGAGAATCCACATTATATTATAACACTATGAAACACGTGTAGGAAACTTCCAACTATCAGTTATGACTAGTCACATTTTGCCCAACTTAAAACATAATTCATGTTAATGTGATAAGTGAAGCTACTTTATCTAGCAAAGCTGAATGATTACTCATTTGTTAAACAATGAATTATGAAACAATGTTTAAAATTAATAGTTTGTACATTGCCGTTGCTTTAACATTTTAAATTTTTACCACCTTTCAGCTTTTGTGCAGTGTAATAGTTAAAATTACAATAAAAGTATTTACTTTAATGAAGTGCCCCCTTTGGCACAGCAATATGTCTGCAAACTTATAATGTTAGAGACTAGGTTTCAATACCATTGTGGGCTTAAGACAAATAGCCTATTGTGTAGCTTTGTGATTAATTATATTTGCAGTTTTTCAGTTATGAATATTGTGTTAAATAAAGGTAACAAAGACTGTTGAAAACATTTAAATGTTAAAGCAAATTCAACACAGAGATTTAAAACTATGATGGAAGGTTACAATATTAATTCATATTCTGTATTATAATAATATCAATTACAAATGTGTTACCATTTTCTTAATAATAATATGATATTATCTAACAAAAACAAAAACCATGTTTATTACTGATTTTCATGTAATTTCCTGTGAAGCACTATCTACTAAATAATTTTATAACGCAAATGCAACCACTGGGTTCTCTTAAGACTAAATTAAATTAATTATCATATTTCATTCTAGTTGAATTATGTATTTTTTTAATACTAAAATAAAATATATCATAAATTGTTGTAAAGAATAGGAACTATTACTGAGAATATGTTTATTAACTGTATAGAAATAAACTGATAAATGATATAACTGAAAGTATATACACATTTATTAAAAAATAAAAAATAAATTAAGGTAATGATTTGTTGCAAAAATCTGAATAACACAAATAACTATTTCTTACACATAAACCCAATTTACTAAGTACATCACAGGTTTTCTGAATATTACCAATATTATATTATATATTATACTGTTATTACACAATAACAATAGCTTTAATTGCACATTAGCTACTACAATTATAAGAAAAAGGTTTGTTTTGGATTGTTTGTTTGTTTTTTGGAATTTCGCACAAAGCTACTCGAGGGCTATCTGTGCTAGCCGTCCCTAATTTAGCAGTGTAAGACTAGAGGGAAGGCAGCTAGTCATCACCACCCACCGCCAACTCTTGGGCTACTCTTTTACAAACGAATAGTGGGATTGACCGTCACATTATACACCCCCACGGCTGGGAGGGCGAGCATGTTTAGCGCGACTCGGGCGCGAACCCGCGACCCTCGGATTACGAGTGCACGCCTTAACGCGCTCGGCCATGCCAGGCCATAAGAAAAAGGAGAAAATGACAAAATCTATTATAAAGTTGGCCCGGCGTGGCAAAGCGTGTTAAAGTGTGCGACTCGTAATCTGAGGGTCGCGCCAAACATGCTTGACCTATTAGCAGAGGGGGCGTTATAATGTTACAGTTTATTGTGTAGATCTACAGGTGGTGGACAATACATAGGTTTCATTATTTCACCAAATCTGAGCATTTCAGTAGTAGCTTTTTGAGTAAAGCCTAAATTTATATTGAAACTTGGAATAAAAAGGTGAATCAAATATAAAACATGCATATGATGAAACCAATGACACAGTATCCCTTATTTCAACATATTTGAAATGTCTCCAAATAAATGATATTGATAACTACAATGCATTTAGTAATTGTTAAATTTGACAAAGGTAATGGTAGAGTAATTATAAATAACAATAATTATTATATTTCAAATTTTGACTACTTTGGAATCTATCATACAGCTCTGAGAAAGAAAGAGAGAGAAGTTTAAAAATTATATTTTTCAAGTTAATAGAATAATAATTAATATTTGAAAATGTTTATAACGAAATCAGACCAGTTGGTTACCATTACAGAATATCTTATGGATTACCTGAAAATTAGAAAGAATAGAAACTGTTTTATGAGATATAAAAGAAAAATATTTGCTTACAAATTATAATTTTTTTATCAATAACTGTAAAAAACAACTTTGTTGTAAAGAAAAGTTTTTATAGATGGCTTAAACATTGAATAAGTATACATAAAAATACCTCTAAGTGAAATAAAAAAAGTTTTAATTTAATTTTCCAAAATTAGATGTAACTAAAGGTGCAACAAAACCAGTTTATTATATTACTAGAAGCTGTTACTAAAGTGTCTAATGTTGTTTCTAATTGTGATTATTATGAACAAATAGATGGAACTTCTATATGATCAAGGATTTCACCATTCTTGGCTAGTGTGTTTTTAAATCATCATAAGAAAATTTCATTCGACAATTGCTCTGAACAATTTAAAACTGTCATGTTACAAACAATATGCAGATGTCATCTTTGTGGGTTCTTCAAAAATAAAACGTATATATAGTAACTTTGAGAGCAGTTAAATATTGAATATCATAATATTTAACTTATAGTTAAATAGCAAAATTAATCTGCTTCACCATTTTTAGTTACTAAAATAGTTAATTTAGGGAACTTATTTGAAAATAATAGTTGTCATAAATCAACAATCAGTGGTTGTATGAAATATTTGTGAAATATATACATATTTAAAGGTTTTTTGAGAAGTACATTATTATTTTATAACATATATAATATATTGTATGGAGAAAGCAAAAGATAAAAAATAGTTATGGAAAAGGTGGATACTAACTAGAGAATCACACTACCAAAAATAGATGATATAGGCTAAAAGTCCATCAAATGAGTTACCAGGCTTGGCATGGCCAGGTGTGTTAAGGCGTGCGATTCGTAATCTGAAGGTCGTGGGTTTGCATCCCCATCGCATCAAACATGCTTGCCCTGTCAGCTGTGGGGGCGTTATAATGTGACTGTCATTTCCACTGTTTGTTGGTAAAAGAGTAGCCCAAGAGTTGGTGGTGGGTGGTGATGAGTAGCTGCCTCCCCTCTAGTTTTACACTGCAAAATTAGGGGTGGCTAGTGCAGATAACCCTTGGGTAGCTTCGTGTAAAATTCAGAAAACAAACAAATGAGTTAGCTTGAGATACGTTTGAAGTCTTGGCCTGAAAGGTGCAAAAAACCATAAACGTGATGTGTTGAGATAAAACCACAACTTTGTAAGTAAAGCACATGAGAAAGTGAATGCATGTGCCAAAAAAAAACAGTTAATGGACCAGTGATGAAAATCAGTGAGTGAATTAATATTACTGAAAATATCAGAACTACATGGTTTGCCTCTATACACCTAATTTAACTGTCTTAGATTATTTGCCAAAGATATTACCTAAGGGGCAGAAATAAGTTCTATAAGGACAAATAACAAAATGAAATTTGGTTACAGTGTGATATTGTTGATATTAGATATTACTTGTAGCAACTGAGTTAAAAGAACTAAGTTTAAAAACAGATCTATTGAATATCTTATGTGTATAATTGTGTGTTTCTGAAGCAAAAAGCAGTTGCTATGGGAAATTTTCTGACTCTAGAAGATGGAATATGGCAGAAAACCAGAATCAAGAAGTTTACAACACTAACTCCTTATAAGTATGTTATTTCTGACTTAGTCTAACAGAGCATCACTTGAGATTGAATGACATATAATGTATGAAGAGAAAATGTAAAACAAACACTAAATGTACTAAAAAATAAAATATTTCATCGTGCTTATAGTGGAACAACTGAAAGGCATCATAGATGAATTGCTGATGTTATACAGATTATGACTGAAAGAATATTTTGTATTAACTTAGATGATAACTAAGATGAGAACTATGTTCTCTATGTTTAAAAGCAATCCAATCCCAATTTATTCAGTCTAGAGGCTAGCAGGAACGGGTAAAATCCTTTTAAGTTTTACTTATGATAATGCATGAGTAGTGGTCCAATAATGTATTTGTTTTTGTGTTGTAGCCATGCACCATCTGGAAAGTACACAAGATAGCCTTATGGAACATCCCATCTCAACAAAACTCACTGCTTCCAGAAGATTATTATTTAGTCCACTGGTAGTGTACATTTGTAAATAAGCATAGTTGGGTAGGTTACACCCACTACAGAGTGAGATTTCAATAATAATGACAAGAAGGCCCCTTAAAAAGAAATGGAGTTATTCATATCTTTAACAAATGAGCAGAGGAGAATAACCACAGAGGTAGCCAAATACTTTCCAAGAAGGCAACAACCCAATCATGTAAATAATGAAACATAAATGCATTAGACATGATCCACATACCAACCTGTAAACTCCACTCCAGCAGACGATGCAACCAAGGTGCTAGAGATATCAAAATATGACAAAATTAACGAGACAAGACTTAAAGAAACTTCTTTCTTCCAACCAAACCCAGAATATGCAATACACATCAATGGACAAACTCAACTTGTCAAGATGACAGGGCATAAATTATGTGACACCTTAGGATCAGGATCCAAATGGATAAAAACAGTTATTTGAACCCCCAAACCCTTCACTGTCTGCAATAGAACATCAAAGAGCCAGGACAAGACATAAAAGACAATCTAGATCCGAGTTTTTATAAAATGAAAAGGGTAAAGAAGATAAGAGAGAAAGCCTAATCCCATTCTCTAGCCAGTGAAGTTTTGAGAAAGAAAGAACCTATTGTGATACAAAAGAACATTAGTAAAATGATAAAGACTCTTATGAGTATGAATAACAAATGAACACTTATCTCATTCTGGCTGAGAGCATCTGTGCCCAAAGCCAGAGGGTGAGAGACAGAAACAGGAGAAAAATGGGAGATGACCAAGAAACAACTTGAAAACTTTGCCGAAAAATGTACTACCAAAATATAAGACTGTAAGCTGTTAAGTATATATCATTTTTTCTAAATATTCAATTATGTGTATGTGTAATGAACCAATTTAAAATATTTTATATAACTTGGTCCTAGGAGATTTATAAAATACCTCCTGAGAAAATTATGACAATGAAATATTGACAATATGTATTATAATAGCATTCATACAATTATATCAAATGTGACACAGATTTGAAAATCACAAACCTTATATTCAAAAAAAAATTTCACAGACTTTCTTTCAGTTGAGATATAAAGAGTTTAAATAATTTTAATTCTCTTTGATAATAGATAAAATATATATAAATGTTTTTTTTCTAATATAATTCTTTTACCTGATGTTCAGTTTTCTCACCCAGGAAAACCTTTCTAGCATTAGATCCACTTACGTTATTTAGGTTGAGGTTTTACAAATAAAAACAGCAAATGTAATAAATCAAAACATGATTAAATTTGAATACTGTTAAACATTTAAATGCATTCACTTTTACTGTTTATACTGATAGTACTTATAATTCCACAAATTCATGGATCTTATTTTATATCTAACCTCTTCCAGAAATTCTAACCGTATAAATGTGGTTTCTTAATATTTTTACATATTTGGTTATTCAAAAATTATGAAATAAATATGTGTGATTCTCACATTTCTTGCATTTTATAGGATAACTTATTACTATGACAGCTCTTACATTGTTTAGACATACATTTATTCTTCTATTGCTTTTTGTTAGTTTGACTTCAATTTTTATAGGAAAATGTTGAAACTATTACGAAAAAGACATTCATAAACCTGGAACTTAATTAATAACTACCAGCGTGGTTTTACAAAAAATTTTATTTTTTGTTTAATTAACTACTTGAATTTTTTTTTTCTCCATATTGCAACACCCTAGTGGATGTTGTATACATAATGACTTTCGGAAAGTCTATAGTAAGGTTCTTGGAATATCTTGAAACTGGTTGAAAAATAAATTTAACCAACTAACGATAAAGTTATTGAAGCTTGTACAAGACTGGAATACTGTGTTTGTTTATTTCTTTTAGAATTTCGCACAAAGCTACTCGAGGGCTATCTGTGCAAGCCGTCCCAAATTTAGCAGTGTAAGACTAGAGGGAAGGCAGCTAGTCATCACCACCCACCGTCAACTCTTGGGCTACTCTTTTATCAACGAATAGCGGGATTGACAGTCACATTATGACGCCCCCACGGCTGGGAGGGGGAGCATGTTTGGCGCGACGCGGGCGCGAACCCGCGACCCTCAGATTACGAGTCACACGCCTTACGCGCTTGACCATGTCAAGAATACTGTGAGAAGATAATATAATCCCTTTACTACATGAAGCATCATAGCATGTTGTAAAGAATATACAACATGATATACAGAAATGATATACCTGGTTTAAACCATTCAGATTGCAAAAAAGAATATCAAAGTTTTACACTTGTTCTCTCTGAAACATTGGAAAATCAAAAATAGCTTGGAGAATTATGGTTTTTGAAGTTATTAGATCTTGATTGAATTGCTTGTTTGAGTAGAGTAATAACAAAGTTGGAAATTAAACTTGAATATCAGGAGTAATAGGCTTGACCATCTATAGATATACCAAGGTCAAAATAAGGGCTGTTTAACAAAACTGATTTTTGGTTAGTTGGAATTTTTTAAAAAAGCTTACCTGATAATGTGTCATATGCACTTAGTATGAAACTTTTAAACTTTTATTGCTTGTGAAAGATTTAATTTAAATTGATTTTGATATTTTGGTAACTTATTTTGATAGTTAATCGGTGATACTAGTAGGTAAACATCACAATGTTCTTTCTTATGTTCTTGTAATTAAAAATGTAGTAATAGATTTTTCAGAATTTAAAATTGCAGAACATACTCATAAATAAACAATCAATAATTTCTAGTGTAACTATCTCCTCCTATATCAAACATGTCTTGAAATGTTACTATTAGAGGAGAAAAACATTTTTCAAGTTATTATTTAATACTACAGTCTGTACTTTATCAGTTTGAAAAATATATATTTATTTTTTATTAAAAGTAAATTACGATTAATAACCTATAAGCAAATGATATTTTTATTGGTATATTCTACAATTTGCAAAAATACAAAGTATGGTTGATATGTTCTTATACATTTTTTTTTTACTTTCAGTCATAAATTATCAGAATGGTATTATTTCTCAAAATGTACATACAATTTGGTAACATTTTTAAATCGTATTTTAGCAAATTATATGTATACATACTGAGTTTTAAGCTTCAAAAACCAATGGTTTTAGATGCTGATTATTTTTGTCCAAAACGTTAACTGTTGCTGACTTCATGCATCTTTCTTTTGGGTTTTCATTTATAACCTGAACCAAAACATCATCCTTCAGTTGTGGAAGCCACCTAAATTATAAAGGTGTAGATCACTCGTGAGGTAAAGAAGAATAGACGTAACTTGTTTTAAACAATTGAATTAATAATGATTAAAAAGTTATTTAAGGTTTCCATTCTGACAAAAAACTGTTAAACTACTTGAGAAAGCAAACTGCTTTTTATGTTTTATAAAACAAAAAAATTGTGACTGCCTTCAAGACTTTCTTCTAGCCTAGGTAACATTAAATTTCTTCTTCTAATTCAGTAGTTACCTGTACATTCTAGAGTAAATATAATTTTACGTAAACTAAGAGTATATTGCAAGATACATTTCTTTTTAATTCACCACTCTAGAGTATTAACAAAACACTAACAACAATATCCTTAGCTTGTTTTTGACAATGCAACAATGCCTAATTTTACTTTCAACTAAGCTCGTAAGAATATTCTTCATCAGGGATGTTTTCATAAAGATTTACATATAAGTTCTAAATTATGAGTTTATAAGATAAATTTGATTTTAACAGTAAAATCTGTTCTTTATTTAAAAATGTAATATTAAACTTCATTTAACAAACAAAAATCTAGAAATATAAAAATAAATTACATTTAGTTTAATTTCTTAAGTATTTCAAAACTGACAAAACTTAAGTGACACCAATATATAACATTAAAACTGCAAGACTTTACATATGCTAATAAACTTTGTACTTTTACGGGCATATTCAACATGTTCCAATTAGAAAAAGAAATATATAACTTTTGTTTGAACATTTATTTACTTGTAGGTTAATATATTCTTGTATCATAGAAATCAAGTGTAAAACATAATACATGTAGTTGATTTTTTAGGTTTATGAAATGCTACACATTCATCACTTCAGTCATGTGTGTATGAGTTGTCAAAAATCATAACCATCTTCACTACTGTACAAAATACAGGAATTTTAACTTGATTAAAAGGAAGGTAACTAAAATTTTAGTAATACAAAAGTGCTAAGTAATTTTCCATAAGAAAAAAGTTATATGAATTATTTGTTCATTTAGAACTTATTATACATAAAAAGGCACGAAAGACAGAAAACACATATGAACTGTTGATTTATTAAACAGTGTTAGAGCTGCAGTAAATTTTTTGATGAATGTGTAATGTTCTGTTAAAGTACAATATTTGTAAAGAATATCAATTTTATTTAGAACACTTAGTTGATATAAGAACAAATTCCGGTTTTAACTTCAGAAAGTTACCTGATAAACTAATTTACAAAACAATTGACAAAGGCTAGATCACAGATTCTGTACCATTTCAGAACCAGGCTTTTTTTTATTGACATTTTCATCTAACAAAAGTGTTAGATACTGAAAAATATGAAATCGAATCACACTAGATTATCTACTTTAATTACTATCTATTATTTAATATGATATTAAGCATGTCACAGTAATTACCTTTAACTTCTCTTTCACAGTTATTCCTTTTTCATATACAACTATATCATGAGATAACTGCTTCAAGTGATGTTTTAAAAATAAAAAACACAAGCAGTCAAAAATAACTTGATATTAACCTGAGCAAGAGATTATTACTTATGTACATGATTGTAAGAAATATTTAAAGTCATGGTACATTATGTATATTCTTTAAGTCTTTACTATATGTAATTTTAATGATGAAAGTTTATAGAGTGGACGACAACTGCCTGTTGTGGAGACAAGTGTAGAGGATGACATTTTTAAAGCCTTTAGCCTTTCGTCCTCTACACTTGTGCCTCCACAACAGGCAGTTGTTGTCCATTCAACAAAGTTTCATCATGAATACTTTGCCTAAACAATCTGTCAAAGTGATTTTAATGGTTTAACATAGGTTGAATTGGAGTTATTAGTAATCAATAATATTAAACTACAATCTTCAGTGCACACTATGAACGACTGGAAAATATGCTTATAGTTTTATACCATTTTAATGGATCTTGAATTTTTCTGCAATATGATTTCTTCAGTTGTTAAATACCAATGTTTTGAAGCTGAAAGGGAATGAGATAACAGATAACTAAAAATTAAATAACAAAATATGTGATTACAAAAGGTGCCTCGCACACTAAAGTATACATACTTAATTCTTATACTTATTACTGCAGAAACATTTTAAATGGCAAACCACAAATTATGATAGTAACAAACATTAATATGATATATATTAGAAAATACAGTATGAGAAAGTATGATATTTATGGATGTAAAACAATCTTCATGTTTAGGATTACAATGAATTTCAAACAGGTGCTTACCTATGAAATTACGAAAATCTTTCCTTATAGTGTTTGTTTGCATGTGTTTCCTTTTAGCAAAGCCACAGTAGACTATCTGGTGAGTCCACCAAGGGGACTCGAATCTCTGAGTGTAACGTAAATTTGAAGACTTACTACTGTACCAGCGGGGGAATTTTCCTTATAGAGTTAATAACCATGTACCTAGACGTCTAAATATCCTTTATGCTTTGCAGTGTATTTGTTAATGTATCTAACTTTTTCCATTCCTTCATAGTTTTATCTCCATATAGGTATATCTAGTGGCTTGGATGTGCAGGAGTAAACATTCTGCTATTCTACACTCATATGAACTGGACTGTGGAATATACATAGGGCAAACTGTGTGTGTGTGTGTGTGCATGCGTGTATCACCATCATCTGACAAAATAAGCTACAGCTGATTACTCACTAAGATATAGTAAAATAGGCCTGCTCATCTTTCACAGAAACAGTCAAGTCACTTGTGTACATGTATCTCTGAAGCAATCTTGTAAAAAAACCCTATCAGAACTCAATGGTTTTCACCTTGCACTCAGTGCAAATTTCAGGTAAGTATTCTTTTGTTCAGTTGTTGAACTTCTTTGAAAAGAATGTTGCACACACAGTGATGTGTTGAATTATGCAAGATACATAGAAATCAAATTAGATCAATAAGGGAATTAAAAATAAAATATAACAGGAAGGGACTTTTAAAATTGGTTGTTTTGACTCACTCAAAAAGGAATATTTCAGACAGGTGAGCTGGTAAACTTAACTAGTTAAAGTAGATGGGGTCCCTAAAGATAAACTATGGAAAGAAAAACGATAGTGGTAGTTTCCATGAAAAAGGGAAGCTTGAACAGAATAGCAATGAATAGTCATAACTGTAAATAAAAGATAACTTGGAATGGAAAGGTTATATTATGACGAAATAAAAGGGAAAAGAGATCTTTTATAACATGTATTCAGTAGAGTTAATTCACTGTGCACCAGCATCTTGTCATCCAAAAGAAAGATAACTTCCAAGATATCACACAAACATACATAGACAATATAATTTATGTGTACCTTTCTTGTTTTAAAAACACACTTTGATGAATAGAAAATATAATCCAATAATTAATTTTCAACTAAATTTTAAGTGCTAGACTAAACTGGATTCATTTTACTAAAATCAAGTGATCTATTATACATATAATGTATGTATAATACCTACATGCACAGTTTTAAAGGCTTGGGAGTGGCTACCCAACTAAATTTTCTAGGGTTTCAAGTAGTCAACTGTAGCTAGTAGAACAGGCATTTCTCTTTTAGTAACAAGGCATCTGAGCTTTATAGATACATTACGAACTCCTGAATAATTCGTTAAATATCATAAATGCATTTTCATATATAAAAGTTCATTTCTTACCTTTGAAAACTCCTTCATTTATAACTGTAACATTTTTCCTTAGAGTTGCATAAAATTCCTTTGTCACAGAGCTGCATATTTTCTCATAACATAGAAATTCTATAAATAATTGTTTAAGGACACTCAGAACTTCTCCATAAAGTGTCTGTACATATAAAAATACTTTTTAGTTGTTTGAAATTGAAGGATATAATTATGAATAAATTACCAAGAAATATACAACTATATAAATATAAATTTGCATTCTAAGAATTTAAACATAAGGAACAAAATATTTCTAATAACAGCATACTATACTGTAATTATTGTTAATTAGCTATCCTCATCCAGTATTGTTCAAACAAAACCAAAACAGAAAGCAGTTTTTAACTATATTTAAACAGAAAGAACCAAAATATCAACTTGTCATATTTCTGTGAGATAAATGACTTCAGAAAGTAAAAACTAAAGAAAATAAACAAAATCATAGTTTTATTGAATAGTTCATCTCCATTCCCACAAAAGTCATTGCAATGCTTTTCAATAAATAACATTTTTGGTTTCTTGTGGAGTCTCACTGTTAATTTTATTACATGCATTTTGACACTTATACCTGTTTTTCTTTTTCTCAACATTTTTACTATGAGATACAGTGACACCTAAAATACCCATCTACCTTTATTTAATGTCTATTCTGTTGAAAAAATCAGTGTTATTTATCTTTATATATAATAGCATTTCATGAATTTTTAATCTGACTTCCCAATGGCAGCACACATCTCTATAAAATACACATAAATTTTTTTAATGTTACTTCTGCTTAAATGAGACTAAATATCTGATCCATCATCTGTGGAAAAACATTATATCTCAAGGTTTTAAATGACACTACAAATTTGGCATCATATATACTAAAACTGAATGTGCTTATTACATATTTTTATAGGTCTACTACTGATAGGGCTGAAAGATGCAAACAAATAAATAAAAACTTAGTTTGAAGTAAGTTTTGCATCATTTGTATCTCTTTCAATTTTTTTGAAATATAGACAAATTTGTTTTTTCACTGGATAGGTTATAACTGTTTTTATTAAAAAATACTTTTTATCACTTCACAAAATCAAACATTTTGTATGTTCAAACACAATTACGGAAACAATTATTAAATGATAAAAATGCAAAAATACCATTTTTACTATAGCCTTTTTAATTGATATGTAACTCAAGTTTTAACATTTTTTTAAATTAAAAATGTATTTCAATAATATTTCCCTCCTCTCACACTACAGCTATTACTTAATTGCTAGAGGAGGTACTTTAGAAGCATAAACTAGGATATAGCACCCAATCTGGTGTTATTAAACAGAACCTGAGTATGGGTTGGAACAAATTAGTTAGTACCTTGGGTAACATACAAATTGGAGAGAAAGCCTAGAATTGTAATCCCATCTCATCCTGATAGAATGCATCCACTGCCAAAGCCTGAATGAGAGGTACTGGTAACCAAATTGCCAATAGTTAAGTGTTCCAATGAGTGTCCAACCCATCAATCAAAGATGCAATATGAGAGCCAATCCAACAGAAACTTGTGATGCAGCATCTATTCTTTTGGGATAATAGTTTGTGTTGAGACAACTGATCTGCTACTGCATTCATCACCCATAGAACATGGCAAGCTAATAATATTAGATGATATTATAGGAATGGTATCAAAAAAGGAGGTAAAAGGTTCCAAACCAAGAAGCCCTGTATCAAGTAACTTCTCAATGAGAAACACAAGAAACCACCTCAGAATTGTCTGACCAAGAAATGTCATGAAAAAAAAATTTAGTGATGACAAACTGAATTGGAGCAAGATAAGATGTCTCAGTATAGATAATGAAGCCTGCCTTGGTTGTTTCTGAAAGTAGAATCATGGTATGGTGTTCTGACAATTGACAAGATGGTGCCATTAGTGACCAGTTGGCTATGGAATGATGTGTGTACAGTGCTTTGAAAAGGAGACAATGAGGAAAACTTGTATGATTTGATAGTACCCATGTAAAGCGAAGGCTAGTCCAAAGGTTAAAACCCCTGAATAGCAGACCTGACCTTTGTACACAAAAATAAAAAGGTTGGATGGGTAATAATGATAAAGATGTGAAATGAATGACTACTCCTGACTAAAGGACTTGTTATGCTCATGGATACATGATTTAAGTTACAACACATCCAGGAAGTCTCAAAGTTAAATCTCTACAGGCCCCAAAGGCATACAGTAATCACTGATGCTGCTGGCAGAAATATGATCAGGAAGAAGAACCCTTGAATATGGACAATCAAACCAACGTGCATTCTAACAATGGTTCTAGCTCATCATCAATGAATTTAGTAATCCTAAGTCGTCCAATAAAATTTAGTGTAAGGAAAACAAAATGTAAGATTTTAGAGATGCAAGTCCATAGATTTACCCTTTCTCACTATGAGACATTGCTTTATTCAGGTTAACTACAAATTTCACCTTAGAGCTTCTAATTTCAAGGAGCAGATGTATTATTTGAGAGTCAGAATATGTTTACATGTGGTAGTGGCAGGCTAAATTATAACATTTCAACACCTGTAATGGACAACTGAGAAGTAAACTTCCCTGCTTGAACCACAATGTTCTTGGGTAGAAAAAATATACATTTGCTTTGAGAGCTTTTAGCCATCTAATAAGGTACAAACAAACTTAAAAGCAACTAGAGAAAGACACAAAAATTACACTTTCAATAAAGAAAAAACAAATCAAAGGCACTTTATTTGAAATGACCTCCTTTTTTATTTTATTTAAAGACTGTTTATTACTGTAAGTTTGTATTTTAAAGCAAAGCAATGTTGGACTTATCTGCCGTGTCCATTACAGGGAATAGAAACCAGGATTCCAACATTGTAAGTCCATAAGCATATCGTTACCCAACAGGAAGGTTGAAAAGCCAACAAACTAAAAAAGGGACAGAAAGAAGCAAATTTAAATTTTCTCAGGAGAGTTAAGGATCACTCTTAATTACAGCCTCAGAGGCCCCTAGAAGAGCACCATGAAATTAAATACAAATCTCTATCTCACTAAAAATAAAATCACTGGCAATGTCAACCAAGAGTGACCCTTCCCTCCCACAAATGTTGTGTGATGCTAGATATCAGAGGTGTGGTAGGATAGACTTGATTTGCCTCCTGTCAGAAATAATAATATGGGGATTCATATTGTATATCAGCTTTCCAATCAGTTTTTTTGTTACAAAAATCAAATAGGTAACAGAGAAAACACTAAAAGTATCTACAAATTATCATAGTACTTTGAAACCTGTGAGCATTACTGTCAAAAAAAGTTATAACATTATTTGAATGAGGTGCTTATACACAGTGTAACAAAAGGAGATGCATTCATATAGGTGGAGAGTGTCACAAAACAAATATTGCTTAGTGTAATTAAGTGAGGTATAAAAGATTGGAAAAAAGCATGAAAAAACCAGACTAATGCTTAGATGGTTAGTACATTTTGGAGTTTTCCTACACACTATTTTGCTTGAAATAATAACTTTGTAATAAAACTACTTAACCTTACACACACGCACATTTTAAAAATATTTTCTTAGATACAAACAAACAAACATTTAAATATAATTATTTTTGCCAGTGATACAAATTTAACACTTTTATGCATGGTTTCTTTTTAACAAAATGTAAAACATTAACAGTTTTATAACAATATATTAAAAAAAATTATGAATGATTTTCTTTTAAAAACATATTGGACAATAAAAGTTGCATAACAACAGGATTTCAAAAATGCTGTATAAAATAAAACCTGGAGTTTTGTTCAGCCCTCAAGTGAACAATCGCTCTCTCAGTTAGTCAAATAACTCAACTTACTTCATAATCATAAAAACTTTTTAGAAACACAAACAAAGTATTTATATGGCTTTGATACAAAATTAAACCTTTAATTTTACAAAGTACTTTTGAAAAATTAATTTTTTTCTTTCCCAATATAATGCCTATAAACGTATTTTTCTTTCTTATTATAATTAAACTATTGATTTCTATTTGATTTTCTTCATAGTTGTTTGTATTTAATAATTTTAATACCACGATGAAACTTTGTAGAATGGATGACAACTGCCTGTTATGGAAACACAAGTGTAGAGGATGATACTTCTTTATCATGAATACTCTGCCTAAACAAACTATCAAAGAACACCACATGTTAGTTACTGTTATGACTTTTGCCCAGGTAAATATTTTAAACTAATTTTATCATACAATACACTGTTGCTCAAGGAAGGCTCTTGTAAGGGGGCTGAAAGATCACAACTGAAAAAGTATTATATGCTGAGGAAGAACTTCGTGTAAAAAAATAATACCCAGATATACATTCTAAGAATTCCTTTAGTATCTGAGCAAAATCTCAGGTCTCTGTGTTCTTTCCTCATTTAGCTATGGCACTGACTAACTGACACAGATAAATCAAGTATATAAAACTACAATATTGTTATAGTCTTTTTTTACAACTTTCTTTCAAATGAGAGTTTATAAAACAATATATATATCCAGTATATTCAATTTGATATATTATATAGTTGCCATTACTTGGATGACATCAATAAATCTGATGTTAGTTAAACCATCATATGTTAATTCAATGGGTAGCTGAATATATGAAGCCAAGAATATTACAAGTTTCAGTAAATAATGCTTCACTGAAGGTTTAAAAACTGGTTATGAAATTTTAATATTTTTCAATCATTTCAATTTGAATAAATCAAACTTTTCATGTATCTGAAAAAGTACATTGCAAAAATTACCAGAATGATTTGGTAGTATCTGCAAAATATTTTTTTCACATAAGAAAACTGCAAATTTTAAATTATTAACATTTATTTGACCACTGTGCATAAAAATAACAACAAACAATTTAGTCTAAGACTGTTGTATGTACTACCTGCAACATCTCTTATTAAAAGTTGCAAGTTACAGAATATGCAGAGTTACATGCAGCAAAGATTCTGTGATGCATTCACTGAATTAATTTGTCATCCACTAGAGATTTAGATATTTTTCTAAATAATTCTTGACAAATGTATAGAATAGAAGTCCTTGTACTTATGATGTTGTTTATGTTAACTGTTAGTATCAAAGGCTAACTGAATTTTGTTAGAGCAATACCTCAGGTTCTGTTCTGCCTTCATAATTATTTCTAACCCTTAGAATTAAAAAACATAAACTGCAATGATGAAAAACTAATATAATACCCACAGTTTTGGTAAAAGAAGAAAAAAATACACAAATAAAAAACGAATAATTAATAAACACTGTACCACTTTTATTATCTTTTTTATAAGGTACTCCTCTACATTTATGTCATAAGAGGGATTAAAGTCAGTAATGAAATGGACAAGATAATCAAAAATCTTCACTGGACAATTACTCATTATGAAATGTTAAGTTTTTCATCCATTAGAAAAAATATTTGTAATGCTGAAATACAAGCCAAAAACGTTGTAAGATACCATAATACAATAAAGAAATGGAGAGTACAAAACAACATAAAAACATATTCCTAATTACATTTTCCCAGTTATTACTTTAATGAAGTTATAAACAGTACTAAACAAATAGCAGGTTCAATTAAAGTTTTGGATTTTAGCATTTAGCTTGTGCAGATAACTAATTAAACGACAGAAAGAAAATATAAGAGACAGAGAGATATAAAAGTGAAAAATGAACAGAAGTTATATTTAAAGGTTATTCTTTGGTATGGCATGTGGACAGAGTAGTCTGTGTGAAAAATACAGAAGAAAAGAAATGTATTCAGAAGCAGGGCTGGATGATAACAACTGGTAAAGCAAGTGGTACAGTATAGGGTACGAGTGGTGATTTCTTTGAAGTGCACATTGGGTCTATTGATGTAGGAAATGGTAATTCAAAGGACCTAACTGATAAGTAAAAAGAATTGATAAAGGTGCTTATAGAAACGAATTAAAGCCAAGAGTTAACTGTGTAAATATAAGTCCTAGTAGATCACTTGCGCTGAATGTTTGGCTTAGGTAAATATGTAAAGATTAAAAGATTGGCTGTTTGGATTTGTGGAGTTTATTAAATGAGGAAAATTGAACTTCTGAAATTGATGGTTTATATATAAATAGGGTAGGAGTTGGCTTGTTTGTAAAAGCTATTAAATTAACTGAAGGAGTAACTTTGCATTATGACTAGACACTGGTAAAAGCTATTGTTGGCTAAATTCTTGTGCATGCCACAAGCTTTAAACATGTATCAAAATGTATTGTAACAACTAATGATGTCCTCATCATTACTAATACAGCATTCCACCAAAAGGAAGGCAATACATCCTCCTGAACACTAGTACATGAACACTGACTCCTAAATGAGGCAAACTAAATACATTAGAAGCGAGAAAGAAAAGTGCAAAACAGTAGAGATAGATAAACATTTATTTATCTGAAATACATTTTCGGGTGAGAAAAATCTTAACTCCAAACATTTTACTGACTTTCTGCACCACACAAAGAGCTAGAATCTAACATTAAAGATGATAAAGAAACCAGAACAGAAAAATTACAAAGATAACACCCTTTCTGGAAAAAACACCAAATAGTGAAAGTCTGTGTAATGTGACATCCATGAAGCCCAATGTGTAGCACTCAATGAAAGACTACATCCATCTCGAGCAGGAAATTGTTATCACCCTATAGAGATTGTAAAACTAAAAACACTGCCATTAGAATCTTATGAAAAATGCTAATGTGTTGTCAAGGTGGCTAGGGTGATGAGTAAACCCTTCAATTTTCAAAAAGTATGCAAAATATTAATATAAAAAACCAAGTGAAGGGAGCCACATCACTTACCTTCATATTAAGTAATTTATTTAGTTAATGCACAATTTGAAATGCTCCATTAGATCATAATGTTTTTTACATGTCTTGTACCTGTAAAAGGCTTAGCTATCTCAACTGAAAACTTGTGTATTAACTTAATAAAACCTAAAAAGAGTGGTGGTAGTCAAAATAAGTCGCTACATACATATGTGAATACTCACATTTAAAGCCTGAAAAATTAACTATCACCGACTTTTGTCTTGAGGTGGAATTAGACTCATTCAGCTAGACCTAACCATCAATAATGGATTGGAAGGTGCCTTGTACCACACTCTGAGCTAACACCCTACCCATACTTTCTAAAGGACGGACATGAAAAACCAATGGCTCAATGTCGCAACACAAATAAACAGGTTCAGTCTGTCCCATATATAAATCGAGAGAGACTCATAAATGAAAAACATACAGTGTAAGGGTTAAGACTGAAAATGTAGGGCCAAACTAGTCATCCCAAAGAATATGACTACTGAAGAAGAAGAGAGGATGTAAAAGTGGAAGGAGCAAACAGAAACCAAATTTACACACAGTAATGAAATAACAAGTCTCAAGAATGTAACCTTCCAGCGAAAAACTTTGAGCTGTAGCCAACTTATAGGGAAAAATGAGAACCAAATGTTTAACCACACTGTATGGATGAGGCTTGTGAAAGATAGACAAGCAACATGAGAACACTTCTCATAGGGAATGAAGGAAAGATCAATGCTAGGTGATAGAGAGTGGTAGATAATCCTTTATCTTTGTTAGAATAATATAAAGGCAGAAGTAAAACCCCAGAGTGAGATTTAACAACTGTCCCATGGCATTTGAAACAGGTTAGGTGTAGAGTAGAAGTACAGGAAAAATACATGCATGATAAAGTTCGTGAAAAATTCAGTAGGCTGTAAAAAGGGAGTCCACCAGTGGACAAAGAGGGTGAACTGAGCTTCCACAGGGCTGGAGCTAAGTGGTGGCTCCAGAGAGAAATTGCCTCACAGACCTATGATTACCATCCCTCAAAAAGGGGGAATCATGAATAGCAACAAGAGACAAAAAATATAGAATGGACAACCCCACAAGACCATATATGATGAGAAACCTGGTGAGGCTAACAGCAACAAATTAGAGTGAGGAAAGATGACTTCTGAATAGCTGCCTCAGTTTCAAATGTCAAGGCATAATAAATATCCTCCAAAAAATGCATAACATGGAGAGGATACTGAGAAAGGCAAAAGTGAAAAAACTTGATAAAGTACATTTCAGAACAAAGAAACTGAGGTAACTGGACAAAATGAAAGAAAACTGAGGATAATGTAAAAAACAGATACGTGGAAGTTATCGGAGTTAAGATGCTAGGATTGCAATGAAAAGTCTCCAGTAAAATGTGAAGCATAAAATGAACAAAAAAGTTAAGTAAAAGATAAAGATGGACAGAAGAAGAGGAAGAAAAGATTCAAATGAAGGAGGCTCATGCAACAAGGAAGCTGAAGGTTTAACATTTCTATATAAAAAAAGAGAGACATACTTATGAATTCTAAGCAGTGAGGGACAAAAGGAGATTCACTTATCCACATTGGGAAGAAGGACTAAAGTGCAAAAGTATGTATGGAAACACTTATAAGTTGAGATTCGTCAAGCTGAAGTAACAAAAACAGCAGATTGAAAATCACATTTCTGGAATCAGAAAAAAAATCAACCATATGGTGACAATGGAACTAGTATATTACCATTAAAGTGTTTCTGTCACTATTACAGTGATGGATGACTCATGTAAAGGAGTATTTAAAATATCGGGAGATTTAAAAACATGGGAACATGAATATATAATTCAGTTAATACACAACGCTGCAGTTGTTGTGAAGACCTGTTTACAGTAAATACTTAGAAGACAGATTTTGTTATCAGATAGAAAACAAAATGAGTACTATGATGATGCACTGATCAAACGATGATCTTAAAGAGTATTAAATGAAAGACATATGTTGGACTGAAGAACAGGACATATGCTTCCAAAAACGAAATAAAACTAAAGCAAATTTAATAAAGTTTCTAACTAATAAATTTAACTTTTGGTATCGGTGTTTGTATATAATTATGGAAATGACCTCTATTTACATGCTACCATTCTTGGGAATTACTCTGAATGGAAAATACGTTATTTTCCTGCTA
This sequence comes from Carcinoscorpius rotundicauda, assembly GCA_011833715.1. NCBI lineage: Eukaryota > Metazoa > Arthropoda > Merostomata > Xiphosura > Limulidae > Carcinoscorpius > Carcinoscorpius rotundicauda. The sequence continues at coordinate 125,794,510 of CM022391.1, read as the reverse complement.
GTAGAGAGCTAAAGTCTAATGTTGATTACACCATATGGTAGTTTATATTGAGCGAGAGCTATTATCAAGGCTTGTAACACGTGTAAACAATTTTCTGGCAGTATGTGGGAGTTAACGAATTAACTTAACGGCTCTTTGTGATATAGAGGTTAGAAGCAGTTTTAATGATAAGCTAAACTGTATTAGAAAAAGTATTAGACTTCATAACATTCATAGGAATACAGGATTTTTATAAAATGTGATTAACTGAAATCTAGTTAAATCCAGACAATTTTGATGACTGGAATTTATTTAAAATACAGGGTCATGGGTTATCTAATAGGCATAGAATACTAAAAATAAAATGCTGAGTGAATTTTTATTTAAAACGAGAGTACACTATATCCAAGCTAACAGCAATGAGATTGAATCTAGTTTGGTTTCTGTTAGTGGTTATAAGACCAGAAGGCCTCTAAATAGAATTTATTCGAGATGACCATAAGAAACATAAAATCAATGAGAAATCCTCAAGTAAGATGAAAAATTCAGTTGTTAAAGAAGTTATTAATGTGGGTATTTTAAGTTCAGGCATAAAAACTGAAAAATAGTAAAGGCTAGTCATGAAGGAAACAGGTTTTCAAAACTGTTGATGATGATTAATTTCCAAAATTGGTCAGGGAACCTACAAGAAACAATGCTATTTTTCTTTTATTGTTAAATTTAATATATAAGTGGTTGATAGAGTGAATATTTTCGGACAGTCTGGGTGCAAATTATCATTGTTCAATGTTAACAAATGGGGATAAAGAAAAATAACATGATTCTAGACTTAAAAAATAAATTTTCAACAGAAGAGACAAGAGTTATCTGTTGTGAATGGTGAAACTGAATTCAGTGAGGATACTGAGTAAAACAGTAGACTTTTAAAAATAAATTTTTAAATATCCAAAATCGGTCTATGTCAAAAAAGTGCAGCTGTAAGAAAAAAAAACAGACTGGCTCACAAAAACCTATGAAGGCTAAACTTAGATAAAAGTATCATGACCTGCTATAATGAAAGATCTAGATAATTGTACAAGGTCAAAGTAGTTGATCAAATGGAAAATTGTTAAATCTAAACGCTATATACAAAAAGGTTGGATGAAAATTTAAAAATTAAGAGCAAGAATTTCTTTAAATACATAAAGGATAAGCAAAATGCGAAGATGGAAGTTGGATCTTTGAGGTATGATACAGAGAGTCTCATATCTAATGATTATGAAATGGCTGAGTTGCTGAATTCTACCTTTTTGTTCTATTTTCACTTATAAAAGTGAAACACTGAAACACTGCTAGATGGAAATAAAATAAAGCAAAATGATCACATTAATTCTGATCCTGTTAAGAAAAAACTGAGAAGTTTAAAGAATGGGAAAACCTTATAACATTTCCACAGAGATTTGGAAGAAAGTTAAGGATCTAGTACATAAGCCACTTGCCACTACTTTTCATAGATCCTTGAATAATAGGCAGATGACAGGTGATTGAAAGTTAGCTAATGTAACCTATTTTCAATGGAGATAACAAAGACATTTTCCAGTGATTATAGATATTACACTTAAGAAACTCGCTATAAGTGAATCTAATGAAAATGATTATGTTTTAGTAATATTTTTACCAATGTAGGTACACTAAATACTAGAAACCTGAATAGTGATATAATTCATTAAAAAAATTAAAGATAATTTGAAAATGATATGGAATTATGGTAATTCTATAAAAAATCTCTGAATACACACCTGTTTTAATATATTCACACAACAAAGAAACAAAAGATGCTTAAATTGGATAATTCCCAATGCTCTCTTCAGAAAATTTTGTCATTGGTCATTTATTATCCACTTCTATTCACGTAATGGATGATCTTAAATGGTCAAATAGTCTTCTATCATATTATCGCTTTTTTATAGGAATAGAAAATGTTAAGTTCATAATTTTTGTTATACAGAGTTGAATATGTTATATTAAAACTTTATATGAAAACTAACAAGTTGTGTGGCAATCGAGCCGATTCAGACACCAAAACTATATTTGATATCAATTGGCGTTTATAAAAAGCATGATGTTACCAAATATTGACCACTTTTGTACTAAGCATGTAACAGTCCTTTCTGGTGTAAACTATTCATACACTTCTATCATAAAATGTGTTGATATCATAATTTAAATTTCGAAGTTGAGGATATCTATTGTATTTAGACGCATTGGAGAAATATGAAAATGATCAACTTGACCCACCAAGACCATGCAGAAAAAGACCATCCTTTAACAAGCTGTATCTCACGTGTGTTAAAGAAAGTGTGACATTTTGTAAATGGTGAGGATCCATGATCACATTGGTCAATAGCAAAAGTCATTGATATGTCCTAGGCAATAGCACATATTATGACAATATAATTAAGAAAGACCCACATATGGTAATGTGACATGATTCCTGCTTACCAAAGCTGCTTTTTCATAAGATATCTGTTCTTCTGGCGTGAATCTCAAGCACCTGGAGAATGAAACGGGTCTTTTAGCCATTTCATACAAAAATATACTGATGAAGTTGCTCAATAAAGCACATCAGGATTTCTCTGAGATCAGAGTGTTGAAACGGAAGCTGCAACATCATTATCTCATGCACTAATTAGCTTATGGAAAGTAACACGAAGAAATAGTTTGCTTTCGACATGAAAACATTATATTGAAGCCTTCGCAATAGAAACTATGTTGTTATTTTTTAATATGCAGAGTTTTAGTTAGGGTAGGACTAGATGTAGCAGTATGGTTTATAATGACATGGCTTTAATGAGGTATTTAACCACAGTGTTAAGATATCACGCTTGATTAAAAAATTCTTCTTTCTTTATACTTTTTATCTTTTGTTTCTTTCAAATATTCCACTTCTAAATAATTTAATGTACTATTAAAAATGTTTAAATACAAGAACATGGAAACTTATATATTTTAAAAGAATTAATGTAACAGTCTAGCTATAAATGTAAAATACTTTGATAGGATATGAATATTAAACCACGATCAAATGTATAGTTCTTAGTCAAGAATATTTTATTTCGTTTGCTACAAGTTAGTCTCATTTGGAGTAAAGTTTACAGGTTTAGTACTCTTAAAAGAACATTTTGTAAGGGAGTTTTATAGAATTTGTTTATTTTAAGTTTCGCTCAAAGCCACGTGAGGACTATCTTCGTTAGACATCTAATAATTTTTTCTTGATAGGCTAGAGGGAAGGTAGCTAGTCAACATCACTCACCGCTACCTCTTTGGCTACTCTTTATCAACGAATAATAGAATTGACTATAACATTCTTGCGCTCCCAAAGCTGAAAGAGCGAGAGTATTGAAGAATGGAGCTCGAACTCTAGACACTTAGATCTCAAGTTGATTGCACACTAACAGCCAGTCTTCTAAAAGGGTGGACATACGAGAAAGTTGAGATCATGTTTCATTGTACTTAAAGGGTCAAAGTAATATAGTTTTTTAAACTGATTAAGAACCAATGGTAGAGTTCTAAGAATAGCAAGACAATAAATTTCGCATATCTCAAACTAAGTTTTTTTCCTCTATTGTGATGATTAGTTAATGAAACAACATTTTAATCTAAAGCAGTAGAGGATCTAAGTGCACAGCTGTGTAAGAAAATAAATTGTGAATGTCTGGATAATTAGGGGTAGCTTCAGAGATTAGTTTTCTGTTTGTTGAAAAAAATGGGAAGGGCGAGCTTAGACTAAAAAGGCTTCTTAATTGTCCATAATATATAGACACTTAGTGGTGTCGATACGAATTTCATTAAACTGAAACTATTTGTATACATGATTTGTTCAGAAGGAAGTGTAAATTTATTTTGCACACACCAGATTGGAGCAAGTTGACAAATCAAGTGTTAATACTGCGATATCCATTTGATGATAGATTTCACGTGCAACATGCTGGTGACAGATACAATGTGACGAGTGCTATCAAGAAGCCAAGATATGAAGTCCTTCTTCATTTCTCACATAGTCTTGACCCATCATCCTCTGACTTTAATTTTCTACGGTCTTCATCAGATCGACCTTTTGGGACAACACATTCAGACTATAAACGTTCTTAAAATGCGGTGGGGAATGATTACAATATTACTGTGACAAAACCATAGGATTAGTCCAACTACATCTCTATAGGTCCGTTAAAATTCTGACGAGTTACAAAGATGCTTTACATCCTTAATTAACGTTTGGTATATTATTTACATCGTTTGTTAAGCTATTAATGTGGGTAATGCACCTTTTTTTCATGTTTTTGTATGTAGTCTACTGTTATCTATTACTTTTATCGTATCCTTTTACATATTTTCTGTCAACAGTGGAAATGATATATATAGTGGTTGGAAAATTATTAATACTGACGCTTTTGGTCCTTTAATATTTCTAACGATCAAGAAAAAAGAATACAGTTTGAAAACGTAATAGCACTAATTATTAGTCTTAAAACAAATATAACTGCACTTCTTCATCACTGGTTTGTAAAAAAACGTATACATACTGTAAAAATTGCTGTTGTATCTAATGGCTTTGAGTTCTAAAACATATCAAATGATAAGTAAAATACCTAAAACTATAGTTAGTTGTAAACAAATATCAGATAACAGTTAACTACAGAAAAGTTGCTAAATATTATAAAACACATGCAAGACGATAATCAGGAATATAAAACATGCTGTAATGTAGATAAATACATGTATCAAGCAAAGTAGCAGCGGTAAAAAATTACAGATTATATAGAAAACACTTCACACTATAGTTTATTATGGATATTACATTAAAATTACAGATTGTATAGAAAACACTTCACACTATAGTTTATTATGGACATTACATAAAAAAAACAGATCATATAGAAAACACTTGACACTATAGTTTGTTATGGATATTACATTAAAATTACAGATTATATAGAAAACACTTCACACTGTAGTATGTTTCCTGTATCAGTGATGCGTTTCTTACACTTTGTGTTTTAGAGATAGCTATCGTTTTACGTGTTTCCTGTATTGAAGATATGATTTTACTGTTTATACAGGGTGTTCGGAAAGTCACTGTGCTGTTTTGTAATCATATGTCTATTCAGTCTATTTCAAGCCAGCAACTGATAGTGGTGTTTAGAAACAAAATAAGAATGATCCAGCCTGTATTGATGCCAACGGGGGTCACTTTCAACATTGTTTATAATTGTCATTCATATTTACCTCCTGTATTGTATATTGAAACATAATAAATATATAAGTGCACAGTGACTTTTCGAACACGCTGTATAATGTTTACAACTAGCTATCGTATTACGTGTTTCCTGTATCGGTGATATGTTTTTACGGTTTATTTATTTTATACAGCTATATATCATTTTACGTGTTTCCTGTACCAGAGATATGTTTTAACACTTTATTTGTTTTTACTGATACCAATCGTTTTACGTGTTTCCTATATCAGTTATATGTTTTTTTTACAATTTATGTGTTTTACAGCTAGCTCTCGTTTTTCATGTTTTTTATATTGGTGGTGTATATTTACAGTTTTATGTGTTTTTTGGAGATAGGTAACGTTTTAAGTGTTTCCTATATCAGTGGGTTTTTTCGTAGTCTCATGTGTAATATGTTTCACAGATTTATATCTTTTCGGGTTGTTTATTTGTTGTTTTGTATTCTTCCTCTAGCTAACAATCATTTATAGTAATTTGTATACCATATTTTAATGTTTTCTAGAGTTAACCACAATTTTTCGTGGTTTACACAAATAATATCATAGCTAACTGTTTTTTTAATGTTTTCAAGGTGTTTTAACATTCATCCTATTGGGAAATAGTGTTACTGATTTCTGAAACTATTAATAGTTTTGCACAATTTTTAGTTGTTTTCAACATAATTAGAAGTTTTAGTCCTTCACTGCGTAATTTGATTTCACGATCAGTTCCCAATCAATGTCGTTTCTGCATCAAAAATTAATAGTATATTTTACTCTATTATGCGTTATGCTACATAGAAAACGCTATTATTTCAAAATCTTCACATTAAGAGACCAACAAATTATCTAAATTATGATGAAACATAGAGAAAATACGTCAATCAGATAATATATTTGTGTGTGGCTGGTGTTGGTGCTTCGCATCGTCAGCAGACTGGGCCCCCTCTTGACGAATTGTTTATATTTGTGTTTTCCGCTCACGCTCTCAGGTTTCAGGAACTCTTGTATGTTGTAGTCAATTCTAGCTCTAGCTCTCGGGGTAGTTTTACTTTCTGCTGTCGCAGTTATGTTAGAACATGACACTAATCGATTCAAGCTCTTGTTATACCTTTCAGCCCACTGACACTGTTAGCAGTTTGGAAAAGTACCCATGCACCCTCCACAACATTCATAAACTTAGAACCCGTTTTAATTGAAACTTTACAATACTGCCAATATTAGAGAATAGAAATTAATATACCAAAACCACAATTATTAAAGCTTTCAAAATTAAATAAATATTTCAAAAATAAAACCGAAGTCTACCTTCAGGAAATCTTTTTTTTACGACTACTGTATCAGCAAATTTTCTAGGTCTCACCTATGACTGAAAATTAACATGACAAATGCACATAACTGAAACTAGAAACAAAATCTGGAGAAAAATGGACCAGGTCAAAATTCTGGAAAGAACACAGGGAGAACACCACAAAACATAATAAAAATATACAAAAAATTCACACGGCCAGTAATATAGTATGCCTGCCCTGCATAGAATGAGGTTACAACAAAGAAAATTAAAACTAAACTAGAAACCTCAACCCTCATAAGTGCAAACCAAGTTCCACGCACAGCAAGTTCCTGTCTCTTGAATAACTATACAAACATACAGCCACACTGTGGCAACTTCTAATCAGATCGTTCACACACTTCAGGAAAAACTCACGTAAAAAATGAGCTATTACGCTTACTTGATAGACAATCAAATCAGACATGATGTTTGTTTGTTTTCGAATTTCGCGCAAAGCCCTAACCATCCTAATTTAGCAGTGTAAAACTAGAGAGAAGACAGCTAGTTATCATTACTCACCACCAACTCTTGGGCTACTCTTTTACCAATGAATAGTGGAATTGAGCGTCACATTATAACGCCCCCACGGCTAAAATGGCGAGCATGTTTGGTGTGATGGGGATTTGAAGACGCGACCCTTAGATTACGAGTCGAGTGCCTTAACTACCTGGCCATGCTGGGCCTCATACATGATTAAAGTGAGTCCAAATATCTCTCACCAATAAATATGTGCTTTTAGTATAGAAACCAGCCACCACTGCAAGACTTATTTAACATATCATTTGTGTTGTATAAACGTTACGTATTAAAAATTACTTATTTATGTAAACACAGACAAGATATGGTTAAATATGAAACAGCACTAGGTTATATGGGACTGTTTGTAATATGTACGTGAAACGTTAGCGTTATAAATGAAGCCAAAATTGTGTTGTTTTCTCAATCGTGGTGGTGACATTATGTGATAAGAACATCCAAATTTACGTGATTTTTAACATTTAAATAGTGAAACAAAAATACCCTTGTCTTGGGAGGGGAAAGGTGGAAGCATCATACCTAGCCCAACACCAACGAAGAGGAAGCGGTCACCTCACCTAGAAAGGGAAGTTTATTTGGCGGTTGTGGGGGAAAGCTAACCTTCGCTGTGAACGACTGTTGATCTTCTGTGGAAAGGATTTGTTCGCTGTGAAAGAATTAATACAAATAAACATAATTGGACGTTATTTATATGTATTGTTGTGTATATAACGAGACATTTTAGTGCAATTAATTATCAACTTGCTGGGCATTTAGTGTTAATTACCATGGTAGTTATTTCCTATATCTTTAGGTTTATTTATCGCTTATAACTGTTTTTTTATACAACTTAGAAAATTTAATGATCGGCCTTTCATACGATATATTTGTAATTCATTTTTTATTTATTTACAGACTTCTTGAAGAGGCCTCATAATCACATATATTACATACAAAACAAGTACAACAATCAAATACTCAGTTATATACAGTTGAATGTACCTAATACTATCTGTAATTGCTCATATTAAAGGTCACACAATAATATAATGTTATGAACAAGAACGAACAAGTTTAGAAAAAAAATTGAAAGAAATAACTGACATAATTATGAATAACATACCTGGAATAATCAAAACTTATTTTTTTCTTAACTGACTTTTATAAAATGACAAGAGATTTAAATGGATATTTTTGGCTAAACAAGTTTTCCTCACAGTCTTAATACAATATTTAGTTAATGTAATAAAAAAACATACACTGTAGGCTGTCATTTTTTCTTAATCCTTCTTGGAAGCCCTGTACAAGAATTCGCCGTTTCTGATTCATTGGTACTGATTTTTTAATGATAAAGGAAATAGTGTCGAAAACTAATGTCCACAAGGGTTAAACCATTGGACAAAGGCAATATAATTGATAAGATGATTTAGATGTTTTGTGGAGCACCGAAACTAAACTAAACTAACGTGGCAGGGGTTCAGTTTAGAGAGAGAGAAATCAGAAGAGTTCTCTCCCCAACCGGGGTGTTCAGGAACATTGTGGTTCCTCTTCGTCCCCTTTCGTGGATTGTTATTAAGATTAAATGGTGTTTTTTTTTTGTTTATATAATTATTATTCTTGACTATTTGGGTAGAAAATGTCTCTTCTAAATGTTGTCTTGGATGGAGGCAAAGGCAGCAGCGGAAAGGAAGCCCGGGAACTGTCCCGAAAGGAAGAGGTTGAGCAGGTGTGAACATGAATATTGTTCAAATCCAGATCAAAAATAAAACAATTCAAAGGGCACGATTCAGGGTCTGGCAAAAGAGATGCCTGGGCTGGGATCTATAAATCTAATGCTTGAAGATTTTGATGTGGGGAAACGGGAGTGCCCGGAGAAAACCCACTTTCACAGGACAGGCGCCGAAAGTTTTGCCTGTCGTATGCCCTGTATTTGAAAATAAAATAAAAAAAAAAGAATTCGTGTTACTAGCGTGGATTATATTTGTTTAGATTCTTTGTTAAGTAGAATGTGATTCTTGAAATATGTTGTACGGTGAAATGTATTTTGTTGGTGCACTTGATAATTTGTGTAGTGATGCCGTTAGTTTTTTTCTTTTTTCTGCTTTTAGATAATATTTGAGAGAGATTTCTTTTATTCTATCTCTTATCGTTGGTAAATTACTAATTTGGTGTAGATAGTTTGTTGGCGTAAATGACGGTAGGCAAAATGCGGATTTTAATATTCTGTTTTGCTGTACTTGGATTTTCTGGAGAGTGTTATTTGACATGTTGTATGTTACTTGACATCCGTACTCTATTAGTGGACGGATGTAAGCCTTGTATATTTGTATAATGGTGTTCGGTGCGCATTTCGATTGTTTGCCGGTTATGGTCTTTAGATATGAAATCCTTTTTCTGATGGATGAGTGTATACTGTTTATATGTTTTTTCCATGTTAGTTTTGTGTCGAAAGTGACGCCAAGGAATGTGATGTTTTTACTCATGTTAATGGTTGTGTTTCCAAGTGATAATTTTATTTTTTCTAGATTTTTTCTTTGCTTCTTAAGTTTCCTATAGAAAGTAATTGCTTGTGTTTTTGTTGGGTTTAACACGACTCTCCACTTGTTGCTCCATGTTGAGACGTTGTTTAATGATTCTTGTACGCGGGACATGGCCATTACTGGGTTTCTGGAGGTGCTCCAGATTGCGATGTCGTCTGCGTATTGTGAATTGTGTGTGTATGTTAGATTTGGAAAAGGTATGTCACTGACGAAAATTATGTATAGAAGTGGAGAGAGGACTGATCCTTGGGGTACTTCTGCCGTTATATTAAATAATTTGGATATAGTTTTGTTGACTTTTACTTATGCTGTTCTATTTGTTAAGAAATTTGAGATCCATTTGACTATCGTGGGATTTATTTGCAGGTGATTTAGTTTATATATGATGGCGTTGTGCCATACGCTGTCGAATGCTTTTTTGACATCTAGGAATACCCCAATGGTTACTTGATTGTTGTTGTAAGCTTTGTAGATTGATTCGGTGAGTCGCGTGAGGTGATCTGTTGTTAGTCTATTATTTCTGGAGGCATTTTGAAATTCTGGAAGGATGTTGTTTGATTCACAAAAATGTAGGAGACGGTTGGAGATAATTCTCTCCATCAGTTTGCCAAGGCAACTTAACAGACTGATGGGGCGGAAATTATCTGGATTTGTGCTATTAGTTTGTTTCTTGGGGATCGTTGTTATGATGGCTTTTTTCCACGTGTCGGGATAGTACCCGGTTGCTAGTGAGATGTTCATGATGTTTGTGAGGTGTTGTAGTGGGAGAGTGGAGCTTTTTTTCAGAATAATATTTGGTATTTGATCATGTCCGGGGTAAGTGTTCTTCAAGTTTTTGATATTAATTTTTAGCTCGGTTGTGGTTATTTTTCTGTTGATTAAACTTGAGTATGTTTCTAGTGTCTCGCTGGGGAATCGTGGTGAGAATAATGCTTGGTTTGTGTTTATGTAGTTATTGACATGGTGTTGGTGTTGTGTGTCGAAATCTACTGAGTTTAAATCGCTAAAAGAGGATTTGTAATAGTCAGCTAATAAGTCAGCTTTCTCTACGTCCGTCCTTGCGATTTTGTTGTTATGGGTGATATGTTGTAGCATGTGATTTGTGTTTTTGTCTGAAGCGATACTCTTGAATTTTTTCCAAAATTCTTTTGGATTGTTCTTGGTTTTTTCTAAGTTTTTACAGAAGTTATGCCAATTGTTTTCTCTTACTTTTTTGATTTCTTGTTTAATTTTTGTATTTGTTCTATTGATTTCTGTTTTAATGTGTGGATCGCGTGTGACGTAGTGTGTTCGTCTTAATTTTCTGCGTTTGATTATTAGTGCGTGAATTTCTGGTGTTAAAGTCCATTGAATAAGTGATTGTTTTCTTTTTGATTTAGGAATTGTGTTTTTAATGGCTTTTTTATGGCTTCTGTAATTTGATCAACATAATTGTCTAGTTCTGTTTTGTTATTTACATGTTCTATTGGATGGGGTAGGTATGAGTCCAGAGAGGCATTAAAAGTTAGCCAGTCTGTTTTAGTGTAGGTGTAGGTGGACGGAGTCACGTACGCTACAGCAGGGTGGCGCGGGTGAATCATACATGACATGGGGAAGTGGTCACTGGGGATTTCATCATGTACTTTAAAGTTAGATATTCTGTTTACTATGTCTTTGGGTGCGATGATGAAATCGAGTACATCGTATGAGCCGTTAGCATCTGAAAAGTGTGTAGGTGTATGGTCATTGATTAGGTGCATATTATTACTAGAGATAAAAAATTTTAACCATGATCCTCTCCGTGTGTCTCTGTTACCCCTTAACTCTGAATGTGGTGAATTAAAATCTCCAATAATAATTGGTTTGGGTTTACGAATCCATATTGGAACACTATTTATAGAAGCCATATGATAAACCACAACTCTTATGATGTGTGCACTGAATCCATATTGGAACACTATTTATAGAAGCCATATGATAAACCACAACTCTTATTATGTTTGCACGTTTTTTACAAACTCGGTAAAAATAACTGCAATAAAACTTATCATAAGACATTATAATTAAATGTAATGCATTTTGAAACACTACATTCCTTATCTGGTGTCTTAGAAATTTCGAGAATTAAAAAAGTTTATGTAAATAATGTTTCATACATACGATATTTGTCATGTCGTTTCTCGACGTGTTTCGCCTAATTCACAGCCCAATGCTCGGAACAACATTGTACCCTTTCATACAATATTAATATAATTGTTATGGTGTGTGCATAGTTATTAAGAAAGATCTACCAGCATTAGTAAAACGTTAAAAACATATCATTTGTGATTCTTACGCTCAGAGTTTGCAACAAACATACAATATTAAAAACACTGCTATACAAATGTTCTAATATAGTTTCAAATATGTCAAACCAGATAAAAAAAACAAAAAAACCTTTAAATCGGGTGGAAGGGGAAGCTTATATGTGTATATTCGCTCTCTATATATTTTGAATCCTATAATAAACTCTTTCCATAAATGTAAGTTAATTACGTCATAACTACGTTAGTGTCAATATTAATCAACATGTCTTCTGCCCCCAACTATCCTGTGCCAACTGGATTTGGTGCAAAAGGAAATCATCAAAGTGGTTTCGACCTTCAATATCTTTGTTGTACATGTTTTTGTTTTTTGTAATCACGAAATTATGTTATCTTATTTATTTATTTATTTTTGGTGTGTTCGTACGTACACAGGAAATGGTAAAGCACGTTAGACCTCTCGATCCGTGTAATTGTCTATCTAAACTGAGTTTTATTTATCAGAACTCTGGTTGTACAAAGTTCCCTTTCTCGATGAGAGGACTTTGAAACCCCGTGCCATCATATTACCAGATGTTAATGTTATTAATTTAAGATATGCTTTTGCCAAACAAGATTGTTTAAGAGATGGAACAGCGCGTGATTAATAAAAAGTTTTATTCATTGTTTAAGCAAAAACTAACTTTCGGTAATACGTCAGCATATAAAATGAGATAATAAAACCTTGATCAAATCTCATTCTTAAGATTATTTTGGAACCACTAATCTATTGATATAATAGCTTAAACAAAAACAACGTTTATTTTGAGAACACAGCTTTTACGAAGTACAACACAAAGTGATTTATACATTATAAAGTGCAATAATAAACTAATAATAAACAGACTTTGGACAGTAGTAATAAGATACGATTAGGGGCTCTTATAGCTGTGGAAATGATACATAACTAATGCCAGTTGAAGAAACTAAGATAATCAAGGAAATACAGATGAAGAAGAAGTTCAAGTTTTTCACATTGTACTGGATAATCACTTTTGGATTTCCTGAAACTATCTAGATTTCCAAAAACGCAACGGCTCTTCACTTCGTCTTCACACTCTTTATCTTACTAGCGTACGTTTATGTTTTTTTATAAATTTCGCGTAAAGCTACACGAGGACTATCTGCTCTAGTCTTCCTTAAGTTAGCAATGTAAGACCAGAGAGAAGTCAGCTAGTCAACATCGTACACAGCCAACTCTTGAGCTACTCTTTTATCAACAAATAGTGAGATTGATCGTAACTTTATTTTGCCCCCGTGGCTGAAAGGATGAGCACGTTTGGTGTGACTGGGTTCAAACCCACGATCCTCAGATTACGAGTCGAGTGCACCAGCCACCTGGCGATGCCGGGCCTACTAGTGTATGGAAAGACTTTATGCTAATATAAAATTAATCTAAGAAACAACGATCTATAAGCATAATAGAGAGAGTTTGTTTTAGAGCGCATACTGCGTATTTCGACCAACTATTGGTTTGCCTTCTGGAAATGTACTGTGCAGAATGTTACCCAAAATAAAACACATCAAGAGACCCATTGCGTACTGTCTGATCGGAAATCCTAAGCAGCCCTGGTATGGTTGAGGCAGTAGACGTCGCAATGGTGGTCCTATTTCGTATTGTTTCACAGTCCATAATAATTGATAAAAAGGTAACTTGATTTTGTTACTAATTCCAGTTAAAAGCTGGGGTCATATTGTAAATTCAGTTATTTCTTTATATTATAAATGTAAATTATGAGTGATGTATAAATTTTGAAGGAGATTTAATGTTGTCAGATAAAGAGTAAGTGTTATGTTCTGGTGGACGTAACCAGATGTAGCGATCTTGTGCGGGCGTGGTCACATAAGGTCTGCCAGATCGTGGACGGTGACCTGGCATGGCCTAGCGCATTAAGGCGTGCGCTTCGTAATCTGAGGGTCGCGGTTTCGCGCCCGAGTCGCGCCAAACGTGCTTGCCCTCCCACCCGTGGGGACGTTATAATGTGACGCTCAATCCCACTTTTCGTTGGTAAAAGAGTAGCCAAAGAGTTGGCGGTGGGTGGTGATGACTAGCTGCCTTCCCTCTAGTCTCACACTGCTAAAATAGGGACGGCTAGCACAGATAGCCCTCGAGTAACTTTGTGCAAAATTCCAAAACAAACAAATCGTGGACGGTCACGAGTTGATCCATGTTGTTGGTGACGATTTCATAGCCTTGTGATGGTGCTTGGGTGGACATTCACAGCTTTGTCAACATCTGATCGAGATTCGCCTGCTTCAAAGCGACCAATGGCGTTGTTGTGTTGTGCTTCAGTCAGTCTTGGCGTAACTGTATTGCGTGTTAGTGGCTTAACACTGAGCTATGAAAACCAAGAACCCGTCACTTTTATAGGGATTTTGCACATGTTGCACTTGCAGAATATGCAGATCTCTGAAACAAATTTATTGAACACGAATGCGTTTTGACGAAAAATACGATGTTTTCCTCTGTTATCAAAGTGCACAACTTTTATTGTCATTTTGGTCTGATAATCAGTGCCTTAACACATGTAACATAACATACCCTGAGCTTGTAACGTTATTACATATATTTCTCTTTAAAATAACAAAAATATCCCTTTTGCGTTTCTTTTCTTGAAGAGTATAGTTGCTTTTCATCAGTTTGTTTGCTTGTTTGTTTTTGAATTTTGCATAAAGTTACTCGAGGGCTATCTGTGCTAGCCGTCCCTAATTTAGCAGTGTAAGACTAGAGGGAAGACAGCTAGTCATCACCACCCACCACCAACTCTTGGACTACTCTTTTACCAACTAATAGTGAGATTAATCGTAAATTTATAACGCCCCAGCGGCTGAAAGGGCGGTCATATTTGGCGCGACGGGGATGCGAACCCGCGACCCTCAGATTACGAGTCGCATGCCTTAACACGCTTGGCCATGCCGGGCCTACTTTTCATTAGATGAATATATGGCACCTTTTACATGAGTGAGTGGAAATGTTTACATGAACTTCTGACGTTGTGTGTTAGGACTTCTATTACCGCGTAATTTAGTATTTATATGCGTCTGACAATCAAAAGATAAAATAAATACGAAAAACGCTTCTGTAATGTTATAGCTAATGTCTATGATGTCAACACCTTGCATTTCACACTTAGCTATAAACAGAACGATTTACTAAATGTTTTGCACGTTAACACTTTCGATACGTCAAAACACCGTGCTATTGAGAACTTTCACGTTACAAAAATATTGTGTTAA
The DNA here is from genome assembly GCA_011833715.1 of Carcinoscorpius rotundicauda. Taxonomy (NCBI): domain Eukaryota; kingdom Metazoa; phylum Arthropoda; class Merostomata; order Xiphosura; family Limulidae; genus Carcinoscorpius; species Carcinoscorpius rotundicauda. The sequence continues at coordinate 125,779,330 of CM022391.1, read as the reverse complement.
ATAAAACTGAGAAATTCCAGGATGTCTTAAGACTGACTAGTTGCAGCTCATTTATCAAAACTGCCTTGGGAATTTGCGGTATTTATCTTCGGATTTTCAAGAGAGATGGATTTTGGTAGAATAGGACAAACGTTATGTCTGAAGAAATATCTGTGTTTTTAAATTTTTGTCTTAAGGTATAAGCTGCAATGTTTAACAAATTTAGTTATTTTTAAATGTATTTTATAATACACAGTGAGAACCTCTACAGTCTCATGTACCCTGCCTATCTGTAGCTAGTGTTCAAACTGTCAATAATTTTCATAAAATTACAAAAATCGATTTTTATGTCTTCATCTCGTTTTAATAGTTTGTCCACATTTTTTTATTTTTAGAATAGAATATAATAAAATCTAAGAATAGAATTTTCATTTTTTTCGCAGTTTCAAGTTTTCAGTTTTACACCAGAGCTTAAAATAACTTTGTTCATTCTGAGCTGTTTCTCACATGATATGCTTACTTGTTTGGATAACTTTTGGCTATACAATTAGATTAACACAACCATTGCAAAATACTAGGTGTTTAGTTGCTGCGTTTAAGAATTTGTAAGGTCATAGTCAAGAAAAAGTGCAACGTAAGGATGTACTTTCTGGTTCATATATGGGTATATGAGATATTATCCTGAAATTTGCTTTGATATCTTTTACCTAAACTATAGAGTATAGGACAATGCTACTCTTTTGGAGGTTATTTACATTCCCAAGTTAAAAAAGAGGAATGTGTGTAAAATGTCCACAGAAACTCACATCTGAACATAAAATGGTATTTTGCTCTTCCCCAGAGGTTATGTAGATTTTTGCTCTTCCTAACAACCCCTGGATTGAACCAGTATAAAAACGTTTACTTCTTATCGCCAAAGCTTAATATTATGATATGTATCCCTTTAAGATGCTCTCAAGTAGCATGGCGAGATTTGTTCAGGTTTCATCGGCAAAGTGCATCTAGTTGCCATCATATCGATTCTGATGATCAAACTAGTAGAAATCATCCATAAGCCCAGTCCATTCAGGTCATTGCAATGTTGAAAAATGAGGCATCTATATATTTTTATTTCATTCATGAGTATATTCGACTCGAAACAATTCTAGACTAAGACATTGTCATTAAAAATCTTATATTCATTAGAATGAAAAAATAAAGAATTATATGTTCAATTGGACCAAACCTGTCTGGATGTAAAGCTGATGTGGATAATTAATTTTCATCACCATTGTTTTGCAGTAGTGATAAAATCCACTGAGTCAATTGTTAAAGATGGAGCTAGATGGAATTTGGATACATTTTTCAAAAAGCTTAAGTAAGCAAGTAGTTTAATTGCAAGAATAGGAAACAGAGGGCAGTTCATAGTAAGATCTTACCATCATGGTCATCTTGAGCAGAACAAGTAGAAAGATGAGACTTTTGGTTTAGGATGCAGGTTCAAAAACCGATGTTTTTTTATTTGTTTTGTTTTTGAATTTCGTGCAAAGCTATCCGAGAGGTATCTGTGTTAGCCATCCCTAATTTAGTAGAGTAAGACTAGGGAAAGGCAGCTAGTCATCACCACCCACCGCTAACTCTTGGACTTCTCATTTACCAACGAACAGTGGTTTTGACCGTCACATTATACCTCCACCACGGCTGAAAGAGCGAACATGTTTGGTGCGACGGGGATTCGAACCCGCGACCTTAATATTACAAGTTGAACGCCTTAACCCACTTGGCCATGCCGGGCCATACTTGATGAAAATTGAACATTATACAGCACTATGTTAAAGCTTATAAATGTTACCTCAAAGAAAATTTAATTTCTTACGTTGATGAGTTGTATAATTTGCACTGTAAAGCTTAACCAGTAGATTACTAAAAGCTCCCCCCCTTGTGCACCGGCTAATATACATATTTACAACCCTAAAATCATGGGCTCGATTACCCTTTGTGAGCTCGGCAGATAACCCTATATGGCTTTGGTATAAGAAAATACACAAATTACTAAAATGTTCTATTATATAAATTCATAAAAGATCTTCCACGCAAGTACTACAAGAGAGAAACAAAACACATCTTGAAGTGAGAGACATTTGTATTTTTAAAGAGGCAGTGTCTATCCACTAAAATTCAAAAATGTAACTTCAAATAAATCGTTGGATCAGATAACGCTAACAATATGAACTTTAGTAGTAAAATCTGATCTAGTAATAAATAATATAATTAATAACTTACTAACCCGAATGGTATATGTTACTATAAGATTCTTTCAGGCAGAAGAGATACTACCAACCTCAGAGAACAAAAAATAAGGCAAACTCAAAGAAAATTTACACCTCATGTTACCGCAACAATACCATAGACACTTAAATATTCAAAGAAAATCTAACATAATCTGTGTCACTAAAGCTGGTAGAAATTATATGGTGTACCTGTGTATCATACTTGTTTTACTCTGCAAAATGATGGATAATTATGTTGACTCTGTACCACACATAACATCCATGAGAAAAAAAAACAGTCAAAATAAGAAAAATTGCAACAGAAAATTATATGTCTCCCTTCTTTTCATTGTATAATTACGAATATAGCCAGATCTCGTTTCAAAACAGATGAAAAAAAATCAGTTGCCACTTAACCACTCAGTAAATACACCGAAAAACAACCAATACGCTTCAAAATACCAGATGATGAATCAGTTGCCACTTAACCACTCAGTTAGTCCAGTCAGTAAATACACCGAAAAACAACCAATACGCTTCAGAATACCAGATGATAAACGTATGAAGTAAGAAGTTAGCTTTAACTCTGAGGAATACATTCCATGATGGAGGTAAAATAGACTCGAACTTCACAGTATCAGGCCCAGAATCTCCAAACTGTCAACAAATGTTTGCAAAGTGTAAGCCCTGAGAAGGTTGACGATTGGAATGTTGATTACGTTTATGTAACTGTTAACAAAATGACCCTGGAATTATTAATACCCAGCTAACTGATTCATAACCAGTTTTTGAGGTTTTTCAGTTTTAATGGTAGAACAATATGAAAATAATCTGACCATTTGACAATATTGGTGTCATGGTAAAATTATTAACTAGTGAAGTTCGAAAGTTAAGATTGTATTTGGTTACGTTACACATCAACTTCTTGTATTCAGTTAGGCTGACCCATAAATTACAACATTACAACTTAACCGTCTGAATTAAGGGCGTCAGTGGTTATGAAACGAAGAAAGCTACACATAATACGTTGTTAAGCAACTTCTCGCGAGTTGGATTGTGATTAAATTGTAAGTTGTTCAATAAATTAGATCCAACTGGTGAGGAGTACGCTGGGGCAAATACTTATGTGACTCCACATGATCAGCTGGTTGAGAAAAATCAACCTCAAAACAGCCCCATATACGGAAGAAAGGTTGCAGCGATAATGTTTCTCTCTTACGTATTGTGGTTTGGAGTCACAGAAAGAACAAACTATTTAGTATAATAGTCAACACAACTCGAACTGTAAGAACCAAAAATGTCTTAGCACAACTAGAGCAGCTGGATTAGTACTGACAGCTTGCCTTAGAACAGATAATTCATCTCTTAATGAATATCACGAAACTATGAAAAAGCCTTTTGCTCTTTGATCTGAAAGTTTTTGTATGAAATGCGTGAAACAATATTAATAAAAATACCATGAAAAGGTATCAAGTACCGTGGAAGTTTGGATAGGTGGAAGTAAACTGGTAATTAAGGTTCTTGGCCATATAAAAATAATATATGTGTGTGTGTTTGTGTGTAAAACAGAGAGAAGTTATTATCGTCAAAAACTAAAGGTGATTTGTATTATTATTTCCTGAGATATGGAATGAAATTTCAGAAATCATGGTGCTATGTTAATAATTTTGTTGCAAGTCCGATAAGGGTTATCGGGGTAAGTACTTTTAATATTACTCGTTGAAGGGTTAGTTCCTTTGGTGATAGAGGTGACTGCTGTCTATTATATCTGAAATACAGTTTTGCTAAACTGTCAGGTGTATTTGTTTTGTTTTTGAATTTATCGCAAAGCTACACGAGGGCCATCTGCGCTAGTCATCCCTAATTGAGCAGTGTTAGACAAGAGGGGAGACAGCTAATCATCACCACCCACCCGAAACTTTGGGCTGGTCTTTTACCAACGAACAATGGGATTTACCGTAACTTATACCACTCCCAGGACTGAAAGGGTGAACATGTTTGATGTGATGATGATTCGAACCCGCGATCCCCGGATTAAAACTCGAGCACCTCAGCCACCTGGCAATATGTCAAGTGTAATTCATTTCTGTAGGCTAGGTTGATGTACCAATGAACTGCTCATAATGTCATGGTTACATAGGTTTGTTTACAAAAAGCACAAAACTATGCATTGGGTGTCTGTACTCGGCCCACTACGGGTATCGAAACCCAGTTGCTAGCAGTGTAAGTTCGCAGACATGCCGCTGGAGGGCATCGTGGTTAGAGTTGAGGACATGGTGAAATATTATCGTGAAAGAAGAGTTTCGTTTGATTACTGACGGATAACGAAAGTAATTTTCCATGAGCTAAAGTTATCAGATTGAAATGAAAGGTCTTCGAACATTTAAAGAGATAAAGTAGCATATGACTTTGATAGAAGTCAATATAGTTACTATTATGAAACAATACACTTATTACGAATTTTGTTCACCAGAGATGATGGCACCACACTAATATATAATATTACGGCTATTTCATCTATTAATGTGAACATTCAAGTTATATAATAAATGTAGTTGTTGTTGTTTTGAATTAAGCACAAAGCTACACAATGGGCTATCTGTGCTCTGCCCACCACGGGTATCGAAACCCGGATTTTAGCGTGTAAGTCCGCAAACATACCGCTGAGCCACTGGGGGACAATAATAAATGTCTAAAAAGTGTGTTAACTTACTGATGAAAGATAAAGGCGTGTACTAAGTATATAGAAATATTGTTATCTACTCAAAACTATCATTTATTGTATATGCATATGTAAATAATTTGCCAACCAGATAAAGAAATGACTCTAATAAAGGCGAGACAGAGAGACAGAAAAGAATGTAGAAAAAACTAAACTAGTTTATAACACATTATGTACACATAATGTTTGATGTTCTATATTGCTAACATTACCAGATGTTTGACAAAAATATTCCTGATGAATATTAAACATTTATCTCACTTTATTTGAAGGAAGGAAGGAGTTTAACAGAAAATATTGTATCTCAGTTAGTAGTTTATATTTCTTTACTTCATTCTAGTCTCCAAAACAACACTACTGATGTCTGTAAAACGTCTAGATACGCATCAGGTGCGTGAACAAAAGTTCGTTTGTTTGTATTTTGGATTTGACGCAAAGTAACTCGAGGACCATCTGTACGAGCCGTCCCTAATTTAGCAGTGATAAGCTAGAAGGAAGGAACTGGCCAACACCGCCCACCTCCAACTGTGAGACTATTCTTTTACCAACGAATAGTGGGATTGATCGTACCGTTATAATGTCACCATGGTTGAAAGAGCGAGCTTGTTTTATGACGGGTATTCGAATCGAACACCCGAACTGTCAGGTCGTGCCACGGTTTATAAAGTCAGGGTACTATTAAGCGAAAACAGCATTAGTAACGAATTTTAATATTCGTTTTGGTTCTTAAGCCACGTATCAAAGCATTAATCAGTGATGGAGATTTGTAATAAATACACTTTATCTTTACACTGTTTTACGGCCTGTGATAATTAAAATATCCTCTAATCGCTATCAGGAAACAGTTGCCCTGACACGACAAAGAGTGGAAATTTCCGTAATGGAACACTTTCCATTGAACACGTTCTTATCAGCACACGTCACCATGCCAACTAACGTTGTAAAAACTTTCAACAAATTTACATTACTGATAGTGTAGTATCAGTTTCTCGTTTATTTAAATATTTTACGAGTATTTTTTTACTTCACAAAATAAAATCTTAAATGAAAAGGGAAAGCCCGGCATGGCCAGGTGTTTAAAGAGCTAGACTCGTAATCTAAGGGTCGCGGGTTCGAATCCCTAACACACTAAACATACTCACCCTTTCAGCCGTGGGGGCATTATAATGTGACGGTCAGTCCCACTATTTGTTGGTAGCCCAAGAGTTGGCGGTGAGTGGTGATGACTAGCTACCTTCTTTCTAGTCTTATACTGCTAAATTAGGGACAGCTATCGCAGATAGCCCTTGTGTAATTCTGCGCGAAATTAAAAAAGAAACAAACTACAAAAGAGGTAACTTTTTAAGTACATATATATACATATGCTCGTTTTTCGTACATTTAAGAGCGTTTGAAGCAACTTAACAGTTTTATTTGATAAATACCTCCTTCAGTGGATAATGTATTGCAGAAGAAGAGGACACAACCAGGGTCATAAAACACCTCTATAGCAGGAGCTTTGTGAGGGTCAGTAACGTTCACACAGTAGTCCTTGGGTTGTTGCCATGGTTATAAACACTCCACGAAATTATGGCACAACAGCATGTTCGCGGACTTACAATGCTAGAATTCGGGTTTCGATACCTGCGATGGGCAGAGCGTAGATAGCTCATCGTGTAGCTTTGTACTTAATTAAAAACAACAACACCGATTGTAATGAAAACGGTGTATCGGTGTCAGTAAACAGTAAACACCACCGCTGCGTGTGGAAAGTGTGCAGTGATTTCGACCCGACGCGAGTCTTTCACCATTTAATACAAGTTTTAATTGCTAGAGTGTAAATATTATTATACATATTCCTGTTATTGTAATATTTTCTTGGAAAAAGACATACGTTAGTACCTTTATTTTGGGTCCGGCATGACCAAGCGCGTTAAGGCGTGCGACTCGTAATCCTAGAGTTGCGGGTTTGCATCCCCGTCGCGCCAAACATTCTCGCCCTTTCAGCCGTGGGGGCGTTATAATGTGCGGTCAATCCCACTATTCGTTGGCAAAATAGTAGCCCAAGAGTTGGCGGTGGGTGGTGATGACTAGCTACCTTCCCTCTAGTCTTACACTGCTAAATTAGAGACGGCTAGGACAGACAGCCCTCGAGTAGCTTTGTACGAAATTCAAAAATAAACAAGCTTTATTTTGTGCTAATTTTGTAAGTGCTAATGACCAAATCTTGAGGGTGTTGTGTAACAGTTATCTGTGGAGGCTATGATTTTTAAGACATTAATTTTTGAATTGTATTTTATATTATGTAAAACGCATATACTAGGTTACTTAACGTCTGCTTTTAAAAACTTGGGTTTTTATTGTAAACATTATAAGCTTGGTAAACAGAAAATAAAACCAGAATAGCGAAATATAAGATCAAATCCTGTAAACAGATAATATAAAACCAGACTAACATACTATGAGATCGAATCCTGTAAAAAGAAAAACAAGGTGATTGATAAGACCAGGAAATCACAAAATAAATACACAGTAACTGTTTTTCATATTTACTCAATTGGTCTCCCATCTTGGTTCAGCAGTAAGCTTTAGGACATATGATGCTAAAATTCTGAGCTCAGTTCTAGCAATCGACAGATAGCCTCTTGTGCACCGCGCTCAAAAAACCTAACAGATAAAACATCTCACTAAACGAGTTCACCAGACATTCATTCCTCCGTAGTAAATTCTGAGGACGTATAAGTGAAAAGAAAAAAACCCAAAAACATAACATTACGTCGGTATATTATGTTTGTCACATCTAGTGCCGACGAGGCTTTTCGCACAACACCAAGTTCCATTTCGGTAGCTGGAATTCGACTGCTATATGTGATCATATACGTGCTTTTAATTAGGTTGGACTTGAAAGAAACGTTTATTTAATTATATGAAGTTTTAATATAACTAAAAACTCATCGAGGGAGACTTTTTCTAGCTTGTTTGCTTTTTCACTCTCTCTATTTTGTTCGAGGGAATATTGCAATAATATATAGAATCCGCTTTGAAAAGAAAAAACAACCGTTATGTCCTTTTGTAGCTGAATTGACAAATCTTATTTGCCGGTCCTTCGTCTAGTTATACATTTCCAACATTGGCCTTGAAACGTGGTTAGAATGTTGTATGACTCATGGCGTTGTTTTCGTTTCCAAACTAATATCAATCACTGGCATTTTTGTTTGTTTGAAGTTAAATACAAATATGCACAGTGAGCCATCTACGATCTGCCAACAACGGGTATCTGGCCTTATTTTCAGCGTTGCATATTTGCAGACATACCGTTGTGCCGCTGAAAGGCATTTTTCTCTATCTATTCAAGTGTTCTTCAAACTTCAAACATTTGTTATTATTAGGTTTGGTTTCTTACGATTTTGGCGCCAAGCTACACGAGAACGATCAGTACTAGTTGTCTTTAATTTAGCAAAGATAGAGTAGAGGGAAGGCAGCTAGTTATCACTACCCACTACCGTCTCTTGGACTACTTTTTAATACGTCACATTATAAAACTTCTACGGTTGAATGGTTGACAATGCTAGTTGGAATGGAGATTCGAACTCCCAAACTTCGTACGATGGCCAGTAACCTCAGCCCAAAAGTTGGGGCCATCCTCTGAACTTTGATGTGAACAAATCACACCACTTCACACCAAATACTACAATAAGGTTTAAAAATTAAACGTATCATCCAGATTCGTCGACTTAACAATACCTTGATATAGCTAACAAAACAGTCCAACAAGGGATGCACGTTATATTAATCAAAATTATTATTTGAATTTTATCCTCCAAGGTTTACAATAAAAGAAAGGTCTTTGTTGATGCAAAATAAAAATCTTCAGTTTTCAGACAAACTTTCTAAAAAAATCTGTAACTTTACCCATTAAACTATTTAGAATTGCTAGAATTTGATGTAATTTGGAAGACAGCTCAAACACTGGCAGGTGAACATTTGGTGTTTCTTCAGTAAGATAAATACAACAGCTTTTGAATTTTGAGGTCAAAGTAATTTATGTTTGAATTTTTGTACAATCTCTGATAAGGATATCATAAAAACTGTCTCATATACCCTAACACAAACATTAATTAAACATTCTGTTTCTCACACCTTTTTTTTTAATTATACCCTTTCGGTGTAATCCTGGGTTAACTGTTTCTATAGTGTGCTTGTTAGCTACTGTATAAAAACACATAATATGTTTTATATAAAATATAAATACATTTTTCATCGTATACATATACATACGTACTGTGACTCACAAACCCAAGCATTTTGTTTTTCACACTTTTCATTTTATTAAACTACTTTGATGTGATACGAGACCAATTTCTTCCATGGTAACTGTATAAAAAACAAACAAGAAAACAAAAATATAACACGTCTTATATAAAACATAAATGATGTTTTTATCCTCTGTGTATGTGCTCCAACTCGCAAGTCTAAACACTCAGTCTTTCAAACTCACTGCTTTACCAAATTCCATCAAGATTACACTGTTTGTTGACTCAACATAGTGCATATAAATAGCATAGCCGCTACCCTGCAGGATATAAACAACTTTCTTTATGCTATTCTAATTACAACACAGTATAGGTTTATCACTCCAAAGAGAGTTAAAACTGTATCCACAATATTTGACTTTCTCAGTCCTATACTAAATTTCTTTAAAGTATTTTTCTGCTTTAAGATTGTTTATGTTTGGTTTGTTGACTTTATTTGCCAACCTTCGTATAACAGACTTTCTTTACCAAGGTCTTCCTTAACCGTTATGATTGACAGATAAGGGTGAAAGTAGACCAAATAGGAGTCATATATTTATTTACACAAGCTATGTTATTGTTCTGTGACCATTTAACTGGAACTTACCACACACTAAGTGAAACGTAAATTCGTTTGTTTTCCCCGTTATTTGTAGTAATTTACACTACTAAATGTAAGTCATTCGGTATGCATTTCAAGTACTTATAATTTAAGGTAGATTAACATTAGATTTCACAGACTGTAATAACTACATTGGTAATATGTCACAGATATGTAACACGAGTCTTTACATGTAAAAAGGCAGCTTGGTAAACTTGTCAAAATTAGCGGGTTGGAAACATCACAAGAACTGAGGGGACTTTTTTCATTTGTTTTGAATTTCGTGCAAAGCTACTCGAGGGCTATCTGCGATAGCCGTCCCTAATTTAGCAGTGTAAGACTAGAGGGAAGGAAGCTAGTCATCACCACCCACCGTCAACTCTTAGGCTGCTCTTTTACCAACGAATACTGAGACTGACCGTAACATTATAATGCACCCACGGCTGAAAGGGTGAGCATGTTTGGTGCGACGGGAATTCGAACCCGCGACCCATCGGATTACGAGTCGAACGCCTTAACACGTTTGACCATGCCGGCCGCTGAGAGGACTTATTAACTAGAGCGGAGTGGTCATAAAAGTTTGAATAGTTTGTATACTACTCACAATTAAGACCGCTTATTATTAGATGGAATTATTGGACAACTTTCAGTAGTTCTTCTAATAGAATTTATTACATAATTATACAATACACATTTTTGAGTTATCTTGGGAACTAGATACAGGATCCAATGTCACAAAAACAAAGCAAGTAGAATTTTATTTTTACTCGGTTTTATAATTATTACATTTCTTTATCCCCCCAACAACTTCCAGTGTCACAGCAACAAGTTGTGACTCCAGTAAAATAAATTTGGAATATTCCTGAGCACATGCGTTTATAACAATGCTAAACATTCAGAGCTTGAGCTGAAATATGAAAAAAATAAATCTTTGTTTAACTTTGTTATTTTATACAAATAATGACTCGGTATAGGAGTATATCTGTCAGTACGAGTTTTCCATTAAGTAGTTAACTTTCACTACACTTTCCACGGGGAATTTCCATCCTCAGAAGTTAACAGCAGTGGTTATCTAAGAAAAGCATTAGTTTTTAACTTCTTACAGAAACTATCCATAGAAACACGTGGTGCAATTAAAGGTGTAATCAATATGGTTTCGTCTTCTATATATGCGCACATTTAGCAACACAACATCAAGTGAAGCATGTTAACGAACCAGATCCAAACATTAGGTCCTTTCCTATCTCAGTGTGATAAAACCAAATCCTTCTTCGAGGTTATTGCCGCTGGACAAAGGTTACTATGACGTCTGTGTCTCATCACGTGAACAACGGGTGTTGGAAAGATTGCTGAGACTGGTGGTGTATATGTATTGCGAAACGTTAAGTTTCATTCCAGATGCACTTTGTCAGTGTTTTCAAACGGTCTTACAAAAGCAGATCTAGTAAAACGTTACTGCTTCTATAGAGTTCATTCCAATTTCTACATAATACAACTAATAACTTTATAATACTTTATCTTAGTAAAGAATCGACAGACGACGTGAAGCAAGGTGATTGTTTGAAGTTAAAAAGTTTTTAAAATTATTGATTTACATTTGTTGTAAAAATTGTACAGTATTTCATCGAATATTTTTTATTAAGTCCTCAAGATAGAAATATTTTTTGCCGGTGAAAATCTGAGGATTGTCATTGTTACATGAATTGTTTCATCCGTTTTTCAAGAATTGTAAAGTGAAAATAATCCAAGCATATAATTTAGAACCTGATAATAATTTAAACCTAGAATATTTTAAAACACTGAAGTTTAGAATGATCTTGATAAATTATTGGGTTTTTAGTTTTAATAGTTTAAGGTATTTAAGGAACATCTCAAATTTTGTTCACCCTTGGATTTCATTGTCAGTTTTTAAGTTAAAAAAAATTAAACTATACTTTTGCTCTATTTAAGTTATTTTTAGTGTTAACTGTCATGGATTGTGTGTAAAATAAATAAATAAATAAATAAATAAAAATGCTGATTTTGTTCTTATCTTTTCAGGAGAGTCGAACTTTACTTTAAATAAGCGGTGAAATAACCGGCGCGAGGGATGACAGCTAACTTAGTATTACCACCAGGGAGGTAATTTTTAAAGAATGACAACTGTTACGTTATTTACAGGTAAGCCTTGCATCTAACGGCTTATACTTGTGACTACGATATCAACTGTTGATTGGTTTTGACTACGTAAGTTTATTTGGTTACAAGAAATGGCCAGTTATGTAGAAATTTAAAACTAGTTTTCAGTTTATGGCGAATCCACACATTAAACAATTTTAATATATATTTAATTTATAATAATTTATATTAATACTAATTTTCATTTTTTCTCGGTTTTAAGTATTTAAAGTTTCGTTATACTGCTAAAACCGATACTAACAACTAGCGCGATATTGGTTGGTATAATAATTACCGTAAAACAGTAGTTCAAGTGTGGATGGAGGCGTTAACTATCCATCTTCCAACTAGTCAATCACAGGGCGATATGGCAGATAGCCCTCGAGTGGCTTTTGCAAAATATAATGAACAGATAAACTAACGAGATGAACTATTCTATTTAGGACAATTCGTAAATTTTAATCAAAACAATGTTGCAAAGATACTATTACATCAACGACTGGAAGCGACAGAAATAGTAAAACCTGAAAGTAAACTTAATGTGACCTTATAAATATTTGGTCGACATTTGGTCTTATCCGTAATTTTCTAAGACTTCGCAGTTCTGGATAACGTATTATGTACTGGTTGTAAAGTTAACTTCTCTGGTACTTACTTCTGAGCTATTGATATGACTAGAGGGGAGGTAGTCGGTCAGTGGTCTCTAACCAATCACTGTCCACAATAAGGAAGCGACTGTTACCCATAATATACACTTACAAGTGTGGTGAATATTTAGTGGGGTCGCCAGCTCCGAAACACGAAAGTCAACCATTGGGTCAACATCCCTCTCAAAGGACTTTCGGAATCGTGTATATATGTAACCTTGTAGTGGTAATTCGAAAGATTGTTGACTAATTAGAATTTCTTAAGTTTTATTTCAATTATATGTATTTTCACACTTACCTGCGAGCATACGTTACAAATACTTTTGAATGGTTCTTATTTCCACATCTTCTTATTAGCATCATACCCATGCTGTTGTTTGTTCTCTAGCATTTGACATTACGCAGACTCGCTTCCAGGAACGTTAATTTGTCAAGCATACTTAAAAAAAACAAAAACACGTACACAAATGAAGTGATGTTTTAAACATTGGAACTCTAATATTTGTTTTTTCTTTCAAACGTTACCATATCCAATTTCATAGCAATAGTCCAAATGTCAGTTAATCCGCATAATATTCATATATTATCAAAAGACGGTATTTCTGTTCCAGTACGTTACATTGGAGGGGGTGGTGAGGGAATGAGTTTCGGTTTCCATACTTATGGGACTACACAGTCGTCTCTCTGTCTCTGGACACTGTGTTAATATTTTGTTACTGTAAAAGACTTTTAAACTCTTTTTGGACAATGAACTTTCACGAACGTAAAAATAAGGTTTCAATAAACAGTACTCGCTGTAACTCTTACCAAAACATATAATTACTAACTTAATCGCTAGAAAGTGCACTAGGATACTAAATATCGATTTTGCTAAATGGTTTTATACGCATGCAAAAAGTGCTTGTTTCAAAGCAGAACCGTAAATTACATAATTAAAAAAAAACGTTGTTTTATTTTGGGGGTGTTGGTGGTGGGAAGAGTATCTCTATCTCCTTGTCATTAAATATTACACCTGTGTTTTTTTATTGATTTAAATAGACCAAAGTCCACGCTTCATAGTTTTATTACTTCAATTTTTGATGTGTGTATATAATTATATTGTAATTTTTGTGTTTTTTTTTGTCCCAACAGGATAACAGACGCATTAGAAATAGCGTGAAAAATTAAAAATACTTTTTTCTACCACAAGATTCTTCAGAATTGATATATTACCAAAATTTTTGTGTTCGAATTACAACTGTTAGTTTTGCCTGAAACTTGATCACCCTCGTCATGGCAACTTCCATGAAGATTATGGTAAAAAGTGATATTGGGATGTCCTTGGGATACAAAAGTCACTTGTTCAAAGAAGCACGTGGCTTTCGCTCCTGTTCAAATACAAGTCGTCAACGAAAGGACATATCGAAGCTCTGGATGTTCGGCAAGCCCATAATAAGTCATTCACGGAATGAAATGGCGTTACACCTACTGAACAGAAATGGCCTACGTTTTGTGCAAGAAGGAAGAAAAGGTTTAGCTTCCATACGAGATAGTATTTCGAGGGATTTGCAGTCGAGTTCGGTTAGGAAAGCGTATTCGTATCGAAGTGAACTCCAATCCTCCAAACGAATTGTTGTCAAACTTGGATCAGCTGTTATCACCAGAAAAGACCAGTCTGGTCTGGCACTTGGCAGACTTGCGTCAATTATTGAACAGGTAATGCATTTTCATCAGACTTCCTAAGATATTTGTATTCGGAAAACTAAGTCTCTTTAGATGGTACTTGGTGCCCTTTTGTTTCTATATAACAAACAGCTTGTATAACTTTTTGATGAACAGTATTTCATCGTTATGTGTTATTTTACAACACTAATTCTACAGGAAACAAATATATAATGTTCATGTAAACAAAGGATTTGAAAAAAAATGTTTTATAAAGAATGAACATCTTTATAAATTTGATGTTTTCACAAAAACAATTTGGAATTAACAGGTTTTTATTTTATCCGAGAACGGCTGGTGTGGGTATTAATACTGTTTACTGAGATACATGTGTATTTCAAGTGGTTTTCTCGTAATCAAGAAAGTTTTTTTATATTCTACTGCAGAAATTCCCTTGTAGGTACGAATATTGCATTGTATCTCTGGCTGCATTGTTTTCCTCGCTGTATCATGTTATATTTACATGGATCTACACGTGTAGATGGTGATAACAATATGTTCAAGTATATGATGATCTTACGAAATTAGATAATCGTTAACAATCGTATTGCTTTCAACTTGAAGTTCATAATAATTTTATAGCATATTTTGGATTCAAAACCATAATTCGGAGAGTAGTCTTTTATGAAATAGAATAGTTTCAGACCTAAATTTTATCGCAATGTGATTAGTTTGGGACATTATTTCAAGAAAACAATAGCACCTCCTTAATTAGAAAGCAGTATGTACAACAAGCGTCCTGACAAGTTGGATAATATTTAATTCGAAAAGTTAAAAGTGACTTATATTTAATGTATTTGATTTTAAAAATATGTCGTGTTGTATTTTCTCTTCGTTTTATCGAACTGTTCTTTGACACTGTTTTTTCTTTCTAGAATTGTTGCCAGAAACGTTCTTATTATTGAGATGCAAAGTTTTTATTCTTTGTGTGCTCGAATATTAACTAATTAATAATATTCGTCTTACAAAAGTTAAAACAATTTCTAATGAGCTTGCTTAATTTATAACTTG
The DNA here is from genome assembly GCA_011833715.1 of Carcinoscorpius rotundicauda. NCBI lineage: Eukaryota > Metazoa > Arthropoda > Merostomata > Xiphosura > Limulidae > Carcinoscorpius > Carcinoscorpius rotundicauda. The sequence continues at coordinate 125,763,992 of CM022391.1, read as the reverse complement.
AGATGGGAATGCATGCTAATTGCCCCTAGTGTGTTACATCTACTGAAAGTGGCTTTTGAAATCAATGATGTCTTGTAACCTTCCAATGACGTAATGAGCAGCTGAAGGAAGCTGTTCAGTAGCTAACTGGTGTTTGGTATTTGTGACTTGAAAATAAATAAACAAACAAAACTAGCAGGTGAAACATGATACCCATCGGACTTCATATATTCGTAAAGTCCAAATGGAGATTTAACTCGCAGCATGTAGAAACATTTGAATATTGGACATCAGCACCTGATAGATGTAATGCCATCTGGCAACAGTTTCATGTTAAAGTAAATTTTTGTTCCCGCGATCTCGTTGGTATATTCATTTGTAAAGAATTATTGCTCAAGGACGAAAATTGTTAATTTCATTACTTTTATGTACAAATATTAAATGTTCTTTATCCGTTAGATAGTTCGAGGGTTTAAAGGGAGATAGTTAACAGAATGATTATTTATTACATTTCTATTTTATTTGATACTGTGTATTTGGCTGTCGTTTCATACATAATATTGAAACGTAATGTTGTATACCTGTGTCTATATATAATATGCATGCTGCTACAGAACCTTTTAACGCGCTTGTTACACAGGTGTCCCAACTTCAAAATGAAGGCAAAGAAATGCTCATGGTTACAAGTGGATCTGTTGCTTTTGGCAAACAGAAACTGAGAGCTGAGGCACGAATGTCAATGTCAATGAGGGAGACTCTTTCTCCGAAGGATCACTTCACTCAGGTATTTTTAAATATCACTTCTTAACTCTGTGATCGGATTTGTGTAGAACGTTTTCCCCTGTACTCAGAAACATGCTATCTCTTAATTTTCAAGTATTAATTATTCAAACGGCTACAATAGTTTTATTTACCGCTTTTATCTTTTACATATTTGTCTTATGGTTCCGTAATATATTAAGTTAGTGGTATGTAAACTATAACGAGAACAAATGGTTACTAAGTCCGCCCATTGGACCTATTCAGTGTTGAGAAAGGTATTGCTAAACTTTTGACCTAAAATTTTATATCCGCTTCTATATTACTGACAAACATCGCATACATTTAACATTCTTTATCTTGTACAGCTGCTTATAGGTTTCCAAATAATTTAGTAATTCGATTTGAAGTGGCTTTAAACGCTCATATTTCTGTCCCTGTGTTTAAAATATCTAAGTTAATGGTTTGTTGACTCGCACTCGTCCTCTAAGAATTAAGATCATTGAATTTAAACGTGAATTATTTGAATTTCATATCTTTAATCAGGGTCTTTACATTTAGAAGACAATATCTGTAGTAACTCGATTTGTGGATGAATGAAACTATCTCAACTAGAAAACGTTGATGTAAATCTTGTCTACCAAGATTTTAACTAAGCGTGTAACACAGTGTTGTACAGGAAATTATCTAAGTTCATGGAAACTGAACGTCGGTACATGACATTTTCATTTGTGAAAACGTTTTTGAAACTTCGACTGTTTCCTAATTGGTTAAAACCGTACACGAAAAATTGTATTCACTGAGTGAGGGGGGAAGAATATTACAAAACATTTTTTTTTTGTTCGAAGTTGAGCACAAAGCTACACGATTTCTAGCTTTGGAAGTCCGCATACATGTCGCTGAGCCACTAGGGGTACAAATAAAGAATAATCGCAACTTTACCTGTTGGCATTAAAAGTATTTAGCAAAAAAAATTATGTAAAGCGCCATCTATAAAACTGATTAATATGTTTACCGCTTTGTGAACCTGACGATGACCGAAGAAGGTCGAAACGTTGTTCGCTCTTCTATGTAAAATATTTTCTCAACCCAAACGAGCCGTTTTTGCGTATAAAGAAAAAAAAGATTAATATGTTGTTGTTTTGGATTAACAAGTTAGTATATGGATCAGTAATTAACCTAAGTCGATATTTACGAGATATTGGAATTAAAAAAAAAATGCAAACAGTACGGGTTTCAACTAACAAAATTATGCATTTTAAATTAAATATTTAAAAAATTAAAGCCGTAAATTATTGGTTATATTTATTACTGAGCCTAATTTTAGTTGTAATCAATGCGAGTAACTTCTGACATGAATTACTTTATGTAGGAATTTTATAATACCGTAAAAATAGAGGGCATCATCTTTATCTATATTAAATCGAAATCGAATGTTTAATTTCAGTTTTAATTAAATTTTTCTAACGTTTTTCTTTTCCTCTTGTCATTAGAGCAGAGCTATAATCAGCCATCCAGACGTACGTGCCGCGGCTGCAGTTGGACAAAGCGGGCTTATGGCGCTGTATGACGCCATGTTTTCTCAGTATGGAGTGAACATTGCCCAAGTGAGAAAGAAGTGAAATAGTAATCATGTTTGTTCTTGTATTTTAGTAAACGTCTTTTGTTCACCATTAGCATAATGCATTTCAAAGCTGGGATCTTGTTTTTATTTCTAGCTTTCTCTGAGTTACCAAATCTTTAAAAATAAGAAGTGTGTGTATTTTAACTCCAAAACAAGCCGAAACAAAAATTGAGTAAACGCAAAGCATAGCATCAACTGAAAACAATGCCAGGGTACAATATACAGTGTGGGATTATAAAATGTACCCTAGGCTTTAGAAGCAACTGCGGAATTAGAACCCACATCATGGTGGGGATTTACCGCCTACCAAGCTTAACCTCCATTCTCCAGTTTCACATAAGAAATAAACAATAGCAATAGACAATTGGATACTAGGAGAGCTTGATGTAGGTGCTAAAGCCCACAACGTCCTACATCTATATCACCCTTCATTGCCTGAGAACGATTTTAGAAAGGTGATTTGTTCTTCCAAGTAAATAATTAATTGAAAAAAAAGGTACTATCATTTAGGGATAAGTAAGATGAAAACTTGCTTCTTGACGTTACCCTCCCAGCTCCCCAATACGGAAGAAAGGCACTAACTGACATCGCAGCAAACGAACTATATCAGCATAAAGCGTTCCATCCAGCTGTCCAAATTGGTATAGCTTGAACACTAATATCAAGGGATAAATTTCATCTTACTTCACCACCAACTGGTAGTGCCTTATTTCTTTATTTTTATTTCAATTTATTTTCTACTTGTGAAAGCCCCCTCGGAGTGGATTCCTGTACGTGGTGAGGGGACCTCCCAGGGAAGGTTCTGTTCTGTCTAGTTACCTTCTCTGGTATCTAAACATCCACCTACGTGTTTGCCGTGCGTGGCGACCCTTGAAGGGGAGGAAAGGATCCTGGTGGTTGAGGGGTCCAACCCTAACACACCACTTTGGCCTCGAATTCCTCTAGACGGGCGGCCCTTGGGTCAATCGGCTGGTCCACCTCGACTAGAGCCAACCAAGTACCAGTGTTGGAAGTTCTCAACGAGTGTTGTGGACATTGTGCTGATGCTGGTGTTTGGGTATAGTGCTCACGAAACCCTGGCGTTGCTGCATTGTCCTTGGATGACTTTGTAGTGCGTCCCCTTGTAGGGCTCCATGGTGGGTGGGGTCAGTGAGTACCGAAACTTTTTCTCTTTCCTATGGATCCTACAAAAAATTTAAATAAAATTGTAAAAAAACAGTCAATGGGTAAGCGACCACGTCTTGAATACTCAGAACAGCACTCTCCAACATCAGTAACACACGTACTTCATTTTCTGATATTGCATTCTCTTTCGGAAAATCCTTTAGGGCAAATGTCCCTTTTTTATTCAAAAAGGACTAGAGGGACTTGCTGGCTCTCCAAAGTCAGTGGAGAAGCTTCGGTCTGGCGACATATTGGTTGAAACATCCACATCCCAACACAGTGAACTCCTCTTGAATTCAAAGGCAATTATGGATATACCTATTGAGGTTACACCCCATGCTACTTTGAATTCTTCACGAAGAGTTATTGTTGAAAGGGATTTGAAAAACGTTCTCGAGTCAGAGATTCTTGCTGGTCTCTCCACTCAAGGAGTTTCTGCAGTGAGGCACAGCTTCACTTGCATAGATGGAGATACACTGCCAACAAACACCCTTGTTTTAACATTTACTTCACCACGTGCACCTACCACCATCAAGGCAGGTTATCTCATTTGCAGGGTTCGGCCATACATTCCATACCGTCTTCGATGTTTGCAATGTCAGAGATTCGGCCACTCAAAGACTTCTTGTCGTGGTTCCCTGACATGTGCTCGTTGTGGAGGCAAGGACCACGATGCCTATGACTGTGACATGAACCCGGATTGTGTAAACTGCAGTGGTTCTCACCCCTCTTACTTTCATTCTTGCCCAAAATGGTTGGAGGAAAAAGAGGTGCAGCGTTTGAAAAAGACACATAACATAAGTTATCCTGAGGCTCGAAAATTGCTGTCCACAACTCCATCTCGGACATATGCTGCTGCACTTCATTCCACAACTACAGTGGAAGTGCAGACAGATCTCTCTGTGCCTCCAAGAGAATCGTTTTCAAAACAAATGAAAAGCCTTTTGACCTCCGTGGTTAAAAAAGTAGATGAATCGACTTCCACACCCATCTCTGTTCCTCCCGTACCATCCAACAAACCTCAAGATCCATGTCCTTCAGTTTCAAATACAGGCATTTCTTCTGATACATCATTTTCTCCCACCACAATAGACAAAACAATTATTCGTCCGCGTCCTCAGTCACTGGATTCCTTTTCCAATAACAAAACCTGCCTACTCGACCCAGAGCAGGATCCATGGAGGTTGATAGACATCCTCCGAAGAAAAACAGTAAAGAAAAATGACGTGATCGTAAACTGAAGGGTTCTCCAGCCACTTCACTTACCCGTTCTTAAAAATGGCCACCTTGATACAATGGAACTGTCGAGGTTTACGTTCTAATCTGGATGATATCAAAACGCTGATTGCTTTCTACCAGCCTGTTTGTCTTTTTTTACAAGAAACATTTCTCAAATCTGCTGATACAGTCTCCATTTGGCAGTTTTTTTCTGTACAGAAATGACAAGTTGTGTGATGGTCGAGTACATGGAGGGGTGGCACTGTTGGTTGATTAACATGTGCCCACCCTGTCTTTGTCACTCAACACACCCTTGGAGGCCGTAGCCATCCGTGTTTCCTTGGGTCATACCATCACTGTTTGTTCTCTGTACCTGTCCCCTGGAGAGACATATGATCAATCAGACCTTGATGCTCTCGTTGAACAGTTGCCATTTCCATTTCTTATCCTGTGGGATTTTAATGGACACCATCCCCTCTGGGGAAATGCTGTATTGATGGGAGGGGTCGATCTGTAGAGCAGATGCTCTCTGATCACAATCTTTCTCTTTTCAATACTGGTTTTTCCACTTACTTTCATGCACCAAGTCAGTCCTTTACCGCTATTGATCTCTGTTTGCTCCCCTTCATTATTCTCCCATTTTTCATGGAGGGTTGACAGTAATCCACTTGGCAGTGATCATTTTCCGATCCTTTTAAGAGAGACTGGCCGTGGTCGATGCTACCCTACCCGCGTGCCCCGGTGGAAGCTGGATCAGGCAGACTGGTCCACTTTCACTGCTCTCGCAGAACTTGATCCTGCCATCGTAGATCAGCCATCAATAGACGACTGTGTTGCAGCGGTAACTGATTGTATTATACATGCCACTGCTCAGTGTATTTCTAAAACCTCAACACGTTTTCCACGATATTCTCGTCCATGGTGGAATTCTGCTTGCCTCTTAGCACGGAAGGCTCAAAAACGGGCCTGGGATACTTTTCGTAGATATCCCACACTTTCAAATCGGGTTGCTTCATCGGTCTGCCAGTACGTCTGTTGGACCTGATGATATTCATTATGACGTGCTGCACCATCTATGTCCTTCTGATTATCTTCAACCGGATTTGGCAGGAGAATGCTTTTCCTGATGCCTGACGCCAGGCTATTATTTTACCTTTCTCTAAGCCAGGGAAAGATCCGAAGATTCCTTCAAACTATCGCCCAATTGCTTTGACGAGCTGTCTCTGTAAGACCTTAGAAAGGATGGTTAATGCTCGTCTTGTTTGGTTCCTTGAATCAAACAACCTCCTCTCGCCCGCCCAGTGTGGGTTCCGTCGACAGCACTCCACCACAGACCACCTAATTCGTCTTGAAACATCTATCAGAGAGGCCTTTCTCAACCGCCAACATCTTGTATCGATATTCTTTGACATAGAGAAGGCTTACGACACAACATGGAGGTATGGCGTTTTGCGAGACCTCCATACATATGGGTTACGTGGCCATCTACCCATGTTTTAAAATTTTTTTAATGGACAGGAAATTCCAAGTTCGTGTGGGTTTGGCACTTTCACGTTCTTTTGTACAGGAACTTGGAGTCTCTCATGGCTGTATATTGAGTGTTACACTCTTCAGTATAAAGATAAATGCCATCACTGAACAACTCCCTCTCACCGTTACGAATGGGCTGTATGTTGACGATTTTCATATCTCATGTCAGTCGTCAAACATGAGATATATTGAGCGGCAACTACAAACTGCCCTCAATCGTGTACGGAAGTGGACTCTGGCGAACGGCTTTAATTTCTCTCTCTCCAAAACTGTATGCATGCACTTTTGCCGTCGACGAGGTATTCACCCTGATCCTGAACTTCATATCGATGAAGTTTTGCTGCCAGTGGTCCCGGAGACAAAAATCTTGGGGCTTATCTTTGATCGTAAACTGACCTTTATACCACACTTAAAGCAGCTTCGGGTCAAATGCACAAGAGCACTGAACATCCTCCGTGTCCTCTCTTCTACCAGTTGGGGGGCAGATCGCTGTTCAATGTTAAAGATATATCGTGCTCTTATTAAATCGAAACTTGACTGTGGATCAATGGTCTATGGCTCTGCCAGACCCTCGGCCTTAAAGATGCTGGACCCCATTCATCACCAAGGACTTCGACTCTGCACTGGGGCTTTCCCCACCTCTCCAGTTCAAAGCATGTACATTGAATCTCGTGAACCTCCTCTACACCTTCGCCGTTTGCAACTATCTTTACAATATACTTCGAAACTTCGTTCCTTACCAAAGCATCCCACCTGGGAATGTGTTTTCCTCCCTCGGTGGGTAGTACATTTTCAGAACAGACGATCTGTCATTGCTCCATTTGGCCTTCGCATCCGGGCGCAATTGGATGAATTGGGTCTGTCCTTGGATAACATTGCAGATTCCACAGGTCGACGCATCCCACCATGGCTTATTACAGCCCCCAAGTGTGACCTTTCTTTCAATCACCTAAAAAAGGCGGATACTCCAGACTGGAAGTACCGTCTTTTATTCAATGAATATCTTTCAAACAATCATTCAGTTCCCATTTATACAGATGGTTCCAAATCAGGAAATTCAGTGGGCTCTGCTATGGTTTGCTGTGGGTCAGTAGTTGCACACAGAATCCCCTCTACAGCTTCTGTATTCACTGCTGAACTGTGTGCCATATCTCTTGCCCTGGATCATATTGCAGCTGAGCAGTACTCCAACTGGACTATTTATACTGACTCGCTTAGTTCTATACTTGCCTTGGAATCGCTTCACATTAGCTCACATCCTATTCTCGCAGATATTCGAAACCGACTGGCCCATTTCTCATTAGCAGCTACTTCAATCCAGTTTTTTTGGATACCAGGCCATGTTGGTATTCATGGGAACGAGCTTGCAGACATGGCAGCTAAATATGTCTGCTTCAGCACCATCACCCCTATGCCTATTCCGTACATGGACTATGGTGTTGTCTTCAAGGCTCGGCTCCGTGCCAGTTGGCAGTCCACTTGGAGTGAACAACACGACAATAAACTTTTTCAAATCAAACCCAAAATTGGACTTTGGCCATCTAGCTTCCGTAAAGTTCGGAGGGAGGAGGTTGTTCTCACTAGGCTACGCATTGGTCACAGTTTTTTAACTCATCATTTTCTTTTATCTGGAACTGATGCACCAATGTGTAGTTTGTGTAACACTCAAATCACTATCAGCCACGTTTTACTTTCTTGCTATCGTTACAATTCTCAACGACGGCAGTATTTTAAACATATTTTTTCCCAGGGTCAGTCTGTAACATTGGACAGAGTTATTGGTGATGGTGACTCTGTCCACCTTGATAAAGTTTTTTAATTTTTGAATGGCCATTAATCTTTTTCATCTCTTTTAAGGGTTGCATATTTATTCATTACACCTTTTTAATTGTGGCTCCTTTTTTACAGTTTTAATCTCTCTCATTCAATTTGACATTGGACAATGGCCAGAACAATAACTTACTCGACACCAGGACTGGAAAGGCCAACTTCAGGTGACTAACGCTTCTGTTTGAACTGTCTGTTTGAACTACTCGTTAGTCTTCCTGGCGAGTTACTATTATACTTTTGCTGCATATCATTTCACACTTTTACAACCTTTTTGTATTGGCCATATTGACTCATAACCCGGAACCAGGACGGAAAGACCAACTTCAGGTGGCTGACGGTGGTTTATATACTACCTGTTAGTCTTCCTGGCGGGTTATGATCATTCCCATTCTGCTACGGGTTGTCCTTTACAACTTTGTTGACTGGATGTCGACATTGGTTTTTGCACCATTTCCTGTTTTAATTGCCATTTTGCTTTTATCTTCAATTACCTTTACACATTTTACTCCATTTACTTGACTTTTCTCTTTTTACTGGACATTTGGCTACTCTTTATTACGATTTTGCTGAGTGTCTTTTAAAACTTTTTTTCCATTACATTTTGATAATAGCTACTATGACACATAACCCGGAACCAGGACTGGAAAGGCCAACTTCAGGTGACTGAGGGTGGTTCTTGAACCTACTCGTTAGTCTTCCTGGCGGGTTATGATCATTATTATTATGCTAGAGTAAATAGTTTATAACTTTGAAGACTGAATGTTACCATTGATTTTTACACCATTTTTTGTTCTAATTGCTGTTTTGTTTTTACCTTCATTTACTTTTACAAATTTTACTCTATTTACGTGACTTTTCTCTTTTTACTGAACATTTGGCTACTCATTGTTGCGATTTTGCTGTGTGTCTTTTAATACTTCTATTCTTTTACATTTTGATACTGGTTGCTATGACACACATCCCAGAACCAGGACTGGAAAGACCAACTTCAGGTGACTGACGGTGGGTCTTGAACCTGCCTGTAAGTCTTCCTGGCGGGTTATGATTATACCTTCTTTCTAGAGTATATACCTTACAACTTTTTACACTCTGCCTTCTATCTTAACGTTGTAGACTAGATGTCACCATTGGTTTTATACTTTTTTGTTTTACCTTCATTTCCATTTATGTCTTTTACTACATTTTTACCGGTTGTTTGGCGCAGATAGCCTCGTTGCTTTGTGCCATAAAACACTAAATCAATCAATCAATCAAACTTGGGAAAGCAGTCACCTTCTCAGAACCGTCTGCAGGCAGTAAAGTGTGATTATAGATGTTGGACATTATAGGCTTGAGCACCCACATCTCGTTCTTCTAATTTCTAATTTACGTGTGCTGCTATTGTTTTTCCGTATGAAACTGGCGAATTGAGTTTAAGATTGATAGATATTGTGTTCACATCGCTATACGAGACTTACTTCTGCAGTCACTTCCAAAACTAATGCTACATTTAATAATCGTACATGTAACTTGTACCCCCTGGCATAGTCATTGTTTTCAGTTTTGTGTTTTTAATTTGTTTTTGTTTCGGCTTGCTTTGGAGTTGAAATAAATTATACAATTAATCAGAGGTTTGAATTTACTATTTTGAACGCAGTCCTTCATTATTATTTTAATTATTTTACTATTTTAACTTCACTAAAATGTAATTTAATTTCACTAAAATCGAGTATATATTATCCATGTTAAATTATTATTTTGGAGTTGCATTGTGTTAGGAATCTGACTTTTGGAAATTAATAAAGTTTGTTTTATCTAGGTTTTGGTTACAGAACCTGATTTTTACAATCCGGAGAGTCGCTTCAACCTAAAGAGCACTGTGTTGGAGCTGTTAGGCCTCAACATCATTCCAATTATCAACACTAATGACACTGTTGTTCCACCTGACATCAACAAGGATTTGTCTAGAGTTGCTCGTGAGTTAAGCCTAAAACCTGGAGAAAGGGTAGGAACAGAGTACATAGTTGTTGAAATTAAATCGGCTAAGCAACTTCATACTTTATTTAACTATAATTCTTAAGTTTTTACTCCATAAATAAAACTTAACTTAAAATTGCTCTTCGTTTTCAACTAATGCTTTTGTGTTCACCAACAAATTTAGTAGAAATGTCAGGTTAATAGGTACTTTTTTTACCAAGTGATGGTCTTTTTGTTTAAAAAAAATATTTGCTTTTTTCCCTCTAGGTTATCACTGTCAAAGACAATGACAGTCTAGCTGCTCACTTGGCGGTTGAATCGGGTGCTGATGTCTTGATTCTCATGTCAAATGTTGATGGAATCTTTAACCTTCCACCAGGTGAAGATGGAGCGCGCCTACTTCACACGTACTGTCCAAAAGCTATAGGTGATATTGTATATGGCGAAAAGTCGGGAGTAGGCTTAGGCGGGATGGAATCAAAGGCAAGCACAGAACATTATGTGATGTCTTCTTAGGCTGAAGATAAATTAATGTGTAATAGATCCTCTGTTTTATTTATTAGTCTCGCTATACTTGATGAAACACTTCACTTAACTCATTAAAACAAAAAATATCTTTGAATTTGCTTTGTTAAAAAAAACACAAACGCCAAGTGAATATGAAATTCTAGAAAGATGCGAGATACTTTTACTTCAATATCTTTATAAAATTTGGACTTTCAAAAATACTTGGGTGTGACTTGATTTAAGTCGTGTTAATGAGATAAATGTTAAAATTAGGGAATTGGTTGAACGAGGCAGACACAGTAGGCAGCTTAATGTAGCTTTGTTACATGAACCCACACCCACATTGTACCAAATTGCAGTTTTGGTATTTTAAAAATGCAAACTGTGTTTTTTGTTTATTTTAACATTTATAATTACATTTTTTATGTTTTACACATGTAATAGTATTTCATAACTATTTGAAAAATAGAAATATTAGAGTTACGGTTTCCATAACAACTGTACCTCGAAGGGCACAGTGATACACTGCTGGCCAAAATCTTAAGGCCAATGAACATAAAGAAAAAATATGTATTTTGCGTTGTTAGATTCAACCATTTATTTGAGTTAAGCTTTGAAAGATTAAAATAAGAAAAGTGAAAATAAAAAAAACATTTTTTTTTTAGTATTTAATAGGGAAAATGTGAACACTATGAAATTAGTCTAAATACTAGCTGGTCAAAAGATTAAGACCATACTGAAACGAAGAGTTAATTGGTAAACACGTTACGAAACTTAGTCATTTGTGTTCAAGTATTAGCGTTGTCATCTTTCACTTAATCTCCTGTGTTACATTGGGTAAAAATATGGCAAAGGCCAAAAACTTGACAGTTTGAATGTGGCAGAATTATCGAGCTGCAAAAGCAAAGTCTCTCTCAACGTGCCATCGCTTGTGAGATTGGGCGTAGTAAAACTTCTGAGGGATATAGAACGAGAATTTCAAGTGGTTTTTCCAAGAAAATTTCCCTGGCGTCGAACAGGAGGATCGACGGGTTGTTTGGCAAGACACCAGCCTGTCGTTGAACCAGATTAAGGCCCTTACGGACTCGAAATGCAGCTCGAGAACAATAAGACGGTATCTATGAGAGAAAGGTTTTACAATCCGTGAACGTCTTTAAAGGCCATGCCTCCTTTTACACCAAAAATCAGCTCGGTTAAACTTTGCTGAGAAGCACCAAACATGGGACGTAGAAAAGTGGACAAAGGTTTGTTTTCTGATGAGAAAAAAAATTAACCTGGATGGTCCAGATGGCTTTCAACGTTACTGGCACGATAAAGATATCCCACCTGAAACATTTTCTACACGACACAGAGGAGGAGGTCCTATCATGAACTGGGATGCTTTTTCCTTTCATGGAACAATGGAGTTTCAGGTTATACATCAGGAGCGTGAAACAGCGACTGATTACATTGTTATGTTGGAGAGAGCATTCTTAATGACTGAAGGCCCTCGCTTGTATGGAGATGACTGGATCTTTCAGCAGGAGAACACTACAATCCACAATTTCCGCGAGACAAAGGGCTTTTTTCATTGCGAATAACGTGATTCTTTCGGACCATCCAGCGTGTTTGCCTGAACTGAACCCCATTGAAAATGTTTGGGAGTGGGTGGCAAGGGAAGTCTTTAGAAATGGACGTCAATTCCAAATGGTGCATGATCTTCGTGAAGCCATCTTTTACCACTTGGAATAATATTCCAGTCAGCTTTCTGCAAACGCTTATATCGACCATACCAAAGCAAATGTTTGAAGTTATTCGCAATAATGGTCGTGCAACTCGTCCAACTCTTGTTGGGCATTTCCTACCTTATTTAGGACTTCTTTTTGGTATGGTCTTAAACTTTTGACCTGCTAGTATTTAGGCTAATTTCATAGTGTTCACATTTTTCCCTATTAAATGCTTAAAACGTTTATTTTTTATTTTCACTTATTTTCATTTTTCGAAGCTCTACTCAATCAAGCCTAACAACGCAAAATGCATATTTTGTCTTTATGTTCATTGGCCTCAAGATTTTGTCCAGCAGTGTATGTCTGTGTACTTTCAACACTAGAAACCGGGTTTATATATTGTCGTGATCATGACAAGTGTAATCCATTTTGTAGCTTATTTAAATCTATAATTGTTGGATTGTTGAATGCAGAAATGGTAACGTTATTATCCTAGTTTTGGAAATAAAAGTATCTAAATTTCTTACTGACATTCAAAATCCAATTATACAAATTTACTTCTGAATAAAACGTTCATTTCTGTGTTATGTAACTTTAAAATTCTAAATTTGTTTGTCGCATTTTGTTGCTACTAGTAGGATGTAGGTGGCAATGTAGCTTTTAGAAAACCTTATTACCTAGTATTTAATAAAGACGACTAATTGTTATAAATTTATTTAATGATGATATTTAGGTTCTGTTTTGTATCTGATATGATCAATGCCATGTGGCATGCATTACTATTATGTTGAACAATAATTCTTTCTTTCACTTAGGTGAGAGCTGCTAGTTGGGCTCTAGAGAGAGGTGTGTCTGTGATCATATGTAATGGAATGCAAGAAAATGCCATTTCTAAGATCATCCAAGGTAAACGGATAGGAACCTTTTTCACAGATCACAAGAGTAGTTCTGTCCCAGTAGAAATGATGGCAGTAAATGGTAAGTTGCTAGATAGACTTTCTACTAAATATACCAAAATTTATGCTCTTTACTTTGCATTAGTTCAATGTTTTGTTTCCGTACGATAGTCAAGGTTGAACAGTACTCTAAATGTGGCCTAATCAATGATGCATACAATGACGTCTTTGCCTCTCTTGATTGGTACTTGGTACTTTTGTAGATGCAACTTAAAATCCAATTTGCTCTGTCATTAGCAACAGTACGTTTCTTGAATTGCTCAAGAGACTGACCAACCATTGCACCACGATTGTTTCCTTCTATTGTCAATGTTATTCTTATCAACCTAACTCATAGTTCAAATTGTAAAATCCTAACTAAATTTCTTTGCATTTTTAGTATAATTAAAACATATCTGCAAATTCGAATATTATCAGAAAACTAGAATAACTTATCGACAATTCCTTCATTTGTGTCACTGATATAAATTGAAGAGAGCAAATGTTCCATTATTGAATCCCGACCAATCAAGTTTGACTAAACTCTCACTTATAACAATTCTACTTTATCAAACAAGCTTACGTATTCAATACGTCTACAGAGAATTTTTAACGGTTTTTTTTTTTATCACCAGATCAAATATTTCTGAAGATTCAAAAGCACCAAATCTGCACTTACCCTCACCTACATAACTTCTTCAAAAAATTAATAACTCTAATTTTCTCCTAATCCCTTCACTCAATAAAAATAATTAACTTTGTTAGATAACTTTGCAAAACCTCTTTATCAATATTTCTTGCCACTGACATTAAACTAATACACCTATAATTGCAAGGACAATTTCTGCTTCCTTCTTTTAAACTGAGAAGGAACAACAGCCAACTTTAGTATTTTGATACATTTCCATTGTTCTAACTTCTTTTGAAACCCTTAAGTGTACATCATCTTGCTTAAAAACTTTATCTTTCTTTAAACATGCTAGTTTGTTTTTGACAAACTCTTAATTAATGTGATCATTTGGGCAGATCTTATCATTTTGGTGATAGTACTGCCTATGTAAGGATAGCTCGAATTATCATCGAAATGGTATTTTAAATATCTTCACCACAAGTCATCAGAGCTGTATAATACTATACACATATTTTATTTTAGAATATCTATGTACTAACCTGAGTCAAGTTCTGGGAATTTTGGTAAATATGATAATTTTTTTTTTGTTATTAAATAACTCCAAAAATCAAAACAGTGGTGTTAAATAAATTGAATGAAATGACATAGTTTTGATAGGTGTATGTTCTTAGAAAATCTATCCATATTAGGTAAATAAATTTTTTTTACTTGATTTTTATTCAATACCAGATTTTCTGCATGTTAACAGGATAAAACTTGAAACAAAACCTGTACCTTTACACCTCATGGAATTAATTTATCCCTCTTAATAGTCTATCGCACGAGAGATCGTGGGAAGATAATGTTTTAACTATTTAATATAAATTATTCAGATTTATAAACTTTCTGACCTTGCAGCACGAAAGGGTGGTCGTAAGTTGCAGTCTTTGACACAGGACCAGAGAGCAGATGTCATTGAAAGAATAGCCGACTTGCTACAGACAAAGAAAGAAGAAATATTTCAAGCAAACAGCCGAGATTTAAAGCAAGCAGAGATGGACGGTAAGAAATGGCCGAAGAGAACCTTCTTAATTCTCTTTTTAAGACGCTAGTTTCCAAATGAGTACATATTTACCGAATATAAGAGCGCTTCAACAGAAGTCAAAATAGGTTCCTTAATATAATAAAGTAGTAACTAAGCACGACCAGTTTTTATGATTTATTTATTTTCGTAATACTTATGCAGCTGTAATAAAATGGACAATTAACTATAAACTTTAACTGCTCTGATTGTAAAGATGATGAACTCTAATTTGGTGTTGCTTGTCTGGTGATCTAGGAACCCCACTAGATAGAGGTTTTAATCTTTTGAAACAAGATGTTCGGTTATAATAAAATCTGACTCTAAGTGTATACCAATTCTTGGTTAGACAAGAAAGGTAAAGTTTTAAATGTGATAAGGATTTGAACCTGGGCCCTAGTTCCTTCCTCACCCTCATAAAGCACTAATGGACGATTAGTAAACTGTTTAACCTTTTCTATTTCCCAGGACTTGATCCTCCTCTGCTTGCCAGACTAGCATTGACCACTGCAAAACTGAACAGTTTGTCTGATGGCTTACGACAAATTGCTCATACATCAAAAGGAATCCTTGGTAGAGTTCTTAAAAGAACTCTTATTGCAAACGGAATGGAACTAAAACAGATCTCTGTTCCTATCGGCGTGTTGTTGGTGATTTTTGAGTCGAGGCCAGATTGTTTGCCTCAGGTAAAGCTACCAAAACGATTTCAAACTGGTGAAAATAGTCTTAACATTTAATATAAGAAAAAATGTCAGAACCACTGTAAAACTTTGATAATGTCTTCTATGCATGCATTTATTTCTGTGGTATTTGATAAGTTTTCAACTTTTTAGAGAGTGAAATGTAAGATATGTTAGCTCAATAAGTTTCTTTTTTCCTCTAGTACTATACCACTTTCTAATTACTTTTTTACCTGTTCTTGTTGGCTGCTCAGGCAATGTTTTATCTTTGTTTTTAAAATTAGTATTATATCACTATTTACCTAAACTCAACATTTCAAGGTGAAATGTTTGGTACATATTTTATGTATAAAATGTTCTTACCTTATAAAGAAAATTTTTTTTTCTCTCATCAGATTTCCATAAATCAAGATATTTTGTCCGAAACTGTATTAAAATATTTTATAGCAGTTATTTTAACAAATTCGTTATGTTTTTCTTAAATTATAAAATAAAGTAAAACCAGAACAGTTTTTTAACATGGTTTACTTGGTCGTCACTAGGTAGCAGCACTAGCCATATGTACTGGCAACGGACTTTTGCTGAAAGGCGGTAGAGAAGCGGCAGAAAGCAACAGATGTTTAACCGAAATTATTAAAGAGGCTCTATCTCCTTATGGTGCAACGGACGCTGTTGCCCTTGTGAGTTAAACTATTTGTTTTGTAGTAAATCTGTAAAGTTTTGTAATTTATTTTTTATGTGAAGTTACACACACACACACACACACACACACACACACACACACACACACACACACACACACACACACACACACACACACACACACACACACACACACACACA
The DNA here is from genome assembly GCA_011833715.1 of Carcinoscorpius rotundicauda. Taxonomy (NCBI): domain Eukaryota; kingdom Metazoa; phylum Arthropoda; class Merostomata; order Xiphosura; family Limulidae; genus Carcinoscorpius; species Carcinoscorpius rotundicauda. The sequence continues at coordinate 125,747,570 of CM022391.1, read as the reverse complement.
CACACACACACACACACACACACACACACACACACACACACACACACACACACACACACACACACACACACAAACCAACTCTTTCAAATCTGGCGTTACGTTCGGCCCATGCGTTGAAGAAAGGTTGAAGACTTAAGTTCTAAACCAATATCATTTGTCGTTGTTTACAGCTCTGTTTGATTTGGAGAGAAATTTTGGGCTCCGAGTCTTTTGAGGTCTGCAGTTTTTATTGCGATTCGTATCAGAAGTAATTCAGCTCTGAAGAAGTTTTGTTATTTTGTGGAAAATGAAGTCTAACAATGAATATTATGGCAATTGTAAGCACCTTTTTAATGACCGTTTAAAAATTGCACACATTCTATAGTCAGTAAATCTCTGAAAATAATAATAAACTAAAGGGTCTTCAGCATGACTAGTGTAAATAGCCCATCGTGCACCTTTTGAGCAAAATTTAAACAAACCGAAAACAATGCATCTCAATATGGCTGGTATGGGTATTAAAATAAAGTACAGAACAAATAAACACTTCATCGACATATTTTCTCTAAAATAAAACGTTGGAAAAATTATACTCGCACACCTAGATCAACAACAAGCAAACTATAACAAATCCTAAGATACACAAACAACACTTTTACATTGCTGCATATCAAGCATTCCCGACATCAGCGAAAAATAACTAACATTTAAAAGAAAAACTTTAGCTTTTGAATAAATTTCGTGTTTACTGGAATGTTGCGTTTTGTTAAAGTCCATACTATGTAAAAACTACACTGATAAACACAACATCAACATTATTTACAAAACACATTGCAACACCTGCCACGACTTCTATATTGGAGAAATAAGCAGAAAAATGGACACTAGATTCAAAGAACACACACACCTTCACACGTTTTTGAACACTTCAATCCAAATAAACAAAACATAATCATAGAAAACCCACAGATACTATTAAGTAGGAAAACAAATGCAAAATGAAAGAAACCCTACTTTTTTTTTTTTTTTATAAGAACTAAAACCAAAATTAAACCAATATAAGGGAACATCTTCATACCTATACTAACTAACAACTTCTAACTGCAATGCCTCCTACAATCCCGTCCACGTTTACACTCTCGTCTTAGGCATATGCCCGGCAACAATCAGTTGCAAACTCTTTCTTTATTAACCTGAAGATGACCTAAGAAAGTCAAAGTTATTCTCTACTTTATTTTAATACCCATAACAGCTGTCTTCAGACTTATTTTGACTTCAAAGAAGTTTCTCGTCATTACGAAATCAAAAACAACCCTAGCGACTAACGTTTACCATCAGTTTCTTTTTCTTTCGCACGTGAAGTCTCTCAATTTTCAGACGCGGACCAAAGCATCATGGTAAGGCTTCACGTGAGTTTTGTTTTTTAAGAACTAAAACCTTTTTTAATTTCACTTTATTTTTAAAGGTCATATAAAATTTACGTGTGGTAGATTTAAAATTACAATAAATAGGCAAAACCCCCAGCTGTTTACAAAACGCACACCATGGAACACGTAGGAGTTTCTAACAAAAGTGGATTTTTAACTTCAAACTCCACCTAACTCTCCTATATATTCCTACTCCAGTTCTAACTTCTTGTTGTAATTATAAGAGTTGATAAACGAACGTCTACACATTGTTAATGAAAACCTTGACTCTCAATAGAAATTCAGACTCGTTCCCCTTGGCTTTATTCAAATAGCTCTGTCTTCTTTCTTTTTAATTGAATATCTTAACATTTTTCTAACACTACTCACTGTATTTTTATTATTGGTTATTCTAAAAATTATTCAGTTTGTCATTTTCGTAGACTTGCTGAAGACGAAATGTGTAATTTCAAAAACTTCATTAAATATGTTTGCAGCTGTTGCCATAGTGTGCTGAACAAGTGGTTAATTGTGCCGTTTTTTTTTCTGTTTAAGATTATTCCAATGTGGTGGCGTCTTCCTCTGTAAGTTTATTATTAATCGCAAAAGATTACTAAAAACTTCTTTCTTTGTTTTGCTTCTCTGAATGGATCCTTAAGAAGTTTACACTTTAAAACTTGTATTAGTTGTCTTTATTTGCAAAGAAACTTTATGTGAAGAAGGCTTCAGAATAGAGGCCTACATTTTGTTCCTTTTTCATTTAAAAGGCAGTTGTAATCATATAATTCTCAAACCTAATATCTATTTCTTGTAGATTTGTTTTAACTTGTAGCTCATGATGTTAGGCAGATGGCTGAAGGTTCGTCCTTAGTTTTATATGTATAATTCACTATTTTATCAACTAGTTACTGTCTTATTCTTAATGAGTTGGAAATGTTATTGCATATTTTCAGCTTTGAGTTTCTTTCATTTTTTTTCTTTTAGGATGTTTTTAATTATCTCACGTTAAAATGGGAACAGTTGGATATAGTATAGGTATATTAATATAATGGCTAGTTTCCTGTAAACTTCTGTAGAAAGATGGTGTTTCTGGTGATACATTAGGAAATCGAGAAATGGCAGCTGTTGGTCTATGCTTCTAGTGACAGTACATTGTTTTAATTGTAAGAGTTCAGTTATATGAGGGGCAAGGCACAACACTTCTGTTAATTAGCTGTTTTTGCAGTTTGTGATTAGATTTCGAGAATAAAGATATCACTGATTTTTAGTAATTTATTCCACCTCTGGTCACTTTCGAGAAATGTTCCTTTAGTTATGGAAGTAACGTGGTGAGAGAGCGATATTTTATTTTTCGTCTTTCGTGTGTCTGTAAGTACTTTCAGCGGGGGCGCTTTGCTAATGTAGAAATTTGCCATGACTGTATAAAGCTGAGCTCTTAAGAGTAGACTTGTATCTACGTATAATTATGTACACAAGTCTTCAGGAACTTTATTACTATAAATGTTTTTTACTTTTCAAGCAATAGCTTAAAAGGAAGACATCTAGTCAGTAGCATTGTTTTCAAACTTCTTGGTCCCCCGTTGGTACAACAGTAAGTCTTCAAATCTACTACGCTAAAATCAGGGGTTCGATTTCCCACGGTGGAATCAGTAGATAGCTTAATGCGGTTTTGTTATAAAGAAATACACACGGCGTCTCGGGCTGCTCGTCACCAGCAAGCAGTGAGATTAATCACAAGCTTGAAAATGGGATTATGTTCGGCAACGGGTTTCGATCCCGCAGATTATCAATCGAGTGTCTGAATCAGCAGCGTATGTCAGGTTCTGTAAGGGCATCCGATAGAAACTAAGAAAAATATTTCATGTGTAACGTAAACCGTGGAAAATAGTTTTTTAAAATAAAGCTTATAATAGTCAAAATTACTCGTGAAATAACTGTTAAAGCCCTAATGACTCTTTGGTGGACAAGGATTCCGACACGAAACCGATATATTTTGGAAATGTTTTATTTATGTTTCTCGATTTGTTAGGTCAACACAAGAGAAGATGTCGCCGAGCTCTTACAATTAGAAGAATACGTGGATTTAATTATTCCACGTGGCTCGACTCAGCTAATCCATTCCATTCAACAAGAAAGTCGTCGTATTCCAGTGTTAGGCCATGCTGAGGGCGTGTGCCATGTTTACGTGGACAAGCAGGCAGACTTTAGTAAAGCTGTTAGTATTAGTAAGTATCGTAAATTCGTTAGGTTTAAATAGGAGGAAGAAAATCGTAATTATTTATTTATAGTATCTGAACTTCACGAAATAAGATTACCTAAGGGTTTGTGGTGAATTCGAAGAAAAATAACTCAATTTTAAGAAATGTAATACAATTAGCGTACAATTGAGGATATAAAATATAAAAGAAATAAGAAAATTAGCTAAATTGCTTCTTATTTAATAGGTACTTCTTTGGCGTATACTTTCATTCATTTCAAGGTTTTGCTTTGTTTTGGAATTTCACGCAAAGCTACACGAGGGCTATCTGCGCTAGCCGTCCCTCATTTAGCACTGAGGGAAGACTAGAGGGAAGGAAGCTATTCATCACCACTCGCCTCCATCTCGCAGATTACTCTTTCACAAAGAAATAGTGGGATTGATCGTGACATTATAACACCCCCCACGGCTGAAAGGATTAGCATGTTTGGCGTAACGGGAATTCGAACCCGCGACCTTCGGATTACGACTCGAGTACCTCAACCACCTGGCCATGCTGAGTCTTATATAATTGAAAGCAGTAGCTTTAAATACAAATGCAACATAGTTGGAAGTTGTATAATCCAACTTGTGAATGTTAAATTCGGTTATTTAGCAGTCTTGCCTGAACTGATTTCGGTGTGTGTTTGTAATAATCTAACAACAAGCGAAGAGCTTTGTACAAAGTGCATGTGGTTCGTATTTTGAATGTTTCTCGTCACAAAAATAATATTCAAATCTATATCCATTCCTTGGTCACTTCATACGGCTGTATCTAACTAATGTATTAGTGTAAATAAAGTGGTTGAATCTATAATATTTATTTCATTAATATACTAGACAAGTCGGCTACAGCTGATGCTTTTTCTCCATTAACCTCTCCTTCTTGATAAATATAAATGAAACTTATAATTTTTTTTATCTTTTAAGAACGTAACCTAGTTCTGTATCATATCCCACATATTACGTACCTTGTGTTCAATACTCACTTTATAAACTTTGAATTTAGCATCAACGAAGTGCAAATGTAAACAGAAACGTTTTTGTAAGACTTTCCAACTTATTGAACGTAACGGAATAGTTCAGTTCTTTACAATATTAAACCCTTTAAAGTGCTGACCTTTGGTGTGATAAAACACACTTAAATTAATGGGGAGAGAGGGGGAAGGAATACTGCTTGGATTGATGCTTCCAGCGTTATTTGCTGACACTATTTAAATAGGCTTATCGAACAGATGCGAATAATGCATTGTTTTTCTGTTAATTACAATGTGGACCGGCATGGCCAGGTGGTTAAGGCACTCGACTCGTAACCTGAGGGTCGCGGGTTCGAATTCCCGTGCGCCAAATATGCTCGCCCTTTCAACAGTGAGGACATATTATAACGTAACGGTCAATCCTACTATTTGTCGCTAAAAGAGTAACATGTGAGTTGGAGGTAAGAAGTGATGACTAGCTGCCTTTCCTTTAATCTTACGCTGCTAAATTAGGGACAGCAAGAGCAGATAGTCTTTGTGTAGCTTTGCGCGAAATTCAATAAACAAACATTGTAACATTTGAAATTCTGTTATTCAACATTTAAAATTTAAATGCTATTTAACTCCGTAGTGTTTTTTAAAGGGTATTCTTCCCAGTTGGCTTAAAAATCAATGACGTTTCTTTCGCATTTAGCGACGTCTGCTAGGCTAACAATTAGAGACTTTTTTTATTCGTCGCACTAATCGTATCCCTCCGCAATTGGCACGGACGATATTCCTGCAGACTCGCACTGCCAGAAACCGGGTTTCGATACCTGTGTTGGGCAGAACTCGTAGCCCATCGCTTTGCTTGTTTGCAAACAAACTCTGGTCAGATATTGATGGTGGTTGAACTTTTCACGTACATTATATTTGATTTGTCTTTCAGTTCGGGACTCAAAGTGTGATTATCCAGCCGCGTGCAATGCTATGGAAACATTGCTCATCCACAAGGACTTAATAAACCAAAACTTCTTTGAAGACGTTTGTCACATGTTAAAAACTGAAGGAGTAAGTTGAAGTAACATTTTTTTTATAATGTTGTAGGAGTAGTAATTTCGTTGAAAACGTTTAAGAATTTGTTTTCAATTTGATGAATAACTTAATTCTTAATATCGGCTATCTCGCGTCTTTCCTCCAACTTGTGCTGTAGGTATGTTAAAGTTTAGTAGACAAGGTACAGACCATCTTATATGTTAAGTTTCTTGCATTATATGATATTGCAGAGCAGACTTGGCTAACGTGACTATAATGAAGTAATTGTGACGTGTACAAATATCCCAGTACGATAACTAGTTAATTATTAACATGTTTTACTGTCAGGTGAATCAGCACTAACTGTCTCTGTTTAGGTAAAGATAAACTCTGGTCCGCGGCTTTCCAAACTTTTAACTTTTGGCCCCTCTACGGCGAAGTCAATGAAAACTGAATATGGAAGTCTGGAGTGTGCAGTGGAGGTAGTCGACAATGTAGACGATGCAATAGAACATATAAATACCTATGGTAGTGGACATACTGACGTCATTATTACCGATAATGGTGAGTAAATTGAAGATTTGTTTTTTCCTCTTATTTTAGCCATCTCCTCAATCATTAAATGAAATAAGGGATGTTCGTGTGTCTTAAAATGGGAGGTTTATTGGGTTGTACAATAATCTTGGATATACTGATGAAGTAGTATGCAGACACACATGTAGTATGCTGTTTGTCTAAATTATGTATGATAATCTAATAATTATCTCTTCTTTTTATGTATCTAGTTACGGGTTATGTTATAAACTTTGTTATCAAACAACTATCTTGCACGCGAGATGCTCGTCTCTGTTAGTTACCATTAACCACACTTAATCTGCCTTCGTGTTTGGAGTTTAAACTGCTGTCTGACCAATTTCTTTATCGATTATTATCTGCTACCCGTGTATATCATACTTATTCGCTACTAAAGCTACATTTCAATCAGTAATCTCTACTAACAGCCTAGTTTAAACAGAGAAATTCATGTTCTTCTATATTAACTTGCAAAATAGAAGAAATAAATGACAACTGTTGAAAATAGTTATATTAGTGTTACAAAATGTCGATACATGATTTCTTGTTTCAAGGATAAAAACGTCTTTCGTGGGTTATCAAATGAATTTTTTCCTTCTATTAAAATAGAGGAAGCTGCACATCTTTTCATCCACCAGGTGGATAGTGCATGCACTTTTAAAAATTGCAGCACACGATTCTCAGATGGATACCGTTTCGGCTTGGGTAAGTAATGAATGAAACATCAATTTTGCTAAGCCTAAAACATGATCTAGGCTTAAAGTAATAACTTCTTTAGTTTCCATTTATAAATACTTCGAGATTATTTATTAAATGATTTGTTTTTTTAAATGCCTTAATACTACATATTTAACCAAAGAAGTTTTATCTTAAATTCTAGAAGACCACTATTTAAAGTACGTTGTGCGAACAGGCTACACTGCTTAATATATATTAAGATTATTTCCTCAGAGTTAATTAAACGTGAAATAAGTTAGATAATGGTAATCCTGAAACGGTATAAACTTTATCAGTGGAATAATAACAATAATTATTTGACGTCTGTTAGAAACTTTCGTGAAGAGTAAGGCAATTAAAATAAATGAAAATCCAAACGTTTATAAATGATTAAAAACCTTTATAACATAAACAAAAAGTACATACTGTCATAAAGCAATGCACCAGAACAAAACATTTTATATGTATTCTGATCAAGAATTATACTGACCCAGTTTGGCCAGCTTTCTTCTAAAATTTAGTCCCAGTCGAAATACAAAATATATAACATTCATAATTGTATATATATATATAAAAATAATTATTTTCATACAAATCGTAGCGCCCGTAGTAGGTCCGCAATAAGTTTGTGGGTTTGTAACTCTTAAAACAACTTTCTGTATTTGTAATGGTTAAAACAAGAAGTTGCAAACAAATTGTAATCAGTAAATAGTAAACGAAATAAAGGGAAAATAAAATAATAATTTGTTCAAGGACTTTTCATACTCAGTCATAGCTTATAGCAATGTTGTTTTAAGTTTATTAGCATAAATAAAGTACTTAAGTCGGTCAGGATTGCAAGTGACAGGGATTCAAACCATTAAATGTAAAAGAACAACATGAGGTATGTTGTAGGGTGATTAAAAAGGTTTTTGATTTTTAAAATTAAACCGTCGCCAATCATCAATAGGTTTGATATGTCGTCATATATCAAAGTGCTCCTGAATTTGTTCCAGAAGTTAAAGGTTCGGTTTTGCTCGTTTTAGGAGCGGAAGTTGGGATTAGCACCGCGAGAATCCATGCTAGGGGACCAGTCGGCGTCGAGGGACTTTTAACAACAAAGTGGATACTGGAAGGTAGTGGAAACACTGTTCGTGACTTTGCCGAGGGAGGCTTCATGAAGTATCTTCACGAGACCTTGCCTTTAGAAAAACATGATAATCTTGAAATGGTTCAAAGTGTAATGCATAATTCTGTAGAAACCACTGTCGCTGATCGACCCTCGGACTCGAACTGACTAAGACGTCGCTGGATGTATGTCATTAATCGACTTACGAAGCTTTTATCTTTCAACCAACACTGAGTAACACAGTATATATCGCCTTTCACTTAAGTTGCTTCCAATGTTAGATCTTAAAGCAAATGTGTACATTTGGATAAATCTGACAAACCCTATTATTTTAACTTTTTTTAAAATATTTTTTTGAAGTATAATGGCGTTTCCTTGCAGTTTTTAAGTGATCAGTTTACGTTTTAATGTATATTTTGTATTCTTGGAGCTCGTTGTCGATTATACTAATGAAGTTTTGTAATACAACTAGATGAATGGAAAAATGTGAAACTAAGCTTATTTATTTGTACTTTATGAAAATAAACATTAAAAATCAATATTAAAGATTTGTGTGTATTTTTTTAAACTAACTTTCTATATATTATAAGAATGGTGGGGGGGGAATCAATTTTTATTCCAATAAACTCGTGCTTACTGGCAGTTGAATTTACAGGTTTCTTTGTTTTCCTTCAGTCACAATAAATATTATTTAAACTGATACCGTTCGAATCTGAATACCTTCAAAAATATATGGCGCTAACTTCGTATGATTGGTTAGTCTTGAGTTCGTTGTTTGGTTTTTGCTGTTGCGGGTGTGATCGTAATAAAGGTATTAGTATAAAAAATGTAAAATAATTTAAATATAGAATAAAACAAATTTGTAATTTAAACAACTTGTGAATAATAGGAATGCATCATAGCCTCATAAATCCAATGATACAGTTTTGGAATGAATCATTTTTATCATTAGCTGTTTTACAAGGTTTCGGTCATTCGGGTACAATTTTATCGTGTGAATACTTAAGCATTTTTGTTCTAATTTAGAAAACGTATAGGTACGTGCTTTGATTTAAACTAGGTTTACTGTAGTTCACGAGAAGTTTAGTTTAAAAAATTCTCTATTAATGTTCTCATTACATAGTATTTTGAAATATCAAATGTTGATTTGTATGTTGACTTGTTTTGGTGTGTTCGTAAATGTGTTGTGGGAGATTGATGTATTATTTGATCTTAATGTTTATGTTCCGTCCTGTTTCCGCTACAAGTGATTATTCGTATCGATACAATATCAATCGTATTGATTCTTTTAGATGCTGAGGTGCTAAAATAAATCTTTCCCAGGTTATTGCTCGGTTTTTAAATAAAGGTAACTTTTTAATGTTTATTTCGTGTCTTTGTTTCCAAATGTTTATTTTTGGCTACACAGCCACTATGTGGTGAAACGCTTCGTAGTATGCCTGAGCTTGTTCGATTTGTTTCTTTCCTGCAGCTTAGTGTTTTTTCTTTTTTCTGTTTATTGAATTTTTGTTTCAATAAAATTTTAGTGACAGCGCATCTAGTGATGTGATATTTTTAAATAAATGTCTGATATTTGTGTTGTGAATTATTGCTATTACATACGTTAAACGTGTTTATATATAACTTTTTTGTTGAAATAAATGGCTGACCCCTTCTTTATATAGTGGTATCTTTACTAGATTTATGAAAGATTTTCGTGTTAAAACTGAAGTTGTTTTACAGTTATGTAACAAACCCTAGTTTTCACCCAATTCTTCATGAGCGAATATGATGTTATAATGAACGTCACTTACGTGTTGTACAAAAGACTTGTTGTTGCCTTTAAATTTACAAAATACATTTAAGACGTACATACCCAGAATATAGGAGAGTGTAGAAGTGTGCTAACGGGCGTGACTTACTATTTTGTTAATAATTCACGTAATCCGGGTGACGGAGGGCTGTCCATATTAGACCACCTATTTATCAAAGTGTTTATTTAGAAAAGTGAAACATTTCTTAGTACAAAGTAAACAGTTGTTCGGAATTTGCACATTCAGGTTTTTAAGACATTTGTTAGAATTTGGAATATCATTTATAGAGTTAGGTTTGTTGCTTCATCGTTTTGTATGGTTTGATGTAACGCCTTTTTAAATATGTACGGTGAAATACCTTTTTTAAAGGATATAATTTTACTGAACATTAAATAATATTTAATCTTGATACAAGTTACAGATAAAACATTCATTAGAAAAGACATCACATATCTTAAAACTGTAGTTTCAGAATACCTCTCATCGAAGACATTCTTGAAGTTGAGATCGGACGCTTATTACATGAAACCAATAATAGGTAAAACGTTCTCCGCATATCGGTTTATATACGTTAAAATCAGGTTTTAGAAATTTTAGAAGATTATTACACCTAAGAATCTTTTACAAGTTTAGAGACAGGCAAGAATTTTGCAATATAGATTTAATGCTGTTACATGCATATCCAAATATATATTTAGTTAAAGCAAACTTCGTTATTAAAAGGAATATATAATAGTAAATCCATTACAATATACGTGTTTAAAGGTTTGTTTTTTATTTAAGTTTAAATTAGATATCTAAGTCTTTGAGGTAATACATATATAGCTGTGAAATATACTCATATATACACAATTGGAATTAGTGTATTAGTACATTAGAGGTTCTCACAATTTGAATAATGGTAGTCGTGGATGTCGACAACTAGAGTTAAAAATATTTTGAACTTTTCTGTGTTTGTCAAACAGCAGCGTATTTAAGATCCTGGTGTTGTGATATGGAAAGAACAGCCAATTGTTACCTATAAGAAGAAACCTACTTCCAGCTCCTATTATTGTGCTGACAAGAAGAGAAACAAATGCGTTAGTCGAATTTTAGTAGCTCCATCGTTATGAACTTTAAATTTATTTAGCCATGCTTTAGTACCTCCACAATCTCCAACTGTAAATTATTTAGTCGTGCTTTAGTAGCTCCATCCTTAGGAACTGTAAATTTATTCAGTCTTTAGTAGCTCCATCGTTGTGAACTGTAACTTTATTCAGTCTTTAGTAGCTCCATCGTTGTGAACTGTAACTTTATTCAGTCTTTAGTAGCTCCATCAGTGTGATGTTAACGAATATTGTTTTTCTGATTTGTTGGTTTATTTTCCTCAGTCAACCATGTTAACTGCTCCGGATTATTATGATAATATTAGCCATAAATAAAGTTATTTGATTTTTTCCTGTTCATTCTACTTACCAAGGAACTATCTGTATTTAAGTGAACTAAACTTTCCAAACTTATTTGATCGAAAGACATGACTTGTTTGTTTTGTTTAAACCATCCGGTCTTCTTCATGTCCTCTCTTTTTTTTTCAATACATTTCAGTGAACGTATTAAAAATAAAGTGTAGCATTTCTTTTCTGTTTCAAATATCTCTTAACTTGCAGTGGTGTGTCTGTGGACATATACTACTAGAAATGGGGTTTCGATACCCGTGATAAGAACGGCACAGATCGCCCTTTGTTTAGCTTCGTGCTTTAGGAGAAAGAATCAACTTTCAGTGTTATATATGTAAATATTAACTATGTCTCGAATTTGTTTGCTGGCTATCAGATAGTGCATTAAAGAATACCTTATTATGTCGTTGGAACATTATTTATTCTAAGAACAGTCTCATTCTCTAGTTCTTTCTGCAAAAATGCAAAATATTTAGTGTGTTAAGGAAAACATAAAGCGTTTTATCTCATTCTTCAAGAAAATGCTTGTTTGGTTGTATTTTAAACCGAATGTTATGCTACACATAAAACTGTTTTCCTTACTAATTTAATGAAGCGAAGTATGTTGAATAATAAAAATATTCCATTGAAACTTCTAAGAAAATAATCGGACATTTTTTTCTGATAAAAGAATTTGCAATAATAAAATGGACGAAAAAATACATTTATACGTTGTTTCACATTCAATCGAAATAATTACAAAACATTCGTTGAACAGTTTCTCACTCGACAACAACCCATTGCTAGCTTGTATTAGTAGTTACTTAACATTTAGTTATTCTCTATGTTTTAAATTACTCATAGTGTTGGAATTGCAAGAATTAAATTGTAAGCACAAACTTCACACTATTTGATTTTATACGAAGTAGTTTTTATGTGATGTCTGAAATCTATGAAGACTGCAATGTAGAAGACTTACTGAGGCTAACACAATTAATTGATAAACAAAAAAAACGAACTACAACATAAGTTTTATAAGTAAGTGTGGCTAAATTGTAATTTATTGAAACAAAAAATAAGTGAACTTTCGCTAGATTTGATTTTCATATTTGTATATTTTTATTATATCTTGTGAAAGATATTCTATTGAATCAAAAATATTATTTATATTTATTGTGTTATCAAATATTTGGAAACATGATTTATATTAAAGCGTCTAAGACTTTAAACTTTATCTGGTGCCAGAGGATTAATATATTACCTAGGCCTAACAATAGCTAGATATGTTAAAACGCTATCGTCTTCTATACGAAGAATGTATATTCCTCATGAATATTGTAAGATGACCTTATTGTGCAAGATGTTGGTCGCGAGACTTACTTTTGTTACAATTGATATCAACAAGGTTAACATTATAAGGTTAGATTTTGAGTTGTGAGGTACATTTGTTGCTTATTCGTATTTGATTTCGTTACAGTACAAATCATAATAGTAACTTCATTGTTATTAATTCTAGTTTAATTTGGTTACTACTTAAATCACAATGATTTGGGTAGTAAGGTATATTTTCATTAGTTCGTACTTGCTTCGTCACCATATAAGTCACCAGAATAACTTTATTATGAAAGATTTGGATTGTGAGATAAATTGTTGCAAATTCTGAATATTTTTCGTCACCATATAACTTTTTTTTCATAAGATATTTGGATTGTGAAATAGACTATTATTAATTCGTGTTTGCTTTCGTCAACAATAAATACATTTTGTAAAGAATATTTGTAAGAAATTAATGGATATTTCAAACTTTTATATCACAATTATAATTGGTAATGCGACGTTTCATCACCTTTTGCAGTACAATCATTCCGAGAGTACAGTTTGTAATTACGTTTTGAACGAAAATAACGATCTTATTAATTATGAAATTCTTATTTTCTAGATTACACAAACAGTCAGTCCGTTCATTTTATGAGTCTTTTCAATTAGCTATTTTAGTTTGTCAGTGAATATCAAATTAGACGTGTCATTATAAATTGTTATATCTAAACTCGTATAAATAAGTTATTGTTTAGGATTCTTCACGCTTTATCCTAATCTGGTAATAAATAACACGCATACACACCGCGGGAATTAGTTTTATTTCACTAATCTGATATTGTGTAACGTGATGAATTTTCGTATACACAATACAGTTGGTAGTATGTAACCTGAAATCTCTTAATAAGTTTTAAATAAGAAAAGCTCAGTCAACACGAAGTGAATGGCTTATGTTAACGAAATACATTCACAATAAACAACCATTAATACAGCGCTAAGCTGTCTAATATTTTTGAGAATAGTAGTACTATTAACTGCACATATATTCGGTGATGGAATGTCTGGCTCTAATTTATTAATGTTAACGGGACTGAAACTATTTACACGTAGTTATAAAATGGCAAAACAAAATAACTTTTACTCGAACTCAACAATAAAACTAATCTCTATATTTTATTTACGATTATAAGAGTTTGTATAATGTATGAAACCCTATAACCCAAGTGTTTTCGAAAGGGAGACCTTTTTGTTTTTACAGGGGCAAATTGGGAATGGTGGTGTAAAGTATATGAGTAATATGTTATTATAAAGTTCGTTTAGTGATAGTATGAAGATCATATAATTTTCCACGAAATTATTTCTTTGTGTATTGTTGTAAACGTCTCGTTTTCAGTGCAATGTAGCCGATGGTGAGAATGTACGAGAAAAGTTGTTAGGGATATTTTACTTTAGAAATAGTTAAATATACGTGTACGTAAAACTATACGTAGGTGTTTAAGTAAAATTAAAAGTGACACCTGGACACTGATTGAAAAATATATTATACTCATCACTTTATAAACACAGCTATGAAAAAAATATGATAAACAAATAATAGTTTTTGGGAAATTCAGGTTTCATATTACATGTAAATAAGCAACAAATAAAAGTTATATTTCTGAAAGAGATCAAGTCAACCACCAGAGATCGCTGTCTCCAGGGTCTAGATTAATTCCGAAAAGTCTCGCAATGTTTGGCTTAGCGATCCAATACATTTATTGTATTTCTTTATAAGCTTTAGTTTCGAATCCTGTTTCAATGCTGTTAATGGAATAACTTGGTTGGTTAAAGTGTTTTACTCTTTCGGTGTTAACAGAAAATATACGGTTGTTAAAACGTTCTCTAAGAGTTGTTGGTATGCCCTACACATAGGTTATTGCATTTTTTTCAGCTGTGTGGGGACATAATAAAGTGATGATTAATACCACTATTCGTTGGCAAAAGAGTAGTCCAAGAGTTGACAGTGGAGCTGCCTTCCTTCTAGTCTTACACTACTAAATTAGGGACGGTTAGCGCAGATAGCCCTCATGTAGCTTTGTGCAAAATTAAAAAAAACAAACCAGCTATAAGAGTATTGTATTATAAATACTTAGATCAGTGCATAAGTAGAGCACAATAAAGTGGTATTATAACAATTGTTATTGTAATCGTATTACGTATTATTCCTAAATTTAGTACTTCATCAGTTAAGATGTATTACCCTAAACGTTCTTGTGTTTAACGTGAATATATGTTAATAAGCTTTTTGAATATGATATAGCAGCATTTGTATTACAATTTCATCATATATTACGATACAAATTCAATATCCTATGACAACATGCTTGCCAGAATGACTTGTATCACTCAGCGACATCTAGTAGCGTTAGATCACTTTGTGGCACGTTAGAATTTATTTATACGAATATTGTATAAATATTATAATATATAATAAAGTAGAACTACAGACTCGAGTTCTACGATCATTAAACTTGTTCTCAGAATTCCATCCACAACACATTTAGTATAGAAAAAAATTAAAAATAGGGCACACCAGTTAACTACTCTGTCAACATGATACATTCTACAAGGGGTGAACCCTAGTGAAAGTGAACTTTCAACCTGTTTCAGGTGAGGAAGGTTAAGTGTTTCATTACTTTAATAAAGGCGAGACAAATTGTTTGACTACTTTGGTACAGTTGAGGAAGGGTAAAGAAAATTTCTTGCTTATTCTGCTATATTTTCGAAACGTATGATAATTGGAATATGAAAGGGTTTATCATGCTGAGTGACCTTTCTCACGTAACCAAGTAAGAAAGGTATTATAAATTGAGCCACTTCTCAATATTTGTGGTCTTTCGAATCTGTCTTACTTCACCAAAACTACATAGACATTATATGTTTATCACCATTATAAGAGACCAACGATATTTCTTTTATTTGTTGACCCAAACTATGACGATGAGCTTTAATGTTCGAAGGTTCAGTGCACGTCAAAGGATACAGCCAATCAGAGATTGCATTAGGCTTTTCGTATCGGATTCTCTTTTGAATTGTATCTCTGGTGAAAAAAAAAAAAAAAAATGTGTATACGACTAATGATTCGGAGGAAATATGATTAAATTCGATTAAAAGTGAATAATTTTGAAATTCTGTCGTTTTAATAGCAAACGAACTGGGAAAAACGTTATGATTACATGTATAATACAGTGTTTCAATTTAAATCAGGTTGCGTGTATTGTACTGTTTTATTCAAAAGGATATTGCCAGAACAAGACAAACAAACAAGATGATATATATATATATTGAATACATGTATATATATGTATTATATATATATATACATAACTGGTAGCTATGGCTGTCGATTAGAAGTGTGGAAATGCAGTATGGATAGTTTAAAACAATCACCCAAGATTTGTTCATTTGTATCAGTTATGTACAAAGTGAACAATCACACACACACGTATATATATATATATATATATATGTTGTCATACATACAATAGTGCAATGTTCTAACTATGTTACATTTTAACTTGAAACAACTAGCTTTATTAACGTGTCAGTTATAAATACTATAACATACTATACGTCACAATAGACGTTCACATCTTATCAACAGCTAACAGAAGACACAGTCTAAACAATGTACAATATAAAGTTATATTTGTGCACAGTCTTAACTGCAGTGTTTTTTTTTCAAACTTTCTTCTCAAACAAAATAAATAATTCCAAAGTTTTACAATCCCTTCGGTTCTTTGAGCAATTTTCTGATACCGAAACAAACAAGAATTTCTGTGTTATGTAATATTATTCACAAATATAACATGTTTTTGAGTAGTTTCATACATCTGGACTTTAGTGAGATTATTTTTCTCTGTTTCCAGTAAAACGCTATTTTCTACCGTGTCATAAATCAAAGGACACCAACCTTGTATTCGTGACCCTTTTTGTTTATTATACATTCTGGAGAAAGCGGTATAATTGCCAAAAATGTGTTACTTTTCTTTGTTGGGAAAGCTACATTGTATCTTGGTATTTATGATTTTTTTGTTGCTGTGACAAGAAAATCATTTACTTCCAAATGAAAAATATAAATCTTGGAATAAAAAACAGTTGATAGCATTAGTCACAGCAACAAATCGATAGATGTCATTAGTCTGACAAAAGCACCAGTCACAACAAAAACATCAATAGTTATCACCACAGTTATATCATTATTCACATAAATAAACCAATAATAACCACTGTTCACAGCGTTAGTCACAGAAATAAACCAATAATAACCACTGTTCACAGCGTTTGTCCCAATAGCAGATCAATAATTATAAGCAATCTGTTCATCATTTGTTCCGTGTATAAGTTTTTGTCATCTCACCAGTTCTCACATTGTTAAAGTTAAGAATTTGTCCAAACAGAAATTTCTTCTTATAAGTTACTTTGGGAAAGTGTACTTAGGAACAGCTTCTGTACTGGTCTTACGTTAAGTGTTCATAAAACCTTTACTTATCTGTCTGTATAAAAAAAACTCTAGAATGTGTTTTCCTTGCTTTGAATATTTAAATACCAGTCGCAATAAAAGTTGGATTAAATATTGTCGTTTCTAAGCAGGAATTCTACTTCAGTCTTCATCTCGTTTTCCGTTTGTTTATCTTCTTTCTTATCTGTTACTACGTTTCTCACATTTGCTAGAAAAACAAATTGTGTTGAAGTTTCAAACCATGTCTGACTCTGTAGAGTTTTTACGTTACCAAGGTTACCAAACGTACCGATCACAAAAAGTGCACCTTAAACGCATTTTTATGGATGGATCAATCAGGATTCACAGGAATAACTAACTACTGCAGGGATTTGAAGCACTTATCAACCTATGGGGATCTAACATGAGTGGCTGTCCCAACTTTTAGTTACAGGTTTCCATAAATCTAAGAGCAAGTTGAAATACGGATATTCAAAGATTTTAAATCTCACTGACGTACATACAGAATACTATACGGATATTTCACACGTTTGAATATCCTAATATTACAGCTCATAAGTAAACAAGTATACATGGATTACACACGTCTCGATATCCTAGTATTTTGACAGCACACTTTATTAAATTTTTACAGTAGCTAAAGTGAAACATGCAATTGAATTTCCTGTTGTAGTCATTTCTTTCTATACAATCTCCGGTGAAAAAGCGGTAAGCTTACAGACTTACAACTCAAAAATTTCCCCAGTGTACAGAGCGCAGATGTCTTTGTGTAGCGTTGCACAAAGAATCCAGCAGCGCTATTCCTTTTTATAGATATAAGAGAATCATTTAATTAACTTAAATTTGCACACGTGACTATCTTACAACTCCGTAGTGATTTAAGTTCTATATGATAGCTTCCTCGGTGCCACAGCGGAATGTTTTCGGACTTACAACGCACAATGACCGTGGTGGGCGGAAGCAGAGGCCTATTGGTTGGTTTTGTGCTTAATTACACGTGTAAACAGATATATTTGTGTTATTCAGCAATTCTAGAGAGAGTTAAAGCTGCTAAGTGTGTGGAGAGGGGGATACACGTGAATAAAAAGAATACACAAAGGTGAGATAAAATACACCTACAAGGTAACTTCTAAAATAAGGAGAAATCTGCATGTGAGGATAATGACGTTAAATTTATGGATGTAACCAAGAAATTAAAATTCAAGGAATTTCAACTCAAGATAAAATGTTCCCGTTTGAATATTCATAAAATATAAGTTATGTTGAATCTTAACTTGATGGTATACAACATTTGACAGTAAATTTTCATTCTAAATATGAATGTCGAGGTTTTTTAAAGTAACTTTGAAGCAAAACCTGTTGACGTAGAGGATTTATAAAGCGTAAACTAGACCATGATGTTACGTGGAATATGAAAAACTAGCCGATAGGACATGAGATGTTACGTGGAATATGAAAAACTAGCTGTTAGGACACGAGATGTTACGTGGAATATGAAGAACTAGCTATTAGGACATGAAAGTCAGGGAAAATGGTTTCTTTACGAAGGTAATACAAAATATGATTTATTATTTTGATTTAGGCAGATGAATATTAATCGTCCTGTGGTAAAGTTAGACATGTGTTTCTGTGCAAAATGAACTTTTTAGTGAAAATGATGTATGGTAACATGGTTTACCGTTCAGAGAGGTATGTTTAATATAGTGGTTTACAGAACTGGTCGGTGTTAATGTGTTTTGACGCAAGAGGCGGCGGGTATTCGTGCAATCAAATAACCTCATGAAACCTTCTCTGAAGTTAGAAGATATGACGTTATAGAGTATGGGGTTGACAGCAGAGTTTACATAAAACATTACACGACAGAAGTAAAGAAGTAAGTAGTAGCCCTCCATTCCAAGGGATTGTACCTGCTCTGAAGAAGCCAGGATGGACCAGATTGTGAAGGTACGGAAGGGCAGAAGACAAACAAAGAAACACGTTACTACCGCCGCTAACATCACAACCACCTGTTTTCGAGCAAGCATCTGCGTGTTTTCAGCAACAGAAGTGAAAATACTGCGATCCACAACTAATTGCTTTGTAATCATCCCATAAATGATAAGAAGGACAACGAATGGCACCCAGAAAAAGACACTAGATATGAGAATAAAATAGAGTTTTTTCCATAGTGAGTTTGCTTGTGTGAGACACACGGGAACCAACGAGCCGTCAATGTATTCCACGTACGTGTACTCGGCAATGGCTAGAATAGGGCTGGTGATTATAATAGACACTACCCACACAACAACAATGATGATGAGGGCCCTCATCTTGGTACACTTGTAGCCGGCCTTTAGTGGTTTACAAATAGCGTAGTAACGTTCAAAGCTAATGGCCAGGATGGTAAGAATTGACCCGTGTGCCACTATTAGCTCCACAAACGGAACAGCTTTGCCTGGAAATAGAAATAAATGGAATGAAATACTGGACTACAATATATATCTAGTACTCAGCTTTCGTTGACATTTAATCAAAATCGTGTGAAATTAAAAGATAAAGTACTTGTCCGAGAGACAAAACACTAGCAAAACAAACTTGGTATTTTGTCATCCTAAAATACACAAAATAAATTTTAGATTTTCACTTTTGCTTAAATTATATATAAAGAGATTTATTGTTAAACTATTTATACCTAATTTTATCATTTCGTGGACATAAACTTTTTCTGTAGTTTTTATTTAAACGCTGTAAAATTAAAAATTGTTCTTATTAGATAAAACAATTACATATAATAATTTTAAAACAAAATAATTAACCTTATTATTTAAAAAACGTTTCAAAAATGCTTTAGATCCACGGTTTTTTAGCCAAAATTCTTTAGATCGAACGTCTTTTTTTCAGCCAAAATGCTTTAGATCCATAGTCTTTTTTTTTTAGCCAAATGCTAACCTATCCGTTAAAACAACATCACAGGCAGTCCAGGTGTATCGGGAATGATGTATACTGTGTTAACATCTAAGTTCGTTAAACGTATATATCCCATGTAAAAGGGCCCGGCATAGCCAAGCGTGTTAAGGAGTGCGACTCGTAATCTAAGGGTCGCAGGTTCACATCTTCGTGGCGCTAAACATGCTCACCCTTTCAGCCGTGGGGGCGTTTATAACATTATATGTTACGATAAAAGAGTAGCTCAAGAGTTGGCGGTGAGTTGGTGATGACTATTTGCCTTCCCTCTAGTCTTACACTGCTAAATTAGGGACGGCTAGCACAGATAGCTCTCGAGTAGCTTTGTGCGAAATTGAAAACAAACAAGCAAACCAATGTAAAAGAGTGTTAAGTAGAAATTTACAATCCTAAAATCAGGGGTTAGATTCCACTCAGTGAACACAGCAAATAGTCTAATGTGGCTTTATATATATATGTCTTCATATGGTTTTATAATTTTAACAAAGAAATATGATATTCAATATTACATAAGTAAAAAGCTTAAAACGTTTTGTAATGTGTTGTGTAGTCTTTCTAGTGCTGACTGTGATGGATTTACTATTATATATTTATTTCAATAACAACGTTTTTGTAAATTAAATATTTATTTAGAAATGCATGTATCTTATACTGTTGAATATGTATTACGAAATTCCCACCTCCTCCCTAAATTTTTAGAAGATTCTCGAATGTGAGATTCAACAACAAATGTTTATAAAAGCACAAGAGTATAGTTGGACCAACTAAAGGTTTAGAATCTCGCTTTAACGTTTATAAACCGACGCACCAGGAGACAGTTATTATATTGTTGGCACGCTACAGGTGGTGTGCTATAAATTTCGGAAGTTATAACTGTAATTAACGCCTATTAGTCGGGAAACTACACATATTTCACCAGGAATATGATAGATTTCAAATATTAAAAGCCGTTTAACTTCAGCAGATTAACTTCGTACATTAGTATTTTTCAAAGACGTTATATACTTTCAGCGGAGAAAACTCACGTGTAATTAGCGAAGAGGTAGCTAGTTGCCCGTTAAGTGAGTTACACCTATATCAACTTGAAATGAATTCGCTCATCGTGAACCCTCGATTAGTTGATAAGGAAATTCCAAATTGGACTGAAAACTCAACACTGTTTGTAAGGTACTAAAACTGTACATAAATCATTATTTGTAATAACGATTAGTATAAACTGTATTATAATTTGTATATCAAAATATATTTTTGTTAACAAAGAAAAATAGGTGTATCAATATAGTTGACAAACATCATAAAATATGATACATCTCGACATTAAACTTCTAAAATAAAGTTATAAATTAACTAAATTTCAGGCTGCTTGAAGTCGTAATAAATTGGAGGCTTGTCTGAAATATAGGCCCGGCAAGGCCAGGTAGTTTAACTCATGCGACTCGTAATCTGAGGGCCGCGGGTTTGCATCCCCGATGCAATTGATACAATTGACTATTCTTCTTCAAGAGCAAGAAGGCTAGAAGCTAGAGAGTCTTCTGTAATAAACATAATAAAGAAACATACATCGAATGGGTTAAAAGTGTTTGTCGTGGTAACTGTGAAAACTGGCTAATTGGTATTGAAGGAAGTTTTGTGACAACAACACCCTGATTTAATGTGATTTGAGTGCTCTAGCCACCTAACCATGCCGGGTCACAAAATTAACTGTGACTTAACATAAACAAAACTGAACGCAAACCCATTAACATGAAACTAAAATGCAATTAATCAGGGAAAGAAAGCCAGCCAATATTTACGTTTAGAGTTATAAATATATATAAAATAATTTTCAGAATGGTGCATAATAATACAAAATGAAATAAACTGAAATATGAACATGATTAAATAATGTACACAAACGAACTAAAATTATTTGATCAAAACTGATTTCAAAGTTTTGAAATTCACCACATAACTTAAACGTGAAATGAAGCAAAATTTAGAAATATGGTTTCATCAAATAATCAAAGAGAGAACCCACTATAAAGGTGAATAAAACTGAATTAAGATTGAATATAATACAAAAGAAATGGAAAAGAAGATTGAAATGCATATTGAAATCATAGATACAATATTTATTAATTCAGCACTTTCAGATAATCGACAGAAATCTTTTAGAGAGCCTTTAGTGAAGTCCTTATAGTAAAACATTTCAGGAGAGCCTTTCTGGCTCTTTGAATATCTTTTTTCAGGTGTAAACTCTCCTTTAAGAGCCACTGATTCTCATCAGCAAAACACTGGCTCTCATTAATAGGTTGACTTCAGCGTTTATCTTCTTTTTTCTGTGTCATAATCCAGCTCACAGTCCAGTTGTTGACCTGAATTGGCAATGTCATATCCAGAAGTCGATTTCTTGAATTCTTATGTGTTCTAGACAAGAGATTTGATCCTACTTGATTGAATATTTTAATGATTTAAGTGGCTGTTACAGAATCAAGACAGTGGTTTCTTTCTCAAACTTTGAAACTTTGGACAAAACGTTCTGAGAGTGGTGTATCTATCCTAAGTTGCTTTATCGGACAAATTATCACATCATTGTGACGATATATGATGTTAGATCATTCATCTACAGGACACTAATTGCATCAGCCTATGTTTTTATCCCTAGCTTCAATAACACTTCCTGCAATTAGTTTCTTTTACTTTACTGTTGACGCAAAGGCTAATGATACAGCTTTAGTAACTGTGGGCCCGACATGGCCAGGTGGTTCAGGCACTCGACTCATAATCCAAGGGTCGCGGGTTCGAATCCTCATCACACCAAAACATTGTCACCCTCCTAGCTGTGGAGGCCTTATAATGGGCTTGAATCCTCGTTACACCAAACGTACTCACCCTTTCAGCCGTGGGGGAGTTATAATGTCAATTCCACTTTTATTGGTAAAAGAGTAGCCCAAGAGTTGGCGGTGGGTGGTGATGACTAGCTTCCTTTCCTCTAGTCTTACACTGCTAAATTAGATAGCTCTGCTAGATAGCCCTCGTGTAGTTTTGCGCGAAATTCAAAACAAACCAAACCGGTAACTGTAACTACAGTCATTGTTAGTCTTTCATGACTGCATGAACATTGAATTCAGGAGTAGTTCTTATTTCAGAATATTTTTGGTTTCCACTGCCAATTTTCTAAGAATATAGAGGTTGTTGTAGACCATTTGGTAAAAATGTCACAAAAGGGTGTATTTCTTTGTGCTCCAAAGGCCTGATTTCACTCTCTGTCTACAAGTTGAAGAACAGGATAGCTTGTAGTGAAACATGATAATTCTGACGTCAAAACTAAAGAATAAACATTTTTCAAGTACAGCCAGAAGTTCAGGAAGCAACATAGTTTATATGTTGTTACAATCTGATCGTTTAAAGATTAATGTTCACTTCTCTCGTATATGCCACGTCACAGTAGAAATGCTTTGTTTGTTTATTTTGTTTTAAATTTCGCGCAAAGCAACACGAGAGATATCTGCACAAGTGGTCCCTAATTTAGCAGTGTAAGACTAGCGGGAAGGCAGCTAGTCATCACCTCCCACCGCCAACTCTTGGGCTACTATTTCACTAACGAATAGTGAGATACGCCGTAACATATAACGCTCTTACGGCTGAAAGGGCGATCACGTTTGGTGCGACGCTGATTCGAACCCGTAACCCTCAGATTACGAATCGAGCATCTTAACTACCTGGCCATGCTGGGTGCAGAAATGGTAAGTGAAGAATTTACTTGTCTTAATCACTAGTGAATATTCAATTCAGAAAGTTTTTATAGAACAGTAAACATACACCAATGTTAGCTAGACTCCAGACTGAGCCATCTGAATACATATGCATTTTCCTGAACTTGGTTGCTAAAGAATAGTGTCATTTATCATAGGGAAGGTGGTAAAACATCAATTATATCATAAACTGGGTCAGCTACTAATCACGGTTTAATTATTACTAGTGTTCTTTTAATTTCGCGCAAACCTACACGAGGTTTTTCAGCGTTTGCCGTTCCACCGCCAACTTTTGGGCTACTTTTTTGCCAAGGAACAGTGGGATTGATCGTAACATTATTACGCTCCTACAGCTGAAAAGACGAACATATTTGATTTGACTGGAATTCGAACCCGCGACCTACAGATGGTAGGTCGAACAATCAAATCATTTATCCTTGCTGGGCCTCTTATAAGGGCCAAGTTGTGTTTCATTTGATTTTAAAATGTCCAAATTATGGTTGTGTAGTCAACAGAAATATTGTATCACAACACTTCGAAACACATTTAATTAGCATAAAGCTCGTGAATAACAACCAACTTGTTTAGAAAAAATATGTCATAATAGCTACAAAATTATGAAATATTTCAGCTATAACACTCAAAAATATTTCTAAATCAAAATCATTTGGAAAAATAGATGACTTATGATTTATTTTATTCTTAGAGAATAATGGCACACTTCTTTGAGGACTAATTCTAAATTATATTAACTTCCAGTTGACTTTAAAACAAAATGTTCCTTCATTAATGTGAACAATGAGCCGACATTAACTTTCATTGATTTGTGTGTGTGTGGCCCGGCATGGTCAGATAGTTAGGGCGCTCAACTTGTAATCCAAGGGTCGCGGACTTGAATCCTCGTTATACCAAACATGGTCGCCCTTTCAGCAGTGGAGACGTTATAATGTTACAGTCAATTCCGTTATTCGTTGGTAAAAGTTTAGCCCAAGAGTTGGTGGTGGATGGTGATGACTAGCTGCCTTTTCTCTCGCCTTACACTGCTAAATTAGAGACGACTAGCTCATATAGCCCTCGTGCAGATTTGCGCGAAAATTAAAAAAATAAAACAAAAAACATTTATCTTATCACCATAGCTACGCCTGTTTATAAGAGAAAATTACATGTTTAATTCGAAACCATTTATATTTTTACTTGTCGAAACTCAGTGCAGTCGAAACTAATCACTTCAACCTTTACCAAATGTCATCATAATTTTTATGACTTATTGAATCTCAAGCGATCAATTCAGCCTTACACCCACCATTATACTGGTACAGGTATGTTGATGATATAATTGCTGGATTCACATTTACAGAACATACACTTAGTTTTATCAATCTCGTTCACCTAATACACCCCAACATTAAGTTCACCTGTAAACAGGGAAAACTAACTAAATATAATTTCTTTACCTCAAGATCACCAAAACTAATGCACTATTCAAAACAGAAAAATCACCCATACTGGACTATACATTCCATGAAACTCAACACATGAAACGAAACTCAACATATTAATAAACCAAATAAACACAACCACAAAACACCTGATAAAATTAACGATGAAATCATCAAAATAAAACGAAACTTCATCAACATTAACAAATTTCCTCAAAAAGCGTGAAAAAAAATTACACGCCCACACCTAGACCAACAAGAAACAAACAACAATAAATCCCAAGACACTACAAATTACAATACCTTATACTGCTGCATACATTATGTTCCTGACATCAGCGAAAAAATAACCAACAATTGGAAAAAACTTATGACAAAACACAACAGTTTATTAAACACCAAGTTTATTTAAAAACCAGGTACAAAACTAAAGTTCATACTAAGTAAAAACTACACTGACAAACACAACATCAACATTATCTATAAAATACAATACAACAACTGTCAGGACTTCTATATTGGAAAAACAAGCAGAAAAATGAAAATTAGATTGAAAGAAAAAAAAAAACTCCTTCACACGTTTTTGAACACTGCAAGTCAAATAAACACAACATAACCATAGAAAACACACAGATATTAAGTAGGGAAACAAATATAAACAAATGCAAAATTAAAGACACCTTACTTATACAACAAGAGAAGCCAAAATTAGATATATATATATGAACACCTATATACCTATATTAATTAATAACCTAACATCCAACTGCAACGTTTATTTATACTCTTGTTCCTGAGGCATGTGTCCGCCAACGGTCACTTACAATCTCTCTCTTTCTTAACCTGAAGATGGCCTAGGGAGATCGAAACGTTGTTCTCTCCTTATCAATAAAAGTGCTAATACTCATACCAGCCGTTCTGAGATACAAATGTAAACATACACATATCTACCACGTATTGATCAACACATACTTGTTAGAATTCACGAGTGAAAGCAAAGACAAATAAGTAATGATTTGTCAGCCACATTCAACAATGACAAGGTCTTTTATCCATCTCACAGGATTATCAGGCTAGCTGAAATAGGGCAGTAACTCTAGTGGTTGACTTCATGAACAACGACTGTTATGATTGAAATTAGATTAAAGATGTGAATTATAAGTATTATAAACGTTATTTACGATGTTTAGAAATATGAATTAGAGGAAGGATTAATAATACGATATTATTTATTTATTTGCAAGATCAGCTTTTTATTACTGATTTTTTTTTTTTTTACTCGAATAAGCTTTTATTATCTCTCATAGGACGTCACCATTCAGCAATAAGCCTAAAGCTTATGTATGACAAGCTGAACTACCCGCTCTTTGTCCGGGTTATGAATTATAAAAATAAATGTGGAGATGGATGTTGTGATAAAATAACATAAAAATCCTAACTTTAACATAATTTATGATAACATATTTTTTCAGCATTCATTATTACCTAACGAACGCTTTAAGAATTCATTGTGTACATATTTAAAACGTAGTATACACTGAGTGATGGTTAAGATGTCACTGCAGGTGGACTGAGTGATGGTTAAGGTGTCACTGGAGGTGGAGATGGGGACCAAGTAGTGGCGATATGAGTGCTTTTTGTTACCCGCTTTCAACACTCGCTTCTTAATGTCCTTCGTCAGTGTTTTACGTGATTAATTAATTGACGGTCATCGATCGCACAAGTTCGCGATGACGAGAAACTCACTTGAAGTAAAAATGTATCTCAGGATACATAATCGCAGAAGTGTATTAGAGGCCAATTTTTCAACTGAGTTGATAAGTTATTTCAGTTACAGCGGCCGTTGTTTTTCATTCTTCCATATAGAATGCTAGAGTAATCTTTGAGATGTACAAGACGTTTGTAAAACCTTCCACACACTGTTTTCATAGCAGGAAAAAAATAGTAATGATCGTGGCGCCATCTATGAATGTAGTTAACATTAGAGTACCTGAGATATAATAAATGCTGAATAACAGCAATAATGGAGTTGAGGGGGTGTGAACTCCAGTAGCTACTACTTGTTCCAGATTATCATCAGCTAGTCATTACTACCTACCGCCATCTTGGGCTACTCTTTTACCAACGAATAGTGAGATCGACCGTAACATATAGCGTCCCCACGGCTGAAAAGATGAGCGTGTTTGGTATGACGGGAATTTTAACCCTTGACCCTCAGATAACGAGTCGAGGACCCTAAACACTTGGCCATATCGTGGTTCTAAGAAAAATAATCGGCTTTTTTGAGAATGTTTGTGTTACATCGAAAGCGAGACGAACGAAACTTTAAAAATTGTGTAAAGAATATTAAAGAATTATAAATAACTCCTTTGAAGAGTAAATAAGAAATATGAATGTTCTAAAAACTCCATTCACAAGTTGAAACTTGAGACGATCCAAAAAAGCAAGAAGCTGTGATAAGGAAATCTTCTTCAGGGAAAGAAAGTTTCGAGCTGTTTCCAAGAACATATTGAAGAAACGTTTAACATCCAATGTAAAGTAAAGTAAAGTAAAGCCTACATTAAAGCAAAGACGGTACAAAAATTTGTCTTAAAGAATATAAGAAATTATTTGTTTGTTTATTTTGAAATTTTGCATAAAGCTACTCGAGGGCTATCTATGCTAGCCGTCCCTAATTTAGTAGTGTAAGATTAGAGGGAAGGCAGCTACTTATCACCACCCACCGCCAATTCTTGGGCTACTCTTTTACCAACGAATAGTGGGATTGACCGTCACATCACAAAGCCCCACGGCTGAAAGAGCGAGCCTGTTTGGCGCGATCGTGATGCGAACCCGCGACCCTCAGATTACGAGTCGCACGCTTTAACACGCTTAGCCATGCCGGACCCGAATATTAGAAAGCAAAGTAAGAATAAGATACTAACTCTAGAAAATCTTGTTATAAAGTAAGACACATGGATAACACATCCAACTAGAGTTGTTTACGAAGCTAATAAATGCATAAAAAAATACTCCTTAGGTCAGAGAAAATAAACTCCGTCCATGATTAGAAATCTATGTTTGTTGTTAAGCGCAAAGCTACGCAATGGATTATCTTTGCCCCCCAGTGGCTCAGCGGTATGTCTGCGGACTTACACGCTAAAATCCGGGTTTCGATACCCGTGGTGGGCAGAGCACAGATAGCCCATCGTGAAGCTTTGTGCTTAATTCAAAACAACAACAATAGATTATCTTTGCTCTGCCCGCCACGACTACAGAAAGTCGTTTTGTTAGCGTTGTAAACCCACGAACTTATTGCTGTTTCAGAAATGAAAATGATATTTGAGTTTAGGAAGCTTGCTTCGTATTTAGCGATGTGTATCAAAATTGAAATATTTGAGTTTCAAAGGTTCGCATGTCTATTCGAATGTTAAATGTAAGTTTGTTACTTTTTTTTAGTAACGAGAAAAATTTCTTCCAAAAAGTATGAAAGAAACGTTCATAACTAGAGCTCTGTGCTATTGCAGGAGGAGAAAATGAAGATTCTACTGACCCAGAAAATGTTCTTCAAAAGCCTATTATAAGTGAGATCTTAAACCTAAAATATTTTGTCACTGAGTGAAAAGCAAAAGTGTCTGCAAGAACTGACGAAGAAGCAATTCGAAATAAAATAAAAAATATTTTCTATGTTTCATATGCGATATATAAGTTAAAAAGAAGAGAATTCTTAATAGACGTGGCTCATGAGATTCTTTTCACATTTTATTAGCTATATATTGTTTTTTGCGCCAGCAATAATAACAAGCGTGGGGCACGCGTACAATAGATTTGATATTATTACTAATCAGGACGACCCGACATAGCCAAGCGCGTTAAGACGTGCGAATCGTAATCTGAGGGTCGCGGGATCGCATCCGCGTCGCGCCAAATATGCTCGACCTTTTAGCCGTGGGGGCGTTATAATGTGACGGTCAATCCCACTATTCATGGGTAAAAGAGTAGCCCAAGAGTTGGCGGGGGTTGGTGAAGACTAGCTGCTTTCCCTCTAGTCTTACACTGCTGAAATACGGACGGGTATCGAAACCTGCTATCTGTAGGCATACTGTGTATCAGTGGGGGAGAATAATTATTTAACTGTATGGTATCAGTACATTGTAATAAAACACGCTGAAGTAATACAGTGTGGTCGCTAGAAAAGCGGAAAATTTGTCAAACAGCTATTTACTTTTACAAAGTGTTTTAAAGGCATATGTTATATTACACTCATAGATGCTCAAAATGCATTTTATGAAAATAAAATCACGCATTTTATTCATGATGTAAAGAAATCAAAATAGGAAGGAGTAAGCACGCATTTTATTCATGATCTCATCTGACCCACAAATTTTCCTCTTTTCTAGCGACCACCCTGTATTTAAGATTCTTCAAGGTGGGTTTTTACATCTCACAATACCTATATGGTATCTATCAGTGATGTCGAGAAAATCCACTTGTAGAGAAATATATTGTAAAAACGGCTCGTTTGGGTTGAAAAATTCTTTTTCGTAGAGGAGTGAACAACGTTTCGACCTTCTTCGGTCATCATCAGGTTCACAAAGAAAGTTGTTGTTTTGAATTAAGCACAAAGCTACACAATGGGCTATCTGTGCTCTGCCCACCACGGGTATCGAAACCCGGATTTATAAAATACAATGTGATAACTGCCACGACTTCTATATTGGAGAAAGAAGTAGAAAAATGGAAACAAGATTCAAAGAACATAAAAAGTCACCTTCACACGTTTTCGATCACTGTAATTCAAATAAATACAACATAACCATAGAAAACACTCAAATACTAAATAAAGAAACAATTTTGTTTGTTTGTTTCTTTTGGAATTTCGCAAAAAGCTACTCGAGGGCTATCTGTGCTAGCCGTCCCTAATTTAGCAGTGTATGACTAGAGGGAAGGCAGCTAGTCATCACCACCCACCGCCAACTCTTGAGCTACTTTTTTACCAACGAAAAGTGTGATTGACCGTCACATTATAACGCCCCAGGGCTGGGAGGGCGAGCATGTTTAGCGCGACTTGGATGCGAACTCGCAATCCTCAGATTACGAGCGCATGCCTTAACGCGCTCGGCCATGTCAGGCCATAAAGAAACAAACCTAAACAAACGCAAAATTAAAGAAGCCTTACTTATACAACA
Source organism: Carcinoscorpius rotundicauda (assembly GCA_011833715.1). Taxonomy (NCBI): domain Eukaryota; kingdom Metazoa; phylum Arthropoda; class Merostomata; order Xiphosura; family Limulidae; genus Carcinoscorpius; species Carcinoscorpius rotundicauda. Next base: position 125,717,250 of record CM022391.1, on the reverse strand, counting down.
ACTTAAACCCAAAATAAACCAAAACAAAGGAACACCTTTATACCTATATCAATATAATAAAATAAATAATAATAAAAAATAAAATAAATAATATAAAATTGTATATTCAACATCTCAGAACGCCCTCTACATACCGACACTCATTACACAACCCCTTTCAAACATGTGGTCAGCTTTCGGTTAGTTACCTCTCTTTGTGAACCTGACAATGACCGAAGAAGGTCGAAATATTGTTCATTCCTCTAGGTAAAAAATTTTCTTAACTCAAACGAGCCGTTTTAGAAGATATATTTCTGTATGGTATCTGTAAATTGTAATGAAACATGTTAAAGTTGTTGTTGTTTTGAATTAAGCACAAAGCTTTACGATGGGCTATCTGTGCTCTGCCCCCCACGGGTATCGAAACCCGGATTTTAGCGTGTAAGTCCGCAGACATACCGCTGAGCCACTGGGGTACACGTTTTAAAGTGATATTTAAGATTCTTCAAGGTGGGCCTTTATAGATCAGGTTTAATACGCTGCGAACGAAGCGCGGAAAACTCGTTATTTAATTTTTTCGCTCAGCAACAAAAAATTTAAATCAATATTGAACCAAAAGTTAACCAAAAATCACCAGTAGCCACCGTCTTTATCAATGGTATCTTGTATTTGATTTTCATGGGAATTTGACCCTAGAGGCACAGCGGTATGTTTGTAGACTTCCAACGCTAAAAACTGAGGTTCGATACTCGTGGTAGGCACAGCACATTGGATAGGTTAGTGCTTAAAACTACAAACAATTCTCCAAGGAATTAGTTTCGTTATATCTTAGTAATCTAGTTTTAACACAATGGTTTTCTGTGCAAGATAAGCCTAATTCTAAGTAATGGTAGTTTGTGACAAAAGTTTATTACAGGACAGAAAGTTTTTCTAGTATCTGAAAATCTAGTAAATGATTTGTTGGCTGAAAAAAATTCTTCAGAACTATATAAATATGTTTGAAAGTTGATGAGAATGTTCTCATCGAGTTGTGTATTGCAGAGGTTGAATACGTTATATTGAAATAATTTTGGAGTCCCAACATTTCGTTACCATCCAGGCGTTGACCACAAATCACTTGTTTCACAGCATATACATATTTTTAATTTGTAATGAAAATTACTTACTTACTTGTATTTAATTCTTTTACATATAAAACTATAAAAAAGGAAATCATAGAAAATATTATATTGCTTAGCTGTATTATAAACGAATTGTATTTCGTGCCTTTAGTTGGTGTGCTTCATAGCAATATCACATCAGGCTATCTGCTATGTCCACCAACGATAAATGAAATTTCTTATTTTAACGTTGTACATTTATAGGCCTTCCGCTGTCCCACTGAGGGACTATATTTTTAGGAGAACTAAGGAGAAATGTCCAAAAATATTTGTATATGATTTACACGTAACGACCTATTCTTATTTACAATAGCTTTCCTTGCTAGCTAATTCTGATAAGAAAATGATATAAAAGATATCAGGACTGACATAAATAAAAGGTTGTTTCTTAACCCAAAAGAAAATTCTACGTCTACCAAAGGTTTGAGTGGAAGGAACTGTTTTTGATGATCGTAGAGATTTGAACGTGCTCGTTTAATAAATCAAGAGCTTTGAAACAGGAATAACTTTCGACCTAGGAGAAAACGAAGTTGAACAGTTACATGCATTCCTATATAGATAATACGTGTACTTTATGATTGAATCAACACAAACCAAATACATTATGATGCAGAGTTATACGTATTTATTCAAATCCTTTTAAAGTATTTAGTAAAATAATCTCTGACGCCTTTAAGCTTTCATCTACGTGTTAAAAAAACACGAGGGTTTCTCCATCATATGCTTGAATAAAATTTGGTGTTTGCTTTATCTAAATTGTGTCGGGATTTTTTTCGCTTACCGAGAATTGATAGAGTCTGTTCTTTGCGAACGGTATTCGAAACTAGAGAAAGGTTTAAGCCTGAAAAACACACATAAGGGCAATAGAGTGTATAACTTAGTTACTTGTGAGATGTGTTTTGAGTTTGTGTTCAGTCCATATGACGAAAGAGATCCCAGTGATAACAGAGTAAATTTCAATATAAGGTAAACGCGTTAACTTGGAAGTATCCAGGAGTGTTTAAACAGTGTTTTACGTTGTAAAGCGCCTGTTTACCACAATCTTTTAAATTTATTGGGATGGTTTCTAACAACAGATGGCTCTCGCCTGTACAGAGCTAAAAAGAATTATATAAATATTTATCCAAACTTTTAGACCAAGGTTTTCGTGTGTGTGTGTGTTTGTAGTTAATTACAAAGCTACACAATCATATGCCGGTGCTGTACCAACTTGTGGTATCGAAACCCATTGTTTTAGTGTTATAAGTCGTATGACTTACCGCTGAGCTACTGGGAGGATTACCTACCCTTTAAAAAACCTGTAAACATTTGTACTATCTGAAGGACTATGATTAAAAGTCGGTATGCTGAATTATTAAAAAAAATTTGTTATTACTTTATGTCATACCTCTATCTTCCCCTAGAGGGATAGCGGCAAATTTACGGATTTATTACACTAAAATATAGGGTTTCGATACCACAAGTTGGTACAGCACCGGCATATCCTTGTGTAGCTTTGCAACTAACTACAAACACACACACATGAAAACTTGGTCTAAAAGTTTGGACAAGTATTTATATAATTCATTTTAGCTCTGTACAGGCGAGAGCCATCTGTCGTTAAAAACCATCCCAATAGAATTTAAAAGATTATGGTAAACAGGCGCGTTACTACGTGAAACGCTGTTTAAAGACTCCAATCGCAGTGGACACTTTAGATAGGTTAGTGTGGCTTTTCACCAAAACAGACAAACAAACTTTTGTCTTTGACTACAGCTAGATCGTATTATAAGTGCAGCTATCCTAAGAAATGGTGCCAGAAACTTGACCACATGTAACAACACAGTAGCTTTGCGTGTTTTGTATTAGCAGGTTATATAAACTGCCCAGTGGCGGCGCCAGGATATTTTCGCTGGGGAGGGGGCTGAGGTAAACTGTGGAGGGGCTTCTCAAAATGTCATCAATATGAAGTATATTCTCTACATGCACAACCGATGTAGAGAAGAATTTGTACATTTTCTGAATTGCCACAAAGAACTCTGCTGCTGCCTAAACGTTGTGCACACAATCAACTAGCACAAGTTTGAGTCTGTGTGCACAGCAGTGGACAATACACAGCCTAAGACACCTCTCTCCTGAACTTCTCCTGTACGCCACTGATGTGACATGACTGCAGCTCCACCATAGCAATGGCCAATGCAGGCATTATGGTCAATACCACATTTAGCCAGAATCTCCATGATTTTCTTGAGCAATGAATCTGCATCCAGATCCTCAGCAGCTGTGAAGTATAGGAGCTCCTCGTGAAGGCTCTGCTGGTGGAGGTACCTTAGTACAATGGACAGCTGTTCTTGTTTGCTCACATCCTCTGTTTCATCCACCACTAGGGCAAAATGCTCAGCTTCCATGACATCTTTGCTGATATCCTTCCTGATCATTTCAGCTATGATATCAAGCAGTTCGTTTTGGATAGTATGTTGCGTGTACTTGGCATTGCCAAGATTACTCAGCTTATTCTTCACGATTTCATTATACCTGGAAATCATGTCAGGAAGTTTCAGGAAATTGCCCCTGTTATCTGACTGACAACCTTCCCAGTGACCTCTCTGGGCTTCATCAGGCTGTGTAGAGCAGTGCATCTATCACGACTCTTATGTAATGCCGGTTTTCCTCCACAGTTTTAGCATGGTTTGCATCGAGAGCATGTTGGATCCTTGCACCCTTTGTTTTCTGGAATTTAAACTCTGCCCAAGCTTGCATGGCAAACTTTTGTCCTGCAGAATTATCATGGGTGATGTGGTCGCCTTCTTCCAGTTCCAGAATCCTTCATGGGTGAAGGACTTCCCAGTTTTACTGAAGTGTGTGTGGCTGAAAATACGACATTTGAAGCAGAATGCAGCATCTTGGGTCACCACCAGTGCTGAACATGCCAATTCTTGTTGAATAACCTTTACTGTCCGCTGTATTCTGTGGCCAGGTATCTCTTCAAGTTTGGATAGGTAAGACCACCAGCTGGAAGCTGGCTCAGGTCCTCGGATCCTGGTGGTAGTTTTTCACCCTGGGTGTGAGTGGTGCCCTCTTGCGGCTGGGGTCCTGCACTAGTCGTGTCCGTATTCTCACCATCATGATCACCATTGCTCTCCTCACTTGCACTACATGTGTTTGTAGGACCATCTATTTGCTGCCTCTTCTTGGGTAGCAGGTTGTGTTCCGTAATCGACTCTAGGTGTAGTATGACCAGTTTATGTTTTGGTGGGTGATGTCTGACTCTTGTCTTGTGTGTTGGTGTCCTTGTTTGAAAACGAGTCGCTGTTTTTGATTTCCTTTTATTAATCCAAACTGAGTATGTGTTCCAGTGCGAGGCCGAGTACCAGAGAACGCAAGAGCTGCGTAAACAAACATAACTCCCTTTTATATAGAGAGCGCGAACGTCAAAGTGATCCCCAAGCTGGCTGACTGCTAGTTCCATTTCTTACTCCCAAGTTGTGTTAGTTTATATGAAACGAAGGGGAAATTCTCTCCTTATATTGACATTAGGGCTCACAAAGGATATTCATTTTAAACATTGAAATCTAAGGAAAAAATATAACATACATACTATTTCATGAATATGGAACAAATAACAACTAAACATGGTTTAACATTATGAGCAACTGTTCTGCAGCATTGAAATCACCAAATTATATTAATAGCACATGAAAATCCAGAACATATCCGTGAAATACTGTTAAAGAAAGTATTTATCTTTAACCATATATCACAAGTACTTAATTAGAGGGTAGTGATAATGTAAAATTACAGGGCTAGTTAGGAAACACAAACACAGCTTTGATAGGGCATGTTGTAAAACTGTGTCGTGCGACATCTGGATCTCGATCAAGCCGAGCCGATCGTTAGCCATACGCAGAGTGTACACAATGGTCAGCAGCTTAGTGATCATACACTAAAGGCGTTTGAGGCGGGAATCGCGCCCTCGAACAAAGCAAACTCACAGCCTGGATACTGAATGGTCAGAGTAGCACCAAAACAAAATGTTTAAATTGCAGTTGACCTTAACAGAAAGGCTGGTTTCTTCATAAGTTCACATTATTCATACAGATCATACTGTGATTGTGATATTGTTCTTATTATTATAAGTGTGAAAAACACCTGTTACAATAATGTAACTACTACATTACATTAAATTAGGCACTTCTAAATAGCCCAATGACAATTTCAAAATTGATTCTAGAATTGTTTAGAAATATTATTTGGTCAGTTAACATGTAAGGTTATATTCTAATCATAAGTATAACATTAATTGATTTGTAAGCCACAATTTTAAGTGTATGCCACAATCATCAGTACAATTTTTGATGGCTGATACACAATGCAAAATGATGTCACAGAGGACACAACACCGGCTAAATGCTTCATAGTTTTAACCTATACACAATATACTGATACATGCATGATATGTTTTACTTTTCAATAAAAGATAAATGAAATTAATGGGTAAATATCTGTAAAACCTTTGGTTTGTCAAGTAAAGTCCCTGACGATCTGTTGTAACATGAAATCAACGTGGTCGTCTAATCTTTGTCAAAGCTCAAGATAGAATGACATTACACAGGAAACAGCAATACAGCGCATGAGTTTCAGTGCATTCAGTACGTTGCTATGGGACGCATGACACATACTTCCGTCTTAATGAAGATGTTGAGTTCTACAGATCTATGTCTCTTTGATGTTAATTGTTAAGCAACAACGACAATTGTGTTTTCCATATTTTATGAATATATGTAGGTAATAATATTGGGGGGCTTGGCTCATTTGGGCCAAAACAAAACAAACTTATTGTCGACTATATAGTTGTGTATAAGAAAACTATAAAACTCCATGTAAAATTCTATAATAAAATATATTTTTAAAATAATTTTTCATTGTTATTTTAGTCGCGGTTGGCCTTGTTGTAGACTTTCGATCCATTCCGTGCTTAAAAGTATTTCTGCTTTATAACCTGTAAGCATCTATAAAATAATTCGCTTTGCTCCTGTGACAGAAGTGACGTGTGCACTTATGCGCATTTAGATAATGAAACAGTATTTCTTCAAATAGAGGATTTCTAGAATAATACAAAGGAATTATATTCGCAGACACCAAAATAATGTCATACTACAATTGTGCTGTCAGTACGCTTTATAAGAGTGCATAATAAGAATTCTACCCAGAAAAACAGCACAAACGTCTGCCTGCGACAGAGAGCTGGAAATACAATAAACAAGTAGCTACAACTGTTCTGTCAATGAAAGAATAACACAAAAGGTGGATGTACATATTTTTAATTAACCGTTTAATAGAATAACATCAAAAGTTTGAAGTTCTCAAAGAGGTCTGACATTGAGTTCTGGAATAACATTATGAGCTTATTTATAGATTGTGTTAAATACAGTATATTTTAGTACTAACTTAGTTAATGCAAAAAAGTACAGTGTTAATTTAGCTCTGCATCGAACCGGAGTCCAACATTAGTTAAGATTTTATAAAGTATGATCTAAATAAAAGAGGGCGTACACATGATTACATGTCGTTTGTATTATTCTACAAATTTTACATTTAAAAAAATAGAATAAACGGAATAAATTAAAGATACCCTGACAGCAATCATTTGGCCGGTCTTCGCTGGTATTTATTCCTTAGTGTGAATTTTGGATGGCAGAATACCGCTGATTTATTTCTACTTGTATGACCAAAATGCCAACATTAGGATCCAAGAACGAACACCTTAGTAATTTTGTCATAAATACAAAGACATGATTTCCCAAGATATGCTAAAATTTTTGAAAAACAAAACTGATATGTTGGAATGATTATATTTCTTGATATTACAGATTACGTTTACATGTTTTACGTAAACTTTGAAAGTGCATTTAAACGCTGTTTAAAATATTTTGTGTTGTTTTTTTGGTGTATTATTTAGGGAACTTTTTATGTTTCTGTGGACATTTAATCCGAGATATTTTGGCGTCTACGAAAATTGCACACATTAAGTCCTGCGTTGAAACTTCTGTTAGGCAGAAGTGTCAATATATCCATATATCCAGTAAGCCTACGATAATATGTAGAGTTATTATAATGTTATAAAGAACAATGCTTAAAGTATCTCTAAAGTTATGTATATTGTAAGTTTAGCACACTTATAGGCTAATTGTTTGCTAATAACGTCATTTTTTAAAATTGTATGTATTTAATGTATATATACGATATATTGTTTACAACAGTTATTGCAATAAAACTGGGCCCGGCATGGCCAGGTGGTTATGGCACTCAATTCGTAATCCGAGGGTTGCAGGTTCGAATCCCCGTTACACCAAACAGCTTGCCCTTTCAGCCGTGGGGGCGTTATAAAGTGACGGTTAATCTCACTATTCATTGGTAAAAAAGCAGCCCAAGAGTTGGCGGTGGGTGATGATGACTCTAGTCTTACACTGCTAAATGAGGGACGACTAGCTTATATAGCCCTCGTGTAGCTTTGCGCGAAATTAAAAACAAACTAAACAACAAAATTAACATTCTGTGTGACTGCATCATTTTTATGCCACCTAGTGGCCCAGCTCTAAGTATGAAGACTTATAACGTTAAAATTTGTTTTAAATACTCATGGTGGGTACAGCACATTAGCTCGTTGTTTTTGTATAGCTTGGTGTTTTAGAACAAAAACAAACAAACAGTCGCGTATTTCAGCGTAATTTTGGTGGCTAATGTCAACTCATTCCATTTCTATTGTTTCAATGTCCATATTTTGCTCGTTGGTCACCAGGGGGTTTACCCTACACTACGTTTCACAAGTTGGATGGATGGTAATAGATGAATATTGATTTTAGTGCAAATACCTTGTTTTTAGGCTATTCATATATGAGTGCGAGAACATTTCAAGTCGATTGGCCATTTCTCATTCTCTCTTTTATTGTTTTATCAAAATCCTTGAAAATAGGTTATCAGCGATCTGTCCATCACGGAGATAGTCCATAAACTTTACCACTGGTTTGCTGCATGGAGAAATGCATCTTCATTGGCTAATAATTGTTTTAACTTTTCAACAAGTTTCTGATTCAATTGCTTTGTCTTATTTCATGCTGTTTCAGATTTTCTTGTATTGATATTATTTCTAACGTACATTAAAAACAAAATATCAAAGAGAACCTTTAATAGAGCAAGCAAAAAATAACTTTCAAATCCAACACGGTTTTATTAAATCCTGAGATATCAGCTGGGACCTTAAAATTATTTGAAAAAAAAAAACCCGATAAGAACAGTGCAGAAAAACTGATCATTCGGCCGTTCGGTGTACAGAAATGAGAAAAGTCAAGCAATTGTCAAACATTACACAAGAAGAAGAGAAAATACATATGAAAGAATTTCAAGAAACCTAATTAGAAAACGATAATAAAAGATGGAAAATTTAATTAAACATCTCTTTTCCAAAATTTTCATTCTTTTGCAGCTCCGAACTGTCTTTACTTCCATCGAACTTGTGTTATATAATCACAATAGTTTTTGTATTACCATCAGCTGTTTATAGAGAGTTTTCAAGAGTTCGTAATTAATTAATATTAACCTTTGATCAGAGTTAGCTATTTAAGTAGATTATAGCTGAAAATAACCCCAGTAACGCGTAATGATAATTAAGTACCTAGCATATTACTGTAGTTTATACGTAAAAAAGGGATTAATTTTAACAGTTCTTTTGATGTGTATTGTTACTTTAAAGTTATTATACAAAATTAGTTGATCAGACTGAGGTTTCTCTTCGTAATAGTACAAAATACAGAATACTAAATGATATTGAAATTGATGAGAGTCCTAGAATTTGCAGCAATTTATGATGCAACTTAGCAAAACCGAAATAGGTAAAAAGCTTCAACTTATAAAATGTAGCATGCTTCTACGTATAAAGTTTTTGTCTGTTTGGTTTTTTAATTTCGCGTAATGCTACTCAGAGCTATCTGCCTTAGCCGTTCCTAATTTAGTGGTGTAAGGCTAAAGGAAAGGCAGCCAGTCATCACTATCCACTGTCAACTCTTGGACTACTCTTTTACCAAAGAATAGTGGGATTGACCGTCACATTTTAACGCCCCCACGGCTGGGAGGGCGAGCATTTTGGTGCGACCGGAATTAGAACCTGCTACCCTCGGATTAGTAGTCGAACGCCTTAATTCGCTTGGCCATGCCGAGCCAATATAAAATTTTTATTCTCGAACACAAAAGTTGTTTTCAGATTAATACTTTTAAAGACTTCCGGACGAGTTGGATCCTAGAAATATTTTCCTTTGTTCGTAACGGCTTTGTGTAAATAAGGTTTAGTAAATCCCGACTGGACAGAGTTTAAGTTAATTTATCTACATGTTTTAAAAATAAATTTCCCTGAGTACAATTTCGTGTTCAGGATACTTCTTACAAACGTAGCAATACGTCTAGCCTAAATAATTAAAGTCTATAAATCAAGTAATTGCATCGTAACTCAGTAATTCAGTTAAAAGATACAAATATATGTAGTTAATAAGTACTGCTGTGATAATGTACTTACACATTCCTTCCCCTAGAAGCCAGACTTCCGGTTTTGAATGAAGTTCTATTAACACAGTGGGGGTACATACCAGTAACACCAGAAGGTCAGCAACACTGAGGTTGATGAGAAAGAAGTTGGTAGAGTTTCTCAGCTCCTTTGTACAACACACAACAATGGCTACCAACAGGTTACCTATCGTTCCTAAAGTCAGAATCACTATACAGAAGACAGTAGATATCACACGAATATATGGTGGAAAAGCCAACTTTTCAGGGTCTATGATAAGTTCAGATTCAAACAATGAATCATTGCCTGTCGATGGGTAATCTGTGAGGTTGGATGTAGCCATTGGTGGACTCATTTTTTATTCACTTTTTTACCAAAGTAAAACTTTCACACTTCTTTTCTTCGTCATTAGCTCTGAGGTGTTCTTTTACATTCATGTGTCACAACCGAAATTCGTACTTTTGTAGTATGAATACAGTTGGTTACGTTAATATTAAGGAACACAAATAGAAGAGAAATCCGTGGTCCGAAAAGTATCTAACTGGTCATTCTTTATCGTATGTAAGTCGTCAAATCAGAGAGAAACTTCACGGACAGACTCAAGCACATCGTCTTGTTCGTGAATGATTTTTTTCTATAAATTTTCTTTTTAACGCGAGGCTCGTGATGGACGCTGTGTCCTTCTTCTCGTTGTTTTCGAGGTATCGTTATTGTCTTGATTTGTCCACCAGGGTAAATCCCCATTTACGAGCAATTTGGCAACGTACCAGAGTTTCAGTTTGGAGGAGAAAACGATTTCTTGATTTTTTATAGACTTAAAATATAAACTTCTGTATCCTGATGTTCGTTCTTCTATCACATTATGGCGAAAGTAAACTTTTATGTTGTTTGTCTGTAAAACCAAAGGAAATGTTCATATTATAAATATAAAATTAACATTTAGAAAAACAATTTAATGGAGAGCTAGTGTCAGAATATTTGTCGAAATCCCTTACCTGCTGATCTTTGAGTGATTTCTTGTTTCATAAGTTATATATATATACATACATACATATAGATATTAATAAATGAATGATTATGTGCTACGAGGATAGCTTTCTTTAATCTCCTTGTGATAGACTCGAGCATGATAACTTATAGGAGAGCATCCACAGATGCGTAACATCTATCAAAAGGGTTAAGTTCCTAATAAGTAGGTTATTGAATTGTTTGGTTTGCTTGTTTGTTTTTGAATTAAGCACAAAGCTACACAATGGGTTACCTGTGCTCTGCTGAATACAGGTTATCGTTTCTAGCGGTGTGAGTCCGTAGACATACTGTGGACATACCGTAAACATACTGTAGACATAATGCTGGGGATCCGACTATTTAAATATTTTTAATATCACGAAATTAATTAAGCAGACGAACGTAAAAGTGAAATAAGTTAAGTCGCTGTTCGTGTAAAATAAAATCTTAACACATCATTACTTGGATTTCTATAGCATAAGTGGTATTTTCGACAAGAACCAAACGATCAATTACTTTAAGTTTCAGAACTGTTGAACAAAAGAAAAGCAAGACAACACCCAAGACACTGCAAGAATTTAACTTAACATTCATGGTACGGATCAGGTTTAGAGGATCAAAGGATTTAACTTAACATTCGTGGTACGGATCAGGTTTAAAGGATCAAACGTTTATTAAATTGCTTTCAACAACCATCTCATGCTTTGATACAGTTTTACCATTACCAACCAATCACTTATTATTATTATCTTTCTATTTCATTAAATTAACAACGGCATTGCGAACGGAAGTAAGGAGAAATGGATGATTTACGAACACTCTGGTTATTAAAATCTGAATACCTACCATAGAAATTGAGAACCATTGTCTGCAAAACTACTCTTAATAGTAGAACTGATAGTCACTCATATAACGCACCCACAGATAAAACTGTGGAACTTGTTCAACAGAATAATGTGAGTTTCATCTTTAAGCCTTCCGATGTGAAGCTAAATACATAAACACGATGCATGAAATTGAAAAAAAATGTCTGTTTGGTTGTGAAATAATTCGAAGTGTTTCTATCAGGTGAAATATGTATATAATTAAGTTGCAAAGTAAGCCATTCACATTTTAAGACAGTGTTTAGAGTTTTGTACGTTTTCTGAATCGTGTGTATTGAAAGATTAACATCAGTCATCCCAGTTTTTATTCGTTAAGATTTTTGATGTTTAAAATTCTCTAACTGAATGTAGTTAGACCTGTCAATGTTCAAGTAATGTGATGTACTTCTAAACAGGTACATAAAGAAGATTTCTTTTTTGTGCTTAAATAACAGACTTCAATATAACTGATTTGTCTTTGGTTGAATTCCGCTTTATTACAAACAAGAATCAAATTCGTCTCATGTTTATATTTGTTGACTTCCATTAAAAAACGAATCAGTTCATATAACTTACAATCGTAATCTGAGGGTCGCGGGTTCGAATCTCCGTCACACAAACATGCTCGGCCTTTCAGCCATGGGGCGTTATAATGTGACAGTTAATCCCACCATTCGTTGGTAAAAGAGTAGCCCAAGAGTTGGTGGTAGGTGGTGATGACTATCTGCCTTTCCCTCTAGTCTTACAATGCTAAATTAGTGACGGCTAGTGCAGATATCCTTCGTGTAATTTAAAGACAAACAAAAATAAGAAAAAAGGATGATAAATCAAAGGTATCAATTCCCTTTAAAAACCTTAAACACCTCAATCAAATCCCCTTTTTATCTTAGTTTTTCCAAGATCTTAACCTATCCTCTTATGCCAAACTTTTCAATCCCAGCAACCATTTTCTGATCACTTTCCAACAATCTTGTGTTCTTTCTAAGATATGGAACCCAATACTGAACACAGTAATTAATCCAAATATGGCTTTAACACATTCAATAACATTATACCTTCGTTAGATTTGTATTTAATATTTCTTTAGATACAACCAAGAATTCTCTTTGCTACAAGTGACAACACTTTGCTTAAAACTAGAATATCAAGGTCTTTTTCTTCCATTATGCTGATATTTTCATTAAACGTATACTCACAATTCAAATTGTGATATCCCATGTGTATTACTTTGCATCAATTGTAATGAACAGTAATCTGATATTTATTCTATCAATTAGTAACTAAATTTAAATTACTTTTGTGAAGCAACAGTGTCCTGTTTTTGACCATCGACACTTAAAACTTTAATGTCACCATTAAAGTTTTAATAATTTCTGACCATTCCTTCATCTATGTCATTGATGTAAATTCACAAAAGCAAACGTTCTAACTCTTGGACCTAAGACGTCCTACTTTCATTTGCCCAATTTGATTAAATTGTATTTAAAAAAACCCATCTGCTTTCTTCCATTTAACCAGTTTTCTATCCAATGAGTTTTACTGTTTCCCACACCAACAGAGATATACGTTTCAAATGTCCTTTACTTGGTACCTTGTCAAGTGCTTCTTTTGAAAATCTAGATACATTGAATACACATTCGTACCCTTATCCGCATAAGAAGCAACTATTCAAAGGAAGCCAAACATTACTAAGGCTAGATTGTCCCTTTGTCAAACCATGTTGGCTGTCCAACAAAATGTTAACTTTGCTAAATGACTTCAAAAAGCATATATCAGAATTCAAACATCATTTCCACACTGATGTAAGAGTAAACAGTCCTGTAACTATTGGAACAAGTTTTGTAACCTCTCTGGAAAAGTGGAGTGTCATTTATAATGAATATAACGGGAATATAATGAGTAACAAATGAAAACGAAGTACTATTGCTATTTCTACCACATATCGATACATACCTTGTCAAAATCTCAATGCTTATATTATAACATTTTAAGATGTTTTGCATTAACGAGACACGAGCTTCAAAGACGCAAACTCCTACCTGCTAAATAATAACTATGAAATATTATTCCTAAAAGGGGCAAAATAAACTTAGAGAAACAACGATTTAAATAGATTTATTATTCATTGCTTGTTTCTATTTTAGAGCAATGCTGCGTACATTATAAGGAATCGAATCCTGGAGTTTAGTGTTATGAGTCCCTATATTTAATACTGTTCCACAAGAAAAAAACAACTCTTCACATTATCTACAGCTTAACACCGGTACTTCTGTAAACTCGCACTACTAAAATCCAGGTTTCGAAACCGGTGGTAAGGAGAGCACCGATAGCTTTGTGATTAATTACAATTAATTAACGGTAACAAGTTTAAATGATGTTGTTATGTAAACGTCGTGTAAATATTTTGTAAACGACAACATGTCGTGTTGTGTTTGAGTTTTCATTTCGATTATTCATTTTTCCATATTTATATTATTGTTTCGAAGTTTAAACTAATATTTTGTTATTCATTTAGGGTAACATTTAGAATTTTCTTGAATTAAGTAGACCAATCATATGTTTGTAAATGAAGTGCTGGTGACTACGTGTCTAGACGTGTAGTCTCGTGCAAGAACGGACATGCGTGGATTGCTCTGGAGACCTGTAGAACTTTCGCGGTCTTTCGGGGAGTTTAGGCCTACAATATATAAACAGACGAAGATGCGAGAGACAGTGAGTGAGATTCAGACATCAGTTTTATTTCAAAAGAAGAGAGTCAGTTATTTGAGAAAGATTAAGTGTTTGCTGTGATTATTCAACTTGGATTTGTGACTGAAGTTAGATCTACGGAAGCTGTGATTTTTTTCGTCAATCTCTACGATTCATCTGAATTACTGCTTGTGCTGAGAGACGGCGAATTTATTGAACTGTGAACTGTTTCTGAACTTCTTCATTTAAGCTTCGGAATTTCTTCGTGGGACCAAATTCACACCCTAGACTGGAATTTGAGACTTTCATTTTAGATCATTATATTAGATACAGGCCAGTACCATTTTGTATTGTGATTAATTTTGAAGTTTGAAACTAGTATTATTTTGTTTTGTAATTAATTTCGAATGTTGTAACTTAATATCTGTCACTGTTATCATATAATTTATGTTATATCTGTTATATTTGTTAATAGTTTAGTGTAATAAATTATACAAGCTGTTATCTGTGTTTATCTGTTGCGTTTAGTCTACGAAGAACATAAAACATAAAAAAATACGTAACAGATGCATACAATTAAAATAGCTTTAAATGTGGTTTTTGTCGTTCATTTAGAGCACTTAAGTAAAAGTGTATGTTTACGAATGAATCGACTTGCTTATTATTTTAAATTCAAGTAACTTCTTTATTGGCAGCAAATTATTGTGCGTGCGTTTGCGTGCGCCCCTCACCCAGTGCTTTAATTACTGTAATTTATAGTATAGTAACTGCAAACTATCCAATGGTGTACATGGGATATTTCTGTAAAGTCTTTAGTGTAAAATAAAAATAAAAATGCTCCAAAGTAGGACACATTTCACCTTTTTTTTTAAAATAGACAATTGGCTTTAAATTAAAGACAAAATTACCTACTTAATCGGTTAAATGAGTCAATTACTACCTTCTACAAACGATATGCAATTAACATCTGATGAGATCATTAGGGACTTAATAACAAAAGAAAGAAGAAAAGAAAACATTATACTTTTATATAGTTGTTCCTCTCTAATGGGTACTCCCAGTTAACGAGACTTGGTATGGCCAAGTAGTTAAAGTATCTGACTCGTAATCCTAGGGTCGCGGGTTCGAATCCTCGTTACACCAAACATGCTTACCCTTTCAGCAGTGTAAGCGTTAAAAAGTGGCGGTAAATCCCACTATTTGTTGGTAAAAGAGTAACCCAAGACTTGGCGGTGGGTGAGGCTGACTAACTACCTTCCTTACACTGCAAAATTAGGGACGGCTAGCGCAGATAGCCCTCGTACAGTTTTGAGCCAAATTCAAAACAAATCAAACCTGACCCAGGTAACAGTGGTAAAATAAATATTTCTATCGTCTTCGAGTAGCATTGAAAACCTGGAGAAGTGTAAATATTCAATTATTTGTTTTCACAGTCTTACAAATAGTGGTTTATAATTATTTCGGTAAAAGGTAAGAATAATTTTAAACCATTATGATATTAAAAATAATTAGAAATCTAACGAAATAGAATGTCTTCACAGACTTTTATAACTTTTATTCAGTTCCTTTGCCCCCCAGTGGCTCAGCGGTATGTCTGAGGACTTACACGCTGAAATCCGGGTTTCGATAGCCGTGGTGGGCAGAGCACAGATAGCATGTTGTGTAGCTTTGCGCTTAATTCAAAACAGCAACAGTTCCTCCATTGAATGCCTTCACAGACGTTGATAATTTATAGCTAACTATTCTACAAATGTCTTCATAGAGCTTTAGCTTTTCTATGGAATGTCTGGAAGCGTCTAGAATATTTATGAAATATTTTTCACAGAACTTCAGGATAACTATAGAAAACTAATCTACTTCCCTAAAGACATTTTGTGGACATTTTGCATTTTTTTATGTAAAACTTGTAGATAGTTTTGTCGAATATCTTTAGAAATATTTCATAATGTTTATAATAGAAACTATAATACTGATTATTTGTGGAAAAAAAGGTATAGAATGTGAGTACCACGGTACTTCTAATGAGGTTTCAATCTTAAGTACCTCAGGATTGTTAGTGAGGCTTCTATCTTAAGGAAAGATGTAGGTATTACAGGGCTGATGGTGACCTTTCTATTCTAAGAAAAGGTGTGGGCTTCTTTGTTTGCTTTGAATTTCGCGCAAGGATACATCCGGGCTATCTGTTCTGTTAACGCTGGTAAAAATATAAATGGTTTCGCAATAAACA
This sequence comes from Carcinoscorpius rotundicauda, assembly GCA_011833715.1. Lineage (NCBI taxonomy): Eukaryota > Metazoa > Arthropoda > Merostomata > Xiphosura > Limulidae > Carcinoscorpius > Carcinoscorpius rotundicauda. The sequence goes on along the minus strand of CM022391.1, from coordinate 125,700,792 downwards.
TGTAATTTTCTCTTATAAACAGGCATGATGATAAGATACAACACACCAAATGTTTTTTTGTTTTTTTCGCGGAAAGCTACTCGAGGGCTATCTGTGCTAGCCGTCCCTAATTTAGCAGTGTGAGACTAGAGGGAAAGCAGCTAGTCGTTACTACCCATCGCCAACTTTTGGACTACTCTTTTGGCAACAAATAGTGGGGTTGACTAAACATTATAATGTCCTACGGCTGAAAGGGAGAGCATGTTTGGTACGACGGGGATTCGAACCCGCGGCCCTCAGATTATGAGTCAGGCGCCCTAACCAAAGATGTAATTAAAACAGCACCATCAGTGACATTTGTGTCATAAAAAAGGAAGTGGGTACCTCAGGGCCTCAAGTGAGGTTTCTATTTTAAGGAAGTATGTAAGGTGTAGGTATCACAGGACTGTTAGTGAGTGAAATGTCTCTCTTAAGGAAGTATGTAAGGTGTAGGTATCACAGGACTGTTAGTGAGTGAGGTGTCTCTCTTAAGGAAGTATGTAAGGTGTAGGTATCACAGGACTGTTAGTGAGTGAAATGTCTCTCTTAAGGAAGTATGTAAGGTGTAGGTATCACAGGACTGTTAGTGAGTGAGGTGTCTCTCTTAAGGAAGTATGTAGGTGTCACATCTTTGTCATTCATGCTTCTTTTGTTAGAAAGAATGTGGGGTCGAGGTTATCACAAATTAGCTCGGTCGGCTATCGACTGTACCTACTGAGGGGAATCAAACCCCTCACCTTAGAGAATCCGAAATCTTACTGTTGTCACACCAGAGAACAACTCTGATTACAATTTAAAAACATGAATTTAAGTTTAAAAAGAATTTCGGGAACAAAACATATCCATCAATCATTTCTATAGTCTCCGAATCCGCTTTTAGAGTTTTGTATACTTACTAGAGATTCTGATGGACTTCATTAGCTTTGAAGTTAATTAAAATGACACTTTATTTATTTTGGATAATTTGCTGTATAGGTGTATCAGGTGTAACTCACTGATATTTTTATCTGACTATCATTAAAATGATGGTTGGAACAAGTGTATGTCATTTAATCATGTTTTACAAATTAATAAATATTTCCAATATTTTAATTTACATATATCTTCAGTAACCACTAGGGAAATAAGTGTTCATGAATGAATCATACGTATTTTAAGCCCTATTTCATTTAATAAAGGCTAGAAGAACTCAAACGTTAGCTTAGCCACGGAGTTAGATCTCATCGAAAATGAGCCATGACAAACGAATACAAGTAAACATGTGTCGTGATGTTTCTAAAGTTTCCAGTTCCTCCCTGTTTCGTAATCCGAGGGCCGCGGGTTCGAATCCCGGTCGCACCAAACATTCTTGCCCTTTCAGCCGTGGGAACGTTATATTGTAACAGTCAATCCAACTATTCGTTAGTAAAAGAGTAACTTAAGAGTTAGCGGTGGGTGGTGATGACTAGTTGCCTTCCTTCTAGTCTTACACTGCTAAATTAGGGACGGCTAGCGCAGATAGCCCTCGAGTAGCTTTGCGCGAAGTTAAAAAAAACAAACAAACAAATCCTCCTTGTTTGGCTTTAAGCTACGCTAGCCTTGACGTCTGTTACATGGATATTTTATATAAACAGTTTAGTTCTAATGACTCAATCTGCGGATCGCGAATTCAAATCCGTGTCAACTGACATGTTTGCCTTTTTAGCCGTGGGAGTGTTGCAATGAAACAATCAATCCCAATTTTTATTGGTAAAAGAGTAACCCATGAATAGGTGGGGGGTGATGTTGACTAGCTGCCTTCCTTTTATTGTTGCCAAATCAGGGTCTCTAGCGTTAACGTTTCTCGTGTATTTTTGCACAAAACAGAAAATAAAATAAAGAACGGCTACGTTTGAAAAGTAAAATATTAATTTCAAGAACCAGTACATTTGATATGTAGCTTAAACCTGTTTAAACAATATTTTTCTTTGCGAAGCCATACTGTGCTTACTAAAAATAAATGTCTAGAAAAATGAATTGTTTGTATATAGCCATTTCTAATTTGAGGTAACGGGTTAGACGGAAAACAGCTAGTCAGGTCACTAGCACCCATAATTACTACGATGGGATTCAAACACTGGATCTTCGGCTTCATAGTCTTAGTATGTTATCCACGATTCGATATGTTAAAGTTAAAATATAATTATCTGAGTTTAGAGATTATTTTGGGATAATCGACTTTATTTTCAAAAATACAGTCTGTAGTCTACGCTACAGAGATTTACGGGGACAATAACAGGTTTCAGAACAATATCCCAAGAAGAAAAGCATTTTTGTAGACGACTGAAAATATGTTTTCCTGTTTCGCGATTTTGCAGAAGTTATAAAATAACTACCCGCATTCTTCCCAGTTTAGAGTTGATAGACCAGAGGAACGTTAGATAGTTAACTTAAACACTTGGGGCATTTTCATTTGACCGATTAGTGGCAATTGACAATCACTCTTATTGTTTTAGCGACAATAAGAATCCTCAGGTTCACAATCCGGAAAAGCCAATTACTTGGTCACGCCCAGGTAAAAATAAATGTCAAAGTTGGTAAGGCTAAATAAGTGAATCCTCTATACCAGTTTGGACATTACTTTTCAGCAAGGTATGGACTTCCCGGGTACTGGTCACCAGGGACCGCCTTCATTAGCATTCAGAAGGAATGATATTGATGGAAAATAAAATACAGTATGGTATAGGCCGGTAAAGAAAAAATAGGTGACCACTAGAACGGTATGCAGTCAAAAGAAACTAGTGACCATGTGACGTCATTGAGGTAACTTCTTAAATTATCATTTCGTCAGCCATTTTTATATTATTTTTTCAGTTTCATAGACATGTATTTGGTCAGTTTTAATTTTCATTATATCTAATAAGTTATAAATATAATTATTTGAACGTTAAACGGTTGTATAAAATTTATCAAACTAATATTGCTCAAAACGGACCTTATAAAAACATTACTGTCTCACGTTTCAAAATCTTTACCAAGTGTCCAATTTTTTCATTTTTTTAATACTTGTATTGTCCTATTTTGTGTTTAGTCTTTTAACAAACGTGATGTGCTAAGCATTGGTTAGTATTTAATCATTATTAAATATCTGTATACTACCTCTAGACGTTTTGAGTTGTATTAGTATGTGGACTTAATCTAGTGTTAGGTCATTAAGAGCAAAGAGTTTGTTTTTTTACAAATAGGCCCTACATGGCCATGTGGTTAGGGGTCGCGGGTTAGACAAACATGCTTACCCTTTCAGCCGTGAGGGCGTTATAAAGTACAGTCAATCCCAATATTCGTTGGTAAAAGAGTAGCCCAAGAGTTGGCGTTGGGTAGTGGTGACAAGCTGACTTCCTTCTAGTTTTTCTTTGTTAAATTACGGACGTCTAGTGCAGAGAGTCCTCGTGTAGCTTCACATGAAATTCAGAAACAAATAAACTGTTAGAAAAATCAGTAACAATTACTATTCATATTAGTAGGTTTACAGAACACGCTCGTAACATATCTCAACCAGAGCATCAGAGAAACAAAAAATACAACACAAAGTTCGTATTGAGTTGTCCTGTTATCTTTCTGGAGCAAACTGAGCAAGTTAATTTTTAAAATTTAAATATATTAGAAAAATTAAGCACAATATCTAATATATTTTGATCAGAACGTAACAGAACTTGGATAAGAAATGAAAGTAAAATATTGTAAACCTAATCTGCAACCGTTATTAGATGATTCATTTCAGACAAATTAAAACAAATTGTGAACGTTTCTTGGTTAACAATATTTAAGACGATCCCATGTACAAATCAGAATATCAAGTAAAATATTCTGAAGTCAGTTTTCACTCTTTTCTTTCTTTTTTCCTTTTTTTTTTGAGAAAGAAGCATCCATTTAACTTGCACCACGACATTCGTTTTTTGTATTTTGATTAGGCGAAATAAAATCATTATGTGACATTTTAATTTCCTTAACATAGAAAATGAGTTTTCTAAGCATCACGCACACACTATGTCATTATTATATAATGATTTGGTGATGAATTTATTTTTACTGTATTTCTACTGTCGTCCTTTAATACTTGACAATGCTCGCTCGTTATCTCATACTTTAAAACGTTGTTTTATGTTTATGAGGTCGAGAATATCCTAATGGTTAGCGTGTTTGAAACATGAACCTGAAGCTCCCAGAGCCACGATTCGTGTTTTGGGACCCTGAGTCACTCATTAGAGACATAACTCACAGACTTACTGCGCACAATTCTTTGAACAGCATTTCCTGCACTAGTTGGTCTCAGATGTTCTAAAAAACCCCGTGTTTGTGCTTGGACAATATAGGTTTAAATGATAATAGTTATACATCTAACTTCAGATATGTCTGCTTCTCTCACTACGTCACTAATCATTCCAATTGGTAACTTAAATTACAAACCACAACTTCCAACACAAATACATCAACTATGACAGCTTGGTTTCTGTACAAATAACATACACCAGAATTTTCACCACAGCAGATGGTGTTAATGCATCACACTGTGTTTATAGTGCGCCAGAAAACACCTTTCAATGCTACTGGATGCACTGTAACGGTCGTGCATATTACTGTTTTCTTGGTTGTGATTACTGAGCATTGGGTGGTTTAACCACACAGCTCAAACTCACATGTAAGAAAAACCTTGATGGTTAATTTCGTCTTCTCTAGGAGACACTAGTGACAAAAATAATCATGTATCTCCTCTTTTTCTTGTTAAACTAAAGCTCCAGATATTGTATAAAACTAGATAACAGAGGAATGTAATATAACTATATTTATCCTTCAACAGCACGTTTAATTTTCACCCAGTTTCTGGTAAATCTAACCAGCAATGAGACTCACAAACATTAGTTATGAACATTTTCGGAGTCCAACCGAGACCTTCCTTCTCTGTCTCTGGATGAACTTGGCATGTATGAACACGATAACTGACAGTAATCAATTTCTTCCATGCATATGGAAAATATAAGGAAAATATAATAGTCTAATGATTGGATTGAAAATTCCTGAAAGGATCTCCAGATCTGAAGGAAGGACACGAAATTCATGAAAGGGCTTTACTAAACTTATTACAAGTCTTATAAATTTAACATCGCACCAATTGACATGTTGGCCTGTCCTTCTTTCTTTCTCTGGAAGGAAAAAAAAACAACCTAATTTTTATTGCGCCAAAAGAAATTCTGGCGAAATTTCAACAGCTTGTATGTTATGAAAGCTTACGTTAAGCGAAACGTAGATTTCTTTACTGCTCAGACCGTGCTCCTGTTTGTTAACAGTAAAATCCAGTAATTTGCGTATTTGTTCATTGTCACTTTGCTTGCTTGTTTTATGTGCAGGTCAAATATTACATTAAAAAAGTGCTAATTTCTACAAGTTTGACTTAGAAACATACATGTTAAAGTTAGAGGAAGTTGTGTTTGCACATTTATTTTGAATTAGCAGTATAAGACTAGAGGGAAAACAGGTAATCATCACTCCTCATCGCCATCTATTGAGCAACTCTTTTACCAACAAATAGTGGGATTCGCCGTCACATTATAATTGTGAAAGATGGACATCTATGTACCGAATTACTTTTAACCTGCTTTTGATTATAGCAAACACCTTTGTAATAAATACATTTTGGACAGAAGCTCCTTTAGAACTTGTAATAAACTGTTTATAAGTTTAACATTCCAGATTATTTACATATTAAACAAGACATTTTTATTTTCAAACGCTTGTTTTTTATTGTATGAGTTTGTAAAAACACACCATAAGGATGACATTTAAACAACAATTTTGATAACCTCAGTTATACTGTTTGTGGTGTCTGGTGCTTCTTACGTGTTCTATTTATTTTCTGAGTTATAGTTCTGCTGGAAGCTTACGTCATTTACTTATTCTAATTATCTTTTGAATTATACTCTTGTGGCTTTTGTCGTTATTTACGTGCTCTAATGATATTCTGCCTTATACATTTAGTGGTATTTTGCGTTTCGTTACGTGTTCTAATTATCTTCTGAGCTATACAGTTAGTGGCACTCGTCTTTTTGTTACATGTTCTAATTATCTTTTGAGTTATACAGTTAGTGGCGTTTGTCATTATTTACGTGTTCAAATGATGTTATGACTTAAACAGTTAGTGGAATTTTACGTTTTGTTACGTGTTCTACCTTTCGAGTTTTACTATTTGGGGCATTCCCCGTTCTAGTATCACACATTCTTTCGTCTGAGTACTACATAATATCCTGAAGCACATGAACAAAAAGTATGGGTGTATGTCTTATAGCAAAGCCACATCGGGTTATCTGCTGAGTTCAGCGAGGGGAATCAAACCCCTGAGTTAAGCGTTTTAAATTAGTAGATTTACCGCCGTACCAGTGGGGGATTAAACAAGGAGTAAAGTGTAAGATATCCTTTTTCTGCATTAATTCTAGTCATTATTATAATTTTTTGAAATCTACGATCCTACACTCGTAATGTAATGTATAACTGAGAATGTGGATACAGAGAAGCACTTACCGATTAGTAGGTTCGGCCTGGCCACATGGTTAAGGCACTCGACCCGTAATCCGTGGGGTTGTGGGTTCGAATCCCCGTCACACTAAACAAGCTTGGCCTTTCAGCGGTAAGGGCGTTATAATGTGACGGTCAATTCCACTATTCGTTGGTAAAAGAGTAGCCCAAAAGTTGGCGGTGGTGGTGACTTGTTGTTTTCCCTCTCGTCTTTCACAGCTAACTTTGGGACGGCTAGGGCAGATAGCCCTCGTGTAGGTTTGCGCGAAATTCAAAATAAACCAAACAATCTGATTGGATCAGATATGTAATTTTATTTCATAACACACTGAAAAATAAAATATAATTACGGTATCAAATTAATTTACATCGAATCTTCTCTTAAGTTTTTATAACAGAAAAAACAAACGTAAATTTAAATATTTATTCATACTATATAACGCAATCATATACTTATAAACTAATTTTAACTAGAGTTAGTCTATTTGTTAATTACTCTTCAAATTAAAACATTCTGCGCTACTGATGGGTATGCTTAGGGTTTACCGTCTTATTCTCGTTTTTGCATCTTAGTTTTAATTTTTCGTTTACCTGTAACACAACTGAGTAGTCCCTAAGCAGTTGTTAAACTATCGATGGTAAAAAATTCAAAATAAGGCGTTTGTATGTAACTGTCCATTAACATGTAAGTTGAATTCATTGAATTAGAGAACAGCTGTTTTGTTTTTGTGCTGTTTGTTTGTTTTTCGGATTTCGCGAAAAGCTACTCGAAGGCCACCTGCCCTAGCCGTCCCTAATTTAACAGTGTAAGACTAGAGGGAAGACAGCTAGTTATCACCACCAACCGCCAACTCTTGGGCTACTCTTTTACCAACCAATAGTGGTATTGGCAGTCACATCATAACGACCCCACGGCTGAAAAGACGAGCATGTTTGGTACGACGGGAATGTGAACCCGCTACCCTCGAATTACGAGTAGCACGCCTTAATTCACCTGGCCATGGCGGGCCCATTGTTTTTGTAACTTTGGTTTTAAATGGTTCAAGCTGCTCAAATTGCACATTGTGTTACAGACACTGTAATTTCTTTGTTTGTTTGAATGTTTACACACAGCTACACAAACATAATCTGCGCTAATCGTATCTTTAACGGATTAAACCAATCAGCTAATCGTAATCTTTATAGCCAAATTTTTAGTTTATCGACTCGAATAGTGAAATTTAACTGTTACTCCTATAGCGCACCCTAGGCCCTAAAAAGTAGAATGCCTCGGCCTTAATAAGATACCAACTTATATCGTTACATCTACAAGATTTATTTTTATTATTGTCTTCTGCTAATATCTGGAATAATATATCATATTTCCTCTAAATAACAGAGACTATTCTATCTACATTAATGTATTTAATAATCCTTTAGGATTTTCCAAAATTAGAAGAGTGTATAATAATAGTATTTCCGTCACACTATATTCGTTGTATCCATCGTCAGTAATAGATATGGTGAATTAATTATAATAATGCTTCGACATACTGGAAAATACGTCCACGCCATTACATATGTTGTTGTAACAAACGGCTTATATAAGTTTTGTTGTGACAAGTTTTGTGATACGTTGTGTCCCTACGAGTATAATGAGCTCTGGATTAAGTAAAAAGCGTCGCCAGTAATGAATATGTCATACACAGTGTGGTTGAAGTAATATTATAATTATTATAACACTTCTAATACTCGATAATCCTTAAGGAACTATATAAAGAATATTGTGTTAAAATTTTAATAAGCTTAATACCAATGTCTTATGATGAGCGTAATCAAAATGATATTTAATTTTAACATTAAGATTCATTGTACAGGGTGATGCAAAAGTGTGCGCTGTCTTAATTATGTTTCTTGTACTAACATTTTAATTAATTGGTACTTAGACACATCACTGTTTATTACCGTATCCAAAACGAACCAGTTAGTAAAATCATAGAAAGTACGGGACGTAAAAGATAACATGATGATGTGCGAGTTCTGAATTAATCTATATATATGTGGAGTCTGTTGTTATGGTGTATAACGCCTCGCATCAGCGAAACGTGATCTATTGATTGTTGATTTCTGTGACATTAAATCATAAGAAAAGTATTAACAATTCTAAACGAATTTTTCCTTGCTGACTATATACGAGTCGCCAAGAAAGAGATCAGAACAGCATCTGGATAGCATACCTGTGTAAGACGTCACTGCCACAAGGCCTTTCGTCCAATACCAGAAGTCATTAAATCACCCAACTCTTCATCCATGTATTATCTTCACTTTCAGTATTTACTTTAGAAACCCTTTTTATTATTTCCTGAAGCTGTTGTCAAGCTGAACATTGTATCAGAGGAACAGCACGATTGTTTGTTTTAATAGCTTCGCCAATATTGTTTCAACTTTTGTTGATCTGGGACTAAGACGATAAATCAGTTTTATTAAATGAAAATTCAACCGAGTTAAAGGATAAAAAAAAGCAAAAATAAAGGAAGCAGAGCCAAATATTATAAAGTGAAAGAGAAGTATATTAAACAAGAGAAAAATAAACTCATATGTAGTAATAAGACGTGGTCACAAACAAGAGGGAAGTTGCAAGTTAAATATTAATTTTAAATGTTATTATAACTACACATTGTACTTTAAATATACAATAAAATATATACACGGGCATTTTATCCGTTTCTTCCACTATAAATACGTATATCTGGTTAACCTGATAAAAATGTGTTAAAGCTTAAAACTCCTGTTCCATCAGATGTCCTTCTCTGTGTGGATCGTTGTGTTAGCCAAAACTAATTTCCAACAATTATGAACTCCATTTTCCAAAGTTTCAAGCTGAACAAAATGTCGGCAATTGAATTCTGCTCAGTGAGGATTTAACGCTAGGTGACTAAGGTGTACGTTAGCTGAAACACAATTCATAAATATATTTTTAAAGCGTGCTGCAGGTAGGCGTGAATAACCGAGACTGAAAGCAAATAAAATAAGCATATGTTTCATGAAGCCAGTTGTTAGTAGGTGTTTACGTGACATAAAAGCTTTCAGAAAATACATAATTGAACGCTTTCCTCCAGTTTGAGCCTACCTGTGCAAGTTAAAAGGTTTGTTAAGCAAGACTATAAATCTGTCGTCGAATTTTTCCAATAAAATGATACTATTTTTAACGGAATTCAAACGTGCATGGAAACAAGCCGTTTGTTAAATCGTGAAAAATTATTTCACAGACAAAAATAACAAGTCCTAAAAGCGATATAACGCACATTGTTTGTTTGTTTCTTAAGCAACAAGTCGCATAATGGAGTATTTGCTCAAGGTTCTCCGCAGAAGTCGAAGCAATAATTTTAGGATTATAGGTCTTAAGCTTATGGGGAGATAGATGGTTCGGGAAATATAAATAACAACATTTATGTGAAATATCTTATGTGATAGGAATCAAAGGAATAAAAAATTAAAATTCGTATGTAGTAATCCAAGAAGTTCACTAATATAATGCCACAAGTGTTTTGTTTGTTTAGAATTAAGCACAAAGCTACTCAATGGGCTATCTGTGCTCTGCCCACCACGGGTAACGAAACCCGGTTTTTAGTGTGTAAGTCCGCAGACATAACACTGTGCCAATGGGGGCGCCACAAGTGATTGATAAAAAAAATCAAATTGGAGATAACATAATTTCAAATATTTCTTTATTAAACGTTTATTTCTATAATACTGATTCTTGTCACATGGGGGAGCTAGCTCAGAAAAATATAACTGTTACGCAATTTACACTTTGAAATATACACATTCAGTAACTACAGTTTGTTTTATGTTGTACATTATTTGAGGAGAAACACAAAAACATAAGACAACGACATGAATACACATATTATGCTTATTTTCTCTGAAACATTAGACCTGAGACGTCTAGGTGGTTAAGGAACTCGAATCATAATCCGAGAGTTGAGGTTCGAATCCCAGTCATACCAAACAAGCTCGCCCTTTCACCCGTGTGGACGCAATTATGTGACGGTCAATCTCATTATTCGTTGGTAAAAGAGTAGCCCAAGAGTTGGCGATGAGTGGTGATGATTAGCTGCCTTTCCTCTAGTCTTACACCGCTAAATTAGGGACGGCTAGCGCAGATAGCCCTCTTATAGATTTGAACGAAATTCAAAACAAATACTAAAATATTAGAGAAAGAAATGTGTATTTTGCTTGACACAAAGTTTCAGGCGTCATTCTAAATAATTTATCGAGACCAGTCAAAGTACAAAAAATCTATATTTCCCTTAAATTAGGTGTTATTGTTTGAGAATATTAAAGAGGGAGCTATAGTACCTTTATATTCAATACAGTTGTTCTTAAAGAGCGAACTTAAGTTATAAGTTGTAAGTTATAAATCCAAGCATGAGTCATTTGACAGAAACTTACCATCTTTTTTGGTTTAGCTGCTATGAAGTAGGATCATGAATTTCCAAAAAGGACAGTTCAGCGTAGACGGATGAGGTGACAAGAAGTGTCTGGGGTTTGTTGAAATGTAAGACAAAACTGTTTTTATTGCAGCTGTTTGTAGACGTGAATGCAAAGGAACTGACTTAACTCGAATGGAAATATTTACGCTTTTGTTTAAATCAGTTCTTTTAATGCGTGCTACGCGGTGATCTTTGTACAGAACTGAACTTAACAATAAACAAAGACACGATTGTGGCTTACTATAAAGCCCCCCAGTGGCTCAGCGGTATGTCTGCGGACTTACACGCTAAAATCCGGGTTTCGATACCCGTGGTGGGCAGAGCACAGATAGACCATTGTGTAGCTTTCTGCTTAATTCAAAACAACAACGGCTTGCTATAAAAGACACGATATAAGAGCCCTGAATTATCAGGTGATTAGAACGCTCGAGTCGTGGACTTGAATCCTCGTTACATCAAACGTACTCACCCTTTCAGCCGTGGGGGAGTTATAATGTCAATTCCACTTTTATTGGTAAAAGAGTAGCTCAAGAGTTGGCGGTGGATATTGGTGACTAGCTGCCTTCCTTCTAGTCTTACACTACTAAATTAGGGACGGCTAGCGCAGATATCCCTCGTGTAGCCAGCGGACTTAGCAGATAACCCGATGTTGTTTTGTTAAAAGAAAAACACACACCCTCGTGTAACTTTACGCGAAATTCTAAAACAAACAAATATACGATGTGGGCTGAACAACGAACACATGATATGGACTTAACAACATGAAACAACTAACATTAAAATTTTGGTCAACCTGTGGTCTGAGTCAGAGTTCCTTACCTGAGAAAAAAGTTTCTGCACGTGGGGCCTTTCAGGAATATCGATTGGTAGGGTTGGGAAATCTGTTTTATGTTAATATTACGAATGTAAGTTTTGTTTCTCTATGCAAACTAGTAATTCAAGTGAAAACTGCTTGATAGAGTGTTTCTAATGTCTTATACCTTTGAATTCTGTTGTATACATTTAGGGCGCGTGTGTGCTGTATATAAAAAATGTATTTTAAAGTTTACACTATACGTGCGACTTAAAGTTTGAATGTACACGTTGTGCGTTTATTTAATGTGATAATTTTTTAAACGAAGTCAATACAGTACTCTTTAAAAGGGTTAGAACTACGGTAAGTCTGCAGATTTACAACGCTAGAATCAGGTGTTCGATTCCCTTCGATGGACACAGCAAATAGCCTGATGTGGCTTTGCTGTAACAAACACAAACACACTTCACTGATCCCTGTTGACAAATGAATGAGCCACGGTGAGTATATTTACCATTCTTTAGAATTCCTATACGCTTGTACCAAGGGCATGTCATAAGAGCTCTAAAATTAAAATACTGATCAAAATTAGGGTCTAAAATAACTGTCATGGTACTCATGTAGTGTCTTAAGAATATGGTATCATATGGTAGCAGTACATAATAAAAGAAATCCAGTTAATAGCACTTCACAAGAAACCAAGAAAGAAACATTTTAAATGTTTGTTTTCATGCCATGGTCCAATAAAGTGTATAGAATTGTCAGTAGAGAAGAGAATTCTCATAAAAGCTGTCCGTGATGCTGTTTGGATTCTCCAGCAAATTGATGTAGACTTGAAATGCTCCCCATGCTAAAATACTTCATATAAACAAATTGTTTTAATCATTTTAAACTACAAGCAGTAATGAACTAACATTGACGAAAGACATCATTAGCCTGAAAATGTTTTATGAACTTCTACAATCATACAGTAGCTGATTCAGTTTAATTTCATCACTTTGAAATCACTTACTAGCTTAAAGTCGATTATAATTTTTCTGGAAAACACCAATGAATTCATTTACACTTTTCCTAAGTCTCCGTCCAACGCTTTAAACATCTGTCAAAAGCGTCACAAGCTTTATAAGCTTGTTCGAATGATAATGTAAATGGAATGAATATTGAAAGTGCTATATCTTTGGAATGAATACTTGGAACTGTAAAATGATGTACCTTTTCTTCTTCGCCATGGCCAGGCGGTTAGCACGCTCGAATCGTAATATGAGGGTCGTGGGTTCGAATTTTCGTCACATCAAACATGCTCTCTTTTTCAGCTGTGGGGGCCTTATAACTTTTTAGTCAATCCCACTGTATTTGGTAAAAGAGTAGCCCAAGAGTTAACGGTGGGTGGTATTTGCTAGCTGCCTTCCCTCTAGTGTTACACTGCTAACTTAGGGATGGCTAGCGCAGATAGCTGTCGTGTATCTTTAAGCGAAATTCAAAACAAACAAACAAATATTTTTAATGTTATAAATGTATCTGGTGCTTATATGACCATGCAAGTAAATTAACTTTGTTTATATGTTTGTTCATATGCTTGTACTATTTGTTCGAATGTTCAGTTTTATAATATGTGGGTGAATTAAAGATGTCATTATGACCTTTTAATTTTAGTAATATAATGGATGTTACTGGTTATACGTTGACGTCATCCAACTTAAAGCTTCTAAGTTTACTTGTTACATTTAATTTTATTCTTACTAGAGGGTTAGATATTTCTATATTTTTCTGTGACGTGTTAAAAATATGTGTATAAACAGAAATTAAAAAGAAAGTTAAGTAAGAAAGAAAGATAGCGATCTTTAAAGTGAAAGTATTACAGTTTGAATTTAAACAGAGATAAAGGAGAATAATTTGTCTGTTATAAAGTAATAGAATCAATCTGTATGAATTTAAAATTCTGGATATAACTGTGGTAAGCAACAGTTATGGTAGTAATTTTTAAATGAGCTTCATAGCTTTTATTGTAATAACAGAGTACAGGAAAATAATTTATCTTATAAAATGTGTTCTAAAGTAATTTATGGAGCCGCTATAAACATTTCACGTATAAAATAATCGTTTGAAGCTCTGAATACAACTGTAGTAATGCAAATAAGCTTATTACTGATTATATTGTGATAACAGAGGTGCAAAGAAATATTTCGTCTTGTCAGTTTGGTTTTTAAATAAATGTACTAGCCTGTGTGTGAAATTTTGACGAAAAATTACTTAAAACTCTAGATTTAACTGTGGTAAGCAACAGTGTAAACACGTCTTTGTACATACGTTTGAGTTGTTTTCAATATATAATTTTAAAACAAGTGGATTGTGTGCTGTGTTTTTGTTATTAAAATTTATCGCCAGAAACTCACAGACACCTACTGTAGGACAATTTACGGTCTTTAGTAAACCCTGACAAATATAAAATACTTGTAACTTAAATAAAGTCTGAAAACAGTGTCATGCACAGCTCAAGTCAAACATAAAATACAATACAATTTTACTATATTTGTTGAATTGACAATAAGTACACATATTTACGAAAAATATTAATAACCAAACATTAAGAAAACTAAATTATCTGAATATGCATAACAAATTTGTAAAATAAACTCCGATATATAAAAGTACAAATATATTACTGTAGAAAGATTGTAGTTCTTTCACTTTCACTTAGCTTAGAGAAAGTCACTTTCAAGTAAAATTAAATTTTAAAGAATTGTGCTGAGGCTAATAGGTAAAGAAGCTACAAAAAGAAAACCGCGAGTTTAAAAACCCCAACGCTTTTACACAATTAAAATTAAACAATATGACACCCATAAGTAAAATCGGGTATAAGTTTTGCTGTAGAGGTCACGTAACCAGTAATTTCAGTTTGGATTACACTAGAAGGCATGAGTATTTCGTAAGGGCTACTAGAGAGTATGATAATTGATTCACATGAGCACATTAGCAGGTTTATTTGTTTAAACTTAAGCACAAAGCTATACAATGGCCTTTTTCTGCTCTTCCCAAAACGGGTATCGAAACCTGATTTCTATTGTTGTAAGTTTACAGACATACCGCTGTGCCACTGGAGGTCCCAGAGGGTCGATGCTGTCATTTTGATTGTGAAAGATAACCGTCATGACAAGTATTTTAATTGATAATTGATTTTATTCGATTATTACAACATGTATTTTTCATAAACCGTGATCATGTTTGAATCAAATAATTCTATAGTCCTGGTTAATACATATATTTTTTATGAAAAGAGGTAGAAAAATATATTTTCAGTTTTTAATTAAGCACAAAGCAATATCCACTTCGTCGGATTATTAAAATAATTATAGTTAGATATATCACTCGCTCAGTGAATCATTAATTAAAAAGCTTTTCTGGTAACCTGAAAACGTAATATTTAATACATAATCTCATCAAAAAAATTGTGCTCAGTATTTTTTCTTGTTGTCCTGTTTAAATCTCAATTTAACCAGTAATAAAACGTTTGAATAGTTCAAATAATATTTTATTTTAACGAATGAGGAAATTTCTTTCTGATGGTGGAACATTTTCACAAATTATTGGTCTGTTTTCCCACCAATAAGATTCGTTCTCTTACTTATACGTCGTTGTTTGCCTACCTATTATGCCATTAGCATAATGTGGTTCCTTAGTCAAACAAGACTTCTGGCTTATGTACTAGCTTCATTCTTTATTCACCTCGTTATCCATACAATTATTTTTATTTAAGACAACAAAATGCTGGCTCTTTTGTGTACATTTATTTATGCACAAAGTTAATTCAATAAGATAACAACAGCTATGAAAACCAACTGAAGTGTAACATTACTGAACGAACAGTTTATTGGGCACCCAAGTTGTGGGAGACAGTAGATAGAGTTGAAATAATATTTATTTATAACGGATCTTTCGAACTGTAATGGACAAATTAGGAGGAATGTGAAAAACAAAACGAAAATCATTTGCGGTTATTCTATTTTGCCAGTCAATTAAGCCTAATAGTTTTCAATATTTCTCAAGCGTTTTGCATTTACCCATAGGACAATAACGACTTAAGCTAACGTTTCATAAAGCTTACGGTTAACGTTTCGTTCACGTTCTAAGCTTAAAGATCGAGTTGCCATATCTGAATCAATATAAAAGAGGTGCGAAGTAAAATAACTAAAAGAACACGATTTTGTCTTGAACGGATCAGATAATATCGTCTGAATCATACCAAATACTTTGTTCGAACATCATAAATTTATACATATTAAATTATGCACGTATGATTTGACATGTGTTGTAAAGTTGATTAAATGTCATATTTGATTTCACACGAAAAATCTATTATAAAAGTATTCTAATGTCTGTCAACTTGTTGTGAATCTATACCAATCAGAAAGAAAATATGTGATTTTATCATGTGGTAAGACTAATTAATATAGAAAATATATAAAAATACCTATCCAATAATTTAATCTAAGAGACAGCGAAACTACTAGCAGGCCCTTTAAGTTTCAATTATCACCAAGTACATAATCAAATTACCCTCTCAAGAACCACCCTCCCCGTTTGTTTAGGAAAAAGATTGTAACCTTATAAAACTAAAATTTAGATCGCAACATTTACGATGGGCAGAGAACTCTAACAATGTTTATAAAAAGTGAATATTTCTGAAGTGTTTCATTGTCTAACAATTTCTCTAAAGAGAAAATATTTGTATAATGTTACGAGGTCTAACAATGCCTCTAAGGAATGAATATTTCTTGAATGTACCAAGGTCTATCAGTGTTTATAAAGAATGAATATTTGTCGAATGTTACAACGTCTCAAAATGTCTATAAAGAATGAATATATTTCAAATGTTACATGGTGTAACAATTCCTCTAAATAGTGAATATTTGTGGAACTTTTAAGCTCTAACAATGTCTTTAAAGTGTGAATATTTGTGAAATGTTACAAACTATAACAATATCTATAACGAGTGAATATTTGTGAAATGTTACAAGGTATAACAATGTTTCTAAACATTAAATATTTGTGGAAGGTTACAAGATCTAACAATGTCTCTAAAGAGTGAATATTTATGTAATGTTACATGGTCTAAAACGCGTCTAACCAGCGGATATTTGTGAAATGTTACATACTTTAACAATGTCTATAAAAGTGAATATTTGTGAAATGTTACATACTTTAACAATGTCTATAAAAGTGAATATTTGTGAAATGTTTTAAGGTTTAACAATAACTCTAAAGAATGAATATTTCTGGAAGGTTACAAAATCTAACAATTATTCTAGAGAGTGAATATTTGTGAAATATTACTTGGTCTAACAACACCTCTAACGAGTGAATATTTGTGGAATGTTATAAGGTCTAATAATTCGTGAATATTTGTGAAATGTTACAAACTCTAACAATGTCTATAAAGAGATAATATTTGTGAAATGTTACAAACTCTAACAATGTCTATAAAGAGTGAATATTTGTGAAATGTTTCAAGGTGTAACAATGATTCTAAAGAATGAATATTTTCTTAAGGTAACAATATCTAACAATGCCTATAAAGAGTTAATATTTGTGGAATGTTGGAAGTTCTAACAATGCATCTAAAGAGTTAATATTGCTAGAATGTAACAAAGTCTAACATTGCCTCTAAAGAGAGAATATTTGTGAAATGTACCAAGGTTCAACAATGCTTCTCCAGTGTGAATATTTAAGGTATGTTACAAGGTCTATCAATATCTGTAAATAGTGAATATTTATGGTATATTACAAGGTCTAATAATGTTTATAAAGAGTGAATATTTGTGGAATGTTACAATGTCCAACAATGTCTACAACGAGCGAATATTTGTGGAATGGTTCAAGGTCTAAGAAATTTATAAACAGTGAATATTTGTGGAATGTTACAAGGTTTAATAATGCCTCTAAATATTGAATATTTCTGGAAGGTAACAAGGTCTAACAATGTCTATAAAACTTTCTTTACATCTCAACATTGAAAATACCTATGTATATAAACGTGTTCTTCAGTGATGTGATAAACAATGTTTAATTTGTCGTATATGAGATTGTTTATAAGTCATGAACTCTAATTGAAACTATCATAATTTATACTAAAACATTTGTTAAAATAATAAAAACTTGAAATTTACAGGTAATGTTACTTAGATCAATATGTTCCAAATGGTACAGCAGTGTGAACGATTCTCTATACCTGCCTTGGGTAGGGCGCAGATAGCTCTTTGTGCAACTTTGCGCTTAATACCAAATAAACAAAATAGATTATTTCACACACAAACTCCAATAATTACACTGTAATCGAAAGTTTTCATCTGTCAGTTACTCATAATATGTACCCTTATGGCTTTTAACTAGAGTGATAGATGAATTTGACAAATAAATAAATTTTTATGCCGCAGTGCGGTTTAAAACTAATTATCATTTTGTCCATTACGAGTATATTACAAATTCTGAAAAACACTTAATCCATTCGTTCCGTGTGCAGATAACAAGGAATTTCAATTTATATTAGTATTTATTTCATAATTTCCTTTCACAAAAATCAAATTATTAAAGCCTGTTTATCCGTTAACAGAAGTCTTTAACTCATATGTCTCGTCATCTATTTTGTGAATAGGATAAATGACGCATGTGATTGTTTCAGTAAGAACTTTTTGATCTTCCTAATTATACCAGGTCAGTCACACCAAAATGCTCGCCCTTTCAGCCGTAAAGGCATTATAATGTGACGGTCAATCCAATTATTCGTTTGTAAAAGAGCAGCACAATAGTTGTCGGTGGGTGGTAATGACTAGCTGTCTTCCTGTCTTACACTGCTAAATTAGGAACGGCTAGCGCAGATAGCCCTCGTGTAACTTTGCGCAAAACTGGAAACAAACCAAACCAAATGATATTGAAACCCTTTTGTTTATTAGAGGATAATTAGTTGTTCACTTAAAATTACGTTATTGTAGATTAGTCGTCATGTTTGGAAAGATAGCACAAGTCACACAAACGTGTTTGAAATTTGTTAGTAATAGTGAAACATAAGTTCTACGTAGATTTAAAGTCCATGGTTGATTTTTAATTTGTATTGGATAATATTTTTAGCACAGGGTTTACACAATTAGCAGATGTACAATAATGTTATTGTTATTACTAATCGCACAAACCCGCGTATGTTTGTCGGTAGTTTTTTGTGACATTACATAATGATAAGTTAAAAACAGTTTCTGACCAATATTTCTTTACCGGTCTTACACCGTGGGTTTCCAATAAAAAGAACTATGAAAACATTTCCGACGAGGCCTATCATTCAATATCAGAATAATGGGCCTTCATGCGTTGCATTTCTTATCTGTTGAGTTTGGTATTAAAAGAAAGACCTAGCTGGCAGTAGCGAGTAGCGAACAAGTTGGATGGTTGAAAACTTGTCACGTTCGTCTTAGATAATTTAACTTCAGTAGTAGATATAGAAAAATAAACATCCCCTTAAAAATCATATCGCAAGAAAAAGCTTGTTTGACATTAGTATAAAAACCTTATTACGTCTAAAGACTTACAATAAGTTCAACCGTAAGGAAAAACATAAATATCTGTCTTTATACATTAGTATAAAGTGTAGTATATAGTGTTTGTTTGTTTGTTTTTGAATTTCGCACAAAGCTACTCGAGGGCTATCTGTACTAACCGTCCCTAATTTAGCAGTGTAAGACTAAAGGAAAGGCAGCTAGTCATCACCACCCACCGCCAACTCTTGGGCTACTCTTTTGCCAACGAATAGTGGGATTGACCGAAACAATATAACGCCCTCACGGCTGAAAGAGCGAGCATGTTTGGCGCGACCGGGATGAGAACCTAAAACACTCAGATTACGAGTCGCACGCCTTAACATGCTTTGCCATGCCAGGCCACAGTAGGTAGTGTGTAGTCATCAACTGGTCACCATATGGTCATGGCGTTTAGTGCTCAAAATGCATAGAATGGTCCCACAATTATCCTATAAAATGACTCACAACACTACATGATTCACTGGGTGCCTCTTAACTTGATATACATCTATATATGTCTTGTTCCTACAGTTTTCCTATGGCATAACTCACAAACGACAAATATCCTCTGAATTTTGCCTGGGCAGCTTAAAGTAGGGTTTCCAATATTCCAACTGCCTCTTTTATCACCTGGTAGGTTTTCAGGGTGTTGGATCTACACACCTGGCCTGTTATTCAGGTTCATGATGGAATACTGTGGTATATCAGAGTCTGTCTTTACACTGCTGCTATCAAGGTACGGTCAAGTTTTACTAGATTTCTGACACCATTGAAGGATATGTAACCCCAAATCCTCATAGATTCACCCTGTGCTTCGTTTTAACTACTGTATATCTATAGTAGTCATTGTGTCTTTCTCTAAACACATTGTCGACGATTATGGCTGGCATGATGAAATTGGCCTTTTCAGTTAACAACACCATCAGCTAGGCCTACTTATCTCAAAATTTCATGTCGCTACTCACGTAAGTTTCTTAATAGCCTCTTCACAATATAGGCTTCCTTGCAGCTACATGTACTATGAAGCCAATCTGAATCAAATCAATGTGTTCCTTATTGTTTTCGACAAGGTTAGCAACATGAAGGTCACTTTGAGTCAACGTGTTGCTCATCGTCCTCAGGAAAGCCAGTTATAATTAAATTAAAGTGACTTTGAGTCAAAGATTTCCTGAATCTAATATCAACGTTTCCTAGAGACACCAGATATAATTTTATTGCACTGTCTAACGCATTTAAAGAAATATTAGGTCTTATGGTAGCAGAATAAATAACCGTTAGCCCTCTTACGTTACTCTAGGGAAAAAACAAGATTCTGCTACATTGTCATATGATGTCACGGGTCATGTGGGTTCCAACACTTAGTTTGTTCGTGAACACGATTTGAACAACTTAATACTTATGACTTTATTTCGAAGTATGAGCCATATGTTTTATCCTACTTCTGCGAAATACACTCCGTATTTTTGATTTAACAAATAAACAACGCTGTACAAGGTATTATAATGTTAGTAATGACATTCTAACAGTTTATATATCAAACTTTGTAGAAACTGAGCAAATATTTTGTGTTTACGGTAAGGCTATTGTGATCGGACATCAACTGTCGTTATGGTAGTATGATCTACGAAAATCTAAGGCTAAGGATTAATTGAATAGGTTCTATACAAATTACCAATTGTTGTATACGTACAAGTGTGTGCATACGTAAACCAAGACACGTATACACTATTGCATACGTGTGTTGGTTTATGTACTATCCAAAAGCGCGCTAGTTTTGAGTCTCATTTGTGTTTGCGTGTGTTTTTCTTATAGCAAAGCCACAAAAGGCTATCTGCTGTGTCTACCGAGAGGAATCTCGAACCGCTGATTTTAGAGTTGTAAATTCGAAAACTAACTACTGCTGTCCCAGGGAAGGACGGGTCTCGTTTGAAAGCCCGTTACAACTTCTGTGTGCGATCCAACGTGCCAACTTCTTGATCAGAATTTACGTGTTAGATAAAACCTGATTTTGGTGTACCAAAGTTGTCCTGCCGCCACACCCGAGTTTATATTTGTATGGCACTATTTTTATTCACGCTATCACAACAGCATAAGAAAATTCGTCATCACAATGTTACAGAAATATTTAGTTCATAGTATGGTATATTAAACAATTTTCCAGCGATATAGTGAAGGTATTATCGCATTTTTTACAAATATATGTCATAACAATATACAGAGAGAACATATAATGACAGATGGCCTATAATGTAGATTTGTATTGAGAAAACAACCCTTTAATGTAACGCAGTAACAATTGTGCACTTAACTACATTTGTTACACTGTTTTTATGGTGTTTCACGCTAAGTCACGTGAGCTATCAGCGAACTACGTCATCATCTCGAAGTTGGCTTCAGCTAACAACGTGTTTATCTGGTTTTTGTGGCCAGCTGGTTAACTAAATTTGTACAAGTAGTACAGAACTTAGGGTTAGTTCATTGATGGCACCGAACTAAATGTTAGTCACACAACAACTTTCCTATAAAGGTATGTAAACCTTATGTTTTAATGTTTTGGGTTCTAGAAGCTCAGTAAATGTGAAACGACACTCGGCGTATGGATACAACTCGTTTTGTTAGGAGCCGTAACTTGTGACCTGTGGGAAAACGGTTTCTGTGAGCCTAGATATAGATGTATGTATGATACTATACGAGTTAAATATGTAAATTAAACTTACCAAACGGCTTAACACATAATTTTCAACCGTTGAACATTTGAAATTGAGGCTTTCATTCGATGAAATGTATTCCGATCGCTTGACGTTTTCGTCCATAGAGGACAAAAGTTTACGTATTGCTGGATACGAAACCAAGCATACCTGTACAAACCGGGTTTCGGTTTAGAGAAAGGAGTTACGGCGCTCAGGAACCAGACTTGCCCGTATCCCAATGAAAGCGAACCAGATTTCGTCAACTTTGCGTATGAGCCTTATACTATAAGGAAATTACAATCATGTGATACATTTCAGATTACGATTCGGGGTGGTCCAAGCCTGCCATGAACGTATTGATAGTTTGGTTAGAAATAACAATGAGCGCTTTTAATTCAGTAAGTCCTAACATTAAAGTCAGACCGTTTTAGGTACATCAGAAACCGGCTGCACACCTAGGTACAATCTTACAAGGGTTTAGAACGTTTGAAGCTCACTAGAAGAAAAAGAGGGGGTGCTTACTACACCCATGTGACAAATGCGTCACCAGGTATATAGATGACGCAACACTTTTGTGTTGCGCTGTTTACGTTGTCTCATGGTGTTAACAGTTAGGAATACAAAGCACTGTTTATACAGACAGTACTTACTTTGGAGTGAAATACTCGCTTCCAAATGATCTCACCTTTCTTCCTTCTCCACTAGAGACAGTGATTTGCTGGTTGTTATGGAAGGGTCCTCCTCTTCAACAAATTATATGGTACTCGTTCATCACTATGGCAACACGGATGTATACCTTAAGCGGATATGACGCAAAATCGAATTTTCAGATCGTTTTTCTGTGTGTCTGTTTTGGTTTTAAGTATGATACAGAAGTTGGCTCTCTGGGGAATGTGGGTTTTGATTGAGCTGTTTTTATTAACTGCAGTTATGATGTTATAACGAAACTTATGTTTTTTGCTCTCAAATGAAGAAATCAATGTAAAAGGATGGTATGGTAGACGTTTCATGAATATATTAATACAAAATATTAATTAATATTTGTTAACCCGATTATTTTCTGAACGAAACAAAGTGTCAATATATATATGTATATATGTATATAAGTTTGTATAGACTATAAAACTTATGTGTTTGTAAGTGTGTCTGCGTATGCGTGTGTATATATATAGGGAGAGAGTTGTCTGCATCAATTTACCAATTCATTTTGACAAACCTAAGATGATAGAACAGGTATTACTCGTGATATCTGGTCTTAAATACAACTATATGTCGTAAATGGTGATATCAGACATTTGTGGATGACCATATAGAGCTTCTGTTAATATCTAATGTTTATATGTAGTTTCTGGTGATATGTGATATTATTCATAATTAGATGTATTTTATAGTGATATATGGCATTTATTAACGACTAGATGTAGCTGTTAGTAATATTTGACATTTACTGACAACTAGATGTGATTTCTGATGGTATTCGACATTTATTAACGACTAGATGTAGCTGTTAGTAATATTTGACATTTACTGACAACTAGATGTGATTTCTGATGGTATTCGACATTTATTAACGACTACATGTAGTTTCCTGTAATATCTGAAATTTATTAATAACTAGATGTACTTTCTTATATGTGTCGTATATGTGTAGATGTGTTTTCTTATAGCAAAGCCACATCGGGCTGTCTACTGAGTCCAACTTTTTCTGATATATTACATTTATTAATGACGTGATGTAGATTTTGGTGGTCTTCAACATTTATTAATTACTAGATGTAGTTACTAGTGATATCTGACATTTATGGACAACTAGAAGTAATTACTGGTGAAATCTGAAATTAGCTGACGAATATTTATCTAAACGTAATCATACTATAATTTAACTCTTGCTTATATGATACTGAAAAAACTTTTTATTATGCAATATGTAATTTCCAATTTTGCAATTTTTTTATCCTATGTGCATGTAGATTTGTAATAGGGGCTACGATTTTCCCGTTGCTCCTCCGTTTATGAAAAGGAGAACTTAATTTTTCTCTTTACTCAGGGTGCAGACATGACGTTCTGAATATGTGACATGTGGATCTAATGCATTGTCGCCTTCTATATAAATTTAATAGTACTGCCTATTGTAGGTCCATGTAAATACTTTGCAAAGTGTGCATGGATTTTCACCAAAATAGATATGGAGGCTCATTAGATCCATGGGTAACTATAAAGAAATTTTCAATTTTGATCTTTCTATGAGCATTACTGTAGTGTTTTTATTTTACCATTTCTTCACCCCTGTTAATGAATCTTCACCAAATCTGGCATGAAGGTTTGTCGGGTAAATAAAGAGAAAAATGTAAACTTGCAGCATCATATTTTCTGTTTTGCTCTTTTTTATGTGTCTTCGGTTTTCTCAAAGCTACATATAAAGGAAACAACGATTCATGTTCTAAGATAACCTTTCATTAATCATAAATCTACATAATTTCTGTC
This sequence comes from Carcinoscorpius rotundicauda, assembly GCA_011833715.1. Taxonomy (NCBI): domain Eukaryota; kingdom Metazoa; phylum Arthropoda; class Merostomata; order Xiphosura; family Limulidae; genus Carcinoscorpius; species Carcinoscorpius rotundicauda. Next base: position 125,676,245 of record CM022391.1, on the reverse strand, counting down.
CAGGGTACAAGTGGTCCAGCCAGTAAAAATTAATGATGTTTCCGTTAGACAGTCTTCAGTGTTATGTTTTCCTCATAAACTGTTCGTTTTATAGAGAAATAATCTTACTAATGAGACAGCATAATTTACTCTAAATTTAATTAACGTTTGTAAGTTGAAAAATGATCCTACGCAAATGACATAAAGTAAATATATATATATATATATATATGATATTTATATACTCAAATACTCTTTTTCTCTTCATTGTTCGTGTAACAACAGTGATTCCTGAAAAGGAAAAAAATTCAGCTCATAGCTTTATGATTACAGTTCAAGATTTGTTTGTTTGATTTGTTTTTAAATTTTGCACAAAGCAACATGAAGGCCATCTGCGCTAGGCGTCTCTAATTTAGCAGTGTAAGACTAGAAGGAAGGAAGCTAGTCATCACCGCTCACCGCCAACTCTTGGGCTACTATTTTACCAACGAATAGTGGGATTGACGGTCAGAATATAATGCCCCCACGGCTAATAGAGCAATATGTTTGATGCGACATGGATTGGAACCGGTAACCTTTAGAACCCCCACATTTATTCCCACCTAAAATGGCTCAACTCATACACAGATGCATCACACTAGGTGCACATGATTAGAAGCCTTGAGAAAGAAAATTGTAGCAGCTTATGAGTCTGGTAAGGGATTTAAAAAGATCCCAGAATATTTTGAAATCAGCTATTCCACTGTCCGGAAAATAGTCAACAAGTGGAGGGCTTTCAAAACAACTGTCAACATGCCCAGGTCTGATCGTCCAAGCAAGTTCACCTCGAAAGCAGACAGTAAGATGCTAAAAGAGGTTTCCAAACACCCTAACATGTCATCACGGGATTTGTACCAGGCTCTGGCTACTGTTGATGTGAAAGTGCATGCCTCTACAATCAGAAAGAGACTGCATAAGTTTAACTTGCGTGGGATGTGTGCAAGTAGGAAACCTTTGCTCTCTAAGAGAAACATCAAGGCCAGACTGAAGTTTGTTAGATAGAATGTAGACAAAGACCAGGACTTTTGGAATAATGTTCTTTGGACAGATTAGTTCAAAATTGAATTATTTGGACACTAGAACAGAGGACATGTTTGGCATAAATCAAATACAGCTTTCCAGAGAAAGAACGTCATACCAACTGTAAAGCATGGAGGTGGAAGTGTCATGGTTTGGGGCTGCTTTGCTGCAACAGGACCTGAACAGCTCACAATCCTAGAATCCACCATGAATTCTACTGTGTATCAAAGGGTGCTTGAGAATCATGTGAGACCATCTGTAAGAAAATTAAAGTTGAAGCGGAACTGGACCCTGCAACACGACAATGACCCAAAACATACCAGTAAATCCACTAAGGACTGGCTGAAAACTAAGAAATGGGGTATCCTGGAATGGCCGAATCAAGCTCAGATCTTAATCCCATTGAGATGCTGTGGGGTGACTTCAAACGGGCTGTACGTGCAAGAAACCCCTCAAACATCTCACAGTTCTGCAATGAGGAGTGGAGCAAACGTTCTTCAGACCGATGTCAGTGACTGGTAGATGGTTACAAGAAGAGTCTCACTGCAGTTATTTCAGCCAAAGGGGTAACACTAGCTATTAGGGGGTCGGGTGCCCTAATCTTTTCCTCAGAATATGCATTTTTATAAAATTACATTTACAGAAGATCTTAATAGGTCTTTTCTTCAATTTTAATTGTTTAGTTATATTCCTATAATTTCTCAGTATTGTTGAAATTGAGATTAAATATCTATATGTCCAAAAATGTTAAAAAATACATAGGCTTTCATTGGGTGTCCAAACTTTATCACATGACTGTATTTCCAATTAAGCCCACTGTTTATACTTTGTTCGTTACTGTTTATAAAACTGATGTAAGAGATAACTTCTAATTAATATTAACATTGTAAGGAACGAAAACGCTTGGACTGTTTAATATAAACCTGTCGTGACAAAGTACCAGAACAAAAGAATAAATGTTTTCTAAACATGATATTTACTGCAATCATAAATGAAATAAAACAAGTCCTCTAAACCATTTATTTTACATTCACCGGTCTGATCATGTTCATAACAGATAAAAGGTACTGGTTTTACACTAATCAACCTATTTCTGTTCATAACAATTAAAACTTATGGGGTTTACACTAAATGACCTATTCTTGTTCATAACAGTTAAACCGTACTGGCTTTACACAAAACGACATATCCTTTTTTATAATAAACGTATTGATTTTACACCGAACCACATAACCTTGTTCATAACAGTTAAAACATATTGGTCTTACACCAAACGACTTATTCTTGTACATAAGAGTTAAAACGTATTGGTTTTACATTAAACGATCTATCCATTTTCGTAACAATTAAAACTAAATGTTGCTCTAAGCGTTCTATCCTTGTTCATAGGTTTTTATCCTTGAAACTATTTAATTTTTTCTCAGTGACTTGTCTATGTTCATAAGAGATGATGGTATTGACCTTATACTAATCGATTTGCTTTCTTGATGGAGGCTCGGCATAGCCAAGCGTGTTAAGGCATTCGACTCGTAATGCGAGGGTCGCGGGTTCGAATCCCGATCACACCAAACATGCTCCTCCTCCCAACCGTGGGGGCGTTATAATGTGACGATCAATCCCACTATTTGTTGGCAAAAGAGTAGCCCAAGAGTTGGCGGTTGGTGGTGATGATTAGCTACCTTCCTTTTAGTCTTACACTGCTAAATTAGGGACGGCTAGCACAGATAGCCTTCGAGTAGCTTTGCGCGAAATTCCAAAACAAACAAGCTTTCTTCATGGAACTTTGAAACTTATGTCTCTTGTGATGTGTTCTGTCCTTACTTGTGAGTATTGATTATGATTGATGCCTTTCGATCCAATGAAGGAACATAGGGCAGAAATCACTTGTGGATTCATTAACAAGCTGATTTTTTTAAGCCTACTGCACAACCCCCAACCAGGAGGAGAAATTTTAGCCCTCCCTAATTTTGCAGTGTAAGACTAAAGGGAAGGCAGCTAGTCATCACCACCCACCGCCAACTCTTCTTCGGCTACTCTTACCAACGAATAGTGGGATTGACCGTAACATTATAACGCCTCTCCCGGCTGGCAAGGCGAGCATGATTAGCGCGACGCGTATGCGAACCCGCGACCCTCAGATTATGAGTCGCACGCCTTACGCGCTCAGCCATGCCGGGCACTCGTAAGTATTAAAAAACTATGAATTTTATATTAACTAATCCCTTATTTTTCATAAGAACCCAAACTGTTGGCTTTGGTCTAAGCATTATCTTATTTATAAGAGTTAAAACTGTTAGTTTTAAACGAAATGATTTCTCCCTTTTTATTCAGCGATTAAAAACTAACGATTTCGTGGAAAAAAATTTCTTATTCATTGTATTTGAAAACATTTGACTATTTGTTTGATCCAAGGCGATCCACTTTTTTCATAACATTTACAAGTATCGATTTTGCTCTTAATTTTTTCTCTCATTTCTCGTAAACATTAAAATGTTTTTAATTTACATTTAACAATCTCTTCTTGTTCCTAAGAATCTTTATACAAGATTTCCTAACAACAGCAGACGTTAATAAAACGTAAATAAAGAAAATTAAATTTAAAAACCTGAAAATATGGACCGTAAAAAAACAACAACAAGGAAGAAGGTCTGGAGATACTGTAGACACTATTTACTGAAACAACAAATATTTGTTATCGTTCTATAATTTACCTAGTATTAAATTTGGTGGAGTGAAAACAGGGATGTGTAGTTGGGTAAATAACATCTTCAGCATCTTTAGCCTTATTCTCTTGTTTTTTTGTTACGATCCACATTTTCAGACTTTTATTTATCATGTTTGCTAGTTGTTGTTTCTTATGCTGTATGATGGGTTAAAGATTACACGATATGGTAGCTAACTTTATAAATTGCAGTGATAATAAATATAACTGACACTGTTCGTGATAATTGACTATTTGACCGCATTAGTTTGAGATGTAAAATGTTCATTTTCGGTTAGAAACTATCATAGATATTTGTCTAGAGTAAAGTGTGACGTTATGGTTTCTGTGTAACTAAATTCCCTGAATATAATGCATAGAAATGGACAAATTTGTGTCTTGACTAAGACACAACAATCACTAAGCGGGTACAAAATCAGCTTTTCAAAAAAGTATATTTTAAAAATAAAGCTTTGTGTCTTTAAGTATAATTATTCTACGAAGTGTGTAATAAATTTTAATATTAAATGTATTCAGTCTTCCCTATCTCTTCACCGTATAGTATACATAATACAAGGGTTGGCTTCCTACTAACATCAGTTATATAGTGTACAAAGCTTTGATTGTCTACATGTCACAGTCATCTAACGTTCATTTGAACCTCTACTTAACCTTTTCAAAGGAACAACAATTTTTCAACATTCCTACGACTTTCGAAGTACCATATTTAGTTTTTACAAAAAGTTTCGGTACAATGTACCAAACTGTTCTTCTTGTCGGCTGGCAACATAATAAAAATAAAACGGAAAAGAATTACAAACAGGCTGTTTTCAGTACAGTTGTTTTCATAGTAATTTTAACTTGTGCTTTATGACATATTTATAGCTTTTGCAGGTCAGTAGTGAAAGTTTTCAAGTGCTGTTTGAAAAGAATCTCTACTATCTGAGGTGCTTTATACTCGAAAATTCTTTTCGAGTTTCGTGCAATTCGTGGTCATGATAGCTCCATATGTAACACAAGCTATAACCATGATTTTTGAGGATGCTATCTCTATACAATCCCTTAGGGTGAAGCACATTTTAGAACTGACAATACATAGAAATGTTTTCACTGTGACTTTTGTTAATTATTTTACAGCATTCTCGTACAGCTATTTATCCCTAGCTTTGAACTGATAGACCAGAGGAAAAGACACTAATAAACAGCATTTTTGTTGAGCTACCCTTTTACCAACGAATAGTGGGATTGACCGTCACATTATACACCCCCACGGCTGGGAGGGCGAGCATGTTTAGCGCGACGCGAGCGCGAACCCGCGACCCTCGGATTACGATTCGCACGGCTTACGCGCTTGGCCATGCCAGGCCAATAAACAGCATTCATAGGCAACAACTTGATTACTTTGGGCTAACAAATCGTCAGAGTTGATCCTCACCTTTTAAAACCACATATAGCTAAAAATATAAAAAGTGTTTTTTTTCAGATAACGGTTACTCTAGTAATCGAACCACGCCGGTCTGAGATAAGAATGTATATAATCTTATCGATCTAACAAAGACGGTTTTAGAAATCTGAAGCTAACATGTTGAAAGACAGATGTAATGGAACTATTGCATTATTTAGTCTTCACTAAGACTACTTTGAAACGTGTGTGTGGCGAGAGAAGTAATTCTTAATTCAGTATAAGTTAATGATTTTTATTTACATTTGTAATGCAATACGTCATTTTTTGTATCGGCTTAAACAGGGTGTGTTTGTCTGTGGGTGCTTTTTTTATAGCAAAGCCAAATGAGGCGATCTACTGAACCCACTATGAGGAATTGTTTGTTTGTTTGTTTGTTTTGGAATTTTGCACAAAGCTACTCGAGGGCTATCTGTGCTAACCGTCCCTATTTTAGCAGTGTAAGACAAGAGGGAAGGCAGCTAGTCATCACCACCCAGCGCCAACTCTTGGGCTACTCTTTTACCAACGAATAGTGGGATTTACCGTCACATTATAATGCCCCCACGGCTGAAAACCCGCGACCCTCAGATTACGAGTCCCACGCCTTAAAACGCTTGGCCATGCCGGGCCACATTTTGAGGAATCCAATCCTTGATTTTAACATTGCAAATCCGTAGACTTTCTGCTGTACCAACATTAGACGCTTAAGTAGAACCAACATGAAAATATTCTTTCACGCATTTGGTGCTTTACTAAAATATGCTGCTTTCTTAATCAGTGGAGCTTAACAGCTTAACCATGAAAATGTTTAGAGTTTCAAGGAGTTACTTCGGTAAGAAAAAACAACAACATACCACTGACTATAGATACAGGTAACAAAGAAACTGTAATATACCACTGACTACACATGCAGGTGAAACATTAACTGTAATATTCCACTCACTACAGATACAAGTAACAAGGAAACTGTAATATACCACTCACTACAGGTACAGGTATTAAAGAAATTTTGTTTGCTGGGATGGTGTAAAGCTACGAAAGCTGTATTACAGTATCATGTTATAAGATGTATCCTGTCCGAAACCCCGGTTAATTTGTTTTTGCATGTGCCTCATAGGAAAAACGTTTTATTTTGAAATGAAATGGCTAGTGTAAATCCTTACTTTGCGAAAGAATGGAACCAAGAATTCACCTGAAGTTAGATATAATGCTATTATTCATATAATGACATTTTTGGTAACTGGAAATACCTCTCAGTGTTATAAAGAAAAAGTTGGAGAATGAGATAGAGTTCTCCATTTTACAAATTAGCAAACGAACTTTCAGTGCTGAGGTAAAAAGAAGTTACCTTCCTCAGGATAGCCATTTTTTGATAATTTATCAGCCATCAACATTTATGAATTATAAATGGATGAAAATGGATGCTTCAAAAATCATGCAATGTGCATCTCTATCTGCTTTTGGTGAGGGGAGATTGTGATGTACAGTTCTTTTCTCTGTGTAACAGAACCAACATTACAGAAAATTAACCTGTGGAATCCCTTCTTGTATGTTGAAAGAATGAGTTATATTTTCTAATATTGTCAAACATTTAAATAACGTAATGTTTATAGAATTTACTGTTGGACACTCTCCACTCAACAAACTGCATCACAAAGATTTGTGTAAATAACACGTTTTCGTTTGTCTGTCCGGAACTTTACTCGCAAATATCTCGATCAAACGTTACAATTTCATATTATTAAACAGGCTTTTGTCCAAGGACTCCTGGCAATACGTTGGCTTTTTAATTAGGTCACCTTACCTCTGTTTTACTTAAACAAAATTTTTAATGCAACAAGTTTGTTTTTAGATGAGACAACGCTGAGTGACTTCGATTTTGAACTCTAGTTGTGATTTTGCAAATTATTTCAACAAACAATACTTAAACCAATGTAATTTCCTAAAGGAAATATCTTTACATCAAAATCAATTACTACGGGTTTTATCGACTTTCTCATGTCTAAAATACACTTGCGCAGTTCCTATATTTCAAGTGCTGACTTTATTAAAAATGAATAGTGCACTGTTTGAAACCGCTCGTGATTTGGGTCTCGTCTATTTCATATTCCTTTTATTCTCGTTATGTACACGCTCTTACATTTACAGATTATTTTGGAAATGAATATTTGTTTCAGTTATATGTACTCTATATTTAATAATAATTAATAGTTTATTATTCTATTTATGGGTTTACATACAGGGCCTTTAAAAAAAACACGACAATCAAAGACCACAAATTACATAACTAATCATCTTAACCTTTCTACTTCAGTATACGATGGAAGTAGAGCTTACATTACAAATATTATATTTGCAACTTTTGTAATTATTATATTTTTGAAGACAACGTTGTTGACTAACAGCAGAACTTCTATAATTAGAGACATTTTACCTCACATTCTGCTGTAACAAATAAAAATAGTTTACACCAGAAATCCCATAACCATGTATTTTATATTATTAATAGAGTTTACTCCACAATTTCCAAACTATTTATCTTGTATTATCAGTAGAGTTTACTCAACAATCTCTATACCTATGTCTCTTGTGTTGTAAGTAGAGTTTGCTCCTCAACTTCTATACCCGTGTCTCTTATATTAAAATATTGTTTTGTAGACAATGGTGACGTATTGTTGCGAACCATTTCGCCATCTTTTAATTTCATGATCCGACTCATCTTCGTTCCAAATCACTTAAAAGTTGATTCATTACATATTCTGTTTAACGAACTGTTTTATAAACGGATCAGTTACACTGGTTTTCTTTCTTTTGCCAAAACAAAAATTCTTGTTCTTCCTTACAACGAAGAAAAATGTCTTTAGAAAATAGCGTTAAAAAATCCATCGTGATATTCCGACTTATAAGATACTTGTGTAGGCTGTTTTATTGTCAAAACTGGTGATATTCGACTTCGCCTATGTAATGTGTTCTTCTGTAGCTAAAGTAAGATTGACTTGAAGAAACTGACGTACACAGATGTGAAAGACACGTTTCATTTCGTATGAAGTAAAATTAATACAGCCAGGTTGGTGTTACTGGGAAAAAGCTGGTCTGTACAACATATGGAAGTGTTCGTAGGTATTATTATTTTTTTAAATCTTTCAATCTCAGCTTGAAGTCGTCAATGATGATTTTGAAGTGACAGATCAGAGAGAATGATTCACTAAACAGAACGCACCGTCAACTCTTGTAACACTTTCTCTGAACAAATAGCTCTCGATGGGCTTGCTTAAAACACAAGAAACCGGGTTTTAATACCAATGGTGGGCATCTCAGTCCATTGTGTAACTTTATTTTTAACACAAAACAAACTGAAGAAATAGCGGGACTTGATTTTTGCTTTTATAGCCCATCTACAGCCCCAGATTGCGGTGTGAGTTTTGGGGACAACGAACCGCAAATCAGGAAACCTCATATAGCCCACAGCACCCATTGTATTTGAGTACGACGGGCCTTTTTATAATTATAGTTTCATCTTCTTGAATTGTAATTTTATCTTGTTTTATCTGGTTGCATCTTTTAATAAGATAAGAAATGAATTGTTACGCTGTTGTTGTTGTTTTGAATTAAGCACAAAGCTACACAATGGGCTATCTGTGCTCTGCCCACCACGGGTATCGAAACCCGGATTTTAACGTGTAAGTCCGCAGACATACCGCTGAGCCACTGGGGGGCGAATTGTTACGCAACTAAGGTAATAACTCAGCCGTCGCACTACTGATTAGCATCTCTTTAAGAAAATTGTTAGGTCTTGACTCACGTGTTATAAAAATTTTACTTCAAAGCGTGATGCTCGAATAACTCGATTCATTTTATGTACTCCTAAATGTACAGTAGTATTTCTAAGAAGTGTATTTAAATGTTGTCCAATAAACATTTGTGTTACATATTTCTTTGATTTAGTGCAGATATACCGGAGTAATTTTGGAATAATAGATCAGCATCTTACGGCAGCAGATTTTGGGTTATTCACATAAGACAGAGTAATTAGATTTAACTGTCACCCTTGTAACGCATCTAGGGCTTCAAAAAACAAAGTGTGTTATTATTTTTGGTAATGGAACGTAAACTCTGAAACATGAGTCTCAATTAGTCCTGTGTAAAAACTAAAACTATTTAACTGTATAATAGGTAGTATGCCGTGTAATTAAAAACCTTAAAGAATCAACTGGTTAGGCATTTGAGAGGTTGATAAGTGTATGTGTTACAGCAATAAGGCCATTCAAAAAGTTGGTAAATCTATACGAGGGCTGTTCAAAAAATACGCGGACTGACGTCATAAAACAAAATGTACTTTATTTAGAGGTTACAGGTCTGGGACCCCTTCAAAATACTCTCCTCCCCAACGCACACACTTATCCCAACGGTGTTTCCACTTGTTGAAACAGTCCTGGTACGCTTCTTTTGTAATGTCCTCCAGCTCCTTCGTCGCATTTGCCTTAATCTCGGGAATCGTCTCAAATCTTCCTTTCAAAGGTCTTTTGAGTTTGGGGAACAAGAAAAAATCCCAAGGAGCAAGGTCAGGTGAGTAAGGGGATGGGGAAGAACAGTGATCGAGTGTTTGGCCAAAAACTCACGAATTCTGATGCACAAATTTCGCAGCAACGCGGTGCATCCTCAATTTTTCGTTCAAAATTTCGTAACAAGATCCAACTGATATCCCACACTCTTCAGCAAGCTCCCTGACAGTCAGACGTCGATTTGCGCGCACCAGGGCTTTGATTTTGTCGGCATGTGGGTCGTCAGTTGACGTGGAAGGACGTTCAGGTAGCAAATCATCTTCGATGGACTGTCGACCATCCTTAAAACGTTCATGCCACTTGAAACATGCCGTACGCTTCATAGCAACATCACCGTAAGCCGTGTTAAGCAGAGCAAAAGTTTCAGTCGCATGTTTTCCAAGTTTAACACAAAATTTCACAGCAAGTCGTTGCTCCTTCAGGTCATTCATTCTGAAATCCGCCAAACGAAAAAATCGCACTTCACTTAAAATCGCGTAGCTAATACACAAATGAAGATATCTGCAATTGGGAAATGGCGTCGTAATCAGCTAATCTGTGCAAACCTAGCGACACCAAACGGATTCCCCTGGAACCAACTGGAGCTGCGTATTTTTTGAACAGACCTCGTATGTTGAGGCAATAAGTCCATTTGACAGATAAAAGTCTATATTGAGGATAACAGTCCATTTGATAATCTAACGAATGCGTTTGTAGAGACAGTAGGTCCATCTGACAGACTGTTGAATATACATACATTTTTCATTTGGCAGATTGATAAATGTGTATGTCCAGGAAACAAGTCCATATGATAAATTAATTAAAATGTGTGTAGAAGTAATAATACGCCAATTTAGCTATATGTAATATATTTATATGTTTATAGTACTTACCTACTTAATTGTGTAATAAATTCACGTGATAGGATAAAAAGCTATTCTTACAGGATAATAAGACAAAAAACTGGGAAGTTAGGGAACATTTTAGTTTACAAGTGACGAGCTAATAAATTATAAAGGCCAATAAATTCTAGGTAGAGATTACGTCAGGAAATTGATATTTGTTACGTCACATACCATCATACCAGACTTTTTTGTAACCCAAGTTAAAGATCGTTTCATGTGAATGGCTAAAACAACTCATATCTCATATTTTAACTTACCCTTAGAAGTTGTGTTTCATACTAAATCTACAACTTTTAAATCTACAAATTTTTGAGAATTTCCACATTATATGTTACTTTTAAACTGAATGTGTATGTGTGTTTTTTCTTATAACAAAGCCACATATGGCTATTTTCTGAGTCCTAAACTGAATGTCTTAAAATAATCATCATATCTTATCTCGTATATCCAACAGTTTAATATTTTCGATAAAGCTTTAACATATTTTCTGACGGTGATTCTGTTTTTTTGAGGAAACAAAGTTATCGTATATGTTCTCGTGCTTCTATGATGGTAAAAACGGACAAATAAATAAATTACACCAATTACTTGACTGTGGCCATGAAGCTAAGAGTATTAAAACATTTGACTATTATTTTTAACCAGAAAGTTAAAACGTGTAATACGAAACTTTAGAATATCCCCTGGAGCTTTACATGAGACGAATCTGCAGATGAAGAAATTTCATCAACTAAAAGAGTTCTGTCTTGGCTTCAATTATAATTTTAGAAGTAAGAACATAATTGATTGACACTTGGGTAACATTAAACTGTTTCAACAAAATATGCTACAACGTCAAATATTATTGCTTAAACAACTGGGTAATAAATATATTAATATACGAGAGTAGTTTCATTATTAAAATGCCTTTCAGAACGAAGAGAATAAGGCTTACTGATTCCACGATGCTGACGGTGGAACTATATGTATCAGTACTATATTTTGACAAGTTTTTTTCATTTTTTAGTAGTGTGATACCAATTCATAGAGCAAAATTGCATATTTAGAATTTACAAGACGGATATCATACTTATATTTATTTCAATAGTCAAGCAAAGGAATGTGGATCAGTTTGGGACGTCGGGACTATCCAGAGATATATTTGTAACTAGACGTACCACAGAAGTTGTAAGCAAAGCTGGTGTCTTGCAACGGGTAAAAATCCACAAACACAAAGGTCAGTGATGATACTTAACAAAGAGTGTGTATATCTTTGTAGTTGTAACAAGTCTTGTGCTGTTTAGTTTCTTAGTAATTTCATCATTACCATGTGGTGGTCTACAGCAAATTACCACTAAAAGCCTTTTTCCTTAATATCCAGTAATAGAATTCCAAATGGATTCACTTTCCTCACTGTTATCTTTGATATATTCAAATTCAAGATTCTTAATTTATCTATGTAAGTCTTAATTTACCTATAAAGCCACTCATCTACTCTCTTTAATACTTTGTCCCAATTAAATAGCCTATAACACTTTATTTCAAATAAACTTCTTTTATCAAAATCATGTACGTTTAACCATGTTTTAGTTATTCCAATTACATCAAAATCCTCTGTTCTTACTAAGGTATGGCCTGGCATGGCCAAGCGCGTAAGGCGTGCGACTCGTAATCCGAGGGTCGCGGGTTCGAACCCGCGTCGCGCTAAACATGCTCGCCCTCCCAACCGTGGGCGCGTATAATGTGACGATCAATCCCACTATTTGTTGGCAAAAGAGTAGCCCAAGAGTTGGCGGTTGGTGGTGATGATTAGCTACCTTCCTTTTAGTCTTACACTGCTAAATTAGGGACGGCTAGCACAGATAGCCCTCGACTAGCTTTGTGCGAAATTCCAAAACAACCAACAAACTTACTAATGCTCTAAAGTAATCTTTTTTTATATACTTCTAGCATTACGATAGTCATAGCTAAGCTTATCTTTATAACTATATCTGTATTCATCTCATATATTAAACTTTTCTCTGCCTTTTGTTTTTTTTTCAGTAAGTTTCCTGGTCCCTACCACTGTCATTTACTCCCCTTGCAAACCGAGTTAATAGCCCTAGCAAACAAGGTAGTTCCTACCTTATTCAAATGTAAATAATCTGTTACAAAAAGGCTTTCTTCTTCCACTGAACTGTTCTCATGAGCCTAAACAGCCATTGTGCTCATAGTTTTATACTGATCTGAACCTCGCATTTAGGCCAGATTTGGCCCGCGATGTCCAACAGGAAAGTCAAACATTGAGAGTTCGCGCCTGCGCGAAGATTAAAAGCTACAGAAAAATATGCATTAGGTTAGATACTGGATGGTTCCATATTTGTGTCGAGCAATAAAGAAAATTTAATAAGCAAATCTCGTTAATACATAGACATTTAATCATTGGTGCAATGACAACTGAGTCTGCTCTATTCGAGGAGACAGTACGACTGTGTAGCAGTATTTCATTGGATTTCACGAAATTGGTAAATGTGACAACTGATGGGGCACCAGATATGACCGGAGAAAGTAGTAGGGTGGTAGCACTGTTGATAAAGCATCGAGGAAAGCAGAACAGGCACATGGTGAAGTTGCACTGTATTATTCACCAACAGAACCTGTGCAGTAAAAAACTTGGTTTTCAGGCACTGATGACATTAGTGACGAAAACCATTAATTTTATCAAATCACGAGGCTCAATCACCGTCAGTTTCAAAGTCTTCTTGAAGAAATTGATTCAGAGTTTGATGACATTGTGTATCACTGTGTAGAACACTAGCTGAGTCGAGGGAAGACGCTCAGAAGATTCTGGGAGTTGATTGATGAGGTGATAGAATTCCTCAGAAGCAAGAACAAAGACACAGAAGTGATTTCCATGACTGATTCAGCATGGCAAGTTGATTTGACCTTTCTGGTTAACATGACACAATACTTGAATCATCTGAATTTAAAGTTACAAGACAAAAATCAGCTTGTCTGTCAGCTTGCAAATCACGTTTCAGCTTTCAGGACAAAGTTGTAGTTGTTCTGGCAGCAAGCAGCATCAGGCAACTTTATGCACTTTCCCACTTTTCAGTCACAGTTACAAAAGAATCAGAACATTGACACACAAGTTTATGTTGGAAAGCTAGATAGATACCTTGATTCAATTTTTCAACTCACGGTTTCATGACTTTGACCAAAGCAGATTGTTGATGAAACATTTGCTGATCCGTTCAGTGTGTCAGTGGATGACTTGTCAGCAGAATATCAGCTAGAACTTCCTGATCTCCAGACATCTGATGAACTGCGTGCTATTTACCAAGAAAACAGTGTGCTTGACTTCTACAAAACGTTGCTTGAAATATTTGCTGATCTGAAAGAGAACGCACTTGTCCACACCAGCATGCTTGGCAGTACGTATTACTGTAAACAGGCTTTATTACATATGAAACTGAACAAAAACAACACTCACAATCAACTGACTGATGATCATCCGGAAGCAGTCTTGCGTCTTTCAAAGTCAAACATGAAGCCGGACATTTCTAAGCTCGTAGATGACATGCAGCACCTCAGAAGCAAGAACAAAGACACAGAAGTGATTTTCATGACTGATCCAGCATGGCAAGCTGATTTGACCTTTCAGGTCGACATGACACAACACTTGAATGATCTGAATTTGAAGTTACAAGGTAAAAACCAGCTTGTCTGTCAGCTTGTAAATCACGTCTCAGCTTTCAGGACAAAGTTGCAGTTGTTCTGGCTTTGTGACAGTTGATGTATCATAACATTTCTTAGAATAATGTGCAAACTCTTTGATGTAATCGTTATTTGTGTGTTCTTAAATGTGATGTCTATCTTGTGTAAAACAACTGTAGAACGATTTTAATCTTCACTTTTTTGTGGTCCCCAACGATTACGAGAAGTCTGTTTGTGGCCCCTGACTCAAAAAGTTTGTGCACCACTGGTATATAAAATACTGGACTGCAGATAGAATACTAGAGTGCATAGAGAATACTGGACTACACATTTGTCAATAAAATATTCGATTTTTCAGAGCCACATTCAAATATAATTGCCCCCCAGTGGCTCAGCGGTATATCTGCGAAATTACACGCTAAAATCTGGGTTTCGATACCCGTGGTGGGCAGAGCACAGATAGCCCCTGGTGTAGCTTTGTGCTTAATTCAAGACAACAACAATCAAATAAAATCACTAGATCTGAACTAAATACTAACCAGTTAACATTTGTGAACTGCAAACGTGCTTCCATGAAAATATTTTGTAGTTGAAACAAACCTATACAAAATTATTGCTTTTTTCTCACTCAGTAGAGCTGAAATAACTTTATTTAACGTTGGAACTCTTTCAAAACTTTGCACATTCGTTGTTGGATGTGCGACCGATAAATTATTGTTAGCCCTTATGTAGTTTGCGCGAAATTCACAAACGAAGAAACAATTTTGGTGAGGAAAGTTATCTATTACTAGTACGCCATCTAAATCAAATACTAAAAGAAATATCACTGTATCACAAAACTTGGCAAACAACTGCAAATAATTATATTGACGTGATTTAGTTTTGGAGGATGATTATACTACATGTTTCTACATAGTTCTTGGATATACTTAACTGTTACATTTGGTTTTTAATGTTTAAAGTGAACTTTAAGATTTAGATTACGAATGCATGAGCAAATTGTTTTTAGATTTGATAAGTACTGCAGGTTTGCTTATGAAAATATTTACGAATCATTTCTTGTGTAGTTCAAATGTGTAGTTCGTTACTTGAACTTTCGAAACTTCTTTCGTTACTTAAGTGTTTATTGTTACATCATAGCATGTCGTAGTTTGTAAGATATTCCAAGCAATATATATATTGACAAAGTTAGTGCAAGTAAGTTTGTTAGTGAGGAAGTAAAAGTGCAAAAGAGTGAATTATTTTAGCCTTCAAGAGCGTATCTTGGCGATTTCTAAAGTGAATGCATCACAACTTGAATTAAAATAACATAATTTGTCTTGTCAAAAGATGTTATAAAGTAATTAAACGTGTTTGTATGGACTTTTGAAGTAAAAAAGAATTATTTAAAGCCATAGATACAACTGTGGTGGTTTACTATGTAGCGAACATTTATACATACGTTTGGGTTGTTTCAGATATTTTATTTTAAAACAAATGGATTGTGTGAGGTTAGTTTGTAAGGCATTTCACTCGTAATTTGAGGGTCGCGGGTTTGGATTGCCGTCCCTCCAAACATGCCCGCCCATTCAACCGTGAGGGCGTTATAATGTGACGGTCAATCCAGCTATTCGTTGGTAAAAGAGTAGGCTAAAAGTTGTCGGAGGGTGCTGATGACTAGCTAACTGCCTTCACTCTAGTCTTACACTGCAAAATTATTGACAGCTGGCACAAATAGCTCTATTGTAGCTTTGCTCGAAATTCAAACCAAATCATAATTTTTGGAAAGTTTAGGAAAAGTTGAAAGTTACAAAGTTTGGATTTGGTTGCCCAGCTAGCAAGACGTGCTGAATTTCTCTGCAAACACAATGTTTTCATTGCCTGGACTAACCTCGTCAATCTCTCCACCGGTCCAGCCTGTAATTGTCGATGACCTACCGCCGCACCTCACGCCGCTACAAATAGCCTCGTCTTCCCCCAGGCTAAGCCTGGTGCAACCATAGACTCTTTTAAAACCCGGATACTACGCCGAGGCAGAATTCTCTTCCAGTCTTCTACACCAGCAGACCTATCATACTTATGTAAGCCTCGAAATACAGAAATTAAAGTTAGTTGTTCACCCACCAAAAGCCCAACCAACATGTTTTCTGTTTTCCTTAGATCCATCCATTCAACTGAGCAAAATCAAGTGTGCCATTGAAAGACAAAGAAAGTCGGAGATATACACCGTCCACCGAATTTTCTCAAAATACACCAATCAAGCCACCAGTTTAATCAAAATGGTTACCACTATCAAGCACAGTACCGACACCATTCTACATAACGGATGTTATTACCATGTATCAATTTCAGTGCCGAACATCCTCGCAGTCGCTCAATCAAGCCAAGGATACCCAAACCCCCCAAGTCAACCACAAAATACTTCATCAATTAACGATTCACCAAAGGAATTCGACCATCCACCACCACTCAAGAAACAATCAACCAGCAAGAGTACTCAAACTTACTCCTGCAGTAAAATATCACATAATACTCAGACTACAACTCTGGATATCAAAACATGTGACTCCAACTTCTACAGAACATTTCCATACAATAAGCAAAGAAACTCAAACCAATATTGCGAACAATCACCAAGCAACCTAGATAAAAATTAGACAACAAGCGACTCACCAAAGCCTCTAGTAAACTTCCACAAAAATTCTAGCCAACTCTACCAGTTACAACATTCACACATTCTCCCAGAAATAACAGATCACTCTCCTAGAAGAGGCTGATATTGATCTCACCAAGCAGAGCTGCCAAAGACGCTCCCGTTGAACCTAGCCTCACCGATTCTCTACACCCGTCAAGTCTCTTCTAACACTAATATTTGATGTTTGATACGTACCCCAGTTATTTTTTGTGTTAGTATTTGTATCCTTTTACCTGCAGATTGCTTCTGGGCACGGTCAGAGCATTTTTATTCGGCGCCCTGGCCGTGAAAGTGTGTTTTCTTGGGATACTCCCGTTTCCCCCCCCCGCACCAAATTTCAATTTCATCGAATCTATTGATCCTAGTCCTGAAAAGAGGCCCGCCTGTAAGTATATAAATTCTCGTAAATTATAATCATGTGTGTTAAGTGTGTATCTATCTCTCTGCTCTTTCCGTCGTGACCACAACAACAACAACAGATTTTGTCGAGAGAGTATATGCTGTAGCTTCTAGTCTGACTCATCACACGCTTGCCGGCTCGTCGACCCCTTTTCATAGCTTCGACCGACTCGTATCAAAGAGAACATAGCCTGTCAACGACAACCATGTTAATTTTAACTTCTACAACTCTAGTTCAGTAAATAAATTTCACTCCAATTCAGTTAGTAAGCTTCAAATTATGTACTAAACTAACTCCAGCCGCGTGTGGGGTGAAGAGAAGCAAGAGTTTTCGGGAGAACGAAATAATAATTTAACCCAAAAACTACCAAGAAATTGGCAGATGTTAGTTTATTATTGAAATTTATCGCCAGAAATTCACATACACATACTGTAAAGAACATGGTCTTAAATAAAGCCTGAAATCAGAGGAGCCAACGAGGATTATAAAGTGGTAAATGACAGTGTAAGTAAGCTTATATCTGCACAAGTGTAATGGTGGCAAAAAAAGCGTAAAGACTAGAACAATACTACTTAACAACGGATGTTGATAAACTGATAGAGAGAAGTGAGCGATTTGGACTGAAAGATAGAAAACTACGAGGGTTTGCTAAACAACAGCAAGAACTGATGAAAGGACAAGAGACAGAGAACAGAGGAAAGGAATGCAATTCGAAAGAACATATTGAGTGAGAGAATGAGCTCTAACTAGGAAGAACAAAAGCACACATTGAGATTTCAGATCTCAGTCAAAAGAAGGATGAAGGATTCGTGGATGACAATGGTATCAAGCCAGTCGATCGAAGTTGCCCATATATTATTTAGTGTGCTATACGTTTTTTGTTGAAATAAACAAGTCCCACGCACCTACTGTCAAAAATCCGGTCCTTTAATTAGATTACAACATTTAAAAAAGATAGACCAATGATCTGCCGAAACATGTATGAAGCATTACGTTTTACGCTCCTGTCAAACTATATCATTTCATTATTGTTTGCCAACTTATTGTAATGTTAGCATAATGTGCTTTCATATTCAGATACAATTAATTGTGACTTATTAAGTATAAGTATTAGATATCAATTAAACCTTGTTGAAGCTACTTTTGTTCGGAGAAAGTGAAAATAAAATTTAAAAATTCAAATTCTTGTCACGTGAAATAGCCTGTGCTAAAGCTAGGATTATAAATGATACTAAACGTTAATTATATATGAGAAAAAGATTTAGAGATCAAATAACTATCTACGTCTTCAAATGAGCCCTTGTTTTGATTCCGCATACTTCAAATATCTAGATGTTTGTCGACCTGCTCTATCTGTCAATATTGCGTCAATAAGATATCAAAATATGACAACTCATTAATGGTTTTACTTTAAGTAATTTAACACGTCAACATGTGACTTCCTCCATTGCATTGGCTACGTATTCATGGATTACTTCGTAGGTTACAGAAGTGTAACTACACGTCATGAGTGTAGTTTAATACTTCTAAAATACACATTATACATTTGACTTGTTATTGTACAGTCACTCTTTAACATTTCTTCGATATTTTTAAACCCATATCCTGGAAATAAACTTCTAAATATTTCATTTATTTCTTTAAATGTAATGAAAACATTAAACAAGAACCGTTAACAATTTAATTACGTTTTCCTCACGTTTTACTTCACTTTTACGTATAAAACTGGAAGTAATTTGTTTATTTTCTCTGAGAACCATTAATGTTTCATAGATGTGTATATACGTCCCCTTTTTCGTGTAACTTAAGATTAATTAGCCGGAAAGATTTAAAAACGTCTTGTAATCCCAATGAAATTTTCTTCATTATCTAATCAAAAGAAGCATATTTAAATAAACAAATAAATAATAATGCCGTTTATAGATTACTGTTTTTAGGTTTTATAATTTTTAATTAAACAATCAATTTATTTTATGTGTGAAGTTAAAAATATTAAATTCCTCCTCCCAGTGACTCAGTTTCAAAGTTTATAACATTAAATGACAGGTTTCGATATAAATAGTACATTATGTATTTTGCTACCACCCAACAAAGACATAAATTTTAAAAATATTTCAAATGTGGGTATTTAATCAATCATAACACTTTCCGTCTCCATTTTTGTCAAAACTACCAGATTTGGCATGGTTAAGTGGTTAAAGCACTCGACTCGTAATCTGAGGGTTCGAATCCTTGTCACACTAAACATACTCGCCTTTTCAGCTATGGAGGCATTAAAATGTGACTGTCTATTCCACTATTCGTTGGCAAAAGAGTAGCCCAAAAAGAGGTGGTGATGACTAGCTGCCTTCGCTCTAGTCTTACGCTGCTAAATTGAGAATGGCTAGCGCAGATAGCTCAAGCGTAGTTTCGCGCGAAATTTGAAACAAACTAAACAAAGCTTTGAGCGAAATTGAAAAAAAATAACCAAAACTACTTTTCCATGGAGATGAATTTCCAGGGTTACTTGTGCAGGTTGTATCACCGTGGAAAACCGTCTTCAACTCATATTGATATTATGGTGCTTTTGTATCCCAAATTCTTCAAAATTACTTTGCTGGATATATATAAACACATATATAAAGCGACTATTCAAAAGCCACTAAACTAGGAAATTAAAATTATTCTGAATAGCTGATTGGCCGAATTTGGCCTAGTAGTTATCACACTAAACTTTCAACCTGAGATTCCATGGTACGTGTCCTGTTACCACCAGGAAAAAAAAGAACCAGCTCCGTATTGAATTCAGAGCTTTGTATCTGTGTATTATAAAACAATCAGTCTACACTATTTGCTCACACAAGATTAACTACAGAGTTGGTGGATAGAAATGACAGTATTTTTTCTCTACACCATCACTCCAAATTTGGAAAAGGCACAGATGATACTCATGTGTGGTTCTGCACGAAATTCAACAATGGAAGAAACTGAATGGCTGAGATAAACAAGTCGCTAGATGGAGACCTGTAGAATGTTTTCCCTATTATTTGAACGCTTTTCTAGGTGACCAAGTATATCTAGAGGGTGAATGCACATGTGATATCAGCACAGGAAGAGATTCCCAGAAGTGTGATACATGGCTGAAATAGTTGGCGTAGTGTATTCTGGGTCCCGTCTTGATTACCACGCTGGTTGTTATTCTCTGAGATAAAAGGCTGTAAGGTGCAACAGTCAATGAATATAATTTTGGTTAGAAGCTTATTCTTTGACATCCGTACCAGTTGGTCTTTTGATCTAACGTCATCAGGAATGATGCTACAAATTCAATGACTTACCTGGTCTGGAAATCTTCATGAATGATGTTACACATTTTATGACTTACCTGGTCTGAATATTATCGGGAATGATGCTTTAAATTCTATGACTTACCTGGTCTGAACGTCGTCATGAATGATGTTACAAATTCTGTGGATTTCCTGGTATGAACGTCATCATATTTATGTAATCGAATATTCTTTATTTGGACACAGTTTTACTGTTAATTAATTTTCTAATTCTCTAATACGTTTCTCAGACAACTAGTTTTATTTTATAAATTAATGTTATAATTTTGTTCGTATTTTCTCAAAAGACTAGTTTTTATTCAAAAAAGCAAAGTTTCATGTGAAGCTCTTGTTTATTTGTTTTGAATTTCACGCAGAGCTACACGAGGGCGATCTGTGCTAGCCGTTTCTCATTTAGCAGCGAAAGACCAGAGAGAAAGCAGCTAGTTATCATTACTCACCGCCAACTCTTGGGCTACCCATTTATCAACGAATAATGGGATTGACCGTCACATTACAATGAGCACGTTTGATTTGACGGGGATTCGAACCCGTGACCCTCCGATTACGAGTCGATTGCCTTAACCATCTCGCCATGTAGAGCCTCCAGAAATGAGTATTCGACAATTTTTGCACATTTATAATTTATATAGGAAGAATGGAAACGTCAATATAAGTTATAAAAATGTCCAGTTATTTTTGAAACTACAAAATCAGCTACGGTACGTGTAGAATAGCCTACTTTCTGAAGCCGAATTTTTAGTAACGCGATTTCATATAATTAGCTGAGCGTACACTATTCCTAAAAAATAAAAACAACTTGCATAGAGGTATGCGCGTAGGAACTTCTAAAACTTATACAGATTAAGTTATATTCTGAGATTTTCACGTGAAATAGTTTTATTAAAAACATACCTCTTTAAAAGAAAGGATTAAGCAAGTAAAAGTGTCTATATAAGACAATTATAGGGAATATCCTCTTTCTTCTGTGTTTTATTATTAAATGCCCAATGACCCCATTAGATGATACACCTCTCTCTGTAGAAGGGAATACTTTAATCTTGAACTGATAAAGTACTTGTGTCTTTTTAAATTTAAAACTAAAGGTCCATAAAGAGTTCTAAAACAAATCACTTTTGTAAACCGTTGGATAGTTTCCAGTCACTACAAAAAAAACACTAAAGGTAATCGAACTAACCAACTCATTGTGACGAATGCTAATACACACATGCATGTACATAATGGATCATCTTTAGAGCAAGATACGGAATGTAGGAAAAATACAGTGGAAAGTGCCTGAACGTTGTAAAGACATAAAACACCGCTATTATCACATGAAATAATGAAGTAATTAATTGATGCTTTTGTTTTATTATAATATATTTTGCTGTTTAAGATCACGTAGAGAAGAGGGTTCGTCAAACCTTTAGAATTCTAGTTAGGTCTGCCAACTGACAAAAAAAATCAATTTGATCATCATTATTGTAAAACTGAAAATATAAATGTTTTGTTTGAAGCACGAGCTGTTAATTAGGTTCCATCTTTCTGCTAATGATGGAAGATACAGAACCCCCCTGGTGTATTGCTCATGGTAGATTTCGAAACAAAGATACAGAACCCTCCCCCTGGTTTATTGCTGATGGTAGATTTCGAAACAAAGATACAGAACCACCCCTGGTTTATTGCTAATTGTAGATTTCGAAACAAAGATATAGAATCCCCTCCCCTGGTTTATTGTAATGGTAGATTTCGAAACATAGATGAAGGTAATAACAATTAGGGAATTCTTTAGTATTTGTTATGTCGATTACACCTAAGCATTTCTAAGGTTTGCTAATAACGTTCTCCCACGCTGGCTCTATGGTAAATTTAAAGACTTACAACGCTAAAATTTGGGTTCGATTTTCTTCGCTATTCAGAGTGCGGACAGACCGTCGTGTGAATTTCGAGCAAATCGCAATTGTGGCTTGTTAGCGTCGAAATATTTTAAACAAAAGGTTATAACAGTCTGAACATTTTGTGACAAAGAGCAAAAAGCTTACACATCAGGAGATGGTTAGAGTATTAACAACAGACATTACGTAAAAATGTTTTAAAGCAGAAGAGTGAGTCTTAAAAGAAGATTAATATTATCGGATTGATAAGTCCGGAAACTTGTCATCTTTCGGATTGAACGGATTTACAGTCATACGGTGACGATCAAGTAACAGATTTCTCCAGGGTTTTTTCAACGAATGCTGCTTTCTCTCGCTACAAATTTTTACGCGTAGTGTTAGTATTCACGGTGTTTCAGCATAAATGTAAAAAAAAGATTTCTGTTTGTTTGTTTGTTTTTATGCTTGGATAAATAATTCACTGAATATAAAATTGCAGGAGAAATTAGGAGAAGCAATAAATACCCTATAAAAGTTTCATACTGTAAAATCATATTTTTAACCAGCGGCTCACAGAACGGTTCATAGCCATTCTTTTTTCCCAAGTACAAACGTTTAGCTTTATTCTTCGTTATCTTTTGCCTCATTTGAAATATATTCACAAATTTACACTAAGAAAGTCGAATACTTTTGATTGACGTATTTATTTGTTTGTTTTTTAATTTTGCGCAAAGCTGTATAAGAGCTATCTGCGTTAGCCGTCCATAATTTACCAATGTAAGACTGGAGGGAAAGCAGCTAGTCATCACCACACACTACCAACTCTCAGGCTACTTTTTACCAACGAACAGTGAGATTAACCATTACATTATAACGCCCCCATGGTCGAAAGGGCGAGCATGTTTGGTGTGACAGGATTTCGAACCCGTGACCCTCATATTACAAGTCTAGCGTCTTATAACCACCTGGTCACGCTTAGTGTTGCTGGCGTACAATTGTTGTTTAGATTGTTGTTTAGAATAGAGCAAAAAGCTACACAATGGGCTATCTGTGCTCTGCCCACCACGGGTATCGAAACACGGATTTTAGCGTCTAAGTCCGCAGGCATACCGCTGAGCCACTGGGGGGCACTGGCGTACAAAAGTAGAATTAGTAAAAAGGTCTCAAAGACTAATTTACTCCAATCACGTTTTCAAAAGAAAGTAGATAACGAAGGTTCTTTTTTATATCTTTACATGGTTTTCAACGCAACATTAGCGAAGATATAATAACTCGTTACAAGTAGTGAAAGAAAGCCATAATACGTTGATTACTTCAGGTAGGGGTCCTTTTATGGAGCTTGATACAATTCTATATTTAAGAACGTAGACATGTATCCTTATCAAACGCGACGTCTAATAAAACCACAAGTAAAATAATAGATTTGGCTTTTATCCAGAGAAAAGACGGGGTTTCAACAGACGTACATTTATTGACTAACGTCAGCAAGTTTTCAATCAAAAACTAAAAAAAAACACTTTAATAACGTCATTATTTCGTCCGTAAGTCATCTGACATCAGTAATATTCGAATTAAGTGCTGCTTTCAATGCATGATAAAACCGTTCGCATTTGGCCCGTCATAGCCAGGTGGTTAAATCACTCGGAGGGTCGCAGGTTCGAATTCCTGTCACACCAAACTTGCTCACCCTTTCAGCCGTGAGGACGTTACAATGTGATGGTCATTCATACTAGGCGTTGGTAAAAGATTGGCCTAACAGTTGGCTGTCAGTGGTGATGGTTAGCTGCCTTCCCTCTAGTCTCACAGCTTCTAAATTAAGGACGACTAGCGCGAAATTCAAACCAAACCTTTCGCATTGATACGTATTCTGCTTTCTAAACTGTCCATGATTTAATCAAATGATTTTGTAATATCTATTTACCTAGCTATTCGGTCCCTGCTGGTACAGTTGTAAGTCTACGGATTTACAGCGCTAAAATCAGGGGTTCGATTCCCTTTTGTAGACACTGTAGATAGCTCAGTGTGGCTATTCTATAAGTAAACACTCCCACCTATCTCTCCATCTGTTTCTACATCATTTGAATCCATCTGTCCAGTGTTGTTATGCTTCCTTTGTTTATTTGTTTGTTTCTAAGCACAAAGCCTATCATGAGTATAGAAATTCGATTTTTAGAGTTACAAGCCCACTACCGAGCCACTAGTGAGCCTTATGCTATCAAAGAAAGAGTAAGACAAGTGTTTGTAATAATCACTGTCGTAGCTATTAAATTTATAATAATAGTTACTACATTATTGTGAAATTAATTAGCTTCTTAACTTCTTCAAGAGAGAAAGATGATTGAATTACAGGTGTGTAATTAGTATGGAAAAGTTAACTGTTTAAGAACTTTTCTCTAATTTCTCAGATTTTTTAAAAAATGTGTTCGATGTTCAACATAACTGACTGCCTCTTGTATGCCAACCGAGAGGATCAAAGCCCGTTTTATAGCATTTTAAACCCTCTTACCTATTTACCGCTGAACCACTGAAATATCTTTCTCTAGAGGAAGTACAATGAATTATAAATAAAAGTTGGTGGTAGACACAGTTGGTTAAAGCATGTTAGTTTACTTCGTGGTTGAAATAAAAAATATTCATCCATGTAAAAGTGACTTGAATGGTAATGTGACATATTTTAACGTAATGATTGGTTTGAATTGAAATTCGTGTAAAGTTACACATAGCTATCTGCGCTGGTCGTCTCTAATTTCGCAATGATAGACTAGAAGGATTGTTTGTTTTTTTAATTTCGAGTAAAGCTACTCGAGGGCTATCTGCGCTAGCCGTTCGTAATTTAGCAGTGTAAGACTAGAGGAAAGACAGCTAGTTATCACCACCCACCGCCAACTCTCGGGCTACTTTTTAATAACGAACAGTGCGACTGACCGTCACATTACAACACCCTCACGGCTGAAAGGACGAGTATGTTTGGTGCGAACGGGATTCGACCCCGCGATCCTCGGATTACCAGTCGAATTCCTTAACACATTTGGCCATGCCGGGCCGACTAGAAGGAAGTCATTAGCTCGTCATCACCAATTCCTGGGCCACTATTTTACCAATCAATAGTGGGATTGACTGTAACGCTATAGCACTTCCATGGCTTAAACGGCAAGCATATTTGGTGGGATGGGATTTGAATCTGAGAAATTAAGGAAGACCTTAATTATTTAATGTATTCAACTTAATATTTAATAAATATTATTTTAATTTACTCAAGCGCTTAATACCAAATTTTAAATTGTAACGAGAGAAATAAAGATATTAAGTGTCTTTAAAATTGTGGATTCAAACATTTGAAGGTTGAATCATCGTCACACCAAACATGCCCGTTCTTTCAGCCATGGGGGAGGGATATTATAATGCGACGTTCATTTCTATTACCCGTTGGTTTAAGAATAGCCCAAGAGTTGTCAGTTGATAGTGGTGACCAGCTGCATTCCCTCTAGTCGCCTTGTAGTGGCATAGCAGTATGTCTGGAAACTTTGAACGCTAGGAATAGGGTTTAAAGAACCATGGTGGACAGAGCATAGATACTCCATTCTGTAGCTATGCGCTTAATTTAAACCAAAATTCACTCTAGTCTTTTACTGTTAAAGTATTGAAAGGCTAGCTCAAATAGCCCTTGTGCACGAGCTCCAAACTTTATCTATAATAATCTGTTTTGGTAAGGAAAGACAAAAGCTTTCAGCTTTCTATTTATCATATACGATCTCTTCTGGAAAAATATCAGCACCGGTTTCATCAGAAGTTTTCTTTAGAGTTTACCTAACTGATCAAATTTTATTCTATTGCAAGTTAAATTTTTACCGTAAGGAAGCTTTATTTCTCAGAACACGTACGACATTTCGATCAGTGATGTTCTCGAGAATGATTGTACCTGTTCTGAAAGTAAATCTTCCTTACTGTAAAACGAGTAATTTGTTACACAATAAAAGAAACGGTTTTTATTTTGACTAGTTATTACTACTTTAAAACACATTCTGTTTTTAATTAGCATATTACAGTTTCTTTCATTTTTAGGCTATCAAATAAAAAACAAACTATATGCGAGAAAGATTGGTTTGTTTTGAATTTCGCGTAAAGCTACTGGAAAACTATCTGCACTAGTCGTTCCTAATTTATCAGTGTAAGACTAGAGGAAAGGCAGCTAGTTATCACCACCCACCGCCAACTCTTGAGCTACTCTTTTATCAATTTCTGAAACCTAGAAGTGTCAGTTTATTCTGGGAAGAGAAAGAATTATTACTTAGTTTGTACTAACAAAAATTTTAAGTTGTTAATTTTTTGAAAATATCCTCTTCATTGTGGATAGATGGCTTAAGAAACATGCATAACATAAGAAAACCTTAAGTGATGCACAAATGTAGACTAGTTCTAATGAAACTGAAGCTAGTGAAAACAGTATGCCTAATTATATACGTTTAAGTAATATGCAGCTTGGTTGTAAAGAAAATAAAACAAAACCTATTGGACTCGACAGTATTGTGATGAATGTTTGAAGTATGGTTTTATAAGTGGTGGTAGCAATAATAACTTGCCACTGTGTTCTTTGTTGTTCAACAATATCAGATGAGAGCATGAAACCATCGATAATGAAAAGCCACATGGATACCAGATATCCAGAATACTCAAGTAAGCCAATAGATATTTTCATAAATAAGGAAAATGAAATTATTTTTTTTTTCCAAACAAATAATTTCGCTCCCATTTTTCATGAGATCTTCCATTGAAGAATTGGTTGTGGCCTTACATGAAATTTCAAAACTAATAGCGGAGACGAGTCACCCACATACTATTGGTGAAACATTACTACTTCCTGCAGTAAAAATAATTACATCTTGTCTTTATCAAAACAAGAAAATCAGTTGAATTTACTGCCCCCATCTAATAATACACTGAAGTGTAGAATTGTGGATAGGGCAAAAAATATCGAAGAAACTCTTATAAGTCAAGTTCATTGTAGTCAGTTTTTCCATTACAAGTGGCTGAAAGCCATAACAGACATAACAGTTTATTATAATTTAATGTGCTTTGAAAGATGCGATTGTCAGGACATAATTCATGAATATTTATTGTGTTGTAAAACACTTCCAACAATAACAACGGCTAACGAAATTTAATTAAATATTTTATAATTCAGAGTGGTATTCAATAGAAAAAATTGTGTTGGATTGAGTACCGATGGTGCTCGCTCAATGGCAGGGCCCTATACAGGAGTTTTCCAGAGGATTTGAGCAGTGGTACCAAACCGTGAATGGGTACATTAACTCTGAAAAAAATACCCTTACTGTTGAAATAAAGTATGTAAGAATGTGTTAAATTCACAAACTATGTAAAATCTAAATCGTTGAATTCCAGAATCTTTACTTCTTAGTGAAAAGAATTAGGAAGTGAACACGAGTATCTCCTATTACATTGTGAAGTTTGATGGTTATGGAAAGAAAATGTCTTTAAAAGACTCACCGAAATGAAGAATGAAGTTATCTTGTTTTTGAAAGAACATCCACCATCAGCAAAGGATGCAATGTTTAAGTTTAGAGCCAAAAATTACATTGGTTAATTAAGGTGGCCAATTTATGTGACATTTTTGGCTTTTTAAATGCGTTAAATCTCAATTTACAAGATGCTGATATAAATATTTTTGAAGTCCAGGAAAAGATAGAAGCAGCTATAAAAGAAATCAACTTGTGAGTATATCGAGCTAAGAAGAGTAATTATGAGTATTCATCTTTGTTAACAGAATTACGAAACCAAGAGAAAGAAGGTAATGTTTCAGATGATGGAGTTAAAAGTGTGCTTGAAGGAATATTATTTTCCAATTACACTATGCAAAAAAACTTTTACTTTTTCTCGTTTCTGGGAAGAAAATGTTATTTTCCAATTGCTTATTCCTAAAGTAAATAGAAAAGGCCTATTTTTCTCTTCAAACTTTGCTTTTGTGACCTGGAAACATATAACGGAAACGTGATGGGAGACTATATTTGGAGTCTGATACGTGAAAATGATTTACACTAGTCACAAATCTCGAAAAACTACTCACTTCTGAACATTTTTGCCTAACTTTAGTATAAATACATGTAAATCTTGATTTATTTGTTGTTTTATTCAGACCTTATGTAAATGAAAATGTGCAAATTTGCCCATTTTTACATAGAAAATAAATTAGCTTCTAAATTTCATTATCCAGGTCTTAAAAGCGAAGTTTGAAGGGAATAACGACCATTTCTGTACTTTTACAACATAAGCAATAAAGAGATAACACATACTATCCAGGAACAAAATTTGTGTTACGCAGTGTTATCGGCAGTAAAATGTGGATAAAGAATCCTTTTACTGTTGACACGTAAAATGAGTAAAGATTACAGCTTAGTGAATCAGAAACTGATTATATTATTGAGCTATCCTGTGACACTGCACTGAGAGGCCGTTTTAGTCTAGTATCGCTAATTAGTTTTTGGCTGAGGTGTCGTGCTGAGTATCCAAATTTATCAGAAAAGTAAGATTGCTTAAGCTTTTTGTCACGACTTATAAATGTGAATCAGGCTTCTCAACGTTGGTTTTCTTTAAAAAAAAAAGAAGGATAAAAAAAAAGATTAGATATCGATCCAGATTTAAGGATCAAAGTAAGTCTCTTCTTCCTGATTTGAAGTCGCTGTGTGATAAAAAACATTATCGTCATTTTCATTTGGTAAATTATTTTTAAAGTGCATTAATAAATATACAGATAGTTTAAATATTAAATAACAATGAAGTATAATTTTACACAGTAGTATTATAAAGTACCTGTACATTTTATAATCGATGATGTGTTGATGGAACTGTTGCTTCCAGCTTGATGTTAAGACTTGGCTATGTCATAGCTGGTTATCTAATTAGGTATTTGAAAAGGCAGGGTCTCATTATTTGTTTGTTTGTCTCGAATTTCGCGCAACGCTGTATAAGGGCTATCTCCGCTAACCATCTTTAATTTAGCAGTGTAAGACAAGAGGGAAAGCAGCTAGTTATTACCTTGGGCTATTTTTTTACCAACGAATAGTGGGATTGACCGTAACTTTATAACGCCACCACACCTGAAAGGGCGAGCATGTTTGGTGCGGCCGGGATTCGAATCCGCGACCCTCGGATTAAGAGTCGAACGCCTTAACCTACCTGGTCATGCTGGGACCCCGATCCTCATGAGAAACTTACAAAAATAAACCAGTCACAAATTGGAAAAGTTTGGGATACGTTGTGATAAAAGAAATCAATCTAATAACATTTCACAAACAATGAACAGCGTTTAACACTACAAATTACGTTTTGTTGTCATACCACAGCTTAAAAAGTATCGAGAACTTTCAGCAGAGCAGAGAGCTCGCATACAAGTTTTAAGTGATGCTGGTTTCACTCTCCAACAAATTGCTACAAACTTGATGCTTCCCAAACACTGTCAAGTACACACTAGATCGTTAGACCGAGACAGGTAAATTTAAAAACAGGAAAGGAAGAGACAGAACACCTAAACTCAGTGATACTGATGTTAAGTGTCTTTGTTTGTTTATGTAGCCTTCATGATATCAAGCATGAGATAAATTACATGAACCAAATGATAGAAAAGCGTACAGATCTACGGTGTTAAAAATCCATGAAATATTTGGTCGTGTCGCAGTTTCAAAAACGTTTACTTTGACCTTCAAATATTGTCAAAAGACTGCGATTTCTTCAAAGTTCAAAAACCGAAGTGTTAATGATAGAAAAGGGGCTTATGGACAGATACGTCAAAGTTTAAATATTTAGTTCAAAGCATAGGTTGTACATCCGGCGGAAGAAAGTTGAAAAATAT
This sequence comes from Carcinoscorpius rotundicauda, assembly GCA_011833715.1. NCBI lineage: Eukaryota > Metazoa > Arthropoda > Merostomata > Xiphosura > Limulidae > Carcinoscorpius > Carcinoscorpius rotundicauda. Next base: position 125,645,827 of record CM022391.1, on the reverse strand, counting down.
CTCAATGTTTAGAACCAACAATGAAGCATGCGGGAAGTAGTGTGATGGTTTTGGGTGTTTGTCTGTTAAGGCGACAGACAATATTTCCAAAACAGATTGAATAATTGAATGACGAGAGTACTATCAGATACTGGAAATATCCAGCAGTTTGCGTATTATTACTAAAGCATTCTACTGTCAAATACTCATTCGACCTCAGCTAAGCTGCTGGAATAATTGAGATGATGCAGTGGTCCTCATAGAACTCTGATCTCAACTCCAATGAACAAATCTGAAAGTTGATAGATTAAAAACTTGGCAAATTAAAGGTTATTTACAAAGAAACTTTAGAGACATTTGAAGTAAAATTATAAAAGACACGTTTATTATATATGTTGCCTGAAAGACTGTTTGCGATTATTAAAGCAAAAGGGGAAATACGAAATATTAACTGTTTGAACTCAAGTACTTCCACTGAGTTTCTATTGTACTAAATATGAACATTTATAATATTATAATGTTTCACCCGTAATTTACCTTTGGTTGCTTTATTGAGAGCAGTCTGAAATCTAATTTTTGACTTTGTTCTAACGCTTTGTCACAGTACTGTAGGTTGTGTAAATTGCTATGGTACTTAAAGTACTCAATATAATATTGAACAAGTAATACAATAATACATCAGCTAAATATAGAAACAAGAAAATAATAGTTTATTGTAAATATTCAGACTATGATATTATTCATCTAGACACAATAGCCATAGAAATATTTGTTAAAATAAGCCAGTATCAGGGAATATCCGGGAAAGACTTGAAATACAACGTGGCTTCTATCACTTAGAATGTTGAAAATTATCTTCAAAGATAGTATATGCCATACTTGTTCAGCATTTTATGAACACTAACATGCTATAGTTTCTAGATCTAAAGAATTGCAGGTTGTAGGACTAAATAATCAAAGGTTCTAAGTCTAAAGAATTAAAGGACTTAGATTTATAGAATTTCAGGTACTAAAGAACTACAGGTTTTAGATTTAAAAAAATACAGGTTCAAGGTGTAAAGAATTACAGGTTTTAGGCCAAAATAATTATAGGTTTTAGGTTTAAGATGATTTCTTTACTGGAATTTGAGGCGTTTAAATCACAGAACAGCGTTTTTTTGTATCTGTGTATATTTTGTCCGTAAAAGAGAAACCTTGTGTTACAAAATCGAGGGTCGAGAAAAACAAACAAACTATATTAAGTAGTTATAAAAATTTAGTTCGTATCCCTAAATCCCTAAGCCCTATGTTGGGCTTGCGGGAAAGAAAATACGAATATATATATAATTCTATAACCACAATTATGTTCGATTTTTAATAAATTGTTTCTAAAATATTTATAACTTTCAAATTATTTGATTATAAGTTTTCATTTCGTGTACTTTCCCAGACATTTTTCATACAATAGACATGGTTTTTCAAGCGGATACAATTGGCCAATAGACGACGTTGAAAAGAAGAAACAGGATGGGAAAGACAATACGAGATACCATGTCAGCCTTGCTTGCATTTCTGTTGAACAGACGCCCAACTGGCAGTGGAATAAACTTAATATTTATCTTATTTTTTTCTTCGCCCTCTTTAGCGTTCTAAAAAAATATTAAAAACATAAATGTTACATTAAACAGTAAAGAAAATTCAATGTTTTTTTATGGTTAAAACAGATTACACATTTTCTACGCTGTCACAGTTTTGATTTGATGTGTTTCGAAGTTCGCGCAAAACTACACGAGGGCTATCTTCGCGAGCCTTCCCTAATTTAGCAGTGTAAGACTAAAAGAAAGGCAGCTAGTCATTACCACCCACCGGCAACTGTTTAGCTACTCTTTTACCAACGAATGGTGGGATTGACCGTCACATTTCAACGCTCTTATTGTTGAAAGGTCGAGTATGTTTGGTGTAACGGGGATTCGAACCCGTGACCCTCGGATTACGATTCGAGTGCCCTAACCACCTGGCCATGCCGGGCCACTGTCACAATTAACAAGAACTTTTGGAAATGTTGGTTTCACATTGTACATTATTATTGTTGTTTATTTACTGAATACTTTCTGGTGGTATTATAGATATCGAAAGTTTTTGTCAGACAATTTCCAACACATTATAGCAGATTCGGCATGACCAGATGGATAAGGCACCCGACTTGTAATATTTAGGTCGCAGATTCGAATCTCTGTCACGCTCGCCCTTTCGGCGGTAGGGGCGTTATAATGTGACGGTCAGCTCCACTATTCGTAGGTAAAGGAGTAGCCCAAGAGGTGGTGGTGATGACTAGCTGCCTTTCCTCTAGTCTCTCTAAATTAGAGACGGATAGCATAGATAGCCCTCGAGTAGCTTTGTGCGAATTTCAAACCAAACCACATTACAGTAATTTTCCGTATTTATTTTACCGAGAACGGTAAATCTAAATTGATAAAATTAAAGTAATAAATTAGAGTTTACAGCCCTTATGCAGAGCTTAACCTACGACGAGTTAATTAACTTAGTAGAGTTGTACATCTTGTGTTCAGTCTACATTTTGTGTGAAAAAAACGCACGTCTTTATCACTTTTACTGTTGGAATGAAGTTACGTTTCTATCTTTGTCTTTATCCACACTATGTCATTTGTCGATATCTTGAACCACTGGCGGATTGATATGTGATTTTTAATAACTAACAATTATTTATGAATGTACTCATAGTAATAAATACCGTAGGTTTTTTTTAACGTCATCTTTATGTAACACGTTTATCGGTCTATCTTTATATGCAACGTCATCATAAAATCATTATGAGTTTCCAAAGTGACCTCTATAGGGCAAACCATGTAACATATAGGTCAAATGTTTTGCATTCATCCATAAAGAATCCCTGTTGTTGCGTTTACCAGGTTTTGTACGTGACGAAGAAAGTGTCGCTAAAATCATTGTTTGACATTGTGATTAATCCTTTCAACTATTGCACATATATCTTAACAGTAGTATTAGATATTGTAGCCCATATTATACCCCTAACAATTAGTAAATCTTTGGAAACGCCTTACAAGAATGTAGTCATTTGAACCTATCAATGCTGTTGAAGTTCTGCTATTACAAAAGAAGTATAAAACAATTCATAATAACAATGACCAGTCAGTGGCCTGGGACCTTTTCCTTAAAGAAGAATAACCCAAGAACAAAATGAACTTTTAAATCGCACCACATGGTCATTCATGAGGAATTCAAGGAGTTCTTCTGCTGTATTCCATGGATTTTCTTTGTAAAAAAATACACACTTATTGTTAGAAATCCCAGAAGTTATTCTGTTGAATCCCATGGGTTTTCTTTGTCACAGAGTACACATTTATTGTAAGAAATCCAAGGACCTATTTTTTGAAGCCCACAGGTTTTCTCTGTCCAAGAGTACACACTTATTATGAAATATCCATGAAGCTATTCTGCTGAAGTCCATGGGTTTTCTTTGTTCAAAAGTACACACATATAAGAAATCCAAAGAGCTATTCTGTTGAAGCCCATAGGATTTTTTTGTGCAAGAGTACGCACTTATTATGAGAAATCCAAGGAACGTTTTTGCTATAGCCCACTGGTTTTCTAAGACGAACTATGGGCAGTGTCTATCATGTGTGACACTCACTACTAAACATGACGTAAAGCTTCTTCTGGGTTCTTAATAAAGCACTCCAACTTCTCTACAGTGCAGAGGAATCATACTGATGGAAAGCCTTTGTGAAGTACTTCTAAAACAGCATCCGCTAATATCGTAGAACATTGGATGATATACTATACTTCCTGTGTTTTGGAACTTTTATGATAAATCTTGTGTTTGTCCCATGGTGGCACGTCCACTGTTTTCCTCCAATACTGGATTGTACAACTTCGTCAGTACGATCAGTTGCTAGAAATTCTATACAGATCCGTACGTTATATTACATACAGTACTATCAACAGAATACCTGCTGCTTCTTTCAGCGTGAGTTAACAGTGTCAATCTACTTTATATTTAATTGTTTGCTCCGCCCCGTAGTGCCATTTCTGGAAAGCAGTGTAATGTTTTGTTTTGTTTTTCCCATTAACTCTGACGCATTCTCACAAAATATTTTATTTATATCTAACACGGTTAGTTGTATAGAGTCCTTCGAACACCCGCTATTTTTTAATATCCATTACAAGTTCGTAAACGTTTAAAAATAATGTTAAAAGTTAAACGATAGTCGTAAACTCCAGCTTACCTCAGTGTCCTCCAATTCTATTGACTTAGCCTTTGCAGCTGTGTGCTGTAGAACAAACTGGATGATAGTAGCAAGTATGAACAGGAAGCAGATTCCGTTCCAAACATCAGAGGCTGTAGTTCCAGAAGAGTTTGGGATCATTTTGTCTGCGTGTATAGTAGAAACAACTCCCAGGAAAAGCAACACAGCCAAGTAGAAGGAACGTATACTAACTTTAGAATAGTGAATCCAAAATGACAACCACGACAGAACCACCATCAGTAAAGCGGTGAGGTAAAGATGACAGAAGTAAATCCCGAAGTTTCTCTTAAATTGAAATATAAGTTTTACGCAGCCATAATTTCCTAAAAATATATTAAAAATAAAACATAAACTAATCGCTTATTAAAAGTGTGTAAATTACACAAAATAAAGATAATTAAACAGATTCGAAATATTTCTTTTCTTTTTATCAAAGTCACATTTAATGTTAAACCCTCATTCTAGTTCTTTTTATTCACTAAACGTAAACCAAACTGCACGTAGAACAAAAATAAAAATTGTCCAACACTTAAATTAGAGACTTAACTAAACTTATATTTGGGACGGCTAGCGCAGATAGCCCTCGAGTACCTTTGCGCGAAATTCGAAATAAACAAACAAATCCTTACTGTCCCCTTTGAATATAGATGTCTCTGAATATAAGCACACATACAAATTAAATAGTAGATTAATTTTTTTCTCCTTCGTTGATAATTTTTACTCAAGAAGTTGTGTTGGTGTCATGGTGCTATTAAAAGTATTTCGATATCAAAAAAGAAAATTTTCTTAAAACTCAGACGACATATTTATTGATATATTTTGGCTTTACTTTTAAACATTCGTTTCTCTTTACATTTTGTACTTTGTTTGCTTTTTGTGAAAAGTTAAGCCTAAAGCTATACAATAAACTATCTGTTCTTTGCTCAGCATGGCCTTCGAAACCCGGTTTCCAAAGTTGCAAGTCCGCAGATATGTCATTAGGTTTGTTTGTTTTAGAATTTCGCACAAAACTACTCGAGGTCTATCTGTGCTAGCGGTCCCTAATTTAACAGTGTAAGACTAGAGGGAAGGCAGCTTGTCATCACCGACCACCGCCAACTCTTGGGCTACTCTTTTACCAACGAATACTTGGTATTGACCGTAACATTATAACGCCCTCACTGCTAAAAGAGCGAGCATGTTTGGTGTGATAGGGATTCGAACCCGCGACCTCAGATTACGAATCGCACGCCTTAACACCCTTGTCCATGCCGGGCCCATGTCATTAGGAGGGCTTTATTCTTCATGTCGTATTTGCATGTTTTACGATCAGTTATTATTAAATATTATTACTATATTCGGTTCTTCTTTGCTAATTAATATTTTACAACCTTGTATTGGCAAAGCAAATATTAAACAAACCATTTTTTTTCATTCAGGAATTTATTAATTCCGTTTTAAACTGTTATAAAGTACAAGCCTCTAGTTACGTAAAGGACGAATCAAATATATTATCATAGACAAACATTTCGATTTACATAAATTGGAGAAAAATAGATGTATTATAATACTCCAAACCGTTCGACTTAAATAAACTGGAGAAAATAAATATATTCTCATACTCAAAATCTCTCGACTTAGATAAACTTTAGCAAAACAAATATATTATTATACTCCAAACCTTTCGACTTGGATAAACTTGACCAAAATAAAAGTGTTGTTATGCTCCAAACCTTTTATCTTAGACACAGCTACACACACACATATACATACATAAACAGTATTATTTCGACTTATGTTTAACAGACTAATACAGTGGAGCGCCATTAAGCCGCGGAATCGCTTAAACCGCTGTAGCAAGTCTTGTGAGCGAGGATTATCGCGGCTCACCGCTAATTTAAGAACTTGTAAAACGCGGCTTACGAATTTAATCCTGGCTTTATAACTTAAAGAGGATATTTAAAAGGATTCGCTTTAATTTGGGAAATAAATAAAATATATTACAATAAATATCGACCGTTATCTACCTTATCCGTTCCCAATGTCAGCTTTATGGAAGCCGCCATTGTTACCGAATCACACCACTCCATACATTAAAGTTAGTCTGCGGTAAATCCGTGAGAAAAATTATAAATAATTAAAGTATTTTTTTAATTCGATAATCCGATATAATGATCACGCAATGGCCCGGATGTGGCTCCTCAGCGGAGCTGTTGGCGACTTCGGCTTATTAGTCACAAAGGTTTAAGCCGCGGTTAGTAGGTTGACCCCCCAAATACCGCGGCTTAACGGCGCTCCACTGCACTATAGCTGATTTTGAACCTTGAAATGATATAAATTAATTATAAAAAAAATATTTTTTTGTGTAATACTGATGGTTTATTGAAGTCTGTGATACACTCAAATGATTTGATAAACGTATGTATTTAAATCAGTTATTAAGTCTCAAGATCAAAGCTGAGGTATTCTTACCAGTGTTAGTTTTTGCAGTGCAGGATTCTTGTTTAGTTGACTTTAGAGTAAATCCATGAAAGTCCATGTTTTGCTTAAAGACCACAGGGTCTACGACTTTCCACTTTAGAATGACTTTGTCAGTCGTGGAGCCATCTGAAGTTATTCAAAAGGTTAATATAATCTTAGCAGTACCATTTTATACATTGTCGTCAGTATATTTCTGATACAGTTAGAGATACGTATTGCGTTATACTTTCCTTAATTAGTCCGATAGAATCGACCAGCACTGATTTTGTTACTTCATCAAATAGAATACGTTTAATACTCATTTTGTTACTTAGCCTAATCGTTTAGTATTAGTTTTATTACTTTTTGATCAAATACGTTTAGTAGTAGTTTTATTACTTGCTGATCAAATACATTTAATATTAGGTTTGTTTTCCCGTTCGATTGAAAAACCTAGTTTTGTTATATAGGTAGCTTTCTTGAATATGTTTGGTGTTGGTTTTGTTAGCTGGTGTGCTTCAATACGTTTACTACTCGATTTCTTAACCAATCTAATTCAGTACAGTAGCTTATACTTTTATAAAGTTAAGTACATTATATGAAAACAATTTTGAATATATAATCAGCAAGTCACGAGACAACCACAGCCGATATAAAATGATGGTGGAACGGTGTGTATCAGAACTAATTTTTTTCATTGACTAATGTTTCATTGTTGGTGTGATACCATAAAAAAATCATCATTTTGAAAAGTTGTTTAATATTTCTTTGCCATAGAAAAAGAATGTGTATAAACAAAGGACTTAGAATTTCCAAGAATGGGAATTTTTTTGTGATTAATTGAATTGACAGCAAAGAAATATGGATTATTTCATGATGTCTGACCCACCATAAAGAAGACCTGCAACAAATCTTATCCTAGCCATGGTAAAAAAGTGCGACATCTTTATATAACATAAGCACCTAAATGCCATAGGCAATAGCTGCGCATGTGCCTAAGACAACAATACACAACTTATAATGAAGAATTATTTATGCCTTAAGAGCAAGATACATCATATATCAATATTTTTTCACGACATATCTATTCAGCTTCTGCTTACCACAAGCAGGTGGAAAATGAAACGAAAATGAAGTAACCTAAGATTGTTAAAATGGATGCTGGGAAAGCCTTCCGCCATGCACACTAAAAATATTATGGAAAGTTTTAAGAAGTGGTTTGCCCTGATCATGACAGATTTTTGACGAAGCTTTTTTTGTTGTTGTCGTTACGCTTGTTAGTTTTTGTTAAACACAAAGCTACGCATTGGGCTATCTGTGCTGTGCCCACAATGGGTAAGAAACTCGAGCCCGTTGACATTGCGCTGTGTTGCTAATGGGACTTAAGTTGCACAATCATTACAAACAGTATCATTGGATATCTCAAAATGATAAAATGAGGCTTCAAAATCGCTTTAATGTAAGTACTAAAGCCTCTGAAATATATTCTAATATTATTAGCATTAATTTTACTAGCCACTGTGCCTAAATACGTTTATAATTAATTTATCTAATTTGATAAAATAGTATTGGTTTTATTACCTTGTTATATTTACTACATTTAGCACTAGTTTTGTATGCTTGGTTTGATAGAATACATTTAATGTTAATTTAGAAACCTAGACTGCTCAAATTTGTTTAGTGAGGCTTACGTGTCTTCGTTTTGTTGAATATTTCTCAAACTGTAGTTTACAAACTTGCAGAAATACATATAAATTGCTTATTAATAGATACAACTGGAAAGATTTACACGTTCAAACGTTCTCTTGCTAAAAAGAATAAGATATGCCCAATCATCACTAAGTACTGTAGTACTTAATAGTGGGAATTGTGAAGAAACAAACAGGTGTACGTAAAAATTTCTCGTTTAAAATCATTTTTAAAATGTCTGAATATTAACAACGACTAATTCATAGTATTGGCTGAGCAAAAGAAAGCCTTACTGTAATTATAAAGCCGCTTAAATACGTCTTTCACTATTTCAATTGATCTAAATAAATTTGATGGCTTTTTAAATTTGTTTTCGTTGCTTAAAAAGTTTCTTTTTATGTAAATGTTGTTGATTAACAGAAAATTACTTAATTCAGAAACAATTGAAGTTTAATAGTGAATCGATAGTTTTTACTGTTATGATAAATTTCATGTACTTTTCTCTAGGCTAGGTGATCCCACACTATGTCTTCATTTTAGACTTATTATACCGACACCCACTACACTTACAAGGTTTTGTAGCCAATTCCTCACATCATAATGGACAAACAGTATTCAAACTATTCTATTTGGTTAAATTCATTTTGGCTTTAATGACTTTTCCTATTTTTCTTGTTTATAATTTCTGATAAAAATGTACTACATATATATTAATTACTGACGAAAATGTATTGCTTATTGACATTTATAATTACTGACATACTTACATAAAGCGGGAATGATTGGGCAGGTTAGGGTATCCAAGGGAAACTTGGCTAATTCTCGTTCACAAGATAATTCCAAGTTGATTCTATGTATATAGCATGACAATAAACTATTAGATTGACAATTTAAAAATAACAATAATCTACCAGTTAACTCGCTTTCGCAAATCAGTAGGTGGTTTTGCAAAATGTTGGTATTAAGACACTTGGTAGCTATTAGCAACGACAAGATGTACTATGTACGATTAACAACAGGAATAAAAACTTCATTATTACAGAATTCTCATAAATATTACATTTGAGACCATAATGATTATTTAGACATCATAAAATATAATAATTCTATCCGTTGCATGTTCTTGCAAATACTTCGCAGGGTGTGGATAGATTTTCACAAAATTGGTACAGAGGCTCATTAAAACCATGTGGAACTACTTAAAAATTTTCAGTTTTGCGATTTTTACTATTTTTTACCACTATTTTTCCTCCCGTAGACAGACCATCAATAAATTGGGTATGGAGGTTCGTTGAGTCTATGCACAGATACATGAAAATTTGAGGTTTGATATTTTGTTTTGCCTTTTGCAGTTTTATGGGCGTTTTTTTGATAATTTCTTATAAGGGAATCTTGTTTTCGTGTCCTGAGGTAACCTTAATTATTGATTATTTAATCCGCTTATTACTTTCACGTGTATTCTCTCTTTGAATAATCAAAAAGTATTTGTATTATTAGAAGTAAGTTTATGTACACAAGATATTATTTTATGTAAGCCAGTTTTAAAAATATATGAACAAGAGAGAAGAAGCGGGAGTTTACCCCACGAAACTTAGTGTTCTCATGTCAGTCTTTTGTGGTAAATAAAATGTTGAACAACAACTACAAAAGTTAGGTTATATTTTAATAAACCCATTAGACGACAAACATAATTTTTTTTGGGGGGGGGGAAATTAGCTTCAAGGCTAAGTTACTTAATATGATAATCATAATTATAGCCACCTGCTAGTACAGCTGTATGTCTCCAGATTTACAACGCTAAAATCAGGGGTTCGATTCCCCTCGACGGGCTGAGCAGATAGCCCGATGTGGCTTTACTATAAGAAAAACACACATAATTATAGTTTCATTTACTTTTATAAAATTGCACTTTAATTTGTCGATACTTTAAAAATCATAATTATCATTAATTTTAATCGGATGTACTGTTACGTTTATTACCAGTTAACGAAGCCTGCCCCCCCAGTGGCTCAGTGGTATGTCTGCGGACTTACACGCTAAAATCCGGGTTTCGATACCCGTGGTGGGCAGAGCACAGATAGCCCATTGTGTAGCTTTGTGCTTAATTCAAAACAACAACAAGTTAACGAAGCCGGTTTCATTATACTGTAAGTTTTACACAATAAAATATGATGGTGAGGGAAAGTTCACGGAATGGGCAAGTGTCAAACTCACCTTGACAGATATTGATAACAGAAATGATTTAACCTAACAATGGTAATGCCTGTTTCGTGTATATAATATGTTTAGTTAATCACAGGATGGTAGGCAGTTCAGCTGTAAAAATTATGGTGGTGTAACTTTTCTATCGCTTGATAATGTACAATTTTTTATCCTAACATACTTATTAGTTAAACTATGTAAAAATAGCAGCAAAAGTAATAATTTCGATATTACTTTTAATTGCGTGAAGAAGGAAAACTTGTAATTGTGATAAAACGAACTAAAGTTCTTACCTTCGACTGTACACTACTTTTCCGTCACCCATGATACGTAGTAGGCTATTTGCTGATAAAAGGTTGAGGGCTTCTCCACCATAACTATTAGTAAAGAAAATGTCAGGGGTCCAGAGAGAATTATAATCGTTTACACTCAAATAATTGATACGCGGAGAACTAAACTTGAGGCGTTTATCCATCCAGTATTGTCGGAACGTCAGTTGAACTTTAAATTTCTGCGGAGAGGGGCAAATGAATGGTAAAGTCATATTAATAAATATATGCACGACCGTTACCATCAGCAGAGTAAAGAAATGAGAGGTTAAGCTACATTAATAAATATGGATAGCAAAAAACTTCTGGAAAAATTGAAGAAATGAGAGGTTAAGTCACATTGATAAATACGGACAACCAAAAACTTGTGCTGACAGTAAAGAAAGTTTAAGTCACATTACAAATTTGAATTACCAGTACCATACGCATAGAATGAAGAAATGAGAGGTAAAGTCACATTAATAATTAGGAATAACAAATGACGTTTGTTTAGAGTAAAGAAGTGAGAGGTTAATTCTCTTTAATATATATGGATAACCAAAAACTTCTGCACACAGTGAAGAATGAGATTTTAAACTGTACTTCTCAATATGATGATTAACAATACGTGCAGAGACTGAGCAAATTAGTTGATGTATTTTCTATTCCTGTTTGGTACTTGTACCTTTAGTAAAACAGTCTGTTGTATTCTGTATTCTTATTGATTACCTATACCTATATATCGAAACAATCTTATCACATTTTGTATTCCTGTTCGTTACTTGTACCTTTTAATTAAACAGCCTGTCCTATTTTGTATTCCTGTTTGTTACCTGTACCTCGAAATTAAAACACCTATCACATTTTGTATTCCTGTTCTTTACTTCAACCTTTAATTTAAAAGAGCCTGTTGTATTTTGTATTCCTGTTCGTTACCTTGGACTTCGAAATTAAAACTACCTATAACATTTTGTATTCCTGTATGTTACTTATACATTTATATTAAAACAGTCTGTTCTATTTTGTATTCCTGGTCCTTAACTTTTAGGAGTTTCATGTTAAAAGTTAAGTAAAAAGAAGAATAACAAACAACCTGGTGTCTGAGCTTCAAAAGTGATTCTCTAAACCTTATGATATCATGTGGATAATTTATTTTTCATGCATCAACGCCTAAATTTTCCTAAACCATTATTATTAAAAATTATCATTATTATGTATCATTATTAAAAACTAGGAAATAATCTCAAAAACGGTAAAACTACGCTCTACAATGCTCAGTAAACTGTGGGGTGTCGATTTAAGAAAGCTTATCAACTATGTCAAGGAAGGTTTATAGAACACTAAACATTAAACAGACACTACACATCCAGGAACCTAAAGCTGCCATAGATTCAGATTTTTATACATGTTAAAACATGATGATTTTTGTATTGAACACTATTAATATGTGTTTTTAATCTACGATATATCTGCATACAGTAATATAAACAAACGTTAAGAATTGCTACTGAGAGAGAAACAATATAAAATAACACTTTGTAGTTTAATACATTATGTCTAAGATAGCAACAAAGTAAAATAACACTTTGGAGTTTCATACATTATACCTAAGATAAAAACAAGATAAAATAACACTTTCTAATTTCATACATTATACCTAAGATAGAAATAAGATAAAATAATCCTTTGTAGTTTAATACATTATACTTAAGATAGCAACAAGGCAAAATAACACTTTCTAGTTTTATACATTATACCTAAGATAGAAATAAGATAAAACTACACTTTGTACTCTTAAAACTTGCACTCGAGATAGGACAAATAACATAAATGTCGTAGTTTCCACTCATTACCTTTCCATCGATGTCAATTTTTTCTATGGCTCTAATATAAGCCTGAACGCTGACTTCGACAGGCTCATCTGAAAATGAATACACTTTCATATTATTCACGATTAAACTGTGAATGAGAACAATAACATATTCTACACAGTCTACATTGTAGTAAAAATGTTTATTAACATCTAAAAATAATTTAAATTGTTCTAGCTAGATTAAGTTTACTTCTGCAGAGCTCCAGAAAAACAATGAATATGAACCGTGAAAAACTAGTTTCTCTACACTTGCTTTTGAGTTAAATATATTTCGGGAAAATATTGTCCTTTTCAGGAATATTCGACGGGAACAAAATAAGCTCTCTCGAGATGGTGTTCAGTGACTCACCCGTAGGATGTAATTATTGTCTTGCACTTAACGCAAACAACTCACAATTATACTGCAGTTAGTTCTAATAACTCGTTATTCTAAATTATTCAACATAGAAACGAAACAAGATAAAATATTATATTTTATGTTTGGACACTCAGAGAGTCCAAACATAAACTGGAACTCACAATTCTTACCGGCTAAAATTTATGCATCCTACAAGAATAAGTTAGTAATATTAATATTACACATTTTTTTAAATATTTAAATCAACAAGTCTATCAGGGCTGAAGAAAACAGTAAAATCAAACTGGTCTTGGTACTTTTTCAATGCATATATGGATAAAACTTAAGTATTAAAACATTTTTTTATTGTGATTCAATACATTACGTTACATACTTGTAGTTGTTACAAAGGCTCAAGATTCAATACATTATGTTACATACTTGTAGTTTTTACAAAGGCTCAAGATTCAATACATTATGTTACATACTTGTAGTTGTTACAAAGGCTCAAGATTTAAGTTCATACCATTTTTTTTTCAAATATTTTCTGAGAAGAGGAGTAATACTCCCAGACTCCCCTTGGAAATAGCATGTTTTCCACACATTGTGTGTCTCATTGTTTAACTGACTAACCCCAAATTATTTCCTCCGGCATAGGTTATATTAAAGAACCATATTTTAACAGTAATATGATGCTTCATAAGCTAATAATGTGTTAGAAAGCGAAATAATAAATACCAGCATGAGACTTGGAGAAATTAAAAAATATATATCAAAATTTTTAAGGTACAATACTATAAATAAATATTCTCAGTACATAGGAAAATAAAAAATATTTAAGGAAAATCATATTAAATTAATAAATACATACACGAAGTTAATAAGAAATGAAGAGATACATACACAAAGTTGATAGAAAATTAGAGGGTACTTACATGAATTCATAGGAAGTTAATAAATGCATGTAAAATTTCACAGAAAGTTGTTAAATACATAAACAGTTTACGGTAAGTTGAGAAATAGATAAACAGTTCATAGAATGTTAAGGAATACATAAACATTTTGTTGGAAGTTACAAAATACATAAATGAAATAAAGATAAAAAGCGTGTGTGTGTTGTAATATTAATTTGTCGGTTCATTACATAGAATGATTTTCAATATGTATTTTTTATGCATTCTGCTGACAAAGATAATGCTGGAAGAATGATTGTAGAACTTTTTGAGTTTCTGAATGTTACACAAAACTATCCACGAAACTTATGTTTCTTAAGATGTTGATAGTGATTGGGTTAAAGAACATACTTTTTCAGATTATTTGTTATGAAATCTTCAGTGCACAATTAACACAATCATTATGTTACACCCATTTTAGTAAAAACATGAAAAGCTCAAAACGTGGTAAAGTTACTTCAGTAAAACCAGTCCTTTCTAATACACTTTCTAATAAGACTTAGATAACTAAGTTATCGATACTCAGAAACGATGACATAAAATCAGTTATTGGAAGAAAAATACACAATTATATAAATATTTTACTCAGAAACCGCATCGCTGAGGTTTCGAAACCTAGACATTAAACTATTTTTATAGCATTCTGCATATTTTTGTCTTAATACAATAATACTTAAAATTATGTTTAGTGCGTGAAACAGTATTTACAGCATTAAGAGAACAGTTCTACTGTACTGCGTTTATAAAACTTGTTTCTAGTGTACTGTGTTTATAAACCATGTTTCTATTGTACGGTGTTTATGAAACGCTATACTATTGTACTGTGTTCATAAGGCACCGTTCAACTGTATTATGTTTATAAAAAATGGTCTTACTGTTATGTGTTTATAAAATAAGTTTATACTGTGCGGTGTTGATAAAGCATGTTTCAACACCACTGTGTTTATAAAGCACGACCCTACTGTATTGTGTTAATAAAGTAAGGTCTTACAGCACTGTGTTTTATGAGGCATATTTCTGCTGTATAGTGTTTATAAAGCATTTTATGCTGTGCTATGTTCATAAAGCATGCCTCTTTTATAGAGTGTTTAAAGTCCTGTTCTTACAATTTTTGACTCTATAGCACTGTGTTTACCAGGTTTCGTCTCTACATTATTATTTTCGTAAAACATGGTTCTGCTGGACTGTATCTAAGGTTATATGTTTCTTACATGTACAAGAAGCTCATGTTATACTATTTTTGTAACACACGACTCTGCCTCTTGGACCTTACTGTACTCTAATATGTGTACAAAAAGTTAATTTGTTCTGTTATTTCTACACGACGTTGGCTTACTACCAAGATGTATTTTTAAAATACAACATTATTAGTGTGTGTGTTTAAGACGTTGATACACACTACTGTTGTTTCAAAGTTGTTATTCTGTATTTTATGGCAAAGCTCTAGTGTAATGCATTTACGAAATTTGATTCTGTTGTAGTTTATTTGTAAGCGAAATCTTCGCTGGTAATATATGTATATATTAAATTTCGTTTGTATTAGAATGTCACTCAGTAATTTTTCTACTGAGATTTTTTTTCTACAGATGTCAAATTTTGTTCTTATTTTACTTGTTTATTTTTACTGTTGCTCCGACGTCATGATGACGATTTTTTACAATAAACATCGTCAGTATAAACACAAATTTGAATGAAAATACTCTGCAAGTATTCCACAGATAAACGTAAACCACAAATTGCTGTTACTAAATGTCTTTACTTTCTCTTTCTAATATTTAAAACTAGAGAGATTTGACAACAACAGTATTATACCAAAGGAGATCTGACGAACATCACAAGTAAATAAGGCTTAGCACCACGTGTTTGGCCGGCCAAACCTTCCATATGTTTTTCATATTTATAAGTCTACACTCATTGTATTCTATTCTTGATGCCTAACAAAACTGGTGGCCGTACAACAAGAACTAATTATACAGTTAATCAGTTAAAATGTTGTAATATATTTGTTTAACTGAAAATCCATATTGAAACTACAATTGTTTTGTTATAAACTGTTAAAAAGTACTATTCACTGTCACTCACTTTATGAAACGTTTAACTTCCAGTTGTGATAGCTCTGTACTAAATTACACAAAGGCTTCCAGGTGTATTAAACTTCAAGTGAAGTACCAGTTGTGATAACATTACACTAAACTACAAGTAAGGTTCCAGTTGTGATAACATTACACTAAACTACAAGTAAGGTTCCAGTTGTGATAAAAATACACTAAACTACAAGTGAGGTTCCATTTGTGATAAAAATATACCAAACTACAAGTAAGGTTCCAGTTGTGATAAAAATACACTAAACTACAAGTAAGGTTCCAGTTGTGATAAAAATACACTAAACTACAAGTGAGGTTCCATTTGTGATAAAAATATACCAAACTACAAGTAAGATTCCAGTTGTGATAACATTGTACTAAACTGTAAGTAAGGTTCCAGTTGTGATAAAAATACACTAAACTACAAGTGAGGTTCCATTTGTGATAAAAATATACCAAACTACAAGTAAGGTTCCAGTTGTGATAAAAATACACTAAACTACAAGTAAGGTTCCAGTTGTGATAAAAATACACTAAACTACAAGTGAGGTTCCATTTGTGATAAAAATATACCAAACTACAAGTAAGATTCCAGTTGTGATAACATTGTACTAAACTGTAAGTAAGGTTCTAGTTGTAATAACATAATACTAAACTACAACTAAGGTTTTTATTGTGATAAAATCACACTAAACTACAAGCAGTTATCCAGTTGTGATAATATTATATTAAAATACAAGTAGTTTTCCAATTGTGATAACATTATAATAAACTACAAGTAATGTTTCAGTTGTGGTACATGTATAACAAACTCCAGCTCGAATTATGATTATGATAACTATATACCAAACTCCAAGTTGAGTTCTAGTTGTGATAACAATTTATCGAGCTATAAGAATATATTGCTAGTTGATAGTAGCTGAAACTTAGAATTAATCGTCTCATTAACCAAGTAATTTTAGAAAGATGGGGGTGATATTAATAAATACATTAAACGATTACATCCTTCAGAGGGTTTGAAGGTTAAGATCTCAGAGAAACAAATAAAACACTTTCTTTTGTTCTATTCATTGTAGACACTCTTTAGCATTTCTGATTAAAGTACACACAAAAACGTTAGTAATATTTGTTTTATAAACTCACCATTAGCGGGAACATTTTTGTCATATTTTGAAGGATCAACAAGTGATCTAAGAAGAGCAGACTCTTCAGATAATTCCGCCCTTAAAGTAGAAAATAAAATAAAACAATGATTGCATACATTACAGTTATATCAACACCTTTAAGCTTGAGATAAGGACGAATGCTTCGTTTGTATCTGCTGCTTTACGTAACAAATAGAAATTCTTAAGTTCAAAGACTGTAAAAGTAAACCTTAGAAAATATTTATAATCCAGAGAAAATGAAAGAAATAGAAAAATGCATTTTCTTTTTATAAATATGGAAGACATTTGAACTAGCTGGAAACAATATTGACCCACAAATGCTGTAAAGAATATTACGAGTTTTTCTATATACATTTTTCCCGGCATGGTTAGG
The DNA here is from genome assembly GCA_011833715.1 of Carcinoscorpius rotundicauda. Taxonomy (NCBI): domain Eukaryota; kingdom Metazoa; phylum Arthropoda; class Merostomata; order Xiphosura; family Limulidae; genus Carcinoscorpius; species Carcinoscorpius rotundicauda. Next base: position 125,628,156 of record CM022391.1, on the reverse strand, counting down.
TGGTTAGGGTCGCTCCACTTGCATTCTGAGGCAGCACTGATTTGAATCTCCGTCAAATCAAAAATGCTCATCTTTTGAGCCGTTAGAGCGTTATGAGGTGACGATTAACAACACTATTTTTTGGTAACAGAGTAGCCCAAGAGTTGGTGGTGGGTGGTGATGACTAGCTGCCTTCCCTCTAGTCCTACACTGCTACGTTAGGGACGGCTAGCACAGATAGCCCTCAAGTAGCTTTGCGCGAAATACAAAACAAACAAACAAACAAATTCCATTGTAGACATTACGGTATCAGTGTTGTTATTACGTTATTCCATTCTTGTCATTGCGGTACAAGGGTTATTATTGTGTTATCCTGTTGTTGACATTACGGTAATAGTGTTGTTGCTGTAGCGAATCTTTATTGATATTGAGATGTGTTTAAAACCAAAAGATAGGTTTGGCTTTCAACAGCAGATTGTTGATTGTGGTGTTAGTTTCATTAAATAAACATACTTGTAACGCCGAATGTTTCTTTACAGTAACGGTTGTATGTGTTAAATAGTTCCAATAAAAATTTGCGATAACTTTGTTCTGTTAAAATATTTGAGAATTTTCAAAATAAAATATTTTTGCAAGTCATTTACGATTATTCTTGCAAAAACTCATCTACGTATGATAGTTTGTTTTTTGACTCGAATTTCGAGTCGAACGCTTGGCCATGCCGGGCCATCTACAATGGAATATTACAATAATAACCCTTATACCGCAATGATAACAATGAAATAACATAATAACAACACTGGTAAAAAAATGTATTGTATTTCTATTAGTTGATATTTCTAACGAATCAACCAATACCATTTGTTTTACATATAAGCAGAAATCGTTATTTCAAAAGTAGAAAAAAAAAGAGATCGTTACAAATGTACAGAAACAAGTTGAACAAATACGTAAAGATTACATTATTTAGTCTACAACCAAAAATTGTAAATAAAGTAAACAAACAACGCTGGACACAGTGCCTATATTATTCCCTCAAATTATAAATCCATATTTTATCTCATTTTATACAGCACTTATCGATTTTAGTGGATTCAATTTATGAATTTGTGGTTTGAGAAAATAATGTAGATAATATTTCTAGCGTAGTTTATTTATTTTACTTATAATTTCTAGTTGTAGGCTAGATGATTTAATATAATTATTTTGATTCAGCTTGCTTTTGTGACCATCCCTCTATACATTTTTAAATTAACAGTTTTAATTATGTTGTTTCTAAAATATTTTCTTTTTCTTAATGTTCATTTATGGAGACGAAATTTTAAACCACATAAATGTGTCCGTGTTGAGGTCCGACATGGTAGGTGTTTAGGGCGCTCGAATAGAAATCTTAGAGGCACGAGTTCCAATCCGCGTCACGCCAAACATGCTCACCCTTTCAGCCGTGAGAGAGTTATATTGGCACGGTCAATCCCAAGACTTGGTGGTGAATGGTGATGGCTAGCTACCATCTCTCTAGTCTTACACTTCTAAATTAGGGACGGCTAGAGCATATAGCCCTCGTGTAGTTTTGCGTGAAATTCGAAACAAACGTATGTATTCATTTGAATGTTACAGAATATTTAACTTTTTTTACTCCAGGCTTCGGTGCTCGAATGACTTCGAATATGAACCTGGCCAGTATTGATGAAGAGAACTAATAATATCTCTGTTTCTTGTTTTGTTTGTTTGAATTTCAAGGGCTTCTCAAGGGCTATCTGCGCTAGCCGTCCCTAATTTAGCAGTGTAAGACTAGAAAGAAGGCAGCTAGTTATCACCACCCACCGCCAACTCTTGGGCTACTCTTTTGCCAACGAATAGTATGACTGACCATCACATTATAAAGCCCCCACGGCTGAAAGGGCGAGCATGTTTGGCGTAACCGAGATGCAAACCCGCGACCCTCAGATTATGAGTCGCACGCCTTAACCCACCCGGCCATCTCTGTTTTTTTTTCACTAATTAACATGATAATAGTCCTGTGACCTGCGCAGAAGTTTGTTGTTATTTTTAAATAAGTTTGTCCAGTTTTGAATAAAATAGTTACATCCATTTTTATCTGTAGGCTTGTGAAACAAGAATAACGTGAATAATAATAATCCAATAAAGAACGAATGGATGACTGCTATTTGACAAGAATATTTTTGCCCGTGTGTTCTATTAGAATGTTAAGAAAATTTCTGGGCGAGCTATATTATGAATCACTTCTGTAGTTCATAATAATGTTGTAAAACTGTTTTAGTTTGCCTCATTACATTCTAGAGTGTAACCGAAGGCTGAAATTAACAGTTGGTACAATATAAAAAAGGCATGAATATTAACAGTTTTGCTTCATGTGTTTGTACATCAATCTTAGTTGCGCAATGTTAAACTTATTATTGAATACAAGTATTTAACTGTTTAAACTAACTAAATAAAATAGTCTACCTGAATTAAATAGAATAAACTTACCCACGTCATCACACGGATTGATCTTATTATTATACTGTTATCTAATTAATCCAGTCCTCCTGTGAATCAGTGGTAAGATTATGGTCTTACAAAGCTAAAATTCCTGGTTTCAACTCCTTGCGCTAAACCCATATACCATAAACTTATATCGCAGCCCATGATTTGAAAGTAAATAAATTTTGGGAAAAACAAATAAACAGAAAGCAATGATTTGAACGACAGTATTAAAATATTTTCTCCTCTATTGTTAACATTTTCCAACTTCTCAAATTTCCCAAATTCTCTCAGTTGACAAAAAATATAAAACAACGAATGAAGTGATTAGAGATACAAAATATCTATCACGTTTCAAGACTATACTTAAAAGGAGACAAAGTTTCTCTAATTATTAATAGGTTATCTAGGAAGTGAACGTTCTAACGACGTCTTGCCTGAAGACAGACAGAAGCTGTACGAGTAACAAACACGTAACCTTGGCCTCTGCTACGATACTTCATTCGCCCTCGAAAAAGGAAATCAGTCTTTTAATAAGACAAAATTATCTATTTGAAAATAACACGATGATACAATTGAACTACGTCATATTATAAGAACAACAACAGTTATTTATCTCCCACCATTTCACGTTACTGCTATGCAATCAGATGAACCCAAAGTAAACCTGTTATTGATGATAACTCGTCTCTACATATCCGTTGATTGGGTTAGTTTACTGCGCGACCTTTTGATTAACAATCTACAAGCTTAGCGTTGAGCTACTGGTAACTGAACAAAATGTAGATGGAAGTTAAAAAAATGTGGCCATATTCATATGGAGATAAAATAGTAGTTAGCTTAAGACATATTATTTAGAAGTTAAGCTTTTGATGTCCATGCGAATCACAATCTTTCTAAACAAAACTAAATTAGAATTAATTGCCGTCCCTAACATTGATCGGTATGGTTTGTTTAACTTCGCGCAAGGCTACACGAGGGCTATCTGCACTAGTTGTCCCTAATTTATCAGTGTAAGACTACAGGGTAGACAGCTAGTCATCACCACACACCGCCAACTCTTGGGCTACTCTTTTACCACCAAATAATGAGATTGACCGTACCATTATAACACCCCCACAGCTGAGAAGGGGATAACGTTTGGTGTGTTTGTGATTCGAATCCATGACCCTCAGATTAAGAGTTGAGTGCCTTAACCACTTGGCCTCTTAAAATATGGAAATCAATAAACGCTTTTTTTTTCACAGTTCACCTTTACTAGACTAGATTTTTAATTAAAGCCGAACTATCAACCGATACATCAAATATTCCATTTATCAACTGTCGATCACAATGTATGAAACTATTCGTGTTGTAATAAAGAGGTATAATATTTGTACAGCCTCAGAATGATATAAACAATATGGTAACGAAGTGTAAACATAACTAATACCTCGTGTTGTAATAAAGAGGTATAATGTTTGTACAGTCTCAAAGTGATACAAACAATATGGTAACGAATTGTAAACATAATTAATACCTCGTGTTGTAATAAAGAGGTATAATGTTTGTACAGTCTCAAAGTGATACAAACAATATGGTAACGAATTGTAAACATAATTAACACCTTTCTTCTCCAATTTAATTATCATTAATTGAAAATATATTTACAAAATTAACTTCTCAACACTGAGATAAGATTTACTGACTGACTTTATTTAAAAATTTTATTTCAATCACAGCTTACTTTGTGTTGCATTCTCGTAGCTCAACGATAAGTCCGTGGACTTATAACACTAAAAACTGGGCTTCTAGTTAGTGGCACAGTGGCATGTTTGCGGATTTACATCTCTAGAAACTGGGTTTCGATACCCGTGGTAGACTGAGCACAGATAGCGCTCTGTGTAGCTTTTTGCTTAACTACAAACAAAAACAAATCATGTTTTACCCTCCAGTGGATCAGCAGCAAGCTTATGAACTTATAAAACTAAACTTCCATACACGTGTTGTGCACAGCACAGCTAGCTGATTGTATAGATTTCTATTAAACTAAAAACAAACACTTTACATTTTGTCGTACCGTCAACAGTTTCGTTTAAATTTAGTTTTAATATATTGAAATGGATATTTTACCCTTATTACATGTTCTATTTGAACTATTAATACTGTTCAAAACAGAGATTTATTTGGCTTCAAAAGTATGCCAAATACAATATTTTATAATTATTTAAATAACTTACCCAGTAAGCGATAAAAGCAAGCAGATGGTAACCAGAAACCCTATCATATTCTAAGTCTTTCAGAACAGTCCTGGGGAATATCAGATCGAGGTTTTATAGACAGCAGGAGGTCAGCAGCAGCGACATCCAAAAATGATTGCGCAATTCTCAAGGCCAGTCAACACAACTGATATCACATGATTTACAGTATGTATGGACCAACTCGGGATGAGGTCATCCTTTCTTCCCGTTTAACCAACTCAAATCCTCGAACACAGTACGATTAATAATAATTGGACCAGCTTGAAAGTGGCGAATTCGTTTAAACTTCCCGTTTGCTACTATTTTGTGTATAATCCTTTATATATGGAAATAATATTTTTTATTTCCACAGTTTTGGATCAATGTATGTTTTACACAGATGAAATATCTAATGCTCGATCAACAGATGCTAACTGACAGAGATGAAACGTTTTCGAAACGCCAAAATTGTAAAATTACTACAACTGTAATCTTTACAAAAACACATTTAGCGCTAAACTTGTTTATTGAAATAGTTTTCCATGTTTCTATGTTAGGATTTATTTTTGTTTTTGAAATAAAAAAATCGTTTCAAAAGTTGTTATTTTTGTAATGTAAATTGATATCTCATGAATTCTTGTTTTTTTTTTGAGTACCGTTAAACAAACAAATATCTCTCGCTTTGCCAACATGAAGTTGCGACAGGATTGTGAAATTTTCAAGATGCTTTTTAAAAATAAAACTTTGGCATTTATACCGTTAGATAACTTAAAACATGTAACTTCCACCTCCATTTTAAACCTTAAACCCGACAAGCCTTGTGTAGTTATGATATACATGTTTTATGCGTGCAAAACTTTTGGCCTGAAAAAGAAAGAGTGTACGTTTAAATAAAAATACTAAAATAATATAACATTTTCCTTACATAACTTAATTCATTTCACATTTATTTCTGTTTATGTTTAACGAATAAGAGCTTCGATTGATTTAAACTGACGATTGTTTTTTAATTTCGCACAAAGCTACTCGAGGACTATTTGTGCTAGCCGTCCTTAATTTAGCAGTGTAAGACTAAAGGGAAGGCAGCTAGTCATTACTACCAACCGCCAACTCTTGGGCTACATTTTTAATAACGAATAGTGGGATTGACCATCACATTATAACGTCGCTATGGCTAAAGGGCGAGCATGTTTGGTGTAAAGAGGATTTGAACCCACAATCCTACGATTCCGAATTCAATGCCTTACTCATCTAACTATACAGGCCACAAATGTTTGTAACTCATTTTCTTAAGCAATATATGTGTAGTAAAAACTACATACCAATATCTAATATAAGAACAACTGTAGCTGTAACTACAGTCTTATAAGTTTAGAAACTTATACATTATCTAAACGTATAACTTTCTAGAAATTGAATTGAGAAATGTTTTAAACTTGAATTTGTATTTTTAAATTAAATTCTTTGCTTTTATATAAAAATATTTTCCCCACATAGAGTGTTCAAGAGCATTCCTAAAATTCTATAGTTACGTACCATCCATCTGTGGTCTACTCTCGGCATGGCTAGGATGCTCGTCTCATAGGCTGCTTGTCGCGGGTTCGACTCTATTTTCCACCAAACATTTTAATTTTGGCGTTATAATGTGATGTTCACTCCAACTTTTCGTTGATGAAAGAGTAGCCAAAGCGTTGGCAGTGGGTGTTGACAACTAGTTGCCTTCCCTTTACCATTTCAATGTAAAATTAAGGACGGATAGCGCAGATGGCACTTTTGTGGCGTTGCGCGAGCTTTCAAGCAAACCATTACAATTAAAAAAAAATTTTTTGTTGATTTGAAAATATGTAGAAATATCACCAATTCTAAGGTGCCAGGAGTGGATTTCAACATCATGGTATTTGTATAGGAGACAATGTATAAACACCTTCTTCATGAATTCGAATGAAACCTAATAATAGCAATTTCACCAAGTCCAAAGTTGGCTGCAGTGTTTCGTGATGCTAATCATATGGAGCAATACGTGCTTGCTCCCTAGAGTGGAGAAACATTCACCAGGAAGAAAACAAATAAAGTTAGAAATCATCATCACTTTAAACGTCCAATGGATGTTGGAAAAAAACGTGCTACCATATGGATGACATGTGGACTTCTGACAATATTACAAAATTTTAAAACGTAAGAAGACCTTCCTAATGATAAATTCTAACAAAATAGTCATAAAATTCTGGAAAGGATGTATAACTACAGCAGCCATCTTTAATGCTAGAGCATTTGCATTCATTTTGGTGCCTTCAACTGCAATTCGAAACACCATTATGATCTAGACCTCAGCAAAACCCAAAACTCCTGACCACAACGAAAATAGAACATCACTGCCATCTACAGATGATGAAAAGGACAGAGACTTCAGTATAAACAGTTGGTCACGAGGATGTGATCTATAGAAGATAGCCAAAAGAGGTTTCATTGGAACAGAGCAGAGTTCACCAAACCAAGGAGAAAAAATAAAAAGGGAGTTGGTTTGATAAAGGTCAGTCCATGGGATATTACAAAAGTGATAAAGGTCAGTCCATGGGATATTACAAAAGTGATAAAGGTCAGTCCATGGGATATTACAAAAGTGATTAAGGTCAGTCCATGGGATATTACAAAAGTGAAAGACGTTCTGAAGAAGACTACTTCTGCAAATAAAACTTTTATTGCCCTTAGAAAGCCTAATGTTGAAGAAGTCGCATCATGAGCTGAATGAGTATCATTTAATGTCATTGTGAGTTACTTAATTTTCTTCAAACGGGGTTTTAAAAACTCAAGAAATCATTATTGTAAACTATGCTATTTTAATTTTAAAAATTATAAGTAATGAAAAATTATTATTTTTCATTTAACTGATAATTAAAGATGTCTAATCTATTCAATCAGAGTGATTTTTTATGGCTCAAAAGGACTTTAACATTTCAGTTAAACATGGAAGGTGTAACTGAAAATTCCTTATTATATTGATAATTACATAACTACTTTAGTGACATCAATAGTGGATAGATTTAGGAATACCTAGAGGAGGTTACTCCATACAGTTTTTATGGTATGATCAAGTGGTATTGGGTGTCACATGCATTCTGGCCGAATTGGCTTTATTTTAATACATACTAACGTAAAATAAAAATACATCACCTTATGTTTCACCATTATTTGTCAAATTTGCTTCATAAGTAACACAACTCATACGTTATATATCTCAGAACGGCTGGTTTTAAGTTCTCTTTTCATCAATAAAAGTGTTAATACCCATACCAGCCGTTTTGAGATACTTTTTTTTTTCAAGTGGGTTTCTTGTCGTCAAGAAATCATACATTAATTGTTTCTTGAACATATCCGTAAAACATCAATGCAATAACACAACATTTTGAATCATCCTCATTTGTTCTAAACGCCTGAATATAACTGAAGAAGTATAAACCAATTTTAGTAGAAAGGTAGAAGGTAGAAGGAGGGAATCTACTGCACAGATCGACAAGTCAGATCAATCGGTCATGGTGATGGGTAGTTATGTCAGGTCTTTAGGCTAAATTTCCAGTGTCACCATATCACGGGCTCAAACTCTCAATTGTTGAATGGTTGACTACGACTCTGATGCTTTGATTATACCAACAGTCTCATCGTTTTCTTAACTGATTCAGTCACAGTATCATGAGTGCTGTGAATTACATGGGTGTCAATCAAAGAAATTACGTCTTTAATAAAAGTTAACAACTATTAATAGCAAACCATTTATTTCACCTCATAGCTAACTAACGTTAAATGATCCCATTGGGAATCTCTTTTCAAATGTTTTTAGTTTGTTAACGACTATTAATAACCAAATAATTAACATAACTTGATAGTTAAGTGACGTTAAATAATTCCACGAGACATTTCTTTTTAGATAATTTCATTTTTATTAACAGCTATTAATAATCAAATAATTAACTAAACTTAAAAGTTAAGTAACATTAAATAATTCCATAGGGCATCTGTTTTGAAACTTTTTTAGATTTTAATTAAATTGATAAACGTATTTAAAATTTACTGATCTGTCCTATTTTTTTTTACTGTTTGTTTCTTTAGCTTTTGTTAATTTTCTAAATAACCAACAAGCGGCGCCACATACATCACACCTGTTCTGGCAACATGTCATTCGCAAAACTACGAACGACGCTGTTTCTCCATCATCGGCTACTGCAAAATATACATTAACAATAACAATTATATATCTGAAATTGCCTGAATTATGTTCAAATCACGTGTAGTTTTAATTATGTTCAAGTCACATGTAGTTTTAAATAAATTCATTTCGCCAAAGAAGTCGTCGTTACGTAGATGAAAAATCCAGGAAGATGCTGTTAGCCTGAATGTCAACTACAAAATACGTAGTTTTCTACAGGGAACAGTAGATTTTTGAAATGTGGTATTTTTTCTTTTAAATTTTACCTGCAGCTTAGAAAATGAAAGCTTTATTCAGTAGGCATAAATGTATAAAATATATTATCAATAAAAGGAATATCTCCTCCCCCAAAAAGTACTTCGTTAAAATCAGAACAGAGTTTAATTGTCTACTAAACAGCATAAACAAATAACACGATACTTAAATATGTATTTAAATCTTCACGTAGATAGTTTCACATTATGTCTTTTATGTGCAATGCTAACGACAAATATTTTATACAAAATCTTGGATGGTCAACTATGCCATACAGTGGCTGTTACATATACAACATGGTGGTATAGAGTTACACACTATCCATGGATTCAATGCTATCTTCAGGATAGCTACTGATTCACAAGAAATTTCTATACATATCAATTGAGTCTAGAGTTTTCCAAAAGGTAAGTGGAGATTTTGTATCCGTACTCGGGATGTGACGAACGTCGATAGAATACGAAACCCGCGATAAGATTGTATCCATACATCGTCCGATACAATTTTCGTATCTTTGGATAACTTGGTAAGCTTTCAGTAAACATTATAAGACTTTTGTTCAGAAAAAAATTAGCATTTATAGCAAAGTAGTTTTGTTAAAAATTAATTTTTTAATGTGTAGAGTCAAAATAGTCACTGCTCTGAGTGTTAAGTGATTTTCGTGTTGACATTAAATAAACATTTTCCATGAAAAATTAATAAATAAATAATTAATAAAAATAATAAAAAAATAAAAAATTAATAAAATCTTCGAAATAAATCTTTAACTTTTTAAAAATAAATCTTTATATTTTATTTGTCATAGTTACTACTGCAATTTTACGTAAAGTCGGTTAGTTTAACCAACGTCGTAACCATAATAAAAATACAAAATGAATCAAAATTATCTTTTTTCTCCTTAGAACTACTTCATATTGTTGCAGAAAACTACATTTGCTTACACTAAATACCTTAAATATTTTGAAATTATTATTTGTTTTAATTAAATTGTATTGTCAACACTGTTGAACTTTGGTAAAGCTTCTGTTTCTAGATACATATGGTATCGCGGCACCATCTATTATTGTATCGTAGCAACAATAGTCCATACCAATGATCAACTGGCTCATGTCTGAAAAGTCAGGAGCAAACATTTTGCCTAAAAAGAAATAATGTATGAAACTTATCGTGATTTGAATGAATAAAATTAAAAGTGAACGATATTAGGGCAATTTTGGACCCGGTTGTACAATTTTCCTTTGTTGAAATTCAACGAATCTTAGTTATGACAAACAATATAATAATGTTTATTGCCATATTTTCAGGATTTCGATGATAAGTTTAATCATTTTATTTTCATTTAAGCTCATTAAAATTTAGTACTTAATCTCCTTTAGTGTTTTATTTATTGCAAGTTATTTGGAACTTCCAAAAGTCAACTTGGATCAATTTACTTAGATTGTACCTTTCATAATAAATAGGTAACACTAAATAACATTGATGCCTTGATAGTTTAGTGCCCGGGACATTGTTCATAGTATTATATAGTGTTGGAGAAATACGTTCTGTAGTACGTTAGTGGGCTTATTCATGACTGAATTACCTATAAAATGTAAAAACGACGATGTTACTCCAGAAATAACTTAATTAATCAAACCAACATTTCGTCATTACGGATTCTTTACAGCTCTTAAATAACAGAATCTATAAAAAAACGTTAAAAATGATTTTACTGTAGAAGGTTGACAAAACACAAGAAATTATCATACTTAAAATTGTTGTAAAAATCAACTAAAGTGTGAATGATTTTTTTATATTTTTCTTCATTTGCCCGTTTTGAAGCTACACTCAGAGTCCCACTTGGTCCAAGGTTTAGATATTGATGGTTTGGTGAGAGACATGATCCTTGCGACAAATCAGTGTTGATAGGAATCCTATGAGATTCCAGATTCCATACTTTGCAATACATCTTTTGGTAGTTAATACGACCCATATTCCACATAATACATTGATGTCTGTTTTAAGGGTTGGCAACTAGACTCAATTTTAGGTATTTATGACCAATTTCAGAGTATTCTGTTGTGTTAGCTGTAAACCAAGCAATAATGAACCAGATTTCTCTTCCATTGTGACATGTGTAAAATGATGGTGACTTGATGGGCAAGATCTTTATCAGATGGTCAAAATATTTGTTGTCAGATGATGACTTCATGGCCTTTATTACAAGAATGATCCTTCATGGACTTGGATAAGGATTTGTTATTGGCATATGTAAGGATATTAAGGGTGGAGTTTATTTCAACATTTTGATTTGGAGATCTGTATTTAGATTTTTTATTGTTCTGTGTATTGTGCCCACAGTTTACATGTATGCTTTTACTTGTAGCTCAGATAAGGTAACTGTAACTTGAGTTTCTCTTGTATGTCTCTATGGTCATGTTGGTTAATATCATTGCTCGATGAATACCTTGTTTCTGTCTTCATCATATGCAACGGGGCACCATAATCCTTTGTATATTCTTGTCATGTGTTTTGTTTTCTGTGCCAATTATTAGTTTAGAAGAGCATGAGAACGAAACTTTTATGGAAGTGGTCCTGCCACATGATCCATTTCTCTACAGCACATTGATCATGGCTTACCTGAGTGTACTAAGCCTGGAGTTGGTTGCATGGTTTCTGGATTTTATCAACTTCTACCAAAAATTTAAGTAAAAGTGATGGAATAAAACAAGAGGAAGAAGGAGTGGCACAGTTGGTCAAACCATCGCACGATAACTGATGTAGAATATATCTTTATTCATGTACATATAGCTGAATACATTATATTAAAACGATTCTGAATATGTAAATCACAATGTCATGGGAGAACCGTATCTTATATAAAGTTATGGTAGAACGTTATATACATTAATACAGAATTTTGAAACAGTGCGTCGTGACGCAGGTAACGTGATGCATCCAAAAATTTATTACTTTTGGAAATATTATGTAACTGCTATTTCTGACGCAAAATATTTGTACATAATTTCTTCAAACAGACGTTACGAGTTCTTGGACTTAAAATTTGGGTATATTCGTTGTAATTATTTTTTTGTTCTTTTAATTTCGCGTAAAGCTAGACGAGGTCTATCTGCGCTAGCCGTCCTTAATTTTGCAGTGTAAATCTAGAAGAAAAGCAGCTAGTCATCACCACCCACTCTTGGGTTATTTTTTTTGATGTAACATCATAATGTCCTCAGAGCTAAAAGGGCGATCATGTTTAGTGTGTCTGGGATTCGAAATTGCGATCCTCAGGTTATAAATTCGAGCATCTTAACCACCTGGTCATGCAGTGCCGTAACTAATGGTATTGGAAGATAAGGGAAATTTCTTTCTTTGTTTGTTTGTAATTAATCAGAAAGCTATGCATATTAAGATATTTGTGATGTGCTCACCATGGATATAGAACCTAGATGTTTAGTGCTTTAAGTTCGCAGATATACCGCTGAGCTATTGAGGGGGTAAAGGAATATTAAATACTTTGGAGTATCAGGACCAACCACAATAAGATATTTAACAAACGTACCAAAGTTGAGGTGAGAAAAAAGACAACATGACGTCCGGTAACAGGAAATAGTCCACAAACACAAAGATCGGCGGCAAGTGTTATCCTAGTGACCACCACTACGTAACTTATAATCTAAAATGTTCTTTACTTGGAGTGTATAAGCTGCTTGCATGACATAAATTTCAGAGTATAGTCAAATGTCCATTTAATCTCACTATCTGATTACCTTTTCTCGGTAGCCCCGCATGACCTGGAGATTATGGGGTTCGAAACCTTGTCACACCGAATATGCTCAACCTTTCAGTCGTGAGGACGTAATAATGTAACTATCAATCCCATTTTTTTTGGTAAAACAGTAGCCCAACAATTGATGATAGGTGGTGTTGACTAGCTGCTTTTCTTATAGTCTATCGCTACTAAATTGCGGACGGCTAGCACAGAAAACCCTTGAGTGACTTTGCTCGAAAATTAAAACCAAACCTCTTCTCAGCAGCAGATTTCTAACAGTTCAACTTCCAGTGAGACCATTTCACCCAAATAACTCTTAGTCGTGTTACATTCACACCCATATTTACATCAAGAACAATTTTAAAGACTCCACTCATCGTCACCTGTCTCTTAAAGCACATGATATGAGATGTTTAACATCACTTCTGAAACCTCAGTTTCCTACCTCAACCATTTTTATTGTTAAAAGTGCCAGTTTTACGCATCATCCAACTGAAATATGAAGTCTCGTCACAATTTTTCACGTGAGCTATCTTTGATCATCGAAAAATTTGATTTCTTTGCACGTATCATGCGACATTTTAGTTTTGCGTGCTATGACTGAAATCACACTACTACTACTGGGAGTATCAGGACTTCAAAAGTTGCGACTGCTTGTACTTTATAAAATTTGTACATGTGTTGTTGTTTGTAATTATTTTTTGTAACCAACGACAATGTTAACCACCAGTATGTGACTGTACCCTGTCGCAGCTAATTTATGTGTTGGGAAACTGTGGCATTCACGTAACATTTACCGTTTGTATCTCTTTTAGTTACTGTTTCCATGGTTATTTCTGATTGTACATTTATTAAATGTGAATCTTTGAGACTGTTTTTTTTTTATTGAATTTCCACGAAGCATCTAAGGAGTATCTGTGTTAGGCGCTCCCAGTTGTGAAGGGATGAACTAAATGTGAAAGCAGCTAGTCAACGTTATTTGCCGCTAATTCTTGGACTACGCTTTACTAATGAATAAGTGCAATTGACTGTTACATTGTAACGCCCCCACGACAGAAAATATAGGTTCTCAGCCAAAGAAACTAACCACCAATCCATGCCAGGTCTGGCTCTTTCAGAGAAGATAACTTAATCAGACTTTAAGTCTGAATTTTATGTTTTTTACGATGTGCGAGCTGTGGCAAGCAATATATCACCATTAAAGCTGATTCAGCTCTGTGGTACATGTGAGTGAAAAACGTGACGGTTCTCAAATTTTACCCGTTTAATTTTTGAGTAGCTTTAACGTGAATAATGATGCAAAAATTAGTAGATTCACAGTTGGATTGATAATAAATATATTCTTAAAGTAAGCAAAGAAGCCTCGAGAATTTCCAGTTTCTAGACTAAACTGCTCAATTAAAAATAAATGAATAAACAAAAACACCTTCCTTAAACAGTTAAAGAATGAACAAAACTTAAATTATTATGGCAATGAAAAATGCTTTAAGTTAATTAAGTAGAAACAAAACCTAATAAGCTAAATACATCACAATTCCAAAAAAAAAATTTCTTAGTTTTGTTAATATCAGGCCACACAACCTGTATACTGTTCATGGCAAGGAACCAAGCCTTGGATTTTAGTACTAGCCTATTAAAATACGAAGTATATCACATATTTTACAGAAGACCGGGTTTCTGTCGAAAATACACCATATGTTCATGTATTAAAATACACCATTTGCTCATGTATTAAAATACATTTTTTGCTCATGTATTAGATCTTATCTTGTTAAGAAACAAAAAAGAGCTAATCTGCCACTTCAAACTGAAAAATAACAAAAATAGCAGATATGAAAGTGAAATTAAAGCACATGAAAGTTATTCTTATGCACTGATAATGTACATTACAAAAATAAACCAAATATTCAAATATATTGCTGAATACCAACAGTTTTTTACCTTTAGTTTAAAAACTCTGATATTTCAATTTTTAGCGAAGCACTCAGTTACGACCACTCACAACTTTTGACTTATTGTTAGCAGATATGTTGTAATAACATAAAACAAATATGTTTGCCCGTAGAAAAAGTGAACACATACACGAAAGTAACTGAACTGTTCTTTGATATCTGATAAATGATCCATAACAATTAGGGCTACAGTGTCTCTCAAGACGACTGGTATGGGTATTAACACTTTTACTAATAAAGCAGGGAACAACATTTATACCTCCTAAGGTCATCTTCAGGTTAACAAAGAAAGAATTTGAAACTGATCGCTGCCGGGCACATGTCTTAGGGACAGGAGTGTAAACGGGTACATGATTGTAGGGGGTGTTGCAGTTAGGTGTTAGGTTGTTAATTAGTGTAGGTATAAAGGTTTCCTGTATATTGTTTTAATTTCGGTTTAGCTGTTGTATAAGTAGGGCTACACAATTGAAAACAAAAATTCACGAAAAAATTACCCATACTGCATTACACGTTTCCTGAGACTCAGCACATGAAACAAAGCAAAAACTCAACATAATAAGAAAACAAATAAACAAATCTATGTTTACCTGATAAAATTAACGGTAAAAATCAATAAAATAAAACAACACTTCATCAACATCAACAAATTTTCCCAAAAAACCGTGGAAAAAATTATAAACACACACCTAGACCAACAACAAACAAACAACAATAAATCCCAAGATAGAACAAACTACAAATTCTTATACTACTACATACAATATGTTTTTGACATCAGTAAAAAAATAACCAACATTTGAAAAACCTATAACAAAACACAACATTCCAGTAACCACCAAATTTATTCAAAAATCAGGTACAAAAGTGAAGTCCATGCTATGTAAAAACTACACTGACAAACACAACACCAACATTATTTATAAATACAACCCAACAACTACCACGACTTCTATACTGAAGAAACAAACAGAAAAATGGAAACTATATTCAAATAACACTCAAAAAACACCTTCACACGTTTTTGAACATTGCAAATCAAATAAACAAAACATAACTTTAGAAAACACTCAGATACTAAGCAGGGAAACAAGTATAAGCAAACACAAAATCAAAGAAGCCATACTTATACAGTAACTAAAACCAAAATTCAATATAAATGAACGCCTTTATACCAATACTAATGAATAACCTGAGATTTAACTGTAACGCCCCTCACAGTGACGTACCCGTTTACACTCTCGTTCCTAAGACACGTGCCCGCCAACGGTCAGTTGCAAACTCTTTCTTTGTTAACCGGAAAAAGGTCGAAACGTTGTTTTCTACTTTATTTTAATTAAAGTGTTAATACCCATACCAGCCGTCTTAAGATACATTTTCACTTCAAGTGTGTTTCTCATCATCACACGTTAGGGCTGTTGGCATTTCGTCGACTTAGCCATCAGCTAGTTCTTGTTAATGAGATTGTAAAGCAACTGATCCTCCTTCTTTGATATTGACATCATAAAGCAACTAACCACTCTCTCATTGGTACTGGCGTCGTAAAACAACTAATCTCCAGGAAACATTACAAACAGTCGTACAATAAAACTACGTTTCACTACTGTTAACGAGGCGTCATCAGGTAAATAACACAAGAGAACACATCAAATTAAATACTCCTAATTATAACGTCATGATTATAACCTCATCATAAAGATAAACCTACTTCTTACAGTTTATTTATTATGAATATATTTTGTTTTGATAACACTAGGTTTCCGGCAATTTTAGTATCATTGCGGTGTTTTGTGTCTTTAAAACGTATGCGGAGCAATTCATGTTCTGCTATTCTTTTCTTGTAATTAAATTTCTTCCTGTCTTACCTATAATAAGGAACTACAGCAGTCCGTAGAACCTAGAATATAAGCTACGTCCTGTATACTTACAATTGGTTTAATTCTATTTAGAACGCATAAATCAGGTGTTCGATTCCTTTCGGTGGATTCAGCAGATAGTCTGACGTGGCTTTGCTATAAAAACACACACACACACACACACACACATTTAATTCTATTTCGTAGTGAATCCATTAACTCTTTTACCTGGTTAATAAAATAATTCTTCTACAATTGCAAAGTTTACAAGTCTCTTCTATTACTTATCACATTACTTTTTATCACCATTGATAAGCCATATACAGAGAGAAAAATATAATAAAGCAAACCGTCTTATATATCCTTATTTTGTATCGGTTCGGCATGGCCAGGTGGTTAAGGCGTTTGACTCGTAATCTGAGGGTCACGGGTGCGAATCCCGTAACATCAAAGATGTTCGCCCTTTCAGCCATGGGGGCGTTATACTTTTCGTTCAATCCCGCTATTAGTTGGTAAAAGAGTAGTCCAAAAGTGGGTGGTGATGACTAGCTGCCTTTCCTCTAGTCTAACACTACTAAATTAGAGACGGCTAGCGCAGATAGCTCTCGTGTAGCTTTGCGGGAAATTAAAAAAGACAAACAAATCCCTACTTTGTAATATTTTCAGAACTCAACTATTTTTAGCCACACCAGTACGATTATTACTATTTTCTATTAACACATTTACTATGTATTGCATTTCCTCATTTGACTACTGTCGTTTAGAACTACGGTTAACCCTTATCTATAATTAATAAAGTTTTCATAAACTCCGTTAATTGAATCTCAAGATGAACCGACGTCCATTTCAAAAACGGATCAGTTTATATTTTTAGTCTCATGAATTTTTGTTTTAAAAGTGTAATAAGTATTGGAAATCACAAGATTAAGAAATTGCGACACATTCTATCTTATTCTCACGAGGAAACTCAATTTTAGGATTTAATTAACTTATTACTCTTAAAGAACATATTATCAAGATTTATCATAAATAATTATATTTTTAAATTAACTGTACTTTTAACTTTATAATCAAACATGTTTCCAGCAATGCTGCCAAGAACGGACGCTAATGTACTTTCCATATTTTTTTCTCTCAGTCTGGTTATGAGACACATCATTAAGATCATTTGTGGTTGATGTAATTTTTATTTTAAAATTTGCTTCAATAGGACTAGAGAAAACAGTGTTCTTGTATTTCATTGGACTGGAATGAACACAATCAACAGCTTCATTGATTGGCTCTTGATTGATTGTTTGTTTTTGAAATTCGGGTAAAGTTACACGAGGGCCTCTGTTGTCACCAGAGATCGTTAACAATTCTTATTTCTCGTTTGTTTATCACTATGATGTAATAGTGTTGACACCCTCATATTGTTACTACAAATCATGAATAAACATCCGTGATTTTTTTTTCAATATGACGTAACACTGCTGATAAAGCTGTTTTGGGAAATCTCGTGTTAACCGTTTAGGAATTTCTAGAAATAAAAAAAAATACTACTTAGAAATTATTTTTCCTTAGAACAAAGTCGTACTATTAATTTTTCACGTGCGAAGTAAAACGTCTGTAGGATCTAGAAACTATGGTGTGTGAAAACTACTGGTAAAGATTGTTTGTTTCTATTTCGTTTTCATATTTCGCGCAAAACTATACGAGGGCTAACTGCACTAGCGGTCCCTAATTTTGCAGTGTAAGACTAGAGGGAAGGTAGCTTTTGGGTTACCAAAGAATAGTGGGATTCACCGTTACATTATAATGCCCCCACGGTTGAAAGGGCGAGCATGTTTGGTGTGATGGAGTTTCGAACCCTCATTCCTCAAATTATTAGTTGACAGCTCTAACCACCTGACCATGCCGGGGCCTATACTGAATGGCTTCTATGGCTGAGGCGATAGGTATAAATACTTCAGCAGTTTATCTCATTCGTAATATAAAATGTTTTTCACTGTCGTTAGATATATATGTGTGTATATATATATATAAAGATAATTATTTAATAGAGTATTCTTCTTTAAGTCTAGTGAAAATAACTTTAATTTTTTCTCTACTTTTACCAAAGATGTAAGTTAGCAGCTTATAATTATCTTGGGTTCTCGTAATTCGCTTATTTTACTAAAATAGTCACAAAAATTCATCACTATAACAGTATTACTTGTACCAGCCTTCAAAGTAAAAATATTGGTATGTTCTCTCACTTTATCCAAGGCATTCAATTCAGTTTTTGCTACATTCGGTTTCACAGATTTTTATTTATTAACCAATAATTTTGCTTGCTCAGAAAAAAAAATCACTTAACAAATTACACAAACGTACGTACTATGGCTCTTGAGGAAAATGGACATAAATGTTTCCATAACAAAGAGATTTGTCGGTTTTTCGAACCACTTCCTTTTCTTTTTTATGATTCTTTCGTGTTAACTAAATAAATATTTTTCTGACAGCTTCTTCCAATCCCGTTTTCATATCCAGTATCTTCTAAGACGACGTAGATAAGTGGCTTTGCGCTTTGGATTCTCAGAAGGGTGATCACTCGTATCATGCTGTTGTGTCATTTTTGTTGAGTCTATTCAGTTGTACGATGATTATCAAACTGTTAAATAGGTGTAAATCTGTGATGGACTGGCATTCTAGTTCACATGGATTGCTTACCATTCCTATTCGCTTGTACCATCATAACTGAATTTCCAAAGCACCGTCTTATGTGTCTTCTAAAAGTACATTAAAGATTCAGTTTTTTACAAAAAGTATTTTCATGTAAACAATCTAAACCACCTCTTTCTCAAATAAATTTGGTATACTTCTAGTTTGTGAATATTACAATTCTAACAATCTACACTCCAAACTACCTTTTTCTCAACTGCAGTTTGTTTGATTCTAGTTTGTGATTATTAGAATTTAAACAATCTATCTTCCACCTCTTTCTCAACTACAATTGGTTTGATTCTAGTTTGTTACAATTACAATTTTAACAATATACACTCTAAACTATCTTTTTCTCAACTCCGGTTGGCTTGATCCTGATAAAAGTAAAACTTATCCATAAATAGAAGTATAAACATATTTTCTATTTTTTTCCACATTCTTTATATCGGTTGTCGATGAGCACATACGCACTGAAATAACAGAGAAGTTCAAACCATTTAAACGCATTTTCCTTTTTCAGCGATATTTATATTTAATTAATTTCATTAAAACTAATCGAATAACCATAATGTTTTTAGCAACACTGTTCTCAAATGACGCAATTTTTAACCGATCGTACTTCTTTGAACTACTTTTAACCCTAGCTAGGGCCAATATTTGTATTACCTCTGTTCGTTATCTTAATTTAGGATTAGCCATTGAAAAACATACACTGAAATTGTTTGATTTACTGTGTTACTTCATATCTAACTAAATGCCTTACGAGACACTGAAACCTTAATGAATGCCACTATTCATCGTTCTTGTAAGATAAACCGCGATGTTAAACATGTTAGCCTTTCCTTTTCCGTAATAGCTTTCGCTTTGATATTATTATAACAGATGACATTTTATAATTTCGTTTTGTATTTTCACGTTGAGTGTTTGTATTTCTACTACAGTGTTTTTTTCTCTCTCACTAATTTCGTTAATACATCAAAGTGATTTTGAATCATGGCTGTATTTAGTCTTGATTAACATCGGCTTGCATAATCCTCAGAACATAACCGTGAGTACATAAAAAATACAAATAATTCGTATTTACGTCTAGAAAAATCTAAATAGTCTTACACAGACGAACACGTTCAATTTGTTCACCAATACAAGTAATGCTAAACTTATCTTATACCTAGCAAAGAAGAATTTGACTTTGGCTATTTGCCAAATTTTTATTTTCTTTCGTCCGGTTATTGGATTTTTCTCATGCTGTTTTACTTAACCGAATAAAGCTGCCAATTCTTTGTCTTAAAGTTCTTTGGTGAGGAAATATTTTCTCTTTCACATTATTCTCTATATCATAACAAAATACATTTCTTCTGTCAGATTTGGATCATGTTTTTTGTCTGTTACTAATCCATGTTTTTTTCCCCCTGAATTTATTATCTCAACCAGAAAATTTATATTACATACTTTCCCCTAAGAAAAATGTTTCAAGGAATATGTTTAGTGAGAATGTGGATTTTCTTAGACTTCAACTCTTATCTTTGGAATGTTTATTTGTTGTTACTGTTTGTTTGTTTTGGCTTGTTAATGGCAAAGTGAGTGAGGCTATGTACTGACATATCCAAATTTAAATTGCAGATTATATTAAGGCAGTCAGCTGGCAAAATCCGTCGCCAACGATCAGTGTGATTGACCTTAAATTTATAACGCCCTCACGACTGAAAGGGGAAGCATGATTGAAGCTGAGTTTCAGTCTTGCAACCAATGTAATGTGAGCTGTGGGTTCTAAACAACAGTTTCATTTCTCATAGAAAAATTAGTGTTGGCTAGTTTGTAGAATTAGACAGTACATCATGACTCCACACAGGAAGTTCCTTTACTGATATTGTTAGCGTTTCCTGGACAGCAAGTCGATAGCATCATATCAAACAGACTTTAACAATGAGAAGTGTATGCTAGACCTCCTAATGTTCTTCTTGTTTGTTGGTTTTGAATTTGACGCAAAGCTACAAGAAGGCTACATACGCCCTAATGTTCTTGTTGTTTGCTAAATATACGAAAGGAAGAAACGAAGAATTTTATGGATGTAAAAAGATAAGATTTAGTGAGTCTGTATATGAGTGTAGATGGAAAAGTGTTAATGAATCTGTTCACGGAAATAGAAAATAAGATTTTGTGCGTCTATTTATAGAGGTAAAAAGATTTTGAGCGTCTGTTTATTCGTATAAAGATGAAATTACAATGTTCGTCATTTCAGCGTCCGAACTGCCAAGAGAAACAAGGCCTACAGGCGTTGTTCTCACAATTCTCTCTCTCATAATTCATTTCATCTTGTCTGAGAGCAATGTTTCAGTTCAATGAAGTAATGTTAGAACCAGCAGATTGCAGGTTAGAATAGCCGTCGCTAAACGTGCTCGTCCTTTCAGCTCTAGGAATATTATGTTTCAGTCAATCCCACTGTTTGCTAGAAAAAGAAAAGTCCAAGAGTTATCGGTCAGTGATGTTGATTATGAGCCGCAGAAACGGCTACCTAGAAAGGAGACGAGCGCCATCTGATAAATTAGTTTAAAAATCGCCAGTGATGCATTAGCATCGGAGGCTTCGCAACGACAGTTAGTATTTATGGCGGCACACAATTCACAGAGTGAATTAACTTAATTCCTCAGTTTTATATCAACCTTACACTTTTTTTTTTCATCTAATTTTAAGTTAATCGTGTTTTACAGAGACTCTTTCACAATATTATCGTCTCTTAAAGTTCACGTATTTTTCTCTCTTAACATATTCAACCAGTTACACTTCGTAGTGATCACATTTCATCATTCATAGCCAGCTATACTGGGATAACTATCTTACTTTCACATTGTTAGCTAGTTCCATTTTCTAGACGGTTTTTTTATGACGTTTGTGTTGAAATAAATTATTCTCACCCTGTGGTGGTTAAATTGTAAATTGTAAGCTAGTTACTTATATAGAAGCTAACCATTTTGTTTTGTTTTCCCTCAAGTTCTATGCCCGGTTCGATATGCTATATTGAAAAGATTTTTAACAGGCAGATTAGAAAGTCACGTGACAACCACAGCAGGTATAAATTCCGAGTAGCACTGCATGTATCACAACTATATTTTGTTTGTTTGTTTGTTTTTGAAATTTGCACAAAGCTACTCGAGGGCTATCTGTACTAGCCGTCCCTAATTTAACAGTGTAAGGAAAGGCAGCTAGTCATCACCACCCACCGTTAACTCTTAAGCTACTCTTTTACCAAAGAATAGTGGGATTGACCGTGACATTATAACGCCCCCAACGGTTGAAAGGGCGAGCATGTTTAGCGAGACAGGGATGCGAACCCGCGAACCTCAAATTATGAGTGGCACACCTTAACACGCTTGGCCATGTCAGGTTTATATTTTGTTTTGTGATCTTGTGAGTAATGTGTTACCATCAAATATCGGTCGCCTCTGAGAAGGAAATGCAAATTATTTACATAGGTTAATTTACAAGTTCTGTGATAGATAAAAATGCTTTCTATTTTTTATTCAAAGACACCACTTTGTTTATTGCATAGAGAGACTCCTTCATAACTTCTATGGTTAGGCTAGACTCGATTTATTTGGTTGTCCTCAGTTTTTAGTTACTTATCTCTAAACCATTAATTAATAAGGGCCTGCGTCGTATGTTCACTTATAACCGACGAACCGCTTAACCGATCATCGCTAAACTTGACAAGTGCACTTAGAGTTTGCAAAAGAGTCACATAAGGGGTGTCACGGTAGAAACCGGACTCCCTATGTCACCCTCGGGTACCTCGATTTCTTTCGTGTTTGACAAAAGGGGACGTCAGCTAGCGTTGAATACTTCGTAACATGGATGGCGAACACTCATCGTAACATTCATGATTCTTAACGTCCTCCCCCTTTTATTGACAAATTGACACTAAAAGCTAGATATTTTTATCTTGAGTTATAAATTATACTTTTCATTAGTTTTTTTTTTTTAATCACGTTTAGAGATTCTAAGGCAGAACTTAATACTGGAATTGGATTTCTGAAAATGGACGTTACCTTATACACACAAATACTAAAGGGTCAGATGAAGACCGCCCCAGAGTTCATGTATTTCCAACCCGTATTACTGATACAGAGTTTTGGCTCTCTCCAACCTGTATTACTGATACAAGGTTTTGCCTCGCTCCAACCTGTATTACTGACACAGGGTTTTAGCTCTCTCCAACATGTATTACTGATACATGGTTTTGACTCTCTCCAACATGTATTACTGATACATGGTTTTGACTCTCTCCAACATGTATTACTGATACATGGTTTTGACTCTCTCCAACATGTATTACTGATACATGGTTTTGACTCTCTCCAACATGTATTACTGATACATGGTTTGGGCTGTCATTTTTATAACGTGCTTGCAGCTGAAAGTGTGAGGTTTGTTAAGGGCATCATATCTTAATCCACAGTCTAATACATTAACCAGAAAATCATACTTGGTCAGACATAAGTATTTTGATTTTCAAAGAGAAATTATGATGATTCTAGTTTCATTATAAGCCATAAAGTTAATGAGTCTTTTAAAAAGCAAAATTAACGAACCAGCAGAGAACAAATGTGATGTAACGTGTAAGTGTGAAGATTCTTGTTTGTTTGTAACTGAGGCCATCTGTGCTATGCCTATCACGGGTGTCAAAATAAAGTTTCTAGCGTTATAAGTTCGCTGTGATATTGTGGGGAGGCTGGAGGGTGGGGAGTATGTTAAGAATCTTGACTAACTCTTAACTGATCATTTATTGTTGCGCTAAAGTTGTTTATGTTTTAACACACATCTACACAAAGGTTTATTTGCTTAATATGAGTATCGAATTTATAATATAGTGTATATGCCCTCAAGCTTAGCGAAGAGAAGAGCTTGGTACATTTTACTTCCTAATCACCACGCTAGTCGATAAAAAAAAAAACATGAATAAGTTTTACATATCTACAAGCGAGTAAAATCTTCCTTGAACTAAAATTAGGGGAACCAAAATTAATCTAATAAAAATCGACTTGTAGCTATCGAAG
The DNA here is from genome assembly GCA_011833715.1 of Carcinoscorpius rotundicauda. Lineage (NCBI taxonomy): Eukaryota > Metazoa > Arthropoda > Merostomata > Xiphosura > Limulidae > Carcinoscorpius > Carcinoscorpius rotundicauda. Next base: position 125,603,723 of record CM022391.1, on the reverse strand, counting down.
ACTTAAATAATCTATATGTTAGCTTGAGACTAATTTGAGAAGATAAAAATAACCCAATGGTTTTAAAGGAGGTTTTTGTAAATGCAGGTAGCAGAAGGTTGGTATTTGGTTAATATTACTCATTATCTCAAAACAGATGACAAAATATGTCGCGGTAGTTATGGGCCTATTTGTCTCGGATGAATGTTAGAAAGTCTGTTAAAAGATAGTTTATAAAATCCATTTAACAAAGTTTAAACTTTTGTTGGCTAAAAAATCTCACCTTAATGATCTTCGGAGATCCTTTAAAGAGATTCCTACATATATAAATGAGGGTATACAGACGTGGATTTGGTGGCTTATCATTTTTAGAAATCATTTGAGAATTTAACAAATTAAAAATTATTTCTGTAGGTTCTCGCTCATTTGATATAAAACTGTCTAAATGGCAGAAAGGAGAGAACTGTTTTAAATGTAATTCAGTTAAACCGAATTAATGTCACGAGTGAGGTACTTCAAGGCTCTTAAATTAATGTCACTAGTGAGGTATTTCAGGGCTCTTGAATTAATGTCACGAGTTAGGTATTTCAAGGCTCTTAAATTAATGTCACTAGTGAGGTACTTCAAGGCTCTTGAATTAATGTCATTAGTGAGGTACTTCAGGGCTCTTGAATTAATATCACTGGTGAGGTATTTAAGGGCTCTTTGCTTTTTTTAGTCTACATCAATAAATCACATAGATAAAGGAACAGTCAATACATTTCCTGATTATGTTAAGTTTCTGGCTGTAAGAATGATGATACTGCATTAAAAACGGACTTGGATTATTTGATGAGTTATGAGAACAACTGGCGGATGGTTGTGATAAATGCAAGGTGATATATGGATGAAATACCACAATTTGAATTATGAGTTTTATGGTATACAAAGATCTTTCTGTTTTGTTTGATCAGTCTATTAAACCATCCAAGTAGAGTGCAGAATAAAACTAAGACAGATAAGGTAATTTTATTTTGTTAAGAGGTTTGTAAGCTTTTGGAAATGGATGTCTTCCGATGTTGTGAATGCAATTTATTTAAAAGAGTTTAAGAGAAGCCTTCATAAATAACTGAATGATAAGGGCTGGTTTGGGGAGTTTATTTTAAGGTTTAGTTTAATGGATAAGAAGGTTTAGATGTGTCAATAGTCTTTAAATGGTAGTATAAAACAAGAAATGTGAGTTGTTCATCAGAATATACAAAATATAAGCTCAAATAAAGTAACAAATGTCAAGGTATGTAAATTAAAGAACGTACATGTGAAGAAAATTCTAAAATCATGTGACTATAACAGAAAGGCATCTTATAAAACTCTTTATAAGAAATAAAAAAACTAATGTGACATATTTGTTCTCTGATGACCAAGTTGCGTGACAATTATTGGAATCAGTTTTTTTCTCGCCCTTCTTCCCAGGGTTTGCAAGTTTTCCATGACCATAATTCACCTGGTTATTTCTTAGTTGTTTTAGTATATGACAACAATATCTTGTGTTAGTTATAACCATAAGATAGAAATGTTCTTTGAAATTAAAAATAATTTTTTTCGCGTTATGCATATCCTTGTATAATATTAATGCACAGCAAAAATTTAGAAAATTCGGTTTTAAAAATGAATTTATAAATTTTTACTTAACAATTGAATAATTTTTAAACTGTCACTTTACACTATTTAAGAAAATATTTTGTGTTAAGTCTTATCATAGCTTAAAATATTTTACGTATGGTGCAAAGTAGGAAAGGTATTGCACAAATTTTACTGAAGCAGAATCGAAAAAATATATTTGAAAAATGTAAAAGACAAAAATTTGTTGTCTCCTAATGAGATTTGGTGTCATTTTAAGTGGACTTTATAACATGTTGTCTTTTCACTTCAATATGATCGACAGTTTGATACTGTTCAATTAAAGCTATACAAGGCCGGATAATACGGAAACATTGAATTAACTTACATTAATATCAAGTCTGAAAATCAGGGCCCCAGCATGGCCAGATTGTTAAGGCACTCGGCTCGTAATCTGAATGTCGCAGATTCGAATCCCCGTCACACCAAACAAGCTGTCCCTTTCTGCCGTTGGGATGTTATGATTGGACTTTCAATCCCACTATTCCCAGGTAAAAGAGTAGTCCAAGAGTTGGCAGTAGTAATCATTAGCTGCCTTCCCTCTAGTCTTACGCTGCTAAATTAGAGATGGCTAGCGCAGATATTCCTCGTGTAGCTTTGCGCAAAATTTAAAACAAACAAATAAACTAACAATTAGGAAAACGGGATTGGTGAGTTGATTTCATCACAGAGCCAGGGAAACGTGTTCCTGGTTTATTTAGTCTGAGAATCAAATAGATATATTTGTTGGGTTGATTAACTCTGAAAGTCAGGAAGACAAGCGTGAATAATGGGTTATTTCACAATGAAATTTTTCAGGTACTCTCCCTTTATTCAACTAAATAAAGATTTGAGCTCATTGCGTCACCTTACTACAAAAACTAAAAACGTTGGTGACAATAAGTGAAACATATTTGTTTATCAATAACCGTAACTATCCTTAACTCATTATTTAATCAGTAATTATGAGATTTATCAGTTGATAACAATTAACATGTTTAAACAGATAAAATCATTTCAATGTCATAACAGAATAGAACTATTACTAAATCCAATAGAAAATAAAAAATGTTACATTTTAGGTTTGTAAAGCTACCAAACTGATGTTTGTTTGTTTTTTGAATTTCTCACAAACCCACATGGAGGCTAATTCCTAATTTCCTAATTTAGCAGTGTAAGACTAGAGAGAAGGAAGCTAGTCATCACCACACACGGCCAGCTCTTGGGCTACTCTTTACCAACGATTAGTGGGATTGATCGTTACAGTATAACGCCCCCACGGCTGAAAGGGCGAGTAGGTTGGTGCGGCGGGAATTCGAACCCGCGACCCTCAGATTAAGAGTCGAACGTCTTAACCTACTTGGCCATGGCGGGCCCTACCAACTTGATGTATTTAAATGTTGAAACATCTTTCATATTGTACTTGAACTGTACAAACGAAATTATAACATTTATAAGACAACCATAATAATAAAAAAGCTGTATCAACAAATTTAGAACATTTGTAGAAAGCTTATACGATAAATAGTCATCAACCCTAAAAAATGTACGAACCAGATGAGGACATTTAGAGAACATTTATGGGATACCCATGAAAAACTGTACCATCAAAATAGGAACATTTGTAGAAAGCGTATACGATAAACGTAGCCCTAAAATACTGTACCAATTGAATTAGAATATTAAAAGAATATTTATATGATAACCGTGACAATGAAACGAACTGAACCAATCAAACAAAGTCGTTGGAAGACGTTTACATAAAAACCATAACCAAATGTAATTTTTAATACTCCAGTTTTAGGTTTTGAACTATCTTAGGATTAACTAACATGGGATTAATTATGTTACAAATTAATTTCTCAGGCAACATACTCCTTTTCGATTTGGCTTTGAAGTGTTACCAATAAACTAGAAAATTAAATGAACCACAGTTAAGCTGATTTGATAAAATTCAGACAACAAACTAAATGAAAGTTTTCTCCTTGTAAGATCATCAGTACAGTATTGATACAACTGAAACCCGAAGGGAAATCAACACTAGTTGTTAGTTTCAGTTCGTTACTCACCTTGTATGTCATTTGAGTTGACAGTATTGTTTAGAACAAAGGTTGTTTGTGGACAACTACATGTCATAGATCTTTGAATTCGATGTATTATTAATAAAAAATATAAGTTTCTTTGTTAAGCATAAAGCTACACAATGGATTATTTACGGTGCTACAACCAGGAGCATCGAAACCCGTTTGTTAGCGTCATCAGCATTCAGACTCACCAGTTAGTCACTGGGGTAATAGTTGACACAAAAGGTAATGTTTATTAAATAATTTATACTTATATATATTAATTACAGTAATGGTAACGTAAAAAAATTGAAAACTTTACAAATCTAGTAGGTTTCATTTTAATCGACTGGTCTAAGGAGAACTTGTCCTAAAATTTGTGTGATGTTTTTAAATAGTCAGAAGTAGGGCAATTTTATTTTATTAAATAAAAGAAATTCTTAGCTGTCAACCAAATCCTCAAATGGCCCAGTATGGCCAAACGATTGAGGCGCTATACTCGTAATCTGAGGGTCGCGGGTTTGAATCCCTGTTGCACTAAACATGCTCGTTCTTTCAGCATAGGGGGAGATATAAAGTGATAGTCAATCACACCATTCATTGGTAAGATTAGTCCAAAAGCTGGTGGTGAGTGGTGATGACTAGTTGTCTTCCCTCTTGTCTTACACTGCTAAATTAGGGACGGCCATTGCAGATAGTCTTCAAACTTTTCTAAGGAATAAAAGTTCCTTTCTCCTTACACGTTATTAATGTACTTGCCTTTTCACACATGAAGAATTTTTCTTAAACTAACTGTATAATTCTTATAATGATGACAATTTTGGCAAATTTTGAAAAGGGAATTACTTATGATTTTTGTAGCTTCTTTGAGGGCTGATACTTTAGAACGTTTGATTTCTGGATATTATAGAAAATTGTTATTTTTTTAAAGAAGTTTGTTTTTATAAGGGCCTATAAAATAATACTTCTCTAAATTATGTGAGTGACGTTATATTATTTGTTTCAAAAATATAAGTATTTAAAAAGAAACAAAAGAACTTTTACCACAATTTTCCTGATAAGCTTGATTCCTTTCCCTTCCACCCGTTTTGAAGTACTATAGGTCAGTCCGACGGAGTCTTAAAAGTGCCATTAGCATGTAAATTTTTTTGGCTTTTAAGCTGGAAAATTATACATCATTAACTCTAAAAAACCTTAATTCAACCACGAATATTAACTTTACGTCTCTAATTAGTAATGCTACATTTTTTCTGTTTTGATGTGTCAAAACTTAAGTTTTCAGCGTCATCCTAATTTTTTGTCGGAATAGCAATTTTCAACGGTAGAAAACAACGAGAGTAACTGCTTTAGTTTGATGAATGTGGTTTTCCGTAATTCCCCGTTGTTATGTTTCTTTAGATGAATTTCAGAAAACGTAAGAAGAAAATTTTCAAAGTGAAAACGTTTCCAGCAGATTCTCTTAGAATGTTTATTATATATATTACAGAATAACAGTGTCAACGTTGATATACTTTATTATGATTTATGGTACACACAACATCGCTTCTGACTGGTGGTTTTAAAGTTGCGTCCTTGAATAATTATTGTTCTTCACAATTGTTATTTGACTATATTGAAGAGATATTTGATTAGATCAGCTTATTTCATAATTACAATATCATATTCTCTGCTGTTTGTAATATTGTGCTTCATTTTTCATTATTTTACGTCAAAAATGTATATCGATCGCTCGAGACTTGTGAACTCGCCGTAACTTCATCACAATGCTAGTATAGGGTTTATTTTTCAATGGGATGTAATGGTATTCCAATTTTCCAATCTAGCAAGATCTAGAACTTCTCATCCAACACTTTTCATATTAAAATGAATCGCATGATAAACTGTTATTGGTGGGTTTTCTTCCTCAACGTATCGTTTTTGTTTTTTTTTGTTACAACACTCACAATGAAAACTCGTTATTGTCTTTAGGGTTAAAAGACAATATTATGTTTCGCTCTCCGAAGTTTTAATCAGCAAAGTTAAAAATTTTCGGAAAGTAATTTTGATCTTTGAGTTTGTTGGTTTTTCTATAAACATATATTTTGTTTTTGATTTCAAAAAAAAAATAAAATCGTTGCGCCCACCAGGCGTATAGAAACTAGATTTTTATTATTAGAAGACTTAATCGTTGCCGCTAAGGAGAGAGTGTGTTTGTCTTATAGCAAAGTCACATCGGGCTATCTGCTCAGCCGGCCGAGGGGAATCGAACCGCTGATTTTAGTGTTGTAAATCCGGAGACATACCGCTGTACTAGCAGGGTGGCCGGTAGAGAAAGCAAACTTAGGTTTCGAAAGCATTCTTGCTTTTTAAAGATTCTGTAAGAACTATTTAAAGGTATTAGTTAGTTATTTACTGGGTCATTGGTTGTGTTAAAAGAGCGACAGTCAAATGCCGTAATTCCGTTATGAAAAAGTTAGCAGATGGTGCTATTTACTAGATATCTGTTAGTGAAAAATTAAAGATGGCCATGGTCAAATAAATCTTTGTTTAAAATAAATAACAAAAAATGATTTGCAATAACGGGTTATTTCTAGTAAAATATATAATTCTAGACATAATTTTTTTTTCAAAAACATTAAATAATCCTGTTATTCAATTACGATCAAACGTAAAATACCACAAATTAAAACACGTCTAGTGGTAGAAATTATAAACAAAAATTCTTGCCCTTATTCTTGAAAACTAAGTGCAGGAAAAAGAAAAAAACGCTTTGTGAGTTACTGTAGAGTACAACCACTGGTTGTGTAGACCTACTGTACACAAGAACCACTAATTTTGTAGAGTTACAGTAGACGAGAACCATTGGTTACGTAGAGTTACTATAGACTAAAACCACTAGTTATGTGGAATTACTGTAGACTAGAACCACTGGTTAGGTTGAGTTATTGTAAAGGACAACCACTGGTCATGTAGAGGTACTGTAGCCTGAAACAAATAATTATGTAAAGTTACTGTAGACGAAACCACTTGTTATATAGAGTTACTATAGACTAAAACCACGGTTATGTTGAGTTATTGTAAACGAGAACCGTTTGTTATGTAGAATTACGGTAAATGAGAACCACTGGTTATATATAGTTAATGTAGACAAGTATCACAGGTTATATAGAGTTACAATAGACTACAAGCGCTGATTATATTCAGTTACCGTAGACTAGAACAACTTGTTATCAAGAGTTACTCTAGACTAGAACCACTGTTGAGTTACTCTAGACTAGAACCACTGGTTGAGTTACTCTAGACCAGAACCACTGAAGAACAGCTAGTTATGTAGACTTAGTATAAATGAAAACCACTAGTAATATAGAGTTACTGCAGACAGAATCGCTGGTTATATAAACTTACTACGCACTATAATCACTGGTTATATTGAGTTACTGTAGACAAGAACCATGGTTAAATTACTGTAAAACGAGAACCGCTGGTTATATAAAGTTACTGTAAATTACAATTATGTTGAGTTATTGTAAAAGAGAAACAGTGGTTATGTAGAGTTACTGTAGATAAAAACCACTGGATATGTAGAGTTACCGTAGACTAGACCAACTGGTTATATTGAGTTGCTGTAGACTAGAAACACATGTTATGTAAAGTTACTATAGACTAGAACCACTGGCTGAGTTACTGTGGACGAGAACCGCTGGTTATATAGAGTTACTGAAGACTACAACCATAGGTTATGTGGTGATAGTGTAGACGAGAACCACTGGTCATGTAGAGTTACTGTAGATTAGAACTACTAGTAATGTTGAGCTACTGAGGACTTGAACCACTGGTTACGTAGAGTTACTGTAGACTGGAACTACTGGCTACGTAGAGTTACTGTAGACTGGAACAACTGGCTACGTAGAGTTACTGTAGACTGGAACTACTGGCTACGTAGAGTTACTGTAGACTGGAACCACTGTTTGAGTAAATGTACAAGAGAATCAGTGCTTCTATAGAGATACTGTAGACGAGAACCGCAGGTTATATAGAGTTACTCTAAACCACAACCACTGGTTGAGTTACGTAAACCAGGATTCATATACAGTTATTGCAGACGAGAACTGCTGGTTATATAAAGTTATTGTAGAATAGAGCCAAAGGTTATGTTGAGTTACTGTAGAAGAGAATCAGTGGTTATGTAGAGTTACAACAGATGAGAATCACTGCTTACGTAGAGTTACTGTGGATTAGAACCACTTGTTATGTTGAATTACAGTAGACGAGAACTACTGGTCGTGTAGAATTACTATAGATGAGAACCATTGGTTATATAGAGTTACTGTAGGCTAGAGCCACTGGTTTTATATAGCTACTATAGAATAGAACCACTTGTTATATTGAGTTATTGTAGATTAGAAACACTGTTTATTTAGAATTATTGTACAGTAGAAAAACTCATTATGAGAAATACTGTACTCGAGAACCAGTGGTTATGTAGAATTACTGCAGACAAGAACCGCTCTTTATGTAGAGTTACTGTACACTAGAACAACTGGTTAAATTGAGTTACTCTACCCTACAAGCACTGGTTATGCAGAGTTACTATACACTAGAATCACTAGTTGAGTTACTGTAGACTAGATCCACTGGTTATATTAAATTGTTGTAGACTAGAAACGCATGTTATGTAATGTTACTCTAGACTAAAACCACTGGTTGAGTTACTGTAGAATAGAACTGCTGGTTATATAGAGTTACTGTAGACTACAACCATAGGTTATGTTGAGTTATTGTACAATAGAATCAGTGGATATCTAGAGTTACTGTAGATGAAAACCAATTATCATATGGAGTTATCGTAGATTAAAACCACTGGTTATGTAGAGACAGTGTAGATGAGAACCACTTGTTATATAGAGTTACCGTAGATTAGAACTACTGGTAATGTTGAGGTACTGTATGCGAGAATCATTGGTCATGTAGAGTTACTGTAGACTAAAACCACTGGTTATGTAGAGTTACCATAGACCAGAACCACTTGTTATGTGAAGTTACAACAGACGAGAACCACTAGTTATGTAGGTTTACCATTGACTAGAACCAGTGGTTATGTATAATTACTATAGAGTTGAACCACTGATTATGTTGAGTTACTGTAGACGAGAACCGCTGGTTATGTAGTTTTACTGTAGATGAGTACCGCTGGTTACATAGAGTTACCGTAGACTGAAACCACTGCTTACGTAAAATTGTTGTGTAGTAGAGGCATTCATTAAGTAGAATTACTGTAGACTGGAATTGAAGGTTATATGGATTTACTGTAGACCAGAACTACTGGTTAGGTAGAGTTACTGTAAACTAGAAGCACCGGTTATGTAGTGTTACTTTAGACCAGAACCACTGGTTGATTTACTGTAGACTGGAAGCACTGTTTATTTAGAATTATTGTATAATAGAAAAACTCTTTATGTAGAACGAGAATCGATGGTCATATAGGATTATTGTAGACTTGAACCAATGGCTTTGTAAAGTAACTATAGACTAAAACCACTGGTTATGTAAAGTTACTATAGACTAGAACCATTAGTTATATAGAGTTATTTTAGAGTTACTGCAGATGGGAACCAGTGGTTATATTGAGTTACCGTACATTAAAACGACTGGTTATGTAGAGACAGTGTAGACGAGAACCACTTGTTGTAAAGTTACTGTAAACTAGAACCACCGGTTATGTAGAATTACCATAGACTAGAATTACTTGTTATGCGAAGTAGCAATAGACGAGAACCACTAGTTATGTAGGTTTACTATTGACGAGAACTAGTGGCTATGTAAAGTTATTGTAGACTAGAATTACTTGTTGTGTAGAGTTACTATAGACGGGAACCACTTGTTATACAAAATTAATATAGACTAGAGCCACTAGTTTTGTAGAATTATTGTAGACAAGAACCATTGGTTATGTAGAGGTACTAAACACTAGAACCACTAGTTATGTAGAGTTACTAAACACTAGAACGACTGGTTATGTTGAGTTACTGTAGACGAAAAATTTTGGTTACGTAGAGTTATTGTATTAGAGTTATTAACAAGAACCAGTCGTTATACTGAGTTACTGTAGACGAGAGGTAGTGGTTAAGTAGAGTTATTGTAGAGAAGAACCATTGTTTATGTAGAGTTACTGTACACTAGAGCCACAGGTTATGTAGAGTTACTGTAGACTACAACCATAGGTTATGTTGAGTTATTGTAGAAGAGAGTCAGTGGTTATCCAGAGTTACTGTAGATGAAAACCACTGGTTATATTGAGTTACCGTAAGTTAGAACGAGAGCCACAGGTTATGTAGAGTTACTGTACACTAGAGCCACAGGTTATGTAGAGTTACTGTAGACTACAACCACAGGTTATGTAGAGTTACTGTAGACTACAACCACAGGTTATGTTGAGTTATTTGAGACTAAAAGCACTGGTTAGTGGAAGCCCACGGATTAATGGAAACCCAATTTCAAGTTTTATAGGTCTGCAGACATTTCGCTGCGTCACCAGAGATGTGTCACTGATAAGTACTTGAAACAAAGTGAAGTAATCGAATTAGTTGATTAGGGGTTTTAATATGCAGAACATCCCACATGTCTGGACCCAGAGGGAAAAATACGCAATTTATTAATTGTTGCACCTAGATACCATTAACAACCGTACACTTATAGATTCTTCTTATACTGGTATTTTCTTTCCTACAATACGTACAACTTATATGCGTTTGTTTAACATTAATATTTTCTTTCCTAGAATACGTACAACTGATATGTGTTTGTTTAACATCACGAATTTATATTTTGCAGATTTTTGGAACATCCTGTATATTTACATTTCACTTAGTATATACACTTAAACAAACAACAGTATTTAAAATTTTTTTTCTGCTAAACTGCTCTGCAAAACATTTACTTAGGTCATCTTTGTTAACCAAAAGATGGCCTAAGAAGGTCGAAACGTTGTTTGCTGCTTTATTTTAGTAGAAGTGTTAATATCCATACCAGCCGTTCTGAGATACATTTTTACTTCAAGTGGGTTTCTCGTCATCCAGAAATACTTAAACCGTATAACAACAGCATTTAAAATACATAAAATCAAATACAAAGTTAAATACAATAAAAACATTATAATATAAGCTGATATTTTTTAATCATCAATTCTTTTATAGTTCGTTTTATTTTTAATAACTTTGAAAAATTTGTTTGCTTTAGCGTTAAGCTACACAAATAGGCTATTTATGCTCTGTCTACTATGAGATTTCAGCACTGTAATTCCATCAACTAACTTCTAACTCATTGGGTTGTTGTTTGAAAGGTATGAATTTTTGCTTCGTATTTGTTATAAGAACTGTACTATTGTTTAACAACAAAAATAAATTACGAACTGAATATTGTTTATTACCACAGAACCAAGAGACGAGTAAGTCCAACATTTAAAATAATTTTCATAATAAGTTATGTCAATATATTTATTATTGATTAAAGTGTACGATGTTAAATTAGCAGATATAATAATATTTATGTTTAGTATCAGATGAAATGTGTGAAGTGTTGTTAGCAGATACAATAATATTTATATATCAGATGAAATGTATGAAGTATTGTTAGCAGATACAATAATATGCAAATATTTAGTACCAAATAAAATGCACGGTGAATTGTTAGCAGATACAATTAACAGATGTGTATTTAAAACTGATCTTCGAGGAATGGAGTGAATTAATACGACGTTGTTACTCGAATTATTTGTTTCCTATTTGTAATCGAGTTATTTGTTCATCTTATTGATGAGGAAAATAAGTGAAAGTCAATATTTAATGTCAATTAAGCCTGCTATTCTAATTTTTAACAAAGCTATCTTCACTTCAAAGAAACTGTTCGTAAAAACAACAAAAACATGAGTTATTCATTAGATATGAGAAAATTATAAAAAGAAGAAGAAATCTGATAATTAAAAACATCGATTTGAAAACTTCGTTGGTGTTTCTAGTTATTAAACAATCTGTCATTAACATCTGTATTATACTTTTGTTAGCATTTATAATATCATAAAACTATTAATGGTTTTCATGTTATTTTTGCAAAAAGAGTTGATTTAATATTGCCAGTTTCAATTATTACAGTATCATGTTGTTCATTAGAATGTTTATTTTTACAATGTTTTCTTTTACATGGTCTTACAATTTTTTCTAATCCTAAATCATTGATTCTTTACGTGAAAATCTCATATTTTACACATATTTTTTTAATAAATTCAAATTTCAAACACAGGTTACCATTTGTTTTCGTTCGTTCCTTTTTGTATACACTATAACTGTGGAAAATTAAAGAAAATTACAACCTTAAAAGGGAAGGCAGCTAGTCATCACCACCCACCACGAATTCTTGATCTACTCTTTTACCAACGATTAGTGGGATTGAACGTCACATTATAGCGCTCTCACGGCTGAAATGGTTGGAGTTACGGGGATTCGAATCCGTGCCCTACCAGTCGAGTGCTGTTACCACTTGGTTATGCCGGATATGAAATCTGGATTATGATGTATAATATATTGATACAGATTATAATCACGACGATATTTTATCACACATAAATATTAAACGTGATAAATTTCATATTAACAAAAAGCAACTTTTAAGATATCTAAGTTGTCTCATCCTCTACCAAGATAATATATAAACTGATATTAAGTCATAATAATTTAAATACTACTCGACCTTTCCCTTGAACTTCCTTAAATGTACCACACCAGTCACATCATGAGGCAACCAATCCCAAAAACCAACCGTCCGTTTATAAAAGTACAATTTTCTAAGCTGAAGATCTCTTTCAATATTTAATTTTGTGTCGCTTAATATTTTATCAATTAAATAGGACATGAACGTTAGGTTGACACAACAAATTTCCCCTCGGTGTGGATTTACCTATACAGTCTATAGGTAAACGACCACGTCTTGAAGATTCTGAGCAGTAATCCTCACCATCCATACCACCTGTTGCACCTTATTTTCTTATACTGCACTCACTTTCAAACCTTTAGGGAAAATGTCTCTCTTTTTCATTCAGAAGGGAATAAAAGGACTTGCTGGCTCTCCAAAGTCAGTAAAAAGATTCGATCTGGTGACATGTTGGTGGAAAATCCACATCTCAACACAATGAACTCCTGTTGCATTCAAAGGCAATTGAGGATACAACTATAGAGGTTGCACCTTATGCTACTTTGAATTCATCACGAGGTGTTATTGTTGAGAGGTATTTCAAGAACTTCCCAGAGTCGGAGATTCTCGCTGGTTTTTCCACCCAAGGACTTTTTGCAGTGAGGTGTATCTCCACTCACAAAGATGGAATTATGTTGCCGACCAATGTCCTCATTCCAACATTTACGTCACCACATCCGCCTGCCACCATCAAGGCAGGTTATCTTAATTGTAAGGTAAGACCATACATTCCAAACCCTCTTCGATGTTTCCAGTGTCAACGGTTCAGTCACTCAAAGACGTCATGTCATAGTTCTTTGACGTGTTCTCGTAGCAGTGACAAGGACCATGATGCTTATGAGTGTGAAATGGACCCTCATTGCATCAATTGCAATGGCTCTCACCCTTCCTACTTTCATTTTTGTCCTAAATAGTTGGAAGGAAAAGAGGTGCAGTGTTTGAAACGATTCATAACATTACCTATCCTGAGGCTCGAAAATTGCTGTCCACCACCTCATTTCGGACATATGCTATTGCACTTTGTTCCATAACTACTTTGAGAGTGCAGATCTCTCTCCGCCTTCTAAAAAATCGTTCTCCAAACAAATAAAAAGTCTTCTGACCTCCATAGTTAAAAAAGTTGATGAATTAGCTTCGACACCTATCTCTGTCCCTGATATACATTCCATCAAACCCCAAGATTCACATCCTTTGGTTCCATGTACAAGCATTTTCTCGGATCCATCTTCCTCTCTCATCCCAAGATGCAAAACAATCATTCATTCACTCCTCAGTCTCTGAAATCCCCTTTCAACAGCAAACACTTGCCCAATCGACCCAGGGCAGGATCCATGGAGGTCAATAGACCTCCGTTGAATAAGAAAAATAAGGAAAAAAGACGTAGTTGTAAACAAAAGGGTTCTCCGTCCAATTCGCCTACACGTAAATGAAAATGGCTACCTTGATACAATGGAACTGTCGAGGTTTACGTTATATTTGGATGACATCAAAACACTGATTGCTTCATACCATCCTGTTTCTCTACCCTTACAGGAAACATTTCTGAAACCTGCTGATACAGTCACCTTTCGTCGGTTTTCTTTATACAGAAATGACATGCTGTGTGATGGATGAGTGCATGGAGGGTTAGCACTGTAAGTTGATCAGCATATGCCCACCCTATCTTTGCCATTCGACACACCCTAGTGGCCGTGGCCATAAGTGTTTCCTTGGGTCATACCACCACTGTTTATTCTCTCTATCTGTTATCTCATTGAGCAGCTGCTATCTCCCTTTTTCATCCTGGGGGACTTTAATGGATATCATCCCCTCTGGAGAAGTGCTGGTATTGGTAGGAGGGGTTGCTCTGTAGAGCGTATGTTTTCTGATCACAACCATTCTTCTGTTTAATACTGGTTTTTCTACTTATTTCCTTTACTGCTATTGATGTCTCAATCTGCTCCCCTTCATTATTTTCCATTTTTCATGGAGGGTTGACAATAATCTACGAGGCAGTGACCATTTTCCTATAATCTTGAGAGAGACTGGCTGTGGTCGATGCCAAACAACCCGCGTGTCCCGGTGGAAGCTGGATCAAGCAAACTGGTCCAATTTCACTGCTCTCGAAGAACTTGATCCTGCCTTTGTCTGTAAGCCATCAATAGACGACTGTGTGGAAGCAGTAACTGACTGTATTATACGAGCAGCTGCTCGACACATTTTTCACTATATTTTTGTCCATGGTAGAATCCTGCCTGCCACATGGAACGGAAGGCTCTAAAGCGAGCCTGGGATACTTTCCGTAGATATCCCACGCTTTCGAACCGCATCGCTTTCCAGCTGGCCCGTGCACATGCTCGATGGGTAAGACGTCAAAGCTAGAAGAAATCTTGGATCAAGTTCACAACTAGTATATCCTCTACCATCAGTTCCAAGGTCATTTGAGACAAGATTCGAAAGGTCAGTGGGCAATACCCTTCTGTTCCCTTCTCGATGTTGCTCTCTGATAGACAGGAAGTAACTAATACCCAGAGCAACTCCGATACTCCAGGTGAAAGCTTTTGCCAGGTATCTAACACTTCTGCCTCTTCTTCCACCTTCTTAGCCATCAAGACTTGGGCAGCACAATCATCTCTTTCCTTTCGAGCTGATTGTCTCTATGACTAGAATTGTCCCTTTACACTGGTGGAACTCAAACTGGCCCTTCATTGGTCTAGCAATACATCGGTTGGACCAGATTACATACACTCTGAGATGCTGCACTATCTATCTCCTGCTTCTCTTGCTATCCTTCTGATTGTTTTTAACCGGATTTGGCAGGAAAATGTTTTTTCTGATGCCTGGCGCTAGGCTATTGTCCTGCCTTTCTCCAAGCCTGTGAAGGATCCAAAGATTCCTTCAAACTACTGTCCAATTGCTTTGATAAGCTGTTTCTGTAAGACCTTAAAGAGGATGGTTAATGCTCGTCTTGTTTGTTTCCTCGAATCAAACAACCTCCTCTCGCCCACTCAGTGTGGGTTTCAACGACAGTGCTTCACCATGGACCATCTGATTCGACTTGAAACGTCAATCAGATATGCCTTTCTCAAACGACATCTTGTGTCAATATTCTTTGACATTGAGAATGCTTATGATACCTCCATACATACATAGGTTGCGTGGCCATTTGCCCATTTTATTAAAATTTGTTAATGGATAGGAGATTAGGAGTTCATGTGGGTTCGACACTATCCCATTCTTTTCTACAGGAACTTGGAGTCCCTCAGGGCTGCGTTTTGAGTGTCACACTTTTTAGTATGAAAATTAATGCCATCACTGAACAATTCCCTCTCACTGTTGCAAACGGGCTTTATGTCGCTGAATATCACATATCATGTCAGTCGTCGTATATGAGGTACGTTGAGCGGCAGCTACAGAATGCCCTAAATTGTTTACTAAAGTAGACCATGGCAAAAAACTTTACCTTTTCTCTCTCTAAAACCGTTTGCATGCACTGTTGCCGTCAACGGAGTATTTACCCTGATCCTAAACTCCGTATCGGTGAAGTTGGGCTGCCTGTGGTCTTTGAGACAAAGTTCTTTGGGCTTATCTTTTACCACACCTCAAGCAGCTATGAGTCAAATGTACAAGAGCACTGAACATCCTCCATGTCCTCTCTACCACCACTTGAGGAGCAGATCGACGTTCTATGCCAAAGATTTATCGTGCTTTTATTCGATCGAAACTCGACTATGGATCACTGGTCTATGGCTCTGCCAGACCATCAGTCTTAAAGATGCTAGACCCTATTCATCATCAAGGACTTCAGCTCTGCACTGGGGCTTTCCACACTTCCCCAGTTTAGAGCTTTTACATAGAATCTCATGAACCTTCTTTGCACTTCTGCTGTTTGTAACTGTCTTTACTATATGCTTTAAAACTTCATTCCTTATCAAAGCATCCTACCTGGGATTGTGTTTTCCTTCCTCGATAGGCCATACTTTTTCAGACCAGACAGTCTGCCATTGTTCCTTTTGACCTTCGTATTCAGGTGCAGTTAGATGAATTAGCTCTGTCCTTGGATAACATTGGTTTATCCAATGGTCAGTCCATCCCACCATGGCTTCTTACAGTCCCCAATCGTGACCTATCTTTAAGTTATCTGAGAAAAATAGACACTCTTGATGGGAAATACTGTCTGCTATTTGCTGAACATCTTTCGAACCATCCTTCCATTCCTATTTAAACAGATGCTTCAAAATCATGTGACTGTGTGGGCTCTGTCATGGTTTGTTCTAGTTCGGTGGTTACTCGCAGAATCCCCTCTACAGCTTCTGTGTTCATTGGTGAACTGTATGCCATTTCTCTTGCCCTGGGTCACATAGAGCTTGGCAGTACTCTAATTGCACGATTTATACTGACTCGCTTAGTTTTCTACTGGCCCTGTAATTGCTTCACGTTGGTTAACATCCTGTTCTCACTGATATTCGAAATCGACTGGCCCGTTTCTCTTTAACGTCTACTTCTATCTAGTTTGTCTGGATGCTGGATCACGTTGGTATTCGCGGGAACGAGCTCGCCGACACTGTAGCTAACTCTCTATCTGCTCTGACACTATCACCGCTGTGCCTGTTCCGTACATGGACTATGGTCCTGTATTCAAGGCTTGGCTCCGTGCCAGTTGGCAGTCGACTTGGAGTGAGCAACGCGAAAACAAGCTTTTCCAAATAAAACCATGTATTGGACTTTGGCCGTCTTGTTCCCGTAAGGGTTGGAAAGAGGAAGTTGCTCTAACTACACTCCGCACTGGGCACAGTTTTTTAACTCATCGTTTCCTTTTATTTGGAACTGATGCACCAGTATGTAGTTTATGTCACAATAAGCCACATTTTACTTTCTTGTCATCGTTATTATTCACAATGACGACACCATTTTAAGCATTCTCTGTCCCAAGGTTTGTCCATATCGTTAGACAGTGTTATTGGTAATGGTGACACTGTTCACCTTGGTAGTGTTTTTAGTTTTTTAAAGATCATTAATCTTTTAATGCCATTTAATTTTTAATATATTCTTTACACCTATTTAATGTAGATCCCTTTTAAAAATTACAGTTCATCTAGTTCAACTTGAAATTAGAAACTGACCGTAACATTAAGTAGCTCGAAACCAGGACTGGAAAGGCCAACTTCAGGTGACTGATGGTGGTTTTTGTACTTACCTGTTAGTCTTCTTGGTGAGTTATGATTATTACAGTCACGCTACAGAAAGTCCTTCACAACTTGAATTAATGTAGATTTTCTCTTGACGATGTAGACTAGATGTAAACATTGGTTTTATACTATTTATTTTTTTTAACTTTGTTTTGTTTTATCTTAATTTCCTTTTATGAACTTTACTGAATTTACTTTTTTACCGAACGTTTGGCGCAGATAGCCTAGCTGCTTTGTGACATAAAACACTAAATCAACCAACAATAAGTTTCCCTTGTAATCTCAAACATCTTTATTTGACTCCATCTACGTCCCCATTTGCGTGAGACAAAGAATTCAGAATTTTAAACCTTTCTTCTTATGACAACTTCTATACCTTATGTATCATTCTAGTAGTTGGCCTTTGAACCCTTCCAACAATTACATGAGAAGACCAAAACAGTAAACAATACTCCAAACGAAGCCTAACCATTGATGTGTTCAACGAATCGTCCTTTCTAGACTTCAGAATCTTATCTGTCCTGGTAACTATAGAAACTGATAGTCTAAAGCACCAAAGTGATTTTCTTCCATAAAACTGTTAATGTTAATTCAGTAAAATGTGAACTTATGATGGCCCAGCTCAACTGACCAATTATCGAATAATGCAAATTCTTATATATAAATATGTATATGATTACGTCATTAGTATCAGAAGTAATATTAATAACTGGACTTAATATTATCTCGAATGAGCGTGCGTTTGTTTCTTATCAAATACAAAGCAAAGTAATGTGTTATCTATACTGTGCTTGCCACAGGTATTGAATCCTGAATTTTAGCATTATAAGCCACAAGGGGTAAGCTGAGCCACAAGAATGAACGTGTTTTTATTGTAATGTTTGTCTTTTCTTATTTCATATCAAACCTTTAGGTTTAAAAATGTCTTCTGAGCTAACTTTGTGTCCGATATGAAATACTATAAGGACAACAAAGAACCATGTAGCATTTTAAGGCTGTTCTTACACAACCACCTGTTCCCCACTAGTACGGCGGTAAGTCTACGGATTTACCAACGCTAAAACGGTGATTCGAGTCCTTTCAGTGGACTCAGCAGATAGCTCAATTTGTATTCACTATAAAAAAACAAACAAGTACAACCACGTTGAGAAAATAAAATCAGCTTCCATTTTTTCAGGGAATTTTTTTAAATCCTTGTAAATTTCCGGTCTCTATTTCTGCCGACGGCAACTCATTTCATAACCCAAACACCCTGTCAAAAGAAAAAGCTATCTTAACTGGTTCTTGTTTGTCCTTAAGCCCAATGCTAAACAATGGGCTACCTCTGCTCTGCCAACCATGGGCATCGAAACCCGTATTATAGTGTTAAAAGTCAGCAGACATACCGTCGTGCCACTGGGAGAATCTTAGCTGGACCATATCTTGTCTTTTTCAGTTCTTATCCTTTCGACCTGTTATCTCCAGAATATAACAAACAAACGAAATTCATTTATCCTATAAATATAATCATGTTCCCTGATATTTTCGTAAGGTTTAGTAACATTATATTTTATTTTTATTTTCAACTAAGGAGAATGTTAAGAAATGTATAACATTAAACTTATGTTCTATTATTGGTATTTATTGGCGAGTCTACAAGGTCTTTATCGTATTTTGAGCCTAGTATGTGTGTATATATATATATATACATATAAGTGACTCACGCCACATTTGTCACGTTTAATCTGCGCCCTGGACATACGTTTTTTTTCACTTACCTGGTCTAAACATATTTCACAACAGTTATAAATTAGTGATGTGTACGGCTAAAGACATTTGAAAGATTAAGTTAAAAATTTGGTTTTGTTAAACTAATCAATTATTATTGAGCTCTGTAGAGCTGTTTTCCTTTACGAAAATGTTTTAATGTTTGTTTTTTATACTTTTAATTACTTTATGGTTTTTCATATTTTTTGTAATTTCAGTTCTTAGATTATAAAATCTGGCGTAATTATTTTCACATTTTAGTATGATAATATATTGATCTTGTAATGGTTTTTTTTTTAATTTCGCGCATAGCTACACGATGGCTATCTGCGCTAGCTATCCCTAATTTAGGTGTAAGACTAGAGGGAAGGCAGCTTGTCATCACCGACCACCGTCAACTTTCGGGTTACTCTTTCACCAACGAATAGTGGTATTGACCGCTGTCACATTAACACCCCCAAGGCTGAAACGGCAAGCATGTTTAATGAAACGGGGATTCGAACCCGCGACTCTCAGATTACGAGTCGAACGCCTTAACCCACCTGGCCATGCTTAGACCACTTGTATTGGGTATGACAGTTTTGCAAATAGTTTTTTTGTTTTGAATCTCGCGCAAAGCTACACAAGGGCTAACTGTGTTAGCCGTCCCTAATTTAGCAATGTAAGACTAGAGGGAAAGCAGATAGTCAACTCTTGAGTCACTCTTTTACCAACGGATAGTGGGATTGGCCGTCACATTATAAAAGCTTCACAGCTGAAAGGGCGAACATATTTAGTGTGATGGGGATTTGAACCCGTGGCCCCCCGGATCAAGAGTCGAGTGCCTTAATCGTCTGGCCATGTTGGGCCAACCCCCCGCCGGGACCGCCGCAAATCTGCGGATTTACACCGCTAAAATAAAGGGTTCGATTTCCCTCAGGTGGACTCAGCTGGTAGCCTGATGTGGCTTTGCTATAAAAAGACACATACACACTACCTCAGTGATATTCCTTTCTGCACATTTGTTTATTTAAACTTGTGTTCAAACTTTTTAGCTCAGACAGCCTTTGTGTAGCTTTGCGCGAAATTCAAAATAAACCAAAATTTTTTATTAAAAACAAAGCTTTTGTAGAATATTATTTCAAATTGTTCCTTAAAATTACTTTATAGTCCATGATGTAAAGTAGTGTAAACCAAACTGAAATGAAGAAATATATTAAAATAAAAAAATGCAAAGATGAAAGAAAAATAAGGAAGTCGACCACTCGTATTCGACGACCCTAAAAGAAAACAAAACATATACGTTAACATCAAATCCACGTTTGAAAGTGACTGGAACATATGTTTGGAACCTAAATAAACGCCATATGTATATAGAATCGGTTAGAAACAGACTTGACTAGGTCTGACCTATATATTAAGATCATTCTTATAACAAACAAGGAATTTCAGCTGTGGGTATAAGAAGAACACATCCAGATGACTGAAATAAAAGTGTAATAACATTCGTATCTTAGATTCGTTCTTAATATCGTTGTCTCGTTAGAAACACGTGCCCATTTGGAGGACCTCGGGAGCTATAGAAACAAAAGAAGAAAAGGTGAATTTGATGGTGGTAGATGTGTAACGCGGGGATAGTTAAGCAACCATTTCTATGTTTTGTGAAATGATAGTATTAATGGAACAAGCTATACAAATTATATCCTTATACCCTTTGTACTTCATATTCTAATGCAATAAGCCGCTTAACTGACGAAAACGCTAATTTCTACAGTGATAACTCGGATTGGTGAGCTAAAAGTTCTTGTCTTTTGTCTTATGTATTTCATGTACTTGGTGAAGCTGACAAACATCCTAGAGTGACGTCAGACAGTAGAAATTTCTGGAGACAGCTGTGTCCGGTGGTCGAGATACTTCAAGACCTTATGAACACTTTACTTTTAAACTTGCAGCATCGACGCCAAGCTATCCTTGCTGTCCTTGGGTTTGTTTCAAATCAAAACGAAATTTCATAAACTGCCTGGATGCAAAGCCTTAGTTATCAAAATATTTATCAACAAGCGAATCGTGAACGGCCACTCATTGACAGGTAAGGTAAGAATGTATTAAGTAATTACGTCTGAACTGCCATCCTAACATGAGGATATGAGTTTTAGTACTTGAGTTTGTTAGTAGTTTAGCACAAAGCTACACAATGGGCTTTTTACGCTCTGACCCTCACGGGTATTTTTTACTTCCGGTATAAAACATGAAAAAGAAAATTTTTGGTTCTGCATAATATCCAATACTCCTTCGCAAACAAAAGGGGCGAAAGTAGAATGTCACGAAAACCAAAACTATATCATTTCTGCTGCTTAAGTGCTTATAAGCTTCAGCGGGTAGGATGACGTAAACTGTTGATAGAGAAGTATCTATTGACTGACATGTTTTTTTCTTCAGATGTGCACAATAAGGCACACTCGATCAATCTTGACTCATTCTGATTATCGTGAAAAAGGCGTTATTATTTACACGAATAACGACTGAATATTCTTAAACGATTCACGAAATTCCATTTATTAATGAACTGGTTGTCAGTGCAGAGTATTCGAATACAATATGAGTAGAAGAAGATCATTTTGTAATACATATAGATGTAGGAAACGCAATGCTTTACGAACAAAGATTGTAAGGGGAACGAAGTGTTATTTATTTCGTATGATGATATAAAAGTAGGAGGCCGCATGGACAAGTGGGTTAAGGCGTTCGACTCGTAATCCGAGGGTTGAGGGTTCTAATACCCTCACACCAAACATGCTCGCCCTTTCAGCCGTGGAAGCGATATAATGTCACGGTCAATTCTACTATTTGTTGACAAAAGAGTAGTCCAAGAGTTGGCGGAGGGTGGTGGTGACTAGCTGCGTTCCCTCTAGTCTTACACTGCTAAATTAGGAACGGATAGCACTGATAGCCCTCGTGTAGTTTTGCGCGAAATTAAAAAAATAAATAAATGAAAGTACGACATCTTTGTGTCATCGTTATATGCGATGCAGTTCCAGATTTTAATTAACAATACCTAAGTTCACCTTAATATATGCACAATCATAGGTTATGCTAGTTTTCTAGTGTTACTGTTAGAAGATCTGTAATATAGCAAAAATCCCTTATATTTCTCTTTATATACCAACATGAATTAAAAGGTTTTCGAGAAACAAGGTGTCGCTTCAGAAAGTAAGGGTAAAGATTAAGAGAAATTCATCTTTCTTAATACCCCTGATTAGACGAGTTCTTTTCAACTTTAAAGACTTATAGTTTTAAAACTGAAATTCCTGCCAAGATAAAGCAAAAGGGAGACCACTTAAGAACTACACACATCTGAAGAAAAAGAGCTCGACTCAGCTCTCAACACAATAAAAGAAAATTTGTATATATAGTGTGAAGAAATTAGAAGTAAAGACAACAAAGATCTGAATATAAACGGGAAAAATGTTTTATACAAAATAAAAGTTATACTTGTTTCGATAATACAAAAGTTCATTCTAGGGTAAATAAAAGTCATCAAACACGCCTTTCCAACTTGGAAACACTTTGTGCTCTTCGAGAGATAAAGAAAAGCTTAATTTTCTCATTGCATTAGTTCACTGGAAAAAGTAATTAATCTTATGAGAGCCAGAATTACAGGGACGAAAACCTACAGCAGCAACATGCTACGGATTCGTAAACACCGGAACGAAACAGCAAGAAATAATACATAGCACAGATATTGCTACAAGACTCCATGTCTTGGTTTAATGCCACTGAAGCGTTGTCACATATACCTAGAACAAAACCTTACGAGATAATAAATAGATCTCGTAAGATTTAATGGAAACTCTTTGTCACATACATGTCCGGTAGGTTTAAAACCAAGCTTTATTTATGTCAGTGTTTTATTTGAGATATCGAACTAATTATTTTTATTTACTATTTTCCTATATCTAAAAATTTTCTGCGATAGGAGAATATATATATTTAATTATTATTTATTAAAGTCAACACATAGTATTAAACTTTTTTTCTGAAAATAATAGACGGTCTAAATTACACCAGCGACCATGCTAATGTAATACAGGAGATATAACATCAGTAATGCTGCCAGTTTTGGTTATTTCTAATTTTCACACCTTACTAACAGCCATTATAGCCTGTAACTTTAATGTTACAATATCAAAAAGTGACAACTGAAATCAGTTGTACTTTCCGAGAGATGACAAGAAAAAGTGTATTTTAAACATTGCTAATGTTACATCATCAGTTAATGTTTAAACTTCAATATTGTTCAAAAACAGGAACAGAAACCAGCACTTGTGCAATAACTGTAAAGGCAACATAATGACTTTATAAATTCATACAATTCACTATTTTTGTACATAATTTTCGCGTTGGCATATGATAGTCTTTCCATAAAGGACAGTTTAACTGTTATATCTGTTGTGTGTCTGAAGATAAAATGCTCCCTGCCCGATATGACCAGATGGTTAAGGCACTCGAGTTGTAATTTGAGGGTCGCGGGTTCGAATCCCCGTCACACCAAATATACTCGCCCTTTCAGCTATGGGGGCGTTAACGCTACGCTCAATCCCACTGCCTTTTGGTAATATAGTAGCCTAAGAGTTGGCGGTGGGTGGTGATGACTAGCTGCCTTCCCTCTAGTCTCACACTGCTAAATTAGGGACGGGTAGCGCAGATAGCCATCGAGTAGCTTTGCGTGAAACTTAAAAATAAATAAACAAGATCCTACCATACAAAATAAGTTGTTGCACCAGTAGTGAATGATGAGTTGAGATTCTCCAATTTGCAAGCCTATCGTGTTTATAAAAAATAATTCTGATTTTTCTGTCTGCAAGTAGTTTACACAGTTGTGTGGAATACAACACAAATTCAAGTGCTTACCCGTGCATTAAAAATTCCACTTTAAATCTATGTATTTTTATAGACACATACCAAATAATGTTGGTAAAATAGTAACCCAAGAGTTGGCGGTGGGTGGTGATAACTAGCTGCCTTCCCTATAGTCTTATACTGCTAAATTAGAGACGGCTAGCACAGATAGTCCTCGTGTAGCTTTGCGCGAAATTCGAGAATAATGATAAATCCATATAAATGAATAGACTCGAACTTGAGATCAATAGTTTTAAGTGAGTGAGCTTGATATAGTTTGTAGCTTGTTTTTGTGTCATTGACTCATGGGTTTCATTCAGAGAAGAGAAAAGGGCATCAGTGATGAATATATTCACAGCTGTAATAATTTATTTTATCTACATTTTGGTATGTGTGTGTGTGTTTTCTTATAGCAAAGCCACATTGGGCTATCTGCTGAGTCCACCGATGGGAATCGAATCTGGATTTTACCAAGAACTCGTTATGTTTGTTATACTCTTTTAACTTTCAAACAAGATGTTAAACCATGTAATCACATGGTATACGGTGTGCGATAAGAGCTGTTAAGGTTTTTTATAATGTGTTATTAGTGATTTTTTGGTTATATCTTTAGTGGAGCCAATGAAATAAATGTTAGAGAATTTCGCTGTTCTAGCTTCTTGGTTGAGTCTTATTCCAAAGACTATTTCTAATAGTTACACAAACTTCCCTTTGTTCGTTATTTCTATGATGGAGAGTGCTTTATTATACAAAAATCATCCACATAACCATCAGTGTATGCAAAAAATAACTTCATGAGGGACACATTTATGTTCTTTCAATTCTTCTTCATAGGTGGCTTTATTTTCTACTGGTTGAAAATGGTGATCCAGGTCCACACCCATAACTTCAAAGCTACTGAGTTGATCGAATTCCAAGATATTCTTGGCACCAGGTGTCATATCACAAAAGTTAACCAGCAAACACTGGCCCACTTTGACTGTGTCCATCATTATTCTTTGATCTCACTACTATATCACCATGACTCTACTTTTCTCTACCATATATTTGCTTAGTGACAAGAAAAACTACTCAGGTAGTTTCGCACAAAGCCGCAAAACAACAAAGGAGGAAAAAACACTAAACGACAAGTTATTTTTTAAAGGCTAGATACTGACTATTAGTACTACAACATGAAATATGTTCACTCAAGTGGTGTGAAGTGTCTGTCCTAAGGCCACGAAAATGAGATGAACACAGATGCTTTATTAACACAATAACAAAAATGTTAGATAATATGACATGTTGGAAGACAAGCTCTATGACTTGTCACACGTTAAATCAAGGAGAAAACATTTAGTGTAAGAGCTTATACGTAATAAGTTATTAGAACTAGAAAAAAATAAATTAATATATCTGGTTATAAACCAAAAAGTAGTCACAATTCGCTAGTTAATAGAACTAACTTGAACCAAGAAAGAGGAAAGGACATGTGGAACTATATTATCTATAATTTTCTGGAGTAGAATAATGACAAGTATTCAGTAACAATGACAAGTATTCAGTAACAAAGTTCGCCCTTCCAGTGTCAAAAAACAAAGTTTTTTAGTTCACTTAAGTCCCTTTCACAGTTCGTATTTTCTCTGTAACTGACAAAGCACGTTACGAAAGTCTAGGAATATATATATATATATATATATCACCTTTGACTTAGAAATCTATAAAGTAAAGAAGTAAAACCTTTTTACAATTGGCATGATTTTAGAATAAGCCTTCTCAGCAAATCTAGCTATATAAAGAAATGTGTCATGTATACTTACGAGAAATGCGACTGGTAACCACATATGGCATATATCCAACTAGACATGGCAAAACCACCTCCTCTTGCTCTTCTGTTAGTGTAAACAGTATTCAGACTTCCACAATGTAATGGTTAATGTGATAGAACTGAGCTTTAATTTGTTATGGTTTATTCTCAATTTTGATGAAGCACTACTCAAGTGCTATCTGACTAGCCGTCCCTAATTTAGCAGTATAAGACTAGAGAGATGATAGCTTTTTTTATCACCGCCAACCGTCAACTCTTGAGCTACTATTTTACCAAAAAATAGGGATATTGACCGTCACATTATAGCGTCCCAATGGCTGAAAGGGCGAGCATGTTTAGTGTGAGAGAGATTTAAATCCGCGACTCTTGGATTACGAATCGAGTGCTTCAACCACCTGGCCATGCCGGGCCTGAAACATACTGGCAAAAACATCTTGAAAAGCAGACTTCTTCAAACTATACCTAAAATAATATCGAATAAAGTTTATTTTAAGTTAGACAAATTTATCCATTCATCTTATGTGTTCTTATTATTTTTCACACAAGTTTTGTATCATAGGCCTACAGAGCCTATGAGTATTTCATTAAAATCTGAGAAATCCTACTAAAACATCTCCTGCGCAGGTCACAGAGCTGTTGTTTTGTTGATTCATGAAAGAGATGTCTTTGAACTTCGATGAAACTGTATTATTTTATTACAATTGTTCACGTTTGTTTCATAAAACCGACAGATATATAATACAAAACATTGCTAATTTTCTCGACCTATTTAAAATGTTAATTATTTTTCTTTAAAAGTCGATATACGTGGCTATAAATACATTATAACTAGATGACTACGCGACATTGTTATGAAAAACTTCCTTTGTACTGGACGCTCATTAAACACGTGCTTAAATGAAACTTCAGGTACAATATCATCTGATTCAGTAAATAATGACTGGGTGGAAAAAAGGCATTGTAGCGGTAAAATGTTGAAAAACATGTAGCATGTAACTAAACGTGTATACATGTATGTACCTTTACTCTTACTATTCACAAATTGACATAAAAAACAACTTAAGAAACGAGATGATTAAAAAATTGTTTATCTAAAGATGGGAAAAAGTAATAGTAAAAAGTTTAAAAACCAAGATGAATCAATAGACGAACATTATATTTTCAAGCCTACAAATAGGTATTTGGAAAAACAAACTATTTAAGGAAAGTGTCCACATTATTTTCTCAAGCTACAAATATCTGTTTTGACCAAAATTGATAAGTATTGTATACATGGTTTGTTGCTTGAGGGAATAATATAGAAACTATTTTTAGCGTAGTTTGCTTACTATATTTAGGGTCCCTAGTTGTAGGCTAGAGAAAATATTCCTTACAATTTGATTCAGCTTGTTTTTGTTCATTTTAGACGATCCTTATTCCGCATTTTAACTTAACAATTCTTACTTACCTTGTTCTTTCTGTGATTAGGTATTACCAACTCTGTATTTTAGTGCTAACGAGTATTTTTTTACATTCTAACAAATAGCATTTTATTTTTAGGTTACACTAACTATCAACCAAGTTACAAGTACTATCGGGCTTCACTCTACCTTTTATTTATACAAATCTTGATATGTTAAGACTTCAAGTATCATTTGTCGCCACACCTGTCTGCTGCTTCTAATAAGTAGATTTCTAGTTCTAGGTATCACTCCACTCTTTTTTACTGAATATCAATTACTCTACACGTGTGTTAGAAAATAATTTACTCAGCCAAAGCACAAACTTTCGTTTCTTCAACTGTGTAGTTGTCTCTCAGCAAGTTCATCGGTGTACCGCTAGGTTTCGTGGTCCCATGTCCCATCCCTCACGTTATTCCCATTGGATACTTGTGTTTAAAAATGAATATTTAAATACTAATATTTCTGCACAACCTCTTCAAGCTTCTTTTTATAAATAACGACAAATTCAGCTTTATTTAATTAGTATGTCGTTTCTATATACATTTGTGCGGTCACTCCACTTACACACGTTCACACTCTTTCATCAAGTATCCCAGTTGATCAATGAACTTTTTACATATTTTCTTCTTTGGTCGATTTACATGATATTTCAGTGATGACGCCATTTGGAGACATTACCACTCATGACAAATAATGATTTTTGGATGATCTATTAATCATCGGAGTAGTTATTCACATAATTTTCAAGGCATTTTCTATGAGGCAATTTACATCTCAGTTGGCACCAAGTTAAACACAAGTACTGGCAGCAAAATGGAAAGAGAAAGGTCAAAACTGATGCAAAGTGATGTAATGGACACTCAAACAGAGGCTCACATTTTCCATAGCATCGAATGGCCCGGTCACAAAAAGCATGAATTAAAGGTAGGATTCATGTGTAGAAGTAGGATTATGGTGTTTGAATGCTTATTGGTCAAAACTGGATCCATTTCATACAGAACAGAATACGATGCATATTATGACGCACTTGTCGGGATGACCAATGACGGTGAAAACCTTGTTTTGTTTTGTTTGTTTCTTCTTTTGAATTTCGCACAAAGCTACTCAAGGGCTATCTGCGCTAGCCATCCCTAATTTAGCAGTGTAACACTAGAGGGAAAGCAGCTAGTCATCATCACCCACCGCCAACTCCTGGGCTACTCTTTTACCAACGAATAGTTGGATTCACCGTAGCATTATAACGCCCCCACGGCTGAAAGGGGGAGTATGTTTGGCGCGACGGGGATGCGAACCCGCGACCCTCAGATTACGTGTCGCACGTCTTAACGCGCTTGGCCATGCCTGGCGTAAACCATGAGAGAACATGAGTAAGCCTTGACGACTTATTTGATATTTGTGGCACCAAACAGAAACATATAACATAACATTGAAGTTTACTGTTCATTTCAGAAATTAGTTTAAAAAATAACCCAACACTTAAAGAAAAAGTCCCATTAAACATAAAATTCCTGTTGTCTTATAATTAATTCAAACACCTAGCCCTATACTAAAATCTTTATTAAGTAAAAATTCGATAAAATAATGCAATACCAACATCGTTTGCAAAATAATGTGCACTATTTGTCCAGAATTGCATATCGGACAAACCCGGAAGAATATTAAAAACCAGATTCACCAAAAACAATAAAAACAACTTACCAGTAATACATCTATAAAAAAAATTTAGGTAAAGAATCAAACATCAACAAATACAATATAAAGAAAGCTGTTTTAAACTGAACAAAATAACTCTACTCTGAACCAATACCCCAGGGTACCAACATATGTTTCTAAGCTGTTAAGCAATTTACGGTTATGAGACCTCTTTCTTTCATAGAATAGATATTCATTATTGCGTCTGTGTTAACAGGTTATATCTAATGATGATACAGTCTTGTCCAAACGAAGAACATTT
Organism: Carcinoscorpius rotundicauda; assembly: GCA_011833715.1. Classification (NCBI taxonomy): domain Eukaryota; kingdom Metazoa; phylum Arthropoda; class Merostomata; order Xiphosura; family Limulidae; genus Carcinoscorpius; species Carcinoscorpius rotundicauda. Next base: position 125,574,327 of record CM022391.1, on the reverse strand, counting down.
GTAAAAAAGTTTTTTTTGTTTTTTACTAACAATACAAGCCGTATCCAAACTTTATTTTTTAAAGATAAGATTCGTCATGAAATGTGAAGCGTCTACTTCTATCAATTTTGTCAAATTTATTCTTCATCGTTAAAAACAAATATATCATAAAAGTCTCAAATCTTCTTAATGTCTAGTTTATTATGGTTAGAAATAAATCATTTAGTTTCATGATACGACAGTGTAAGGAAGAAAAAGTTCAAAGATCAAGTTTTACATCAGTAGACATACTAAATTACCTGTAGAGGCATAAAGGTCAAAGATTATCTTTTGCATCAGTAGACAGCACTTACTAAATTCAACTATAGAAGCCTAAAGGACAAATATTAAGGTGTACTTCAAAACGTATAGTACTTAATACTTTAATTACAGAGGTCAGTACACAAGTGGTCAAGGCACATGCCCAATTACAGTCTTGCTCTAATTCAATCCTATCCAGAAGGTTAAAGATCGCTACTAGTATGTGAAGTCAACAGTATACTAAGTTCAGTTAAGAGACCCACTTGGTCATCGGTCAACGATCGTGCTTGATCGTAGCAGTGAAATACATCCAGTGTAACTGGTCAGAGATCAAAAAATATGCGACAGTAAAACAATATCTATATTTATTACTAATCAATAAACACTGAGGAGATTTTTAAATATCTAGCTTTGAGAAATTCGTGGACATACTTTTTTATTTTAAATCCTACTGCATATTTGTCTCATGCGTAATGGATTGATTCATTTTATTAACTTTCATCGTGAAAGCTCCATACAGCAAGCTTAGTATTTTAATCACCCAAATGGAAAGAAATGCCGACGGGACTTTCTGCAGAGCGACTTTCTTTGATAAACATAATGTTTTACAGTTCACTAACATATACGTATGCACTATGTTTAACTCTCTAAAATTACAGCTCACTAATGGATTAGCTAATATCTAGAGTTGAAAAAAAAGTTCCCAACCACATATACGTGTATGTGTGTGTGTGTCTGTACTAAGTAAACGATGTATTTCCATACGTAAAAAAATAATATATAGAGACTGCATTACACAGTATGTTTTTATGTTGTTGTTGGTTGCACTTAGAACAGTCATCAGTATGTTTTGATGCTGTTGTTAGTAGCACATAGAACAGTCATCAGTATGTTTTGATGCTGTCGTTGGTTGCACTTAGAGTAGTCATTACACCTCAGGGAAACAGAAGAATTACTCATCACTTATGAGAAGAGCAAAGAATTTCTTTACATTATAATAGATAAACGATAGAATACTATTCATATTCAAACTAATGTCTGCAGTAATTCATACAAAAAACATTTTATTTGTATAAAATGGAAGACGTCCGATATGCACTAAAGAACAACACATTCTTATGTATGTTAGAACTAACGAAGACTACACTTTCCACTTGGCTGGGCTGATACTTGGTAAAAGTGGAAGGAAGTTTGTTTATTAACATACATATAAAGTAATTAATACTCAGTATGTTTGTTGGTAATTAAGCTCAAAGCTACACCATGGGATATTTGTGCTCTGTCCATTACGGATGTAGAAATCCGGATTTTAGTGATGGAAGTCGCTAGACATCCCTCTGTGCCACAGGGGGAGCAAATATTCAGTAGAGAAGAGCAAGTGGAATGACAATTATCAGAACTAGAAGACTATTTATTAGAAGCAGCAGATAAGGGAACTGACAAATGATACTTAAAGCCTTAACATATCATGACACTTTGTGTGAATGAAAGGTATAATAAAGCACGATAGTATTTGGAACTTGTTTGATAATGATACATGTTTGAAGGTAGAAAGATACTCGTTAGCACTAAAATACAGAATTGGTAATATTTTATTTTTTAATTTCCTAGTTGTAAGCTTGAAAATATAATTTTCGTATACTGATTCATCTTGTTTTTTATACTTTTTCACTATTCTTTCTTCCCATCTTTAAATAAACATTTTTTTAAATTATTTCGTTTCTTAAGTTGTTTCTCTATGTTCATTTGTGGATAATAAATGTTAACGTACGTACGTGTATATACATTCTGTTAAATGTTACATGTTTTACAAAATTTTACCGCTGCGATGCCTTTTTTTATCCCACCCAGTCATTATTTACTGAATCAGATGATATTGTGCCTGAAGCTTTGTGAAAGCACGTGCTTAACGAGCGTCGAATACAAAAGTAGTCGCTCATAACAATATCGCATATACTCTGTATATTTATAGCCATGTAAATCAACTTTCAAGGAAAAAAATGATCAATATTTTAAAAAAAAGTCATGTACGTTATATTATATATCTGTCTAGGTTTGAGGCAAAATATCCAGTTCAGTAATATATATCACCACACACAATGGTAATCTAGCATGGTGATTGTTACTATCAGAAAACTCATGAAACAGTAGCAGAAAATCACGTAGAGACAAAGTACAGCAGCAAACTCAAGAAATGATGAATCCTTAACGTGGTGAAGAAAGGAGTTGGAAAAGTCTTTGATACAAAAAAGAAATTTTTCGAATTAATTTTAAAACTACTAAGTCATACACAATACCGCATTCATTACCATGTTTCAGTGAAGCGCCATAGCCGTTTTTCTGCATCTTGTAAAACTATAAGCAATAATAATAAGGCGAGAGAGATTTATAACTATACACTTTGTTTACTCTAATAAAACTTCGAGTTTTCGACTATTATACGGGAGGGTAAATGGATTCGAATAGTTTTCTTTGGTGGCGAAAGCTGATCTGTATTTGGTAGAATCGAATCTAGAGCAGAATTTGTTCGAGTTCTAAATTGTAAAATCAGGAGTCAAATCTACTCTTATTAGAAGTGAATGATACAATGATATCTTACAGAATTAGAAATTACAGAGATAAATGGTAAATCCAGAAGTTAGAGTGGTACTTTGTAGAAAGTTATACTGATATTTTATAGATATAAAAGGTAAAATAATAACTGGTACAGAGTTAAAGGTAAAATAATAACTGATACAAAGTAAAAGGTAAAATAATAGCTCGTACAAAGCAAAGGGTCAAATAATAATTGGCAGGAAATCATAATTGTTGAAACCAAAATAAAGATATTTGATAAATGTAAAATATAGCATAAGATTTGTAAGAATTGAAGGTAGAGATTAGTACCAAAACAGAGTTGAGTTATTCTTGAGTTGTAACAACAGGTCCTGACCCTTCATGTAGAGGCTCGCTGCCTCACAGGAGGTAGGAGAGATCTCCTATACTTATGTTACCAGGAAATTTCCAGATCAAAATTTTACTATTATGTAATTAATCTTATTTGATTTTCCAAGCCAAACCATACAGTAATTTGCTTCATAGAAGTCTCATTCCCTCTAAAATCCGATGAAGACCTTCCATGACTGCTTTATGTGTCATCCTGAGCCAGATGAGGTCAATTTCCTACCAATAGAGTTATGCTGATTTTAATACAAAGCCTTCTGTTGTCAGCTTGCTATTCAGCTTTACCCCTAAATGGTATAACATAATTCATCTATGGTTTAACCATATTGTTGATTTTCTTTCTGCTATCTATCTGAATTTTACACAATGCGTTTTGAGAATCAGCCACAAACATTACGTTCTTGGCACTTTCTATTTCCTGTTTATTGCTTTCTGCAACTTGAAAAAGATCATCTTTTATGGCATCAAGATCCATTCTTATGATGTACAAGGAAAATTTAATTATTTCACTAGTCCTATCAGTGTCTGTGGCTATGATGACGAAAGACATCACCCATGGTCTTTAAATAGGTGCTTTTCCTGCCATACCTCCACATTTTCTATGACTTGATTTTCACAGATCCCAGTGCCACTAGATGTTTATTCCACATGGGGACATCTGAAATTAGGTTATATATTATCTGACTGTACAGCAGATATCCGACGACTGTCTCATGAAATACCTATTAACCAATCAAATGTGATATACAGTTAAATTAAAAGTAATGGACACCTGAAGGTCTAACAATTTAGTTTCTTTAACAGTATAACGTCATAAAATATAATGAGTTTCTCAGACCTTATTTTTCTTAATATCCATGATATTCCAATCTATCAAAATGTCATACTAGCTTAGTATGGTGTAATGTTTTACGTATGCAATATTTAACAGCTTGGTGTTTAAGCCTAAATGCCTATGTTCTCCTTCTTTCGATGAACAATCAAGTGCATGAGTTGATTTTGCATTTTCATGCATTATTGTTCATAGGTAGCATACTAACCGCTCATTATTCTGAATTCATTACCCTATCTACCATAATAAGATAGATGAATAATGGTGGACAAGTAGCAGTTTGTTAAAAGAGGGCCGCCATTCTTGAAATGGATGCAATTCGCAAGTATGGTATAAATATGCCCACTTACCACCAAAAAGCCTTTCTGGTGCAGGACCTGGATAAAATTAGTAAATAGGCATATCCATGTTGTTTCCAGCCTCTAGTACCATCGTATGTTGAAGATTTCTTGATCTTTATTTTCAACATTGAATCAACTTGTAGATCCAAGGTGTCTCAAGGTTAAACACCTACTAAAACCAAACTTTTTCTAACGTTAATAGTCATTCAGTAACTGTACTAACAGTAAAGCTAATGAATATAAAATTAAACTCAAGAGCTACAATCAACACACAGTAATGCTGTACCATACCTGGAACTAAATACACTGTAACGTCGTATGTTGCAAAACAAAACAAAACCAACTCTACGCTTGAAAGTAAGCCTACACGCAACTTTGTAATCTGTACTTGAATTGAAAACAAGAAATGTGTTATTTGCACCAAAAACTTAGAATTTGGTAACTATGTAAATAAATGTTTACATAGTCATGTGATTAGTATTAACTGCGTGAGCTTAAACTCCTTACGTTGGCCCATAGACCATTTTAAAGGTGAATTTTCAACAAATTTAATAATTGCCTTATAAACTGTACTTTGGTTAGGTATAATTCCAGTGTAGTTGCCATATTTCTAAACACTTTAGTTTTTGAGTAAAAAATGAAACAAAATATGCGGGTCCTTGAACTCAAGTTCCTTTTGGTCGTTCGGCTGTTTCCGTGACGTTTTACAACTATGACGTAATAGTTGCCAAACACGCTTCGTTGCGCGCCGATCATTTTGTTCCTTTCAATGCTCGTGTTTTATGTAAATCTATCGGTGCTTTTTTCGGATTACATACTTTGTGAGACTATTTTTTGTCTTGATATCACTACTTTATGTTTGTTTTATGATAGCATGATTTCTGCATTGCTTATGTCTGTAAAAACGATTCGGCATCGGGTAAAAGCTTCTTTGCGTTTCCGTGCAAGGAGAAGAAACCGGCAAGGTGGCGACAGTTGGTGCGGAAGGTCAATAGAAAGAACTGGACTCCTTCACGCCATGCATAGCTTTGTCAAGGTCACTTTGAACGCTCATGTTTCGTATCGGATCCCACTGGTTTGGATTTCGTGGGTTTCAAGCCAGACAGTTTGAGACTGAAAAACCATCTGCAGTAGACAGGATCATCCCCACCATCTTTTTTCGTGAAGAGCTGAGGACTGATCTCAGCCTGCAGCACACAGGTTCCACATCTCTGAAGCCATCACGAAAAAACAAACAAACTTAAAGGTATGTGTGTAGTATAAAACGATAATCAATAACTAGTATAATATAATAATTGTACAAGTTTTTGACGAATGTAACTAGACATACACATTTCACATTCATGAGCGTGTTTGGCATTTGTGGCACCTGAAAGTCAGTGACACCTTGATTTCCTAGTCGGGACATTGGACAAATCTATCCCAAATAGAGTATATTCCAAGTTTAAAAGTTGGTAGATCATTCCGTTGATGTTTTTGTATCATTAGTACATATGGAAAAGTTTAAAGAGTACCGTTTTTTAAATTTAACATTTCAAGATAAATTGAAATAAGACTATGTCTTGAACATGTTTAAGTAATGACGTACAGGTTATGTATTTAAAAAAAAAACATTATAGACTTGTAAACAATTAAATATAAACTCTATAACATATTTTAATAACTCATCATAATAAAATTAATCTTAACACAGTACCTTGACATTGTCATATTAAATGTAAATCTCATAAACCTCATAAAGCATGTTGTTTTAATATGTAATCTTATTTCTTCAGCATCACTCACAGTTCCGCTACTCTCGCTCGTGGAACTGTCCTCATCACTAGAACTTATCAGATCTGTGTCAAAAGTAACTGTTCTAGGTTCGTTCAGAGTAAGTTCGAATTGATATGGCGCTACTTGACACTGTTCAGAACACAAAGTCAAAACAGACTCCGCCTCTGTTTCTCCGTATGCACTGGCCATGTTTATTTACATTCAACTCGATGGCGTTGGTGGTTTGTTCGGCAACTATTATGTCACAGTACTTTTCCTAGCGGCAAACATAAAAACTAAAACGTTCGGATTGCCGCTGGGAAAGGGCTCTTTCTGCACCTAGTTTTAAGTGTTATTTATTAGCACATATGTTTTATAAAAAATGTGGAACTGCACAATTAATTAGTATGAGTAGTTCTTTTCACTGCGAAGTTTTCTCTTTTTTTGTAAAATTCACCTTTAACGTTGTTTGATTGGCTTAGACGCTAGAGCAGTTTAGCACAAGTCCTTCTCCTTTCAATAGCGTAATCCTGTCGCATTGCTAGGCCTAGTGTCTTCAAAATGTAAATAAAAATAAATATGTGTGTGTGTGTATGATGAAACTTACGTGAGTTTCCCAAGCATACCTAAACTAACCTTTACTTTTTGTCTCATATATGTTTTTGTTCTGTAACCCTGATTGTAGCGGTGTGCCCATTTTAAATTGTTACACCTTAACACAGGATGTATAGAGAGCGCGACTGAAAAGGAAAGACGTTGAAAAGTTAACGTTTTGCAAATTTCTTATAAGTTGTAGACTATCATAATTAAAGTAGAGGCAACAGATAAAGAGAAGTGTAGACTGTGGGAAATGTTAGTAGGGTAGGAATAATCTTCTGCTAAGACAGTTTTATTTTACCTAATGAGGTGGTTGGCGTTTGATATGGGTTGCTTCAGATATTGTAGATGCAGTAAACTTAAACAAGTTTAAGATAAAGCTTGATAAGTATATGAATAATACGGGCTGACTTTACCGATATTTTGTTAAGTTAATTTAGTTTAGAGTGTGTAACAGCCGAGATAAACAAATGTGTCCCTCCCACGTTGTTCATATTGTCATGTTATGTATTATTCCCAAATCTCTTACAAAATGCGAACTCTGATTTAAAATGAATTAACAAAAACTAGCTTCTAAGATATGGCTTAAACAGCATTTACTAAAACTAATCTTTAATATCTTAAGTTTAAATATGCTTAATTAGGAGGAGGAAAAACATTTATAAAATCCAAGACCTAACCTACCTCAAATTTGGATTATGCTCAGGACATTAAAGAACGTTTTTAAGAATATTAAGCCTCGTAGACCACTAACACCATTGAAACTGTACAAATAATTGACAAGTCTAACGTAGCTTTCCCAAATTACTCAAATAATTTTACGATCTAAATACACCACGTTACTTACCGTGTTCTAAATCCGTCTTTAATTATGTTTATGGTTGCAGATGACTGGAGACAAGGATCAAGAGAACTGTTTCAAATCCGTTTTGTCAACCTGAGGTATTTCAAGGCTTAGTAACAGAACTTCTTCTCTATTTGATTAAGAGTATTAAATAAGATGTTTAAATCTGATGGTTGTATTGACGTATTGAGTGTTGCTGACTGTTACGAGGATATTGCTAAGTTTTAAAAGCATTGAGTTTGAATAATTTGTAACTATAATAATAAAGGCAAGGTAACGCAAACTAGTTATCATAATTTGAGTTAGAAATATAACTTTCTTAGAAACAAGGTATAAGTCATAAAAAGCAAAACATAGGAATGAAATGCTATTTTTATACGCCCCTGATTTTGAAATCAAAATGGACAAATTATGGCAAATGTGTAGCGAGGGGGAAAAATTATGCAGTTAGCGTGATCTGTATGATAAATCTTGGATATATCACTTGCTTATACGTTGAAACAGATGTGTGTGTGTATTTTTTTTTATAGCTATCTGTTATGTCCACCGAGGGGAATCGAACTCCTGATTTTAGCGTTGTAAATCCGAAGATTTCAGTGGTAAACTGAAACAGGAGTCTTTGGATTAATGTCTCCATTACTAAAACAATACCTTCATTATGTTAATGTTTGTTCCTACGTAGTTCCGCAGTATTCGCTCCATTTAAACAGTTTCTTTGGTAGTTTTGAGTATTAAAACCGTTGCGGTGAAAACAGACGTATTCAAACGAATATCTTACACATGACAACTTTGGATACCTACGTTTTGCGGTTTCATGACGTAATAACGTAGGTGATTCTAACCAAACCTATATACGAACGTGTGCTTAATCCAACGAACATACATACCTTTTAACTGAGAAACACAGTAAAAGTGCACGAGCATAAACCACACGCGAACTGCACTTCTCTTTGTTATTCTAATAATAGCTACGTACTTGGATTCACGGACAGTTTCTTCACTTAGTAATGCACAATAATTTGAGAATATTACTTCTGAGAAAATAACATTAACCTGAGATTTTCTCTCGCATTTGTTTTATTTCTACCCCTAAATAATTTACAAGCTTTGACACTTGGTGTTTTTTATAGGTCGGAATGTTTTGGTAGTAGTATGTTATTCTTGACGGTATAAGCGTTTGAAGTCAGTTAGAATATCCATTTACGGTTACTTCTTTAGAAGCAAAAAATATACAACATTAAAGCAAATGCGTTGTTGCAAGTCATTTTTCAAGCCTAATTAAAACAAAAGGTACTTAATGAAAGGTAGTCTAGATAATTCTATTGAGATCGTTGTTCAGATATCAATGCGGCTATGGTATTTACCTGAAGATCTTTGTTTATAAAACTCACTGTGTTAACATTACAACATCTTGTTTAGACCTTTGGCTACGAAAGTTCGGGATTGAATCACTGTGTTGTAGGTTCCACTAGAGTGGCTTGAACGACTCTTCAGGCTGCTCTGGAGTGTTAGGGAGGTGGGAGTGAAGGTCACCTGTCGGAGAAGTCTACGACTTTTCCTACAACCCAGTGATCTGAGAAAAGCGTCGCGGAACTTGGAAGAAATAAGGTTGTAAAGAATAGGGTTGATAGCAGAATTAGTATATAGCATAAGCCGGCAGAAGTAGAGTAGATTGTAGTAGACTTCCATTCCTAGCTTTCTGACGTCAGTTGGGTCAGCCACAATAATCCACAAAGTAAACACACGAAATGGAAGAAGACATAAAAAGAAACTAAGAACTACAGCCACTAGCATCATTACGACTTGACGACGTGCTTTGGCTTGTGACTGTTCTGTGTTCGAAGACACTACTCCACCGTCTACCATCAGGTGTTTGGCAATGAAAGAGTACACAGTGACCAATATAAAGAAAGGAATTCCAAAAAATATACCAATAATTGAGATAAAATACAGTCGCTGCCAAAATGTTTGGACCAATGTCAGACACACGGGAACAGTCGAGCCGTCAAGGTATTCCACGTGCGTGTACTCGGCAATGGCTAGAATAGGGCTGGTGATTATAATAGACACTACCCACACAACAACAATGATGATGAGGGCCCTCATCTTGGTACACTTGTAGCCGGCCTTTAGTGGTTTACAAATAGCGTAGTAACGTTCAAAGCTGATGGCCAGGATGGTGAGGATGGACCCGTGGGCTACTGTCAGCTCCACAAATGGAACAGCTTTGCCTGTAAATATATTATTTTAATTAATACGAATTCCTACTAATACAGTTTTTTACTATAAGCAAACATAAGATTCATGTAACAAAATACACATTACTGACTTCTTCATACATTAATTTTATAAGATTATGAAACAACATCATATTTTCGCTATTTATAACATTATAAAAACGATTGTTTTTCTTGGTTAGTTCATTGTAAGTTTCTCAACAAGCAAAAACTCCTAATGTCCATTTCTTGAAGACATAAAAATTAGTTTTATTGTATGGTTTTTTGCATCGTTACTGAAAACTAGTTATCTTATTACTAAAACCCAAAGATAGATAGATAGATAATAAATACCTGAAAAAAATCAAATAAATAGTGTTTCAACTTATAAAATAATGCTGAGAACTAATACTGCAAGCAATGCTCCCTGTAAAGTTTCTGCAATCCATGTTCGGAATAATTTTTTTCCACGAGCACAATTAGTAGGACAATAGGAAGGAAGGGGTCGCTTTGCAATGCTACCAGTTAATTACTTGGTCTTTAGGCCTATCCACTGCCAGGGTCATTAAGGCCGTCAATGTGTTGAGATCCCTGCCATTACTGAGAATGGAACAAATAAACAACTCTAAAGAAGGGAGAAAAGGTCAACAACGAAACTGATCCCCACCCCCAATAAAGTTGCGACTGAAATACCGAAACAGACAATTGATTTCATTGGTTTGAGCTTAAAATGGACACTGACCGCAAGATATCGGTCGAAACGTAGTAGTGGATGTTGGCTAATTAATTATACCTACTAAAACTCTATCACGTCACTGGGTGTATTATCAACGATGCTAGGTTTCTATTCTATTGTTCATAATGCGTGTTAGGTATACTGATATTTATACAATTTAAGTAATGCCAAAATAAAACTGTTTTAACTATTTATGTACCAAAGATTTAAATGAGAAAGCACCTGGTAATTCTAGCTTGAAAGACTATTATGGCTGCAAGTAAACAAAAGGGATACTTCAGTAGCCACGGCTGTTGTTAGATTTCAAGTCAGTCAGGAGATGAAGCTATGAACTAAAGTTTCGAATGAAAAACAAAACAACAACAACAAAACCTCATGAGCTACTATACTGTACCTAGAAACAGGCGTTTTGATTTTTGCTAGTAGCATGTTTCAAGACATTAAAATTCAAAACAGAAATCAACGTATAATTATAACCATCAATAATAACTTTTTATCAGTGAACTCTCGTCCTAGAACACTAAACTTTCAGATAAGGTTGCGCTACTAGATTAGTATACAACAGTACCCTCATGCATATATCTGTTTCAATATATCACTCCAGAACGGTAAACTAATACATAAATCTGTATCAATAAATCAGCTGTGTTACTAACTTAATGTATAACAGTACACTCATGCATGCAGCTATATTAATAAATAAACCTGGAACACTAAACATACATCTAAGGCTGCGTTGCTAACTCATTCTAGAACAGTAAATCCACCGATAAGACTGTGTCAGTAATAATTTTAAAACAATAAACTCACATATAAGGCTGTATAATTTTAGAACTATAAACTCACACATAAATTCTTATCACTAGATCCTTAAACACAACACCCATAAATACGCAGTTTTTTTAACTTGATGCTGCTTTACTAGATCTACGTAAAATACACTTTATTGGTTCTATAAACAATAAAAAGCTTGATTCATGAGATTTTTAAACAAGTAAGGGGCTACTTCCCTAGACCAATAAAACATTAAATGGTTCTCCTACTATACCCAGATCCATAAAAATATAAAACATGGAATAAGCCTACTTTGTTTTTGAGTTTCGCGCAAAGCCCCGCGAGGACTATCAGCTCTACCCGTCCCTAACTTAGCAGTGTAAGACTATAATGAAAGGCAGCTAGTCATCACCACTCCCGCTAATTCTTGGGCTACTCTTTCACCAACAAATAGTGAGATTGATCGTAACATTATAACGCTTCTACGGCTGAAAGGGTAAACTTGTTTCGTGGGACGGGATTGAATCCCACGACCCTCAGATTCTGAGATGAGCGCCCTAATCACTCGGCCATGATTTCCAGACTTTAGAAGCTGAAACATCATCTCTATCTTTTTATCAGAATCCATCAAAAAGTTCTCGAACCTACTATATTACAAAACCTAAGTTTCACTGAAAAACACAATATAAACCTTATTTCACTAAATTGATAAACACGTGAAATATTGTTTCACAATGTAAAATGTAAATTAACTAGTAACCATGTAAAAGCTGGGTTTTCTAGTGCCACAAACATATGAAAGGTTTGTTTCATAATGTAAAAGGGGTTCACTATTACCATAAACATGTAAAAGATGGATTTACTAGTACCATAAGCAAATAAACGGTGAGTTTTCTAGTATCATAAACACGTAAAAGGCTGTTTCTAGTATTATAAACACGTAAAAGGCTGTTTCTAGTATTATAAACACGTAAAAGGTTGTTTCACTAGAGTAATAAAGATGTAATGAAACTCACCGTGAGAGTCAATGTCTAGAGTAATTTGTCTCGCAGACAATTCCTTTGAAGACATAAATCTTAAGTTATTGCCTACTCCGTCACACACAAACAAACAAAGACTGTCGAATGTCTATTTAGTAATTTTTTGGTCCGTGGCACGAAATACGTTTTTCACTGGAGCATTTTGTGATAAATATCGTTTAAATTGTTTATATGCTGTAAAGACTGAACTTGTATCGTTTAAATTGTTTATATGCTGTAAAGACTGAACTTGTATCGTTTAATTTGAATTTTATTTCAGGTTATTAACAAAAAATTATGATAACAATGTTAACTGTGAATTCAGAAAAATACATTATTATAAATAGAGCCTTCAGTGACGGGAAACACCAGACAGGCTGGCCTCTTTGAGATGTCCTTACTTCCCACACTTATACCGTCCATTAATATCAAGTTTTATTTTGATTTGATATCCACACATATCTAACTGCTTCGTCCTCTTTGTCAATAACAAAATCTAACATGAACTTATCAGAATTTTAAATTGATCTGTTTGAATGAAGATAAAATGTCATAATTCAGGAAAAGTTGAGCCTATAAAAGGTTTTCATGATGAGTTGAAATATTTCAACATACTTATAGACACAAAGAGTACTTAATAGCATATGGATAAAAATAAATAAATATAGAATTTCTTGTCCTGTTTCAACATAATTAAGATGAATATTATTCATTATATAGTAATACTGCTTGATGAAAAGACCAGAGTTCATGTGAAAAATGAGTCCAAGGCCACAATAAGGCGTTAAAATGTGTGTATTGTATTCATTATTCAAGTAAAAGATGTCTATATTTCTTGAGATTACATGGCAATCAATGGCAGGACTGGAGTCAGTAGGAAGAAAAGGGCAGACGGCGCGACCCCACTGACACATCGCTGCTCCAAGTTAATACCTTTCATCATCTAATTTTAATTTTGGCCTTATTTTATGTCGAAATATATAGATATATTGCTACATCTAATGCTAATCGTGAATTGTGGAGTACCTGTTACGTTGAAAAACGTGACAGATGACATCCGAGAGCATGATAAGTATTGGGCATCTTATGTAAGCAATATATCACATCCTCCCGAGAATAAAGCCCTTACTGGCTCCAATTCCATTCATCACAAATTCGTGTTCTTCACGGTTTCATTGGTATATCCACTAAAACTTTGTTATGATGAATACTGTCCATTTTAATGATATTTAAACAGCTATGAAACTTTGTAAGAACTTCTAAATGTTACCATTATTATGGTGTGTACGCCTGTTACAAGCTGTGAAGAATGATTACAAAGCTGCTCTATTGCATTCTTATATATATATATGTATAGTGTTCCAATGACTGCTGTATTTGTTGTATTCCAGCCTGACTGAAGTGTTTTGAATTGAGCGAAACACATCGTTCGCAATGGATATCATAATTATAGTATGGTTGTAATACTATTATAATTCTTGGAAATTCATTAGGGATTAGATCAAGAACATAGCATTTAAAAACGAAACAGGCCCAAAACGTAAAATGCTAGCAAACAATCAAAAACATAAATACATTTTCGTGACGTGATGAAAATTAAAATGGCGTTAACTGTAGCTGTTTTATTTTTTGTTTTCCATAATTCCCTTCCGTTGTCTATTGAAAATTAGAAACCTGCAGCATGTAAAATGACATATCAAAGCTTATTCTGAGCGGTGTCCTGTTTAAACCAAGTACCTAATATGTCACTCTAATATTTAACAGCGTCTGTAATAGCTCTAATGTGGTCAGGTAGTTTGAACGCTCGACTTGTAATCTGTGGATCGTAAGTTGAAATCCCCGTCCCACCAACTTATTCAACGCAACAAGGGAGCGTTATGACGGTCAATCCCACTTTTCGTTGATAAAAGAGTTGCTCAAGAGTTGGCAGTGGGTGATGATGAGTTGTTGCCTTCCCTCTAGTCTTACACTGCAAAATTACGGACGGCTAGTGTAGATAGATAGTCTTCGTGTAGCTTAACGAGAAACTGAACACAAACAATCGACTATAAAATTCGATCACACACGTGAGTCTTAGTTTCAAATACAGTTATTGATTTTTTAAGTCGGGTTTACGGCCATATCTTCTACCCCCTTAAACAACAACAACAAAAAACAGATACATTCTAACGTAGCAGTTGTCCAGACTTGGAAAGTGGGAGAGAAAAAAATGCGCAAAAATATCAGACATTTTTAACGAATTGGCAGAATTATTATTATTATTATTTAGTCTTTCATGCGTAGTCTAATTTTAAATTTTCGTCAATATTTCAGTTTTCGTTTTAACCTAATTTCAGTCTAATTTTTTTAATGTTCACAATTTAGTTGATAAATACTTTACTTTGCCATCTGAAAAACATTACACAAAATGCTCTCCAGGAAATAGCTACTTCAACACGTCTCCCGGTACTTTATACTAAACCACTTACTTAGTCGTAATGACGTAAGTACCGAGGTCGTCACTTCTGCTTTTATTATTACTACCAGCTGCGCCGTCTACTGGTAAAAATAGTTCAGCAAAGCCAAAACAAAAAACAACTATAAAATCAGTTTGTAATAATATTAAAAGCTGCAGTCTAAATGCGCAGTTGTTGAATTTTTTATTTTGTGTTCGTGCAGACCTAACTCATTAATCTAATAGAGAATTTCTAGCAAATTAAAGAAATGACGAGAAACTATAATTTTTGTTAAATATTTTTATAGCTTGAGAGAAATGTTTAGTGAAGCGAGTTTCGAGTTAACAAAATCAATATTTTTAGACATTTTGGCAACACCGTAAATATATCGCAGACACCTTCCGTCTGTGAACTGAAACGAACAGTTAATATATTGTAACTGTGTTTTTGTAAGGAAGCATTCGAGAAAAAAAGCTCGAAATTCAAGTCGTGCCTCCTAATGCCACAGTAGAAGCTCTGCCGAACCACAGTACCAGTAGGAATCGGATTTCGATACCCGTGATTGGCAGAGTATAAACAGCTGATTGTGTTGCTGTTTAGCATAAGAAGGAAACAAAAGTCAGTTTGATAAAACGTTAAATACGTAACTCTGTATACGCTATTCTTCAGAATATTCCAAATTTTGTGAAACCTAATACTAGATGTGTAAATATGCACATTGTATAACTTAAATTTCTATCTTTTTCTTCGAAGGTCCGGCATGCCCAGGTGGGTTAAGGCGGTCGACTCATAATCTGAGGGTCGTGGGTTCGAATCTTCGCCATACCAAACATGCTCGCCCTTTCAGCCGTGGAGGCGTTGAATCCCACTGTTCGTTGGTAAAATAGTAGCCCAAGAGTTGTCGGTGAGCTGTAGTAACTAGCTGTATTACCTCTAGTCTTACACTTCGAAATTATGGACGGCTAGCGCAGATAGCCCTAGAGTAACTTTGAGCAAAATTCAAAAACAAACAAAAAACCCTTATTCTCCGAAAAGCTTGTTTATATTCAGCAGTGACAACATTTTATCAACAAAGATGTGCTAATTTTACACCTATACAACTGTACACATAATACTGTTTGAAGACTGCTCAATGTGAATAGTTCTCAACCGTCTTAACACTTTGAATACTTGAAAATCTAAATTATACTCAAACAATTTGAACACTTCTTGAAGAATTCATATATATACACTCCAGTCCTAGTTCAAAGAATCCCACTAAAATATTTAAAACTGTAACAGTTTTTTCCGACTTTTCTCAAACTGTCTTTTTGCTTTTAATAATTGATCCCTTTTTATTTGTTCCCTTATGACCCGACTATTGGTCAAACTTTCTCTACTAAGGTAAACGATGTGGAAGATTAAGATAAGTAAAAGTAATCAGATATGTAATTGTTCTGTTAATCTGTTAACATTAAGCTGGAACTTACCACATAATAAATAAAGCGCAAATTTGTAGGTGTTCTGTAATTTAGGGGCTGGCACGGCCTAGCACGTTAAGGCGTGAGCTTCGTAATCTAGGGTCGTGGGTTCGCGCCCGTGTCGCGCTAAACATGCTAGCCCTCCCGGCCGTGGGGGCGTTATAATGTGAGGGTCAATCCAACTATTCGTTGGTAAAAGAGTAGCCCAAGAGTTGGCGGTGGGTAGTGATAACTAGCTGCCTTCCCTCTGATCTTACACTGCTAAATTAGGGACGGCTAGCACAGATAGCCCTCGAGTAGCTTTGTACAAAATTCCAAAAGAAATTCTGTAATTTAGAGCAATTTCTAGCATTAGACTTAAATAATTCAATATGTATTTTGGTTACTTATTATAGTAGCAATATACACCATTACATTTCTTGAATAACAATAACTTTATTGGTAAAATGTAATAGTCATAAAACATTACGTTTAATACATGTAAATTATTCTTCAGTGTTTGGTTATATTACTAAGTAGATCCAGCCTCGTGAAGTGTTCTTGGTTTTAGGCCCGAAAATATCACTAGCATCGAGGGTGCCCAACTGACAACCTAGGTTCATAAAAGATAGTTGTAATTTTCCTTGCACTCATAATCAAGGCTATTTATTATTACTTGTAATAATGTCATTACTTAAGGATTTTAGCAAGTCTTCTATTACAAGTTTTTATATAATTGTCAATATTTAAGTCTTAATAAAAATAAACTTCACAAAAGCTTTTGAAATAAATTGCAAATTAGGTGGTTATGGAAGAACTAAAAAAAAGAATAATTTTTTGTTTGTTTGTTGTTAAGCACAAAGCTACATGTGTAATTTGTGCTGTCTCTATAAAGGAAATTGAAACACAGAACACATTTTAGTTTTATAGCTTTTTAGGCTTAAAACTAAGCCTATGGGAAGCCAAAAATGACAAATAATGGGCATATGAATCTGTGATATATGTAATATTACCTGATTTTAATGTTTCTTTTTTGAAGTTAACCACAATGCTACATAATGGGCTATCTGCTCTATGCCCATCACAAGTATTAACACTAAAAACAAGTGTTAATATCAACAAGTTTTGATATTTGTAGTAAGCCTTGTGACTTACTACTGAGCTGCTAGCGGGTTAGATTTAATGTAGAAATGGTTGTTCATGGAGAGCACGGTTCCAATGCATTGTGGCTAAATGTTATAACAAATTTATTGTGGACACTGAAATGTTACCACACATAAAAATACTGTTTGTTGTTGAAAGCACTCAGTGGGAGACGTAGGTGAGAACCCAGCAAAACAAACAACCTTTTGAAGACACTCAAATGTTACCACAAATAAGTGAACGAAAATGGGTAATTTTGTAATTGTAAAAGTTCAATCACAAATTTAGAAAAGACACTCAAGATACTATAGAACACGTTATCTCCGTAGCCCTTATGTTATTCTATACCCACGGATAGAACGTATAGACAAAAAGTCTAAACTAAATGACACGATAAAGAAGTTACATATATAAAAATTCATTAAATGGCTACATCTTGACCTCAAACTTCTTGATAGTGACAGACCAACTTACGTCCAATAAAACTTGTTTTAATTTATGTTAATTATTGACGTTACAAAACGATTACTTCCAACAGGTTAAGAATGACTAGACCTAATAATTGATACGACAATGGTAAGAATATTAACTCAGATCAGGATAAATGGTTCACATATTGGTCAGGTTTTTAAAAGTAGTAGTTGTAGCTAACACTAGATGTCGTCGTATCGGTTAGGATATTTTATTTGTTGTGATTATTGCTTTCTGACGTAGCTAATGTCATTACGTAAGCAATTTTACGAGAATATGCTCGTAACGTTGTTTAATATTTCATCATCAAAATATTCTTATAGAAAATGAGTCACTGGTGAACGAAGTATAGAAAAATAAAATCAACAATATTTTGATCGTTCGATATTTCAACAATATCAAAATATTGTTTGTTTTTGAAAGCAGTCAGCGGGAGATGTGGATGAGAACCCAGCAAAACAAACAACGTTTTAAAGATAGGATTGTAACTAACTGTTATTAGAGAGTTTTTATGTGATCAGTGTGTCTTGGCTGAATAATCGATCATGGAAACTACAGCTGTCAGTTACTCGTATTTATTCTTGCCTAACAAGGGTAACTCGTTTAACCCTTATATATCTATGAATCTTCCGTACGAAATTATATGAGCAAGCGAGAAATACAGCTGTCAGTTACTGATATTATTCATGTCTAATTAGGGTAATTTCTTTAACCCTTATTCACCTGTGAATCTGGAAGTTTCTGTATGAAATTATGTAAGCTTGCAATCCAATTGTCAGTTACTCAAATTATTCATGCCTAATTAGGGTATTTTGTTTAACCTTTATTTACCTGACAATCTTCTGTATGAAGTTATATGAGCAAGCGAGCAGTCCATTTGTCAGTTACTTATATTATTTATACTTAATTAGGGTGACTTGTTTAACCCTTATTCATCTGCGAACCTTCTGCCTGGATATGTATGAGCAACTACATAAACGAATGTTTCCAGGATACAAACAGCATCATAAAATTAGATTTTGTGTTGTTTGAAGTAAATGTTATTAATCCTTGTTGAAAAATGTACGAATACAATTTTGACAGTTATTATTATTTACTGTGGAAAGATAAAGAGCTCGGCACGAAGACTTAAAATGCTTTGGGAAAAAAAAAAAGACAGAAACGTGTTGTTGACACTTTAATGGGACTGTGTTCTTAAAGTGTTAAAACGTCGCATGTTTTGAACGTTATTTTTTTAGACCTTGTTAACACTTTTATGCTTCCAAGTTGTTTCACATTCTTAGAACTTTTAATTTCATACACTGCTAACACTTGTTATTTACAAATATATTTATACGTTTTTTGCTGATTTTGTATAACAGCCCTTTTAACAATGTAAAGCACATAGTTTAAACAGTTTTAAAGTAATACACTTCCGACGTATTTTTTGGAGACCGTATTCTAGTGTAGAGTAAATAAACGTATTATTCTTAGACGTGTTTAAATATTAGTTATGTTACCCATCTTCCAACGATAACCGTATTTCAAACACAGTTTTAAATGTTCTTGCTTGTTGACACCCCCCCTTCCTACAAGTCTAAGCGCTATATCGGAGGGTTTATGACGTCAAAAATCTGGCTTTAATACTCGCAATGAGCAAAGCACAGATAACTCATTATGTAGTTTTGTTCTTAATAATAAGCAAAGAGATTGGTGGGAAATAACATTAACTACATAAACATTGGTGTTGAACCAGTTTCTGTCTATTTTGCCTCGATTTAAAAAAAAAAATAAGTTGTGAATTTCGCGCAAGGCTATACGAGGGTTATCTGCGTTAGCCGTCTCTAATTCAACATTGAAATACGAGAGAACAGGCTGCTAGTTATCACTGCTAACTCTTGGACTATGTTATGACTACGTAGTTAGTGTTATTTTCCGCTCTGTTTATTATTACGAACAAAACTACAGAATGAGTTATCTGTGCTTCGCTCACTGCGAGTATTAAAGACAGATTTTTAACGTCATAATAAGATTGACTGTAATATTATAACGCTCCAATGGAGAGAGCATATTCACCGGGACGAGGATCCGAACCTTTGACCCTCAGAATGTGAATCAAGCGCCTCAACCTCTTGGCCTAACTTCTGCAATTTTTTTATGAATATACGAGTTAATTTTTGAGCTTTTTAGTCCTAACACTCATAAATATCATGCACTGTTTTAATCCAGCAAAATATTGTGTTCTGTATAAATAAAACTAAATGTTAAGGGACATGATGAGATAACTTCTTGAAGTTTAATGTCGCCAGTAACTCTTGTATATTTAATATAAACGCTTTCAAATTGTAAAAGTACTGAAAAGATTTGATTCCCCTGGCGGATAGAACGCAGGTAGCTCACTGTGTAGCACTATACTCAGACAACAAACATTTAATTCAAGTGTTTGGCAAGTGACTGATTTTCACAATACTGTCAGTTTTTAAGTGAGGGCAGGAGTCTTTACAGTAGGTACCTGTGACTTGTTGGCGATAAATCTGAACAATAAGAACTGCACACAATCTACTACGAGTTTTAAAATAAAATATTCTAAACAAATCAAACGTATATTCAGATAACACTGGTTTACAAAAAAATATTTTTTGTCTGAGGCAAGAATGTGAATAGGTGTCTTTTACTAATTTGGGTGTGCTGAATTCAAATTTATAAACAGTTTTGCTCTATCACCTCCAGTTTTCTGGCTTTTAAATAGTCTCATTTTAGTATATACAGAGTATATACGTGCTTATTTTCACATTTGCAGCAGCTTATTACAGATAAAATAGGATAGATAAAGAACATTGACGGAAAAAATATACTTGAATGACACAATGTACACAATTCATAGTATCGCGGACTGTTAGAAGTGTGTTTTCTTAGATGATCTGGTGTATTTTGCCTCCGGGATGTCACGCAAGAGCATCCAGCAGAAGTCTCCCATCATGCTGCGGTTCCACTTGCCTTGGTAGTTGCTCTCCATCTTCGTAATGTCTTGGTGGAATCTTTCTTCGTGCTCATCACTCACTGCTCCAAGGTTTGGAGGGAAGAAGCTGAGGTGGGAATGGAGAAAATGAATTTTGAGTGACATTCGGCATCCCATATCCTCATAAGTCTTTAGCAACTTCTCAGTACAGGCTTAGTAATTTGGTACGCGTGTGTTACCAAGGAAGCCACTAAAGACTGACTTTAATGCTTCCCATGCTCTCAGTTCCTTTAAGGTAAGAAGCTCCTCAAAATCAGTATCCTTCAGCACTTCTCGGATTTGAGGTCCGAAAAAGATGCCCTCTTTGAGCTTAGCAGCACTGAGACCTGGGAACACAGTAGACAAGTGTTGGAAGGCAGCACCATTTTTGTCCATGGCCTTCACGAAATTCTTCATCAAACCAAGCTTGATGTGAAGAGGAGGAAGAATCACCTTCTTCATGTCAACCAGAGGATTTTCCTTGACGCTGTGTTCGCCAGGAATGAAAGTGCTTCTAGACCCCCAGTCTTTCTGCTTGTAATGCTGGGATACAGCTCGACTATCCCAGAGACAGAGAAAGTAACAGTACTTTGTAAAGCCCGCTTGCATACCCATAAAAAGACCAATTACTTTGAGGTCCTCACACAGACTCCACTGGTACTGGTTGTACTTAACAGCTTCTAAAAGAAGCTCCATATTGTCATATGACTCCTTTAGATGGACAGAGTGTGCAGTGGGAATGTTGGGATATTTATTCCCGTTGTGAAGAAGCACAGCCTTGAGACTTCGCTTGGAAGAGTCTATGAAAAGACGCCAGTCTGAAGGATTATGTGGCAAACCAAGGAAAGTGAACAAGTCAGGTACATTTGTGCAGTAGCACAACTTGTTTTCCATGTCGAAAAATGAAGCAAGGTCTTTGTTCCGATTCCTAAAACTGGTGATCCTTACATCTTCCTGGACTAGGTTCCACTGTTTAAGCCGAGAAGCCAAGAGCTCTGACTGCTGTTTTGATAGATACAAATAACGAGCAAGGTCATTCAGGTCTTCTTGCGTGATCCAGTGTGGCTCGTTGCCACTTGTTCTTGAATAAGAAAAGTCAATATCTTCGGAAAAGATTGACTTGGCAGAATCTTCCCTTGGAGGCATTTCTTCATCTGATTTATTTGCATTTATTGCATAATAACTATAAAAGAAGACATAAGTCACACAATATTAGAAATTAACCCTGAATGCATATACGCCTTTATGTACAGTATGCATATCTAAAAAACTAGAGGTGATGAGTAAAAACGGATTTCAAATCTGAATTCAGCACTCCCAAATTAGGTTAAAACAGCTATTTTTGTACTTGCCTCAATTTCTTTGTGAACCAGTGTAATCACCACAATTGTATCCAGAGCTTTAAATAATTCTCTTTTAAGTCAAAAGACCACACAGTCTGGTTCAGTTACTTTGGAACACGAATGATACGACGAATTTTTCTTCTCTATTTCTGTTATTATAACATAAGCTGTGATACTTTAATTTTAGAAATCGTCACCGTAGCTTTTTATGACTGTTGTCACAATCTAACTCTTTTTTTCACTTTTGATTTCACTTTCACCTACTTTCTTCCACTAACATGGTCACCTACATACATATATATTCTCAACAAAGACCTAGAACTTTCTACAAACTACGAGATATGAAGATGTAAGGAAAATTTAGAATAGCCACTCAAAAGCAACGACAAATATTCAAAAAGTGATGTCAATTCACAACAACAAAATTACCTAAAAATTAATTTCGTAAAAACAATTACGTCAGCAAACTTGCCATAACTCTCACCCCTAAAAATAACTCATTTTTAAGTTTGCACAATACAAAATAAATAATACTATTGTATAAATATTAAAATAAACAGTTATGCATATTTAACAAACGTGTCAGTGACTAGAATGTATTTACTTAACAGTCATGTAATAGTGTTATTAATTTTTGTAGATATAGACAAATGTTACAAAATCGCTGAATTTAAACCACTACTGAATGAAAATTTGAGCTTTTAGCTGCTCACGGTATCGGTTTTGTAATCTAACGTGTTTATCGTATTTAAATTCCGTTTATTTAAAGTGTCCATCAATTAAGTAAAATAAGAAGCATCATTTGAATGTATATTAAATTATTTACCGAACACGAATATATAGATAATTATGTAACAAACCGCTTTATTCCTTTGAAATGCTTAAAAATATATTTAAACATCAAAGCAAACAAATTTGTATGGACATGTCCTACGAAAACATACTCTTGAGTCTTTCAGTATTACCAACGAATTTCTTTGATAATTAATCAGTGTATCCAATATTTTAGAATAATCTGTTTATTGTATAAATGCTTGTTTATAATTTAGTAACTTCTACACAATTTTTTACCAATATTTTTTAACATTGTTGTTAAGCATAAGGCCACACAATAAGCTGTCCATGCTCCTCATGTTGAGCATAAGACCACACAATAAGCTGTCCATGCTCCTCATGTTGAGCATAAGACCACACAATAAGCTGTCCATGCTCCTCATGTTAAGCATAAGGCCACACAATAAGCTGTCCATGCTCCTCATGTTAAGCATAAGGCCACACAATAAGCTATCTATGCTCCTCATGTTAAGCATAAGACCACACAATAAGCTATCCATGCTCCTCACACAAAAAGTATTGAAACTGAATTTTTAACGTCATAAGTTCTCAACCATTGAGCCGTTGTTGCATTGGTGATGGTAACTGTGTGTAATATTTTGAAGTCATAATGCTTACGACATAAACACATAGGATCTAGGAAACTATACATCAAAGAAATATAATCGGGTTGTTTGTTTAAAATGAAGCTACAGGATAAGTTAATTACAGGGATCGAAACATGTATTTTAGTTGTGTAATCCCCATCAAGGTAACGCTACGCCATCAAGGAACCTACTAAAACATTTACAAAGTGCACATCTTAATGATACGTAAATTATAGGAAACAGTCCAAAGATGTGCAATTGTGAAGGCATCCACTCCAAAGGCGGACGTTCTTCAAGGAGGAATACTTAGCCCTACACTGTTTATCATGTATGTAAACGACGTGCCTCTCACAGATCGAAACCACATTTTTTGACTGAGTTATCAGATGATGTTGTGTAGAAACCCAGTGTTTGTACACAATTATCCAAACATGCCAACTATATCAGACAGACTTCTGGTTAACTCACTTCAAGTTTATGTGTTTCTTATAGCAAAGCCACATTGGGTTATCTCCTGTGTCTACTGAGGGGAATCGAATCTCTGATTTTAGTGTTATAAATCTTTAGACCTACCGCTGTCTCACCAGAAAAACATTAATAAGGATGAACTGATTAATAAATTAGAGACACATAATACATGGTGAACAAACAAACAAACCCTTTATCATCACGCATTGTTGGCCTCTCTCAGTATCAGCAGGTTTGCTGATTGGACGGTAAGGTAACGTCTTCTCAGCAGAAATATTTTATTATTTTGAACCTTGTTTGTTTGTTTTGGAACTTCGCACAAAGCTACTCGAGGGCTATCTGTGCTAGCCGTCCCTAATTTAACAGTGTAAGACTAGAGGGAAGGCAGCTAGTCATCATCACCCACCGCCAACTCTTGGGCTACTCTTTTACCAACAAAGAGTGGTATTGACCGTCACATTATAACGCCCCCACGGCTGGGAGGGCGAGCATGTTAAGCGCGACTCGGATGCGAACCCGCGACCCTCAGATTACTAGCGCATGCCTTAAGGCGCTCGGCCATGCCAGGCCGTCAAGCCATGTTCATGTATTAGTTTTATCTGATTGGATCAATTTACGTGTTATGGAACAAAACGGATCAACCAAAATATCAAAGACAGGTTTGAGGAATGTAAAAAACTTATTAATAATGCTTATTTATATTAATTCCAAATCGTCGTATGTTTATTATTATTATTATTATTATTTATTTTATTCAATACGAAACAAACAAGAACATTAAATAGCACAAAACCACAAATAAACTTGCTACATATTAAAAATAATGTACAAAAATCCATAAAACATTTTACAAAATAAAAGAAATTTAATATAATTTTTTTACGAAATAATGTTCAGTAATGCAGAACCGCTTATTCGGTTTGGTGTTTGTGAAATATATACTCTTATCTATAAAACTGAATTTGAGTGAGAAGATATATTCAACGTTTAACATAATATATATATTTCTTTCTTTTCCCAGAATTTTTAGACTGGTTGAATAGAAACGTGTAGTTTCTAAATGAATTCCAGCATTGTTCAGTCGGCAAAGAAAAATTTTAATAATTTCTAACCTATTGATATTGTATTTATTTTTACAGAACTTTAAGGAGATAATAACTTAACTTCGGAAAAAGAAAACTGCCTATTGTGGTTCTTAATTAAATCTTTATTTGTTCATTTAATTTTATGATGCAGAAATATCTGACGTTTAATAAGCAACCTGTATGAACCAATCTGTTATTCTAATCTTCACTCAATAACAACTAACTTGAGAAATGTAACAAGCAACTAGTTCAGAGTCTTTATTTTGTATGGATTATTAATAACATTTAATTATAGGATATTTTAATTAAGAACAAAGGAACATCTCTTGTTTTAGCAAGTAAACCTTACAAAGAAAACAAATGATAAAAGTCTTAATTTGAATTTAGTTTAATAACTTTCATTACAATAGTTTTAATTTTGACAAATAGAAATCTGGGAGGTTTTGCTTAAGAAATTTATTGTGCCTATAAACTTTGTAATATCCAGCTAACTGAAGTCTTAATTTAGTTGGGTTTTTTCACACTTCTGGGCCCAGATAATCCTATTTAAATCAACTGAAACATCTGATATATTTTATTTTCCTTTCTTAATGACTATACCAGAAAATTATCACACGAGAATTAATTTAATAGTCACAAATTTCAGTCGATTTCATTTGTGGAAAGAGAAACGCCTGGTGTTTAGCAAGTAAACTACAATAATACCCATAAGTTTTCGTGTATTTGGTTGTTAACTTTACCGGAAGTTGTTACTTGTGTTAACTTAATTTGCTGGTATCTAGCAAGTAAATACGTGCAAGAGACATTAATGTTCAATGGGATAAGTATGTACATTTTAAACGTTCATCAGGAATTTAACGTGGGTGTTACGTTTTTTATTGCGGACTGAACGCAACAGAAAGACACAGATAGCAGCTTGTTTAATTTATTATAATTATCGACTTATGTGATAGACACAAAATAAATTATCCAATGGCAATAACAGATATCCAACTTCAACCATCAAAACAACTTACAATACAAAAAAAGTACTGGCCTGTGCTTAATAATATGATCCAGGAGAAGTGTCCAAATCCGAAATCCAAAGTTCTAATCTAGGCGTTGAATTCAGTCCCACGGAGAAATTTTCGAAGTTTGAATGGGTAATTTCAAACAAAAGTTCACAGTCCAATTCCTATTGACTTTCGATATAATCCGTAATCCGACTGAATTGTAAAGGTTGACGGAATAAAATTTTTCACCGCTTTAGTCGATCTAGCTCTATTCACAAATTCAGTTTAAACTTTCTCAAACAAGACAAACTTCCTGATCCGAATAAAATGGATGACTTACTTCTTGACCCGAGTAAAAGTGGATGATTTACCTCGTATCGCCGTCTATTTATATACTATATCGCGTGACTTCCCAGAATTCCACAGTACAAACACCAGGCCAATACAAGTGATCAATCTATTTAGCTTTAAAAATTTCTAAATGGATTTTAATTAATTCTAAAATGTTATTTTAAATTTCACCGATTTAAACCTCGAAACAATAATATAAATATAGAATTATAAATAATAAATATGGGAATTCATACACGACATTACATTATATTTACATAACATATGCATGATATTTACATGACATTTACATAACAGTGGGTGAGTAGAAATATGTGTCTTAGAGTAAAGTTCAATAGAAACTACTAATGTATAGAAATTTCCATAACAAACTTAATTAACTTCGCATTCAATAATCACTAATCAAAGAATTCTTATTTATTTCAGTGAATATAAAGTTTTGTATCTTGGAAGTAAACATAGATAATAAAAAAGCTGTTTTTGAGTCTTCCATTGGCCTCTTTTTTAAAAAACTCTAATTACAAGAGAATTTATTTAAAAATATATAAACATTTTATATCTAACAAATAAAATTTAAATAAGAACTAGCCTTCATTATGCAACAGGTAAATTGAATTTTTACGATGATCTTGTGCCAAGAAGACTGGGTCCAAAAATATTGCACTTAATATGTGTGCTTCATAAGAGATGTAGTAATTCCACATAATGTGCAAGAGATATTCTTTGGGTGCAATACTGATACAGTCTGTTGTTGTTACTGTCTGATGCAAAATGATTGAAAAATATTATCAAGGATAACCTCATATTGACGTTTCAACTAGGATATGTATCTTCACTATTATTTTTCATAAAAGCACAGACAACATAGATATTGGATAAAATGGCCACAGGCTATAAACAATATGATAAAAAACCTAGAAGTTATAAGTTAGAGGCAAGACCTTGACTACTGTATCCTTTGCAAGACCAGTGAACTCTCCATTTCTATTAACTATATGATAGAAAAACTGCACTTCCTTATAGAAGGATGAATATATTCCTAGTATCAATTCTTGGTGAACTGGAACACTATTTTAAGGTTCTGAACTGTCGCTGGAAATGTGCAAACAAAGACAAATATATGATACCCGTAGAGGAGACATCAACTGCAACCATCTCAGTCTAAGTTCCATAAATTGTACAAAAATTGAGGCCATCATGAAGACACAATGGATGATTTCAGTAGTTCTTGAGTACTGAAAGCAGTTTTAAGATACTTTCATTGTTAAGTTCGACTTATCAATATCCAGAAGTCAGTCTTGTAGTATGAACTAATAAAGTTCCTTCCAGAAGACACGTTTACTTGTCTGAAGGTGACAACAAACATTGATTTACTACCTTCTTTTTCCTCGAGGTTGTATTGTTCTGTCTATAAACATACACACAATTTCAGTGTTTGACGTACCCTAGGTGCGTGCACTGCAGTCCATTGTCTTTGTTTGTTTGTTTGTTTGTTTTGGAAATTCGCACAAAGCTACTCGAGGGCTATCTGTGCTAGCCGTCCCTAATTTTGCAGTGTAAGACTAGAGGGAAGGCAGCTAGTCATCACCACCCACCGCCAACTCTTGGGCTACTCTTTTACCAACGAATAGTGGGATTGACCGTCACATTATACACCCCCACGGCTGGGAGGGCGAGCATGTTTAGCGCGAAGCGGGCGCGAACCCGCGACCCTCGGATTACGAGTGCACGCCTTAACCCGCTCGGCCATGCCAGGCCGTCCATTGTCATATCCACAAACACTCGTGTCTATGTGATGACAATTTCAGCAGATATCTAAATAACTGAACGCCCATAACCACAGAGTAGCAATGTACAGTACCTGCATTGGCATACACAATTGTTTTGAGAAAATGCAATTTGCTTTTCACATATATAATAACGTTAGTGAAAGATAGAAGTGAGACAAATTAGTAAGATATGTCGTTAAATATATTTAGACTGTGTCTATATGTTTAACAATAAAGAATATGTAGTGGTGATTTTTAAAGGGTAAAATAGCAGATTGTATTGTAGTAACAGAGATATATGGAATAAGTTGCATTTCCAATCGGATTCTAAAATAGTTGAAACAGTCTGCGTGAACGTTTGACGTACATGAGAGTTATTTAAAATTCAGGATACAACTCAGGTGATTTACTGTATAGTGAATATTTATATATTTACTTGACTTGTTTTTGAATACATTATTTTAAAACAAGTGAACTGTTTACTGTCTGTTTATTGTTCAAATTTATCGCCAACAATCCAAAGACACTGTGAAGAATTCTGCTCATGTACATACATAAAACTCTCACAATATACGAAAATAAAAGTTGTTTTTGCAGTCTTAAACTACAATGTTGCATGTTGGCGATATTTTCCCATAATTCCTGAGCAATATTCCATATAATGAACATATTCTAGACTACAAATGTAGCGATGCTGATTAATTTTTAAGACTAAGCACGAGCTACTCAAGTGATTACTAAGCTTCACAATTGGCTGTGTGTGTTTTCCTATTTTAAAAAAGTTAAAACTTGTCAAACTAGAATGATAAGTTATATTAAAATTATGAAATTAAAATGCAATTTCCAAGGGCCATTTGGCAGAGTTTTTTTTAAGAAAAATAAGAAATGAGGAAAAAATAAACTTTATAAGATAACAGAATATTAATGTCCTCCACAACTTTGCCACTTGCAGAAATAAGGCCTTAAAAATTGTTGTTTACAACAACAAAACAAAAACGAAGACACTCTCTATAAATTTAGTTTTTTTTGTTATGCCTAAATTGGCCACAAAACAAATTGCTGCTTTGTAACATATTTCTGGTGATGTCTATTTCCCACTATGATACTCATAGCCAACACATTTTAAGACAGAATATTAAACACGTCGTCATTCAAACTGTTGAATATGCACAATGAGATTCCAAATTTATCCAGTTCAAATCTAAATCGTTTTTCTCGGGTATTTGTTTCTGTTTAAAATATTTGGGTGTTTCTTTGTCGTTAAGCGCAAGGCTACCACGAGTATCGAAACATGGATTTTGTTGTTATAAACCTTCAGACTTATTGCTGTATCAATTTATGGGCTGTAAAAATATTTTAAAATATGTGATGCTGATTGTATACTTTATTTAGTTTTCAAGCACACAATGGACGGTGACCTCCAACAATGGACGGTGCCCTCCAGAGATCGAGTTAGGATTTTAAGCCATAAAACTTATCGAAAATCTTGAAAGTGAATAAAACTTTTTTTTTGGTTTATTGTGAACGGGTTCGAATTTTCAGTCACTCAGGATTTCTGTCTAATTATATGTTAAACTTTCTGACAATATATGCATGAAAATCTCTTAGACGAAAGCAAATTCTTTAAACTGGAAGTACCAAACGAGGAGACATTGAAATAGATTGCATAAGGAAGTCGCCCTGTCACTTTTTTTGCCCGTTTAAATGTTAAACCATTAAACTCATAATTAAAATTAATTATTATTACTTCAATCAATAATTTAAAACTTTTTTCGTGGTGTTAAAAAAAGTTACATCAAGTTTCACAGGACCGAAAGAAGATTTATTAGAGTAAACACTGTAATACACACGAGACTCCTAACTTCCTAGACACGTGTGTTCGTTTGCCACGTTGCTGGCCATAAATTCCTCTTTCTCCATGGCTGTCAAGGCTCCCCATGGAAACATAACTGACCCTACCACAGAATACAGTTAAACAATGATTACCTGATAGAAGAGACAGTTCGTATGTATGTTGGTTCGAATTTTTGAACAAATATACAGACGAGTTATCTGCGTTTAAACGTCGCTAACTTCAAGTTAATAGACTAAATAAAGGAACAACTCAACAGCACACATCGCCAATACGTGAGTTACACTTGTCTGACCGAATAGTAGGATTTCATTGTCGCAGTTATTTCGCACCTTAACTCCAAACTGCTAATCGCTTTTTGTTTCCTTTTTATAGCAGCAGGATGCAAACACTTTAAGGTTCACAGTTCCATAAAGTCAAATACTAGGTCACGCCCAGCTAGAAAGAGGTGGGATGATCCGCGTGCAGAATGTTAGTACAGGAGCAATTAGAGAAAAAAGTAGAGATCTCGGCACACAAAAAATGATATAGAAAGGAATGAATTCGTGCATACAAAATGTATGCTGTGCCACATAAACCACAATAAAAGTTGTTTTTCTTCTCACATATACAGCATTTGTAAGTGGAATACTATACATGGCCGCAGATTAAATTCCCCTTATACCAAACATGCTTGCCTTTTCAGCTGTGAGAACGTCATAATGTGTGGTCAATCCTACTATTCGTTGGTAAAAGAGTACCTCAAAAGTTGGCGGTGGGTAGTGATGACTAGCTGCGTTCCATCTAGTCTTACACCGCAAAATTAGGAACGGCTAGCGTAGACAGACCTCGTGTAGCTTTGCGCGAAATTCAAAACAAATCAAACCGTTAATTTTTGCACTCGTGTAAATTGAGAAAGTATCATTGTATGATTAGCCAATAGAAATATTGGATTTCCATGCGAGTTATCATGCGTGTATGTACGGCGTGAGAAATGCATACCTTCGCTATCTTTTCAAAGGTGTTATTATATACATAAGAAGTAATTTGACTGATCTCGAATAAATCTACAGTTCAGTTTTATGTTTTGAGTTACTTAAATACTAAAGCACAAGTTTTGATTTGAACTAAATGTTTATATAACTGATACTAATAAAATATTTAGCAGAGTGTCTAACGTAGGTCGCGCACATGCCTAAATTACAACATGGACGTAATATTTGCATAGTTGCTACTGTGAACGAAACGCTAGCACGATTTCTGATGTGGAAAATCAATAAACCTACTTGTGATCTGACGGAGCCAGCTTTCGTCCAAATCCATTCAGCCATTTTTGAGAAGTCTTACTGACAAACAGACAAAGGTTAAAAACATACAGTCAGTCCACCTGAAGTGTCAAGAGGAATGACGTGTTAAGATAGTTTACAAAACGGGGATTTCTTAAACAATAACGTTCTGAGTTGAGTCATTTAAAAAAGTTAGTGGATTCCTCTTGTCAATTCATTCAGTTTAATTTAAACTACACCCGAGTTTTATTGTGGATTTAGAGCGTATTTTTATAGAGCAACAGAAAGCGCGAAAAAAGTATTCACATATATTAACAGCAATTTCTGCTTTGGTCTCTTTTTATTGTAAATATCAAATGAACAAACAGTTTTTTTATATTTATTGAACTGGCGAATATGAGTTGAAGTCTCAAACCTACATGTAGTTTTAAAAGTCTATATTAGTCATACACCATCAAACACCATGGACGGAAAACGCATCGTTAATGAAATTTTCCTTAAGCCTTCCAAAATAAGCTGGTCGTTATTTCCTTCTCATCCAATCAAATTCAAGTAAAGCTATAAACGATACAGCCTTAAAGGCCTATAATGTGTGGCGTCATTCGCATAAAACTACAAACTGATTGAAATTCGGTCTTGTGGAAAATTCATCGATGAGGAGAACAACCGTCCATAAAAATATAATAGAATTTCTGACATCGCATAATGAATTAAAGAAAAACGTTAAGACAAACACTGAAGAAGACTGGTTAATGGGATAAACGGGGAATAGAATTTGGCAATCACTCTTATAACTCACCCACTGCTCTGAAATGAGTGTGGCCCGATATAGCCAGGCTTGCCTTGAATTTTGAATTTCGCACAAAGCTACTCGAGGGCTATCTGTGCTAGCCGTCCCTAATTTAGCAGTGTAAGAAAAGAGGGAAGGCAGATAGTTATCACCATCCACAGTCAACTCTTGGGCTACTCTTTTACCTATGAATAGTGGGATTGACCGAAATATTATAACACCTCCCACGATTGAAAGGGTGAGTGAGTATGTTTGGTGTGACAGGGATCAGGTGGTTAGGACACTCGACTCGTAATCTGAGGTTCGACGATTTGAATACCCTAACATACTTGCCCTTTCAGTCGTTGTAGTGTTGTAATGTCACGATCAATCCAACTATTCATTGGTAAAAAAGTAGCTCAAAAGTTGGAGATGAGCGGTGACGACTTCCCTCTCGTCTTACACTGCTAAATTATGGACGGCTAGCGTAGATAGCTCTCGCGTATCTTTGCACGAACTTCAAAAACAAACAAATCCGCTTCACTGAACGACAGCAAAAGAACCAGGAATTATGATTTTCACAAGGACCGCTTAAGACTTTCTTTTCTTACCTAATGTACCTCAATATATTTAGCTTACAGGCATAATAAATAATTTCTCAGTACTTTCCAAATACTAATATATATAGTCAATACGATTTCAGAAGTTTCTTAACACACATTTCTGAATCTTTCCAAAACCAAGAGAATACTTTCATAAATGTATTTTGTTGACTTTCGGTCAATCCATTTCGTTATTGACAGCAGGAAAATCCTGAAACGTTACCGTTTAATTATTACCAAACGTCATCGGTTTGCTGAACTGACCTTTCTATTAATTTTGTAGTTATAAGGTTTTCGTGAATGGCATGTACTCAGAAAATTAGTCATAGATCATATTTCGATATTAGATTTACGCTAATGTAGCGTAAAGCGATAAAAAAGCAATATTATTCTTACATTCATAATAGCTAATAATTTCGCATTTTTTAGAAGACTTATATAAACGTCTACTGGTTGGATAGCATGAAGTCTAAAAGCTTACAACGCTAAAATCTGGTATTGTATTCCCTCGATGGACACAGCATACAGCGCGATGTAGATTTTCTCGAAAACCAAACAAACTCATCTGAACTTTTTTTTAGACTAGTTTTACGCAACTTTTATATTTAGGTTCTTTTGAAAACATTTCGGTAGCAGGACCTTTATAATTTACGCCCTTTGAAATTGTTTCGATAGCACATTTAGAATTTACGCCCCTTTTAAAAGTACGAAGACATTTGTAACTTGTGCTCTCTGGGAACATTTCAGTTAGATTACTTTTATAACTTACGCTCTTTGAAAACGCTTAAGAAGAAAAACCTTTATAACTCCTTTGAAACGTTACGTTTGGCACGACCTCTATAATAGTTTTCTTTTAATCTTTTACAGGGAATAAAAATAATTAGATAAAAACTGAAGGATATTCATCAGTGATTATTTTCAGCTTAGATTTTTCAGATGACTAACTCCCACTCTACAAAACTAGCAACACGTTCCAGAACTGTGTTAATAAATACGTTATACTACTTTCAATATTGTATAGTTGCAAATAGAACGTTGGTGTTAAGATAAAGATACTGCTGTTGTTGTTTTGAATTAAGCACAAAGCTACACAATGGGCTATCTGTGCTCTGCCCACCACGAGTATCGAAACCCGGATTTTAGCGTGTAAGTCCGCATACATACCGCTGAGCCACTGGTGGGCGATAAAAATACTGAAAATATGTTTGCTAAAATATTTTCTTGCATAACGTTTCTATCTACATTTTAGTATCTTTTTATAAGATCTATATAGACTACGAAAATTAGGTTTAAGAAGAAAATGTTAAAAAAGCAAGCAATGAAAACATTTAAGATTCACTCACTATACGTATCTTATATAAGCTGCCTTTCACTTTACTCAAAACTAGCACACAAATATACATTTTGGCAAGGTAGAAGTCATCTTTAGCTAAGGCAGTTTTATTTTTCTAAGGTGGTTGGATCATGGAATTAATGGGTTTGCTTCGGATGTTGTGGAAGCAGCAAGTTTAAATGAGTTTATGAAAAAGCTTGATAAATATACGTTTATTTGTCTACATAACGATACAAAGAAACGTGTGTAGATGCTTTTGGAATGTTAACCTGGTACAAAAAATACTTCTTTCTGTTAATAAAGACATCCTTTGTCTTCCTGTTGTCAAATAAATCACCTGAAAAACTGAATTTTTCAAGCACTATCTACTGTTTTATACAAACTTCTCAACCGTATTTTATTTAGTAAAATAATACTTTAAAGAGTTGTAAGTTACGAATGGTTCATCACAGAACAAAGCCCTCTACTCAATAAATTTGACAAAGAGTACACAAAGTGTTCTATAAAACAAACTTGACAAAGAGAGTACACAGAGTGCTCTAAAACACGCTTAACAACAAGTGTACACCTAGTGCTATATATACAAGTCTTCACAAAGTGTGTGCACAGAGTGCTGTATAAAACTGGCTTCACAAAGCGTGTGCACAGAGTGCTGTATAAAACAGGCTTCACAAAGCGTGTGCACAGAGTGCTGTATAAAACAGGCTTCACAAAGCGTGTGCGCAGAATGCTGTATAAAACAGGCTTCACAAAACGTGTGCACCGAGTGCTTTTTAAAACAGGCTTCACAAAACGTGTGCACCGAGTGCTGTATAAAACAGGCTTCACAAAGCGTGTACACAGAGTGCTGTATAAAACAGGCTTCACAAAGCGTGTGCACCGAATGCTGTATAAAACAGGCTTCACAAAGCGTGTGCGCAGAATGCTGTATAAAACAGGCTTCACAAAACGTGTGCACCGAGTGCTGTATAAAACAGGCTTCACAAAACGTGTACACAGAGTGCTGTATTAAACAGGCTTTACAAAGCGTGTACACAGAGTGCTGTATAAATAAGGCTTCACAAAGCGGTGATAATTATGATTTAATTCAATTCACTGTTTTATTGAACAAGCTTCATTTAACCAGTCTGTTTTGCGCGTGTATATAGATTACAAGATTCAAACAGTGTTTGTAAGGAACTCTGAGGTACACGAACCCCTAACTAATATTTCAAACTTGATAACAGCCTTTAGTACCCCGCTGGGACAGATAAGTCTTCGGATTCACAACGATAAAATCAGAGGTTCGATTCAGCTCGATAGACACAGCCGATAGCCCAACGTGAATTTGCTATAAGAAACGGAAACAACCTCTAACTGTCATCAGCTTTTCGAAGTCAAGATTTTTCAGCGACATATATTCCCAAATATGTGATTAGAAGTTACGTAAAATGTAACTCTTAATTATAACAGCCAGCAAACATCAGAACGATAATGATTGATTGACGGTAATTTGCTGAAGCTAACGGCGTGTTGGCATAAATACAAGCAGGAAGAGAAACGATCTTGTTGGCTGAATAGTACATCACTAACACGCATGACACACTTTTATACAAACTTTTCAGAAAAGGGTTACAAGAAAAATCTTAAAGCATGTGGCAACTCGACAAGAACAGCGACAAAACGCAGATCAGAGACAGCAAGAATTAACCCCATCTATCGGATTTCTTTGCCAAATAACGAACTTCTGTTGGATGAGACACGTTTGGTTTGTTTTTAATTTCGCGCTAAGCTACACGAGGAATATATGTGCTAACCCTTCTTACCTACCGCCAACTCGTGTGCTACTCTTTCACCCACGAATAGTGGCATTCACCATCGCATTATAATACCCCTATGGATGAAATGGCGATCATGTTTGATATGATGAGATTCGAACCCACGACCATCGGATTACGAGTCGAGTGCGTTAACCACCTGGCCATGTTGGGCCACATGATAAGTCCTTCAATGTTTTTAATAAATTACAGAATCCATCGATAAGATTCAATAATAAATTCTAAGTTATCAAAAATAAACAAATCATATATGATAAGATGGTAAACTCGCAATATGTTAATTTTTTATGAAGGTTTTTGAGGAACTGCGTAATGTTGAAATCTATTTCAAGCGAACTACAAGATGGACTTGCTGTACTTTGTATTATATCAACTGCTGTTTTCACCAGATATTAATATTTACGACTGTGATCTGTTTAAGATATTACAGACGGGAACACTCTCGTGCATTGAAGGATATTTAGGAAATTAATAAAGACGGTATAAGTTGGACTTCACCATCCTAATCATAAGCTGGATACGATTAAAATTGTGTTGTCAAGCCATCAGAAGTGCGATAAGCTGCAATAAAGGAAGCAATTTTAACGTCAAAACTTTTCCTAGAACAACCTTGTTAAAAATGTAAATAAAACAATTATCACTAATTTTTTGCTCTATAGAGTTGACTTCTCAACTTTATTTAATAAAGGAACCACACAAAATAGAAATAAGCGTGTTAGCTGACCCAGCACACCAAATCGTCTCAACTTTACTTGGAAGTGGTTAAACAGTGCATTTTAAAGCTGTATAAATATTTCATAGAAAAACAATAGATTAAAGATGATGAAAACTGTTGTTGTTTTTTCTGTCGATAAAATTATAACTGCTACAAGAACCAGGTAAGCACTAGGCCTGTTGAAAAGCTATTATGATGAACAAAAACTAGAATCTTGGTTTTGATTATTCACCTGTTTTCGACTTTGGAACGTTCTGGATAGCTGAAACGTTTGTTTCTCAATTTCGCGCAAAGCTGCAAAAGGGCGATCTGCGCTAGCCCTCACTAATTTAGCAGTGTAAGACTAGAGGGAAAGCAGCTAGTCATCACCACTCACCGCCAACTCTGGGGCTACTCTCTTACTAACAAATACTGGGAATGACCGTCACATTATAATGCCCCCACAGCTGAAAGGGCAAAATTGTTTGGTGTGACAGTCATTCGCAACCCTCAGTTTACGAGTCGAGTGCCTCAACCACCTCGCTATACCACGCATAGCTTAAACGTGCGTATGTATATATATATAGAGAGAGACTGGCTCCTAGAAGACACTGATTGTATAATGTGCAAAGCGTTTAGTATTTTGCATATTATGTCATCTAATGTTCATTTGAAACTAACTTTAATGTACAATTAATCTTTAGTATCAATATTAATTATTTTAAATAATCAAATCAACAAAAAGAGAAACAAAATGTTAATAATGTAACATGTTGAACAGCAGTCTCCTCACACTTTATGTTACGTCACGTTACAATAATAAATTTACATACGTTTTTGCAGTATAATTAAAAATAGTGCATCTCATTTGATCATAAAAATACATAAAATTTTATAACATTATTAGTATACTACGTCACCGCTAGGTGTCGGTTTCTTATTACTTAGTATTTACTCAAAATAAATGTAATCAGCTTGAAGGGGAGTTAGAGTTGTAATGTGACTAAAAATTCATTGATAAACAAAACGATAAAAGGAATAATAAGTGAACGACAAACAAAACCATAATCAAGTAAAAGTAGAATTCCCAACCTTATGTATTTATATCCCAAAACTTTGAGATTTTATAGTGCGATATATAAATGAATTCACAAATAACAGTCAATTTTGTAATTGGATCATAATAGATTAAAAGATAGCTGACATTAAAAGTTGCTACCAACTGGATTGTAAATTTTTATATTTATATTGTTCTACGAACAGCAATACTTCATTTATATTCATACATGAAGCACATGTTCAGTGCGGTTCAGCACTAAACCAACACAATAATGACACTGGAAAATGTGGCTGTAACTCGGTCAGATGTTAATTTATAATGATAAATCAGTTTAGAAAAGGGTGTTATATTAAATTACAATGGAAAATTGATCTATGAAAGGGTCCGATCCCAGCTTGTGATGGAAAATGAACATATAAAAGGGTCAACTATTAATTTTTAATAAGAAATGAGCCTTGTAAAGGGTCTGATATTAAATTGTATTGATGAATGAGCCCATAAAAGGGTATGATGTTACTTTCTAACGGCAAATAACTCTAGAAAAAAAGTCATATTAACTTGTAATGGAATTGGAGTCAAGAAAAGGGTTTGTTATTACTTCCTAAAGGAAAGTAGGTCTAGAAAAAAGTCTCATATTAATTTGCAATAGAATGTGAGTCTATAAAAGGGTTTGATATTAATTTGTAATGAAAATTGAGCCAACAAAAGGATCATATGTTATTTTTTTAATGAAAAGTGTGCCAAAAAGAGGGTCTCATATTGATTTCTAACGAGTGGTATCCCTAGAAAAGGGTCAGATATTAATTTAAAATAGAGAACTAAAATAGTCTTAGCAACGAATGAATTCGTTCTATTTATGAAATTAGATACGCTATTCCATCTAATAAAACTCCATTTAAACACCGCTATTCGATGTGGAAAATTTCCCAGTGCACTTTTCGTTTGTCAAAATAACGAACACGTTCTGCATCCTTAAACAGGAATGATAAAAACAACAAATAAAATCCACGATTTTATTGCCATCAAATCTTAGTTTTTCTCCTACTCAGTGCGTTTATGGTTTTAACCCACTTCCAAACCTGATCCTTTTTAAGAGAAGTGTGTGGGTTTGCACAATAACCGAATGAAAGGCCCTTTACTTTGGCAAGCCTTCCATAATGAATTATTGGTTAGCTTCACGAGCTAACACTTCCTTCAAACACAAGGTTTGAGTAGCACCAAGGCAACTTTCATTTATTAGCATGTTCTAGTTTGTGTAACTTTCTGGTGGAAAACAGGTTAAAGATAAGCAAAAACGATAAATTTCAACTTGTCTAGAGGACGTCGTTAATACTAAATTTTGTATATGAAAAGAATGTAGTCACTGCATAATTAATTTTCTTACTAAGTACACTGACGTCAAGGGAGTTTGTAAAAAAGATACACATTTCTTTACAAACGCAAATTCCCATTTTAGGGCTTTCGTTCTAACAGACATACAATACTTGTTTGTATTACTGGAGCGATTTGATCGATTTATCTAATTATTAATGAAATCATACAGTTTATTACCATATGTTCTTTACAGGATTTATACCAGAAAAAATGACGGTAGCGCTCCATCCCGAGTGGTACAGCGGTACAGGTGCCGACTTACAACGTTAGAAACCCTTTTCGATACCCTTGATGGACAGGACACAATTATCTTATTTAGCAGTTCGTTGCTTAACTTCCAATCAACTATTATTGTAGTATGATGATGAAAAGTGAATCTTAAGCCCAATATCAATTCTATTCCATATCCTAAATACATCTGGTTCTTAAACCACCCATATATTTATCTATCTGTCTTTTACAAAGTTCTGAACCACACGTCTGACTTTCATTTTCTCTATACTAACAAAAACATTACTTTTTCATGGTTTGTTTCCATCAATTATCACAGAAAAAAAACATAAAAACCACAGTGACAACATTTTGAAAGATCGTTTTGTTGCTTCTTAATACTTTCCATATCATGAGTTATTTCCTTAACTTTTGCGTGTATGTGTTATGGTTATAAACATTTACTGCAAAACACAGATTTGTTAACTTGAATTTGTTTCAAAGTTACTGATTCCTTTAAAACAAAACTTCTAACGTAGAATAACACGGAAGGATATTATATCCACTAAGTTTAGCCAGAAGAAAAACAATAATTTACAGACAAGCAACAGTACATATATACATGTATATATTGATATAGTGAACAAATCCATTTCCCTTCGATATATTATATAAATAACAGCTAGGAAGACTGGAGTCGGCTTTATTACTTAGAATCAAATTTATGAGATTTAGAAAGAGCTTAAGTCTTTTGCCTTGTGTAAATATTGCTAACACAGCTTCCATATGTCATGAAAATAGCTTTTCACTAACTCAGTTCACGCATTACGTGCTTGCATAGCTATGATTGGTTGGATCGTTTGATTGACGTCCGTAAGAATGGAATTAAAATAGAGTAAACTTCTGTGAATAAAAATGAAATGTGATTAGATGTTATCGCTAAATGTGTAATTAGCATTATGTTTTTAACATCAATCACTGAAGACAAAGATTAGAGTTGAAGTGCACTGCCTAAGTTGTAAAAAATGGAAAACTCATATCTAGCTAATTTATCTAAAAAAACAAAGATCGCGGGTTCGAATCCCCAACACACCAAACATGCTCGCCCCTTCAGCCGTGAGGGCGCTATAAAGTTGTGGTTAATCCCACTATTGGTTGGTAAAAGAGTATTCCAAGAATGTGACGGTGGGTGGTGATGGCTAACTGCTTTCTCTGTACTTTTACAATGCTAAATTAGGGACAGCGAGAGCAGATAGCCCTCGTGTAGCTTTGCGTGAAATTCAAAACCAACAAACAAACCGACACAATTACAGTTTTCATGTTACCATAAATTATGCCAGAAGAAGGCAGTCTGATCGCAGATGTTCTACACAGATAAAGGCTGAGAAATGTTATGACATACTACTTACATCACGAGATTGTTACCAATGTACAAAACCTTTTGGCAGTTTTTTTAAGTTAATAATTTTCTGAAGCATCAACTAAATAAATAATGTATTGTTTGAAATATCCTGTATTACAGCAGAAGTTCAAAAAACAACCTATTTTGTACTTTCATAAATTATATCTTATAGAAG
The DNA here is from genome assembly GCA_011833715.1 of Carcinoscorpius rotundicauda. NCBI lineage: Eukaryota > Metazoa > Arthropoda > Merostomata > Xiphosura > Limulidae > Carcinoscorpius > Carcinoscorpius rotundicauda. The sequence continues at coordinate 125,533,544 of CM022391.1, read as the reverse complement.
GCTTAGAGTTACCTATCGCTTCACAAAATGTGAATGCGGTTTCATCTTCCAGTTTTCTATTTCTCCTTTACTGTTATTTTAAAACGTTTCGTCAGTTTCTTATGACGTGCCACACATCAAGCCAGAAATAAAGATGAAAGCGTAACTAATATAATTTTCTCTAGGCCTAAAGCGACAATAAAGGAATTCTACCGATGAAAAGTTCTAACGAGAAGTTTATACGAGGTTCACAGACAGTGAATTCCTCCTAGATGGCTGAATATAATGTCTTTTTTTAATTATAATTACAGGAATAACTCCTCTAATTACGAGTGATGTGTCACTGTTTGATAAATTAGTACTTCACATGAGTTATTTCTAATCCTCTATAATTTGTTTGAAACATTCCAGGACAAAGTACGTTCGACAAAGCTCATAACAAAGACAGCCAACAGATGGAGTCGACCATAGTGAACGCTGAACTGTCATTCAATGCTATATATACTCTTTGTCAAGTAGGCGCGTATTATGATTTTTTTTCTTTCTTATATCACACGTTTGAATGCTAGAATAAGACATCTGCTACGTTATTTTGTAAATACGTCATCAAATAACTTTGTGATTTGCTTTTCAAACTTTCGCTTTCATCGACTCATCGTTAGTTAAGTCTCAACTGGACAAACAACATTTCATTAATCACTAAAAGTTGGAAGTTTCTTCGACATACATAAAAATAGCGAAGTTTTAGTTGGTTTTTAACCACGTAGACAACACTTGTCGGTGCCAAGATCCTACAGCTGCTTTCAACAGCTACAATTAGTGTACTTTTCACTTTTAAGGGGGAAATTTCAATCAAGAGTCTAATCTAACTTACCGAACCCTCGGTTTTATTTCTACACTTGTTTGCCAACTTTAACCCTTTTAACGCCATAAACCGGATTAAATCAAGTTACTTTTTTTAATTTCAAGCAAAGCTACGCCAGGGCTATTCCTAATTTAGCAGTGCAAAACTAGAGGGAAGGCAGCTAATCATCATCACCCATCACCAAATCTTGGGCTATCCTTTTACTAACGGGTAATTGGATTGACCGTTAAAAATAACGCCTCCACGACTGAAAGGGCAAACTTGTTTGGTGTAAGTAGGATTCGAACTATCGACCCTCATATTACGACTCAAGCGCTGTAACCACCTGGCATGCTGGGCCGAACTTAATTGAAACCATAAACATATATACATATTGATAACTACCATTTTTATTCAACATTTTCATTCCTAACCCAATACTCGACATACTTTCTTTGTAATTATAAACTTAATTATCTTTACTCGCACATTACCCTTGGCGCTAGTGCATTATGTCTGCGTGTGACGTATTCATCGCGTTATACCCTGAGAATGAAGAAAAATAAAGTTCTCCATGACAGGAAACGGAGGCGAAACGGGAAAATCATGACCTCTATTGCAAATCTACATGCACACAGGATAAAAATTTCGTGAAGTTAAGGACTGCATATCGCGTAATAAAAAACGTTTTTTTCAGTATCATGTAAGCAAGAGTTACATTACAATATGATTTTTACATTGTACTTCGAATCTTCTGAAGTATGACAACATTTTTTATACTTGCCACGTTTGATAGATAAGTTGAATGTATTATAATGAATAAGTATGTATTAAATTATTCAAAACGGTGAATTATACTTCAATTGAACAACTTGCTTTTATTAATGAACTGAAAATCTGTCACAGATATACATAGAGGCATCAAAGCGGACTCTCGATCATTCAACATTTTTATATCCCTAAAGGCATTCAGGGATATAAACATATGAATGAAGATACATAAAAAAGTTACTTGATGAAAAATATTCTTAGAGCGAGATTATTAAATAATACTGAGCAAAATGATAATATCAAAAAAGGAAGCTTTCAGTTTTCTCCACAGAAATGAAAAACAGTTTCTTTTGTTATTAAGCACAAAGCTGTAAAAGGGCTATCTGTGCTCTGCTCACCAAAAGTATAAACATTCGGTTTATTGTGATGTAAGTCAGCATACATACCATGTGACACTGGGAAACAAAATGAAGAAATCCTAACAATGTATAATATCAACACTCCAGAGTAAAGTCTTCATCTGTGAAAATTTCAAAAGAGAACCCTTCGACCACAAAAGAACTGCAATAGGACTATGCATGTCCTGATACAAGTAGCATCATAAAGAATGATTTGATGGATCAAAATTCTCCTGATACAAGTAGCATCATAAAGAATGATTTGATGGATCAAAATTATCCTGATACTAGTAGCATCATAAAGAATAATTTGATGGATCAAAGTTCTCCTGATACTAGTAGCATCATAAAGAATGATTTGATGGATCAAAATTCTCATGATACAAGTAGCATCATAAAGAACGATTTGAAGGATCAAAATTCTCCTGATACAAGTAACATCATAAAGAATGATTTGATGGATCAAAATTCTCCTGATACAAGTAGCATCAAAAAGAATGATTTGATGGATCAAAATTCTCCTGATACAAGTAGCATCATAAAGAACGATTTGAAGGATCAAAATTCTCCTGATACTAGTAGCATCACAAAGAACGATTTGAAGGATCAAAATTCTCCTGATACTAGTAGCATCACAAAGAACGATTTGAAGTATCAAAATTCTCCTGACACTAGTAGCATCATAAAAAAATGATTTAAAGGATCAAAATTCATAAGCTTACAGATTTTCAATAAATATAATCATTCAAGATTGCCGCCATTAAAAGAAATTGTACAAGAAATTGAAGGTAAATCATAGAATATATATTCAACAGGATTGGTAATACAGTGTCGAAATTTTGGCAGATATTGTCATGTATAAAATCTATATAATACAATGACAGATTATCCACATGTAAGTAGCGCCAAGTAAAAACTGTCACAGATTATACCCTTTTTAATAAAAACATTTTCTCCTCACTATGGTCGAGTTTTATTTCATAAAAATAACGTTCTTTGATTTACGTTTTGTCTCACTAAAGCAATCTAACTTTGAAATTGATATTCTGCAATTTTCTGTTACAAGTAACACCGCTTATACGTTATGCTATTAATGATTTTAGTATTTTACAGATGCAAAGATTTTGTTTTCGATGGAAATCTGAAATGAATTCCTAGGTTGAAATATATATGATTATAAAACAGTTGCCTCAATAGTTTTATTATATATGTAGTTAACATCAGATATTAATTTTATGGGTTTCTCATGTAAAATACATTAATTCATAGGAGTTTTGGAAGATTCTAACAGGGTAATATTAACATCAGAGTATTATGAAACAATGTCTTAAGGCATCGGAAGTTTTATCAAGATAATATTAGCATCATATCATTAACAAAAGTGTCTATAGGTCATAGATATTTAATAACGGTAATATTAGCATCAACATGCTAAAAATAATTCTGAGTTTGACAGGCTTAAGTGGGATAATATTAAAATCAGAATATTATGAAAGCTATCTTTTGGTCTGGGAGGTCTAAACAGGGTAATGTTAAAATCAGAATATTATAAAAAATGTGTACAAGTCTGAAAAAATTTATGCAGACTTATATTAAAATCAGAATACTAAGAAAGAAACCTATAAGTCTGGATGGTTTAAGTAGAATAATATCATTATGAAAGTTGTCTACATGTGTGGAAGGTTTAATTAGGGTAGTACTATTATTAAAATATTACGAAATGTATCTATGAATCTAATAGTAATATAAATTTACAGGTTAATACTATGAATGGTGTCAGAAGATATGGGTGGATAAAACTGGGTAATGTCAACATTAGAATATTATGAAATGTTAGTGTATCTTTAAAAACTGAATGGATTGGAGAAGACACACAAGCTACAGGGAAATGACCTTTTACCCTCCTTGTTATCCCATATTTTATATAAATAAATAACTTTTTGTTTGTGTAACTAAGTATTAGGCATAAATATAAGGACTGATTTATTACCTTCGATCTAATAATTTCTTCCGACTGTCATCACCACATGTTCTTCCGTGATGTATAACGTCAGTACTAAGAATTCCATTACTAGTCTCAGTTCTAAGCCTATCACACACGGCAACAGCTATATATATTAAGTTGCTTCTATTCATTAACCTCTCAGCATACGCCAACTAATCACACTCATATATATAAAGAATGCCTTGTACTTAATTTTTGAGTAGTTTTCTCCATCCTTATAAAGTTTCACTTCAACAAGAGCGAAATTAATGCCCTCATATGAGTACTTGGAAAGTTAAAGAAATTATGAATTTCAGGAACCACCACGTTAAAATTGCAACTAACGTAACTTAGACTTTTTTATCGTAACCAAAAAAAACAGACAAAACGTGGATAAAATTAAATCACGTGGTATATCATTTCGTGAAATTTTGTAAGATATTTACAAAATTATACCTGATTAGAGGCCCCCCCCAGTGGCTCAGCGGTATGTCTGCGGACTTACACGCTAAAATCCTGGTTTCGATACCCGTGGTGGGCAGAGCACAGATAGCCCACTGTGCAGCTTTGTGCTTAATTCTAAACAACAACAACAACTGATTAGAGATTTTTAAGGTTACGTTTTTCATTAATATCAAAACACCATGCAAAGTCAAAATGACAATCCTCTCGTAAATAAAACCATACTATCGTGTTTACCCTAATGTGATTGTTACTCAGCGTTATAACTCACTTTTCTTTCACTTCCAGGCTACAATAACCGATGCGAAAAAGTTATTTGCTGCTGTACACGTTTTGAAAGTTGTTTCAATAATCTAAATTATAATATTTGTTTGTTTTTCGAATACAGTGCCTGCAAGTGGCTAATTATCTAATTTATATCCTAAATTGATAATCCATTAATTGCAGTAAAACATGTTTACTTTTATGGTCATAATTTATCAATAATTTATAATCAATGCAAACTATAATATATACACACACATATATATATATATATATATATACTATTGGTGTGAACGTACTTCATAGTCACTGAGAGGAAAAACTACAGTGCTGTGAAAAAATAATAAACCAAAGTCGAAAGTATATTTTAGGCTACTTTCAAAAAGTAACTTAAAACAAATCACGAATGAAACATTAAAATATTATTAATATTCGTTATTTAGTACAACTGAATCTCACTGGAAGTGCTTGAGTTCAACAAACAGTTAATATTTTGTGTGTCCCCCTGTCCATCTTTTGTTTTAATAACTGCAGGAAGTTTTTCTGATATTGGTACAACACAGTTAATCAAAGTTTCTCTTTATTTGTTTTTTAATTTTGCGCATAGCTACATAAAGGTTATCTGCGTTAGCCGTCCCTAATTTGGAAGTGTAAGACTAGAGGGAAGGCAGCTAGCCATCATCATTCACAGCCAACTCTTGGGCTACTCTTTCATCAACGAATAATGGGATTGACCGTCAAATTATAAGGCTCCCACGAGATGGCTTGGTGCGACTTAGATTCGAACCCACGACCCTTAGATTGTGAGTCAAGCTCCCTGACCACCTGGTCGAATCAAAGTGTCCTTTGGGATTTTGTTGGAAATGTCTCTAACACACTCCATACAATTTCTTTGAATGTAACTTTCGATTGGTCAAGTTTCTAATCTATAAAACCTAAAATTTGTTAAAACAGATTGACATCTTGGCTCTGTGGGGACCATTGTCATATTTAAATGACTTCAGCAGGTTTTTTTCTTAGCTAAGTAATTTCTACCTAGGTTGTATGAGTGTTTGGGGTCATTAACTTTTTGGTAGTAGAATCATTTATTAATAAATAATACGAGGACCACTGTGTATACCATGAAGCCTAAGTATCTGATGGTATTTGCGCTCTTCCATTGGTACATCTTTTTTGCAAATATCTTCTGTTATACTTCCAAACCATCACTCTACCTCCCGTATGTTTCATGGTAGGTGCTATGCATTGAGGTATCTTTCACCTTTCTTTCGCCAGACATACAGCCTATAATTTAAACCAAATGTTTCAAACTTGGTATCATCCGTTCATAACACACTTTTCTAATTATCAACAGTCCAGTTTTTGTACTTTTCAGCAAATTTCAGTCCTTGACAGAATTTGGAGATCGAAGCAAAGGTTTTTTTAATTGCTTAATAATCAAATATTCCATTCTCGTTGAAATTTTTATTTCATTTGGTACATGATCGTTTATCTCATGCTTAAGACCAGTAGCAGTTTTCCTTCTTCCAGAAGACTGTCTAATGGATTTACTAATATACATTTATTTTAATATTGATGTTTATTTCAGTTTAATATACATTTAAAAATACGTGTAGCTTGTACTGGTAAATGTGTAATGCGAAAATCCTGCTTGGCCTCCAAATTTGTAAAAGATTCTCGAGCTTAAGAATCAATAATGTATTATGTTTATATCTAAAATACGAGCGATTGCAAGTATTTTCATCAACTGAAATGTCAAGAACCTCGTGTTAAAGCTTATAAAAGGTAGCTAACTCAACGCGGAGAGACAGTGATATATCGTTATTTCGTTACAGTTAGTATTGTATAAACTTCGTACGCTTTAATTGTGATAAAAGCCTATTAATCGGAAAACTACAGATATTTAGCCAAGAACGTTTATAGATTTCAAATTTTACAAATTTCAGTTAGTTAACTTAGGACGTTAGTATTTCTACAAGGACCTCGGATACTTTCGTCGGGAAACCTCACATGTGAAAAAGCTAGCTTCTTTCCTGTCACGAGAAGTGTACATGTACATTAGCATAGAATTAATTTGCCCTTTCTGAACCGTCAATGAAAATATTCAGTTCCAGACCACTTAGAAGACTCAGTATTGTTTGCAAGTTTGTAAAACTGTTGTACATAAAATATTATTTTGTAATAACCGTTATTATAAATTGTATTGTCAATTGTATATTAAAATATATTTGTGTTTAGAAAGAAAACTTCGTGTATTAATCTTATTGACAAATATAAATTTGATACATCTCGACATTGAATTAACTTCTTAATTAAAATTTCGGTTATTTGAAATCGTAATGCACTAACATACGTAACATAATATATCGGAGAGTCGTCCACGATAAATCATAACACGTAACAACTGCACAAACAAAGGTACTTAACATTACTATCATTTAGTTTAAATGTTCTGCTTCTTTCTTTCTCATTTTTAAAATTCTCTGTTTCGGTCTGACGATCTGGAATGTATTTAACAATGTTTGTGGTCCTCCGCTGGTACAGCAGTAAGTCTACGGATTTACAACGCTAAAACCAGGGGTTCGGATCCCCCTCGGTGGACTCAGCAAATAGTCCGATGTGACTTTGCTATAAGAAAACGAACAGTATTTGAGAAGCGTTTCTAATATGTAGCAATTTGTTGGAGAGTCCAACCAGCATCACGTAGAGCTTTTATGTGAACTCTCTGCTCTACTGACAGCTCTATTAAGCTCTTTTGGCTGTGCCATGACAACAAACTTAAAATACAGTATTAAATACTGTTTCTTTCTAGGTTTATTTGTGCTGTAAAATTGATTTATTCTATCATGTACTGGTGCCATTTGCTAGCTCCTTGCTAGTACGCTACATGGGGTACCATGACAGTTCTTGCACAGTTTTGTATAGCCAGAAAATTTAATGTAAAGAACAGATCATGGTAAATGACACTTTTCACTTATCCAGTTACAGGTTTTTCACATAGGGATTATGAACACGTTCCCACCAACAGTATGTTTGATACTTTTCACTATTATATAAATCCAGTTTCTCTCTCTTTTCTCTTTGGTTAACTTATGTTGAGGATTACCGGTGAGGAGGAAGTTCTCCAAAGCACTACCCTCCCCACAAGTAGCTCAGTGGTACGTCTGAGATCTCACACCGCTAAAAACAGGGTTTCGATACTTTCGTGGACACAACATAGATGGCCCATTGTGCAGCTTTGTATTTAATACTTTGATCAAATTTAATGAAATTAACTTCAAAGAAATAATTAAATGTATGTTAAAATCACTTGCTTGTCCCTGTTCTTAGAGAAATGCGTTACAGTATTTGTAAAAGTTTATATAAATCTCCTTAACTAAGACTACTGACCAATGAAAGTGTTCTAAACAATTCTACTTAAGTACTAGTGTAGCTTCGACTTAATATGTGAAATTAATGTTACTCTATTATAATATTAAGTTATATAACAACGCTGCGAAGAAGTACATTTATTACAGCAACAAATATCATTATCAGGTATAGAAATACACCAAATTAAATAAATAACAAACAAATAGTATAAAGTATATCTATTGTCATTAAAGTAAATCATAGTGTAAAAATAAAATTTCTTATCGAACATACCTGTAGCTAGTGTCAATAAATAACTAAAACAGTTGAGATCATGTTTTCCCAATCCCCAAATATTTAGTATCAAAGTGGGAAATCTAATGTGTCACATGAAGTTAAATTCCAAGAACAAACCAAATATTATTAGAGTAATATAGATTTTTAAACTACTTTTCAAATAAGCCTAATCGTTGTTTAGGCCTAAGTATATGCTATATTTCTCTAAACAGGAATTAGGCCAAACAGGAAAACAATGTAAGTGTTTTAAAGCTCCTCTACAGTCTGGAGTTTCTTAACATTTCCATTTAATTATAAGAACTACTGAGAAAAATAATAAATACGTCTCATAATAATATCCAATTTATGAAAAGGTACCGAGATAAAACAAATAAATATAATTCACAAATAATGAATAATGTTTCAAAAGCTATCAAGAAATAAAAGAAATAAATTCTTATATAATCAATAAAATTTTGCAAATTCTTTATCAAGAAAATAAATAATTTTGAGTTTGAAACATACCAAACAATAATTTTCAAATAAGTAGTTAATGATTTTCACTGCGTCAGAAATATTTTTATGAATCATAACAGCTATCGAAGCCAACAACTATTTTTCTTGATAATAAAGAGAGTACGGTATTCTATTCAATCTTATAATACTAGAAACCGGGTTTTAATACTCGTGGTTAGCAGAACATAGCCCTTCGTGTATCTTTCCACTTAATAAAAAACGACAGTTATTCAACAAAGATTAATAGATAAATAAATACCACTTCTTCAAATGGAGTTTGATTAAGGACCCTACCTATCAGTTGATAAAAAGAAGATATTTTTTTCAATAACTTACCCCAACGACTTAGTGTTAATATGATGGCTAATTCCGTTGAAAAAACAGGTTTCGATGCCCATGATAGACTCAGCATGAATAGTTCATTATGGAGCTTTATACTTAACAACAAACAAACAATTTCTTGATAATTAGACATAAATTTTAATTGACATTAAACTTATGAACTGTTCGTAAAATCCAAAACTGTTCTCAAAGCTAACATTTCTTTAACGGGATATTTCAAAGCAAACAGACAAAAGAACACGAGGTAGGAAAAACAACACTATTCACAAACACATCATGTAAAGTGCCTTTATAACCTGTTTGTGATGGATGCTATTTATACCCAAGGAAGTTGGCTAGGCATGGCTAGGTGGTTAGGGTGATTGAGCCATAATCTGAAAGTTATGGGTTCGAATATACATTACATTAAACAGGCTCATCCTTTCAACCGTGAAGGTGTTATAATGTCGTGATCAATCCCACTATTTGTTAAGAAAATAATAGTCCAAGTGGCTAACTTAGAGATGGCTAGCGTAAATAACCTCGTGTAGCTTTGCGCGAAATTCAAAAACCAAATCAATAATTGGAAGAATAAAACAGGTTTTAATAAATAGATAAAGGGTCAAACCGCCCTCTTTTGGCATAATTTATGGTAACTTTAAAACAGTAATTGTGTTAGTTTGTTTGTTTTGGATTTCACACAAAGCTACACTGGGGCTAGCCGTCCCTAATTTAGCACTATAAGAGTAAAGGGAAGCCAGATAGTCATCACTAGTCACCGCCACACTCTTGAGCTACTCTTTTATCAACGAATAGGGGGATTTACCGTATCATCATAACGTTGGCATGGTTGAAAGAGCAAGCATGTTTGGTGTGACAGGGAGTCGAACCCGCGACCCTCAGATTAGAAGTTACGTGCCTTAACCATCTGGCCATGCCAAGAACCAACCTCTCTAATATGTTTATCGTATTTTTTCACTTTTCATTTAAAAATTGCACAAACTATGTTATCTGACTGTCACTTTCGGGTTTTTTGGCTAACATGCACAATGTTGTTAAATTAATGGTCACTACTATTGGTGGCTTTCAAGTTGTTAAAATTCTTGATTGAATATTTTACCCAATAATTTTAACATCTTGACAGCCATGATTTAAAACTAATAGTGTTATATATTACAGTTCTAGAAATTTAATTACAAACCAGCGTAAACTTGGTAGCCCATTTCTGTATGTTATGTGTTTGACAAATAATAACGAAACAGAATATTCATATACAACTCTTTAAAGGTCTGAAACTCTATGTCTTAATGCCTTATCAAAAATAATTAATTATCTAATTTACACAAACTAATAGGTAGAAAATAAAAGAAATGTCACTGTCATTTATAGGTGTGCATTGGACAATAGAACCTCATTTTAAAATGATTTGGTTGTCTTCTACACTTATAAATCTAGTACTTTGCTTCTGAAACATAATAAATAGCTGACCATTCCCTCTTTTATAGCATTTTCAAGGTTGTTAAATTTTCGTTCCAATATCTTTGCGTCTAATGCTTCCTCTTCAATTTATCAGAAACTGTTTCATTCTTACAATAATAAAAAAGGATGCAGTAAATAACTCTGAATCACAGATTCCAACTTATATTCTGATATTAATCTACAAATCACTAATGTTACAGACCCGTCACTAACGTGTGCTTACTATAATTCAACTTCAATTTAAATTTATTAACCCTTAAACGGCGGGAATATTGTAGATAGTAGCATCAATTGATGATGGCCATTGTTTAAGGGTTAAACAAAACACACATACATGTTGCAAGCTTAGTCTCATGTTTGCATCTTGTATAACGTGTTGGAGTTAATTCCGTCAGGGTAAATTTAACCCTCGTAATTAGAGAGGATCCCGTAAGGATAAGTTTAACTCTGGCAGTTATAGGAAACTCTATCAGGATGTATTTATCTATAGTTGTTAGAAGGATCCCCGTTGGTATAAAATTAGCATTAGCATTTAGAAGGAAATTTATTAGGTTAGAGTTAGCTCTAGCATTTAGAGAGAAACCATTAGAATATAGTTATATCTCGTAGTTAGTGAGAATTCTGTCAGAATACATTTAGCTTTATTAGCTAAAGGGAACCCTGTTACGATACAATTAGTGCTACCATTTAGAGGGAATTTTATCATTATATATTTAGCTCTAGCGAGTAAATGGAACTGTGAGGATAAATTGAGCTCAACAATCAGTCAAGTAATCAAAAAAGATATTTGATTGCTATTCATTTATCTTTTATTATAAAAACATTTTTAAGGCTAAAGAATAGCATAAAGTTAGCTGCATGTAATAGCTGGAAAACAAACACTATCCAGCTGTTGTTTTATCTCACTCAAAAATATAGACTTTCTGATCAAATCTTACATCCATCTGGGAAATGTTTATTATTGGAATTTATTATTCTTATTTCCACCTAAATGCTTATGTCTTAACCAAAAATTTATGTCTGAGGTATAACAACAATCAGTATATGTTTTTACTTTGTGTGTATTTTTTCTCATAGCAAAGCCACATCAGCCACAAAACTACTCAGGGGCTATCTGTGCTAGCCTTCCCTAATTTAGCAGTGTAACACTAGAAGGAAGGCAGCTAGTCATTACCACCCAGCGCCAACTCTTGGGCTACTCTTTTACCAACGAATAGTGGGATTGACCGTAACATTATACACCCCCACGGCTGGGAGGGCGAGCATATTTAGCGCGACGCGGGCGCGAACCCGCGACCCTCGGATTACGAGTTGCACGCCTTCGCGCAAAGTTACAGGAGGGCGATAATTGGGCCTAATTTAGCAGTGTAAGACTGGAAAGAAAGCAAGATAGTCATGTCCATCCCTCACCAACTCTTGAGCCACTCTTTTCACAATGAATAATGGGATTGACCATCCCATTATAACGTACACACGGCTGAAATGGCGAATATGTTTGATGTCACGGGGATTCGAACCCGCGACCCCCAAATTACGAGTTGAGTGCCTTAACCACCTGACCGTGCTGGACCTAGTTAGAAGTAAATAATTTGAAATGACACTAGCTTAAAACATGTATATATTCAATTAAAAGAAATACAGCGTTAAAGTACACTACGAATAGTTATCAAAATAGGGACTTGCTATAATATAAGACTCTTAACATATTTCGGTGTCCTATGACACCATCTTCATAAATAACGATTAATAAATGAAATAAAATTAAATTGAGTGTTAGAGAAACTATTTAAATCGGAAAAAAGAACCTCAGACTTTTCAACAAAAGAAAGTTAAATATTACATAATACTTACTCTGTAATTACTATATAATGAAAAAGAAATTCAATTATCTATTAGAAAATATGTTTTAGAAAGTAACAACGTCAAATTGGCAGTTTTTCTTTTCCATAATCAACGACTTAACGATATTATTTTAATTAAATAACAGTTAAACATTTGTAGTTTTTCTTTACTCACTAAATAATAGATAAACGTTGGTAGTATTTCTTGTCTTACTAAATAATACAAGACTAAAACCAGGGGTTTGAATCCCCGTCATACTAAACATGCTCGCCCTTTCAGCTCTGAGGCTGTTATAATGTTACGGTTACTCCTACTATTCATTGGTAAAAGAATAGCCCAAGAGCTGGCGATGGGTGGTAATGACTTGTACCTGCCTTCCATCTAGTCTTGCATTGCTAAATTAGGGACAGCTAGGGAAGATAATCTTCGTGTAGCTTTGCGCGAATTTCAAAACACAAAATAAAAGCAAATACTTGAACTTGTTTGTTTAGATATTCAAACTTATAATAAAAACTACTGAACCTTTCGTGATGGCGAGAAACCCATTTGAAGTAAAAATGTATCTCAAGACGGCTTGTGTGAGTGTTAAAACTTTGATTGATAAGTAGAAAACAACGTTTCGATCTTCTTTATTACTTCTCTACTTTATTTCAATAAAGTAATGGTTGTATGAGTACCAGCCGTTTCAAGATATATTTGTACTGAACCGTTTCTATGCGAGTAGAATGGTTAATTTTAGGGTTTATAATTAAGCAGTGTGTTAAGAATGCAGTATTGATATTAGATGATATTAGATGAGAAAAGATGTGGAATTCTTGATTTTTTTTAAATATTAAATTTTATTAAGTTCTCGCGTCATGCACACCAAATCAAAGGAAAGAAGGAATGTTTTTATTATATATTATTCAATAAATTATGTATTAAATAAATTATGTATGTAGGTGTTCGGTTATTTGTAAATATAAAGAATTTGTACATCGTGTGAAAGCCTCTTTTTGAGTGTTTGTTTATTTGTTTCTTATAAAGCACAATGGGCTATTTGTACTGTGCCAACCCAAGGGAACGAGCTCCAAATTTTATCGTTGTACCAAAAGGTGGTCATCTCCGAAAGCATAATATTCCAGAATTTAAGAAATAAATAATTGGATAAATTAGATAGCAACTTAAATAACGCAATATTTTTCAGTTTGGAAATTTAAAAAATATTATTTTTTTTTTACACATGTAAAGAGTTTATTTCGTTTTATCCCCAGACCTCGTATTTTTTTTTCTCCGTAAGAACTACGTGTGAGCCTGGCATGGCCTAGCGCGTTAAGGCGTGCGCTTTGTAATCTGAGGGTGGCGGGTTCGCGCCCGAGTCGCGCCAAACATGCTTGCTCTCCAAGCCGTGGGGGCGTTATTATGTGATGGTCAATCCCACTTTCCGTTGGTAATAGAGTAGCCCAAGAGTTGGCCGTGGGTGGTGCTGACTAGCTGCCTTCCCTCTAGTCTTACACTGCTAAATTAGGGACGTCTAGCACAGATAGCCCTCGAGTAGCTTTGTGCGAAATTCCAAAACAAACAAACAAACAAAAATAAGAACTACGTGAAATGATAAAACTTCACATGATCAGTCCCAGTGTAATGCTCATTGATTCAGAAAAATTGGCTCATGCTTAATGTATTTTTTATACAATGTATTTCAATTGTGACTCTTCTGTTTTTTTTTCAAAAATGACATACCGTGCTGATTAACACCTTTCAGAAGTACATTGTGTACTGTAAATTATACAGACATATATTCATATAGTTTATATATATTAGTGCAAAAGCCGTCAAAAACGACAACAACCGTCTGGAATCAAAAAAACATTTCATATAAAATCAAATATAAAGAAATATAAATTTACTATCCCAGGAGCATGAACATGAAACGTATTGTTTCCGAATCCGCTACAGATAACTAAGCAAACATGATACACATTGGTGCCTTTGGATAAAAGATTAAAACGTACGATAACCATATGATTACACACACACACACACCTGTTTTTTGTAGGTTTTTTAAGACAAGTCTTTCTATTCCCTACAGGTAATCGATAGCTTCAATCTATTTCAATAATTATTTTTGTAATAATTCCCAAGCATACATTTACGTTAATGTTTTACTGATTTTTCACAGGCATTGATAGGATGCAAATGCAGTTTCGTGTCTTCGATGAAGGAAGTCTTCTCAGCTTTCCTATTTAGGTCTTACCTGGCCTGACGTCATAATGATGTGGTATCACATACGTAATGCCATGGCTAATCTGGTCTTGGGAACTCTCTCTTTGACAGGCTTTTATAAAACGGAAAAGTTACAAACTTTAGGAGTTATTTATATCTATGTTAGCTATTTAATTCAACTAAAATAGAAACAGACAATATAAAGAGGAATTATTATTTTAAAAAACGAAGTCAGAATCTTAACTCTTAAAATTTGGAGAAATCGAGCGTTACTGAATGATTGGTGGACTGACGTTTTACTTTTATAGTTATAGTTATAGCTGACATAAAGAAAAATAAATATAAAAAATAAATTACAAATGATAATTCAGCTGTTAATGTTTTGTTGAATACTGTTACTAGAAACTGAATACTAATGCCAAATCGCTTTATATCAGTAACAACAGAAATCTCTGAACCCGTTCAATGTGACATCAGAGTATACACATGAGGAAACATGATGAATATTGATAGAATCAATGGGAGTTTGAATATTGATAGAGTCAATGGGAGTTTCTTCGCGTATTTTTCCGAGTTGACATTCACTAAGCCTTGTCAGCTTTTGTGAGATTCACGTGCTATGAGAAACATGAAAATGATGTGGTGATAAAACCTTAAAACACGTCTTTTCCCTGTTTTCTGTTGTTCTTTTTTCATTTACTTAACAAACTGTTGCTAGACAATCTAAATGTGCCTAAGAGGTTCAGCGATAAATCTTGAAAGTTATATCACTAAAATCCGTGATTAGACTTCAGCAATGCAGAAAGCAAATATAATATGAAGTATAACATGGAGTTTTTATTACCATTTTTAATAAGAACGTTCAATTTTATTAACTACCCTAAATGGGAGGGACGACATTACCTCACTCACTCTGTCAGCTGTTACTGCTATTAGAGACGCTCCGCTGGTATCGGACTAAATGTAGTAATAAAGCTTTGGTACCAGCAACTAATACTTGTAGTGTTGGATGGAGGTGAACACGCCAGGATTACAACTCATCATGTTACTATTTTGTTATATAAAAGTGTCTATATTTGTATTTAATTGAATTTTCATCATTTTTATTTTCTGTTCTTGTTGTGTTCAACAGGAACTTAATTGCCTAATCCATTTAGTGTGTGTCTGTCGTATAGCGAAGCTACATTGGACTACCTGCTTTGTGGAATCAAACCATGAATTTTAGCGTTACGTGTTTCTTTTGAATTTCGCACAAAGCTACACGAGGGCTATCCGCGCTAGCCGTCCCTAATTTTGCAGTTAAAAACAAGAGGAAAGGCAAGTATTCATCACCACCAACCGCCAGCTTTTAAGCTACTCTTTTACTCAAAAATAGTAGGGTTGACCATCATATTATAACGCCTACACGGCTGAAAGGGCAAGTATGTTTGATGTGACATAGATTCGAACCAGTGACCCTCAAATTTCGAATCAAGCGCCCTAACCACCTGGCCATGCCAGGCAGACGGATTAAGAAAGACCAGAAAGAACCAACATGTGTTTCTTAGAGAATACACATTTATTTTACTAGATAATTAACAGGATGATACTTGCAAATGTATGTGTTTATTTCAGCTCAGGATTTTGTTATTGGTTGTTGCCATGATATAGTGAAATAATGTCTATGTTTCTTTACACGTACACAAATATAATATAAATATATATATAACCTCCGAAGTTCCGATCAAGTTTCCATCATAGTAACATTCTTACCGAGTATTTTAACCATCTCAGAAATAACCTCTTTCACAGTACACTCTCTTGTTTCATGCTCCCCCAGTTGCTCAGCGGTATGTCTGCGGACTTACACGCTAAAATCCGGGTTTCGATACCCGTGGTGGGCAGAGCACAGATAGCCCATTGTGTAGCTTTGTGCTTAATTCAAAACAACAACAACTCTTGTTTCATGCTCTTGACTCAGGTTTTTAATGAAATCTCTGTTTCGTGTAGTTATGTCCTCGAAGAAATGGTTGAATTAAAACTGTACGTAAAGCAACATCCATTATAAAGAAGCTTTCCCTTTCCACCAAGTTGTTGTAAGCCAGTTTCAGAGTTTTTTTAGAAATTAGACAATTAGAGATTTTGACTCCGCTGTGTATCAGAAGTATAACAAATCAGTCAGTGCTATGTTGTAGCAGAACCGAATAAGGACCGAGAGCGCCCTTCTAACAGCCGTTCAAAGTGTAATGTAATTTGTAAAAGAAAAAAAAAGACTTATAATGAAAACCAGTGTTTAATATAACGATTAAAAGCAACCAACGAAAGCATCTCACAGCAATTGTTTGACTTTATACCAACATTTCTCACTTATTACATGTTGAGACTGATGTCCATTCCTTGCATGGTCTATTCAACATCTAAATACTCAGTTACAACAACTGGTTGTTTCTAATCGCAAAAATATTTTTACTTGTTGTGAAAAGAATAATTATTGCTTTATGAAATAATACAATCGTGTTTCAACTAAATTTGAGAATAAGAGCGGAAGCTTGAATAATGGTGAAGAAAACCAAAGATTTAAAAGAAATTTCACAAACTGTTGTAAGTTCTTAAGAGTTACGTTTCATTTTTTGACATTTAAAGCCAAGAGAAAACTTTTTACACAATTAATGCTTATATTAAAATATACGACTATTCGTTTTCTACTGGAAACTCAGTTTTTCCTTACAACATGGTTTTAGTAGATACAATTAAACGACGGAGCAACGCTACATTTGATTTTTTGCTGTGTCCACCGAGGGAAATCAAAGAAAGGAGGGGTAGTAAACGTTGGAAGGTTTCTTTTAACAATGTTCGACATGTTTCATGTTACAGAAATTATCACGTGAGCTTATTAAGTGGCCATTTAAAACTGCGGAAAATAATCTTTGAAACTCAACGTTAAAAACTAATACAAAAGAAATTTACCATTGATTGGCTTGAAAAGCTTTCCCCTATCACCCTCAGTATGAATTTAGCTTTACCTATGTGTATAAAGTAATGTGCACATTACGGTTCATTTGGTTGTTTTGGAAAAAAAGCCACATAGGATTATCTGCTGTGTTTGTCGACGGGAATTGGACCCCGGGTTTTATCGTTGTAAGTCCGTAGACTCGCTTCAGTTCCACCTAGGGACCACAGAATATGGAAAAAGTCTAATTAGCTAGTTATTCAGTTTGAAAATATCATAAAAACTCTTACGGTTAACTGAAATCTCCTAGTTAAACGTGCTTCTTAATTACTACATTGTTAATTTACCTAACGCGAACATCGAACATAAAACTTTGTGAAAAGGGGAAAAGAAACTAAAGCGTGGTGATCCGTTTTCTATACAGATTTATAACTGAAAAATAAGTATAATTGTGCTGCCATCTAGTGATGCACTTTAATGCATTGATAATAATAAGTTGTTTTTTTTTAACTTTTATTTACATATTTCACTAATTGACGTAGAAATGAAATACTTTCAAAATGACCATTTCATGTAAAGTACACATTGCGAAGATGTATTGTTACGTATTATAATTTATTTTGGACGAGTCTCTGATTTATTATGTTACGTATGTTTACGTATGACTATTTTAAATAATCGGAAATTTGAATTTGGAAGAATAATTAAATGTAAATATATATCAAGTTTATGATATTTACCAACAAAATTGATACATGCAATTTTTAATAAATATATTTTAATATACAAGCATAAAACAGTACAAGTTATAATAACAGTTATCAGTACTAGTTAGCTTAAACAAAGTCTAACAATATCAACTCAGAATTAATCCTCGCGTCTCAGACCTGCGTCATCTGTAAAATATCCAGTTTAAACCAGAAATAAAACTCAGTATTTTCTATAAGTTTGTAAAACGGTTGTATATTAATAATCAGTAGTTCAGTAGTTTTCCGATCAATATGCGTTAATTACAATTATAGCTTTCTCGGTCTATAACATACTGGCTGTAGCTGACCAGTAATAATAATATATTGTCTTGGAAAGTTGCTTTTATATAAATCACGCGAGTGTCTCAAAAATTCGTTTGGCAATAAAACTTTGTGCCATTAATATTACCTACACATCTTGTACATTGTCGATTTTTACTTTCAAGAACATTCTACAAATTCCGATAACAGGTAGGACTTGCGCAATACACAGCGAACAATATACGTCAGAGGCAAAAAGAAAAACTACACAAACACAAGCGTAGGTATTATAATAAACTTGTAACTGCAAATATGTTACAATATTCATCAGGAAATCATCGCTTGAGTGGAGTGGCGCTCAATTATCAACTAATCTCCTATAATTCTAAAGATAACACCATTTATATTTCCGATGTGTCAAGTTAGAATAATTAAAGAATGCAGAATTTGGGATACTAGTACGATAGGTTGAAGGAGTTAATATACTTTGATATACTTGTTTGCAGCCAGCTTTTGTTCCATTAAATTATATAACAAATGGCACCAAGCTTTTTATAAAAGAAATTACAGCTGAATTGCGTAAGAAAAATCCATCAGTAGATTAACCACCGATACTTAAACAGAACAGAACATGTAGGTCCTGAGAAGTTATCATATATAAATTGTAAAAAACTGAAATTCACGTTTGACCGACGAATATTTGATAAACAGCTCTTAAGCTATTGTCGTAAAAGTAAAATGTGTATATACGTTTACAAACATATGTCCTTTAATGGTACAGCGGAATGTCTGCGTACTTGCACCGCTAGAAACTGGGTTTCGATACCCGTGGCGGACAGAGTACAGATAGTCCATTGTGTAGCTTTGTACTTAATTCTGAACAAACAAATTACTGTCATAGTATACCTAACTATTTATATGTACGTATACATAAACGTTATATCTCTGTATGAACAGTTCTCACTTTATAACAGTATGTCCTACGTCGACAGAATAATGTGTAAATAATACATACCAGAAACAATAAAGATGATAAAATCTTCAACAGAAACGTAAAGAAACCCTTTAGAAAAACAACTTGAACGAAAATATCCGTACTTATCTTCACCAGCTGTGACTAGAACCATGTGGTTACAGCTTGATGTTAGTGTGTAATTTAACTCCACGTGGTTTCTCACGTAGCTACTTTATTACATTAACGAAATGAGTCTAAATACTATCGTGTAGCCTGATGTGGATTTGCTATAAGAAAACATACACACACACACTATCGTGTAAAAGTGAAAAGTCAAAATCACTAAAACCCTACCTTTATAGTGAACGGGCTCGACAAGGCCAGGAGGTTAAAACGCTCGACTCGTAACTGAGGATCGCGGGGCTCAGTTCCTCGTCACTCCAAACATGTTCGCTCTTTCAGCGTAGATAGCCCTTGTGAAGCTTAACACGAAATTCATAAACCAAACAAATAAATTATAGGGGATGTTAAACAACACTAGAGCAGTGAACATTCAGTAGTGTGAATGTGTGGCATGATTTATTGGAGGATAAAACAAAACAAAAGTAAAAGTTGTTCTTTTTACTTCTGATATTTCTTATAAGTGTTCACCATATGGTTACTTGTGACCTCACCCTTAGTATCTCTATAGGTGTCCCCCCATATAATAACTGACTCTCTTTGAAGTTATCCCGTTATATTGTTATTGGTGGACTTACCTTAGCATTCTCCTAAAGTGTTCACTTATATGTTACTTATTTTGAAATTGTAGTGAGGTGTAATGCCTCGATTTTCCTATTTTTCAAATTATTTATTCAGAGATTCGAGTTAAAATATCAAAATATATATTTAAAGTAGAATACGTAATTATTTCAGACTAAAAAATCGTATGAAACCAATAACTTAACGTTACTAATAATTTTTAAAAATACATATATTACATGTGTGTGATTTTAGAAGTAGCTTTCTACTTTCGTAAAACTAAAAAGAAATCGAACAAAAGAATGAAGAAAAAACGCTTAAATGTTGCAAAGCACTTTCACATTCTCGTAAAATCCAATAGAGCTTTTGTGAAGTCATGTTTTTATATATACAAATAATTGGAGTAACTGAAAGAATATATATATATATATATTCGAATAACTTAACTAAAAGTGTATTATTTTTAAAAAAATATTATTCAATACGAGGGACAGTAGACTGAGGCACGTGTTTCCAAATACAACTGATCACGTGCCAAATGACGAAATCAATGACAACAGGGTTGTAGTCTCACTAAGCGCTTCCATGGTTTAATAACCACCAACTTATTTCTTTTCTTTTAAGCTTCATATAACGGTTCCAAAAATAGAAGCCAGGAATTCATCACAAACCACATTTCTTTGTAGAAAGCGTCACATTTTTAGTTCCCTTTGCAACATAGAACGTTGTCAGTAGCAACTTGGTCTTATGAATCTTAAAGAACTGGAATTAAGCCAATTACTATTAACGGTTCTTTGTAAAGTCTGCACTGCTTATTAACATTCCGACTCATAGTGTTACGAAATGGCGCTAAAATATAACAACTCACAAACATAACACTTATGAAAGTTTCACTATCGTAGATAGCTCCAGATGCTTAATTAGATTAGATGTAGTATAGAACTCTGGTTTATAATTTTGTTCATGTTTAACGTAAGCAGCTCTAGATACATAATTAGATTAGATGTAGTATCGAATTCTGGTTTATAATTTTGTTCATGTTTAACGTAAGTAGCTATAGATACTTAATTAGATTAGATGTAGTATCGAATTCTGGTTTATAATTTTGTTCATGTTTTACATAAGCAGCTCTAGATACTTAATTAGATTTGATCCAGTGTACTACGAATAATATTTCGGTATATAATAAAGCTCTGGATTATTTTATTATATATTTTAAACATGAACGTTTTTATTAATCGTATCTGCTATCTTACAAAGAAATATATAATCTGTGAAAGTTCCATCTTTTACATTTCTCAAAGAGACAAAAAATAACAGACAAAATGAAATGAGGCAATATGTGATTAAAAGGTAAATAATAATATTTAAGTTGTTTCACGGACCACATTTTCTACCAAGTTGTTGCTTAATGTATAGTGTTGCGTTCAACAGATGCCAAGTTTCAAACATTTTTTCATTCCACTATTGCTTGCCTCCCAGTGGCACAACTGTATGTCTGCGGACTCATATCGCTAAAACTCCGGATTTCGATACCCGTGGTGGACAGAACACAAACAGTCCATTGTGTAGAGCTATGCTTAATTCCAAACAAACTAAACTACCACTGCTCAGTCTTTACAGTATCAGACGTTTCGTATTCAACGGCTGTCAAGTTATAGATGGGTCCGACATGGCCAGGTTGTTAATGCACTCGACTCATAATCTGAGGGACGCGGGTTCGAATCTCTGTCATACCAAACATGCTCGCTCTTTAAGCTGCAATGATGTTTCAATGAGACGGTAAATTCCACTATTCATTCGTAAAAGAGGAATCCAAGAGTTGGCAGTAGGTGGTAATGACTTGCTGCATACCCTCTAGTCTTACACTGCTAAATTAGGGACGACTAGCGCAGATAGCCCTCGTGTAGTTTTGAGCGACGGCCCGGCATGGCCAGTTGGTTAAGACACTAGACTCGTAATCCGAGGGTCGCGAAATTCAAAAGACCAACAAACAAACAAGTTATAGATACTTCAACCGTCTTGCTCTCGAATGCCCAGTCTTAAAAGAAATAATCTTCACTTAAAAAATCTAATCCATGACAATACAGTAAACAAAGAGAAATCTTCTCTTTTTGATGTCAAACTATTCCTAGACGAAATGTACTTAAGTCAATAACTTCCTAATAATCGTTTGTATGAAACAGTTATATATCAAAGCAGGAATTTTCTTATTTCTGAAGACGTCGTAAATATTGTTCAAAATTAAAATTTAGAAATGGTTGTTTACAAAGTGACCGTACCTCTTGGGGGCGTTATAATATTACAGTCAATCTCACTGTTCATTGGTAAAAGAGTAGCCAAAGAGTTGACGGTCGGTAATGATGACTAGCTGCTTTCTCTCTTGTCTTACACTGCAAAATTAGGCACAGTTATCGAAGATAGTCCTCTTGTAGCTTTACGCGAAGTTCAACACAAAAGAGGTCAAAATTGTGCACGGCCCTCTCAAGTACACCCAAAGAACCTAAATACCAATAATAAGAAATGGCAAATGACTGACTCATACGCAAAAATTTGTTTATCTTCTTCATCGAATCATTATTTAACAAAAGTTTATGTGTGCGTGTGTGAGAGCGCGCTCTTATTACTGGCTAACTGTTAGATCGATTATTACCAAACTCCGCTAATAACTATAGTGTACTTTTGGATCTAAAATCCCTAGGTGACTCGGGCGACTCTGTGTCTCCCCATGTGTTTGTTGAACGGATAATTCAGTTGGTACACGTGTAAGAAACGAATACATGATTTTAGTGCTTTAAGATATTTCTACGTTTCTTTCTATACCTTCGATTGATGAAAGAGTTTATAAAAAAACCACACAATCCAAGAACGCAATATTTCTCGCTTCGTATTAATTGTTAACGCGAGGGCTTTAAATAATAAAGTAATAAAACTTGCAATACATTTTATTTTTTGTTTTTTAGCAGTAATTAATTGTTAGAAAAGGGATATTCTTACGTCAAAGTAATTCTTGAACGCCAAGAATCATATTATGAATCAATCTACTGTAGTTACGCTATGGAATATGAACATATTATAAACGATTTTATTGTGAACCTGACGATGACCGAAGAAGGTCGAAACGTTGTTCGCTCTTCTATTTGAAGTGTTTTCTGGGCCCAGAACAGCCGTTTTTGCATATAAACGATTTTATTGTCGTTACGAAACGGAACCCAACCAGAGAAATTGTACACAATATCGAAATTTCACTGGAGAAAAAAATCTATCTGATTGTCTTGTAGAAACTGTGATAAAATTACCTTAATAAACAAACAATCATCGCAAATTCTACAGCTTCAATGGGACATGCGCAAAATTGCACCTCCGACGTAGAAGCTTATAGTTGGATTCAGAGCTCCGTCAGAATAGCTTGGAACATAAGATCATACAGAGGAAACTAAAACACTGGTTTTAAAGCACTAAACACAATACAAAAGTAATGTAAGGATCTAAGGTTGTACAATGAGTAAAAATGTGAGCATAAAGCACTAAACACAAGATAAAAGTAATAAAATAATCTTAGTTTGTATGTAAGTAAAAGTACTGACTTTAAAGCACTAAATACAAGATAAAAGTAGTGTAAGGATATAAGGTCGTAAAGTAAGTAAACGTACAGGTATATAACGCAAAACAGAACAAGCCAACCATAAGAATATAAGGCTATAATAAATAAAAGCGTCGGTTGTAGCCATAGCCCTACAACAACCGTTATCTAATAATATATCTTTGTTACGTAGCAAGTAAGAGATTGGTTTGAATTTCGCGCAAAGCTACACAACGGCTATATGCGCTAGCCGTTCCTAATTTAGGAATGTAAGGCTATAGGGAAGGAAGCTAGTCTTCACCATCCACCGCCAACTCTTGGGTTGTTGTTTTGAATTAAGCACAAAGCTTCACAATGGGCTATCTGTGCTCTGCCCACCACGGGTATCGAAACCCGGATTTTAGCGTGTAAGTCCACAGACATACCGCTGAGCCACTGGGGGGCAACCAACTCTTGGGCTACTCTTTTACCAACGAATAGTCGGATTGACCATCACATTAGAACGCTCCCACGACTGAAAGAGCGAGCATATTTTGTATGACGGCAATCCGAACCCGCAACATTCGGATTAGAACTCGAGTGCTTCAATTACATTTACATGTTAGGCCGTAAGTAAATTAACTTATGGGCAGCATTAAAGGTAAAGCAAACTTGATGTGGAGGTATAATAACTGTTGTGATGGATATGATTTGTGTTACATTTGACGAACATGATTCATGTGAAACAAGTTATACAACGTATTCTTTCTTAACGCCCCAAATAAAAGTGGCCTTCTCTTTTAACATTGTTACAAAAGTTTTCCGTTTCTAATGTAGCACGAGATATTTGAAAGTTGTTCAGTTTTTAGTATTCTAATACGAAATTGGGCTCATGAATCGTTGAATATTGGATTTGGTTCAGCATTAGTTCCGATTGGGCAAAGGTTCTTACACAGTCACAAAAGCAGTTGAGAGCTCAACTAATACACAGAAACTCGCTGTCAAATATGTGACACAAACTTATCATGACACAATACTGGGCCACTAAGAAGCCATTTGGTCTTTCAGAGCTGTTTTCGCAGCCTTCAAAAAAGAAAAGATTGATGTTCATTCAGGAAATCCACCGTTGACCCTCTTACACTTCTCTAAACAGGTGGTCTCCACTACTGTAAACTACAACCCATTCCATAGGCCACCAGTTACAGTAGTGAAACCACAGTAAAGCCAAGCCAGTTACAAAAATAAGGTTAAACTATCTTCAATGGTTATTTAAAATAAACCATCGGTACCTGGAATCGCCTTAATATTCCTCCTCTTAAAGTTTTTCAATAAGTTGATATCTTGCCTTAAAAAAGAGAGAAAAGAAAACCAAGTGAGGACTATGTGTCGATTTCTGTAGAAATAATTACTTATTTTAGTTTATAATCCACGTATCTATAATTGCACCTTAATATTATTTTCGCTCTAAATGTATCACTACTTATACAGCCAGAGTGACTGGTACACTAGTACACCAAGATCTTTTCATTAGATGTTCTATTTCGTAGATTCACATCCGTGTGCAATCCAAGTGCACTACATGGCACTTTCTATCATTAAAAATCATTCATCAAATATTTCTCCAAATTACAAATTGGTTTAAGTTAATTTTTAACACCTCAACATTATAAATACAACTACAAATATCTAATACTTCAGTATTACCAGCAAACTATTAATTTACTATTTATACCCATCTCAAAATCATCATTAGACCACTAATTATGCGCCTATCAATACCATCAGCAAATTTGACTAATTTAATAATTCGCTCCTATCAGTACAATCAGCAAAGTTGACTAATTTAATAATTATGCCCCTATCAATACAATCAGCAAATTTGACTAATTTACTGAATATATCCATATCAATATAATCAGTGCAAATAAGAAAAAACCCAAAGACCCATAAATTCTCTCATGAGTCACCTCACGAACTAACGAGGCTTTAATTTGACTGAACTTCTTTAATAACCTTTCGACTTCTTCTCAGAATTGCTCACCAGTTGTTATTGTAGACAAGTGGACAAAAGACTTCGAGGTCTAAGAGTGTCAACCGGATTTGTAACCATACTTCAGTCTAAATACTGATGCCTGGGTCATAACATAACAACCAATGTCATCGTTTGATGTCAAATATCAAAATCTTTACACCACAGACATATGGCTTGCACACATCACATCTCCAGAAATTGGTGATAAAGTTATCCAGCTTGTCACCTGAAGAACAAAAGCAAGATTTTGTGTTATTTATGTGTTCGTGCATCTGAGTGAAATTAGAAGAGTACTTCCCACATATTGTTCGTGTATATCAGACGTAGTGTTTATTACAGAGACTGTAATAATGAACTTCATGACTAGAAGCTTTAATTTGTTACATAAATTCAAGATCAAATATAAATGTTAGTTTTTCGATATTGCAAGCTCTGTTCCTTAAAAGTGCACCTAGTAAATATAAATAAATAAATAGGGTGCTCTTATTAAATACGTGACTCTATAACAACAGTTACGAGTTCAATGGAAACGTAGAATGGAAATATTCGAGTGAAATCTTTTCATAACGCGTAAAATGAGTACATTTTTGTTCAAGTACAATGGAATAAATAAATCTTAATTATAAAGTTGCGCTAGCAATCCTTGAATAGGCAAAAATGCAGCTCATAGCAGAGGATACAACCAATCAAAGAATACTTTAGGTCTCTACGTCACAGTAAAAAAAATAAATATTTTGTTTGAAGTGTATAAAAAGGAAGTGTTTCCCTTCTAAAGTTGTTTATTGTGCATAACACCTCAAACCCTACACATGAACGAATTGAATCTCGATAAGTACTTGAATTATGAAAACGTCCACACCATGGAAAACAAAACAGCGGGTAAGGCTGCAACAGCACGTGCCAGAACAAGCCTCCTGGTTTTACAGATTATAAACAACATCTCGAAGTTGAGAGCCGAATCTGCTTTTCTCTCCCAGTCTGTCTTCTCTGTGGGACTACAAGTCCTCCGGTCATCCTTGGCATTCTTAATACATTACAAAGTCAGAGTTGAAAGAAGAGTTCATACCCTGAACCCCTTATTGGCTTCTATATAGGAGTAAATTTATGGTTTGGTTGATATTACAATCTTCAAAAATCCGGAAACATTTTAGCATGTTACTTAGTTTCAATGCTCGCAGTGGGCAGAACACAAATAGCTCATTGTGCAGCTTTGAGCTTAATTACAAAGAACAACAACAATTTAGAACATAACTGGAGCAACCAACTTTGACACATTGAATTAGTACACAATAATTGAGGCTTGGCATGTCTTGCTGTGGATATGTTGTAGTTTTCTTCCTCCGTTTCAAGTAAGTACTCTTACTACAGATTGGCAACCAATTCTATCTGCTTTAACTAGAAGTATGGCTACGTATATAAATGTGAATATGTGATATATTTGAAAAACATATTATTCAATTAACATTACTTAAAAATGATATACGTTAATAAAAGTCGGGAGACAAGTTAGGTTTTCATTGATATTAATACCAAGACATCGAGACAAAATAAAAAGAAACAGACAGAGAAAGTGTGGTGTTCTAACAATAAACTTTGTTATTATTCATATTCTATGGATAATATTCCGCAAATATAAAAAATTAAATAATATACTTTGTAATTCCTTCTTGACTCTCATAGGGAGAATGCTTGGAAATAACGGTAGCGACATAGTTAAGTATTCCAACCTACCGTAAAGTCAGAGGGAGAAAAATCCGATAAAGTAATGACTAAAACGACAACAAAGTTATGGTTCCTCGTTATCGACAAATTAGGCCTTCCACAATAGGTAAACTGAATGTGAGTGTTTTCTGTAGCTGTTGCGAGTCGATCTTTATAACAGATGATAAAACAACAACAAAAAAAACAATTTAATACGTGAGTCCTGTCCAGCACATCTCTAACAAAGTGTTGTGGGTTTCCTCATTGTCAACTTTTATAATAGATGACGTAGCATAAGGAGTATAGCATCGCATATCTGTCCAGTACAGATATAACATAGCATATCAGCTTTTCCGTATTTCAACTTTTAAAGTACTGTAAATCATGAAATTCAAGTGGTTTACTTTTACTGTGTTTCAGCTATTACTACATTATATAACGAAGCAGATAGTTCTTCTTTCACTGTGTATCTGTCATATAGAAGAGACAGAAAGTAATATGCAAAAGTTATCTCACTACGCATTTAATACAAACATTTAATAAGTTCAAAAGCTTCTTTACCAATAATTGGTTTATCCATAAATGGAAGTTAATGAAAAGGAAGAAACATCGCAGTTGCTGCCTGGTAGCATTTTGTATTATGTATTATGGGAAAATGTCATGCTATAGGTATGTGTATTCCCAGAAGCATTTTGTACTATGGGAAAATGACATGCTGTGGGTTTGTGTATTCTCAGTCACATTTTGTATTATGGGAAAACATCATGCTGTGGTTATGTGTATTCTCAGACGTATATTTTAAGGTAGGGAAACAGATATGATAATTCCATCTCCTCAAGTCTTGCAGTAGCAGTACAACTGATAAAGTACCACTTAAAGTGATTTCTATTACATACAATGACAGTAAAATTAACATACAGTGCTGTGTATAGTAATTTATATTTTACAGAAATAAGGAACAGAAATAGCTCGACTGAACTAGTCCTGTGATTTGTTTTTTAACGTATAGAAAACTTAATTTGCAACTTATGTTCATTTTTACGTAAAAAAACTTCAGAGAAAGTATTCCATATGGAATAGTTACTGTAATTCCTGTTTTCTAGGAAGAGCTGTTAATGTATTCCAAAACTAGTCATGAAATCTGCAAAAGTTATTATTATATAATAGTTATGAAAATTCTGCTTGAAAGAAGTCTGAAAATTCTTTTACATATTTCTTATAGATTATTCATAATAATAAAAATTGTTGAAAAATTTAAAAATATTGTCAAATTAAGAATTAAAAATCATGATCTAGAATTATTGTAAATTAAACAAATGTATTAAATATAAACTAATTGTGGTTATATTTAAACCTTGCACATCATGAATATTCATTTCAACTGAAGCTATTTATGATACTTTTATGTATACGTTTTCCTAATTACTAAAGTGGAATTTCAACTGAACTACTTATGGAAATTGTTATTATATGGAAGCCATATAAAGGTATTTCAACTGAACTAGTTATGGTAATTACTATTATGTGGGAATCATGTAAAGGTAACTCAATTGAACAGTTATAGTAATTAGAACGGTAACACAATTATTTTATCGTATCAACAACTAAAGTGAAGATTGGAACGGTAACACAGTTTAGTAGAGTTATATTATCGTATCAACAACAAAAGATTGAATACAAAGAATAATATCGCCAACACCAGAATATCGAGAGTGAAGGACGACATGGATATATCCAAAGATATTCTTTCGAATGTTAGAAGTTATTTCATAATAACATTTTTTCTCTTTTTACAAGGAAGAAAAATTCGTTACCAAAGAAAGAGAAACGTCACGTTTTCCTATATTTTGTAATAATTTTTCAAACACTTTTTTGTCAAGTATAACCGATGCAGGAACAGAACAAATAGTAAGCTTAAGGATAATTTATACCTTTATTATATATACTTCTTATGATTTTATAATTAATTCAGTATCTATGTTCACATCAGTGGCAAAGGAAACACTGAGTAAAGTTTCAGGATAAAGAAATCCATTAACTGTGATATGCACGAGCGCTACTGGTGAAAATTGTAAAAACACACACATACACATGTTTACAATAATTTGTTCATTGTATCGGTCTTTTACTTCAAGTCTTTTTTAAATAAAAGTCAAATTGACAACAGTTAACAAATACTTATTTTTAAAAAATGTAGTCTTCATTGAAACTTTTATAAATTTATATACAGAAATACATCACAAAAGAGAGTTTTTCACGATTAAGATACAGTTGTATATCTTTGAAGTAGATTCTGTGGAATATAACATAGAATTATTTTTCATAGAGTATTGTGTTGAATGTTAACAATGATCAATATGTTAGTAGAGATTTCATCTACTCTCTGTTTATTGTTACACATAATGATGTGAGGAGATATTTTTCTATTGTAAATATTTTTGTGTTTATTCTTTATAAAATCTAAACACGGCGAAATACTTTTAACAAGAAAGTAAGCGAGTTGGAGAGCGCTTTCCATTTAATATTTATATCGCGTAGGTTGGAAAATTTCAGTAAACTTTCTTTGATTTATTATACGAAACGTTATTTAGGATATAATGGTGTTCCCTATGTTGTCGAAAAATTCTATAATTATTCAAAACTTTATAAAATAAATACTGACCTAAAACCAATCTTTACTGACTGTAATCAATTCTATTGTTAAGTCTATTTTTATTAACTGTAATCACGACAGAAGTCTATCGTTAAGCCTATTGTTACTAAATGTAATCACGGTCAAATTCTATTGTTAAGCTTATTTTTATTGACTATAATCAAGACAGGAGTCTGTTGTTGAGTCTACTTTTACTAAATACAACCACAACAAAACTCTATTGTTAAATGTATATTTTCTAAATCTAATCACAATAAAAATCAATCGTCAAACCTATTTTCACTAAATATGATATCGGTCAATTCGTACTGTTAAATCTAATTTTACTAAATTTAATCAAGACAAAAGTCTATCGTTAAACCTATTTTCTACTAAATGTAATCTCGACTAAATTCTATTATTGAACCTATTTTTAATAAAGGTAATCATATCAAAAGGCTATTGTTAAATATAATTTTGCGATCTGTAGTTACAACATAACGTTACCTAAATTAAATATGTATTATAGAAAAAACACATCAAAAAGTTTCGTCAAATTCGAAAATTCTTAACCTATAACAAGTAATTCGGTCATGACAAGACAAAAATAAGAGATACTAATTTTCAACAATTCAGTTAAGAAATATTTTAAAAGCCTTTTAATGAAAAAAATGGTTACTTACACATTCCTTCTCCTAGAAGCCAGACTTCCGGTTTTGAATGAAGCTCTATTAACACAGTGGGCATGCAGACCAGTAACACTAGAAGGTCAGCAACACTAAGATTAATGAGGAAGAAGTTAGTAGAGTTTCTCAGGTCTTTAGTCCGACAGACGACAACGGGCACGAGAATATTGCCAGTGGTTCCAACAGCTAATAACACAGCACAAAGAACAGTAGCCACTGTCCGTATATAGTTCGGAAATTCCAAACGAGCATCTTCGACATCACTGGGTACAGTACAGTTTAGAAACAACGAAAAGTTTGGTAGAACGCTGTAGGCGTTTGACGACATGCAGTCAGTTACGTTCAAATGAAAGGTTGTTGTCATGCTCCACAAAACAAAAACAAAAAATTAGAGCCAGGATGAAATAGAATAAACACTTAAACTGGAATTAACATGTTAAACTAGCACTCCTCATGACTTCATGAAGCTTTCAAACTCTTCACTCATCTTCTGTGTGTGACAAACACGAGAGGAGGCAGACCGTTGTTTGATGACGGCCGATTTCTTAGCGCAGTCTGACGCCCCACTTTCAAACGCTGTAGTGAGAAGGAGAAACAAAGTTAGTGAAGTGTCAGCCTTCTGGCACGTCCGTTTATCCTCAAACAAATTCGATGTAATATTTGCTCCTCCTTCTTTGCTCAGACGGGCAAGGCGCTGCTAACAGCTCCCCCTGTGGAGCGGACTATTCCGTGTGGTAGTGTTGATCAGCCGTGAAACCTATTAGATCTTGATGTGGAAAGATATATTACTTTAAAACTAGACTCACTCAGCCGTGAAGATGAGGAGAGAGAGAGAAACTTTTACCGTCAGAATGAAGTGTGGACTTGTGAAGTCTATCTGAGGATGGCTTTTGATCAGGTTACATTTTCATTCGGTTTTCTCCTGTTAACGTTGACTGAGCTAAAAATGTACAGAACAGTATTGGTTGGTGTATCTAAACACTGAGATAACTAATTTACTTCTTAATTTATGTGAATGTATTGTATTTTTACATAAAATAATAACACTGGGAGTTATACAACAGAAAATATCATAATTTCTTTTCTATCAAATGATGTCAACGAGTGCAAACCTACAGGTAACGTAGATAATACTAAATATAGTTTTATATAGATAAATCAACTGAAAGCCAACCACATCACTGATCGTGACGGACTTAATAAAAAGTGTCTCACTGCTTCTGTTTAAATATCCTTTTTGTATTGTATTTTCTTATAACAAAGCCACATCTGCTGAGTCCATCGAGGGGAATAAAACCCCTAATTATAGCGATGTAAATCCGTAGACTTCACCGCTATACCAGCGGGGTGACATATCCTTATTTTTAACTGTGTAATTCTTACAGAATTCTTAGGTTTCAACTGAAAGATCAACAGATTTAAAAATAAATCAAATATTTTGTTTCCAACAGCTGTTTGTACATCAGGAGAAATTTTGGTTTAAGTTTTTAAAATTGTAAGAAAGATAATTTTGTTTTCTTATTTCACATCGATAAACCTTATGAACTCATTTGTTTGTATTGTCGTTAAACTCAAAGGCCAATTTGTTCCCTACCCAATACAGTTGTCGAAACCTTGTTATTTTTATTATAAGCCTTTACACTTACTCCTGCGTCACTAGAGAGTAAGATTACTCTTGTAAAATGTCGTTATGTTCGTTTGCACTGTAAAATAATCCATTTCACAATATATATGTATATACTCTTACTAGTTCGTGTGTGTCAGTGTATCTAGTAACACGTGAATACAAGTCAGAGGTCATTATAGTTATCTACGAGTTGATACCTTTCACAACGTGGCGAACTGTGCTTATAAAAAAAAGTGACCAAAGAGGACTTAACTCTACTAATGTCGCACATGTAAGACAATATTCTAAAATATAACATAACTTTAATAAAACCACTATTTACTTTTCCTATTAAATCGTGTAATCACTCGAATGGGGTCTCAAAGACTACAAATGTGTATCAAGAACTCTTTGTGTATCTTACAAACCGACCTCTATGGGTTGGGACTAAATATCACCAAATGGAACTCTTAGTAAACAAAATTTTAATTTTATACGTTTAAAAAGTGTACCATTTGTGAATCGAGTCAAACGAACCCCCTAGGATCTATATGTACGCGATTGTCTTTTGACATATCGGTGAGCTGTTTACATTTAATAATTAGTGTGTGTTAATAATTTATCACAGAAGGCTTGGATAAAACACAATCATTATTGTAATCACCTATAAGGTCACAGATCTGGAGAAGTTTATGTTTTTACACTATTATGGAGTCATGTCTAATAGTCACAAAACTGGAAATTTTTATATTTTCACACTGTTATAAAATTTGTGTTTTCAAGCTTACCACAAGACTAATGGTCACAAATCTCAAGATGTTTATAATTTCATAAATTATAGATCCCTGTTTTTTAAGCTTACAACAGGTCTAATGATCACAGATCCGGACATGTTTCTATTTCCACACCATTACAGATCCCTGTATTCTGAAGCTTACTCCGAAACCAACGACTTATGTGTATAAGATTTTCTGTTGGTTTATTTCCACGTAATTTTTTTTTTATTATTTTCAAATAACATTTAAACTAAATAATTACTATTTCCGCAGTTAAAAAATTATCTTGTTAACCGTTGTTTAAATGTTCTCTTTACGAAACAACAACAATGTAAACAATGGATAAACATCTACACAAATATCATAATAATTGAACTTTCTCGGGACTTCAGGCTTCATCTGTCTCTAGCAATATCAGCCAGACGTGCGGTCGCTTTTGGACTCTATTCTTCCCCGTAGAGCAGTTATTATACGTCGTTCGTAGAAACGGTTCAAACGGGAATTATAATACGTTTTAACGGTCACTACTGTCCTTAAAGATATTAAGGAGAAGAAGGTAGAAAACTTTAGTTAAATAAATCTAGCAGTTCTCTCGGAGACAGCTCTGTTAAGAGTAAAGAGCAAAAAGCGTGAAACGGAACTAGAAATAGCCTCGACGTCAGGGTCGGTTTTACAGAAGATTCCATAGATAAACAGTCTTTTTAGAAGCTGAAAGCCTCATGTATTGACAGATGGCCAGCACAAATACATTATTTAAACTTTAACTGAGCATTTCAAAATGTTAAGATATTAAGTGTTAAGATGTTGTTGATATCCAATTATTTCTTTTTTTCTCTTAACAGGTTTGACATGGCCAGGTAATTAGGGCAATCGACTCGCAATCTGAGGGTCGCGAGTTCAAATTCCCGTCACAGATATACAGTGGGGCGATATACAATGACGGTCAATTCCATTAAAATGTTAGTTGTTGTTGTTGTTGTTTTGAGTTAAGCACAAAGCTACACAATGGGCTATCTGTGCTCTGCCCACCACGGGTATCGAAACCCGGATTTTAGCGTGTAAGTCCGCAGACATACCGCTGAGCCACTGGGGGCAAAAATGTTAGTCCAAGAGCTGACAGTTGGTAGTGATGACTAGTTTCCTTCCTTGAAGTTCTTTACTGTTAAATTAGTGACAGATAGAGCTTTGCGCGAAATTCCCAAAAACAAACAGTTATTTATTAAATTAATGCCCCCCAGTGGCTCAGCGGTATGTTTGCGGACTTACACGCTAAAATCCGGGTTTCGATACCCGTGGTGGGCAGAGCACAGATAGCCCATTGTGTAGCTTTGTGCTTAATTCAAAACAACAACAACAATTAAATTAACAAAACTAAAAGAGATCCACCAAACGTTTATGGTCTAATTAGTATATTTATTGTAGCTACACCTCTTTAAACACAGTACTTCTAAAATAATACTAAAGAATTCTAATCGCAGACACCGAAATCTCTAAGTCTACTTGTCTTAGGGCTAATATCAGTTGAGCTTTTATTAATTACTGCCTGTTATTCGATAAAGAGATAAATTAACACTGTAATTTGTGTACATTTTTTTTCCTTTGGTTTAGTTAGGGCTAAACTTTACCATACTTACTACTATCAAAAATAAATTTATAATGTTATTGTAATAATTAACGTTAAATATTTTCAGAAAGTTCGGGGCCAAGTGGTTAGGGTGGCCGACTCGCAATCTGAGGGTCGCGAGTTCGAACTCTCATCATGCCAAACATGCTCCTCCTTTCAACCGTACCATGACGGTCAGTCTCAATATTTGTAATAAAAAGGTAAACCAAGAGTTGGCGGTGGGTGGTTGATGAATAACTGTATTCCCTCTATTTTTCACTGCTAAATTAAGAACGACTAGCTCAGATATCTCTTATGTAACTTTGCGCAAAACTCAAACCAAATCAATCATTTTGAAAGATAGAATGTACATATATAAATGATTTTGTCAAGGTTTGTCTTACAAAGTTAGCGCATTTTATCAGAAGCTTTCTGACAAAAACCCGTCACTCTGTTTGCAGTAAACAATTACCAGACGATTTTATTGGACTGGGATAAATGCAAATAGAGGACTAGCCAGGAACTCTTTAAGTACACATTTATAATCGTCGCTATTTGTTCTGACATAGCGAAACTTAAGTAGACGTTATTTGCTCGTAAGACATATTTGTATTAGGTGCTATGTGAAGCCTAATACTCTGGTAATGGCTTCTGTTTCGTATCAGATAACATACTATCCTGCTTGAGGAAACCAGAATAAATACCCCGGTATTTTGTATAAATTGCGAACGTTTTACGGTGAAGTTATGAATCCTCGCAGTGTTACACACAGCTTTGCTTACTGTTGCATTTAAATTATTTCCAAGTTGCGAAATTTTCAGAATGTTACTGTAACCTCACTATGAACTTCTAAACAACATGACGAGTTTTTAACTGGCGATAGTGTTTACTTATAATGTGTGTTTATGTATATCAAACGTTTCAATAGTTTTAACAAAGTCAAGTGTAAATGTGAACAAATGTAATTTCACATCATAGAAATTATTTCGGGCTTTGATTAGTCATTTCAGTTGTCTTATAATATTTCTGAAGAAGAGTATTTTTTATGCAGAAATTGTTTGTTTTGTTTGAATTTCGTGCAAAGCTACACGATGGTTGTCTGCGCTGGCCGTCCCTAATTTAGCAATTTAAGACTACAGGGAAGGCAGCTAGTCACCATCACCCACAGCCAATACTTAGGATACTCTTTTTACCAATGAACAGTGGGATTGACCGTCACATTTATAACGCACCCACGGCTGAAAGGACGAGTATGTTTGATGCGACGAGGATTCGAACCCGTGATCCCCAGATTGCGATTTTAGCGCTTTAACGAACTGGCCACGCCGGGTCATAGAGAGAGTTGAACAGTATGACCAAGTAAAACATATTTCGAAGAAGGAAGACTCCAGTATTCTCTGTCGAAGTGAGGATGCTCACAAAGCAGCGTATGGGACAACGATGCTCTCCGAACTATATACACTCATAAGAAGTTTTCACTTGTGTGTATGTGTGTGTGTGTGTATATCAAACTTTTAAATAGTTTTTAACTTGATAATTTCACCTGATAGAAAACTACAAAATCATTTAAACTAAACAATGGACTATTTCCGCAATGAAACAATTGTCGTATTAACCATTTTTTGGCTGTTTTAAATCTTTTTTACGAGACAACAAGCAAGTAAACAATAGATGAATTTAGAGAATTTAATCGAATATTATCGTAACTGAACGTTCTCATCTGCAAAGTGAATGTTTGGCAGCACAATAAAATCTTCCAATACAAAAGCCATGGTGGTGGAGAAGACTGGGAACTTTACCAAGTTTCTAAAATAACAAAGAAAAATTTGAAGATGATCAAGACATGATTATAAAACAAAAGTTCACACGTTTTTCCAGCCACACGTGTGAACAATTTCCAGAGAAAATTGCTGATGCATTGGAAACACAAGAGTTATTCCTATTCGATCACATACTTGTCAAATTTTTTAACGCAGTGTGAAATTTGCAGGCAGGGTTGGAACAACGGAATAATGGAACGATTGAGAAAATAAAATGAACAGAGGGGAAAAAAGCACCGAAACAAACGTGCAACTATTTTTAAGAACAAAGCCACATTAGACTGTGTTTACTATGACGAATCGAACCCTAGAGTTTAGTGATTAAGTCCGTAAACTTGCCACTGTCCCACTGCGGATATATACAAAAGAAACAACAAATGACAATTTATATTTCTTGATGGTGTCCTTTTAGTTCGATATTGAGAGCTTCTTTAAAAACAACTTCTCATGTATTAAAAAAGTTTGTTTGTTTTTTTAATTTCGCGCAAAGCGACAAGAGGGCGATATGCTAGCCGTCCCTAATTTAACAGCGTAAGACTAGAGGAAAGGCAGCTGGTCATCATTATCCACCGCCAATTCTTGGGCTACTCTTTTAACAACGAACAGTGGGATTGACCGTCACATTATTACATCTCCCACAGATGAAAAGATAAGCATGTTTGGTGTGACGGGAATTCGAACCCGCGACTCTCAGATTACGAGCCGAGTTCCTTAACCATCTGGCCATGCTGAGCCCTTATGTAATAGAAGAAAAACAAGTGACTTCTGCAATGAACGAAAACTGATTGTATAGTGTGTCAAGTCATCAAAAGGTCATTAATAATATTCCACAATCATAGACCACCTATATTAGTAATACTTCTAATTTAGTGCATTAAAGTAGAGGATTAACTACATGCTCATACTGACTTGTACAAATCTCTGTATTCTCCCTACATCTGGTGCAAAGCAGCACCATAGTGATGGTGAGTTCAGAGCATGACTAGCCAGCTTTAGGTTCTATGAAATGTCCACTGCAGTATGGCATCTTAGAAACAAGCGAGAATTAATACAATGGTCATTTACAAGCTGTAAACAATGATGTGAAATAGTTGTAAAATAGCTATACTAAAATATTTTAAAAAAATTACTTGAATAACGATATTTATAGCAATGAAATATAGTAGCTCTCAACTGCTAAAATCTATATCCTAATGGGTGGTATTAAGAAGTTGAATAACATACTCGTGGTTCCAATCTGTAACTTATTTACACCTTACTTGGCTTAAAAGACACCAGAACTCCAAATCAGGAGTAAACAAAGGGAAGATATGAAAACCCTTTCTGAATTTTGCACAAACTAAGAGCACCTGGAAGTTGTCATGTCCATACAGAGAAAATAATTAGCTAAATTTCACGAATCGTGATACAAAATGTTTACTCGCATTTAAATCATTTTCAAGTTGTAAAATGTTTAGAATGTTACTGTAGAACTGACAGCCTCACCATTCTTGAAATGTTTAATGGCTGGCACTCCAACTACTGCCTTGGACTGATACTCCAGTGTGGAAGTTGACATCAGATCCTGGCATCAAATGGTTTGGAGTGCGCTTAGTCAAGTCCAGCTCTACCTTTTCTAGAGGAATAGCCAGTTCTAGAATTGTAGTCCTCTCTGTTCAGCCACTCAAGACATCTTTAAGAGTCACTGGATTAAGAGTTGCTGAGGTCTTTATCTCCATTCATCTCGGAAGAAATGCAGACAGTTTTTAAATAGATAGATCAAGAACTAAATCTTGTAAGTGTAGTTGACAAAGAGGGGTTAAATTTCATAACCAATCATATTTTGAAAGTGCATTTTAAGAGAAAATTCACTAATCTCCGTATAGTAAATTTGTTAGTTTGTATAACATAAATGCTCTGCTCCAAGTACTTGTGAATACCCAGTCAATCAAACGTCCATGCTTTACTTATAATAAAGATACTTGCAACTGCTTTGAACCTCTGACAATGCTGCCGTGAGAAAGCAAGAACAGTCATTTTACACACACATACACTTCAATTTACTCAATAATTACTTGACTGTTAAGGCAAGCCTCAAGTTCCAATGGAGAAGAGACTGAAAAGTGGTTCCGTACATTCTTCGTTGAAATCAAGTTTACAAGCGGTGACCATTACTGCTAACTCAGAAAGTGTTACTAGTTATACGTTCATAGCATTTACTTCCCTAGCGAAACAAGTCAAACAAAACTGAAAAAGATGTATATCGGATCTCGAAATAGAATCCTGAAATACACATAGCTAATACACGAATTATGTCATAATAAGTTATAAAATATAATCCAGTTTTGAAGTAACTACAAATGATTTCTGCCATAATCGATCAACAGGTTTACCTTTCATATGTTTTCGTGAATTCACACAAAATCTGACGTAATAAAATAAGAGATAACACTATAATTATTTTTTTCATTAACCCAAGCTCAAGTAACCATAAACTTTATGCTATTTTCACCTTCTAGGAGTTCGAAACTTACTACATCAAATAAATACAAAACAAGCAAACAGGATACTCACAAAATCCAAGTGTTCGTCGTTCAGTCAATCGGTCACGAATTTCTTAAGTTACACATGCCATTTCTACCTTTTCTCCTATATTACTTCCTATTTTGAAAATCTGCTTTTATTTTAGTTGTATTTATTTTCTAAAATAAGTGGAAATGTTTCCTAAATTTCGGCACATTTCTGTTGATTAAAAATTTGTCATGGAGGGAGCTTCAAAGACTAGATCAGGCTTAGTATTATATGTGTGGTACTACATCATCCACATTGTTAGGCTAGGTAAGAACGAAATAAAATTGCGCAAATTCATGCTTGGGAACTACTGCGTAAAAAACGTTCTTAAAATTTACTAAAGATACCAATTATCTGTTAGGAAGAAGACGACTTTTCTTCATGAAAAGAACAGGCATATATGTAATCACGTGATTACTAAATGCTTTAATCTTTTATCCAAAGGCATCACTATGTATCATGGTTGCTAAATTACGTGTATTGAATTCAGGAACAATATGTAACATGTTCATTTTTCTGAGAAATGAAATTTATATTTATTTAAGTTATTTCCTTTGTGTATTGCCAGAGATTTTTCATCGTTTTTGACAGGCCTTTACTCCAGTAAAAAATATTGTAAACATTTTGTAAAGTGCTATAAATTCCATTTCAATTTATCATTTTGTGCTACAACACAGTTACATCACTAATTTTCCCAGTGATATTAAATATGCCAGACGTACATGAATGATCTTTACAAAAACTCAACACAAGGTCTTACTGGTTACCTTCTCAATAGCTCAGCTGTAAGTTTGAGGATTTATAAGGCTACACTTTGGGTATCGATACCCATATTTGGCACAATACAGATAGCTCATTGTGTAGCTTTGCTCTCAACAACAAATAAGCAAAGCAGAAATCTGCTCAAAAAGTTTCTGCAAACAAATGTCTGGCAATACTTGAATTGTAAAACTATTTCACTTTAATCATATACTAGATTCCAGAAAAGTATCAACGGTCGAAGTTAGCTTAGAATTTTCTAGGATCTT
This sequence comes from Carcinoscorpius rotundicauda, assembly GCA_011833715.1. NCBI lineage: Eukaryota > Metazoa > Arthropoda > Merostomata > Xiphosura > Limulidae > Carcinoscorpius > Carcinoscorpius rotundicauda. Next base: position 125,493,221 of record CM022391.1, on the reverse strand, counting down.
ATGTGAACGATCACATTTGTTCTAGATTCATTAATCTAGTATCACATGGTCTAAACCATGAATATGCCATAAAAATCTCAAGATATATTAAATGATAATGGAGTATATCAGACTAGCTTTCTGACAACAAAAACACTACCCAACATCTCAGAAAATAAGAGCTACAACTTCGAATTATCGAAACTGTAAGTAACCCATTTATTCTCAGTCAAATCTATTTAAACGTAATTCTGGCAAATTGACCAACCATAACAGCCGTTTCGGTGTTTTCTCATCTGGAGTATCAAATATGTATACATAATATCTTTACCACATCAGATGGAATTGGAAACGTATAATTCAGTGGTTTTATTGCCAAAACCAAGTTCTTACTAAGCCTTTGATTCCTGGAACAATAAGCTATTGGTAACATGAAGATAGAGCTTTTGAGATTTTCTAATTACTGTTCTCATTGGCATTTATGGGCAAAGGACTGCCACAACTCATATTAACCCTAACATTAGGGCCACTGACATATAAAAACGTGGACTGATCAGCCACAACTGTTACTTAATGCAGATGCATATAGACACCAACATTCACCAGTTACTACGTGTGTAAGTTGTTGCAAAATAACGTCTTTCACAAGTTTCTGTAAACATTGTAGTACATCTGCATCAGATTAAGTGAGAGCTGTAATTTTTGTCCAAACATGAGAAGACTTGAAGAACAACTGGTCGATTGTTGCTCAACTACATGATATGTCAATATGACATTCAGTTGATAATTATCCTTGTCTGTTTGCTTAAAGAGCAAAACGTTGTAAGTCTTATTAGCATCTCAGTTATACTTAGTAGATTTAGGAACAATATATGTAGCATTTTTTCCAAGTAAGAAAATCTATTTTTTTTTATTTATTTCGTTTGAATATTACTAAATTTATATGGAATACTATTGATTTCCGAAAGTTTATCATCATATTTGACGGGCTTTGATATTAGTAACAAATAATTTTTTTTGCCTTCTACATTTTGTAGTTTTTCTCACACGCAAAATACTTTTATATTATTCTTTATCACTTATTCATTCACATTCCCATACTGAGGCTGATGTGAATTAAACGTTCCAATTACATTCTCTACTTCACAAAACTTCAAAACAACTGTTTTTCAAAGTTGTTTTCTTGCTCTATATATGTTGATAACTCCAAGTGCTCTGACTTATGATTTCAATTATTAAGCTGAGAACACAGTAATCAATTACTAAGAAATTAATAAACTTGTGCCCATACTTGTTTGTTTTGGAATTTCGCACAAACTACTCGAGGGCTATCTGTGCTAGCCGTCCCTAATTTAGTAGTGTAAGACTAGAGGGAAGGCAGCTAGTCATCACCACCCACCGCCAACTCTTGGGCTACTCTTTTACCTGGGAATAGTGGTGTCCGTACTTCATGAAGCTACTTTCTTTTTACGTTTATGGACAGAAGGCCAGTTGTGTCAAGGTTATCATTTATGAGCATAGGATAAGCGATATCAAGGTTATTTATGGACAGAGAACCAGCAATATCAATGCTATCATTTATGGACAGAAGACCAGCAGTATCCATGTTATCATTTATGAACAGAGGACCAACTGCACCAAGGTTAATAATATAGCCCTATTGGTATATTTAACTGAAACATTGATTGTGATATTCCCTTGAATTATAGAAAAAGACAAAAAAACAGAAGGTTTCGAAAATTTATGTGAAGTCCATATACTTGTTAACTCTAAATATTTTATCTGTATTTTTGTTGTACAAATACATTTACTAAACTATTAACCATAAATAATATAGAAAAACATCTAGTATCGACAAACTGTAAAGATTTCCAGGTCCTATTTACTTGGAAGCTGTTTCCGAAAACAATGGGTTCTACCTTCACGTGTGGTTTGATAAACTACTTCTGCAGGACTTGAGAAGGTGGAACATTATTGTAAGAAGTAATGAGCAGATTACATATACCAATTCAAAGCTTATAACGCATCATGTTCTATGTTTTTGAAGAAACAGCAGTGTTAATTTTGAAACATGATACTCACCCATTTTCCAGTTTATATGTAGAAAGCAGCTTATATTGCATCTAATGTTTTCTATTTAATTCTACATGTTTCACTGTTAGACTCCAACATAGATCGTAATGGGCAAAAGAAAAATGCATAATGTAGATTTCAGATTCTACAGACTTTACCAAAAAGAAAGCTTAGAGATATTTCTTTTTGGTTTTCATTTATAACATTAACTGAATAACTATTCTACAACACTTTAATATCATCTGTACTCAGTGTTTTGACACACACGTATCGCAGTACATATTCTTTCATACTTTGTCTGTGATAGAAATATGTTTTCCTCTGAGTGGCCTTACACACATCAATTGCAAAATACCTAAACGACTTACATAACTACGGCTATACCCAGTTATTGGTCCTCTTTCATTTGCTATAGTGTCTGCTGAAAAAGGAAGGTCTTTTACCATATTTCTTGACAGAACTAGGAAAATGATGTTGTGATGGTCTGGTGAGCTATAGTTAAAAACTAGAGCTATGTATCCACAACTCTAGTAGTTTTCGTTGTTGCTATTCCTATTGGTTAGGTGATTCACTCCTGTCAACTGAATATGAAAAACTCCATTATCCCATTGGAGCATTGTGGCACATTCAATGTTTATGTTTTATAGGGGTTTTTTTGTTAATATATAAAAATTTTAGTAACAACTGTTCTTTTTTTCATAATAACTCCATTTACCCATTTTTTGTCTGATACAAAATTTTCGCTCTTTTTGTCATTCGCATCAATCTCACTAGGCGCCACTCTGCTTTGATTTGAATCGCTCTAACTGTTAGGATCTTCTTACTTATTTATTAAACCAATAGGGAGAACTAGCATGGATTCAAACTAACCAATTGCATTTCGTATTATCAGTTAATTAAAAGTTTATTGAAGCTTAACGTAGTTAATGACAGTTAGATTGTCATTCGTATTCGTAAAATGCAGAAAAAAAGCGACTACCTGTAAGTTTCGACAGTTGGACGAAAGCTTTTGTAAAGTACCAACGAAAACAATGTTAAGATATTTAAAGGAAGTAGCAGAGAAAACTTGGACGGCTGTTCACAGGAGTATGTTGACATACTGCCGAAAACTTTCATTGGCTCAAGTTGGTAGCCATGGTAGAGTTCGAACACCCGTCGCTTGCAGTCGTAATTTTATTGTAGTATAAAGCTATGGCCATAGTAAAAAGTGATATTTTCGCATACGTCAGTACATGTTTTTCGGTAAAAATATTTTTATGTTTTATGAAACACTTTGAGAAGTTTCATTCCGTTTGGAATTTCGCACAAGGTTACACAAGGGTTATCTGCTGTTCTTAAGTTAGCAATGATTTTCTACGCTGCTCAACACCACCTACCTCCAATTCTATATTTTTAATTACTAACAAAAAGTGTTTTTGACCGTATATTATAGTGTCTATTTGTTATTATGGGGATTTTAACTCCCAATTCACAGATTGATAAGTTTGTACTTGTGTTTTCTTATAGCAAAGCAACATCGGGTTAGCTGTTGAGTCTACCAAAGGGAATCAAACCCCTGATTTTAGCCTTGTAAATCCGAAGACTTACCGCTGTACTAGCGGGGGCACTTTGTTAAGAAATATTATATTACAGTCTGTTTGAAAATGGATTCCTTCGGCTACATAATGGTACTTAAGTTTGTTTGATAACCATGACTGAGACAGTTTGGAGCAAGTTGACACGTTTCACTTGACGAAGATTAACAACAAAGATTTGCATCACTTTTGTATTCTTAAAACAAAGATAAATGCAGTACAAAAATATTTATATACAATTTGGTAAGTTTTAACTAGAAATATAAATGTTGGAAAATTGATTGAAAGACTTAAAAACTCCTCATTGGACTGTTCCTTTTATACTGAAAGACTTGGAAACTCCTCATTGGGCTGTTCCTTTTATATTATTTTCTTGCGATATATTTCTGAACTTTAAATTTCGATCTATGTTTGGTGACAATATGGCGAGAAACAGTTAAAATGTTTTTAATTTTATTTGCTTAAATCTGCAATAAATATGCTGATACAAATGTGAGGTTTGTGATTTAATTTCATCTATGTCACTTTATCCCAGAGAGGGCATCAACTTGTCCTCTACTAGGTGCAGGTCGAAATACAGCGCCCCCTGTTTTATTAATTTCATTTCTGAGAAAAGTGGCAAAGTGGAAAGTAATTGTTCTTGTTATTAGTAGAAAAAAATGTTTTTCGCATGTTGCTTTATAAAATTCTTATCTTGAGGTTCACAGGTGACTTTTATTAAAAGATATGAGAGGGAGTAAACCAGTTCTGTTCTCTTCTATCTTTTCTAGTCAGAACTTGTCTACGAATAACGTTCACGGAAAATGTTTAATTAAAAAATATAAAAGTGAATAAATCAACCCATATCTCTTCGATGCAGAGCTTATGTACAAATTAAAACTAAATGTGTATATTAAAAGGGTTTAGAAAAGAAAATTAGTTTTTATAAACATAATTATTCCAAGAATAATTGATAACTTGTCGCTTACCTATTTGTGTCACTTCCACGCGAAAAAAATATAGGATCCATCACCAGGTGGCTGATTGTCTGCACAAAAAGACCACACTCCAATAGAATCCGAAAAGGGCCCGGCATGGCCTAGCGCGTTAAAGCGTACGCTTCGTAATCTGAGGGTCGCGGGTTCGCGCCCGAGTCGCGCCAAACATGCTCGCCCTCCTAGCCGTGGGGGCGTTATAATGTGACGGTCAATCCCACTATTCGTTGGTAAAAGAGTAGCCCAAGAGTTGGCGGTGGGTGGTGATGACTAGCTGCTTTCCCGCTAGTCTTACACTGCTAAATTAGGGACGGCTAGCACAGATAGCCCTCGAGTAGCTTTGTGCGAAATTTCAAAACAAACAAACAAACAGAACCCGAGAATACGTCGAACCATCGTTCAACACATCGTGACAGAAAACAATGTCGCTTTTACAGCTAAAAATTTCATCACAATTATGTAATCCTAGAAGGAGCACGCGACAACTGAAGGGAACTCACGAACCTGATCACTGCTATCTGGGGCTGTCTTTCAGCAACAAGAATTAGACTTTCTTTCCTCTCCTTTTAGTCTTTATCCCACTGAATACAGTTTGTTCTTTGATCGTTACGTATATTACAGCTAATATTAACAATAATTACACAGATTAGTTGAAAAAGTACAGTTTATTTTGAAGATTTTTAAATTTTCTTTTAATTACAAACACTGATGAGTTTTGACTAGAAACTCGTGTGGAAAAGCAGTGACACTTAATTTAGTGAATGGATGCTGACTTTTCATTGTACCCACTTTCCGAATAATGCTTATTAAACCACAAATAAATCATTGTAGCTGCAACCAATCCAAAAACTGTAAATTTTCATTTCATACGTTTTATAGCGTAGTGTGTGTGTGTGTTTCTTATAACAAAGCCACAGCAGACTAGCTTCTGAGCCTACCGAATGGAATCGAAGCCCTAATTTTAGCGTTGTAAATCCGTAGACTTACAACAATACTGGGGGGAGCTGATAGCCTAGTAGTTTATCCTTTAGAAAAGAATTCGACGATTTCGTTAAAAAGCATAACAGATAATTCTAACTAATGTTAAGTAGTGAATTGTTCTAATAGAGACAGAAATTTTTCTGCTAAGATGATATTTTATTTATATTAAAACCATTAGAACAAACAATCACGTGGGCAAGATGGAAAGCTTCAAATTTTAAACAATAGCATGCGCTAGTTACACCATTTTTTTAAATATATTTTCAGATTTAATCTTTTTCTCTTGTTTTAATTGAAGGAGTATACTCCAACACGTTACTGATTGACATTATGACAAATATATCGCTTTAGCCTAAAATTATCAATAACTACCCGGTTACTGTTACTTTACTGATAAAACAGTTTTAAAGTACGACACAATGTTCTGTGGAATTATCTTAAAAATAAATTTCTAACTAAGAAACCACATTAACCATCATTTGTAGAATGCTTTGTTACGCATGCGTACATTCAATGTGTTGTAAGTCGGTTGCTTCTGTCTTTCGCTTTTAAAGAGTTAACAAAGCTGTCATTGACTAAAAACTAGGACATTAACGAGCCACGAATACCATAAACTAAATAAGTAACTCATAACGTCAGAGACACCACTTCTTCGATCTTTATTTTTCTTACTAATGTGCTTTCTTTTTTTTCTGATCAATAGCACAAAATCGATAAGAGTGATTTTTTAAATGCATTATATGTTCTTAGAACGTTTAAATTCTGCGCAGATAGCCCTCTTATAGCTTTGCGTGAATTTCAAAACAAATGTTTAAGTTCATTATTTCTTGAAAGTTGAAAACCAAAAAGAATCTACTCAAAGTTAACTAATAACAAACCAACATTGTAGCTCCCGTGAAAACTGTTACACCTCCTACATTTACTACATTTTCGCTTGTAAACTGATTTCGATTAAAACAATAAAAATGACATTGATTATGAGAAAAATCAGATTCAACTGTTAGAAAATACGAATTAACCCTTTATCAAAATAATGTGAAACAGAAGACTGGAAAAAGCATCAAGTTAAATAGTTCTTTGCATGCAGTTCTAACTGTACAGATTGGTCGATATTTCTGGACAGATCCCGTATAGTTGTACTCAAAATATTACGTTACCTACGTTTCGCTTAAAAGTTATTTCTTTGTTTTTTTAATTTCGCGCAAAGCTACACGAGGGCTATCTGCGCTAGCCGTCCCTACTTTAGCAGTGCAAGACTAGAGGAAAGTTAACTAGTCATCGCCACCAACCGCCAATTCTTAAGCTAATCTTTCACCAACGAATAGTGGGATTGACCGTCATATTATAATGCCCCACGGCTAAAAGGCGAGAACTTCGGTGTAACTGGGATTCGAATCCGCAGATTACGAGTCGAGTACCTCAACCACCTGGTCATGCCGGGCCTGGAAGTTGTTACTTTAAGTACTAATATTAATACACCTACATTCAACAGCGTTTATGCTAAAATATTAAGTTAATTCCATTCTACACAATAAATTGTTACTGAACACAGTAGGAGTTACGCGCAAGCATCAGGTTATTCAGGTTATATTTCAAGATTTTCAGTGCTACATATTTACTGAATACTTGTATTTTGTCGACCATATATTTCATAAGTCGATACATATAAATACGTCATAATAAAAATTAGAAACATTTATCTTTTGTTTTTAAAATTATTATATCCAACTAAAACTTGTAAGTCCCAGACCTAACCTTGAAGAAAAAACAAACACAAATATGGAAGTACCAGACTCAAATATGTATCATATCCAAACTTGAAGAAAAAACAGACACAAATATGAAAATACCACACCAAAACTAGAAAGAAAAAACAAACGCAAATATGTAAGTACAAGGCTCAAACTTAAGTGTACCCCACCCAAACTTGAAAAACAAACAAGACAAGTCGTGATGTACCAGACTAGTGCTTGTATGGCACAATGGTATGTGTATGGACTAACAATAGAGAAAATTGTGTTTCAATACCTGTGATGGGTAGACCACAAATAACCCATTTCGAAGCTATGAGCTTAACTTTAAACAAACAAACAAAAACTTGAAAAATACTTGCAAATTAAAATTACCAGACAAAAATATGTGAACAACTTACAAGTACCAAACTCATACTGTGTTCAGAGAAACATTTTTCTTTGATTACAAGAAACATATTTGGTAAGGACAAGATTAATAAATATTACCAAGGTTATATCAAAACATTTGTAATAAGTTCATATCTATGCTATTATTAATATATGTTACAGTAAATAGGTCAGTTCATTATGTCAGTTACTTGAGACTTGTCGAATAGCTAGCTGATCACTTTGGTCACGATCAAATCAGCTACATGATAGTTGCTAAAAGAGTAGCCCAAGAGTTGGCGGCGTGGAAGGGAAGAGAAGCTGCCTCCCCTCTAGTCTTACATTGTTAAATTAGTGACGGCTAGCGCAGATAGCCCTCGAGTAGCTTTGCGCGAAATTAAAAAACACAAACTAGTTAGCCGCCTACGATGTGGTATTAAACGTACGAGACTCACCGACTCAAGGCACTGAAGCTGATGAATAATTGATAAATACCTGATAAATCAACATCACATGACTCAGAAACCATAGTTACAAAACATATTTTCCATAGATGCTTAAGTTGCTATGAGTCTAAGGAATCAGCTAAGATTTTCAGATTTATATCGGCTACAAAATATTGTTTTATTTTTATCGAATTTTGTCCAAGGCTACACAAGAGAGGAAACAACTATATCAACACCTTTCACCGTTAACTATTAGGTTACTCTAATGGGATAGTAAGATTTAGTCATAACCCTATAACCGCCCCAAATTGAAAAGTGTTAAACTTATTTATTATTTATTTTATCGGTTGTGGGTTGTAAACTTCAAGACCAAAGGAAAAAGATGTTTTGGTTTTTTTCCCAGGGGCAAAATATATTTTAGGTTTCAACTGTATTACGAGGCTGATTTGGTAATCTGGGTTAGACGCATCGGTTCGTAAGTGAACAGCTACAATAGCAGCAGATTAAATGTATACAAAGTCCTTCATGCTGGTTCATATAAACGATAACAATGCATTACTCCCGAACTTCAAGAAAATGGTTGTTTGATAGTAAACTGACAGAAAGCAAAAAATTTGATGATATTCTGAAAACCTTGACATAGTTATGTCTTAGTATTAAATGTCTGACTACAATATTATTTCAACGCAACACTTTATTGGTAGATTTATTGAGGGTGAAGAAGTTTTTTATTTGATTACTTTTCATTTTCTCGCTCATACAGCGATAAGACTACAGATTTACAACCCTAAAATTAGAGGGTTGATTACCCTCGGTGGACTTAGCAGATAACACGATGTGGCTTTTCTGTAAGAAAAACACACATTTGCTTTTTACCCAGTAATGTGTGAATATAGATATTTCAATGGAAAAAGCTATCAAAATATTGGACTCACCATTTGACATCAGAAGGCTATTTCAAACACCATAGAATAATTTAAACATAAAACAAAGTTTGTTTTCTTAAACATACATAAATTTAATGTACATTATAGAAGTAACAAACACGTAAAAATGAAATTCAAACTTATAAGTACCAGACTCGTCCTGCTTCAGAAGAACATTTTTTTTTATTAATATAAACATATTTTGTAAGGACAAGAATAACAAATATTATCAAGGTTACATGAAAACATTTTCAATAAGTTTATATGTGTCCAATTATTAATTTATATTACAGTAAATAAGTCCGTTCATTGTGTCAGTCGGTCTGGTTAAGGCACTCGACTCGTAATCCAAGTGTCTGGGGTTCGAACCCGTCACACCAGACATGCTTTCCCTTTCAGCCGTGGGAGCGTTATAAGATTACGGTCAATCCCACTATTCGTTGGCAAAAGAGTACTCCAAGAGGTGGAGGTGGGTGGTGATCACTACCTGCTTTCCTTCTAGTCTTACACTGCTAAATTTGGGACAGCTAGCGCAGATAGCTCTCGTGTAGCTTTGCGCGAAATTCAGAGCAAACCAAATCAATTATGTCAGTTACTTGGGATTTGTCGAATAACTGTTCACTTTGGTCAAGGTCGGATCAGCTAATTCACAGTTGATGGTTTTATCTCAGACTACGTAAATCAGATCATCATGAATACTATTCAGTTTCGATCAGGGCTGAGTTTTACATGATGACCAGAAGCGATCAGATGTTGATGACCAATAACTAGCCACACTAGATAAGAGTACTAACATATTAGCTCTTTCAACTTCTTCAAATAAATAATATTTTCTATATCTTTTTATATTTAAGAAATCTGGTAAAAGTTGTACAAAAAGAAATGACACTTTTATCAGTATAGCTTCAGCGAACCTGGTACATGAAGTTTAATAACTAGGCTAAAGATTGACTTTCACTGATAATTTCCTAAATTGTGAAGAAAAAAAACAAAGCTATTATTGGATCGACTGAGATATCTGTAAGGTAAAAAACAGAGAAGAGATGATTAATGTGAGCTAAAACGTACACTTAATATTCTAACAAAACACCTGCGACTTTAGTTTGAACCTCAGAAAGTCATCAGAGGATTTTTGTAAATGTTAACGTAAAATATTCATACTTGGTTATTACTGATCTATCAGGCCAAGAAGTCAGTGCTTTGACCTTCCTTGATTAACCACACGACGTGCACTTGTCAAAGACACAGAGGCTGCTGATCAGTTGCTTTGCTCTGAGTTTTCAAAATCGGGTTGTTATTTTTAGGATAATTTGTATTTTCATACATAACAATTTTGAACGATTGATCAAGCAAAGTTTAGTGTTAGATTTCCGATAGTATAACTAGACAACTATATAATACAGAACCAGAAAGGAAGAGCTGTTTTATTAGAATACAAGTATTAAGTGCAAAATCAAAAAAGGAAGAGCTTTCTTTGTGAGGATATAAGCATATGGTACAGAACCAGAAGGGAAGAAATGTTGTGTTAAGATACACATATATGGTACAGGACCAAAAGAGAAAAGCTGTCGTTTATTTAGATACAAGTGTCTGGTACAGAACCAGAAGGGAAGAAATGTTGTGTTAAGATACACATATATGGTACAGAACCAGAAAGTAAGGGCTGCTTTTTGTTAAGACCATATAAGGAAGTAAGTGTATAACTTTTGGGTTATTACTACTTTTTGCGAACACTACGTAATACATCACTGAGGTAGTCAAACGGGTCAACCTAGCAAACTCTCGAACAGGCGACGCTTGTGATCGTAAGAGAGTTAAGACTAGAGACTTACGTACATTACGTACTTGTAAACATAATACAAATACATTTGCTGAGCATTAATAAGAAATTAAGTAATGCTGTTCTAATTCTAGCAAGCACCTTCAATGCGGATAACACGTAGCACTACACTATTTGTAGCGAACTCAAAGAGCGAAGAACAGAAATAAAATATTAAACATTACTGAAATTTGCCACATTTTTATTAGCAAACATTCGACAAAGTAAAGAACTCCCTCTGTTTACTGCTGATCGAAGTGGATGTTTTTTTTTCTAGGATTCTTTGTCGATATCCGTATTTGGTTCTGAAGAAAATGATACGTCGCAGACAAGGAATGCACAATTATATCAAAAGAGTCAATGCTGTTTAGAAACAATGCTAAAATCTGTAAAGCAAAAAATCAAAGGAATCATTGGCCTTGTTAGCCAAATATTCTGGGTTCGATCCCAGCATTTCTTTTCACTTATCGGCTTTATCAGTTAGAATAATGTTTCTTATTAAGTTTACACTGATGGATAATAGGAATAAAAATAAACATGTGAATCTATTTGGCTCCTATGATTTCGTTAGTTGATGCTAAATCAACCCATTGGATACTGGACTTTAATAACATCGACCTGTATAAATAGTTACAAAAAGAATTAGATATCTCCACTGGATAGAGTATTAACCCTGCTATACAAGGATCCTAGGTTGGAGCTGTGGTCCCGACATTTCTAATCACATTTGTTTTTATAAATACAAACTTTGTTAGAAAGTTGACTTTCAGAGATTTATGGTATGAATTATATAAAATAAAAAGAATAATTATGGTTATTAGCAGTTAATAGTGCATGTTAAATAGCTTTATCAAACTTCATTCTATATCTAGACCTTTATTGAATTTTAAGAGTTAGAGGGATGTAAAATAGCAACATTCCAAAATTCCACATACCAGTTTTCGATGATACTTTCGTATTGTAACAAATGGATTTTATAGGATTATCATTACCATCTATGTTTATTGTGCTTCTACTAGACTAATAACCTCTCGAAATGCATCGTCGTAATGAATACGACACACGGTTGGAATATGTTCATTGTACACTTTACTCAGAGACTATATAAAGAATGCACTGTTTAAAATATAATAGGCCTGATACTAATGTTTATTGAAAAATAAATTAATTAGAGAACACTTGAATTTTCTATTGTTCACTATAAAATTACACAATGGATTACCTTCTTTCTATCCACCACCGGTATAGGAAGACGATTTTTAACGTTATAAGCAACCAGAGAGGGAAACACTTGAAATACCATTTGCCGTGACACTTTCAAAGAGAAAGTTGTAATTCTAAAAATAAATTACGTTAATGAAACGCTTATGAAGAGGCGAAAGGTTGAATGTCAAGTTAAATAAAAACAACGACGACAGCTAAATCAACTTATGTCCAGTATTAATACGTCTTCTATAAATAATTTATAATAATCCATACAGAAACTGAATGAATACTCTTATCTTTAAACACAGACCTGATAGCCGGCTGAGTTTATTTTCTTGAAATATAGGTTAGAACTTGGAACTTAGCGATACACAACCTTTAAAAGTTTCCAAATGTTCTCTTACTCAATTTTAATCATTTACTTAGTCCGTTTACAGATGTTGGTAAAGGATTCAGATAACAAACGAGACGTTCCAATTTATTCTGAATATTCTCAACAGGACTGAAAGCCACGAACTGTTTTAACTGAGTGTCGATTTAATATCTTTGTTCTTTGGAACAACTTATTACTATATTCGATACAGAGAATCCTATAAATGTATTTCAAGCATTTTTACGGATCCATAGTTTACCATTTCTTTACTGACATAACGAACCAATTGTTTCACTGGACAGATTTAAGATGTAATAACGCAGGTCTCGTAAATAACTCAAAGTCGCTGAAAGAATGCTACCAATTAAAATTATCTGACATATGTACATGCGGTTTGTCCGGGTCACAAAGAAAGGCAGAACACGAGACATGTGAGACAAGATGAAGTTGGTGATAATCCGCGAGGAAAACCAAAGAATTTATGAAAAAACGGATTACAGAACGGCTTAAAGTAAGCTGTAATCTTATGTCATCGTTGAAAAGGATTAAGGTTCCTTAAGCAAAAGAATTATTAAGGCATTATTTATTCTGTATATAAAAAAACAACAACTAATACTCTCTAATGTAAATTAAGTCACAATTCTATTTTTGGTATGCACGCTCTTAGACAGCGTAAATTATGGTGTATGAAAATAACACTCTAGTAACATAGATTATATATGTTTTATAGTTAAATGTTATCTACATTACGCAGAGTACGTTTGTCTATCTGTCTGTTTGTTGTTGCAGGGAACTTATGGACTCAACTTAAGCACGGGTATTTTTGTATCGAACGAGCAATTCGTGTGTCACTTCTCAAAATAGTGGAAGGAAATGTAGGCCCACTCCCATTTATATCATTACTGTTGAAGAAGAGCAGGCCCACTCCCAAATTTATATCTTTTCTGTTGAGAAAAGATCCAAATCTTCTATTTATACATTTAGAGTTGACAAACAATTGGCTCATTCTCCCATTTATATCCTTACCGTTAAGTGAGGGTGGGTGTTAAGTAATAGTCTTAAGAGTAAATAATAATTCTTTAATGATTAAACGAGAATCTTAATATCGAACTTAATACCTGGTCAGAATTCTTACCATTATTAATATGACTGATTATCACTGAATGTTCCTTAATTACTAAAGCTTGTTGAGTATTCTGAAATTCTATAAAGTACTGAAACTTTCTGGAATGCAGGTTGGAGCTCAGCGAACTTGCTAGAATCGAACTTTACAAAGAGGATGTGATGGCACTCACGGGCGGAAGATTCTAGAGTTCTATGATGATACATAAATATCGTTAAGGGTAATGTGAAGTTAGTACCTTCGGCAAAGACTGAACTGACAACCAAAGGTTATCACGTTCGAGCTTTAAGAAAAGGTGGAATTGTGGGTGACGGTGAAATTGAACTTATTAATATTGTATTAAAAATTCTTATTCCCACCACATCATTTAATTTTTAATATTTCTGTGATTGTGTCAGCATTGCTTCATTATCGTATAAATATTATTAAATTGATAATTGTGTAAAATTTGTTAGGTTAATAATTGTATAAATATTGTTAGATTAATAATTGTGTAAATATTGTTAGATTAATACTAATGTAAATATTCTTAGATAAATAACTGTGTAAATAACATCACCGTAAAACTATTCTTATTCTGACTTAATAAATGATTGGCCCGGCATGACCAGATAGTTAAGGCACTCGACTAGTAATCCGAGGGTCGAAGGTTCGAATCCCCACCACACCAAATCTGCTCGCCCTTTCAACCATGGAGGCTTTATATTGTGACGGTCAATCTCACTATTCGTTGGTAAAAGAGTAGCCCAAAAGTTGGCAGTGGGTGATGATGACTAGCTGCCTTCCCTCCAGTCTTACAGTGCAAACTAGAGACGTCTAGCGTAGATAGTTCTCGTGTAGCTTTACGTGAAATTTAAACAAAACTTAATAAATGTAAACAATTATTATTGTAAATTACCCCCGTCTTGTTTGTTGGGTTCACGATCGGTAATTTATATAGTAATAGTGGGCCTACTTCTCATTTATAACATTACTATTGGAGCCATTCATTGCCAAACATCTTTGCTGGTGGACCAGCATGACCAGGAGGTTAGGGCACTCGACTCGCAATCTGAAGGTCTCGGGCTTGAATCCCTGCCACACCAAACTTCTCCTTTCAGTCGCGTGGGCATTATAATGTGATGGTAAATCCCACTATTCGTTGATAAAAGAGTAGCCCGAGGGATGGCGGTAGGTGGTGATGATTTAGCCTTACATTGCTAAATTAAGGAACCTAACGCAGATGGCTCTCGTGTAGGTCTGCGAGAAATTTAAAAAACAAACAAACAAATCTTTGCTGGTTTCTCACAAATAAAAATTAGAAAGAGATTATCACACGTAAAACATGCATAAGTGGAACGAACTACTGGCAGTGGTTATAAATTATTCACTGAAAACATAGAGTTGAACTATTATCGTAAGGGAAAACAAAGAACTTCGATAATTTCATTGTTAATGGGGGAGGGAGGAACATTCGAAACCAATCTCTGTAATAGTGCGAGAAAAGCAGGACTTCGGAGAATCCTTTCGCTAACTTTAATTATTTATTATTCTCTAGAGAATAAAGGTTGTGTAGAAACTCTTAAAGAGTTCAGTCTGTGTAGCTCAGCGACAGATCATTTTTGAAGGATCGTACGACGTCATGGTGTCTTAGAAACAAAGTTCAATTCAAGCATCCAAAGACAGGAATCTAGCGTGCCGGTGAACATATCAATAGTTCAGGAGCTCGTGGCTTCCATCTAATTCGTGTTTTTGTTATTGATTTTCTCTCCAGCGTTTTGAAAATAAACTTGTTTAATTTTGCTTCTAGAAACTATAAGTACAAAAACAGATCTCTCGACTCAAGTTTCTAGTTACCAATAAATCAGTTTTTAAAACAGAACTAAATATTATCTCCTACGCTAGAACAATGTTGAAAGAAATTTCCCACTTCCTTTTCTAAGTGTACATTTCAGCATTAGGACTTTGGCTTTAATCTATCATTTTAAAATAAAATTTCATTCGCTCTCAGTTTCAACACATACGCCGATCGACTGCTATGTCAATACTTTTGAATTACTTTTCGTGTTAACACATTTTATTACATGCATAATATAATGGCAGATACAGCAGCATTGTGATTTTTTCATAGAAGAATTTGTAAGAGGCTCGGCATGGCCGGGTGCGTTAAGAAGTTCGACTCGAAATCCGAGGGTAGCGGGTTCGAATCCCAGTAGCACCAAACATACTTGCCCTCCCAGCCGTGGGGGCGTTATACAGTGACGTTCAATCCCACTATTTGTTGGTAAAAGAGTAGCCCAAGAGTTGGCGGGGGGTGGTGATGACTAGCTGCCTTTCCTCTAGTCTTAAACTGCTAAATCAGGGAAGGGACAACTAGTGCAGATAGCCCTCGAGTAGCATTGCGCTAAATTCAAAATGAAATAAATCAGTTGGTGAGAATAAAAATAGCTTTAGTCTTCAAAGAACAAGAAACCGTTTATGTTAAGATGTTGTTTGTTGTTTTTGGAATTTCGCGCAAAGCTACACGAGAACTATCTGCTCTAACCGTTCCTAATTTCGCAGTGTAAGACTAGAGGAAAGGCAGCTAGTCATTACTACCCACCGCCAACTCTTGAGCTACTCGTTTACCAACGAATACCGGGATTCGAACCCGCGACCCTCGGATTATGTTAAAAGCTGTTATAAAAATGTTTTTTTTTTCACCAGCTCTTCAAAGAAATGAATAATCTAGATTTTTCAACGAATATGAAACAAAATTATAAAATTCGTGGGTGAATTATTGAACTCTGGTTCCATAAATTCAAAATTGGAGAAGAGAAGCCACTAAACATGCTCCTTAAGTTTAGCTGTGTGCACATTAAAAATTGGTCAGTCATCCCATCATTTACTTCAAAAGCTGGGCAGATTCCCTTTGGTGGCGAGTGCAACTGGCTCTCTGCTCTTTGGTAAGTTCAGAATCAGGAGAAGTTACATCTATGTCCTTTGATCTCTGACCTGACCGTTTTGCATATACGTGCGATTAAAACGAAACATAAATATGCAAAGTGAGTGCTTGCATCAAAACTGTTTGAGTAGTTTCAAAGATAACGAGAGTTTATAACTTTTAAAACGTCTTTATTTCTGATTTATAGAAAAAATAGTGATGCCGTATTCTTAACTGCATGACTTATATCAGTTTAGATATATAAACTTCTACTCCGCAGAAAACTGTAGATAGTAAATATACGAGAGTTTTCAAATAACATGCAAAAAAGGTAAATATCTATTATTTTTCAACGGCGTTTTTGTCAACCAAAGCAATTACTGTGAAAATTTCACCAGGGGGTTAAGAAACGTGACTGGATACATCTAAAGCTGTACAGAATAAATACCCTCCTATAGCCTTGAAGTAAAAATGGATGCTAGCAAGTTTTCATATATTTGAAGAATATTAGTAATATACCTTTCTCACAAAGTTTGCTTCAAGTGATAAAATTCATGATGTTCACATTAACGACTGTCAAGGGGAGTTAAATATAACCCTGACGTACTTGGAATCTCAATGTCAACAACTGTTTTATCACAGGAAAATTAACTGATAGAGAAACTCGATATACTGTGCTAAATGTTCCGTCTTTCACTTGAAAAGATAAGTTGGGAAGAGATAATGTATTATATTTAATGGCAAAGTGGTGTTTTTTGGTTAAAATCAATTACTGTTTATTTGCTATATTACATGTCATCTCGATGCTGTGCGCTAATAAAATTAACTGGTAAGTCCATGGTGATAACAATAATATTACCTCATATTTCGAACTAAACACGACCAAAGAATCTATTATATCGATTAATACAAATCAAACAGAAGTAACTTCCTATATAATGATAGGTTGCTATCGCGCAGAAGTTTGCGCGGTTGTCGTTATTAAGTGTTTAAACAGTCTCTGGTTTGATTAATTAAATCCTAAAACTGAGTCCATCCTTTACTATGTAAATGCATTCATGTACGTGTAATACATAAAGAAATAATCTAGGTTATATTTCAAGATTTATCAAGACTGCCTGTATTTGCTTTTTCGGTAGACAGTTTGATAATGGTATATTTTTAACGAACGTGATAGTGTATTTTCAACAACATAATAATATAGCTTCAGACACGATGATGACATATTTTCAACAAAATAATAATGCATCTTGAATGGCATTGGGTATAGTTTCAACGACGTGGTAGCATATTTTGAACAACAAAACATTGGAACTTCAACTGTGTGATATGTCTTCAAAGTTTGTTTGTTTGTTTGTTTGTTTGTTTTGAATTAAGCACAAAGCTACACAATGGGCTATCTGTGCTCTGCCCACCACGGGTATCGAAACCCGGATTTTAGCGTGCAAGTCCGCAGACATATCGCTGAGCCACTGGGGGGCATGTCTTCAAAGACATGCCGATATATCTTTAGCAAAATGAGCTTAACCAATAAAATCAATAATTTTCGGAAATGACATAAGTTCGACTAGAAATTTCGTATTACAACAGTCTACGTCATATTTCTAATACCTTTTTCGTTTCTTTTGATACTTTGAAGAATCACACAAATTTTGGATAAGTGATTCGGCCATTTTGTACCTCGACTGCTTGGTTCAGCTTTAAGGCCCTATGAATATGTTTTTTTACTGCAATCCGTTATGAAACTATTTCAGCAAATGTATACATGGATAATTATTGTAATGCGCTATTAAACGTTGTACAACGTTAGAAAGATTTTTACACAAATCATCTGTATTGTTTCCTAATCAATAAAGCTTCAAAAACTAATCTTGCAATATAAGTTTAATGTTGGGTAGATAGAACATGTCTTTTTTTCTAAGTTAATACTCTGTATAGAAAACTGTTGACTACGTTTTAATTACAATGTATGATACTCCATTTATCAACATTTTTCTTTCATCGGACATTTTGAAGTCTAATTATCTTTTGTGTTACGTGACTAATCAAATTATCAAAAGACACACATTACGTAATGCCTATTCTATAAACATACCAGTTATAAAAGACCTGTGTCGCCATGTTCTTATTACTAGAATATTCAAGAGACGCCTTACATAATGTGTATCGTATAAACATGCCAGTTATATAGGGACTTTGTAACTAAATTCATATTACTAGAATATAAAATAGACACATTACGTGATGTCTACATTATAAACAGACCAATTCAAGAACAATTGTCTCACCAAAGTTATCATCACTAGACATTATTGGGATTATATGTGTAAATTAAACTTTAATTACTGTAGTCTGATCTGTTGAAACTATGCAATAAGATTCCTTTTAAACCTTCAACATAGAAGTTCAGTTAACTTCGTCAAACCATGCCGGAGTTTCATGAACCCTTTTAAACCTTCAATATAGAAGTTCAGTTAACTTCGTTTAACCATGCCGGAGTTTCGTGAACACTTTTAAACCTTCAACATAAATGTTCAGTTAACTTCGTCTAACCATGCCAGAGATTCGTTAATCTCATAATCTTCTCTACATGTAGACTTTTGTCACATTTTGAGTGTATTTCACAATTATGTGTACTTTTAACAGATAAGTCAGTTTTACGTTTAACAGCTTCTATTGTGAATAATCCAGATTAATAATAAAGTTGCATCAGTACTACATATTCTTTAACTTGTATATGTATAGATGATCCCTCTGGCGAGTAAAAACAACCTATATTTATTTGTTTTGTACTTCTCTTGTTATTCTGTGTTGCCTAGTGTATTTTTGTAGCATTTCTTAAAATGCAAGCTTTAATTTTAGTAATCATGTGATATAAAAATGTGTTTTTTTTATTACAAAAGCACAAAAGTTATTAAATATTTTAAAATGTGAGACGAGCTTTTGGTTCATATATTTTAAGAAATATATTTGTAATCTTTATCTTTTTAATTCGGCAATAGCTCTGAACTGTAACATCTATTTGCTTCTTCAGAATTTCATCCATAGGTACGTGAGAGCTATCTGCGCTAGCCGTCAGTAATTTATCAGTGTAAGACTAAAAGGAAGGAAGCCAGTTATAACAACTCACCGACAACTCTTGAACTACCCTTTTACCAACAAATAGTGTGATTGGTCATCACATTATATTACCCCTAGGGCTGAAAGAATAAGCTTGTTTGGGGTAACGAAGATTTGAACCCGCGACCCTCAGATTATTAGTCGTGCGCCCTAACCAGCTGGTCACGCTGGACCCTATAACACCTTAATAAAGTTTTCAGTCTCTAATCTCATAATGTAAGAATACTTTCCATCTATATTAGTTTAAAATACCATAAGCCTACAACTTCTTAGCTCAACAATATTACTCGTCTAAAACCTCTTAGTTTTGAAACCTTTTAATTTAACAAAATTTCCAACCTGTAACCTCTTGAGTTAACAATATTTACAATTTATAACCTCTTAATTTAACAAGAAATTCAATTTATGGAATCTTAATTTCAATGCTAAAAAATAAACTGTTAATATAATCATATAGAGTTTTAATACGATTTTGTTACTTTTTCATTATATGTCAAATCTAGTAGCAGAAGTGATTGAAAACATCTGAATTTTAGTTATTTTGAAACATCATCTGTTTCGAGTAAAATAGTCATGTACTGAAAATTACACTAGAAAAGCGAAGTGCGCGTGGAAAGCACGTGTGGAAAATAAGAAGGTTTAAAAACTGCAACATAGTTGTTAAAAAAGTGTTATATGAATGATGATGTATCTCCTGGGAAGCGGGTGTTTACAAAATGTGTTATATGGAGCATTATGTCTCTCTTGAAAAGGAATATGTCAATGGGCATGAAAAATGAGGCGTAAGAAAATTTATAGTTAAATTGTTTTCGTTAAAAATTTCGTTGCTAAAAAACTAACATTGGAAAATGGCTGTTTTGTAAAGAACGTCGATTGGTTTGTTTTGAATTTTGCTCAAAACTATTTGAGAGTTGATACCCTTCTCGTAGTGATTGTACCCTTCCCGTAATGCTGACACCCCTCCAGTAGTACTTATACCCTTCTAACAGAACTAATACCGCTTTAATTCTGCTGATACTCTTCCTGCATTACTAATACCCTTCCGATAGTGTCGATAACCTTTGCAAAATATTGACATCCTTTCCGTAGTACCTGTACCTTTCTCTTAATGCTAATAGCTTTTCACACTGCTGACACTTTTCTTATAGCACTGATACCCTTTCCACAGTGATATCCTTCTAATAGTACTAATAAACATTCCACAATGCGGACGCCCTTCCTACTAAAATTTATTTTTTAGAAAGCATAAAAACCCATCACTGACTGTATCTATCTTCTGCAACAATAAAACAATATTTAATACAGCTCTTAAGAAAATATTGGTCTACAAATTAAGTTTAATGCGATATTCAAAAAGCAATCTTTTATACTGGAAGGGCCTCCCATGGCCAAGCTCGTAAGGCGTGCGATTCGTAATCCGAGGGTCGCGGGTTCGCGCCCGCGTCGCGCTAAACATGCTCGCCCTCCCAGCCGTGGGGGCGTGTAATGTTACGGTCAATTCCACTATTCGTTGGTAAAAGAGTAGCCCAAGAGTTGGCGGTGGGTGGTGATGACTAGCTGCCTACCTTCTAGTCTTACACTGCTAAATTAGGGACGGCTAGCACAGATAGCCCTCGAGTAGCTTTGTGCGAAATTCCGAAAAAAATTCATACTGAAAATCATATTTGAAGAAACCTTTATACAAAAGTTACTTTTCAAACGGTTTGTTTCAAATTTCGCGCAAAGCTACACAAGGGCTATCTGTGCTAGCCGTCCCTAATTTAGCACTGTAAGACTGTCATCAGCTAGTCATCATTACCCACCGCCAACTCTTGGGATACTTTTTTACCAACAAATAGTGGATTTGAGCGTCACATTTTAACACTCTTACAGCTGATAGAGCAAGCATGTTTAGTGTAACGAGATTCGAACTCGTATTCTTCAAATTACAAGCCGAGTGCCCTAGCCACATAGCCTTACTGGGCACTTTTCAGAAGGAAGTTTGACCAATTTCAAAGTTAAGAGATATTCTACGAAGTTTAGTTACGAAATTGCAGTCAGAAATATTTCAAACACAAACATTGTCTTGATGTTTTTCATGAGACCACCCTTAAGAATTATTGAACGCGTTTCTAATACACAATGTGTTTTTCCGAACTATAAAATAGTTTTATAGCGTTACACACAGGCTGAGGTTTCAGATTTTTATTATCTATACATTTTAAATCTATTTCTTATGGAATAATAAACGATGACGAACAACAACCTTGAATTTTGTGAAACTGTCCGATTCAAACGTTTTTAAGACAATTCAGAAGTGTATAGAAAACTATCGGACTGTAAATATTGTGTCATCGTAATATAAAACTATCTACAAGTCGAATATTGTAAGTACGTGTGACGTAGACTGCTTGATATACGAAGACATCATTTTCGTCAATTTATTTCACCTTAATTCCAAAGGCTTCAATTTTTTGACGAGAAACCACTGGATTTCTCAAATCGTTTTTGTTCGTTTCCACTACACATTCCGCGACTCCAGTTTAAATGTATGGAAACCTTACATTATATTATTTTGTTCTTGGAAATTTTAGTAATCTTAACATGTCTTCCCACCATATTGTTATAAAAGTTACGTTGGTAGATACTGTAATAAATGTGAATTGTTTGTTTTCACATTTGTAAGTGTTGCTTGCACATTGTAATGTGTAAAGAGTTTATCAAACACATTCTTAGAGTTATTTCAGTTTTTGTGAAGTGGAGCAATGTAGTTTACAGAAACCGATTTAAAACGAAACAAATCAAAGTTAATTAAAAACATTATATATATTCAAGAGACTGAAAGAATCTCGACCACAAATTTACAAGGTCAGATTTCTCTAGAAAAAGTACAAAGAAGTGTTTCCAAAGAGAACATTTTGTTTCTTAAGATCCCAGTAATTAACCTAAGTGTTTACTTACGAGACACTGGAATGGAATTGGTGCTTAGGGTATAAATATTAACCAGTATGTTTATTTATGAGACATGGGTATATAATAGGTACCTATGGTCCCAGTGATTAGCCAAAGTGTTTACTTACGAAATATGAGTTTATAATGGTTACCTGTTGTCCTAGTGAGTAACCAAAGTGTTTACGTATGAGACGTGGGTTTATTATGGGTATCTATGGTCCCAGTGATTAACCAAAGTGTTTATTTGTGAGATGTTGGACTATAATTGGTACTTAGGGTATAAATGTCAACCAAAGTGTTTATTTACGAGATATGGGTTTATAATGGTTACCTGTTGTCCTAGTCATTAACCAAAGTGTTTATTTATCAGATATGGGTTAGAATGAGTATCTATCGTTACAGTTATTAATCAGAGGGCTTGTTTACGAGACATTAGACTAGAATTGGTACTTAGGGTATAAGTGTGAACCAAAATATTCATTTGATTAATGAAAGTCTATTTACAACAAACAGAGTTAGGATGATTAATTTGGATTCTCATGATTAATAATTGCTATTTTGTCTTTACAAACACAGGACTAGGATGGTTAGTCTTAATGGTCAAAATGTTTATATAAGATTATTATTGTGGTATGAACACATTTGTATCAAGAGAAAATACCCATATCATCAGATGTTTCGCATGATTCTGTTTGAATGAGTCGACAATTTTCAATTCTTTTCTTCTTTGATATGGTCGTTAATGCTCGGTACATTTTCTGTTTTTAAAATGAAATTATGCAAGATATTAAATAGATAGCTTCATGTTACTTACATTTCACATCAAGACAGCATTTAAAGGAAACTTATAAGTTCACTTCAACATTTCATTATTTGTCTATAAATAGTCAACTCTGATACATCGTTTTAGCCAAAGATGCTTTCATATTTTGCAACAGAAAAAGTCATTATTATTAAGATGGTATACCAATGAACTTAGCGCTGTCAAACTAAGAAATACATGTTATATCAAACATCTACATGTGTAATTTGTATAATAAGAATGGTTTTATAAAATCATGAATGATTTCTTCAATTTTTTTCACACATGTGAAAAAAATACTTAATTTAGCATTTCAACTATCATGATGAAACCTTACCAAAACGCATATAATAACAAAATATAACATCATATTATTATAAATAGTGTCTGTAGCCTTATATCAGTTCGTATTAAACATCCAGTAAGAAGTTGGTCCTCCTAATTTTATAATAACATCCGCAAGATGGCATGGCTGTTTGGATGAGGTTATTGATATAACCACCCTGATTTTATCCCAGCTTGTCAGTAGAAGGCGCTGCAGCTCAGCTACAGAAGCTGATTTAGAGCTGTGGTTAGCAATTTTCTGTTTCACTTTTGCCCAATAGTTTACAATGAAATTATAATCTTCAGACTTTGCTGGCCATAGCAATCCCATAACGTTCTCCTGATCGAGGCAATCATGTACAATGCGAGTACAATAACTACGCCATAGATTTAAACAATATTATCAATGAAAGTATTTTCAAGAAATAACTGTTATTTCTAAGCTAATTCAGTTAGTGCCGAAGGTTTTTCGTAATATAACGTTATGTTACTACAGTTTAAATAAATCAGTTCACCTTCGTTAAGTGTATTAAAATGTTATATATTTTTTTTATGGTTTTTATTTTTCCATATTTGGTTTTAGAGTTTATCTAAATTTTTATCTTGAAATACAAGTTATTGTCAAACCTTGCATTAGCTTATCACAGATATACCCCTTCCAATGGGATGCCTATAGGGAGAATTTTTTTTTCCATTATGACAAATGGCTGCCAAAACATGTACTTCACCATCTTCTGGGTGTTCCCTGCAGGAAAGTCAACCTTCCTTCATCTGTTCTACGGGCAAACGACAAACACGAATCCTACCTTTAGCTTTAACAATAGGACAATAATGAAAAGATGACGTGTCACCAGTACCTTAACTGTAGGCTGGCATACTGTCTTGTCCGAGTAACACAGTGACGGCAATGAATTTGGTTTGAAGATGTTTTTTCTTGCAAAATGATCTTGCTTGGTCAGTATTTCATTCGTTGTTTTTCTGAACACCCTGGATTGGACTTGCTCATGCCATTCCTGTAGTGAAATGTTGCAAGACTTTAGATCTTGACCTGATGACCTGATAAAAACACATTTCTGGCAGTATTTTTTCGACACTTACCAGTTGACTCTTCTGGAACAATGTTTCCTATAATTCGATGACGTTTCAGGATTATGGATAAAGTGCATTTGAGGTTATCTATTGTTTTGGAAATGTCTGTTTGCTTCATAGTGTTTCTGAACAATCAAAACAGTTTCATGCCTTGTAACTTCTGGCAAGTTACAAGGCATGACTCTAAACCAAGTATAGAGAAATTGTCTGAACAAAACGTTGATCTGATTCTAAAAATATTCTATCAAAAACACTTTTTTTATACAAAACAGATGTGTATGGGCTGTTTGACGAACAAATGTTCAAAATAGCTTAAGCAGACCAGAATAACAACTGGTACATGTTGGTCTGATCATACGTTATCTTCTCTGTTACTACTCAAATATTTACTCAATAACTACTCCATGTATTTAGACAATAATATCAATATAGAAAAGAATGGGAGTATTTTTCAAGAAATAACTTTCTTTTTAAGCTCATTCAGTCAGTGCAAAAAGTTTATCTTAGTATAATGTTGCTATGCTATAGTTTAAACAATTCACCTTCATTAAGTGTATTGAAAGGTTGTATATTATTTATTGTTTAGTATTTAGTTTTTCTATATTTGGTTTTATAGGTTATCTACAGTTTGGCTCTTCGACTGTGCCGTTTACAGCATCTGGTTGCACATGTACAAATTGACTTGACAGTCAGTAAAATACTATTCTTAACCCTTTTCACGGTCATACAAAGTATGTATTATGTGTTGTCTGTTATCTAATGATGACTATTGTGAGAAGATAAAGAGAATCAAACACTAAGATTTAAGGACTTTTTATCTCGAAACCGTGAAAACAATTTTTAAGTCTACTATTACTTAAATCTCTTCACACATTAAACTATAATATTCATATATTTAGACCTATTCAACTCGTAATTCCATTTATATATGGAACAAGCGTATTTTTACTGATAAATCACAATGATTACAGATGTAATCTTATTAAGTGTCGAAATTATCAACTTCAATTTCAAAGAAAACATTTATTTTGGAAATTCTTGTCAGATATGTATTAGTCTTGACGATTCCTTCATCATAGTAAGTTTAGCATACTGCTGTAGTTTCTCTTTATACTTTGTCCATTTATTATACAACACAACATACTAGATTTAGCATACAGCTGTAGTTTCTCTTTATATTTTGTCCATTTATTATACAACACAACATACTAGATTTAGCATACAGCTGTAGTTTCTCTTTATACTTTGTCCATTTATTATACAACACAACATACTAGATTTAGCATACAGCTGTAGTTTCTCTTTATACTTTGTCCATTTATTATACAACACAACATACTAGATTTAGTGGTCTGATACGATTGTTAACAAAATTTGTAACCTATAAGCTCAGCTATGAAACATTATTAATAACTTAATAATTTATCGTTTTTATCAGATATCCAGTTTTACAGTATTTGGTTAATGTATAATTTTCAAATGATATACAATGTTAGTAAGGTGTCATTACTTAAAGAAGTCTGAATATTTTAGTTCACATAAAGTCAAAATAACAATCAACAATAAGCAAATAAATACTTGTATAGAGACAAAAGTTTGATTTGTTTTGACTTTTGCGGAAAGCTATGCGAGCGTTATCTGCGCTAGCCGTCCTTAATTAGCAGTGTAAGATAGTCATCACCACCCACCGCCAATTCTTGCACTACTTTTTTACCAACGAATAGTGGGATTGACCGTCACATTATAACGCCCCCACGGCTGAAAAAGCAAGCATGTTTGGTGTGACAGGGATTCGAAACCGTGATCCTTAGAATACGAATCGAGCGCCTGAACCACGTGAAAAAGGCCGGACCTGAGGCAAAGGAATATTAACACAATTTATCTAAACATTCATGATCATCACTCTAATCACTTTTAAATAGGTATTACAAGTAATGACATGACAATTAGGATATTTTGTAAAGGTTAAAAACCACACAAGTTGTCATAGTTTACCACATAATTTCACGTTGACATTTCTTCAATAAAATGTATATCAAAGTTCTAGGTTATTTGTTGTTGCTTTTAATACTTTTACTCATAATAATTTATTGTCAAGATGAAGTAAAACGTTTTATATTATATGTGCCTTAAACTTTAAACTTTCATTGATTACTTCATTTAAATTATTTTGATATATATTTTATATTATTGTTCGGTAATATTACAGTCTCTTTTCACGAGGTTTTGAGATATATGTAGCATAAAACATATCTAAAAGATCGTTCAAATCAGGGACCATTGTCATCAATTTGTTTTGAGATTTTCTTTTTGTGTTAATCATTGCTCGTTTAACTTCTTGGATAACTGTAAAAATAACAGAAGTTGATAAGAGTATGTGAAATGGATCGAATAAAATGCTCCAAATTCTCCGAATAAGATCTCAAAGCCTCCATGAAATATTTGTCTAGATTGTTGTTGCAATAACTTTCACATTACGGTATATCCAAATTCCTCTTACTCGTTTGTATATAAAATATTCTTGGAATCTTCAAACATTGTTTTCCTTAACCTGTTTCTTTTATTTTTGTTGTTGTTTCAAAGCAATCTTGAAATTGTTCGATCTGCTGTATCTATCACGAAAATCAAACCCATTTTTTTAACGTTGCACGCCGGCAAAATTTACCAGTGTTTTCACCAGGAAAACTGTTTAAATTCTTTGGTTTTTGCTTTTAAGTTAAGCATAAGGTTACACAATTTACTAACTGTGCTTTGCCCACCACGGGTATCAAAACTTGGTTTCTTGCGTTGTAACTCCACAGATATATTGCTCTGCCACTGGGGTGGCCGTATAAATAAAATCCCTAGAACTGATGTTGTCATGACAGTGACGGTCTTAGATTTTACACCCAACCTGATTCACAATCACAAGTTTTACATTTCACCTCGGCTTTACTGTCCGTGTATAATTAACCAGAGCTCCACGTGTTTATCAGATCAGCAAAATATTCAAATGAAAGAGAGACTACAGTAAAACAATACTGCGTTTACTATTGGCGAGTTTGTTTGAGTTTCGGTTCCTTCTACTCTTCTTGTTTTGTTGTGTGTTATCTATTATTTAAATATTTGTTATGTATCGATCTTTAAAACGCGGCTGTTTAACAGGAAGTGACTCTGTTTTTAAGTGTGGCAACAGAACAAAAGCAGTTCTGGGAACTTGCAAGAGCTGATCCCAAAATGTACTTTAACCTTCCATGTAACTCCTTCATCCAATGAAAGATTATAATCTTTAGTGTTAAAGCTGGTATCATGGATACTAAAGCACGTGTGGGCCTACAAGTGAAAAGAGTTTCACACAGTACCTGATTTTAATAAATATATACAGACCGATTGATATATTATCTATTTGGTTAATATAATACAGCTGATTCGTATTAATCAACATATCTGAACACTGAAGTTATGGAAGATGGCTATATTTTCTTTGACTTAAAATTTTGGTTAAAATTGTGAGTTGAGTTCGAAACGTTAACATCAAGATAACTTGGAGTAGCACTTTGGTGTATTCTCCCAAGTAAAATAAGTCCAAGAATACTAATGTAGAACGAAATACGTAAGCACAAGGATCGGTCTGTGCAAGATCAAAGTCAGTACGTTTTTTTTATATTTATTTATCCATACATGTGTGTGTGTGATTATACATATATTTATGATAGCTTGAAAACTAATGTTGGCACGTGTCTTATTTCAATTCCTTCCACCTAATGAGCTAGCTTTCGTTATACAGAAAGTAGACCAGTAGTACAGTGGTGTATTTTTACGGTTTAAATAGTAAGATGTTTCTTATATATTGAAGTACTTAAAACATCACAGCTTCGAGACGTGGCTTCTAAAACTACAACTTCAATTAAAATACGAACGACAAGTCATTATATTTTTCAACTGCTTTCAACTATGAACTACCAGTAGTTTATTCAATATTTTTTTGTATTTTGCTATTTGAGTTTTGAAAGTTAACTATGCCATCATTTTCAGTTCTGATGTTTATTAATATTTTGCGATTGAAGGTAAAGTGGCGTTGGACTCGTCTTTTAAGAGATGAATTTTTTAGTTTAACTGTAAGATATTTTACAGTGATTGATTATATTACTGGTATAGTAGATTTTAGTAGTAGAGTGTGCCTCAGTTTATTCTGGATCATATTCCCTTTGCGGGAAGAATTCCAACTTAAAGTATCTTACAATTAAACTAAAAAAAAAACAGCTCTTAACCAGAAGTTAATCGGCATAACACTTCATTTCCAATTGCGAAAATGTAACGAACGAAGATAACATCAACTTTGACAGTTGAATACAGCATGAAATAAAAGCTTAGTAACACAGCTCATGATTTGAAGTATTAAGATATATATATATATATAAGAACGATGGGAAATGCTAGAAATAACATTCTCCGAAAAAACGAAAACAAGAATAACGTTCTACACTTAATCCAAACATATGGTAAGGAAACTGAAATCAAATTTCTGGAAATGTTTATTTTTTAAGAAGTAATTAATATTCTGATTTGTTTGTTTGAAGTTAACCACAAAGCTACGCAATGGGCTATTTGTGCTCTGCCCACCGCGAGTATCGGAACCTGAATGACAGCGTTGTATATCCGCAAATATTCCGCTGTGCCATTGGAAGAGGCTACTATTTTGGATAACTTATAATAAATATCGCAAAATATTCTGTACGTTCAATACAAACGATTTAATGCACTTAAATGATATAACGGGGACTATTACATTTATGTTAGATCATTATATGCGTGGAGTATTATACGAATTTTATTAATTCGATCATTGCACTTAAGGGTGTAGTTTACAACTATTAGTCCATTATAGTAGGTTTTTTATTATACCTTTGGGTACGTTTAGCAATGTTAGAAGATGACCATGAAATAAATAAAAACTATTTCCATAAAAACACAAGTAGTTATATGACAAAAACTCTAGTGAAGTGAAAAACAAAAGTTAAATATCATTAGATTCACCAAATAGATTTTAAAACACGTCAACACAGCGACGTAAATTCTAACTGCGAATTTACAGCTTGTTCTTTAATTAAGATATTCCACTCTAAATTAATCCTCCAAGAAAATACTAATTTGTAACTAAATAACATAATATGTCCATTGTAGAACTGATTAGTTGCACTGCTGACAATAATAACGAATACTGTAAAGGAGCAAGGCAATAAAAATAAAACTTGTTTTAAAGTGAAATAAAATAAAACTTACCAAGAGGTTATTTAACTTATATCACTAAATTAATTCCGACTTCAAAATTAATTTTATAAACGAAATAAAAGAAGGTTAAAAGGCGGTTTAAACTATACCTTTATCTCTATATGTCACATCCATCACGAGTTGTCATATTTACAATGCCCTCTAATTAGCACTGCTTATTGGCGCGCCTCTCTACAAACGATAGAACTTTCGCACGTGCAGGTGAGATGTTTGTCGTTTTCTTCAAGTCAGCTTTCTCATTGCTTTTTTTTTACCACCCCTCTGACCCAACATTTGAAGTTTTTTCCCATGGTGCTTTCCTGGCGATTAAGGCGGAGCTAGCGTCACAAAGTAGCCTCGGACGCAGGTTGTGCATCCACCCACACAGCCAAGTGTAAGTCGAATCGCGTCATGCACATCTGGATGTTTCATGCTATCTGTAAAGAACTTCTCGTTTTGTGACATGAATCACAGATAAAATAGCTCGATTGTCATTTCTAACATCAATATGACCTCAAACTCTTATTTTAAGGAACAGAAACGTTAAATTGTCAAAACTTAAAACTACCTAGATTTATAGAACTTTCAGTTCCAGTTTTATTTGTTTGATTTTGAATTTTGCGCAAAGCTAAACAAGGGCTATCTACGCTAGCCGTCTCTTATTTACTAATGTAAGACTGGAGGGAAGGCAGCTAGTCATCACCACTCACCGCCAACTTTAGATCTACTCTTTTACCAACTAATAGTGGAATTGACCGTCACATTATAACGCCCCCACGGCTTAAAGAGCGAGCATATTTGGTGTAACGGGAATTCGAACCCTCGACCCGCGGATTACGAGTCGAGCGCCTTAACCACCTGTCCAGGCCAGGTCTCAGTTCCAGTTAGTATCACAATCTTACATCGACTCGAACTCCACAAAAATTCCCTTCGTTTTTTGTGTGTGTGTTTTTCATGTTTATTTCATCCCAGAATCAGTAACTACATTTGGTATCGATGGCTGGCTAACTTATTACAATATTCGATACAAAGAATCTCTAGATATGTATATCAAACAATTGTACGGATCCACAGTTTACCGTTTTATTTCTGATATTACGAACAAATCGCTATGTTGGATAGAGTGGAAATTCCAAAAGGCGCGTGTGTTTTAATAAACTTAAAGTCGTTAAGAAAATGCTAACAATTAAAATCATCTGAAAAATGCATATGTAGCCTGTCTGTGTCAAGATTAAACACAGAACACGAGACATGTGAGACATATGATGGTAAAGCACGAAGAAAACCTTTCAAGAATTTAAAGGAAAAAACGAATTAGAAAAAGGTTTAAGATTAAGCTGTAATATTATGTTATCGCTGAAACTTTCAAGAGCACAAGTCCACAGAGCACTGGAAGATTTCAAGTGGTTTGTTTGAAAATGTGAAATGTAGTTAAAAGTATCATGGACAAAGCTGAAGAAACTTGGACCATTAGATTGTATGGTTGTTGTTGCTGTTTTGAATTAAGCACAAAGCTACACAAAGGGTTATCTGTGCTCTGTCCACCACGGGTATCGAAACCCGGATTTTAGCGCGTAAGTCCGCAGACATACCGCTGAGCCACTGGGGGTGGGCAGATTGTATGGAGGTGTGACAGGTTATTTAATCAAATGTACTCTGAACTGATTCTTCATTAAATTAAATGATATAATTATTGTATAGCAACTTTATGCATTAGTTTTTTATGAATGTTTCACAGTAAGACACTTCCCTCTGTTTATTTTATTTCGCTATTTCTGATTATTTAAAAATTCTTTCTTACACAGGAGAGGACTCCCTCTAGGAAGGTGTTGGAGAAACTATGGATACTTCATCACATGATACGCAGCGGTCATTTTAATCCATTTCAAATTGCTCCCGTTTGCAGTTAAACAAGTTTATTTAACTAAGTGATCCAGCAAATACCTAACGTAACGAAGTACGAAGTGTTGGGTATTGTAAACAGGTAATTTGACCACTGACTCCAATGTATAATTAAAGAAATGAATAGAAATTTTCGTCGCCCTCTAGTATCCATAAATAAATGGCACTTAAGCGCAACCCAGACATCCGAGCGAAATTTCGCTGGCCTGGTATCACGTGGTTTACCGTCAGCAATCACACGTCAGTCCTTTGAGCAGTCACCAAACTACGCATTGTATAGCATAAATCTTTCACTAAATAACAATACAGCCCATAATAAATATCGTGTACACAGAAATAAATACGTTAAAAATTCCTTACTGGTTATATTTACAGCGAACTTCCCTTCGCCGTTACCTAACGCATTTCTCATATCCTGCTGAGTGTAGTTTACCATTTGCTACAACAGTAATCAGTCACAGTGACTGGCGGCTTATTGATCTTATCACGCAGAGTCAAACCTTTACAGTACCCAAGAGGATTTTTAAAAAGTCCGGCAGAGGAAGTTGCTCT
Organism: Carcinoscorpius rotundicauda; assembly: GCA_011833715.1. Taxonomy (NCBI): domain Eukaryota; kingdom Metazoa; phylum Arthropoda; class Merostomata; order Xiphosura; family Limulidae; genus Carcinoscorpius; species Carcinoscorpius rotundicauda. Next base: position 125,460,755 of record CM022391.1, on the reverse strand, counting down.
TGTTCCAGAAGGATCCGGCCCTAAGAGGCACTTGTAGAGAAATATATGGTTCTCACAGATGTAGTTCCAGCAGACTGGGATTTGAAATCACTCATAGTGTTGTGTTTTCTTTATGTGTAGTACAGCTTTCGAAACGTTGAAATGACAACGTGTTCATTTCACAAACCTTTCACCCACCTTAATCGAATTGTGGGACTTTTTTGTTCTCGTTTTATTTTTAAAGTGATATCAGAAACAAAGTGAGGTTTCAAGTATTAACTTTCACACCAGTTCCGTTTTCTTAATCTAACTATCTCGTGTAAGTCCAAATCTCTGTCCATGTATATAGACGGTAGCAATGGTTACCTCTTCGAAAGTTAACTTTTACTGCATAAACTCATGTAGGAAAAAAACTTTTATGTGACAAGCGGATTAAGAAACACACATGGAAATCGATTTGAACTTGTTTAGTTAGTTTCAAGATTAAAAAACTACACAAGTATATTCATAGACACACGTAGGAATCAATTTTAACTCGCTCCAGTTAAAACATGATCACCAAGCTACATCGCAAAAATCAGAGGTTCGATTCCCCTTAGTAGACTCAGCAGTTAGCCAAGTGTGGCTTTGTTGTAAGAAAGGCACACACACACCAAGCTATACAAGTGTCTTTCTAGACACACTTAGGAATCAATTTTGACTGGTCTAGTTAGCATTATGATTACTTATTCTTACACAACTGGCCTAACGCAACGCTACGATGTATTCGTAATTTGTAATGCACCTTTAACTTCAAGTTTTGCGTAACAAAGAACATTTATCTTTTATACTATCTTTATAATGCACTAACTGTTCAACGATATAATGCAACAAAAACTAGCAACTTAATATCTTACATATATTTTCTTTCATGAACTATACGCCCCTAATAAAAGCTTGATATATCCTTCTTGATCTCCAGTGAGGGCCTTAACTTGCAGAGAACATTTATAATGGCAGTGGTTATTATTATTTGATTATTTTAATCTTATTCCTGTTTCTTACTAACCCAACTTGTTGACTTGACAAGGCGTTGTATCACTGAAACAGTTTTTGCTGCCTGTGTATGTCTATATATTGTATCATCGACACGTGATAAACTGTTTCTTGTTTGTATATGTAAATCTTTACGTAATAAGAGGTTCGTAAACACTTAATCTGTTTGGTGAGTGTCTAATTCCTATTGCTAGTATAAACGTGTGAAATCTTAGGTACCTGTTTGTTTGTTGAAAATGTGTTACTTTGTTACTTTGCTTACCTACGCACGTTCCATTTCAATACAAAGGCATGAGTTTTGTTCTTATTTTACGAGCTCTGTTTATTCACTAGTAAACTAACACATAATATACAAAGCTGAGGTAACAGAATCATTACCAAATTAATATCAAACACTTTGGTTTTCTCTCTGGATAACTGGAACATATATATAAAAGTTTTACCCATAGAAATGTTGTTAGATTGTTAAATAAATACTGCTCACTGCATGTGTCATACATAAACCTGGTAAAACACCAGCTCGTCTCTCATTTTCTTCCTCGGTGGACTCAGCAGAAAGCCTGATGTGGCTTTGGTATAAGAAAAAAACACACACACACTCATTTTCTTATTGATGGTATGTTTACGCCTCTCTTTGTTGGGATATTGTTATTACCTAGAAAAGGTCAATGATTCGAGAAAATCTAGGCCTCTTCTATATAAATTGCTAACTCGCTTCAATTGGTTTTACAAAATTTATCGAAATGTTCTGCTTTTGTGCGAAATTACTAAAGTTGCACAAAACAGCATCATAAAAGTTAATCTAACGTAAACCTACTTGTGTTAAACACTGTAATTTATTTACATTTCTTCAGTTAAAATGGATGACTTTATCTAATTTTAGTTTTTTTATTTCTTGTTTCTTACTTTCTGTTGTTTTTTGTTGTTGTTGTGTTTGGATGCCTGTTTTTTATGTCTTACTATCTGTTTTTATTTTCCAGTTTTCTGTCTCTGGGTTTATTCTCATTACGGTACATCCACTATTGGTAATATGTATGTGTGTGGACTAAACAATCAGTAGGTTTGTGTTTACCGTTGTACATCTACTGTAGATAAGGTTTTGTAGAATGAACAATAACTGGGTTTACTGACTGATAGATTATATTATATTATATTAATTTATATTATATTCTACTACATCTTACAACCTAAACAGTAAGATTAATTTTTAAAACAGGTACGACGTTTCGAGGCCCAATATGGCCAAGCGCGTAAGGCACGCGAATCGTAATCCGAGGGTCGCGTGTTCGCACCGCTTCGCGCCAAACATGCTCGCCCTCCCAGCCGTGGGGGCGTTATAATTTGGCGGTCAATCCGACTTTTAGTTGGTAAAAGAGTAGCCCAAGAGTTGGCGGTAGATGGTGATGACTAGCTACCTTCCCTCTAGTCTTACACTGCTAAAATAGGGACGGGTAGCACAGATAGCCCTCGAGTAGCTTTGTGCGAAATTCCAAAAAACAAACAAACAAACAAACGACGTTTCGATCATTATCAACTACACAAGTTTTATAGTAAAGAACATTTTGGTATTCAAATCAACGTACAAATACAATAGCGTATTTAAATTCTAGAATTGAATGTAGTTACTTATTTATTTAAATATCGATACACATCAATTTTGCAAATTATTTATGTATGGCATGGCCAGACGCTTGACTCGTAACCATAGTGTCGCGAGTTCGATACCCCGTGGTACTAAACGCACTTTTAACCGTGCTGACGTTATAATGTAACGGTCAATTCGTTGGCAAAAGAGTATTCCAAGAATTGGCTGTGGGTTGTGATGACTAGCTGCCTTCCCTCTTGTCTTACAGTGTTAAATTATGAACGGCTAGCACAAATAGCCCTCTTGCAGCTTTGCGCAAAATACAAAAACAAACAAACAAACAGCAATATGTGTGGCTAAGCAAAAAAACAGTAGAAAGATGAATAAACACAGAAAACTATAGAATATTTTATGCAAAATATTTACATAACTTGTGTGGGAAAGTAACGATATATATATATAGATATATACAGAGGTGCTCAGGTATTTGTTAATTGTGGATTGTCTTATTTTGTTAATAAAACTTCTTTGATTTTTATTCTGTTAGTGTCAAGCCCATGTTTCACTTCATTTTGTTCAGAAAAACTGTTTGTTTTTATTCGTATACTTATGGACCAGAGAAGATTTTTCGGGTTTTAATAACCTGATCTTCAAGTTATGTCCTAGTTTACTGGTTTGACATGGCCAGCTGGATAAGGCACACGACTCGTAATCTGAGGGTCGCGTTTTCGAATCCCCGTCGCACGAAACATGCTCGCCCTTTCCGCCGTGGAGAATCCCACTATTCTTTGTTAAAAAGAGTATCTCAAGAATTGGCGGTGGGTGATATTTACTAGCTGCCTTCACTCTAGTCTTACACTACTAAATTAGAGACGGCTAGTCCTCGTGTAGATTTGTGCGAAATTCAAAACAAACTAAACCCTGTTTCCCCAATGTAAAAAAAAACTGTACTTAGCAAATATTTTCTTAACATGTGTTTATTCTTTATTCCACGGATGAAAATGGATCCAGGTGTTAAAGTCATGTTTATGTGCTAATCTTTTTGAAATTTCTGACAGAGGTTCGTTAATATTCTTTGTACATACGATGGTGCAAATAGTTATCTTTTCTTTGTTTTCTGGAGTGTTTAAGCTTGTTTGTTTGCTAAACACCTCTTGTTTGTGTTTTTGTAAATTTACAAACAGTTTATATAACCAGTAGGGAACTGGTTAACATAAGTGAAACATTCATTTAAATGTAGAACTTCTTCATTGATGGTTACCGTAGTTCATATAGCGTATTCTAATTTAGGAGAGTTTTAAGAGCCCCTACAGTTGGATTACATGATTAAAAAAACAGTTTATGTAATTCTCGCTGTACGTGTTTTGTTTATGAATTTTAGTGATAAAACCTTATGGGTTTCGTGTCATACTAACTTTAAAAATATATAACGTGTAGTTGTTTTCACTTTCCACTGCAAAATGTTTTTATGTAGATTATTGATGTGAAAACTGTTTTTTGTTCGTTTTGACAAATAAAGCAGCAAAAGACGCCATCTTCACTTCCAAACTAAAATGCACAGTTGTATGTAGATGTGACTATGGCATGCAGTTCTGTGTGATATAAAAGAACAGAGTGGTCAAAGTGCCTGACAATATAATTCCAATTCCCCCTGGTACCAAACATGCTCGCCCTTTCAACCGTGCCAACGTTATAATGCAACAATCAACCCCACTATTCCATTATTCCAGTGCCAAGTTCGTGTAAATGAAAAGAATGCCAATTTTCGTATTGAAAGGGAATAAATGTGTTCCTGTTTATGTTGAGTATCGTTTTTGATCTTGTGAAATAAGTTTTACAGTAAACTGGTTTCCTTTTTGACAAGGAGTTTAAGGAGATAAGTTTATGACATCAAAGCTGGACTTCCATGTTGGAGAAACAAGCAGAAAAATGGAAACAAGATTGAAATAACACACAATAAAACATCTTCATATGTTTTTGAAAACGGCAAGTCAAATAAACACAACATAACTAAAGAAAACACCGATATTTTAAGTAGGGAAACAAATATAAACATACGCAAAATCAAAGAATCCCTACTTATACATCAACTAAAACCAAAATTAAACAAATATAAATGAACACCTTTATACCTGTACTAATTAATAACCTAGCATCAACCTTCAACGCCCCCTACAATCCTGTACCCGTTTATACTCTCGTCCCTGACACATATATGCGTCAGCGATGAAATTTAAACTCTTTCTTTGGTAACTTGAAGAAGGTCAAAACGTTGTTCTATCCTTATCAGTGAAGTCTGAGGTACATTTTTATTTCAAGTGGTTTCTCGTCATTAAGAAGTACTAAAGATTTTTAATATCACATAGAAGAATAAAGAATAGGGAAAAATACAAATTATTGTTAATGTTATTTGGAAGAATAGAGAAAAATATTAAAGATTGTTAATGTTTCGCAGAAGAGTGATGAGAAATACTGAAAATTGTTAATATTACATAGAAACATAGGAAAATACTGAAGATTCTTAATGTTAATTTTAAGATTAGGGAAAAATATTAAAAATTGTTAATGCTACTTAAAAGAACAAGGAGAAATACTATAAATTGTTATGAACTTATCCACAATAAGGAAAGGTTTTCTAGCTCACAATTGTTTAGGAGTAAGACACAATTTAGATCTTTTATTCAACAATATTTAATCAAAGAAATTGCAAGATTATGTCGTAAAAGTCTATCGAAAGCCACAAGAGTAGCTATTAGTATTCATAGTGCATTCCATATTTTTCTAGATTTTCTTTTATCCTCTCAGTAATGGATTCAAGTAGGGTCACTTGATTCCTGTATGTAGAATATAAACATAACATTATTATTCCGTGAGTTTCTTTTGACTTTATGAAGCACAATTAGATAATTTTTTAGTGATACATAGCTTTAATGCATAAAACGGTGCAGAATGGAAGGTGTATATTTTGTTTTACACTTGGGTCACGTGCAAAAAAATTAATACTTGTAGTTATCTTAAGATTATGTAGAGAAAGAAAAAAGATAAATAATATTGGTATTGATCTAACAAACGTTAGAAAAGAATCATGAATATCACTAAAATTCGATTCATAATAAAAAGCAAATAAATCTGTTTATACCTTGAAATTTAATTTTAAAAATAAATTGAATTAATACTGTTACGAACTTTAAGGTTAAGTAGAATAATGAAAGAAGAATACCGGAAGGCCTTGGGGTTAACTAAAAGGAAAATAGAATACAGATAGGCCTTAAGATTATGTAGAAGAATGAACGAATGAAAATATTATGTCGGTAGTTCTTATGTTAGTCCTTAAAAGAAAGCGAAAGAAAGAGGAACGCTGGGATTGACCTTTTGAGCTATTTAGCCCAGATGTTAGCGTACATTATGTAAAGATATTTGTTGTGTTCTGTCACACTTCTTGTCTGTTTTATATCAACAAATCTCGTGACGTGGCTCGTATTCGAGAGCATCGTCTTTTATGTTTGTTTTCAAGAGACCTGTCGCTTACGAAATGGTAACGGTAGAATGATATAATCAAAGAGGATATGCTATTAGATTCTGATGGCTAATTTTATAAACAACTTCTGCGAAACAATTGGTTCTCATTAAACTTTATCTTGTAGATAAATAAGTTTCTCAACTTTGTTAAACGCTTGAAGAAACATCAGACCATTCTTAATTACTGCGGAGGGGACATTAGGGAGCGAAGTTAATCGCCACTATTGATTAAGAATCGTACCATAGATATTCCGTATCTGTTTATAAACAACTGTTTTACCATAGATTAAAATTAAAAGCCTTAACGCTTCAGTTATGTGATTCGATTACCTAGCAAAGAAAAATAGAAACTTTTTGTTGTTGTTGTTTTGAATTAAGCACAAAGCTACACAATGGGCTATCTGTGCTCTGCCCACCACGGGTATCGAAACGCGGATTTTAGCGCGTAAGTCCTCAGACATACCGCTGAGCCACTGGGGGGCTAAAATTGTTGTTTTGAATTAAGCACAAAGCTACACAATGGGCTATCTGTGCTCTGCCCACCACGTGTATCGAAACCCGGATTTTAGCGTGTAAGTCCGCAGACATACCGCTGAGCCACTGGAAGGCGGGGCCTAAAATAGAAACAGTATATAGTGTAACTAATGGTCTTTTGAAGTGAGAGAAGATTCTGTTGAGCATTTAGAAAAACTTAAATACTTTACCTTACACTTATACTTCCCCATAGTAGCATAATGGTAAGACTGAGGAATTGCAACGCAAAGAACCGGATTTTGATACACATCCCTACTGGGTTCTGTACAGTTTAGTTTTTTTTTAATTTAACTCCAAACTAAAAATCAAAAGTTTGTACTTTATAAGAGTTGGTATTTTGAATAAATATCTCGTATTTTTATCTAAAAACAACGTATTTACTTTTAGGCAGAATTAATAACAAAACACAATATGGTAGAAACATCAGAATGAACCTCTTTTAACATCGAGGTTTAATCGCACCACATAAGGAGACTTGGAGACACTAGTGTAGAAGGATGTTGTTGCAAATGCGAACTGTGGGTGTTAAAAACAACATGTTTCAAAAATATTTCAAACCCGGGTGAAAGCTGGCTCTATGATAGCCCTCTAGGTTTCGTAGTTGAATCCATACGATACCACAAAATATTTTGTGTATTTTAATCAATATGTAAGTTATAAGAGTAACAGTCAATCTCGTAGTATGGAGAGTAGGTTGCCGTTGAATGTGTGTCTTCTTTTTTTTTTCTGGTCCATAGTTCACAGTTAGTGACTGCAACAAATAGTCTTAATAGCTTTGCCATAAACACAATGATATAAATACAAATAAATACACTGAGGTGAAAGAAAGGAAGTTCCTGACCATATTACGGTGCCGCTCCCTATGGATTTACAATGCAGATAATCCGAAGTGTCTTTGCGATAAGAAAAAAAAACAAATTACAGTGCCGTCGTGAATAGAGATACAGTTGGTGAAATATACGTCACAGGTTACTTGTGTTTCCTTTGTGTTCAAGGACGAAGATTGATAACTTGAGGGCATAGGCGAACACTAGCCCTTCTGTTACGTTAGAAGTACGTTCAACACTTACATTTCTCTCAAGAAGAAAGCATCAATGTAATGAAGCGATCAACATTAATGTCCTCATTCTTACAAACCTTTCTGAACGCATTTCAAAACTCGAATAATTCAGTCCTTGTATTTTTAAATTTGTTGTAATTCAGTTTAAGCGGGGTGAAATTTGAGTAAATTGGACTAGGGGCTACTTATTAATTCTATTTCATATGTCTTCCTCATGTGGTTTTATATGAACGATATCACTTGAATCAAATAATTCTGAAGTCTGCATTCCTAAAACTTTCTACGTAGTTAAAATGAATAATTAAGACATAAGAACTGACAAGGTTGTTTTTTCCTGGATAACCACTAGAATTAATAAAAGTTCTCTTCGTAAGTTTATTAATTTGCATATTCAAGTTCTAAGAAATTAAAATAAATGCTTCTTCTATGTTGCTATGTTCGTTTTTCTCAGAAGTTTCCATTAGAGTATCACAGAATGCAGATTTATATAAGAATCTAAAGCGTTCCAATACTTCACTTTTTACATAACAGTTGCTTAGTACAATTGAATGATTTATTTCAAGAACTATTTTAACACTTTCAATAGAGAAATATTAATTTTTCATAATATATTTTATATAAAATATTTTTTTGCTTACGAAACACCAGAGAAAAGTGCAGTAATCCATGTAGTCCTTTATTGACACTAAAGCGCCAGAATAAGAAAATGTAATTTATATGAAATCATTTAGGACCCCCGCCAGTACAGCGGCATGTCTTCTCATTTACAACGCTATACTCAGAGGTTCGATTCCCCGCGGTGGGCTGAGCAGATAGTCCGGTGTGGCTTTGCTATAAGAAAACACACACACATAAAGTAATTTAATGCCAACCAACTACCAGAAATAAAATATTTTAGCCTTTGAGACATGAATAAAGTAATTTACATTATCGTGTATTCAAGAATTTTCTCTATATATGTTAGCAATACCAACAACGACGTTAGGCCACCTTTTTAGCGTAAGTAAAAATTGCGATCTATTTGTATTATTAAAAGCCTCAAATCAAGTTCTCATTGTTCGTAACATTTAAATATTATATACTGAACTAAGAATTCCTGGCACAATTTTATTTTATGAGCTAACTATAGACAGTTTCCGTACAGTAATTTAACTTTAAAGAAATTGGAGAATTGAATTTTAATTTATTGAATTTGCTCTACTTAAAAAATTTATTATGAAGTATTCAAAGAAAAGTTGTATTTTCTTGTAAGAAAAAAGGTTATAACCAGATGTATAAGGCTTCGAATAAATTCCCACTCAATTAATTGCAAAAACATGTATATATTTATCTCTTAAATATGCTTAATCAAGCTGATTTTAGTTGTCCTATTACTAAATCCACTCTAATTTTATTCAAAGTGATGGATTCTAAGTAGCTAAATCAAGCGTGTAGATGGACTTAATTTACTTTAATTTGTCATTTCAATGAGTTTTACAGTCAGAAATTGTTTATTCTTCACTAAGAAGTAAACTTTCTAATTCAATATTTGGCTCAACCATGAAATGCAATGTAAAGATAGGTTTAATCAATTTTAACACTTCAACCATACTGGCTGTTTCAGAAAAAAACGACTGTTTCCGAAACGCCAAATGCATTTAACATTGCTTTCTTTGTACCTCTTAGAAACAAACTGTATTTTCTTTAATAATACGGTTAGTTTATAGAATAATACACAGCATTAAATTAGTTTGCTTGACAGCTAATTTATTGCAATTATTTAATACTTATTCTTAATTTTAATTCATCTATAAACACCAATGAGTTTTGTATACAGTTAAAGTTTATTTTGTTTTTTAAGTTAAGCACAAAGCTACACAACAGGCTATCTGTGGTCTGCTCACCACGGGTATTGAAATTCATTTTCTAGAGGTCCGCAGATATACTGCTGAGCCTCTGGGGAAGCATGTACAATTTAAATAATTACATTGTTAAAATTATTGCAGAATTAAAATAATTAGAGAATTAGTAGTTTCACAAGTAAAATAATTGATTAAGGACATGATCCAAACCTACAGAGATTATATATGTTCTGTTGATATACGTCATCTTCTGCTACAGGATTAGTTTCAGATCAAAGGCACAGTGTGATACATGTGATATTACTGAGAAGAACCAAACCCCAGATTTTAGTGTTGTAGTTTCATGAACTTAATGCGGGACTCAGCACAAAAAGCTAAACTCAGTTGTGACTTATATAATACTAATAAATTGCATTCTTCTACCAACATCTAGTTTTAAGCACACCAAAAGGTTTATAAATTATAAAGCATGTGTTTCTTTGTCTTGAATTTCGCGCAAAGCTACACGAGGACTATCTGCGCTAGCCGTCCATAATTTAGTAGTTTAAGACTAGACGGAAGATAGCTAGTTTCACCATCCACCTCCAACTCTTTGGCTACTCTTATACCAACGAATAGTGAGATTGGCCGTAACATTATAACGCCTTGACGGCTGAAAGGGAGAGTATGTTTAGTGCGACGAGGATTCGAACCCACGACCCTCATATTACGAGTCGAACGCCTTAACCCACCTGGCCTTGCAGGGCCGTATGTAAGTTATTAATGTAGTTATAGAAACTTTTGGTCCTGACAATGTTAGGGTAGAACACATCGTCGTTTTAGGATTGGGCAATATATGTTTATTATTAAATATTTATTAAGCAGTTATTCTAACTCTTTGCTCCTTTTAATCATATGCATATTGAAAAAGTGGCGTTTCAATTTATTTGAAATTTGCTTAAGATGTCGATTATAGAAATTGGAATGAAAACAACATTAAGTCCAAAAACATCTCAAACAGCGAGAGTAGCTGACTCATGCATCAGAGTATCTTAAACTCTTGAAGTTTCATTCCTGTTGTTCGGTATATTCCCCATTTAGAAAGGTAAATTAAAACAGATATTCCTTCAATCACGAATTAATGACAGGAATTGTTTTCAATAATACTGTCATGCACTAGTATAATTCCTTTCTTTTAATACAGGTGTACCTGGCTTAATAATTAATATGCCCAGAAAATAAATCTAAAGATTCGTGATTCACGATTTTTTTCAACACAAACATGCTCCGTATTTTAACCATGTGTGTGATATGAAATTGGTTTGTGGTCAAATATTATTATTCGGTCAGACAAGAGAAACATATTAATTCATCGATTCCTTTTATCTGAAGACAGGTAGTGAATAATATCCGCCACCAATTTTGGGTTTCTTCAGACAAAAGCAATCAATAAATTGGTGGTGGATACCATTGATTAGCTGTCTTCAGATAAAGGTAATCGATGAATTGATGGTGGATACCGTTGACTAGCTGTCTTCAGACAAAACTAACCAATAAAATGGTGGTGAATAGCATTGACCAACTGTCTTTAGACAAAAGGAATCGATGAAATGGTGGTGGATACCATTGACTATCTATCTTTAGAAAAAGAAATCAATGAATTGATGGTAAATACCGTACACTAGCTGTCTTCAGACAAAAAGAATCAATGAATTGGTGGTGAATAACATTTACTAGCTGTCTTCAGATAAAAGGAATCGATGAATTAGTGGTGTATACCATTGACTAGCTGTCTTGAGACAAAAAGAATCAATGAATTGGTAGTGAATACTATTGAGTAGCTGTCTTGAAGCAAAAGTAATCAATGAATTGGTGGTGCATACCATTGTCTAGCTGTCTTGAGACAAAAGTAATGAATGAATTGGTGGTAGATACCATTCACTATCTCTTTTTAGACAAAAGAAATCGATGAATTGATGGTGAATACTATTCACTACTGTCTTTAAACAACAGGAATCGATAAATTGGTGATAAATATCATTTAATAACTGTCTTCAGTCAAAATTAATCGATAAATTAGTGTCAGATACCATTGACTAGCAATTTCAGATAAAAGTAATCAGTGCATTGGTGGTAGATATCGTTAACTAGTTCTCTCCAGACAAAAGAATAAATGTATTGATGGTGAATACCATTGACTAGCTGTCTCCACACAAAACAAATCGATGAATTGATGGTGAATACAATTGACTAGTTGTATTTAAACAACAGGAATCAAAGAATTGGTGGTGGATACCATTTACTAGCTATCTTTAGAAAAAGAAATCGATGAATTGATGGTGGATATCATACACCAGCTGTCTTCAGACAAAAAGAATCAATGAATTGGTGGTGGATATCATTGACTGGCTATCTTCAGTCAAAAGAATTGAATTGATTGATGGTGGATACCATTGCCTAGCTGTCTTCAAACACAAGTGATCAATAAATTGGTGGTGGATACTATTGACTACCTGTCTTCAGATAAAAGGAATCGATGAAGTGATGGTAAATACCATTGACTAGCTGTATTCAAACAAACGTGATCAATGAATTGGTGTTGGATACCATTGACTAGCTTTCTTCAGAAAAACGAAATCGATGAATTGATGGTGGATACCATACACTAGCTGTCTTCAGACAAAAAGAATCAATGAATTGGTGGTGGATATCATTGACTGGCTATCTTCAGTCAAAATAATTGAATTGATTGATGGTGGATACCATTGGCTAGCTGTCTTCAAACACAAGTGATCAATAAATTGGTGGTGGATACTATTGACTACCTGTCTTCAGATAAAAGGAATCGATGAAGTGATGGTAAATACCATTGACTAGCTGTATTCAAACAAAAGTGATCAATGAATTGGTGTTGGATACCATTGACTAGCTTTCTTCAGAAAAACGAAATCGATGAATTGATGGTGGATACCATACACTAGCTGTCTTCAGACAAAAAGAATCAATGAATTGGTGGTGGATATCATTTACTGGCTATCTTCAGTCAAAATAATTGAATTGATTGATGGTGGATACCATTGGCTAGCTGTATTCAGACAAAAGAAATCAATGAACTAGTGGTGGATAGCATTGACTAACTGTCTTTAGACAAAAGGAATCGATGAATTGGTGGTGGATACCATTGATTAGCTGTCTTCAGATAAAGGTATTTAATAAATTTGAAGTGGATATCATTGACTAGCTGTCTCCAGACAAAATGAATGGATTCATTGATGGTAAATACTATCGACAACTTGTTTTCAAACCAAAGGAATCGATGAATTGGTGGTGGATATCATTGAGTAACTGTCTTTTGATAAAGATAATCTATGAATTGGTGGTACATACCGCTGACTAGTTGTCTCCAGACAAAAGGAATAGATGTATTGATGGTAAATACCGTTGACTAGCTTTCTCCAGACAAAATAAATCGATGAATTGATGGTGAATGCCATTGACTAGTTGTCTTCAAACAACAGGAATTGATGAATTGGTGGTGGATACCATTGACTAGCTATCTTTAAAAAAAGAAATCAATGAATTGATGGTAAATACCGTGCACTAGCTGTCTTCAGACAAAAGGAATCGATCAATTTGTGGTAGATACCATTGACTAGCTGTCTTCAGACCAAAGAATTAAATGGATTGGTGGTGGATACCATTGACTAGCTGTCTTCTGATAAAGGTAATCAATGAATTGGTGGTGGATACTTCCAGACAAAAGTAGTCGATGAAATGGTGGTGGATACCATTGGCTAGCTGTCTTCAGACAAAAGGAGTCCCAGAAGTGGTGGTGAGATTATTGACCAGTTGCCCTTTTGCCTTCTATCAGTCTGTAATGGAGTATTGTTATATGCAAGTGAACGTTATGGGTAAAATAGTTCCTTTCTTTCGTAATCATTCAATAAAAACCTAAACTTTCATGATTAAAAATGTGAGAACCTATAATGTTATAATATGTTATTTCTATGCAGGATTGTTAGCCCTACTCCCTCTGAACGCCATGAAAACATCGTGAACATAATAAATATATCACCGTACACTATTATATCACAGAAATATTAGGAAAACCTTATCAACATATTTCGTAAAATACGATATTATTACTGCACTAACACGATTACCCGTCACCAGAACTGAATTTATGTAAATTCATGATTAATCGAAGTACATTAAAAGCTACTTCGTTTATATGTAACCGTAAGGAAACGCAAAAACGGCCATAATAATTGAAATGCCCAAAATGTAAAATTGCAAGTTTATATGTAATTACAACTATAAATATCTTTATTTTTTCAAGAGAAATATGTCAATTTGTAATATAGTTTAATTTCAAACTGATTAATGTATAGATTAATTAGTCCATATACATAATTAAGTTACTATGGTTATTAATGTTATTAATTAAGCTATACATTGAGCTGCTAACCCTGCTGAGCCCACCATAAATCTAGATTTTAAATTAATTTGTTATAGTATTATAAACGTTGTAATGAGGACTTGGAAGACTCCAAACTTTATTGTCTTTGTCATTAATTTCGGGGAAATCTCTCTGAATGTTGGTGTAACTTTAGAATGATTTATCCCCAGATATTAAAATATAGTCTACAAATTAGTCACGTCTCGATTATTCATATGATTGTTCACAAACATTAGCTGTTTCACCTCCCAGAATTGATGAAGTCAAATGTAACCATTCAGGAAGAAATGTGACCTGTCATCGAGACAAGAATATATCATCATTAACCGGGGATACTCAACCATTTTAATTTATAGTGGTATCTCTAACAAGTATCAGATTGTTACAATTACTAATAAGCGCAGATTCGATCAATAATTTGGTTGGCCAACGACACGCGTGGTTGAAAACTCATTGAGAAGAATATGTATTAGCCACTTTCTATTATGTTCACGCACCATGTGACGAACTGACATAAACTGTCAATCAAAATACAAGTGGAGCGTAAGATTTGGGGTGAAACTCACTGAGATTATTTCAGATATATTACTTCTGCCAACGTTTATATAGCAGTTATATAGTAACATAGCGTCCATATGTATATATATTAGTTATACAGTGGTATAGCCAGATTGTTGTAGTTTCATTGTAGTCTTCTTAACTCTTTTGTCTGGATACAACACAATTTGGTCCGGCATGACCAGGGGTTAGGGTACTCGACTCGTAATCCGAGGGTCGCAGGTTAGAACCTCCGTTGTACCAAACATGCGTGTCCTTTCAGCCGTGAAAGCGTTTTAATGTGACGGTCAATCCCACTATTAGCTGGTAAAATAGTGCTCCAAGAGTTGGCGGTGGGTGATAATGCCTAGCTTCCTTCTTTCTAGTCTTACACTACTAAATTAGGGACGGCTGGAGCAGATATACCCGGTGTTGCTTTGCGCGAAATTCGAAAAACAAACAAACAAAACAATAATACGGTTTGGTCAACACTGTTGTATTTCAAGACATATTGGAGTAACTTAAACTCGTTTGAAAAATTATAAAACATTCGTGAGAACTTAAACTTTCATAGATGGAAGAAGAGGCCTTTAAATAAGAATAGTATACATAGTGACGTTAAACAAATGTTTTCACATTATCTGTCTTAATAATTCAGGAAAAACTGTTTCATGTCCGTTATCATATCGATCCCTTGAAAAGCGTCAAGTAAACTACTTCAATATCACTTCTTACCCTACGTCTCTCAAGAAAAAATAAAAGTTAAGAGATGACCTTAAGCTCTCTATTCCATCCATCTGGTGGTTCTTCTCTAAGCGCTTTCCAATAAGTTAATATGCTATCTTATGTAGTGAAACTATAGCTGTGCACAACATAACATTATTAGGCCCGTTATGGCCAGGTGATTAAAGCACTCGACTCGTAATCTAAGAGTCACCGGTTTGAATCCCCGTCACACCAAAAATGTTCGCCCTTTCAGCTGTGGTGCCGCTGTAATGTGAAGGTCAATCCCATTGTTCGTTGGTAAAAAGAGTTATCCAAGAGTTGGCGGTGGGTAGTGATAACTAGCTGCCTTCACTCTACTCTTACACTGCTAAATTAATGACGGCTAGCGCAGGTAGTCCTCGTGCAGCTTTGGGCAAAATTCAAAATCAAAACAACATAATGATAAAGAGCCATTATGTTCTCCAAGGCTATGCCTGTAACCATACCTAACCCTGGGAATAAGTCAAAATTAAAACCCACTCTTTAATTTTCTCAAAAACATTTATTTCCTTTTTAAAACTCTTGTAAAGTGTTTGCCTCCATTACTGTCGCTAGAAATTAATTCTAGAAATTTATCATGTCGTTTAAAAGAAAATAACCATCTTTTAATCTGAACCTGAGGAAGTTTCTTTAAGTTTGTTTGTTTTTTCAAAATTATAATTTTCAGACTGCTTTTCCAGTTCCTTCAAAATGTGATATAGCAAATTTATTTTGACGAGAAGTGAACTGTAAAATGTAAAATAAACTATTTTAACTTGTGCTCAGTCGCATCGTAAAATTCGAGTAATTTAAACACCAGCAACTGAGTTGAGAGCGTTGTTTGAAACTTTGCTTTGAATTTAGACCAATTATTAGCTTTTATCCATATTAATCAAGCAATATCTGGCTGAAAATAAAACGTGAATTTACTTCTATTGATAACTCAAAACGAAACTTTCCAAAAATATTTTTCCATCTGTCTTTACAATACAGTATCAATAGCTGTCATTACCATGAAAAATGTTAAATAATTATATTAAATGAACGCATTAAAAAAGATATGCTCTCAAAACGTTTTGGGCATGATACTACTTGTGAAAGTTTTTCATACATTGTTATAATATACCATTACCTGATATATTATAAAGCAAATATTTTCAACACCCAAAAATGTAGCTTAAATTGAATCATAAAAAGGTCAGCTTTTTTGGGCAAATCATGGAAAATGATAAAATCCGTATATACATATATATAAAATGCTTATATTATAATCAACTAGGTAGCAGAAGTTATCTTGGCTTTAATATTGAAATATATTTGATGTTCATAACAATAGAAGTCCTCATGTGGAGTAAGATGCATTATAACTTCAAAGTATAATGCCCTGAGTGGAGGGAGATTGTTATACCTTGTAAGCGTGATATCAAGAATGGGGAGAAATTGTATCAAAACTTCTAACTATAATACCAAGAGTGGAGATATATTCTTTAATAACTTGTAAGCGTTATATCAAAAGTTGAGAGAGATTTTGTTATAACATCTAAATATAATACCAAAAATGGATAGAGACTGTGTTATAACTTATTTGTTTAACACCAAGAGTGTGGAGAGATTGTGGTATATAACTTATGTGTATAACACCAAAAGTAGAGAGAGATTGTATTATAACTTGTAAGTATAACACCAAAGGTGGAGAGAGAATGTGTTATAACTGATGTGTATAGCATCAATATTGGAGAGATATTGTGTTATAACTTGTAATTATAACACCAAGGGTGGACAGAGATTGTGTTATAACATATATGTTTAGCACCAAGACTGAAGAGAGACTGCGTGATAACTAATGTGTATAACACCAACAGTTAGGAGAGATTGTGTTATAACTTGTAAGTATAGTACCAAGAGTGGAAAGAGATTGTGTTATAACTTATTTGTATAACAGAAAAAGTGGAGAGTGAGACTGTGTTATAACTTATGTATATAATTCCAAGAGTTGAGAAAGATTACGTTATAACTTATGTTTATTACATGAAGAGTGGAGAGAGAGTATGTTATAACTTCAAAGTATAATACCAAGAGTGGAGAAAGATTGTGATAATACTTATGTGTATAACTCCAAATATGCAGAGAAACTGTGTGATAACTAATGTGTATAACACCAATAGTGGAGAGAGATTATGTTATAACTTGTAAGTATAACACTAAGAGTTGAGAGAGATTGTGTTATAGGTTATGTTTATAACCCAAGAATGGAAATAGACTGTGTTATAAGTTATGTATATAACACAAAAAGTGAACAGAGAGTGCGTTATAACTTCTAAGTATAACACCAAGAGTGGAGAGAGACTGTGTGGTAATGATTAAGTAGAATTGGAAAGTTTGATATAAATTTTGATGACGTATTATAAAACAAAAATGAGTTTAAGACATGTTCGTATGGAATAACTAACAACGCAGGACAATGACAGATCGGAACAATAACACGTGTTTCCATACTGACGTCGTGTGTGATTTGTCATTTAGCACAGCAATGTAGTAAGCTTAACAGTTGACAGCGACAATTTCCAGCCAACAGTTAACGAATAAAAAGAAATGTTTAATCATTTCACATCTCATTTATCCCCACCACCATTTCAATCAGATTAAACCTAATATTTTAAGTTTTTTGTATCTCTTATCGTCGTTAAAATACACTTTGAGAGGCAGGCCTGATTGACATTAAAGCGACGTTCTATTTGTCTTATATCCAACAACATTCATCGGATAAGCTATCGTTAAAACACCCTAAAAGGTAACATCAACAGTTTGTTTGTTTGTTTGTTTTTGGAATTTCGCACAAAGCTACTCGAGGGCTATCTGTGCTAGCCGTCCCTAATTTTGCAGTGTAAGACTAGAGGGAAGGCAGCTAGTCATCACCACCCACCGCCAACTCTTGGGCTACTCTTTTACCAACGAATAGTGGGATTGACCGTCACATTATACACCCCCACGGCTGGGAGGGCGAGCATGTTTTACGCGACTCGGGCGCGAACCCGCGACCCTCGGATTACGAGTTCACGCCTTAACGCAACATCAACAGACACTTACTGTAAGCAAGTGGATACTAAATACGAAATTAAAATAATGACGAAAACTGTAAGGTCAAGGAGTACAGAAACCACTTGTAAGTTTTTTTTTTTTTTTAATTTCGCGCAATGCAAGGGCTATCTGTGCTAGCCATCCCTAATTTAGCAGTGTAAGACTAGAGGAAAGGTAGATAGTCATCACCACCCACCGCCAACTCTTGGGCTACTCTTTTTACCAACAAATAGTGGGATTGACCGTCACATTATAACGCACCCACGGCTACAAAGGCGAGCATGTTTGATACGACCGGGATACTAACCCGCGACCCTCAGATTACGAGTTGAATGCCTTAACCCACCTGGCCATGCCGGGCCATCGACGTGTAAGGACAAGTACACTTCACAAACATATTTTTTTTTGTAAATTTTTCCAAAAACACAGTTAGGTAATATAAGATATTTCTTTTCTGTTCGTATGGATCCAAATTAAACCTTTCAGAGAAAACCGTTACGAAATATTAAGTAGGACATGTGAAATACTTAATTGTTTTATCACATGATGTACGAATACTGTTTTCATATGAATGATTTTTTTAATTTTATTTTAGAAATGATTTCTATGATACTTATATATGTATTATATTTTCAGTTTAACTTGTTTAAAGGTGATGAATAACTAATGAGAAATGTCCATGTACACGGTTTATACACGGTTATCAGCCATTTTTAACTCCATTACACTTCTTGCTATAAATAAATACTTAATGTGATCAATTGTTATATACGACTTTTAAATGATTTGTTACGTACTTAATAAGTTATTCAGTTGTATGCATTTATGCTGTTCATACTAGTATTTATTTATATGGGCCCAGCATGGCTACGTGGGTTAAGGCGTTTGACTCGTAATCCGAGGGTCGCGGGTTCGAAATCCTGTCGTACTAATCATGATTACCCTTTCAGCTGTGGGGCGTTATAATGTGAGGGTCAATCCCCACTATTCGTTGGTAAAAGAGTAGCTCAAGAGTTGGTGGTGGGTAGTGATGACTAGCTGCCTTCCCTCTAGTCTTACCCTCCTAAATCAGGGACGGGTAACGCAGATAGCCCTCGAGTAGCATTGTGCGAAATTAAAAAAACAAACAAAGCAGTCATATGTTTTATATCATAATGAAACGTGATTTTCATTTCTGCGTATTTATATTGTTTTAAAACATGTTTATTATTTCCAGGCATTTGTATTGTTATAAATAACTATTTCAATTTATGTGTGTATATTGTCATTATAAAATATTTTACTATTTCTCTGCATGTATATTGTTATAGAACATTTTTATACTGTTATAAAATATATTTACTACTTCTAAGTAGCCCGGCATCTCTAGGTTGTTAGGGCCTTTGACTCGTGATCTCAGGGCATCGGGTTCGAATACCCTTCACACCAAATATACTCTCCTTTTCAGTCGTCGGGGCGTTATAATGTAACGATTAACCCCATTATTCGTTGGTAAAAGAGTAAATAGTTGGCGGTAGGTGATGATGACTAATTGCTTTCCATCTAGTCTTCAGCTGCTAAATTATGGACGGCTAGTGCAGATAGTACTTGTGTAGCTTTTCTTGAAATTCGAAACTAAGCAACTTTTATGTATTTATATTGTTATAAAACATAACTATTAGATCTATGTATTTATAATACAGGGAGTTCGGAAAGTCACTGTGCAGTTTTGTATGTTAATAATTATATCAGTCTACTGTGACTTTCCGAACTCCCTGTATAACGAAACGCATTTATCTGTCGATCTGTATATATTTTGTCATGATTCCATGCGCTTATTAAATTTAAAGTGACACTCTACACTTATCAAAAACACGTAAGTTAAACATCAGAATAATGTCACTTAACACCATGAAAAGTGACAGGCACGAATGTAACTTTGAGACATAGTCCATTTAACTATACACAGACTAGACAATATTGTTCTCCATATAAAGGCTGAAACATAAACAAAGATTATCAGACACAAGTGAAGGTAGAGCATATTAGAGACACTTTTCTATTAATTTCACATGAGAAGTTGTTGTTGTTTCGAATCAAGCACAAAGTTACACAATGGGCTATCTGTGCTCTACCCACCACGGGTATCGAAACTCGGATTTTAGCGTGTAAGTCCGCAGACATACCACTGAGCCACTGGGGGGCCTCACATGAAAAATAAAACGACTATTGCATATTATACTACCATGGAACAATGTTGAGGCGAAAAACCTAAGAAGGTAAACCGCCACCTAGCGGTGAAACATTAAAACAACCTAAGATTATCCTATCCTGAAGTCTTGGTTTAAAACAGCGAAGTGTCTCGATATATTAAATAGACATCGAATGTTATAAAAATATAGGCTTAAATGTCAAGTGTTATCACATTGTTATCATGTAGATCAAATAAGTGAGTCGGTTTCTGTGCATATGCAGTATTGATGCATGTTTGTTATATTTTCTGGTTTCTATGTAACTTAAAATACTACAGTTTAAATACGCATCAACAACAGTTACATATGTTATTATTTATAACACAATATACGAAGCAATCTATCTGTTACGCTCTACATACATTATACGTATCTGTAATTTCATACAGTACCAATCGATCGATCCATGTACCATACGTAATATCATACAGTAATAGTACATTCTATGCAGTTTAACTTCACTAGATAAACTAGCTACTATATTCTACGCATATTATACGTCCAACAGATTATTATAGTTTGATCATACAGTAATTATTACATGTAGACGTATTTCAATTTAGGCCTACAGCTATAACGGACTATAGATCATAATAATGTAACTCAGTTATCTAAAACTAGAACACCAATATAGACAATGGAGTTTAAAGATCTTGATAAAAAAGAATTATACATACCATATGTATAAAGTATATCTATTTATTTAGGTTATTAATTAATTAAATTATACACATTATATATGTGTTTAACACAAATAATGTATTAAGTTATGCACAACATTCAGGTAAAGATGATTAGCTCTAGAGCTCTGAGATAGATATAATGAATAACAAAAGGCGTAAAAGGATACGTACAAAAGAATACCGTGTTGCTCTGAATGCCTGAATTAGTGTGAATGAATAAAGAGACTGTATATAATGTAAAATACAAAAACACAATCTCTATTATAATAAAAAAACACAAACTCATTTTACGTGCTTTCTTCGGACAGTGTATTGTATTTTTACTAGACTTTATCACTTTTCAAAGTGATAATTTATTAGACCCTGACACTGTACAATGTAACATCAAATTTAAACTGAGTAATTAGCCATTTTCACGTTATATCTCTTTCAAAACTGGAGAGGATGTAGCATTGAGATACCACCTCACTGCCACCTGTATACATTTTTGTACAATGTGCAGCGTTATTGCCATATCTATCACAGAAGAAATGTGACATCAGTAGGATGCCAAAGAAGAACGGGAGCGAGAACCAATTTAGTTACATAACTTTCTTGACCACGTGTCGAGTGAAAACAGTGAAAACTGCAAATAATTATAAAAATTGATAAATTCAGGATATTAGTATATTAATATAAAGAGATAGGAAATGCATGGTATGTTTATGTATCACGTGTCTTGGACAAGAAGTATAGTGATCTAATCTTGCTTCACTAAACACTTACATGTAACACAAATATGTTAACTCTAAGGAAACTTTTAACAAATATAGCCAATACACAGTCACAAACACTTTAACAATAATGTGCAATTCAATTACAGTTTAACACAATCAGAACCAAAAATTGCCTTTCAACGTATCATACAACACAATATCAGACCGAAACATTTTAACATCATTCAAAATAAGAACATGTTAAATTCGTTTAACAATGCCATAAATCCACAGGTTACATTATTAAGTAGCCTTGTTAATAAGGAAAGAAAACTTCAATTTCACATCAGAAACATAACCTTTAGCTTTCTTTGTTGATAATTAAGCACAAACTTATCTATGCTCTGACCACCATAGATATTGAAACTTAATTTCTAGCATTGTAAGTCCTCAGACATAAAGTCATGCCATTTAGAAAATATCTTTTAATACTGGTTAGCCAGTTTAATGACGTAATACAAAAAATGTCAAACCTTAAGTCAAATTGCAAAAGATCCATAAAAGATACCACATTATAAACCCGTGTACACTGATCAGTATTATAACTAACAAAATACACGAAATATAAAAAAACTAAAACTTTCAACATTGATACAAGAGCAGTCCTGAAACCTCTGAAATGTATACACAACACTAGAAACTAAATTAGTTTACAATCACAGTACATAAATATAATATTATAGTGGGCAAATGTGTGCACACCCTGACTAGTTATGTGTTTAGTACACGTACCAGAAACAACGTAATAACAAAACACGGAAATACAGATAAAACTGACAACACTTAAATGAAAAACATACAACACATACAGTTTTACCCAATATTCAACTTGTATGCCCAAACTTCAGAGCTATGAGTATATCCTTTAACATGGCAGTTGTCTGACAATTGGCAGCAACCATCACCCTGATCATATCTCAGGTGTTCTTTGTATCTATCAGCTCAATCTGCAAATAGCATACTCCTTATGTAAGCTACGAAGGAACTGTAGTTCTCATTGCAACTGTTCTTTCTTCCTTTTATCAAGGGCATATTCTTTGGTCCAATGTGCATACATACTTTGACAATATTATCTGAAGATGAGGACTTGTTTTTGTGTTAGGTAGTTATTGATGACAGAAAGTGGTATTGTAGAAAACTTTACTGTTTTTCAATGGTTTCCTTTAACTTTTTAAATACTGGTTGCTTGACCACCATTGATGGTGGCATCACTCTGTCTCTCTCTTTGTTGTTATCTTGGTCCATGAAACCAGCAACATTCCTGGTTGGGTTATGGAGGTTTAATCACCTTTACTGACTTGGAATGTCTTCATTTTTGATGGTAGTATGGATTCAAGGTACGAACAAACTTCATCGATTTTCGCCATGTATTGCTATTTTTTCTGACCAGATGGCAATCATAAATAACACTATCTTCTGGTCAAGATAATATATTTGCTTAACATTAAACTCAAAATAAACCTGGCCATCAGTACGGATAATTAAATACATTTTTCTTACGCTATTTACCACAAAAAAATAGAATGAAATGTTTAACTAGTTGGGTAACCTCTCTGTTAGCGATATTTTCGACCATAATCCCAGTAATATCCTTTATAAAGTTTAGCTGGCTTATGAGATTAAAGTTAGTCCTACTATTCTAAGCTAAAATTACAAAACAATCTTTAATAAAAGTATAGTAATAAACAATAAATAAAAATGTAAGAACATTCGGTATTCTACCTATTGCAATGCAACCAATGCTGTTAATGAAAGTAGAAATAAACATATAATACACTGTATTATACTACAGTTCGTCTTCCTTTCCAAGTTCTTTCATGAAAATAGTTTGTGTACATGTGAGTTTTATCACGTTTCCACATAGAGATTATTTTTTATAATGCTAGTTATTGTTACCTTGGGAACGCGAGCGACTTTTGCCACTAGTCTTTGTGTTTCTAAATTACTGTTAGAAGACGTCGTAATTTACTATGTATTGCTATGATACAACTTGTTACGGTTTTCTTTTCAAAGGCACGACATAGTCAGGTAGTAAGTGCGCTTGGCTCTCAATCTACGAATCGCAAGTTCGAATCCCCATATCACTAATCATACTCGTTCTTTCAGCCTTGGGGTTTTTATAATGTTTTTATCAATTCCATTATTCGTTGGTAAAAGAGTAGTCCAAGAGTTGACGGTGGGTAGTTATGACTAGCTGCCCTCCATCTAGTCTTTCACCACTAACTTAGGAACAGCTAGCGAAGAGAACCCTCGTATTACTTTACTCGAAATTCCAAACAAATCAAACTCTTTTTTAAATTACCTAAAGCTCATCCATGCTTATTTTTCAGTGACCTCCAGTGGCCGGCATGCTTGCGGGCTCACACTGCTAGAAACCAAATTTTGATACTCGTGGTGGGCAAAGTACAGATAGCCTATTTTGTAGCTTTGTGCTTAATTTTAAACAAACAAGTCGTTTTCAATGAATATATTGCGTCGGAACAAGCTTACACATTCCCTTTATATCTGCTTTAGTCATGTGATTCGATTATTCGAACCTTTTGTTTCACTTTCATATAACGTAGTCAACTCTCTGTACTCATTGCGTAGAAGTCACTACGTAAAGGTTGTGTTGTGCTGAGACTTCCCAAATGAATACATCACTTCCTATTCCATTTAATTCCATGTGTCAAATGTACGTCATTAGTGGGCAGTAAAATAACATCACAGCATTCAAGTGTTACTCTTGGTGTCTCTTATGTCATTTATTAGCTTTTCAAACGTAGCTAAATATCGCTTTTAACGTATTATAGCTGTGGTGCATTGGCTTCACCAATCTGATTAATTCTCTGTGTGTATAAATATATATATATACACATACAGCAAAAATATATCAGCTTCACATGCAAATTAGGCCTAGAATTGAAATAATGGAATTTGAAACCTGAAGCATGAACGGCTAGGATATATTGTAGTTTATAGTGTTTTTTTGTGTTTCTTTTACATTTGGTTTAAAGAACTCTATCTATAGGAACTTGCGCTATTTGTGAATAATCGTCAACAACTATGTATAATTTGTTTTACGCAGTAAATTGTTAAATAAATTGGTGTTACTAGTTTTAATCTACATTATAGTTCATTACTTAATAATACTTCTATAAATCAGTTCAAGAAACAGAGTTTTTGATGATTCAGATTTAATGAAATGTTTAATAAATTTCTGTCTAGAATGTTTATTGTTTTTAATTTTTTGTAATTACTTTTGGGTGATATAAACTATCAATATCAATGAGCTTGGCTTGGATCACATGCGAAGTTTATTCGCCTAGTGTCTAGTTTTGGTGAGAACGTGAGCGATGTTTGTCGTTTTTAATTTAAGTTCAGTTTAACCCTTATTCAATATTGATTTAGAGTGTTTAGAAATTTAGTAACCTGTCTTAAATCTGTTGAATTTCTAGAGTTGTATTTAAACTTTGTACATGTGTACTTAATTTGTGCCAAATATGGAGTCGAAATGTTATTAATTAAATTTAAGAATTTCAAACATAAAAAAAACTTTGTTTTAGAAAATTCTTTTGGTAAGTTAAGCCGAGCATACCAGGATCTGTTGTTGTAGCCGTGTGCTGATCACTTCAAAAGGGAAAGTTAGGCCTATGTATAGAACAGAACGGTTCATAATCGAAACGTGCAACACGGTTAAATATTCATTTTCTTTTCATCCTATAAGGGCTCGTCTTGAAGTGTTAAGTAATACGTATAACGTTTATGGAACTCATATTTCCAGAATTAGCCACAAGAGTCTAGATCGGTGGACAAACCACAACTGGAAACAGATCTCCATGAGTGAGCAATATATCAATTAATTAGTATAAGATTAGGTTACAATTGAAAGAGAGGTCTAAAAGCTAATCTTTGGCCACATTAGGTCAGTCAAGGTTAACAAATTCGTAGATAAATATAGATTTAGACTTCACGAGAGCCTCGTATTTGTCAATCCGAAGTGGATTGTAACTGAAGTTTGACTTCAGCGTTTCTTTACAAGTTTTAGTCTTCTTAAGAGTGTACAAGTGTTTTGGGTTTTTTAGTAGTTGGACTTTCAAACAACTTTTCCTGAACGTGGCCTCGTTGAGAATAGATTGTAAAATTTGATGTTAAATTTTGCTTACTATTAAACAATGAGAATTCTCACTCGCTTGAGTGCCTTCTGAATCATAACATTAATTTACATTTAAGCAATATTTATAAAGTCGTTCATGACACAAGCCTTAGGGCGTAGAACGTTTGGGTGGGAAAGTATAACAATTAGTAAGAACAATAATGCATTATTTCACTCTATTCTTAACCAGCGTATTATTATTTTCCAGTGAGACCCGTATCTAAAAACATTTAATTATGTTTCTTCTGTGCTAATGTACTTGATACCCTACACTTTATAACATCATCAGTGTATGTGTATCTTAAGTGTTTGTGTAACATTAAGTACCTTAAAGTGTTATACTGTGTTGATGCAACGTAATTTTTGTAGATTAAGAGCTTAAACCAACGACAAAAACAATTCATTTAGCAAAAGGAAAGTGTTAAACTTTTATTCGTTTATACTTGTTATGTTTGTGTATTGGTTGTGACTGTTTACAGACCATAATTGTATAGAATTACAATTAAATGATACAAGGTAAATAAAAAAATGGAAATGTAAAAACCTAACAATAGGGATTGTCAAAAAATTAGGGAACCAAGAATGGTGATACTGTATACATTATTTACTCAGCTACAAACCCTTATTTTAGTCCCACGTTTTACAGAGTCAAAAATATGTTTGTTTAGGTTGAGTAGCTAATGTCTACTTATTTCCAACCTTGTTTCCTTATATATATATATTTTACGATCCCTTTTTGCAGGTTTTAAATTCCCAGTTTCCTTATTTATCTTGTTTGCTGGCTACTTTATGCTCAACTATAGGCAAAATATTACTTGACATGGTAGCTAACTTTATAAATTACAATAATAATAAACATATCTGGTAGCTAACTGATACGGTTCATGATGATTTACTACAGCTATTAACTATTTGATCGCATTAGTTCTCAATGTAAAATGTTAAACTGCATCTAAAAGTTGAGAATATAGTGAGTGTTTATAGTGTCTGTATTAATAAATTTTGTATATATAATGCATAATAATGGACAAATGCATGCCTAGACTAACATACAACAATCATTAAAATCGTATAAAATATCACCAGTAGAAAAGCAGCCTTTTCAGCATTGTTTTAAGCAAATCATCGTGTCTTTTAAAGTTATTTTTCTACGAATATATATAATAAAATTGAATATTATGTGTATTGGTTTCTATTGTACTTCTTCGCTTCATACGTAATATAGCGATTGGTTCCCTACATTCCCTGGAATACAGAGCATTGAGTATCTACGCATCACAGTCATCTGATATTCATCTATCATTAGCTAGTAATTCCTGAACCATGTATTTAGGTTTGATTGTTTTTTTAAAGAACAATATATTTGTAAGAAAGCTAACTTAAAAGGGAAGTGATAAGATCATTTACGTCAGAAGTGTCATGTTTTTAGTTTATGTAGAATATAGAAGAAACAAATCGACATTCCGATACGCTCACAACTTTTGTAATATCTTATTTAGTGTTCTATAAAAAGTGTAGCTTCAATGTACCAAACTGTTTTTGTTGTACACTGAAAGGAGAATGGTAAGAACTACAAGCAATCCATTTTGAGTGGATTTCCTTTTTTTTTTTTTGTAAGTCTAACATGAGTGTTGTTTTATGCATTTCTATATGTGTACAGACATAGCGGTCGATATTAAAGGTTTTAAAGCGTTGTTTAAACTAAATCTATACTGTTTAATATGCTTTTTTGCCCGAAACTTTTATTAGGGTTATTTTACATCCCTTGTGATTCCTATTATAAATTGTTATCGTGGTTCATGACGTCACTATTGCAGTCGTTTCTAATTATCGTTCATGCTGTTGTTTAAAGTAACCAAATCTACACCACGATTTTTCCTGTTGTACCAGAAACAGGTAATGTCGAAAAGTCTAGTTTTTGTTGTGCTAGTTCAATCAACTGTCAAATTGTACGTTGTAAGTAATTCGTCTCCTATGATATACATGCGTTATTAGCAATTAGGTATGCTCTATATAATTTTTTCTGTCTTTCGGTTGTAAGTGTGTAATTCTGTTTGATATGCCGTGATGATTATATCTATGTCGACCTCGTTTAGAAAAATAAAGTAGTTTAAATTATTTTTTTAAATAACATAATAAATGTACAAATGTGGTTATAATATCAACGCAAGAACTTAAGAATTACAGAAAGTCCACGAGAAACAACGGTACTTACAATTTAATATTGTTCACATAATGTTTAATAAAGATTTAGAGTTGGTTTAACATCCTCAGTAAAACAGTTTGAAGCGCTCTATACTCTCTTAAACTTTCGCTCTGATTGGTAGTAACACAGTCCGTAGTTGAGGACTTTCCACTTCTACATTATCTCGAATTCAGCTTAAGAGCGAGTGTTTTCAACAGAAGTTTCATGCATACTTGTGTATTCGGTGGATAGTAATAATCGAATAGATTTATTCAGATAAAATACTTTAAAATATTAAAATCCAAAAAATTTTAATCCTGTGAATAACAAAACACAATATTAGGTTTCAAGTCCATCATTTGTTTAAATAATATAACTAGTAGGGTAATTTCATAAATGTATCATTAACTACAGCCACAACAAAGATAATAAATACGTTGAACATTAATGTGGTGAGAATTAAACTATGAATAACTCTACGGGTCATAAAGAGTCACATTCAGTTAAAATAGGAGCACACCAGAGAACGTATCTATCAGGGTTCTGTAACACAAAATTTCTTATTAGTCGGTATAGGATGTTTTGTAAGCTGCTGTCCTCTCTGTCAGTCAACACAACGCCAGTTTATTGATCAGTACAGAACGTTTTGTAAACTGGTGTCCTCTCTGTAAGTCAGCGCAACGCCAGTATTTCTGACATAATGGTATCGATGGGTGAAAGCGTTGTTGAATACCACATTCAGGGATGTTGTCCTGGATGTGTTCAATGTGGTTTAGATAATGACCAATGAATAAACTTTATAGCTTCGTTTTATTAACAATTCAACTACAACCGTTGTAATACAACACCGAGTGGACTGATGATTTACTATCATGTTGAGAAGCCATTTGGCATGGTTGGCCTCTCCGGGTTCGTGGTGGTCACTGTTTTTGTGTTTGTAGAATGCCCCCGCTAGTACAGCGGTATGTCTCCGGATTTACAACGCTAAAATCAGGGGTTCGATTCCCCTCGGTGGGCTGAGCAGATAGCCCGATGTGGCTTTGCTATAAGAAAAAACATTGTGTTTGTAGAAGTTCTAAAATTCGAACAGCTTTAAGAGCTGTACTTCTGTCAAAATATTTTGCGTGTCAACGACAGACATTTTACACAAGTACATGGAAAACATAACCGTGGTCCAAGAAGTTACTAGAACAGAAAGTAAACCAATGACAGAATTGGTTTGGTGGTTTGTTTTTAGTTAAGTGCAAAGCTACACAATGGACTTTGTATGCTGTGTTAACCATGGGTGTAAAGACCCGGTTTTTAACGTTATGAGTCCATTACTTGCTGCTGTGTCACTGGGGTGGGTCGGAAGGGGAAGAACAGGAAAGCCACCTGGAAGTAGTGACTGTTTCTAAAACGGGTGGTATATGCAGAAAGCATCGAAACAGCTGCGACCATTCACAACAAGACATGAGAATCACGAGCATAAATAATAATAATAAATGGCTAATAAATAACGATTTGTGATATTGAATACAGTTATAATTTACCAGGCAACATGAAATCTTTAATTCTTTGAATTTTGGTCGTAGTATAGTTTCTTCCTGCCAGTTATTACTGTTAATCTCATCCATAGCTCAGCAATAAAGTTGTGGGCTTATGATGTTAGAAAACGGCTTTTGATGCTTTCAATGGACACATCACGGAGAACCTATTGTGTAGCTTTATACTTAATAAGAAACAAAAAAATTATTAATGTTTATTAATATTCCCTTGGATAAACTGCCAACCAAAACCATTAAGATTTGAGTTTCTGAAACGAAAATGAAAGTATTAAATAAATAGCATTGTTTCTCGAACAATTAATCATGCATGACTTAACATTATGAGCTAGACACCTCTCCATAAGAGACTGCAACGAATGATCAAGGAATGCGGTTACTTGTAGAAGAAAGGAAATGCTTTGTTCTACAACGTGCGTTAGAGTAGAGTTTAATTATTGTGAGTTACAAGAATGGTGGTAATTTGTAGAGTGTGGAATGATAATAATTTAAATATCTGATAATTTACGGATTTTACTTCTCAAGAATGACACTAGGTTTACAGTACGTTAACTCTGTAAGAAATAATTAGCTTGTGTCAACTGGACAACTGTAGATATCTAGAACATTTAAAAAAATATTTACGAATTTACCGGGACAAATACAAATGGTTAAATGTTACTTTGGCCTCAGAGTTGTTAACGTTAATATGCGTTTATTCTCATCGCTTAACTGCAAATTTTAGTTCTGTGAGATCGAAACCCTTCGCCGATTGTACTCTCACTGTAATATAATGACCAATTCAATCGATAGCTGATAAAAAAGTGTAGCCCACGTGTTGGCGGTGGATGATGTTATTTCTCTCCCTTCTTCTGTATCAATTCAAAATTAGAGACGGTTAGCGCAACTAACTCTGATGCAGCAATGCACGAAAAGTGGACAAACTCATAATGTTTCAAAACACTTAACTACACAACTTAAGTTCTAGCAGACACTTCATCTGAGAAACATTACGAATTACCGTTACAATATGTTTGTATTTGGATGTTTCGTGGGTATCGTTTTTTAGGAATAAGATACTATTATGAATGTTAAATTGTCATCGCCATAACTTGGTTTAACGTCAAGTTCTCAAGAACTGACCCATTGAAATTGAAGAATAGTTAGACGATATCTAGTGAAGAAGGTTCTCAAGGACTAGCGAGCCGATTAAGAAGAGAAATCTTAAACTGAAGAATACTTAGACGAAATTCAGTCATAAAGTTCTCATGATATAACGTGAAGGCTAAAAAGTGAAATCTTAAAGCAAAAAATGGCTTTATGACCACTACCCTCCAAGATCCGAAAAATTACATTCAAACAGATTATTGGAAAGGATTGGAACTGAAGTTTGTTGTTTGTCGTTATACATATAAGTTTATCTATATTTCTTTTCACCTCAACTGACAACCAGTAAATGATATACTAGATGTTGAAAAAACATAAATACAGCACTGATTATTCAAACGAGAATATGTATGTGTGTTTTTTTTATATCACAGCAACATCGGGCTATTTGCTGAGCCCATTGAAGGGAATCAAACCTCTGATTTTAGCGTTGTAAATTCAAAGACTTATCGTTGTACTAGCGGAAGGCTATTCGAACGAACAACCATCTGCTGAAAAACTAGAAACTGATATTCGGGTATGAGCCCCCCCTCCCCCTAGTAATTTTGATAAGATTCTAAGTATTACAGATACAGATAAATCAACTAATTTGTTATCTATTTTTCTTCTACATACCTTTCACTTCTCACTAAAAAACATATTAAAGAATAAACTCAGGAAATTCCTGATGACAGTTGAAGAACTGGTAAAGTATCAATATATTTAACCCTCAGCCACAAAAGACAGTAATCTTTACAGACCTTAAGCTCGGATAATGTACATGACATTCCTTTTGATCACTCATATTAATCTTTTATCGTATAAGAAATGTTTACAATCACTTTACGATGTCGGGCAAGTATATTTGGCGAAACTGTGAGAACAGTACGTACATTGTAGGCTAGGAATATTTCTTTCAGATTTATTATTGTACTTGTTCAGTGTTTCATGTTTTAAAGATTATAACTGTGGAATATTAAAGAAATTTATAAATATTGTTATAGAACAACGAGAACTGTTAGTTATAAAAGCCGACTATTAAACATACGACAAACAAGTAATGTATCTTTAAAACAATTTATGATTTCCTTACAAAGCCTGTCCATTTTTTCGGGGTTTTTTTCTGAGGCTTGTATTAATAATACATCATGGAAAGAGATAACGAGTGAGAAAATATTCGATAATTTCGTGAGGTTAATATCACGTCATTGGAATATAAACATATTTAACAAAGTCAGTGGTTTGTTTGTTTTTTAATTTTGCGCAAAACTACACGATGGCTATCTGCGCTAGCCATCTCTAATGTAGCAGGAAGGCAGTTAGTCATCACCACCCACCGCCAACTCTTGGGTTACTCTTTTCTACAGATATAAATGTGAATCCAAAATAATTAAATTGATTTGTGTTCAAGGATAGAGCACAGAAACAGAAATATTTGTTATACTTTAATTATGTAAAATAACTAATTATTTTACGAGAACTCTTACCAACGTTATGTGCACTAACTATCCCAAAATGGGAGCAGATAGTTAAAAGGATAGACCTCCAAATAGTAGGTATTACTGTCTCACCTATAATGCACCCAAAGTGCATTACACATTTTTCTGGGGCGCAAGGCATGACTCATGGACTCTTGTATCCAAAGTGCACCACACTAATCACTGGACCGCTCACGACTCTTAATATTTTGAAAATAGTAAACTCTTTGTGATCGTGAGTGTATGGCTTTCCGAGTTGTTGTTGTTTTTAACTCTAACGATTCTCGCACGGTTGTGAGTGCACGATTGTATAAACTGCTTATTAACTTTCTGTTAACGAATGAGAAACGTTTTCCTCAAAAGAGATGCTAGTGTTCTCTGAACAATAGTTTGTGGTAACGGTTTGAATGTCTTAGAGAAAACCAAAAATAACAGAAAACGCAGGGCTTACTTATATTTCTTTTGAGATAAATTTTGGTTTAGGTTTTGTTTTCTTAAATATATTTTTTGATTCAGATGAATAATTATATTTGCGGGTTCAAATCCCCGTCGCATCAAACATGCTCACCCTTTCAGCCGTGGGGGCGCTATAATTTTACGGTCAATCCCACAATTCATTGATAAAAAAGTAGCCCAGGAGTTGGCGGTGGGTGATGATGACTAGCTGCTTTCCCTCTAGTCTTACACTGCTAAATTAGGGACGGCTAGCGCAGATAGCCCTTGAGTAGCTTTGCGCGAAATTGAAAATCAAAGAAACAAATTTTATGAAAGATTTTAAACAATAATGAAATAGTCCGCACCAATCAAATATTCCGTCACAAGAACATATGAATGTATCACTTACGTCTTACCTTATAGAGCTTCTAACTTCCTATTTCTCCTTAGGCGAGGGTTAAAGCAACTTTTCACTGTGAACAACTCATTTCAATAGCGAAGACCTAGTTAATACTTCTGACCTGTACCATATGCAAGACTGAAATGTACTCTACGTTCTGCCCCCATGTGTCATCACTCTGAGTATAACAGATGTTGCAGTGTTAATAGTGAACTTCTACCCTCTGTCATTCGTCTTTACAAAAATGAACCGAAAACACTTCTCGCGCGATTCTTTTGGTAGTTTAAAAGTTCAATTGAATTGAAAGGAGGAATCGATTATATGGCAAACGTATACATTACGTTGTACTTCCACCATACTTGATTCTTAACCGGATATAACAAACGAATATACAGATTCGTCGTTCTGCTGATTCGATAATGAATTGTCGATTAATAAACGTAATGAGTTTCTTTTACCAACGAATTGTGGAATTAACCGTAACTTTATAACGCCCTTTCAGTATGGCCAAGTGATTAAGGTACTTGACTCCTAATCTGAGAATCGCGGGCCTTAACCACTTGGTCATGCCGGACCATATAGAAAAAGAAGACAAACCAATGTTACACTAAAACATGTACTGTGTTCTCCCCATAAGATATTATTGTTGTGCTTACGAATCATTTCCAGTCGACTTCTTATTTTGTCAGTATAATGTGCTTCTTTCTGTATAAAAGTTTCTATATCTAGTTCGGTATTTAACAATTTTGATAACATTATGTATTTAGGTAATATTAAAATAAAACAATTTTGTTAGCTAACATTAAAATCAATAAAACAATTTTGTTAGCTAACATTAAAATCAATAAAACAATTTTGTTAGCTAACATTAAAATCAATAAAACAATTTTGTTAGCTAACATTAAAATCAATCAAACAATTTTGTTAGCTAACAATAAAATATATCATGCAATTTTGTTAGCTAACAATAAAATCAATCAAGCAATTTTGTGAGCTAACATTAAAATCAATCAAACAATTTTGTTAGCTAACAGTAAAATATATCATGCAATTTTGTTAGCTAACAATAAAATCAATCAAGCAATTTTGTTACCTAACAATAAAATCAATCAAGTTCGTTATGTTTTTTTGTTGTTTTTGAATTAAGTACAAAGCTACACAGTGGGCTATCTGTGCTCTGCCCACCACGGGTATCAAAACCCGGATTTTAGCGCGTAAGTCCGCAGACATACCGCTGAGCCACTGGGGAGCAAGAAGCTCGTTAAGTAACATAACAATAACAAAACACTGTCGTTTTGTAGTATTCAAACAGCTAGGTGGTTAAGGCTGATTCGAGCGTCGTTGGTTCGAATCTCCCATCATACGAACCAAGCTTCCCCTTTCAGTGGTGAGGGAGTTATAATGTGACGGTCAATCCCACTATTCTTTGGTAAAATAGTAGCCCAAGAGTTGGCGGTGGGTGGTGATGATTAGCTGCTTTTCCTCTAGTCCTACACTGCTATGTTAGGGACGGCTAGCACAAATAGCCTTCGAGTAGCTTTCTACGAAATTAAAAATTATCAAACCATTAAAATGATAAAACATTTTTAGATGACGTTAAAATAACAGTTTTGTTAGGTTTGTTTGTCGCTTATGCTGCCATCTGTAGGTTTTTCTAACTGGTAAATACCACATAGATCTATAATATTTTTGTTCAAATAAAAATGTCATTAATTTATTCCATTATCAGAAGTATGTTAGTACTGCCAAAGTTTCTAACTGACTAATAGCTGTCACATTTGGCGTACATCTCTTATTTCTTTCTATTGTGAGGTTATTTCATTTCACATTTCTTATCTGAGCGTTTTAACAGTTTGTTGTGTCAATGGTCAAAAACATTACGTTGTACTGAAATCTTGAAACACGTCTTTCACAGCTACTTTATCTTCCTCATCTCACAACTTGTGTGAGTCACAAATACACAACAATGTCTCAACATTGTTTATATTTTTGTGTTTCAAAGAACAAGAATGAGTACCTAATGGAAATGTCTGAGTGCCTAACGATCCAGGATACATTTGTCGAACCCACTGTACTCACTGTTAAAATAAAATAGAACAGATAAAAACATAGTACACAAGAAACCCGGGATATATATGATTCATTCCTTCAGAGATGAACATTTTACATAAATTAATGGAACGAAAAAAACTTTGTCTTTCTTCCAACATAACTTTCAAAAGCTGCATTTCTTGTCTTCATTATTGGTAATTTCTAATATTCACTGTTTTTACCTCGAACACGTAATGACGTTCCTAGATAAAGTTCCATGATTCAACTAATTTTTATGTTCTTGCTTCATGAATTCTCAATACCTTTAATTTTAATCCAACGTCCAAACTTCTTATTATGTCTTTAAATGACTTTACAGCCAGTAACGTAAACAAAAAAACAAAAACAACATTTGTGTTTTGCAATGAATTTCATGCCTCATGCCGAACAAACTAGGAATTCGTAATGAAAAAACGAGACATGAAAGTACGGAATCTGGGGTCTTGCCAGGTTAATCTATATATATATATCATCCCTGCAGACACGAACTAAGGGGTATATGTGGCATACTCGGTAACATCATTAAGAAAATGGACTTCCAAAAAGAGTTGTCAAAAACTAGCTTTTTACTGTAATTTACTCTACGTTGTTTATTCTCTTATTTCTATCAAAATGGAGCATATAAAGTGTTTTAAATAATAAGAACGGGCCTTAAAAACTGAACTTGTTTGTTTTATTTTGAATTTAGCACAAAGCTACTCGAGGGCTATCTGCGCTAGCCGTTCCTAATTTAGCAGTGTAAGACTAGAGGAAAGGCAGCTAGTCATCATCATCCACCGCCAACTCTTGGGCTACTCTTTTACCAACGAATAGTGGGATTGACCGTCACTTTATAACGCCCCCACGGCTGAAAGGGCGAGATGTTTGGTGTGACGGGGATTCAAAAAATTGAGCTACACTACTGTGATAATGTTTTGATTTCAATTCATTCGTTATTGTTAATATCTACAATTCTGTGTTCACTGAAGTCATCATGACTAGTTGAATGTAACGTCATGAATAAGAGCCCAACCACTAATAGCTTTGTTTGTGTACTTAAATACTCAACCATCATCGTATTCTAAATCAGTATTAAATACTCAAATTAACGTAAAGTATGTTTTAAAACTGAACTTATAATCTTCCCCAAGCATGGTGAATGTATCTTAAAGCGTAGAATGAAAATATTCATCAATATAACAAACTAGAAAATATCACGAAGTAAATTAATGTGAAAAGAAAATCCAAAACTGAACTTTGTATCCAAGGTGACTGTTGCTGTAAGTTGGAATACTTTTGTGGCAAGGAAGAAATAAGATTAAACCACAAAAAACAAAATCGAAACACTTTACAGTCAATCGGAGGCAATTTAAATTTGAGATATTTATAAATAATTTGTAATATTTTACCGTCCCTGGGCAAGATAACAATGAGTAATGCGGATTTCAGTACATTTAGTAAAATTATTTTAAATAAACAAATCAAGAAGTCACGTGACATGCACAGTTGATATAAAATCCCTGTGGAACAGCATGTATAAGAATTATATTTTGACACTACTTGGAGTTAGGTGTGTAGTATGATTACACGGAACATTTTAGGAAAATATATCTTTTTAGAGAAATAAGTATCAATTCATTGTAACCAAAAATGCTCACACATTAGACCATATGAGGATATACTGAGTTTGAGGTTTTAAAAATTTCCGTGCAGTGTATAGCTCTTCTATTTAATACCATTGTAGAAGAAAGGAAATTAGATAAACCTAAAGCTCCAGAATCATTCAGGAAAAGGTCTGCAGCAAATCGTAACGCAACTGTGGTGAGCAAAGATTATGACCTTATAGAAGGTGATAATGTGAAGATGCGAGTGTGATCAGATTAAACATTACTGGATGTGGTGAGTCTTCAACCTCGGTTTAATGTAACCCACTGTAGATCCACCTGGTGCAGGATCAACCAGACAAAAGAAGCTTTAAAAGTGACAGAACAATATAATGTTTACTTTGTCTACAAATGTAACCCTGTCAATGTCCAAGGACTTTTGTATGAGTGTGTTTCTGCGTTTCCCATTGTTTTCTAATTCAGGTGCTTTATTATTCGTCCGAAGACGTAATAATAATAAAGAGGTCATATCTGAAACTGAAACAAACACTACAATAACGTTGAATACTAGCGAATAAGAAACAGCTGTGTCAGTTCATAACCTGATGGTGATTGACAGGAACCTTCCACGTGCATGGTCCTGGCATACATTACGTGCAAACTACCAATTTTGTTTGTTTTTTTAATTTCGCGCAAAGTTACACGAGAGCTATCTGTGCGAGCCGTCCTTAATTTAGACTAAAGAAAAGGCAGCTAGCCATCACCACTCACTGTCAACTCTTAGGCTACGCTTTTGTCAACGAATATTAGGAATGATCATTACATAATAACGTCCTTTGTTGTGACGGGGAATCGAGTCCGTGGCCCTCAGATTACGAGTCGAATACCCTAACCACCTGGCTATTACACACAAGAAAATATAATATATCGTGAACATATAAATTAGTGTAAGTGTAATAATATTCTGACAACATCAGCCACGTAAAGTATAGTAGATGTTCTGAAGACCTCGTTCATATGATGAGCAAGTCCGTCCTTTTTTCAATGTATAAATTCGTACAGATATTAATTTGTAAACTAAAAACAGTACTAAAAACATTTTTATATAGTTTATTTTGATTCGTTCTTGAGCAAACAGAAGAGAAATACCCACAATCCTTACCCCAGACGTGAAGTTCTGTCTTCAATCACATTAAACTGTATAATTTTACATTCTCCATAACATTTCTTCACCTAGTGGTGTAATCTAAAAGTATAAAGCCTTAAAGGAGCAGACTGAAATAATATCACACTTCTGGTGAAAGATTAGTGTACTTCTGTGATATCCACTTCTCGTCTGGGTAAATTTATGTTAGAAAGATGGTCAAACAGACATGTTTATAAGACTCGTATTAAGAGTGACAGTTACCGAAAATGTTCAGTATTAAACCTACTTAAAATCTTCTACACAAAAATAATTGCGTACAGAAACGTGCATTAAACCAAACTAATCATAGAATCTGCTGTTTTTCCGAATGTAAAAAAAACAAAAAACTGTTAATTTACTAGATGTACTTCCGCAGGGTTCCCGGAAGTGTTATCTTTCAAGACTAAATAAAATCACAATTAAGTGTAGCAAACATATATATATATATATATATACATATATATTTACTTTTGAGGTTCATATGTCAAGCTGTATTATAGCCTACAGAGTGCATAATTCTTCTCGTGATTCATGGCATGCACACGATTTACTGACGTCTTAACAAAACAAATTACAACAGTAAGAGTCACTTATGTAGCTTAACTTTGAGGTCTACTGACTGAATGACAGACAATATGCAACTGAACAGTGGCCCGACTGATTAAAATGGGTGACCTCTAAAGAATGTCTTCAGTCCCTTGACGAGGAAATTATACGTATGGTCTATGCTAACAGCCTGTTGTGTCAGTTTCGCAACATAAATATAAGAAAAAAGTTTCAAATATCCAGTTTCATAGATTAGACTAAAGTACTAATTATACTCGAGTTCACCTGTCATCTGGGTCCGAGAATATTAAGTCACTTAATAACCTATTGGCCCTTTTGATATATTCTAACAGCTGTGTTGATGTTTAGATCTTTATCACTATACACACGTGACTTTATTATAAAGAAGAAAACGTAAAGTGTTGGCTCTCAACTGAAGCATTTCTAATGTGTTTTATCAAAAATTAATGAAAAAAGTATTCAACAAGTTACAAAAACAATAATACACATAACTGCGCATGTCTGCTAGTTCCTTCCCATGACTCGGTTATCTCCCAGCAGTGTCACTGTCTCATATTTAAAAATACAGATAGGGACCTTTGATAAACAGCTGAAGCTTATCCAGTGTGAAAGATTTCTCATGCTAACAGTTTAAGTTATTAATATAGGGATAGTTAAGCTACACCACACAACTCTGAAGTAAAGAGAAAGTAGCAGTTTATCTTTCAGTTCACACGTTTTAATACTTTTATCAATTTGTTATTGATATAGCTGTAACAAAGTTACAAATAAAAAGATAACTAGACACACAGTGATCCATATTTGATATTCTACAGATTAATCATAACTTATTTTTGTAGTCAAACTCAAGTACTTGGATTTTGGGATACATGTGAAGCCATGGGTTCTATAAATGCCTAAGTAATTTTTATCACATGTATTTAACTGTATGTATAATATTTACAAAACTTTTATTTATTACTTACTAGAAAGCTGAAGCTACGATTCTAAAAAACAAAAAACGTGTAATTCAAAAATTCAATGATCGACACATCTAAGAAACTTAAGTCGACCACTTTCCAACAGTACATATTTCTTTACGAGAGGCCTTGTTAACAAATAAATATAAATGAAAAGCTGCCGTGGACCAATATGAAGTCGTGTCTTCATGATACAGAAGAGCTATGTTAATATGAAGTGGTGTCTTCATGATACAGAAGAGCTATGTTAATATGAAGTGGTGTCTTCATGGTACAGGAGAGCTATGTTAACTCAACATAAAGTGGTGTCTTCATGATACAAAAGTGCTATGTTAACTCAACATAGTTCGTCAACAATAGATATGACAAATTTAAAGTGGTTGGAGTTCTATTATTCATGTTTTCTTTTAATTCTTTAAAATCCCAAAGGAGCAAAGTTAAGAATGTAGTGTTAAAAATGTAAAATGGTTTTACTACAACAGCCCAACGTGCTACATCTATTACCATTTCGTTGTTGTTTTGTGTGTGTTTTTTTCGTATAGCAAAGTCACAAAGGGCTATCTGCTCAGCCCGCCGAGAGGAATCGAACGCCTGATTTTAGCGTTGTAAATCCGGAGACATACCGCTGTACTAGCGGGGGGCAAAGTAGTTATTCTTGTTTTAACACCAGACAACTCATGTTGTTTTGTGACAGCAGTGCCATCTTCTATTGTACTTCTGGCGATTTTATTACAATACAAATAACCACGTAGTGACTGTACTATTGTAGACAAACAGGAATAGTCACCCCATTGGTCTATAGAATTAGACAAAGTAATTATAATATTATCGTACTATACTGTATAAAACTGAAAACAAATGGATGTACTATTCTAAAGAACCAGGAATTATTCTCCCTATAATCTATAAATTAGAAAAAAATATATCGTCCGTATTGTTCAAGGTCTGCTGGTCGTAGGTTTGAATCCTCATCACACCGTTAATACTAGAGAGAGCGTGAGAGCGTTATAATGTGATGCTTAGTTTATTTTTTGTAAAAGAGTAGCCCAATGGTTGGTGATAAGTAGTGATGACAAGCTGTCTTGTCTGACACCGCTAAATTAGGGAAAGATAACGCACATAGGCCTCGTGTAGCCGCGCGGACAATTCAAAAACAAACAAACAAACAATTATGGTTCTTTCGAAGATTCAACAGATTATTTTTCTTTCAGCACTATTGGCTAAAGACATTTTTGTATATATTCTTTTGTGGCACTTTCCGCCCATTGTTACAGTTGGCAAAGGTATGCACACATTATTTCTCACTGCAGGGGAACCTCAGATGTCCTAATTGTAGTGTTCTGTATCGATGTACAAAGTTCATAGTTGTTAACCTTCATTGTACAAACATCATGCAGAATTTAGACATGCCTGAAGTAACTGAAGACACACAGCTGGCCAAAATCTTAAGGCCAATGAACATAAAGAAAAAATATACATTTTGCGTTGTCAGACTCAACCACTGGTTTGAGTAGAGTTTCGAAAGATGAAAATAAGAAAATAGAAAATAAAAATAAAAACTTTTTAGCATTTAATAGGGAAAATGTGAAGTCTGCTTTCGTGGTTGTTGACTCTACCGTTATTGAAATGTTCAAACTGACTTTTTGCTACATTTATTTCACCTATTTAAGAAGTTCACAATAGT
Source organism: Carcinoscorpius rotundicauda (assembly GCA_011833715.1). Classification (NCBI taxonomy): domain Eukaryota; kingdom Metazoa; phylum Arthropoda; class Merostomata; order Xiphosura; family Limulidae; genus Carcinoscorpius; species Carcinoscorpius rotundicauda. The sequence continues at coordinate 125,419,364 of CM022391.1, read as the reverse complement.
TATGCCCGAGCCAACAAGCACCCTGAGCATATCAAAATCTATTTTCGTAGCACATTAACAATGTGGCTTTAGAGGAAATCCATTATTTCCTATTCCCTGGTTATGGTGCATCACTTAATATTTTATACTGGGATGCTTATTATTCATGCGCGTGTTTTACTGTCTTATTCTAGCCTAATCTTTGTGAAACCTAACTTAAGCCTAATATACTTATATAAACTTTCTGATTACAAAGTTCTTCAAGAGGATAGACCTTCAAGGAACCGTTATGGATTTTACTGCTTAATCATACACGATTATCTCTTTTATTTTATGACTTTTCCTTCAAATAATCACTTTTGGAACCAATGAATATTTCTTTTTATGTTCTTTTACATACTTAATGTGTAAAATTCCCTGTCATTTTCTCAGTCTATCAGTGATGCACATTGAAGTATCCATATTTACCACTGTTAATGATCATATCTTTGAACCATCTATTAACGATAAGGCTTTTCCATGCTAAATTATGGCACATTCTACTCTACTAGATTTTCACAAACTGACCTGCAGCCTATTTAGAATCCTGCCAGCTTTACTGGCCAACTTGTTGCCAAGTGCATGTGGACAACTTTGGTGGTAACCGCATCCCTTCTTACTGTGTACTTTCTTCATCTAATTTTAGAAAAAAACTTTGCTATCACCAAGCGGTATCATTTATGTGCTCAGTAAAAGAAATACCCTAATATAATATACAATAACTTCAGATATATAGGTCCTGTTATCACACGAACTGGACTCTTTGGCTCTATTCTGGTAAGAGGTGTTTGTTATTCCTTTATAAGAGTGTACCGTGATGGAATGGTGAATGTAGTGAAGTTGTGATTAACTGGTGGGACACATTTCTATGGCCAATTCGGCAAAAACCTTTGAAATCTTTAGACAAATCTTGGCCTACATCATATGATACGTTGGAAGTTGGAAATAGTCAATACTGATGAAGTGTTGTTTCTTTATCTCTAAAAACACCAATCTTTCCTGAGATTTAGAAGTACTTTTAACTAGTTTAAAGTCTCGCTCATTGAAGTGTAATTATCTTGTCTTTTTGTTAACCTGAAGATGACCTAAGAAGGTCGAAACGTTGTGATGTACTTTATGGTAATTAAAGTTTTAATACCCATAACAGTCATCTCAAAATTTCATAACTGACTTTATTTACCTTTTTAAAAAAAAAAACAACGGAGAATTTAGTTTTACATTGTATGCAAATAGGATGGTTGACTTCACTTTCTAAACCCAACGGGAATCTTCATTTTATATTGTACACAAATATGATCGCTGACTTCTCTGTCTAAAAATCTTATATTATATATAGACATTATGATTGACTTCACTGTCTAAGATAAAAATTGTTATCTTTGTCTTACTTAGAACACGGTTGTGAAGATGACTGAGTCTGTCGTGTGTCAGGATGAGTTTATTGCTTTACATTACACGCAGTAATGAGAAATTGATACCATTTTCTGTTTGTCTTTGTGTATATCTATACTATACATTTGTATATTCAAAGATGACAAAATTAAATAATAGATTTTGGACATGAATAATCACAGAATATTTAATTTAGTTTTATTTGTTTATATTCTTGGCGACGTTCCGAGCAAATTCTCTTTTTTCTGACCATAAATAAAAATAATATAAAATAATTATCTTATACAACTTACACATTTTACAAAAAGAAAGATTTGTTTTTTGATCACGTTCGACGTTTTTCCTTACTGTGAAAGTTGTAATAATATAATTGTCTTATTACAGCTTACACATTTTATAGCAATGTTTCTTTGTTTCTGAATTTCGCGCAAAGCTACACGAGGGCTATCTGCCCTAGCCGTCCCTAATTTAGCAGTGTAAGAATAGAGGAAAAGCAGCTAGACATTGCTACCCATCGCCAGCTCTTGACCTACTCTTTTACCAACGAATAGTGGGATTGACAATTACATTATAGCACCTCCATGGTTGAGTGAATAAGTGTGTTCGGTGTGATGGGGATTCGAACTCGCTACCTCAGATTACTAGTCGAGTGCCTTAACCACCTGGCCATGCCGGGCCTTTTTATAGCAAAAAAAAAATGTTATTAGAACAGGTGGAACGATTTTCCTCACTGTAAAAGCTGTAAGTTGTAATAAAATAATAGATGATCCATAATTTGGCCAAGCGCGTAAGGCGTGCGAATCGTAATCCGAGGGTCGCAGGTTTGCGCCCGCGTCGCGCCAAACATGCTCGCCCTCCCAGTCGTGGGGGCGTTATAATGTGACGGTCAATCCCACTATTCGTTGATAAAAGAGTAGCCCAAGAGTTGGCGGTGGGTGATGATGACTAGCTGCCTTACCTCTAGTCTTACACTGCTAAATTAGTGACGACTAGCACAGATAGCCCTCGTGTAGCTTTGTGCGAGATTAAAAAACAAACAAAACAAATGATCCATAATTTAATTCAAAACAAGACTGTTAATTACAATAAAAAAGTAAATCAAGGTAGAAATATGAGATTTTAACAATATAATAATGAAAAAACAACAACATTCTGACAAAAATTTACACACTATTCATTGAAACTTAGGTAGTTAAACTATGATGAAGAAAATAAGATGTGAAACATGTAAAAATATTTGAACAATCGTTAAGAGAAAACGTCAAACGAAATAAGGAATAAACAAAGAAACCTCTTGAAATTAATTTAAATAAATAGGCTGAAATCCTCACTGACGAGACTTATTTTGATTCTTTGATAAATACAGGTTTAAAATATATCAATTATTTATTAATTGGTACTGAACTAAACAATGCTACATTGTAAACCTATATTTAACAAATCATATTGTACCACGTTGGTTCTACCTTGGTAAATTTTATCAACGCCAGCGATTCCTAAACTGATTTTAGAGACAATGAAAGATTTATCATTCTTGTTTTGTTTGTTTGTTTTAAATTTTCGCACAAAGCTACTGTGCTCGCCGTCCCTAGTTTTGCATTGTAAGACTTGAGGGAAGGTAGCTAGTCATCCCCAACCACCGCCAACTCTTGGGCTACTCTTTTACCAACGAAAAGTGGGATTGACCGTCACATTATACCCACTGCTGGAAAAGCGAGCACGACTTTTCTCATATTATCCTGTGTCACTGTGTCATGTTTGGTGCTCAATGATCAAAAAACGTGGAAACGTGTAAGTAGCAGATACACAGATACACTATCAATTTTTATAGAGGTATATGAGAAACATTGATATTACGCATATGTTAAAATTTTCTATTTAACTTATTACACTGAGCGCAGGTTGTTCCTTATTAGATTTCCCGGTGTTGTAACTCGGGAGTCAAATAGACACAATACTATGAAATATTTGCATAAACGAAAAGTCACGTGAGCTATCGGTCTAACATTTTTTACTATAGCTTCATCTAACAGTAAAAGTAGACCGTATTTAGTCTTTGTTATTTAGATTAAAGACGGCGGGTTTAGAGCAGTGAAACTATAGGTGAAAACACATGCAGATAGATACCTAAGTACTAGTTAGGCTAAGAAAACTATATTAATCGCTTCTAGCTCAAGTTTTCAAAAGGATCCTATAGGTGGACGGTCATTATAAATTATATATTGCTAAGTTTTAAGCATAAATTTACTAAATTTTATAAAATTATTCTAATTAAAGAGCGGTTAGCATCATTTGATATTAACTTAAACAACTAAAGTAACTAATGATGCTCGATACTGCTATATCAAGTGCATGCGAGAGATGATAAGAAACTGTTAATCTAGATTCTATTGCACTTCTGTAAAAAAAGTTAATAACACTGTTTTAAAGAGAAGAAACTACCACTATATATGTTTAAAAATCTGATTGATTCTGTAAACTATAGGTCTGTTCTGAAGAGTAGAATTCTGATCCTAAAGCTAATGTTCGTTACTATTAGGTGTCACTCTGTGGTTTGATGCTGTATATAGACAAAAATATCATAATATTTAATCAAATCATCTAAGGTGTGATGAAAAAGATATGGTCAAACTATGATTGACTGTGCGACTTAAAGGAATAAAATAAAACTGGCAGTCAAATTGACAGCTACACTTATAACACTGATAACAATTTTGGAGCAAATAATTATTCATTAACTAACTAGGCCTCGTAATTTGGTTCCCCACTATCATGTCCCAAGTTAAACATAAAAAAGATGCGTCCTCAGAGAGTTCCTCAAATGGCTGTTTCTGTGACTATATCTAGTCGGCCTGGATTAAAACCTATACCGAACTACTTCACAGTTGGATTCAAAGAATCCAAGAGATCAGATTTCACCCCCCACTCCATTAAAGTCCTTTGTGAAATGATTATTTTGCCTGAAAATTTAATGAAAATCAGACTCATAATTTGGAAAATTGGCGTCACAGGTGGACAGACATACAGACAGAAGGCGCTTGATAAATAATGAAGTAGCGATAAGATTTATTCTTCTCTCCTGTGAGTGACGAACAGTGAGCGTTACAACTGCGATACTAATTGCCGGTTTCGATTCCAGCCTTTTTGACCGAGAAGAAAAATCCGAGGGGTGGACTTTTTATTTCGTATGCTTTTCTTACGCCATCCAAGGACGCCAGTAATCAATAAAAAATTGTCTTAATAACTCCGTGAATCTCTTTTTCCAGGAAGTATTGAACTTGGAGAACCCATATATAAACCATATCTTTCGTAGATAGACTTCTTAATGGATTCCTCTACATCAGCTCTCTAGGAGTATAGAAGTGAGGTGTTCTGTGGCCTTGCTTTAGCTCAATAGAAGTACAGGAAGAAAGCGTTCTATGGCCTCGCTTTAGCTCAGGTTAAAACCAAGCAAATAACAAACATCTGTGGGATCACTTTTCTATGAAGAACCTGTCAAACTTGTCAAGTTAGTTAGTTAAGTTTTAGTGCATGTTTTCCTACCTTCAACATGAAAGTATGAACATCGGGAAATTGAAAGTTGGAAATTCGTTTCTTGATAAGACGTCAATTATTAATGATATTTATTCTTACATAAAAAAATGTGCTGTGTATTTGTGTGTGTGTGTGTGTATGAACTATTACTTAGCAAAGTAATGCTCGTACTGGAGTTTACTATCATAACCTTAAAGATAACATTTTAAATCCACTGAGACTAAACCATTTCATAAACATTACATCAATGTCATAATGATGAGAAACTCGCTTAAACTAATAGTATATCTCAGGATGGTTGGTATGGGTATTAACACTTTTACTAATAAAGCAGAGAACAACGTTTCGACCTTCTCAGGTCATCTTCAGGCTGTTCTCTGATTTACTAGTAAGAATGTTAATACCCATACCAGCCGTCCTGAGATACATCGTTACTTCAATACATTTGTTTGATTCCTTACGCCATCACTTCATCAGGCCCTCCCCCCAGTGGCACAGCGTTATGTCTGCGGACTCACACCGCTGAAAACCGGATTTCGATACACCGAACGTGTAGAACACAGAAACTCCATGGTGTAAACTTTTGCCTATTTTCAAACAAACAGAATTCTTGATATGGATTTTCAAACCATTTGTTCTTACATGATTTGGGGTATTATCTTATGTATATATTTATAATAATGTTTCAAGCGTAGCATTATTTTCTCTCAGCGATATTTTATAATTATTAGCACCATATTCGCCTTTAATTGTTTTAGCGAATGAATACATTGTTACTTAATACCGGTTTGAAATCATTTTAAAAACCTGGGACGGTTGAAAAAATATGCCCAGAATTTGATTCGTGAGCACCATGTAATTCACATCAAATCATTAGAACCGTGGATAATTCTGTTCACATGTTTACAGTTAGAAACATTAAATATTTTAAACCCTTAGTTAAGCCCATAGGAAAAGTTAATAAGACCCTAATTTAGGTTCCTATTGATACAAGACCATAAGTTTCTGCTTCACAAAAGCTTAACTAACGTATCTCCACTTTTGCCTAAAATTAAGAATTCGTTAGTTTCAAACTGCCATAACATTCAAAAGTTTGACCTTGTAATACTTTTCATGTTTGAAAATTTGACTTTTTCGTGTTGTTTTAAATGTCTCGTATTCAATGAAATCAGACTAGTCGTGTCACATAAATCACCAGGACTGAATGTGTTCTACCTACTTCTTTCTGTGTCGTAACGTTAACGTGTCACGGAGTCACACTGACCTTCTGATGGGTAGGTTCACTTAGCACGTGTTGTATATTATTTATTGTTTCTTCAGGTTAAGTTGTGCGTAATAAACAATTACTGTTACCTCAGGCTCAACACATTTATCATTTCTGTTGTAAAGAGGAACAAAGTATGTTGTTGTTGATTGCTTTTAAATGGTCACTCCTGCGATAGATGTGAAGTGAATAGATTCATTCGGTTGTGAACAAGAAAACGCTAACTAGAGATACACAGGTCATCAGTACAAATGTGTTGATAAACTATAATAGGCAACTGTCAGTAGGTTTTGGTGAATACAAATAGGTAGTAAGTCGGTGTGTATTTTTCCTTTTAGCAAAGCCACAGCAGGCTATCTGCTATGTCCACCGAGAGAAATCGAACCCTTGATTTTAGTGTTGTAAATTCGAACATTTACCGTATGGTGGTAAATGTGGAACACAGTTCTCTGTGAGTGGTTTCTTACCAATTTTTTTTCTTTGGATTGTAGGTCAATAAGAAATAGATTTAGTGGGGTGCCAGTAAGTTAGTAGACAGATGGATAATTACACGATAGATAGATAATAAATAATGATTACATAAATAATTGCGTAATAGATATATATTAAATACTAGCTACATAGATGATTCTATAATAGATAGATATTGAATAATGGCTACAAGATAATTCTGTAATAGATATTAAATAAGAGCTACAAAAATAATTATGTAATAGATAGAAAATAGATAAAGATTACATAGATGATTATATAATAGATAGATAGGTAAATAATTATACATGAGATATACTGGTAGTGAGGTAAATAGGTATATCTTATAACATTCGAACATTAACGAATGAAACGTAAAACAAAATGAATTATCTAACTATATTTCCAATATTTTCAACTTCGTAACTATAAAATCGTCCCCCGAAGGACAGCGGTAAATCTACCAGCTTAAAGCTTCAAATTCCGCGGTTCGATTCCTCGCGGCGGGCATATCAGAAAGCCAAATATGACTTTGTCTCTAAAGCAAACAATCTATTTCATAGCTAACCATAATTAACAGACAAAGAGCGACTCCGTCTCTAAAACAGCAGTTGCATACACTTTACTATCTGTTCAGCTGGTCAGACTTGTATAACCTTGTTTTACAGCTAGAACCAGAACACGTGGTTAGCATGCACACATAATAAAAATAGCTATTTCCTACTGGCCGTACGTGACCGTTAAAACGTGAGAGAATAACATTCAAACATAACGTTATGGAAATAAATGTTGTTTCGTTACAAAATGTACAAGTAAATCAAGATTAAGAATAATCCTTTTACACACATGTGACATTAATCGTTGATCTCTAAGATATGTTCTGTCTGCATGAATATATTCCTTATCTTATAAAGGTTTGGTACCAATCAGTGACAAAAGTCTATTACGAAACCCTTTGTTGGTTTCAAATGCGTTTACCTTATCATTCGGCTTTTAAAAGGTCCCCTAGAATTCAAATGCATCAAACGCGCGTGGGGCCTCATTAAACGTGATAAATAGTGGTGCGTAGGTTTAGACCACACACCAGAACATACAAAATCAATGATTCGGAACATTGACGTCAGAGGTAGTCGAACTTCGGGATTATATATAGAAAGTCGAGTTACTTTATATGGATCCATGGACCTTCAACTTACTGTAACAATATGAGGGGACTTTGGAACTTAACCTGTTTCTAGAAGAAGTGAGATGGAAGTTTATTCAGGTTTAACATCACCTATCCAAATAAATTTTTGTAAACTACTCATTTGTAGAGAGTTTTATTTATCTTCAGCGTTACCCCAGCTGAGACATTGCCAAGGTTTATTTCACAGAAGGTACTAGATACCTATAATCATATGAAACACTTGTTCGTTTGGCTTTAAGATTGGTCTACACCTTTTTTTCCGGACTGGATGTTTATAACTGATATCAACTGAATTCTTACTTTTTAAAACTAATCTAATTTTTACTTCTTTTTATAAAAATTAAAATGGTTTGATTTGATATCTATGCCTATTCTTAGGATGTAAAACTTGCAGAGTTTTGTTATAAGATACCGTCTTGAAAAACAATGACGAAACTTATTTCAGTGTTAGGGTTTCAATGTTGTGTTTTTTGTTGACCGTAAAGTTCCAATCCATAAACCCAGTTGTTTTATGGTTACTTCATATTCGGTACGAAATATTACCACCCAGTTGGTTTATGTTTATTTCATATCCATTACGAGATATTGACATACAGTTGGTTTATGGTTAATTCATATTCATTTCGAGATATTAACACCCAGTTGGTTTATGGTTACTTCATATTCATTACGCGATATTAACACCCAGTTGGTTTATGGTTAATTCATATTCATTATGAGATATTGACACCCAGTTGGTTTATGGTTAATTCATATTCATTACGAGATATTGACACCCAGTTGGTTTATGGTTAATTCATATTCATTTCGAGATATTAACACCCAGTTGGTTTATGGTTAATTCATATTCATTACGAGATATTAACACCCAGTTGGTTTATGTTTAATTCATATTCAATACGAGATATTATTTCATACTTTATCCTGTCGGTTCCAGTAGTTTTAAAAATTTACAATATTCAGTTATATTCACACATTGTTTATTTTCAAAGCAGAATTTAATAACTATTTGTTCAGCTCATGTAAGTTAAAGATATTGTGACAAGATACGATTGTGTTCATAACCCTGACAGACTATACGATTAACGCAAGATGACAGGAACTTGGAGACCCATACTTTTGAAAGGGCAGCACAAAATCTCAACAATTCGATATATACGTTATATATAGGCGACATTCCTTGAAAAATTAATATCTTTGGTCTGAGTCTTGCGCAAACCTACACGAGGGCTATCTGCGCTCGCCGTCCTTGATTTGTTAAAGTAAGACTTAATGGAAAGCAGAGAGTCATCACCAGCCACCGCCGCTCTTGAGCTACTATTTTACCAACGAATAGTGTGAGATTAACTGTCATATTGCAACGTCCATACTACTTTAAAGGTTACCACGTTTGGTAGGATAGAAATTCAAACACGCGACCATTAGATTGCGAGTCAAACGCCCTAACCATTTGGTCGTGCCACACCTGATCATGCCGGGTCGTATAAGTGAAAGTTGGATTTTTTTTCGTTATTTGATTTTGCGAAATGCGCTATAATTCACAAGATATCAACTGTAATTTATTTTTTGGTTATAAGTAACTGAAATAGTCCTCGCAGTATTGGTCTTGCAACATCAAATATTCTCTAAAGGTGTGTTACTGGTACGGTGAAAAATGTTAATACTATTTCGACCTGACATGACCACGTGACTAGGGCGCTTGACTCCCAACCTGAAGGTCGCGGTTTCGAATTCCCATCTCACCAAATATGTTTTCCCTTTTAACCCGTGAGGCGTTATAATATAACCATCAAATCTCACTATTCTTTACTAAAATAGTAGCCCAAGAATTGGCGGTGGGTGGTAAGGAATAGCTGCCTTATCCCTAGTCTTATACTGCCATATTAGAGATTGCCAGCGCAGATGGAGTTCGTGTAGCTTTGGGTGAAATTCAAAACAAATCAATCAATTTTTTAAACTAATTTCTCTGATTGCATTCGAAAAAGATTCTTTATACATCCCTCCTGAAATGCAGCTTTTCATCCGCATAAGTAAATCATATCTTAAAGTTGAATGAGTTGATTCTGGATACTACCAGAGATCATTGTTTATTTATGTTTTATTTTTGTCATTTCAGATTCTGGACGCATATGATAATGATTTGTATTTTTCACGCATAAAATGGCAAGTGAACATTCCTTATGTCAAGATAAGATATTTCAAAATTGCTGAATAACGCATACCAATTTCCTTCATTTAATGGCGATAATGATGTATTAAGAAAAAACACAAATGTGTAGGAATACCCAAAAGCACAAGACCAAACACGGAAGTTTGCACTTCGTGATGGCTGTTAAGTAATATCAAATAGGTCATAATTTGTAGGTCAATAAGAGAAATGAAAGAGTTACCTAAGCATTAATAACGTGTAGGTCGATAAAAGGAACCAAAGAGTTCCGTTAGTTTGAATAATCGCTGTGAACAACATGTTAGGAAAGTTTAAATCTGTGACTCGTGGGAATATGACAGTATAAACATTAACTTTTCAAAGTTATATTTCGCATTAAACTATATAGCAGTCCTGATTAACAAAAATTGAAATGTACTTTATTAGAGCTTGCGTTCGTCTGATAGAAATTATAAGTAGAACTGTGTCTTTATGGAGAAAAATCATGTGAGTGATCAAATTTCTCTATAAGTTAAAAATAATAATAGCCCTATATTTTCAACATGCAGTATTGTTAACAATAAAAAAAGTCTGAAATAATAAACATATATTATTAAATACAATATTATTTAGAATAATAAAGCCTAGAAGAATAAATGTACATTTTAACATCCAATATTGTTTAAAATATAAGATGATGGAGAGAATAAGCCTATATGACTATATTTAATTAACGAATGCTAACCCTAATGTTGACAGCAGTAAAATGAGAGAAACTTCCAACATGACATTTGACACGATAAACAAACGTATAAACAAATTCTACGTTTGAATCGATCATTCTCCGTTTTTCTGCATGTATGAGGTACCTTCTTCTTTTAAAAAAAAAAAAAAAAAAAAAAAAAAAATTTGTTTCCTGTACGGTAAAGCTACACTGAAATTTCTTCTGTGTCTACGACGAGAAATGGAATCTTATCACTTTTAATGTTTTAAGTCCATATACTTATCGCTGATCCAATGGCGACCCAAAAGAAATGAATAATTTAAAAATCAGAAATTACTTTTCGAAATACATTTCAATCAATTCTTTTATTGTTTCAGACTTAAGGCCTAGTAGGATCTGATGGTTAGTGAACCCGGATTGCAACCTGACTGTAGCTGGTTCATCCTGTCACCCAAAATACTCTACCGTTTAGACGCGCAACCTTAAAATGTGACGTACAATTCCTTATGGCCCGGCATGGCCAGGTGGTTAAGGCACTCGACTAGAAATTCGAGGGTTGAGGTTCAAACTCCGTCGGACCAAACATCCTCGCCCTTTCAGCCAAGAGGGCGTTATAATGTGCGGAAAATCCCACTATTCGTTGGTGAAAGAAGAGTAGCCCAACAGTTGGCGGTGGTTGGTGGTGATGACTAGTTACCTTCTCTCTTGTCTCACACTGCTAAATTAGGAACGGCTAGAGCAGATACCCCTCGTGTAGCTTTGCGCGAAATTTAAAACAAACCAATTCTATTTATCACTGCTAAAGAACATCCAATAAAATAGCGGCGGGTGATGTTGATTGATTTTTTCTACTCTTGTCAATCACTTCAAATTTAGGGACGGCTAGCGCAGATAGCCTTCGAGTAGCTTTGCGTGAAGTCGACAAACAAACTAAACAAAACTGAAGGACTTGCATACGTAAGTAACTATATTAATGGCTTCGCTTCTCCTTGTTGGGATTTTGGACTTATAGATCAGGAAAGGTCAGGTTTACTTGGACCACTTCCTCCTGTCTGTATTATAAATTTGTTTTGCTGTGGGATGTATATGGTAATGCTACATGAGGGTTGGAGCAAATACCACTTACTGCGACCTCTTTCATGGCAAACCTCCATGTATGTATCAGTTATTTACTCAACAGCACTCGTCATAAATAATAAAACACCTTAAATGTAGATATATTAACCTTAAGCTAGTGTGGGTATTATAGTCTAGGTGGCCTTAAGATAGTTTATATTTCTAAAATAGATATTAATGGGAGAGAGGTATATATGTCTATTTTAATTTTGTATGTAGCAGCAATCAAGCTCACGTGGAAACTCTTTTTTTTTACTAATTTTTTTGAAAGTAATTTAGAGAGTCTGTCGACTGTGGTTTGAATGTTTGCGTATTTATGCATGAGTTTTGATAATGTACCGCGAGCAACTTTGTATACTGTTGTAATTATTGGGTTTTGTACTGTCTGTATTTTGTTTGTGTTTTTAGGTGTTATGTTTAACCATGCTGATCATACATATTCTGTGGTTGGTCTTATATATGATTTGTATATTTTAATTATACTGTCTGGTGAGGTTTTTACTGGTTACACTTATATTAATGACTATCTGATTGTTTGGTTTCAATTTAGCGAAAAAATACACCGTCTCTAATTTAGCATTTTGTACGATTAGAGGGAAGGCAGCAGCATCACCCACCACCAACTCTTGGGCTACTCTTTTGCCAACAAATAGCGGGATTGGCCGTCTCATTTTAACGCCCCTACAGCAGAGAGACCGATCATGTTTAGTGCCACTTGTCTGACTGGATAGTACGATTTCACACTTCCATTTAAACAAAATACACCCACGTCCCCAAAGTTTGAAGCGACATTTTATTGCAACGAGTTGTAAACCATGTACCTCACTCCAATAACTTTTCTACGTCCGGCAAATTCGTTTCAATCGATTGGCTATTTGCAATTAAGCGAGTGTTAAAATGTACATATTTCGAAGCTGCCCTCTTCTTATAGTTTCTTGGTCCTATCTCTGTCTCTAAACAGGCATTCAAAGTTACTATAATTCAGAGCGTTATGTGTTGACGCTAAGTTCTTTATTTGTTATAAGGAATAACCAAATGTAATTTATAATTCTCTGTAATTTATATGAACACTTGGAAAACTAAGAACGTTTCAGTCTCCTTCAATTTGTGAGATATCTAAAAACACTGTAACTTATTATTCATAAAACTATGAGTGAACAGTTTGAAACAAAAATCATTTAATCTTCTTTCAGATGTGTAATAATTAAGATGCTGTAACATGTCACTGACGATGGTATGTGTAAACACTTCGGAGCCAGAATTACTTTTCACATATTTTTATATGTACAATAATTACATCAGCCTAATAAATTCAAAGTGCTTATATATATTTCGAATTTCCAAATTAATATCTTTTCTTTTTTTACTGAAACAGCAACATTGTTCTATTCTATATTATAAATACATCCTCTCTTACTCCAAGGTTCCTAACTATTCGGCGTCTCACAGTACACTGCTGTGTTTAGTGTGTTGACACGGTCGCCTTAATTAAAACAATACAAAAAACCACTCGACAAAGTGTATATCTGGTGTATGTTGCGCTCTTCAGCTATCCAGAACGTCCAAGAGGCCCACACTGTAGTATTACTCAAGCATATTTCATTGAGCTTGTTAGAAAAAAGTATAGTGTTATCTGGGCATTTCTCATTGTGCTATTTCAGAATTAAAATTGTAGCATTATTAGGGAACTTTTTTATTGTACTATTTTAGTGTGTGTATTTTCTTAAATCCATATTGTACTATCTACTATGTCCACCGAGGAGAATCGAGCCACTGATTTTAGCGTTTTATATCTGAAGACTTACTGCTGTCACACCAGCGGGGCCTGCCACAGCCAACCGCGTTAAGGTGTGCGACTCGTAATCTGAGGGTCGTGGGTTCGCATTCCCATAGCGCTAAACATGCTCGCCTGTCAGCTGTGGGGACGTTATAAGTCACGGTCAATCCCACTATTCGTTGGTAAAAGAGTAGCCCAAGAGTTGGCGGTGAGTGGTGATGACTAGCTGCCTTCCCTCTAGTCTTACATTGTAAAATTAAGAACGGTTAGCACAGATAGCCCTGGAGTAGCTTTGTGGGAAAATCAAAAACAAAAAAACAAAAAATATACCAGCGGAAGTACTGCTTTAAATATAGCTTCGTAATGTTAAGTGTAATGGCCTACGGGCTACTACCTTTTGTGTTAGACTATTATTCGTGCTGTTTGGTTTAAAAAACGTCAACACATGAGGCTTAACTCTTTTTGTATATTTGTAAGTGTCCCTTTGATTTTGCGCAGATAGCCCTCTTGTAGCTTTGCGCGAAATTCCAAAACAAACAATGAAACCCTTTAATTTTGAGTTTGTCCTGGATAATCTATCAATAATATAATGACCTTCATAGCCATCTTTTACTATTGTTTAAAATTAGGTTAAGACATCCTGAGTGTACTCCCTGAGTTTGAACTTTTCTAAATTACATGAGAAAATCCTCAGAATACTGTTATAATTAGAGGGTTCTGATGTTTGGTCATATAACCATGTTACCATCTCAGTCTTAAAGATGTCTTGTTTAATTACAGTCTTGGAATCAAAAAAAAAATTAACGCCTCTAAGTATACGATTTCGCTGTTGTTAATCTAAGCCGCTACGAAGTTTTTACACATCATGAAGTCGCTACGAAACATTTATTTGAAACATCCTTTAAAACGCAATGAGGTTAGCGCCATCTATTAATAACATTTAGAAACTACATTTCGTCTGTTCGCCACTAGGTGTCAAAACTTCTAAATTGATTATGGTCATAAAAAATGTCTTACGCCACTATTACGTCACGCTACTGCAAACACACAAATCACAGGTTGAATCTATCACATGACTCAGAAAAAGTCGAGCTTTGTTACAAAAACTAAAAGGTTAGTCACACTGTTTGATTTTCCAAGGATAATGTTATTTATAAAGAACAAACTATTATTTTTGTCTAGTTATTCAGTAAAGAAGATATAAACACAATTTCTTCTCCAAGATGAGCAGAAGATCAATAATTATAATAGTAAAATTGTTAATAATTTTGTTGATACTGCACTTCCAAAACGTCCCCCAGTGGCTGAGCAGTAAGTCTTAGTGTCTAAATGTTACAAATCAGAATTCATTTTGACCAATTTCTTTATAGCTCAGCACAAAGCTTCACAATGAGCTATCTTTACTTTACCCACCGTTGGCATCAAAACCATTTTTTTCTAGTTTTTTAAAGTCGCAAACATATCGCTGTGCCACCAGGGGGAGCTCGCTGTGGGTAGAACGTAGATAACTGTGAAACTATGTGTTTAACAACAAACAAACAAAAACTCTTGAAGCGATTTTACTAACGATGTTTTGTCGTCACTTAAAACAGTAAAAAAAACAACAAAATTTTAACCTAAACAAAATGGCCCCCAGTGGCTCACCGGTATGTCTGCGGACTTACACGCTAAAATCCGGGTTTCGATACCCGTGGTGGGCAAAGCCCATTGTGTAGCTTTGTGCTTAATTCAAAACAACAACAACAACCTAAACAAAATCGGATTTTATGAGAATTATCGCATAAAGTAACAAAATATAATGTAATATTTTCAGCAAATATGCTTAAAATAATTATTTTTGAGAAGTCAAGAGTACTCTGGCAAATCATTATAAAGATACTTTGTTGAAAAATTAAAATAATTGAATAGTCTTAAAGATTTGTTACAACTTGAAACTGTGGTGTCACTGTGAAAAAAATACTGTTAAGTAGTCACCTTCCCTGTCAATAATGTTAACTAGCCACCTTCCCTGTCAATGACATTAACTAGCTACCTTCTCTATCGATGATAGTATTAATTAGACACTTTCCCTGTGAATGATGTTGACTAGCCACTTTCCTTGTGAATGATGTTGATTGGCCATCTTCCCTGTGGCTGATGTTAATTAGCCACCCTCCCTATAGCTGATGTTAACAAGCCACCTTCCCCATGCCTGATGTTAACTAACCACCTTCCCTGTGAATGATGTTAATTTACCACCTTCCCAGTAAATGATGTTAACTATTCACCTTCCTTATGGATGATCTTAACTGACCACTTTCCCAGTGAATGATAGTGTTAACTAGCCACTTTCCCTATGAATGATTTTATCTAGCCACTTCCTCTATGGATGATGTTAACTAGCCACCTTCCCTGTGAATGATGTTAACTAGCTGCCCCCTCTGGGAAAAAATAACTTTTATACGAAATCAAACAAACCAACTAATGGAAGTAAACAGGTTAACGTTATAAATAAATACAAGCGAAATTACGTAGAAAACCTGTTTCTCAGTGTTATCTTGTGTTTGTAATTAAACACAGCCAGTTCATCTTCTTATTTATTGTAAACCATTATGGGCTAACCATATTAACTTATCTACCAAAGTTGCATATAGATTTGAAATCAACTTCCCTACCAAAGTTAAATACATATATCAAGTCAAGTTATCTATCAAAGTAGAATATATATTTCAAATTAACTTATTTACCAACTTGCATCTGGAACTACTTAACATATCTTGAATGTGGAGCTCAAATCAGGAGTTTAAAAACATTGTAACACGTGTATACATATACGTAAAATTTTATATGTAATCCACAAAATCGTATTAAATATACTTTTAACCCTCAAGTTATGTGAGCCAAAATACTAAATTTTGTAAAATATACGTTTATCATTTCGCTTATCCGTTACAGTTCCAAATTCGAATTGTTATTTCTCATGCCCAGCTCTGATGGCTTTACAATGTCGTATTTTCACATAGAACTGATTTGTCCTTAAAATTACAATGTTAATCATCTAATAAATTAGATTCGTCAGTATATTTATTGCAAAATAATTCTGTATCCTCAGGCTAATAGAGTTTGTGAAAAGTAAAGAGAGATCGAACACGAATGTACAACCACAGTGAACAACCTTCATTCAGGTAAACACAGGAAAAGGAACCTGACAAAACAGTCATTGACAGATTTGAAATCATTCTAACTTATTTAGATGAAATATTATTCAAGATTAACTCTGATGTGAATATATTTCTGACTGGACAAACCTCATGTACTTATTTATCAAGTTAACGTCAGACTTATCCAAAGCGGCAGACATTATTCACGTGAGTACTTCATTACATGAAGAGATTACCTCACTGCCAAAGAAAGGTTAAGCCATCTAACTTCACAAACTAGATGTAGTTTGTATCACAATCAAAGAAAGACAGACGGTGGTACTCAAGCTGAATGACACAGAACAACAATTAGTTGGAACAAAAGGAACTTAATGACTATGGTCATGTGATAGCTTTGCTTCTCTAGTGTACTAGATATTATACGATATCTAGGTTGGAGTTGAACATGGATCTGAGACATTGTTAACATAGTCACGGAGATTTTACAGCCTGTTTAGTGATACATGGTAGTTTCGGTCAACAAAGTAATACCAAAGATATGGAAATACTATGTTTAATATATAGTGACATCTACGTCCTATTCATCAGTTGTGTATCCACACTTAATTCTGTGTGGCCACTAGATAATAGATTGTTTATTATCATTGAGATTTCATGGCTTTGACATATTTTGTGTAGCCTGTAATACCACGCTGCCTCAGTGACTTTACCAGACTAGTATTTACTGCAAACTAATCTTTTTTCCTTTCCATAGCTGTACAATTATCTCATTTTTTTGGCTTTTAAAGACTAACTACTAAAAAGGTTTGAAGGTATCTTAAGGCAATCTCTGCGGAAAATGAATGAACCATTCTTCTAAAACATTCAAGTCTTTTCTCTTATATTTTGTTGCTTAATTGTCGATTATCAGTAAGTAGTTGAGATTATGTAATTACTGGATTCTCGGACCAAAATATAGAAGAAAGCAACATATCATCTGTTGGTTCGTGCTCCAAACAATATTTTCAAGTAGTTTTTTGTTTCGCATTGACAACATATAATAGCTTTAACATAGCGTTATCACAAATAAGTAAAAACAAGTCTGACGTATGCAGCAGAATACTACTTTCATCGACTGAATTCTCAGTTATCACATACAGTTACGACAAAAAGTGTTCGTACCCCCTGCGTTCCGAGTTATTTTTTGCTCATAACTTAAAAATTATCAGAGTAGGTTAATAGAAGTATAATATATTATAAATATTATACTAAGACACGTCTACGTAAATTTTTATGTAAATTAGACGACAAATAAATTGTTTATAAACAAATAATTATAAATAATTGAAGCAGAAAGTCTTCGTACGGTTCAGAACGTGTGAAAAAACTGATATTCCTGTAAAAATTATTCAATTTGGCAAATAAACTACATTGTATCATTCCAAAACAAGACACCGGGTTTATAATTATTTGAATTTAGTTATCAAAACATTTACTTCCGGCAATTTAGCGCTGTCTCCGTCATTATCTGCTTGGTCTTCATGGCGAACAGAAAACAATTGTCCAGTGATTTAAAAAACGAATTATTGTGAAATAAAAGTCTTGTATGTCTCTTTCCTGTATTGTTACACTACTTAATGTGCCAAAATCTACTGTTCAAAGCATAATTTCCAAGTTTAAGCTTACAGGATTAACTGCTAACCTCCCTCGTTCCGGACGCCCCACCAAAATTCCAGAGAGAAAGAGAAGGAAGGTTCTCAGGGAAGTTAGTAGGAACCCTCATTTAACACGTAATGACACACAGAAACTGGTAATGAAAACTGTGGTTGAAGTAAGCACCTCTACAGTTACGAACATGTTACGCTCTTCTGGGTTCAAAGCATGCCGTCCTCGTAGAACTCCATATTTAAAGCCTGTTCATTTAGAAGTATGATTGATGTATGCAAGAAAGCATGTAGATAAACCCTTTACCTATTGGAAGGGTATTCTTGGGTCAGACGAGACTAAAACCGAGCTTTTCGGCCACAATGATGTTTGTTATATTTTCCGTAAGAATGGAGAACGAAATCTTCCAAAGAACACCGTCCACGAAGGTGGCTTGATCATGTTATCAGCTCTTCTGGTGTAGGCAAACTTCACCACGTCAAAGGAATCATAAAAAAGAAGAGTACGTTGATATATTAGGCACTTATATCAAGAATGATGCTCGGAACTAGCGGCTTGGACGTCGTTGGATCTTTCAGCACAACATTAACCCTAAGCACACATCGAAATATGTGTAATCCTATTTGCACAGGAACCATATAAGCATTCTGGAGTGGCCATCGCAGTCCCCCGATCTCAACCCAATTGAAAACGTTTGGCATGAGTTGAAGACCAGGGTTCATCAGCGTTATCCGAAAAACTTACAAGAGTTGGAGCCTTTCTGTAAAGAAGAATGGTAGAAAATACCAGTCGAGTATTGTCAAACGATCATGGAGGACTTTGAGGAGAGATTGCGCCAAGTAATTCACCTGAAAGGCTACACAACTGACCATTAAAGTAGACGCACAAACACTTTCTGCCCCTCCTATGTTTGGTTATTTGTTTACAAACAGTTTATTTGTCGTTCAGTTTACATAAACATTTATGTAGATATGTGTTAGTATAATATCAATAACACACTTTACTTTTATTATCCTAATCTGATAGTTTTTAAGTTATGAGGGAAAAACTATTCACAACGCAGGGGTACGAATACTTTCTGTCGTAAGTGTGCATCTAATTTATCTGGTATTTACAATTGTACATACTTTACAAGTGAATCTGTTTGTAAAAAATAAGTTTGATGAAGAAAAATAGAAACAAAAATAAATTTAGAAGAGTGTGTTTAGTCTGTTTTCTTATAGTAAAGCCACATCGGGCTATCTGCTGAGCCCACCGAAGGAAATCAAACTCCTGATTTTAGCATTGTAAATCCGGAGACATACCGCTGTACTCGCGGCGGGAAAATTAAGAGGAACCAACACAATGAACGAAACAACTAAAATACTTAACGAAATTTATGTAATAACATTGTATCTTTAACATACCGGGTTAAAGAATGTTGTATCTTTACCTTAACACACCAGTTTAAAGAATGTTGTGTCTTTAAAATACCGGTTTAAAGAATGCTATATCTTTAACATAATGGTTTAAGGAAAGTTGTATCTCTGACTTACCGAGTTAAAGAATGTTGTACCTTTAACATACCGGGTTAAAGAAGGTTATATCTTACTGTACTTTAGCCTGCCGGCTTAAAGAATGTTGCATTTCATTGTACTTTAACTTTTAAACTTAAAGAATGGGATATCTGACTGTCCTTTAACCTATCTGGTGGGCCCGGCATGGTCAAGCGTGTTAAGGCGTGCGACTCGTAATCCGAGGGTCGCGGGTTCGCATCCCTGTCGCACCAAACATGCTCGCCCTTTCAGCCGTGGGGGCGTTATAATGTGACGGTCAATCCCACTATTCGTTGGTAAAAGAGTAGCCCAAGAGTTGGCGGTGGGTGGTGATGACCAGCTGCCTTCCCTCTAGTCTTACACTGCTAAATTAGGGACGCGTAGCACAGATAGCCCTCGAGTAGCTTTGTGCGAAATTCAAAAACAAACAAACAAACCTATCTGGTGATTCTAGTGCCTTTTACGTATTGAAGTTATTTATTTTATGTATTGAAGTTATTTGTTTTATGTATTGAAGTTATTTATTTTATGTATTGAAGTTATTTATTTTCATAATATGGTTAGGTGAACGTACTATCCAACCTTGTTATGTCTGAAGATGATTGAGAGCAAATGTCACGTGCATGGATTACATGAACGCTCACAGTTGGAGACAGTATGACGTCATCGATATCCATCATACTTTCAGTCAGCTTCTTCGTCTCTGTCATCACAACAGTGTTGCTTAACCCTCCACCAAGCCTTTCTTATCATAGTTTCTTTACTAGAAAGGTAGTATATATGAATATTATTTCAAATGAGTTTTCTTTTCAAGATATCCCAAAGTTAAACTAACAGATATAAAAAATGAGCTTTCTAGATTAAATTGCACCGAAATTATAATTGGTTAAACTATTTCGTACATTTATTGCACGAATATTATATACCAAGTGTTGTTAATGTTCAAAATGTGATTAGGCTTAACTAACTGCCTTAACCCTTATATATCGTATATAGTTTAACAGAACTGTCTTATTGTTCTCAGTTACGACATTGTTTTATGTTTCATCCAGACTTCCGAATCATTTATACAGTTTTTATCTATTACAGATCTCTCTCTGAGTCCCTTCCTGTTGTCCTTCCTCAACTAATTGTGTAGATTAATAGACACAGATTTGTTTAAACGGATGGTGAAATACACGATATTTCCACAGTAAATATACTTTTGAAAATAATGGCCAGAATTTTAAATATGAGTCGTTTTTATGTTATTTTCTGACAGTGAAAGTTAATAGCTGAAGATATGTGAAGATTAGCATTGGTTGTCGCTTTTATTAGAATGGTGACTTCAAGTTACAGATATAACAGTGGTGACTTTCTCATATTGCACGAACACTGGTTGAAAATAATAATCAGTCACTACATTTATAAATAGATGTGCGAATATGAAACATATTCATGTGTGAAAATAAACATCTTGTAGACACCACACACGCACAGCAGTTTAATTTCTTTAAATAAAAATTTGCTACGTTACTTAAGACTGATGCTGTAGAGATTTATTTCATTTTTGTTTATCATTTGGCTCCGGTTCAATATTTTATAAAAGATCCAGCTGTTTTATCGCAAAGAACGAAATATTCTGAAAGTACAAAATGTAGCTAGTACACACACACACACACATAGTACTATGATTTTTTTCTCGTACTTTTGCGTATTTTATTTATTTATAAGTTTGAAAATAAGTTTTTTGACACCAAAAAATATATCGACCCTTCTTATTATTGACATGAGTGATTAAAAGCTATTCTTTAAGTTTGCTTTTCATAATAGATTTTTGACAAATTATTTCTTCGTTTCCGATTTGATACTGGCGTCTCTTATATTGTTTACAGTGTGTTAAAGTAATATCAGACATATTGTTTACAGTGTGATAAAGCGATATCAGACATATTGTTTACAGTGTGATAAAGTGATATCAGACATATTGTTTACAGTCAGTTAAAATGATGTGAGACCTATTGTTTGTTCCATTTTTATAATCATTCAGGTTTCCCAAAATTAGGTTAGCCATTTTATACCGGACACAGTTTAACAAAACTCTCATATTGTTTACAGGATCCTTTATAATAATCCAGAGTTCTACCTCTTGAGGTAACGGGATCTTTTTACCAAGTCAACAATCACAAATTCATTCTCTTTTCTTTGATAAACATTTACTGAAGCTGTCATGCCGACGTAGCACAAGTATCGTTACGCCATCTGTCGTTTTAGATAATTCATTAACTTTTAAATTTAAATTAACCTTCCTTTTCTAATTAAATGCTTATCCTTGTCTTCATTTTTGCAAGATAGGTTTCGTACTAATCTGAATGCAGAACTAATGTTACGCACTCTGTCGTTTTATATAATTCATCGGCTTTTAAATTTAAATTAACCTTCTCTTTCGAATTAAATATTTATCCTTTACTTCATTTTTGAAAAATAGTTTTGTATACTTTAGTCAGTTTGAAACCATTACCTACCATCTTGTTTATAAAAATAGAAAATATTTTCTGCTTCAACATAGTATATATGCGGGTCGGAAGGTTCTTTTTGGTAAGCATAGTTTAATACTTTGTCGATGAGAACATTGCACCCTCTTAGTTTGGTGCATTCATTTGGTATCTCTCTTGGTATTGAATGTGTTTCCTCTTTTATGGAGAATAATAAAGCAATAAATCTGGGGTTCTAAGGGCTGTAAATCATTAAACCTAAATATATATATTTCTTATGTTTGTTGTAAAGAATTATGTTTTCGAAACTTTAAAATTTTATGTAGTAAAGACATTAGCTTTTCGTGACGATACAGTTACAGATAATTTCTCTGGAGGATTAATATCTGTTATTTAATACTCACCACAAGTAGGTGTGTTAGAACTACTTTAAAATACCTAGAGAAGGCTCCAAGCAAACTAATCTTTTCAGCTGTTTTTCTCCAAATAAGTAAGAGCTTGAATATACCTTGTTAATAATCAGTTAGTAAAAAACAAAACAAAAACCTACTGGCGCTGTCCTCTTGAATTTTGTTGTATTAATTTGTCATCATGTCTCGATATATGCAAGTCACGGGTTCGAATCCCTTTCACCAAACTTAGTCGTTCTTTCATTTGTTGGGGAGTATAATGTTAAGGTAAAAGCGTATGGAGCAGCTCCAGAGTTGACAATGGTTAGTGTTGACTAGCTGCCTTCCTGGGGTTTTATCCTTGGTCAGTTGTTGTTGTTTAAAATTAAGCACAAAGCTACATAATGGGCTATCGGTGCTCTGTCAACCACGGGTATCGAAACCCGGTTTTTAGCGTTGTAAGTCTGCAGGTATACTGCTGAGCCACTGGGGGGCATCCTTGATAAATTATGTACAATTCGTGCAGATAACACTCAAATAGCTTTGCAAAAAGTCCAAAATAAAACGAGCCCAGCGTGGCCAGGTGGTTAAGACACTCCATACGTAATGTCAAGGTCGCAGTTTCGAATCCCTGTCACACCAAACATACTCGCTTTTTCAGCCGTGAGGGCATTAGAACGTGATGGTGAATTACACTATTCATTATTAAAAGAATAGCCCAAGAGTTGGCGTTAAGTGGTGATGACTACCTGCCTTCCCTCTAGTCTTACACTTCTAAATTAGGTATAGCTAGCGCAGATAGCCCTCATGTAGCCTTGAGCGAAAAACAAAAGAAAGCTATAATTAAATAAAATGATATATTTTTCGCCTTTAGTTTTAAATCAAAATGTAAAATCATTATTAATATCAGCATATCCCTGCATCAATATATCTTTCAAAACCTGTTGGGTATCTATCTATCTAGCTCTCATAAAGTTTAACCATATGTTGCAATGTAAAGCGTTTGAATGTGCTGTCATCTATTGACAAAATACTGAACTATAAACAATATTAAAGACAGTTTGGAAACAACTTGAGTGGATAATAATGACTAAACGTAGTATGTTTATAATAAAGTTTCTTTCGTTTACCATTCACACAGCGTCGTTACCGTCTAAAGAAGTGGGCTCCTTGTCATCAAATTCGAATTCTAAGAACAACTAAACAGTTAAGAAACCAAATAAAAGCTTCTGTTATAAAAGGTCAAAGACAACTACATAAATTTGTCGAGAAATAAAAAGGGGAACTGATTCCTTAAAAGGGATTTAAGAAATTGTCAAGAATTTATCAGTATAATCGGAAGAACATTCTGGTGTAAATAACTGTTTTAGTTTTGGATTGTTATTGTTTCTCTTTCAGTTTCGAACTGATGCCAGAAACACGTGTTATTATATTAGTGATGTCGAGAAAACCCACTTGTAGAGAAAATATATAAATGTAAAAACGGCTCGTTTGGGTTGAAAATGTTTTTTTTACGTAGAGGAGCGAACAACGTTTCGACCTTCTTCGGTCATCGTCAGGTTCACAAAGAAAGGAAGAGGTAACTGACCGGTAGCTGACCACATGTTTGAAAGGGGTTGTGTAACTGAGTGTCGGAAACGGTCTAAAGGTTGTTCGCTCCTCTACGTAAAAAATTTTCTCAACCCAAGCGAGCCGTTTTTACATTTATATGTTATTATTTTCATATAGGAGTTGTTCATATGAATCTTAAGGCCATAACTCGATTTTACAGAGAGCCCCTGTACATTAGCGTACGAAAACGGTTCTTACAAAGTAAGTTTGAATCTGTGTTAAAGAATGTTAAATCTACTCGTAGAATTGAGGACATTAAGTTTTCAAAATACAAGAATGAGGACTTAAAGGCCATTGCTAAGTATTAAATGGATTATGAAATATTTTCACTTAAGAAGTCACACTTGACAACTTTTTATTTTCATATCGATTCCAAACAAAAATAGAAGACCAGCAGGGTAGGGCGCTGGACTCGTAATCTGAAAGTCACGGGTTCGAATCCCCGTCATATCAAACATGCTCGCCACGTCAACCTCGGGGGCGTTATAATGTGACAGTCAATCCAACTGTTGATTGATAAAAGAGTAGCCCAAAGGTTGGCGGGGACTGCTGATGACTAACTGCCTTTACTCTAGTTTAACACTGCTACATTAGGGACGGCTAGCTCATATCACCGTCGCGTGGCCTTGCGAGAAATTCAAAAACCAAACTAACCACGCTTGCAGAAAACTTGAAAATTCTCGACTCCTGAACCACATGTTACAAACTATTTTTCACTGATCGCTTATCACTATTTAAAATAACCCCATCTTCTCCTTGTTATTAATGTAATTAATTCCGTGTTCCCGATGTTTTATTTGATATGTATTGTTATTTTAAACATATAGTGTTAATACACAAAACTACAAAGGATGGTAGCTAGTCATCAACAGCCATCGCCAACTCTTAGGCTCTCTCTCATCACAGAAAAGTTAGATTGACCGTCACATACTAGCACCTTCACAACTGAACATGTTTGGCGGTATGGATGGTGCTGTTGCTTTTAATAATGATTTAGAACAGTTGGTGAATTGGATTCATGAATGGTGAATGACATCCAAATATAATATAAAGAAATAATTTTATAAGTGTTATCATACTTTGAATTATAAATACAATTTTGAGGAAATTATCCTTTAGAGTAAAACCAATTACAGAATTTATATGAAAGCTTTGTATGCTTATTGGTTCATCTAGGCTATTCCATACAAAAACTGATAGAAAATAAAGTTTAAAAACTCAAAGGAAGTTTCAATAATTCCCTTGCAGTCTATAAATTATATGCCATGTTACAGTTAATATCTGTAAAAACGATAGCTCTCTACGATTACACTTGGTATCTGTAATTTATCCGATATGAGATCAAAAACCGCCTGGAAGGGACACTTGTTTTAATCGCTCTTACCATCATACAGTAGCAAGTTGTCTGCCAGTCGGTCATTCAGTATACATTACAACGATATCACGTAGAGGAACATAACGTTGCAATTTGTAGAGTCTTGACGTCAATAAAGCGTGCGAATGTCATGGATCACGAGAAGAATTATATATTTTGTTGGTTGCAGCACAGCATTACAAACGGACTTCAAAAGCAAGAAATAAAAATATTTGTTGACTCTTAATTCTCGCTTTATTTACTCTTCAAACACAACAATTTCGGGGACTTTGTGGAAGTACATCTAGTGCTCTTACGTTTTGGTAAATCAAATCCTGTATTATTACAGTTAATATCTGATAAACAACAATACTAGGTTACTTAATCATTACACATTTGTAAACAAATTACTTTGCTATTACAGTTGGTATCTGTTTACAAAACGAAGATACGATATTACTATAATTATTACATATTTGTAAAGCAAATATTGTGCAATAATATCTGATACAAGGAAGAGTATATGTTACTACAGTTAGCATATGGATATAAAAGGACGACATTGTTACTATAGTTATAATATGGATGTAAAAGGACGATACTGTTACTATAGTTAGTATATGTATGTAAAAAGACGACACTGTGTTACTACAGTTAGTATATGTATGTAAGAGGACAACACTATTATTACATTTAATATATGTATGTAAAAGGACGACACTGTTACTATAGTTAGTATATGAATAGAAAAGAACGTCACTGTTACTACAGTTAGTATATGGATATAAAAAGACGACACTGTTACTACAGTTAGTATATGGATATAAAAGGACGGCATTGTTACTACAGTTAATTATATTAAACAACAAGTATACATTATTTTTTAGTATTTAGGATTCACTTATTGAAAGGTTTATTGAATTTGTTACACTGATGTTGCTACGATACACAATTCAAGAAGATGGATATAACCATTCAGCTAATTGGATTCAATTATTAACTGTAAATATTCTAAAACTAAGGAAGATATTTACAACGGTAAATTCCTTAAGGTTATGTGAACCAGGGGCGTAGATCCTGGGGTAAAGGGGGTATATATCCTTCATTCATTTTAGGTGGGGGGTATGGTGCATACTATCATTCCCCCTACAGCTTGGTCTGTTTAATTGTTTTATTGCATCACAAGCCTACAAATTGTGTGTTTGTTCTTGTGATTCTCCTGTTCTTATCAATCGAATTACATAATTAGGCCTAGATGTAGGCTTTTTCAGCAGCCGAAATACACATCTTTAATATAGGCGCGCTTCTAAGCTTTTCGATCTAAGCGATAGTTCGTATCAGTCAGTAGGCCTAAGTGTATATGGAAGTATCAGGGCAACAAGATTACTCTGTGACTGCATGTTTACAGCTTTCAAGTTTCCGTAATCAGAAATTACCAATTTGCAAATTGAACAGTCCACATAAGTGATTGCAAAGATCATTCCTTCCCCATCGGGTGTAAAAAATCTACGCCCCTAATTGATACAGTATTCTAAATTATCAGTATGATACGGACCTTTACTTGTGCTTAAACTTTGCAACTGAAGCAATATAAGTGAAAACAAATTACATGAAACACTATACGACATGCGTAGACAATACAAACCTGTATCTGAACTCAAGATCACTCCTAAATATTTGTTTTAACAATGTTTTCAATCTGTCTTAATAATAATAGGCTATAGTTTCTATTTAGTAATTTATTTTGGAAGAGAGATTGAAACGCCACCTTTAACTCTTGAAATCATTGATATGTGTATAATATTTTGATGTACACGCCATAGCAGAAAATATTTTAACCGGTGAAATGTTTACTGAACAATATTTTATAGGACTTGGGTATTTTTTATTCTATTCTGCTTTTTATACCAACTGTTTCAAAAATAAATATTGAGAAGTAAACGAAGACTGGCCTACAATTCCCCTTGGTGGACTTAGCAGATAACCAAATGTGGCTTTGCTATAAGAAAAAACAAAAACATACAAATTTTAAAGTATATGAATTAATGGATAATAAACGAGAAAAATATATGCTACACTCAAGACGGAGTTTTTATAACCACTTTATACTATTTGAAGTACAAGATGTGTTATTATTTTCGTAGATCAACAATGTACTTTTTCACCTACGTTTTGTTTGTTTTTTTATTTGAAATAGCTACTAATACAGATATTATTTATTCGTAACCCATAAATACAAGTCATCAGTATTTAAACAGTAATAAAATTGTATTCATTCTTCTTCAGTGACTGAAATATATAAGTTATTTTCAGAATACAGCTCAAATATTGTGTGATGTTTCATTTTCTAATTACTGAAAAACCTAGAAATTAAGGTATTAATCAATAGATGGCACTACTTAATAGACGAACATTCGTCCTAATAAGCAGAAAATATACTATTCGCAGGTTTTGGAGGGACTTACTTTCTAAAAAATGGCTTTATTTGATCAAAGGTATTCCTAGGCTTACTGTAACATGAACTTGATGTTTCTTAGTTTCATGTTTCAGAAAAATTTTTTCATTTAGCAAGATTTTTAGCAAAATTTCGCAACAACAGAAACATAAAAATTCTAAAAGCAGATAAAGGTAACGCTATAGTAATAATGAACACGAATGAATACATACAAAAAATGAATAACATCCTATCAGACACGAACAAATTTAAACCAATACACACAAATCCAACAAAGACACATGAGACGCAACTAAACAAATTACTACTACAAATAAAAAAAAGCCAACACAATTTCACAAACACTTTATTCCTACCTACGTAAAACCGACTCACGCACACCGCAAATATACTGCATCCCCAAACCTCATAAACCAGATTGTCCATTACGACCAATAATGTCAACATATGAATCGTTTAACTACAATCTTGGTAAATACATAGCATGGGCATTCTCCAAATATGCAACATCAGCCAGCTCATTCATCAAAGACTCTTTTAATTTCAAGTCCAATCTAAATTAACTTAATCATAAAGCCTTAACGGCCAGTTTCGATGTTATATCCCTCTTCACAGAAGTTCCAACAACAGAAGCCTGCAAGATAGCCTTAGAACTCTATATTCGAGACCCTAACCCGATCATAGACATTCCCAGTAACCAGTTAGCAACCCTCATAGAATTCACCACAATAAAGACAAACTTCATGTTCAACAACCAAAACTATATACAAACAAATGGCCTAAGCATGGGCAACCCAGTATCGCCAGTTCTAGCCAATATTTTTATGACACAAATTGAAACACAAGCAATTAATACAGCATTACATCCACCACTATACTGGTACAGA
Source organism: Carcinoscorpius rotundicauda (assembly GCA_011833715.1). Classification (NCBI taxonomy): domain Eukaryota; kingdom Metazoa; phylum Arthropoda; class Merostomata; order Xiphosura; family Limulidae; genus Carcinoscorpius; species Carcinoscorpius rotundicauda. Next base: position 125,390,247 of record CM022391.1, on the reverse strand, counting down.
TATGTAGATGACACGATTGCGGGATTCGAATCTACAGAACACATACTTAACTTTTTCACTCACATTAACTCTATACATCCCAACATTAACTTCACATGTGAACAGGAAGAAAGCAATCAAATATCATTTCTTAACCTCAAAATTATAAGAACCGACACACAATTCAAAACAGAAATCCACCGAAAAATCACCCATACTGGACTATACATTCCTTGGGACTCAGCACATGAAACAAAACAAAAACTCAACATACTAAGAAACCAGATAAACACAGCCATAAAACTATGCTCACCAGATAAAATTAACGATGAATTAGATAAAATAAAACAACACTTCATCAACATTAATAAGTTTCCTCCACAAACCGTAGAAAACATTATACGCACACACCTAGACAGAAAGCAAAATCAACCAACAAAAGTAAATATATCTCACGAATCAAAAAATCACGAAACCATATACTGCTGTATACCATATATTCCTGACATCAGCAAACAAATAACCAACATTTGGCAAAAACTAGTAACAAAATATAACATTCCAGTTAACACTAAATTTATTCAAAAACCAGGCACAAAACTAAGGTCTATACTATGTAAGAACTACACTGACAAACACCACACCAACATTATTTATAAAATACAATGTGATAACTGCCACGACTTCTATATAGGAGAAACAAGTAGAAAAATGGAAACCAGATTCAAAGAACATAAAAAGTCACCTTCACACGTTTTCGAACACTGCAAGTCAAATAGACACAACATAACCATAGAAAACACTAAAATACTAAATAAAGAAACAAACATAAACAAACGAAAAATTAAAGAAGCCTTACTTATACAACAACTTAAACCCAAAATAAACCAATATAAAGGAACACCATTATACCTATATTAATATTATAGACAAAATTATATATTCAAACCGCGCCCTCTACATTGCAACACTCAATTATACAACCTCTCCCAAACATGTGGTCAGCTTCCGACCAGTAACCCTTTCTTTGTGAACCTGACGATGACCGAAGAAGGTCGAAACGTTGTTCGCTCTTCTATTTGAAGTGTTTTCTGGGCCCAGAAGAGCCGTTTTTGCATATAAAAGTTTTGACAACTTAAACGTTCAGATAATTAATTTGTTGTCAGTTTGTGCCCGTGTTACAGTCGGAGGAAAATGTTATTACATGTCTGTGTTTTTCGTGTACATTATTTTGCTTTTCTACAGTAACCACATCTGAAATATGATTCCAACTGATTCCAACATTACTGTCTTGAAGCTGTAAATGGAACTCTGAATCTTTTACATGATATCAAAGACATCTGTTATTTATTTATTTCAATACTCCCGGGTTCGTTGAAATTAATATATATAATTTAATCATGTGCAATGCTTGAATGTTATTAAAATATGAAGACTGTTAGCCATGACAATCTTCTAGCATCCTCCTGATCGAGATAATCTTGTATAACACGAGCACTTTGGGCAGTGGCAATACGTTATTCTGGAACATAACGTTATTGGCAAACCTTTCCCTGGCATATGACAAGTATATCGTCTCCATGTGATACCTACAGAGGACACGATCGAAGTTTCCATGGAGAAGATGAAGAAAATGTTTACATCATGATTAAAAGCTGCTTAAACGTGTACTGCACCACCTCCTGTGTGTTCCCTGTGAGAAATGCATCCCTTCACCTGCTGTCCAGGCAGACAACAAACATAGATTTTATCATTCGCTTTAAACAAGAAATAGATGACATTCTATTTTGTTTCAATGATCTAAATGTAAATTAGTATGCTGTTTTGCCTAGTTAACATGGTGATTACAGTAAATTCTGGTTAATTTCGGTTTCAGATAACCCTTCATACAAAATAACCTCTTTCCAATTCTTTTGGATAGCTACTAATGAATATGTTTATGCCATTTTTGTTATATGGTGTTGCAAGACATATTTCCACCTTGACGTGTTGATACCTTCAAACTATTGTCATTTCAGCCAGGAGTATTTGTTGTTTACCAGTAGCTATTTCTGAAATAGCTTTTTCTTTCGTCTGATAACATTTTAGGATCCTAAATAGAGTACACTGGGGTATCCTATTGTTCTGTTAATGTATGTATAGAGACCTATGCACCTGGAATATACCACAATAATGGCCAGTACGAGTGCTATCCAGATATATAATATTTTGAAAATGCCAAATACATGTTTTATAGCTGGTCATGTGATGTGCTTCAGCTACCTCAACAAGGCCTCACAAGCCACAGAAGCATCACAGAGTATCAACAGCTCTTAAATATAAAGCTGTACACTAAATCAGCAGGATAGAAACCATGTTTTCCATCATCGAGCCACTAACTTTTTCATTTAGCAAATTCTGGCTTCGCAACAACCTTTCAAACACCAGCCAGTTAGAGGACTGCTTGAAAGGCACATAAGATTTGTTTGTTTGTTTTTTGAATTTTGCACAAAGCTACTCGAGGGCTATCTGTGCTAGCCGTCCCTAATTTAGCAGTGTAAGACTAGAGGGAAGGCAGCTAGTCATCACCATCCACCGCCAACTCTTAGGCTACTCTTTTACCAACGAATAGTGGGATTGACCATCACATTGTAACGCCCCCACGGCTGAAAGTCAAGCATGTTGGGCGCGACGGAGATGCAAACCCGCGGCCTTCGAATTACGAGTCGCATGCCTTAACGCGCTTGGCCATGCCGGGCCTAGACGCATAAGGAGCCAGATATGTTTTGACAGGTGGTATACTGCCACCTCTGAGATAATTAAACACGATAAGATTTTGTCATGTAAAATAAACGTCTTATGCCATTCGTATCGGTAAAGAGCATTCTAAATAAAAATGAATAGATTTAGTAGAAAATGAAGTATAAGAAACTATTAAGATCTGTTTAAGGATCTTACCCAAAGAACAGTTGGATAGGTATTGATTGTTTCATTGTTCATAGAACAACACGTTTCTGCATATCACTAGTGGATCACATAACATTCCACAAGCAACACAAGGATGGTGGTTTTAACCATGAAACAAGTTGTTCTCCAGAGTGGATAATCAAATGAATGGCAAAAAGCAAAGTAACTACTTGGTAAGAACATTATCTAGATGTCTATACCAGGCCTTTTAGGGGTTAACATAAACAAGTAAACTGACAAGCCTGTACAAATTCTCATTGATTACATCCACTACAACTCTAATGGACGATATGGAAATTCTGTGAGCTAGAAATTGGAAACCATGGACGTTCTTCGTCTTCATTCAGAAGGAATAGGGCTTGTGGAAATCGATGTTTTGTGTGGTGTAAATAGAAAATTTTCAAAAAGAGAGAAACAGTACACAGCCATAAATTCACTGGTAACGTCAGTAAATAAACTCTCTTCTACTTGCTTACAAGGCAGTTGGTCTACATGTGAGAGGTCAGCACTTGGCGGCATAACAGTCGAGACTGGTCAGTGCTTAACTCAACTCAATAATTATACTAGATAAATCTTTGGGAAATTATTGGAAAGAGCAGAACCTGTGTGAAGGATGGTATTAAACTTCTCAAGCGTATAATAGTAATTACAACAATAATTACCCCATTATAATTCTGGTTTCTCAAAATATCTTTAAAGTCACTATGGGTTAAATTACTTAAAATAAATTCAAACTTATTATACTTTTGATTCTTCAGAATACATTCAAAGTGACTGTACTTCTAGTTCCACAAAACAAACTCAACATCACCATACTTCCAGTTCCACAAAACAAGTTCGACATTACCATGCTTCTAGTTCCAAAAAACAAACTCAACATCACCATACTTCTAGTTCCACAAAACAAGTTCGACATTACCATGCTTCTGGTTCCAAAAAACAAACTCAACATCACCATACTTCTAGTTCCACAAAACAAGTTCGACATTACCATGCTTCTGGTTCCAAAAAACAAACTCAACATCACCATACTTCTAGTTCCACAAAACAAGTTCGACATTACCATGCTTCTGGTTCCAAAAAACAAGTTCAACATCACCATACTTCTAGTTCCACAAAACAAGTTCGACATCACCATACTTCTAGTTCCACAAAACAAGTTCGACATTACCATGCTTCTGGTTCCAAAAAACAAGTTCGACATCACCATACTTCTAGTTCCACAAAACAAGTTCGACATTACCATGCTTCTGGTTCCAAAAAACAAACTCAACATCACCATACTTCTACTTCCACAAAACAAGTTCGACATTATTATGCTTCTGGTTCCAAAAAACAAACTCAATATTACCACACTTCTGGTTCCACAAAACAAATTCAACATCACCATACTTCTACTTCCACAAAACAAACTCAACATCACTATGCTTCTGGTTCCACAAAACAATTCAACATTATCATGCTTCTGGTTCCACTAAATAAATTCAATACCACTAAATTTCTGGTGTGTGAAGAGAAGTTTGAAATCATTATTATTTTGAGTTCTCAAAACAAATTGAAAAGCACTTTAGAACAATATCTGATATTTAAGTAATAACTAGATTTAGGTTACATTAATATTATTTATTTATATCTTTTCGTGAAGTTTTACTTCTAAAATTGACTTTTCGATTTCTTCTGCACTTCTGATGATTTGAAATAAACTGACCTATTGAATTATGGTTTGTATACACATAAGAGCATACAATTGAATGTACTGGATGAGATAAACCGGTTTGAAACAGTAAGGAATATTTTGCGAGAGTCTTAAAAAGTCTTAAAGAGGCTTCTAGAGCGTATCTAGCCAAGAAGAGAGAAATGAATTTTATATTTCAGCGAGTGTGTACCTATGAATGTGAGTTAGTTCATGTGAACTTATAATGATTTGTTTGTTTGTTCTGTTTTTGAATTTGGCACAAAGCTACTCGAGGGCTATCTGTGCTAGCCGTCCCTAATTTAGCAGTGTAAGACTAGAGGGAAGGCAGCTAGTCATCACCACTCTTGGACTACTCTTTTACCAACGAATAGCAGGATTGACCGTCACATTATAACGCCTCCACAGCTGAAAGTGCGAGCATGTTTGGCGCGACAGGGATACGAACCCGCGACCCTCAAATTACGAGTCGCACGTAATGCGCTCGGCCATGTCGGGCCCAATAAAATAGATACAAGATGTTCTAAAACCACTAAAATTAACGTATTTTCTATATAGGTTGTTAAACCACAGAAATTATATATCACCTAAGTAGATTAAATTAGTAACTTTAATCCTTCAGTTAAAAGGTTTTTGTACATTTCGTATAATTTGGAGAAAATATGGCACTAATCCTGTTGAATTTTGTGAGTTGTCTTTTCTACTTTTTGGAAATCTTTTATTTATGTCATTTTATACTGTATTTATATTATTTCAAGAAAAGGTTAATTTATTACAAACCCCTTCAGCCAGCGTTATGATAGTAAAAATCTACCATTATGTTTTCGCAGTGTCTTCTTAGAAGTTAGGACTATTTTAGATATAGAACTGTGGTAAAATCTACCACTGGAATTTTATAATGTCTTCTTAGAAGTTGGGACTATTGCAAATACAAAACTGTGGTAAAGTCTACCATTGTGTTTTTATTGTACCTTCTTAATATTCATGTCTATTCTGGATATTACACAGTAAAATATACCATTGTTTTTATACTTTCTTGTTGTTATTATTATATTACAGAATTGTTAATCAACATGCAATGACTATTTTAGGAATTCAGTGTCAAGTAATTTAATGCAGTCATCACTTCTGTTAATTTATTTTGAACATATTTTGTGACAAGTAAACATTACTCGAGTTAATAGTAAGGCGCGTGTTTTCAATTTTCTTGAAAACAAAAACTTGCATATCCCGATAATGTAAACCTAGCCTTGTCTACAGACCGAGAACTTTTGACGAGTCAACAGATGTTTTGAGAGTTTTTTACAAGGTCCCTCGGGTAAATCATTAAGATCTTTGGACAGATAGTTTGATAAGATAAAATTAGAAGATTCCGCGCTGAAGATAATTGAACGAATCTTCTGGTGGCCCTCTATTGTTTGTTTTTAATTTCGTGCAAAGCTACACGAGGGCTATCTGCGCTAGACGTCCCTAATTTTGCAGTGGTAGGGGAAGGGGGAGAGCAGCTAGTCATTAACACCCACCCCCAACTCTTGGGATTCTCTTTTATCAACGAATAGTGGAATTGACCGTCGCGTTATAACTCTCCCACGTCTAAAAAGGCCAGCATGTTTGATTTGACGGGGATTTGTACCCGTGTTCCTCAGATTGCAAGTCGAGCACTTCTAACATCTCACCATGCCGGGCTACCCACTGCTGGTTTGGCCGAAGGTTTAGGGAATTACAGCGCTAAAATCTGAAGTTCGATTACTCGCATTAAAGTGCAGCCAATAGTGAAGGTTTGCGGTCAAACAATAAGATAGGTACAGACATTTTTGATCACATTAAATAGAAATATATTCTTCAGGTTTTAGTGAAAAATTAAAGATTCCTTAGATACTGTTTAATGTTACAGAATGATATTTATGTAATATTGTTCAATTTTAACTTGATCTTAATATACTCTTCAAAAAAAGAAATGCAAAAGGGATATTTTCTTTACTTTAAAGAGAAATATATGTAATAACGTTACAAGCTCAGAGTACGTGATATTACACGTATTAAGGCACTGATTGTCAGACCAAAATGACAATAAAAGTTGTGCACTTTGAAAACGGAGGAAAACATCGGATTTTTCGCCAAAACGCATTTGTGTCCAATAAATTTGTTTGAGAGATCTGCATGTTCTGCAAGTGCAACATGTGCAAAATCCCGAAAAAGTGACGGGTTCTCGGTTTCCATAGCTCAGTGTTAAGCCACTAACATGCAATACAGTTACACCCAGATTGACTGAAGCACAACACAACAACGCCATTGGTCGCTTGGAAGCAGGCAAATCTCAATAAGATGTTACCAGAGCTGTAAATTTCCACCCATGCATAATCACAAGGCTATGGAATCGTCACCAACAACATGGATCAACTCGTGACCGTCCAAGATCTGACAGACCTCGTGTGACCACGCCCGCATAAGATCGCTACATCCGATTACGTCACCTTAGGGATAGGACCACCACTGCGACGTCTACTGCCTCAATCATATCAGGGCTGCGTAGGATTTCCGATTAGACCGTACGCAACTGTCTATGAGATGCAGGAATCCGATCTCGACGTCCAGTCAGAGGCGTCATTTTCACCCAACAACATCGTCAAGCACGGCTGCAGTGGACTCAGGTAATTCGGGTATGGCTTCATCGACGATGGAGGCATGTTTGATTCAGCGATGAATCACGTTTTATGCTTCGTAGACAGGATGGAAGGACCCGTGTTTACCGTCGCCGAGGTGAACGTTTTGCAGCAAACTGTGTGCAGGAAGTTGACAGATTTGGTGGTGGCAGCGTCATGATGTGAGCTGCCATCACCTACATTGCCAGAACAGACCTTTTGCACATTCGAGGGAATCTTACGGCTCAACGATACGTCGACGAGATTCTTAGGCCCCATGTGCAACCCATCATAGTGAACGTCAACGATGTTTTTCAACATGACAACGCCCGTCCTTACAGAGCCCGACTCACCACTGTCTTCTTGAGACACCACAACATCAACGTTCTTCCCTGGCCTTCCAGATCATCAGATTTAAACCCCATCGAACACCTTTGGGACGAGTTGGACTGACGTCTGCAACGGCGACAACCTCATCCACAGACTCTTCCTCAGTTTGCAGCAACTTTGCAGGCTGTGTGGACAGCCATTCTACAGGATGTGATTTGTCATCTGATCGCTCCCATGGGCAGGAGACGCCAAGCAGTTATTGATGCTCATGGGGGGCATACTCGTTACTAACGTTGAGTGACGTTAAACTTCAACTAGTGTTCGTGGACTTCGCCTTTGTAGACTTTAGATGTTCAGCAGTGAATGTGCAAAGCTTCACACATGTCATACAGAACTACCCGGAATAAACTTGTTAACAATTTGTCTCAAATTTTGCCTTTTACGTTTCTTTTTTTGAAGAGTATATTTACGTGATACTGTTTAGTTCAATGAGATATTTTAATATTTACGTGGTAATGTTCGTTTTTTAGGTATTGATTTTAAGTCTTACGTTTCGTTATACTACTTTTATTAGTTTGAAAATGTTAAGATTTACAAGATGCTGTTTAGCACTTACGTCACAGTTTTCAGCTTGCATGCTTCCACCCTCTTTAACTTGGTAAACTTCGTGTTTACCAGACCAATACGAATTGAAAAACTGCAGTTATATCAGTAACTGTATGTGTGTGTTTTCTTATAGCAAAGCCACATCGAGCTATCTGCTGAGTCGAACCTCTTATCAGTAACTTTTGTGTGTGTGTGTGAATTTCTGACCTATATTCAGTAGCTCAGAGCTTTCATTATACTAAAACTATATACATAAAAAAGAAAATGTAAGAAATTCATTACGATTTTTCCACCACATGTGATAAAAACTTAAAAGATACAATCAATAACATTTAGAAGAAAAACAAATAAAACGTGTTCAGAAGTCATTTTTCTAACAAACTTAATAAAGATAAGTTTTATGTTTGGATTCAAAATTAAGATAAATTAACTTTTCTTAACTTATCAGATTTATAAATCTATTATAAATTATTATGTCAGGAGGACTTAAATACCTTTTAATGCATTGACTTAATGCATTTCTTAAACGATTATCTACTACTTGCACTCGTTAAATGTTTTTTGTTGAATATGATACATTTAATCGAAAGATGGCAGCACGTACACGATCTATTAGAGTTTTATGTTCGCTTCACCCGCTTCGTTAAAGAATGACGGATTGTAATTTCAGTGAGTTTTTCACATTCAAAATATAGTTTTTTTACTTCACTCATTAGTACAGATATTATAAATTTATTTCCTGTAGTTACATATGTTTTGATAGCGTTCTGTTTTTGTACTACAATAAATAACATTTAGAAAAAATCCTAAATTACAACGAAATCTTTAACTTCTTACCTTAAAATTTGTTTCTCAAAACAGAATTTTTTATAGTCGTCTGAGTATTGGTATGACGTTGATGACTGGTTGCTTTGCTCGTACATGAAAAAATTTAATGACTAGCTGCCTCCCCTCTAGTTTTACACTGTTAAATTAGGTATGGCTAGCGCAGATAGCTCTCGTGTAGTTTTGCGCTAAAATTCAAAATCAAATAAACAAATATCTGTGAAGCTACGATTTCAAATGTTTCTTTAGTTACATATTAATTCACTAAAATACACATATTATCGTGTGAAATGAATAACATTTTTTAAATCCAGTAATCGTGTTAAGATATCATTATTTTTTACACAAAAATATCTCTTGAATCCATGCGTTCTAACCTGTTATCAATATGAAAGTTACTGATGTAATCTTTTATTGCTCTATGTCCTTAACAGGTGTCCACGTATTTGAAAAGGTTATATTGTTATGTTTGAATGGTTGTACATGACCGGTACTGACCATTATGCTCGTTCCATATGAGTTCAGTACACATTACTTTGTGTATTGATATAACTTGCATTTGCATCAGGATGGGCATATTTCACGAGTGGTTCGGTCCACTGGTGACAAGAGTATTTAGACGTTAGAGATGAGATCACGTGGGATGTCACCCCCGACCCCGAGGGATTTCTCTGGAAATGTCATGGACGTTAGGTAGTCGGTTATCTTGCATTTAAATCTCCAAGCCAGTCATCTTCTACAACCACAATACAGTTATAGTACGTAAAACTGCTATCTGGAATCAGATAAGATATTTCTATTGGTACGTACTTATAGATAGATGAGAGTTATAACGTTGAGACATCACGAAACCAGATAAGCCAGCGGTTTATTTTACTGTAGTTTGAAATCTTTTACTAAATTTTTGATAACCGTATCAAAGTTTTGTGTCCTGAAGCTTTTACTTCTAGCTGTTATGGACTATAGAATGTTTTCTACGAAAGATTTAGGGAAATAAAAATGATGGATATTTATCTGTTGGTTTAGTTTCATGTTATGGTATGTACAGCATGGATTACTCAATTATGTAAGATATTCTAAAGCTATTTTATATTTTCCTCTGTCTCTAAGGAATATTCATCAGATTTCTGACGACATGCAATGTAATAATAACAGGAAATTGAATCTATGTCACTTGTTATTCGAGTTCCAATGGAAATCACTGATACTTGCACGCTATATGTGATAGTATGTTAAGTTAAGCGAAGTTTACGTATTTTAAGCACTGACGTAAAGAGTTTTCTTTTCAGTATCGGTTCTTTCACATAAAGCATACATATATATATGATCAATTTTCGCTTATTGTATTCACTTAGCAAACATAACAATAAGCGACTAATGTATTTTTATATTTTTACGAAATTTAGTAAATTTCGTGATATCCACCACTGTTCGGTGTGGTCCCGGCATGGTCAGGTGGTTAGAGCGCTCGACTCATAATCTGAGGGTTGCGAGTTTGAGTAGCTCAAGAATTGGCGATAGGTGGTGATGACCAGTTGCCTTCTCTCTAGTTTTGCACCACTAAATTAGGAACGGCTAGCGAAAGTAGCCCTCGCGTAGCTTTTCGCAAAATTGTAAACAAACTTTTCGATCTAAGTACGTAAACGTTAATAGGTGCATTTAGGTTCTGCGAATCAGTATCATGTATTAATCTAATTAGTAAACGACTCGTGTGTTTTTGTTTATTTATGGTTTCATTAAATTTTATTAATAAGTCATACATACCATTTTTGTTGTTTCTCACAATCCTAAGGAATTGTTCCAATTTAAGGACTACAGTTGATCATTCCTTAAGGATTACAATTGATCATTCTTTAAGGATTACAAATGATCATTCCTTGAGGAATACAGTTAATCATACCTTCTTTTTATTATTCTCACTTTATTTGAACTTTGCGTCGTTATTATTCTTATTTTATTTGAACTTTGCGTCGTTATTATTCTTACTTTATTTAAGCTTTGCGTCGTTATTATTATTACTTTATTTGAACTTTGTGTTGTTCAGATGAGTCTCATATTTCTAGTGGTTTATTGATAGGTTTTATTTTTTCGTTATTAGATTTGCTTACTTCTTAGTCGGTCCGGTATGGCCAGGGGGTTAAGGCACTCGACTCGTAATCCGAAGGTCGCAGGTTCACATCCCCGTCACACCAAAGATGTTTGTCCCGTCAGCCGTGGAAGCGTTATAATATGACGGTCAATCCTGCTAATATTTGGTAAAAAGTAGACCAAAAGTTGAGGGTTGATGGTGATGACTAGCTGCCTTCCCTCTTGTCTTATACTGCTAAATTAGGGACGGCTAACGCAGATAGCCCTCGTGTAGTTTTGCGCGAAATTCAAAACAAACCTAATATTTCTTACTAGCTCTGACATTCAAAATAATGAATAATTATGGAAACATTTACAAGAATGATATACATATCAAGAGTGACAAACAGTAAGTAATGGAAACTAAATGGTTGATTTATCGATAGTACAAAATGTTAGCAAAGAAAATACAAAAAATAAATGGTTTAGTTTGTATTTAATCCCTTGACTTTAAACAGATTATTACTTATTGTTTTCACTCTGTCATACGTCTTAATAAATATGGTTGTTAAATATTGTCTTAAGTGTCGTTATCATGCACTTCAGTCAGATTGTCGGGTAGCCTTTTCACATCCTGGTTTTTATATAAGCCATCATTCTCTGAAATACTCATTTCGGATGTATGTAACTCATGGTAATTAGTATTCCATCATTTAGTTTATAGTCAAGATGATGTTTCGCCACATTTTGTGTGTGATTGTGATCACTGTCTTGCTGAAACTCTTCTCCCTATGAGTCTTCCCATGATGAATAAGAATTTTCCTTTACCTGTCAGCATTTAGGATGCCATCAAAATTGTGTAGAGACAGATCCAAATTTTTAGGAATCCCTTAACAATTACAGTACTTCACAATAAATGTCGTACATGAATACGATGTTGTTCTCGTCATCACCTGTAGTTGTTTGTTGGCAACAATTTGATGTAAGATTCATCTGTAAAGAGTAAACTACGAAGTTTTGCTTATCTGACGATTTATGGTTTGATGCTCACTTCAGCCTTTTGGTTAAATAACCTCATCTTAACAATCAGCTTTCAGCCAGCTACTCGTCCAATGAGACTAATTCGTACAGAAATGTATTCTAATGTTCTCGAGGTGACATTCCTTCCTATATTTACCAAAAGATCGTTTGGCAATATTTGTACTCGACAATTTTCTAAGTACTGCTGAAATTCTTCGCTTGAACAGACAAGATTTTATTTCATTTCTCAAGTCATGACCGGTTATAATGCTACTGCTGGTCATAATACGACTGTTTGTACTTTTATAGGCTTTACGTTACAGTTGGATGAAAATAACACAGTGTAAACTGATTGTATCCTGGAATTTATCACCTTTTCTCCCCACAATATTCATATATATTTGAATACTATATATATGTATGCAAAACAACACTCAATTTGTTAATTTACTACATATATTAATCTCATAAAATAGTTGTGTCTCAGATATCGCTTAAAATGTTGTTGAACTGACTATCCCAATATTCAGTGTTTTCTAATTAGTTATAAGTTTTTGAAGTTCTACAGTGGCACGGCTGACACATACTGCTAGATTCCTGTGGTGAGCACAGTACAGTGTGTAGCTATGTGCATACTGCTAGATTCCTGTGGTGAGCACAGTACAGTGTGTAGCTATGTGCATACTGCTAGATTCCTGTGGTGAGCACAGTACAGTGTGTAGCTATGTGCATACTGCTAGATTCCTGTGGTGAGCACAGTACAGTGTGTAGCTATGTGCATACTGCTAGATTCCTGTGGTGAGCACAGTACAGTGTGTAGCTATGTGCATACTGCTAGATTCCTGTGGTGAGCACAGTACAGTGTGTAGCTATGTGCATACTGCTAGATTCCTGTGGTGAGCACAGTACAGTGTGTAGCTATGTGCATACTGCTAGATTCCTGTGGTGAGCACAGTACAGTGTGTAGCTATGTGCATACTGCTAGATTCCTGTGGTGAGCACAGTACAGTGTGTAGCTATGTGCATACTGCTAGATTCCTGTGATGAGCACAGTACAGTGTGTAGCTATGTGCATACTGCTAGATTCCTGTGGCGAGCACAGTACAGTGTGTAGCTATGTGCATACTGCTAGATTCCTGTGGTGAGCACAGTACAGTGTGTAGCTATGTGCATACTGCTAGATTCCTGTGGTGAGCACAGTACAGTGTGTAGCTATGTGCATTGCTAGATTCCTGTGGTGAGCACAGTACAGTGTGTAGCTATGTGCATACTGCTAGATTCCTGTGGTGAGCACAGTACAGTGTGTAGCTATGTGCATACTGCTAGATTCCTGTGATGAGCACAGTACAGTGTGTAGCTATGTGCATACTGCTAGATTCCTGTGGCGAGCACAGTACAGTGTGTAGCTATGTGCATACTGCTAGATTCCTGTGGTGAGCACAGTACAGTGTGTAGCTATGTGCATTGCTAGATTCCTGTGGTGAGCACAGTACAGTGTGTAGCTATGTGCATACTGCTAGATTCCTGTGGTGAGCACAGTACAGTGTGTAGCTATGTGCATTGCTAGATTCCTGTGGTGAGCACAGTACAGTGTGTAGCTATGTGCATTGCTAGATTCCTGTGGTGAGCACAGTACAGTATATAGCTATGTGCTGAATTCCAAACTGGAACCATCATTTCAAATTCGATTTATACAAGTTTAGTTTTTATTAAACTTTATTTACAATCTTCAGAAAAAAACATGTTGGTCACGTTTTTATTAAAACAGAAACTATCGCTGTTCACTTGTGTTTTGATTGTTATTAAAATTTGAACAATGAAGTTTCATTAGCTCACTAAAGCCCAACTACGTAAGACGTAAACTAACCAAAAACTAATCTTAAGTAAAAGCAGGAACACTTTATGACATATAAATGATATGAAGTGTTATTTTTTATTTGGTTGTTATACGGAACACACTAATAAGAAAAGCCTGCATACAAATTGTAATGATGTTAAGATGCTCAGAAGTAATACACACAACCATTACCATTACTCAGTAAAATATATTTTAATAATTATAAAACTGTTTACTAAACTGAGATAATTAAAACTTTCACAGACACCTTGTGTGTCTGTGAGGACAAAGAAAGATATTAAGTAAAACCGCTTGTGAGAAAATGATTTGTAATAATAACATATCACTAGACAGCATAAAGTCGGTTATGTAAACCTACTGACTGACTAGTGTGGCTCGTGTGTGTTTTTCACTGACAAGTGTTGTAAGACTACATTTAAAGTACGTGAAGAATACGACATTAATTACAGAGATAAACTAAGATCGTGTGATTTCTGTGTCAAGTTTATTGTCTGTTTGTTTGTTTTCAAATATCGCGCAAAGCTACACGAGGGCTATCTCCGCTAACCGTCCCTAATTTAGCAGTGTAAAACTAGAGTGAAGGCAGCTAATCTTAACCATGCTACGGTTAACACAAAAAACAACAGAGACTATCCTAATACACAGATATTCATTTTCTTCAAACAAAAGAGTTGTTATTGATTTTATAATACCTTGTATTTTTAATCCAGTTTTAGAGCAATGTGGGGAATCTAATAAACGTTCAAAAACGATCCATTTCACAGTGTGGTGAACGTGGTTTAACAGTTATCAGTGATGACGTAAGCATGTGGGATTGATCGTCACACTCTAACGCTCAAACGGCAGAAAGAGCGAGCATGTTTGGTGTGACGAGGATTCGAACCCGCGACCCTCAGATTACGAGTCAAGGGCCTTAACCACCCGGTCATACCAGGCCCGAAAACACCGCAATGAAATCTTCTACGTCAAATTGTATGGTTAAAGCTGATATGGTCAAAAACAAAGGTTTAGGATTTTCTGTGACACAATTAGTACTTGCTAAAGACAAAGTATCATCATACAATCTTCTGTAGCCAAATGAACTAGACATGTGGAAATAAGACATGATTAAGGTACTCAACACGCTATTTTCAAGCCGCGGTTTTAAATCCCGTCACCAAACATGTTCCCCCTTTCAGCCACAGGGGCATTATAATATGACGGTATATCCCAATTTTTGTTGGTAAAAGAGAAGCTCAAAGAGATGGCGGTTGGTGAAGTTGGCTCACTACCTTCCCTTTCAGCTATCACTTGTAAATTAAAAACAGCCTTTGGTGAGAAAAATTCACCAAACAGTAGACCAAGTTAGGAGATATTTTCTAACGAGTTGAATAAACACGGTATGGAAAAAAATTATAATTAAGCTTTCCATATCAAGTCTTATTTAAACTCCTTGTCAAGGGTTTATTACAGAAGACATAACATTTATACATGTCTAAACGAGAAAAAAACTACAGAATATTCTTCACAAGGGGTGCGATAAGAGTGACAGTTAGATATAAAAGTGAAATATGAAGTGAAAGAGGAATCCCAAGCCTAGTAGAGGTCAGAATAAGTTGAAACCTCATTCTCTGTAAAGAACTGACCAACTTCACAGAAGTAAACGTTCCAGTTTAGCTTGTTTCCTATTACAAGTGAAGGACATCTCTGGATGTTTTATTTTATTTTCAGAAAGCGTGGCAACAACCTGTGGCATGTAACATCACAAAGTAAAATGACATGACAGGAAACATGCTATAACTTTATTTTCCTTATTACAAATGAGCCAATGGTACGGAGGTTTGACACTAGGTTAGATGGAGGGTAGAACATGCGTAATATATTACATACCAGAACACTGCCAGTCATTTGAATGATTCTAATGTAGATAAAACATAAATATATGCTTCTAATATTGAAATACTTATTATTTTACGTCTGCATAAGGTACATTGAGCCTACTAAGTCCAAAGTTTAAAATATTACGTTCTGTTTAATTCACTACGTAATTTAGGTCGTGGTATGGTTATAACCGTTTAATTGTTACAGACAAATAAACCGGATATTAATGGATGATCATCCAAACAGAGTTAGTCAGCTTGAAACGTGAGGACATCAGTCAGCCGTGGTGTCATTCAGGTTCAAAATGCCTGTAATGTCAATCAAGCTACTCACGATCGTGACCAGATATAGGTCTGAAGATGTAACAGGTAAAAACACACATTCAGAGGGCTACAGTTAACACAAAAAACAACAGAGACTATCCTAATACACAGATATTCATTTTCTTCAAACAAAAGAGTTGTTATTGATTTTATAATATCTTGTATTTTTAATCCAGTTTTAGAGCAATGTGGGGAATCTCATGAACGTTCAAAAACGATCCATTTCACAGTGTGGTGAACGTGGTTTAACAGTTATTAGTGACGACGTAAGCATGTTGTCGTCGGTCTAATTGTAGAGCCTCTCCTCTTTCTGATGGTCGATATGTAACAACGTGATTAAATTCACCACAACTTATACTTCTTTCATCAGTCAGAAATCAAGCGTGGCATACTTTAGAGGGCTGGAACTACTTAGTAAGCTCAGATAGCTTGACGTGCTGAAAGACTAAAGACCCTTCTCTTGTGGAGCACGATGCAAACCAGTACTGTTTAATTCCGTTAAGAGCTTTCAGTCGATATTTATATTATTCATGCACGTCGACAATCATCCTTGTTTTAACAGTAGCAATAGAAGTCAAACTTGATGTTATATTAAATGTTCAAAATGACTGATGTTCGTGAGGTTTCTTTTTTCTCATACATTTATTTAAAGTACCAACAAGATATGACTTATTGCTCGTATAACAGAAACCAGAATCCTTGGATACTGCATAATAATCAGAAAATAACATATTTACTCTGCAAATAGTTTAATTACAATTTCACTTATCAACACGCATACATACACAATGTTTAAGTTTCTTATCTTTCTTAACTGCCTCGTCTCAGCCAGAAAAACAACAACATAGCACCTTTCGTGTGTCATTAGTTTACTTGACATACACTACATATTTTTATAAAGATATCCTTTAAAAACCAACTTTTGTATGGTACTTGGTATATCTTACAAATTATTCAAAAACAACCTCCAAAAATGACTTTCTAATGGTGCTTGGCATACCTTATAAATTATTCAAAGACCCCCTTAAAAATGGCTTTTTGGCGTATTTAGTATATTTTATGAATCGTTCAAAGGCCCCTTCAAAAACAGCTTTCTTGTGGTGTTTGGTACATCTTACAAACTATACTCAAAGTCTCCACTTCCAAAATGGCTTTTCTGTGGTGCTGACATACATTACAAATATTCAAAAATCTCCTTCAAAAACAACTTTTTGTCGTACTTAGTGAACCTTACGTAATTTTAAAAACACTTTAAAAACCAGCAGTGTTTAATGTAATCTACAAATTATTCTTATATATACACGGAAAAATGCAATTATTTACAACTTAAAACACTATAATAGTGTATTTAAGCTTCGATCGCGGGAATATATGATAAAAACGCCTTTCAATGAACACCTGTATATAATTTTAAGCTCCAAGAACGTATTTTGCTGATGCGATGAATTAATACGTATTCTAGTACAAAGAATATATTGTGATGTAATATTGCAATGGGCAATGGATAAAATCTTAGCTTTCTATCAATAAAATATAATGATAGGAAAATAGTTAAAATCAAGTATGGATTTTCAAAACCTGTCACTGTTCAAAACGTTATTAGGACGAGATAAAAGGAAGGAAGTGTTAATAGTGTACTGATAAAGTAGTTTTAATCAAAGATATTTGATATCACAATTAAGCATGTCAGTGGTGTATTTAGATAATCCGATGAACCTATGATAATATTATCTTTATATAGAAAAAATAGTGTCAAGAATGTCATTAGGTAAACAAATGTGACAATATCAAGAATGTCACTAGGCAGTGCAATGTGACAATATCAAGAATATCATTAGATTAGGCAGAGTAATGGGACAATATAAAGAATATTACAAGGCAAAAGAATGTGACAATGCCAAGAATATCACTAGGCAGAGCAATCTGACAATATCATGAATGTCACTAGGCAGAACAATGAGACAATACAAAAAATATCACTAGGCAGAGCAATGAGACAATACAAAAAGTATCATTGGAAAAGGAAGCAATGTAACAATATCAAGAATATCATGAGATTAGGCAGAGGAATGTGATAATACCAAGAATATCACAAGGTAAAGCAATGAGACAATACCTAAAATATCATTAGAATAGGAAGCAATGTTACAATATCAAGAATATCACTAGGCAGACCAATGTGACAATACCAAGAATATCAGTTGTTGTTTTGAATTAAGCACAAAGCTACACAATGGGCTATCTGTGCTTTGCCCACCACGGGTATCGAAACCCGGATTTTAGCGTGTAAGTCCGCAGACATACCCCTGAGCCACTGGGGGGCCAAGAATATCAGAAGGCAGAGTAATGTGACAATATCGAGAATATCACTAAGTAGAGCAATGTGACCAAATCAAGAATGTCATTAAATGGAAGAAGTTTTTAATTCCAGTGTCTTTTTTTATTTTAAACAAAATTAGGATTTCTTCACAAGATAATGTCAAGGACGTCGTTGTTAAGAGACTTAGACAGACTAACATCTTTTCGAAACGATCGTGTGTTTTGTGATAGAAGACACAAACAAATTCGCGGAAACAAATTAAATATGTTTCTAGTAACATAAAATATTGTACAATAAACTATCGGTGTATGTTTACGTTTCAAATGTTTAATCAGTTTGGAAGTCAAAACATGTTTTTTATCTGCATTCAAATCCATCATTCAAAGTTGTCAAGGATAAACAATATACACAGATATTTCTATCAGAGTATAAACTAGTTTGACAAATGTTTCATCATGGTTATAAAATAAACTATAAATAACTGGTTCGTCCACATGATTTTAATTTAACACATTAAACCTTTGAAGAAGTGGATATTTCAGTCGTAGAGATGTTATAATGTGTCGTCTAATCCCACTATTCGTAGTAGGCCAAGAATTAGCGGTGGGTGGTGATTACTAGCTACCGTCCCTATAGTCTTACACTGCTAAATTGGGGACGGCTAGCGCAGATAGCTTTGCGTGAAATTGAGAAAAACAAACAAAATAATTATCTCAGGAAGTAAAATAGAGATTGTTATTTAAAATACAGGACTACAACATGGAATTACTAGTCCCAAAAGCAGCGGAGGTTGTTTAGTGTTAAAACCCTGTGAGAGATATTAAAATATTACTCTATCAGTACAGAGACCGAGAACGTTATACTAAAACAATTCTGGAACGTAACCCATGTCACAACGTCAATTCATACTTTTGTGATATTTCTAGGTAGTAATTTGTTTGTTTTGAATTTTTTTGCAAAGCTACACGAAGGATATCTACTCTAGTCGTCCATAATTTAGCAGTGTAAAACTAGAGGGAAGGCAGCTTGTCATCACCGCCACCTCTTAGACTGCTATTTTATGAACGAATAGTGGGACTGCCCGTAACATTATAACGCTTCCAGGGCTGAAATAACGAGCATGTTTGGAGTGAATTTAAACCCTTGACCCTCAGATTACGAATCAAGACCCTCAAACCACCTGGTGATGCCGTGCTTTCAGACAAAAACTTCTGATTTCCCGATAGTCAACAGAAAGGCGGATGTACATCTAACTGTAGAATCTTTTCGGATGTAAGAAGAGTGATTTTGATCAGAAACGTTGAACGAATCTTCCAAGCGTGTGTCAAAAAATGAGGTTTTCCAAAACTGATAAACATGAAAACATTCTTTATTATTGAACGAATAAATTAAAGAAAGCAAGGCCAGTTTACTTTCGCACACGTATAAATAGGCATTTCTGCCAGATCTTGTTTAGTTACACAGCAGTGCAATGAAATTCAACATGTAAACTCGATATCTCTGTCTACCAAACTATATTATCTAGTGAACTTTGTTCTCTCACAGCGTTCACTAACTATTACATCGCGTCAATGTCATTCTCAGACAGGAAAACCATATAACATCGCTTATCCTTTCACCCCGATGCTATGTATTACTGCAGTTTCCTCGTGGGAAGAATAGACATTTCTTACTGTGGAGAACAAAGAAACGAACAGCTAGAACAAGAGATATCCTGTACGACACAAGTTTGGGTGATAGGCTGCTATATCACGTGCTAGATTCATTATCTATTAACGTATAAAATGTAGGAATACAATAATCTTATTAAACACATTTGAGATCGATAGACTTAACCATTAAATACACGAAGTTAATAATAAAAGTCCTATATTACATTCATGTAGACAACTCTATAATAAGGTCATGATAGGTTTAGTTTGGTTTGAAATTCGCCCAAAGCTATACGAGGGCTATCTCCGATAGCTGTCCTTATTTTAGCAGTATAAGACTAGAGGGAAGGCAACTGGTCATCACCACTCACCGCCAACTCTTGGGAAGGTGATGATATCATTGAATAACAAAACAACGATACTGGTTGTTCAAATAAACAACATATTAACCATTCAAAAATACTTCCTTTGTGAACATTTCTAACCTTCAAAAATACTCTCATTGTTAGCATATCAGATCAGATATACTTCATTGTTAACATATCAGACCTTCAGATATACTTCACTGTTAACACATCAAGCCTTCAGAGTTTCTTCCTTTGTTAACATATCAAATTTTCTGAAATATTCGCTTTGTAAAAAAGAAAGATTTTATGAATTGTAACAATTCTATTTACATGTCGGATATTAAAACGACGGCTTGCTCCCTTCAGAGATACGTCATCTGTTTAATCAAACAAATATTTGATGCATTATTTTTAAAAAGCCTATATATATATATGTGTGTGTGTGTGTATACCGGATATTAAAAGTACGACCTTATATATCTGGTCATTCAAATAGGTTATTTCAAACTTATTTTTTAACGGATAATGTTTTCTAACTATTTTCTCACAGTAAACTGTTTATTTAATCCTAAGTCACACGTTTAAACTATATTAACGCCGTTATATAGAACCAACACATTTATATAACCTAGTTAAGGCTTCAAAGAATCCTATAGGTACTTCTGATCTGAAAACAAACTGATTTATTTTTTGAATGTGTTCTTTTCGCAAAAAAAGTTTTGCGTTTTAACTCGTGCTTTAATACGGATAGTGCCCTTAAATTATAACCTGTATCCAGAAACATTTGAGAGACAGAAACGTTATGTAATAAAGAAATATGAAGCAATTTTTTCTTCACTTGAAAGAAAAATCAAATCTTGGTCATGACCAGACTGCTGAAAATTATTTACACTCATGTATATTATACTGTGGACAGTATAACTGTTGTTATAGTTACGTTCCACCTAGCAAAAGTTACGTCATACCCTCTGATGTTACAGTCATAGTGTTGCTTAGACAATACATATGTATTTTATAACATATATTCAAATTACATCACTTTCATTCGTCAGAAAAAATATATGAAAAACACGGTGTTACAATGTTTTGTTTACGCAGTAACTTTCCTCGAATTCGCCAGGTGGACATCAACAATCTACCTAACTCGTGCTTATCCTATACCTTGTATAGGAATGATTCAGCATATAAACGAGTGAGCTGGGAAACATTTTTCGTTTTTATACGATCAGCAGTACCGGTAATGTTTTCTAACGTGTATCAGTGGCACTTATCTATTGAGACCTTCTGTTGTAAATTTTCAAGAGAACTGAAAGCTAAGTATCGCCCAACAAGTTTATGAAGTGAGAAGCTATAAAAATTATATATTACGGGCGTTCAGATGTTTAGATTTCCCCGTGGAGTCGTATAGCTTCCGATTGTTTCCACGTTGAATGTTGGAAATGTTGGTCATTTGTTCCGAGACCTGTATTGATAAGGGGCCATTTATTTATTCGCAACAAAACACTATATCTGTTTATGGAACTACCAATGAGAGTTTATCACGAGAACAAGTTTGGTAGAAAACAAAAACAAAATTAACGTATATGTTGTCTTAATATTAATGACGTAAGTTACGAAATGAATTTAATTAATTAATCATTTATACATTTATTCTCTCTGAATTTATTTTACAATCGATAAAGATAAGTTCGTTTCTTTCAGTCTTACGAAATTTACATCATATTACACCATAATTACATAATAATATTTCATAAAATCAAGTTAACTGTGAGACTTATTTTATAAGGTCCTGGTTTTTAGAAGGGTCGCTTTTATGTGTAAATGTGCCCCCGCTGGGAAAGCGTTAAGTCTACGGATTTACAACATTAAAATCAGGGGCTCATTCCCCTTGGTAGACACAAAAGATAGACCGATGTGGTTTTACTACAAGAAAGAAACACATTTATGTGCATCCAAATTTTCAAATTAATCAGTTGTTGCGACTACAGGATATTAACAGCAAGTTCTTCTTAGTGTCACCAAACAAAAATGAAAATAATTTCCCTTAAAACGTTTGTACTTTATGTTTACATAAATGTAAAAGTAAGACAGTTTATTCATCGTATTTAAGTTCATTCATTTCTTGGTTGATCTTTTTTCCTTCCCATGTTGTAGCGCCATCTGCTAGAGTTTTTAGTAACAGTAACTAAAGCCTGAAGATAAAAAATAAATTAACTAAAATATATATAAATGTCTTTTTTCTTAATCATTCTCGTCTGCTTTAAATAGAGTGTTTAGGTCGCTTTTCTAAGAGGCTTTTTCTTTCATAAGAATGAATAAGCTTCCGTGATTCAGTCTCAAATGAACTTTCACAACCACCATAATATGTTTTTGATATATTAGTTTATATTTACGTTATGAGTCTTTCACAAGAATCATTTTACCAATAGAAGCCCACACTCTGGACATTGGAAGTATGAATAAGAAATCGATAACTGCCTATAACTAGCTAGTTATAACAGTTTTTTTTAAATCAAAATGGTCTAAGAACCTTGATCACCTTTAGAATGCCTCTGAGATTAGTTTTTAAGAATAAAACTTTGTTATATTTTACGTTTAGCAAAATATACTCGTGAAATCTGGAAAAATCATAATAAGTTAAGTAATAGTAAGCAACTTCCAACGTGCAGAATAATGTAAAAAAAATCGAAAATTATTTAATCTAATCAAATGTGTCTTATATTGTTTCAGTGTATTGAATTGTGGGACATTTGTCAACACTATTCCAGTATTCTGAAACGTGGGAAACTTGCCAAAACTATATTAATATACTGTGACGTGGGATACTTTCAAACGCAACTCTAGTACGGGGAAACGTGAGAAATTTACCAACGATGATCTAACATCTTGGGAGATGAATTTTCAACACTACATCCACGTGCTGAGGCATAATATTTTCTCGACATTTTATCCTGTACGTAAATACCTTTCCAACACTAGGGAATCATGGGACTGACTGTACCCCAGCATCCTAATTCATCGGTCAGTAACATTTCGACTACTCCTCATTTCGCTGATGCATTGGAAATTTTCTTACGATACCTCCACGTGTTTCGTGGAATTTCGAAAGATTCTTAGGCATGCTAACTGGTTCTTCCAACAGTATTTCACCCTAAGTAGTTTTCTGACAAGTTTTTAACCTATACAATACAGCAGCTCCAATGTCAGATACCCGAACCTTAAAATATTGGAAACTACTTCACGTGGATTTAGAAACAAAGAAAGGTATTACTTTAGAAGGTATATTTTATTCCAAGACACAAATGGATCAGTTTATGACAGATACTTCATCATTGTTTGGTATTTCACTTAAACAAACTACAAACTGTAACCATGAAACATCTCGTTCGTAGGGAATTACATTTAATGTAATGTATTTGTAAGACAGTCTTTAAAAACAACTGTAATAAAGCATCATGACGGATACTCGGAGAACACTTACTACAGCTGATTTAACTATAAATAAAGCTATAGTGAATTCGATTTAAAGAGGAGATTTATGTGTTTTGCGCTGTTGTTGTATCTTTAATTTACAGAGATGGTTGTTGTTTGTTGTTTAGAATTAAGCACAAAGCTGCACAATGGGCTATCTCTGCTCTGCCCACCACGGGTATCGAAACCCGGATTTTAGCGTGTAAGTCCGCAGACATACCGCTGAGCCACTGGGGGGGGCTACTGAGATGGACGTCGTTAAAGTCTTTACTTCTCGTAAAATATATTTGTTGTTATCATTGGACAACTTAGGATATTGTGAACCAATAACTGGACAGCTGGAAACATTTTAAAAGTGTTTATTATGGGAAAACAAATATCGTTTGTACGTGTTAATTTTTTAAATAACCAGCTGCCAAACCTGTATTTTTAGTATGTTTTATAAATATCTTTTCTACTCGAAAATTCAATCCACAGTTTAGTTGAAATAACAGTTAACTGTTTATATAAGCCTAAATCATACGTTTAAACCATATTATCGTCATTACTTGGAACCAACACATTCACAGTTAAGATTTCGACAAATCGAATCCGATAGATTGTAATATCTACAGTACTTCTGGTTTGGTTTGAATTTCGCGTAAAGCTACACAAGGGCTATCTGCGCTATCCGTCCCTAATTTAGCAGTGTAAGACTAGAGAGAAGGCAGCTAGTCATCACCACCTACCGCCAACTTTTGGGCTACTCTTTTATCAAAGAATAGTGGGAGTGACCATCACATTGTAACGCTCACACAGCTTACAATCACGAGTATGTTTAATGTGGCAGGGATTCCAACTCGTGATCATCGGATAACGAGTCGAGTACCTTAACTAACTGACCACGCCGAGCCTGGTACTTCTGATCTTAAAAGTACCACGTTTCTTTTCTCCTTTGAATGTGTTCTTCTCTTGATTTGGTTTGTCTTGAATTAAGCACAAAGCTACACAGTCGACTATCTGTACTCTGCACACCACGGGTACCGAAACCCCGTTTCTAGCGGTGTGAGACAGCAGGCGTAACGCGGATCCATTGGGGGAGGGGAGGTCCTTCGTCTAAGAAAGTTTCTTGTTCGGATAAGTAGTACATATTATGATGGAACTTCTTAAATGCCACGATATGCAATTTCAAGTGTATTCAAGTGTATATTTGTCAGTTCTCTCCTAACTGCTCCCCGCTTGTACAGCAGTACGTCTCCAGATTTACAACGCTAAAATCAGGGATTCGATTCCCCTCGGTGGGCTCAGCAAATAACCTGATGTGGCTTTGCTCTAAGAAAACACATACTCTCGTAAATAGTTTGAACTAGTGATTACTGTGCAGTAATGTGGACAGAATCTTCCATTGCCTAGAAAATATAAATGAATTGCTTATCGCTGTACTTGCGTTATAAGTGAGGCCGGCAAATCCCACCATTCCTTCAGAATAACTGAATACTTGGCAGCAGGTAGTGTTGATTTCTTGCCTTCAAAAATAGATACAACTGGCCTGAATGACCTTTATGCAGTTTTATACAAATATCCGAAAACAAATGAAATCCAACTACCCTACTCTTGAATAAATATAATTAATTATAAATTGCTTTAAGACGTAAGCGAGCGCGGGGAGATCAAGGTTATTTTTTGAATTTTATATTTGGAATTAGCCCGAATTTCAAAAGAAAGTAAGTCTATTATTTTTGTGTGATTAACAGAAATAGTTTATTGAAATGTTATAGGAAAAAGGGCACTTTTACAGTAACCGTTGTAACCTCGTTAGTATAATAAAGTTAACATGATTATTATTGTTGTAGGTATAACGTGCCAATCACAGTAAAGCTTTAATTTGTCAACCTGATTAGGTTATTAACCTAGAAATTACTATTATAATGTCCTGAAGTATCGATGTCATTAAACTGGATAAGCAACTCATCAAAAAACTAATATTTTTAATGTACCTTACATTTTAACCACCCTGGAAGTGTTAAATGGATCTATGTACCTAACATTTTTTTAGCTACCCTGAAAGTGTTAAATGAATCAAAGTATCTTACATTTTAACCACCCTAAAAGTGTTAAATAGATCTATGTACCTAACATTTTTTTAGCTACCCTGAAAGTGTTAAATGAATCAAAGTATCTTACATTTTAACCACCCTGGAAGTGTTAAATGGATCTATGTACATAACATTTTAACCACCCTGGAAGTGTTAAATGAATCTAAGCACCTTACATTTTAACCACCGTGGAAGTGTTAAATGGATCTAAGCACCTCACATTCTGACCACCCTGGAATTGTTAAATGGATCAAGGAACCTTACATTTAAACTACCCTGAAAGAGTTAAATAGATCAAAGCACCTCACATTTTAACTACCGTGGAAGTGTTAAACGGATTTTTTTTCCTTTTATAGAACGCCTGTAGGACAGTGTAAATTAAAATAATCACTCTATATAAATTATTTCATCCCAAAAAGCGACGACTACTAGCAAAGAGTATGTGGATAATTCTTCTATATGTATGAGTTTCAGTGGACAGAAGGAAAACAGTTTTCTACGAACCATGAAGGCGTACTCATTACAAAATATTTAATCTGTATAGATTACTGCTTGTGAAGTTTTTAATAGGGGGCATTTGAAGAGTTTCCTGTAGATGGAACACTTTCTAAAATATCAAAGATATTTCACGAAATCACAACAAACCTATAAAGTATTCTATTTAATATCACCTTAGAAGAATTAACGTAATAACAATGAATAACGCATGTGTGTCTTACCTCGACATTCAAAACCAGATTATGCTGTGACAGTGTGAAACATAGTTTAATAACAAAATAAACAAATGATACGATTGTCCGACACATAGTTTAAGTTTAATAGTAAAATAAACAAATGATACGATAGTGTGACACATAGTTTGATGGTAAAATAAACAAATGGTACGATTACGTCACACATATTTTAAATAGGCCTGACATGGCCAAGTGTGTTAAGGGGTTCGACTCATAATCCGAGGGTTGTGAGTTCGAATCCCGATCGCACCAAACATGCTCGATATTTCAACAGTTGGGGCGTTATACTGTTTCGGTCAATCCCACTATTCGTTAGTAAAAGAGTAGCCCAAGAGTTGGCGGTAGATGGTGATGACTAGCTGCCTTCTCTCTAGACTTACATTTAAATTAGGGACGGCTAGCGCAAATAACCCCCGAGTCGTGAAATTCAAAATAACAAATAATAACAAATTTTAATGATAAATTAACTATTTTACGACCAGGTGACAATTCATTTAATTATGAAATAAACAAATGGTACAATTATGTGATATATAGTTTTAACTTAAAATGTTTTGTTTTATTTTGTTTGTTTGTTTTGAAATTCGCACAAAGCTACTCTAGGGCTATCTGTGCTAGCCGTCCCTAATTTAGCAGTGTAAGACTAGAGGGGAAGCAGTTAGTCATCACCACCCACCGCCAACTCTTGGGCTACTCTTTTACCAACGAAAATTGGGATTGACCGTAACATTATAACGCTAACTTAAAATAAATATGTGGCTCTATCATGCGACACAGTTGAATGGAGAAATAAACAAATCATACTATTATGTGACACAGTTTGATGGAAAAATGAAAAAAATGGTACGACTATGTGACATATAGTTTTAAAGATGTTTAATAACCTCAGGTTATTGCTAAACCTTGTAAACAGCAGTTTCGCTTATGTTTTTTGAAAAGATAAGTATTTTGAGACAATACCAGTTGTAGGAAGAAAGAAAGTAAAACGGACCAAGGCGAGTGACATGTTTAGGATAAACTCTGCATGAGCAATGTTGGAAATTGTTTTTGTTTGTTTGGAAAAAATTGTCTGTACTAGTAAAGATGAGAGCCATGTAATTACGTATGACAACTGACGTAAGATATATCATTACTTTAACACCAAGCTAGTGAATCTATTTAAGTAAACACCCGACAGGAACACCACAAAAACTGTTTCGCTGTTTGTTTCAGTTATCAGCAAAATACGTTTAATGACGTTGTGTTAAAACCAATGAAAGAATTTGTTGGTTTGTTTGATGCATCGCGCGCAAAACTATCCGAAGACGATCCACGCTAGCCGTCCTTGATTCTGAGGTGATAGACTGGAAGGCAACGCAGGTGTTTGATACCGTCCACCGACAAATCTTGGGCTACTCTTTACGAACGTTGGTATAACATTCCAACGGCTAAAAATGTGAGCATGTTCAGTGTCTCGTTTGGGTCTCGCGACACGCACATTAAGAAAATGTAAAGGGAATATTAAAAACAAGTTATAAAGGACTAAAAGTGTAAAAAGAGAAGAGTGAATAAAAATGAAAATAAATTACAATAAGCATATTAAACATAAATGTTTGTTTTTGAATTTTGCGCAAACCTACACGAGGGCTATCCCTAATTTAGCAGTGTAAAACAAGAGGTATGGAAGCTAGTCATCACCGCCCAACGCCAGCCTTTGGAATACTCCTTTACCAACGAACAGTGGAATTGACCGTCACATTATAACGCCCCCACGGCTGAAATGGCGACCATGTTTGGTGTAACGGGGATTCGAGCCCATGACTCTCAGATTACAAATCAAGTGCCTTAACCACCTGGCCATATTATGCCCGTTACGTCTGATCTTAAAAGAAATTGAACTTTGCCACATTTATTTTCTCTTCTGCCGGGTCTTAATTAATTAATTGCGTATCAGGATAAATGAATTAAAAACAACAATAAGAGAGTGAAAATCAGGATAGAATAGAAGATGTAAACCTAACTGGTTAAAAAAACACAGAAGAACTGGAAAGAACAAAGATCTACCAGTGAAACATTCCTTGTAACCGCTCAGAAAAAGAAAGATGGAACTTTATAATGTTAAAATTAGCTTGAGACAGCGAGAAGAAATCTGATAATTAAACAAGATAAATAAAGGTGAAAAGACAAAGTTGTCAGAGGTGAAAAACAATAAAAAATGGCGTAAAAGATAGAGAGAGAGAGAAGATGAAATCGCAGACGATAAAAAAATGACGTCAAGTATCAGAGATAAACGAGTTTAACATAAAGAGTGGAAAAAAACAGCAGAAAAGGAAGATTAAGGAAAATTGGAAAAGATGGAAACCGAAGGGAGATACAACACTATACAAGTGCTAATGTTCATATCAAATGTAATCTTAAGTACTTTCTACTTTAAGGCAGCTCTTCGCGTTTATAGGAGAAATAGGCTAGTAATGAACACCTTTAGGTTCTTCCATACGTGCACTACACTTTGGAGTTTGTCTCCAAATGGAGATGGATGATACCTTCTGGCTAGCAGTTTCCTCTAATCTTGGTCCCTGTGTCCCTGGGGAATCTCAGAAAGTCGAAGAGTACATTCTCTCCGCTGGTAGAAATACACGTAATTCAGTGGAACGTCGCTATCCGTCCTACGGCGTAGCTATATATGTGTTGTTTCCAACGTTTGGCTAGTCGGTCAACATTATGGTTCAAAGACTCCATACAGCGTAATGCATTAAACATGCCCACCGCCCAAGAAGATTTCCAATGTTAGGGACGTTTCCGAAAGAAAAAAAAAAGAAAGAAATCAAAACAGTTGAGAATTATGGATGAATTTGAAACTGACATGGATTTTCTTTCGGGCTTCCATTCGGGCAATAAATAATACAGCACTTGATCGAGTCATTAAGTTCTTGTGTAGCTAGAACGTTTATTCTCGTGCTCGAGATATCAACGAAGTCTGTACGTTGGACTGGCGTGAAGCAGTTTTCGTACTCTTAAAGCATTTCTTTAGGACACATCCTACATATTCAGTGCTATAACTTCCTTCTATTTATCTGAATACATCAAAGCTAGCTCACTATCTCTCTATTTTGTTACAGAGGGAAATAAACTTAAATCAAACTTCGATCTTACTGATGAAAAGACAATTTTGTCATTTTCTACACAGAATGTGACAAAAATTCACGTTACAGGATAAACGAGCTATCACATGTTAATCAATTGTTTCTTTGGATCTTTTAAGTCGTGTCTATACAAGAAGAGCGACCGTTTCATTCTGGTGCAGACAAAAAGTCCCTTGTGTGAAGAATCAGTTTCATGAGAATTGTACCGTTGGTAAATGATAAACCTGTGGGAAAAAAGTCTTGAAACCTCGCTTACAAAGCGGTAGTTTACATGGAGCACGAATTACCTTTTGAATGTCTCCAAAACTGATATCTCCGTAACATTTGGTAAACTGCTAAAAAAAAACACTGACTAGTAAATTACATTAAGATTAGTATATTATATCCGATTTTTGATAGAAACAATTCATATACCAGAGCGAAGAGATGCAAATCGTATAAACAGGTCAGTGTTTCCGTTTTATTAAAAAATCACTACGTTAAAGAATGTTATGTGACTTCCAATCGGAACAGTTTATGGCTTGTTTTATTAAGTTAAGAATAAAACAAAACAAAAGAGAATTCTAATTAGCATCAGCATAGAAATGGAGCTACCAGCTACGCGTTTGCTCTTGAAAGAGCAGTTCTAAAAAAGAATAATAAATCTCCCTCAAATGTCTTACGTTGTTAAATTCACATGAAGAACAGTGTCTGTTTGTTTTTGAATTTCGCGCAAAGCTACACGAAAGCTGTATGCGCTACCGTCCCTAATTTAGCAGTATAAGACTAGAGAGAAGGCGAGCATGTTTGGTGCGACGGGGATTCGAACACTATCGGATTACGAGTCGAGCGCCTTAACCCACCTGGCCATGCCTGGCACAGCGATTTTTTGAGAATCCAAATTTGTTCTTTTTAACAGCAAGCTTTTACCTTGATGAAGTATGTATGTATCTTTGACTATTTTAAAATGTCTAATCAACGTTTCTTTAAGTTTGTTTTTTCAGAAAAGCGTTTTCTTATTCCTTGGAACCGTCTTCTTCATCAGGTTCACTCTTCTACAATTTCAGATTCAAGTAAACATCGAATTTGTATTACAGAAACACCTGTAATTGTTGACTTTCTAATCTAATGAAGCATCACCGCAGATGTAGTTGATTTTCTGTTTCCTTCACACCTATTTCAGGAAATAATGCGTGCTTAACTTTTCCGCTTCCGATGTGTCTATAGTGACTCTTGGCTGTGACACAACAAAGATTAATGGCCGACTTTATGGTGGCGCTGGTATAGACCGGAAGTCGTATACAAGCTGGAAATGATGATTTTAGGCGACCAACGCGTGTGCGAAATGTACGATCGGGTGGTATTGCGTGTGCAAAAATCAAATACTCAATACAAAGATTAGTTCAAATCGTCTCCTAATTATAGGTGGTATTTTGATTTCTGCCTAAACATAGTGTAAAAGTTCAATTTGTAATTCAGAGTTAAAATAGAAGTAGTTTCCAAAAGTTGTCAAAAATGCTTCACGTTTTATCATTGTCCTCGCCTCCTCGTACTTTCGGAATGATATTAAAACTCTTCGAGACAGAGAATATGTTTTCCTGTCATAAATTTTAGGTGTGAGAGTACTACACTAAAGTTATAAATGTAATGAGACAAGCGTGTGGTTGTATATGACTATGCTTAAACGGGGAAAAAACATTTCTTAATTTATGCGCTTTCCATATCTTTATATCTTTCCATAAAATTGTTCGTTCAGTCATGTTCTTCTTTCCACTTTGTAAATTTAAATTTTTATTTTTGTTGTAATTGGTATTTTTTATTTCAGATATCAATGTTAAACGAAACACTAAGCATAATGAGTGGTCATCACGACATTAGACCATACGATGTTTACAAACGAGAAATGTCCGTCATTTTTGTTCCTCGTGTAAATCTAAACACTCTAAGCACAGTGAGTGGTGATAACGAGATTAGAAAATTCTCTTTACATAACTGTAAATAACAAGTTCATTGGTTAAATTTTATAATAATGATATTTTGATATAGCTATACAATATTTTAAAGTTCAATGTGGTTTAGTTGTTGTTAAGTTTTCTAATTTTGCGCAAAGATACACAAGGGCTATCTGCGCTAGGCATCCCTAATTTAGCAGTGTAAGATTAGAGGGAAGGCAGCTAGTTATCACCACCCACCGCCAATTCTCGGGCTACTCTTTTCCCAACAATTAGTGGGATTGAAAGTCATATTATAACACCCCCACGGCTGAAAGGGCGAGCATGTTTGGTGCGACAGGGATTCGAACCCGCGACCTTCATATTATGAGTCGAACGCCTTAAAACACCTGTCCATGCCGGGCCTCAGACACACAGTCCTTCCGTTATTTCGTAATAAACGTACTTAATTTTAGTTACAGTAATTTGAAATTTCAAAATAATGTTTATGTATTGGTGTAATTGAAATGCGACAACAGATATCTGTATTCCTACCGTTGTATTCCTACCATTTCATCACCTTTTTCCACGCCTGTTAAGATCAAAGCGTGAAAGAAAACTGTATCCAAGCGTTAATAATGCAAATCTTAAGCCTAACATAGTATGTCACATTGAGCGTGAGCACCAAACTGAAAGTATTGAAGAATGAGATAGTTCTAAGATTACACGTCAGGAGGAATATTTAAACCATTAACAAAAGATACAGATTATAATATCGAGTGACTAACAAACGGGACTCAAATCTGAGACGTTAATGTTTTTTTTTCTTTGCAGACTGTATCTACAAGAAGAAGATATGTTTACATCTATGACAAATGATGCAAACATTTAGGGCAAGTCTTTGAAGATTAATATTTAGGATTTTATATTCGAAGAGTTATTTATTATGCATCAATAAATATAATACATTTCTGATATATTATTGATTATTTTAGTAATATCGCAGAGAGTATCTACTCTAAGCCTGATATGAACAGTTTTTTTATTATTCTATTAACGTCCTTTCAAAAAGATTTAGAATTCTGAGTAGAATTATATGATTTACGTTTGTCATTTTAGCTTTCTTCTAGTACAACATAAAAGCATCTGACTTAGATTCTTCCGCGCCGACATGAGTGTTACGGAGTCAATCTTTTGGTAATATGGACTTGTACAGACTGAAAACGTAAGAGAATTTGTTGCCGATTCTAAGAACAACAGACTCTGAAATCCCATTCAGTTTCGTTAGAGTACAATGCAGTAAGCTCCTTAATACTGTAGTAACAGGTCTAACTTTGTGCTTGTCACTAAATGTACTTAACTGACAGCCAGGCTCTTTTGACGTTTTCTTCCCGCTTCACTGGAGCCTTGATCTTGGATAGTCCTACGCTCGCATGAGGCAGCGCCACGGTCTGGAAAGAGAATAAATTATTAAAGGCTTAAAGCTCGCTTCCCATTGAAAATTCAAGAGTTTCCGTTCACGTTTCTTCTTCTTCGTAGCGATAAGATGATTACATACGTCAATTTTGGACATTTCTGACGACCTGTAGCTCCAATGAACTATGGTCCACAAGACAGCTTGTCTTCCGGTCCTTAAACAACTGAATCAAATTCAATTGAACTTGAAAGTAACGTGTTTCTCCCGTTGAAAGCTAAATGTTTTCTAATTCCTTACCAATATTCTTTTTTTTTTACAATTTTTCAGATATACTTACAGTATAATGTCCAAATTGGGGCACTGTTCAAACAACATGAAATTATAAAATGGCCATAACGTCAAACAACTTGAAACCAGGACTGGAAGGTCCAACATCAGGTGACTGACGGTGGTTTTTGAACTTGCCTGATAGTCTTCCTGACGAGTTATGATAATTAAAATTATGCTACAGAAAGTCCTTTATAACTTTTATTACTGTAGTTTTTCTCTTACTGCTGTAGACTAGATGTAAACATTGGTTTTAATGCTATTTATGATTTACACTTTGTTTTGTTTTACCTGGATTTCCCTTTATTAATTTTACGAAACTTACTTTAATTTAAACTTTTTACCGGATGTTTGGCGCAGATAGCCTAGCTGCTTTGTACCATAAAACACCAAACCAATCAAACAATACAAATTTAATTCGAGACAAATGTGGGGAACACTACAATTGCTCTTGTTGCTCTATAGATGTATCTCACTACGATACACTTTCAAGACTGGTACTACTTTAAAACATATCAAATAGTAATAATTTACTTGCTATATTTTACTTATTTCACGTGAAAATCCTTTAAATTCTATGATCATCTTCACCAAGGCAACGAAATGTTAGGTCTGTGTTTACATATTGTGTTCACCTGATGCAGGTTAAAGAATGTCTTATCTAATTTACAAATAACAGTAAAAATAGAAGAAAGAAAAAAACTCGAGCATTTAACATAATTAGGATAACGTATAAAATAACAACAATTTCAGTTAGCAGTAATACCATAGACACTAAAAACATATAATTTATATGATAAGTACGTATTTTTAAAATTTTTAATGTCAACCCTCTTTAATTAATGGTATGTATTATATATGATCATAGGTACTTTAATAATGTTAAATGTTACCCCTCTTTAATTAATGGTATGTATTATATATGATCATAGGTACTTTAATAATGTTAAATGTTACCCCTCTTTAATTAATGTCATGTATTATATGTGATCAGAGGTACTTTTATGATATTGAACGTATATAAACTACGATCGAGTTAGTTCATACATTGAACTCTTTCGAAGTTAAAGTTTCAAAGGTAAAGTATGTTAATTGTTCGAAACACGTCAATTTGTAATACAATTTGGTTAACAATCTAGTAAACTGTAGAATAATTAGTTAGCTCATAAAAGTCTCTAAAATTGTTGATTAAAATGCAATAAAGTGAAAAAATTAGTTAGACACTTGTCATCAACCTGTGAAATAATTTGTCAAAACACCAAGATCGGTAGAACTATTATTGTCAGAAGCCAAAAGGTAAAAAAAAGTTAAATCAGCTGTAACCGACTCCCACCAAGATGAAAAAAATCACAGAACAGACTACACAATAACTGTTTCATTTACATAATTTCTATACTACAGAATATAGTTACGTACATCCTAAACATTATTATAAACCTCCAAACCATAATTGCATGTATATCCATCATTGTTGTAAACCTCCAGACCACAGTTATGTGTATATCCATCATTGTTGTAAACCTCCAGACCACAGTTCTGTGTATATCCATCATTGTTGTAAACCTACACCCCACAGTTGTATGTATATCCATCATTGTTGTAAACCTACAGACCACAGTTGTGTGTATATCCATCATTGTTGTAAACCTCCAGACCACAGTTGTGTGTATATCCATCATTGTTATAAACCTTCAGACCACAGTTGTGTTTATATATATCATTGTTGTAAACCTTCAGACCACAGTTATGTGTATATCCATCATTGTTGTAAACCTCCAGACCACAGTTCTGTGTATATCCATCATTGTTGTAAACCGACACCCCACAGTTGTATGTATATCCATCATTGTTGTAAACCTACAGACCACAGTTGTGTGCATATCTATCATTGTTGTAAACCTACAGACCACAGTTGTGTGTATATCCATCATTGTTGTAAACCTCCAGACCACAGTTGTGTGTATATCCATCATTGTTATAAACCTTCAGACCACAGTTGTGTTTATATATATCATTGTTGTAAACCTTCAGACCACAGTTATGTGTATATCTATCATTGTTGTAAACCTCCAGACCACAGTTGTGTTTATATATATCATTGTTGTAAACCTTCAGACCACAGTTGTGTGTATATCTATCATTGTTGTAAACTTTCAAACTACCCGTACTGTGCAAGGCAGATCTGTTTGGATCATCTTTACTTTAGCTTGAGATGACTACCTGGATTCTATGAGGCAGAACTGTTTAGGTCATCTTTACTTTTCCTTGAGATTACTACCTGGATTCTATGAGGCAGAACTGTCTGGATGATCTTTACTTTACCTGTCATGTGAAATTAAAATGATGAACGTAATGCTCGAATATATACGAAAACTTCTCTCATTGTAGTTGATAATTTGTGACTGTTGTCGCCATGAATGTAGCGCTTTCCAAAGCGATTTCAAACAACATTAGCTTGCTGTTTATCAATCGACGTATAAATGCATGATTGGATTGTGACGTCATATACGTCCTGTGACACTGTCGACGTTCTTCTGAGGAGAGAACAAGGAACACAGACTCACACCATTTGTCACTGCACTGTTACAACAACACAAATACAACCAAGTGCCTCACTCGATAGTTCTGTTCCAGATGTTTATTTTAACGTCAATATAGATGTACAAAAGAGGTAGTATCATGAGTACACGATACAAGTTTTGTGTCATTATTGTTAGTATCCTGAGCACACGATACAAGTTTTGTGTCATTATTGTTTCAGTTTTCAAACTAAAAACAACAGACCTTGCTTTTCTGATTGTATAATGCAGAGATAATTGCTTAATTTTGATCACGGCTGAAGAAGTTATCAATTGGAACGTTTTCTACGTATTATGTTTGTTTGTTTATTTGTGAATTTCGCTCAAAGCTACACGAGGACTATCTGCGCTACCCGTTCATAATTTAGCAGTGTAAAACTAGAGGGAAGGTAGCTAGTCATCATCGCTCACCGCCAACTCTTGGGCTACTCTTTTACCAACAAAGAGTGGGATTGATCGAAACTTTTTAACGCCCCCACGGCTGAAAGGGCGACCATTTTTGGTGCGACCCTCGAATTTTTTACTTTTTCTTTTTCCTGGGCAGAAAGTGTTATTTATGAAAAAAAAGTGATGATGTGTTAAAACTTTAAATTTCAATAATGAAAAAAGTGTTTGTTTGTTTTGAAATTTCGCACAAAGCTACTCGAGGGCTATCTGTGCTAGACGTCCCTAATTTAGCAGTGTAAGACTAGAGGGAAGGCAGCTAGTCATCACCACCCACCGCCAACTCTTGGGCTTCTCTTTTACCAACGAAAAGTGGGATTGAACGTCACATTATAACGCCCCCACGGCTGGGAGGACGAGCATGTTTGGCAGGACTCGGGCGCGAACCTCAGATTACGAAGCGCACGCCTTAACGCTCTAGGCCATGCCGGGCCCCATGACAAAAGTAACAATGTATTAAAACTTTAAATTCTTACAATGAATATGACAATTATCAAAAAGTGACAATGTGTTGAAATTTTAAATTCTTACAATGGATATGACAATTATGAAAAAAGTGACGATGTGTTTAAGCCTGATACTCAAGAGACAGAAACACTAATTTATAAAACAATTAACTGTGTTAACCATTTTAAATTGAGGTAATGGATAAATTATCCATCGTGTGTGTTATCGATTTTTAACTGTAATGATAGATAAATTTCTCACATAGAATTGTATGTAAGCTCTTCAAAATAAAACAGGAAGAAGAAAAATTGAATAAAAAGTTCAATGTGCTAGAGGCGTCTAATGGAGATAGTTAGAAAAATGATCTTTTACGGACAAATTCGACGATCCATCATATTCATGGTACGCTGAAAAGAATTAGAAACAACACAGCACGAAACAGAGAAGTATATTTGTGGTATTTATACATATTATGAATTTATCTTACGAATGTAAGAAACAATATATTCCTCCTTTCTTATGATCACACGACAAGTTTCATCCACTGAAGAAAATAAGTATATATATATGTTCTTCTGAAGCTTCCTAATTCACATATCTGTATATGTTTTTGAGTTTGTATTCAACAGCACGCGCTCTATTGATGCTTGGGTATTGTTTTTCGTCCTCGATTTCTTTGTTATTTAATCGCGTTTATAATGTTGTTCCAAACGCATCACCAGTTCAAGATGATTTCAACAGATTTCACATTTTAAAAACACAATTCATATTCTATCTTGTTTTTGAAAAGAAAATTGTATTATATACATTATGACAAATTTATTACCCGATTAGTGTCGCAGTACCGTGAACATTTTCGCTCTTAGTTGAAAATGAAATCTAACAGGGTTCAAATGTATATCTTTACTGTACGTTGGATTCATGATGGAGAAAACAAAGATGAAGACAACAGATATACAACTAAACATTTTATTTACAAGATTCGAACGTTTCGGAACACAGTTATTAAATCTTGAAAGAAATCCGACGACAGTGTTAAGAGATATTTATTAACTAAAACTCTAGTATTGTTAACCAATAATTAACTTACTTATTAAGTAAAGTTGTAAACTGAGAGATCAAACAGAAGGCAAAATGACTATTCATAAATTGTGGAACAGTTAAGTTTAAAATGTGTACATTTAGAAGGGCAGCCTTTAGTTATGCGTCTCCAAACAGTCTTTGTTTATATTCATCAATACCAATGTTTTATGTACAATAATCTAAATTCTAGTTTTATAAGGATGTTGGGCTTGAGGTTTTTCAACATTCATCCGCTTTCGATGTTTAAACCATAATAAATAACTGGATATTTAAGTTTCTTCTGTCAAATTTTACATACTTCTTCTAGTTTTGAAACTACGTGTGTTACAAATGTCTTTCAATATTAAACTTCTTAGCCCTACGAGGGAGCTGTAAGATAAAATCATTATTGAGGAAACTTAGTAGAATGGACGGAAACTGCCTGTTGTGGAGACACAAGTGTAGAGGACAATGTTTCGAGAGTCTTCTGCCCTTTGTATTCAGGTCAAAATAAACTGGAAAACAAAACGAACAAACAAACGAAACCGTGGCAGGGGTTTACTTTAGAGAGAAAGAATTTTGATGAGTTCTCCCCCCAACTAAACTAAACCCCTGCCACTGTTTCGTTCGTTCATTCGTTTTGTCTTCCAGTTTATTCTGACCTGAAGACGAAAGGCGGAAGACTCTCGAAACATTGTCCTCTACACTTGTGTCTCCACAACTGGCAGTTTCCGTCCATTCTACAAAATTTCGTCATAAATAGTTTTTGCTTATTGTCACCAACACCAATTAAACATATAAGAACCTTAATTCCAGTGTTAAATATGTTTAAACAGTCTTGTTTATATTCCTCAACACCAATGTTTTATGTATAATAATTTAAATTCTAGTTTTAGGTATGTTTAAACAATCTTTGTTTATATTCATCAACACCAAAGTTCTATGTATGAGAATCTAACTTTCAGTTTTAGGTGTTTTAAATAATGTTATATATATACTTTATTTCTGACTTATTCATATTATGTTAACTTTCGTGTAACTGATAAATGTATACAAATTAACCTAAAGAAAAATATTTATACGATCTGTATTCCAGTAAGTTATGTAAGTTTTTAATGTATCGAAAAACGAGTCTTTGTTTTTTATCACTCTTTGCTGCAGTTATAAGACAACTATTTCTTCAAGGTTTCTTCGAAGTGATACTAAGTGCACCAGGCAGTAACGCCCGTAAGAACTAAGAACAGAGGGGAATTCTCTTCGCACGCGAACTGATACGTTTTCAGCTCACGTGTCTTGACCATCTACCGTTGTATACCTCGTTGTATGGTAAGTTGAGAGCAATGAGTCGTCTTTCCACTTATAAATTCGCGGCACAGAACCAACTGTAATTACTATAATACTCAGTAGTTTTCCGCTAGAGGAACACGATGAAAGGTTCTTTACATGAGTTAAAGCGCATGTTTTGTGTCATACTCTAACAAGGAGGATCTTTTATTTTTTGTGGTTCTTTTTCACGTTTTCTGTGATTATACAAATATATTTATATATATTTAGATAATACTAATATTGACAGAGTTAGGTAAATCATAATCAAATCAACAGAAGGACTGCGTTACAAAACAGTAACTCCAAACTTGTGGCTAATTATATTTTTTGTTATAATCAAAATCAAGCTGAAACAACATTAAATAAATAAACAAAAAATGCTTCATAAAGTAAAGAATCCCAGGGTACAAGTTAAAATGCGGGATATAAAATAGGATCCTTTTAATTGTTGTGAATTTTTGTTTCGGTTGTATTTGGTTATAACAACCTAATATACACATATGTTTGTCACACAACGCTATATACAACTTTGCGGTTTGCAAATGAGTTGCGTGCATTATTTCAACAATTTTACTTTCTCTTTACGAATTAGCGAGACCACAATAATTAGATATTCCTTTGAGTACCAATTCTTTAAAAAGTAATTAAACACTATTCGTTAAAGAACGTAGTTCTGCTTGTTTATCTAACTACCTATCTGTGCACTAAGCCTCCGGAAACACCACGACCAAAACATTTCCCAATATGCGCCACGACGCCCTTTAAGCTGATGTGTTCCAGCCCTACTCCCCTTATTAAAAAGTGGTATTATTATAATCCTATAGATCAGGTGAGGGCTGGTAATGAGCAATTACAGACATCCCTTCACCAAATCCCCCTTTTATCTGCGCCCCTGACGCTTCACTTAGTGTAGACAGCTACTAGCACCCTGCTGTTAATCCTCGCTACCATCTGTTCATCTCACCGAGAGATCTCGAGCTCTATTGGAGCTCGCGCGAACTTCTCTTTAGAATGTTGGACTCAGCTTTCTCAGTGAATAATAAGAGATAGACGTGTGAGCTTGACTGCAGTAGCACAAACAATGGTGTACCAAGCTGAATTTAGGGAATTTTCATCATACAAAATAACTAAAAATCGTTTTGAAAAAGTTGTTTGACGTGGCTCTAAATACGCTTTATTTTTATGCAATTTGTTTCTTGAAACGTTTGTAGAAAGCAACTAAGAGCAATGTTTATTAAACATTTTACAATTTTCAAAATTTATTGCTTTGTTTGCATTTAAGAGGAAAGGTTGGTTACTATATTAGTTGTTTTGAATATTTATGTATGGAAAATAGATCTAACTAGAAAACATGCCAGGTCAAAAAACGGACGTTGAATAATTTTGAATTTGAAACTATACGTAAAAGGAAATCAGAGTTTATTTTTAAAACTACCATTACATGTTCTTCTTGGACAGGTCTTTTAGACTAATTTCTTAACGGACAAAGAGACAAAAACGTCATGATAACAATAGAATTGAGATACATATATTTGAAAAAGATATGTAATGAATCCCTAAAGTTACGTTAGTTTTCGTTTTAACATAGAGTTGAAATATTTTATCTTTTTAACAAAAGATATGTTCATTTATTTTGTATTTTTTTAAAATTTTGCACGAAGCTATACGATGGTTATCTACGCTAGCCTTCCCTAATTTAGCAGTGTAATATTAGAGGAAAGGCAGCTAGATATTCCCACCCACCACTAACTCTTTAGCTACTCTTTTACCAACAAATAATGGGATTGACAGTCACATTATAAGACCCCCACGGCTGGAAGGGCGAGCATGTTTGGTGTGACTGGTATTTGAACCCGCCACCCTTGGATTACGACTCGAGTGTGTTAATCACCTTGCCGTACCACGCTACGTATGTTGAAGTATAGCGTTAAGAACAAGAAGAGTACATTCAGTAGCTTTGCCAATGTCGTTTGTTTTATATCATACAGAATAATTGTTTACAGAACTAAACAGACACTCAGCTGCTCAAATCTACAGAAAACTCTAAGCTTAGTGAAATTTTCAAACCAACATGGTGATTCTTGCTGTCTTGATGTTTTTGTGTTTTTTTTTGCTCGTTTCAACCGAATATAAATATATATATAAATACATATGTACCTTTATATGACAATCACGATTAGCAATTATAGTTTTTAATTCGAAGAATATATTAACATTCAGGGATCACAAATTTAATCTAAGTTGATAAACACATCTACGAATATAAGAAGCGCAGACTGTTCACCTAGCCATAAAAATTACATAACTTAATCTAATTTGAATTCTGGAAGAAGTAACACACTCTTACAGATGAAGAAATGACTTTAAGAAGCAGCTACATCATAATTCAATTGCCCAAGTACGATGTAGTTTTATGAAATATTAATTCTGTCTCTAAGTGATATTTGGTTAAAAGTCTAAAAGCTTTGTTATATATCTTCCTACAAACTCACCATGGCAGCTCTTACCAAGACATACAGAACTAACTCTCTTGCCAATTGTTTCTCTCCATTATTAAATGATGAGCCTCGTTGCAGGTAAAGCTAAACAAAAACTTAAATGCGTCGCTTAGAAATGTACAATTTCTGAAAATGGAATTTTCGGATGTAAACACAGGATTTGATAACTGAAGTGATGGCCCCGCGAGGACATGTGTCGCTGTTGCTCGCTGACGTACTCCAAAAGAGAAGTGAGGAGGCGTGCATCACTAACCGTATTAATAACTTTTGTTTGTGTTTCTCAAACATAATTATATTTCTCAATCTTTACCTAATTATCAAAATATATAAGTCAGAAAGTAGTTAACTATTTGTGTTAAAGATTGAAATTATAGAATATTTAATTAAGTTAACAATATATGGTATACAGGCTGTCCACGAAGTCTCGTTCAAATTTTAAAAGAATATTCTAACAAAACGAATCACGATAGCACAATGCAAGTTTTTGTACTATATTACTTAAGAAAGAGAGTTTTTATATGCTTTCCAGTTGGCTTCAACGTATTCTACGCCAGTGGTCGTGACACAACCAACATTACATTCGTCACTCTTCTGATGTCTTCGATTATCTTTATTCGAAATGTTTGAATATCAGCAACTCGAGTTTGGAGGGCATAATATTTGACGTATCCCTACAAGCAGATGTCTGAGGGCGTAATATTGGGAGACTGGCTTGTCACGTCCAATCCATCTGTCAGGGTAGCTGTCACCAAGGAAGTTACGTACAACCAAACACCAGTGTGGAGGCGCAACTTTCTGATGAAAAGTAACAAATGGTTGCAACTATTCCAACTGAATAACCACGTAATTTTCTGTCATGTTAAGATACGCACCTCCCGTGAAGTTCCGTTTAGCAGAGAAAAATGGAACTATCGTGCACATCAAACATTCAGTTCTGTGTGATATCGCTGATGTGTTTACGAAACTCGTTGAATTGTGAGACCCGCACATCTGTAAATTATGACAGTTAACTTGTTCGGATACGTGAAAGGTGGTTTCATCAGAGAAATTGTTGTCTTCTGTCTTCACCAGTCGAGATCAGCATAAAATATGCAAACTCTTATCGTCGAAGCTTATTATTTGGCTTTAAAGCTTTGACTATTTGCACTTTACACACATACAGGACTTTATACACTATTGAAATGGATAGCTGAAGTTCCCTCGAAGCATGACGAACAGAATTTCTAGAGCTACGTTGGTCATCTCTTGGGCATTAGCACTTGGAAGTCCACTTCGAGGAAGGTAATTCACACTTCCTGTCTTCCGAAACTTGTGTAATCACTCTTCATGAAAGGTGTTGAAGGAGGAAAATTGCCATGTTGATGGTGGTAATTCTGTTGAACAGATCTCACTGACCTTGACTCTGTAAACCAGATGACACATTGAGCTTTCTTCTATGTAGTCGCCATCTTTATTCAAAATTCAGTTGTTAACAACTGGACACTCCAATTACAGCTTGTAAACCAATAATAAAAAAAACCTCATAAGTTAGCAATAAGGTGCCAAAAATTGCACAATTCCAGTTTTTCTATCGTTTTACAATAATAAACTTTTAAAACCGGAACAGGACTTTCTGGACACCCAAAATTGATGGTTTAAACATAAAACATAGATATATTTTTACAACACTATTCTAGGAAGTTTAAATGGTGCTTTAAACCTGCCATTTTCAATGAGTCAAGTTATCCAGCTAACTGGGTGTTACTGTGTTATTGTACGTAAGAAAATTGTCTCTATCTATGGTTTTTATAGTTGTCTATGGGTTACACAAAGATGATTACTTTTGTATTTACGTTCACTTCAGATGTTTGTTTCTTATCTTATATCTTTTCTCCATTGGATTATTTGTGTTAATACTACTATTATTATGCCTAGGACTTTGCGAACATGTAACTGTTTCTCAGCTTAATATTTTGATTTTACAATATTTTTCCTGAACGATAAGAATTCCGTGATTATTTCACAATACCACAGTTTGGTTTTATATTAGTTTATGTGAAACTTGAGCTAGTATTATTGATATAAATTATTAAAGTACGGTTTTTGTTATTGTAACGCTGAGCCTTGTGAAACTATGTTAAAGGTGAATTTTACAGATAAAAGAAAACTTTGTCGTCAAAGAACTACTCATACTGATTAATTTTGCAGGTTCATATTTTTATAAAAAATATGCGCTAATAAATGAAACATAGAACTTGGTGCAGAAAGAGCCCTTTCCGAGCGGCAACCCAAACGTTTCAGTCTTCACGTTTGCCGCTAGGAAAAGTACTGTGACGTATTAGTTGCCAAACAAACCGTCAACGCCAGCGCGTTGAATGTAAATAAACATGGCCAGTGCATGTGGAGAAACAGAGGCGGAGTCTGTTTTGACTTTGTGTTCTGAACAGTGTCGAGTAGCGCCATATCAATTCAAACCTACTCTGAACGAACCTAGAACAGTTACTTTTGACACAGATCTGATAAGTTCTAGTGATGAGAACAGTTCCACGAGCGAGAGTAACGGAACTGTGAGTGATACTGATAGCGTCCAGGCCAGATGCGAGTCGGTCATATCTCCAGTGGAAGAATGGTAAGCCTAAGTCATGACAACAGATATGGTCTGTATTATTTCACGTGCAATTTTAAGCATCTCAAAACCTGTCTGGTGCTTATAAATTATTGGTGTCTCAGGCTGAGGTTTATTTGTTTATACTTTGCCGACTGTAGTAACTAATACTCGGGCCTTCCACAATCATAGTACCAGATATTTTTGACTCGTAACAAATTGAATTTCAATTATACCTTATAAATCTGTCTATAAAATCAAACTAGATGTAGCAGTCTGAATAGTTAATTTTATATTTACCATAAATGTAT
Organism: Carcinoscorpius rotundicauda; assembly: GCA_011833715.1. Classification (NCBI taxonomy): domain Eukaryota; kingdom Metazoa; phylum Arthropoda; class Merostomata; order Xiphosura; family Limulidae; genus Carcinoscorpius; species Carcinoscorpius rotundicauda. The sequence goes on along the minus strand of CM022391.1, from coordinate 125,345,472 downwards.
AATTTAATGACATTCTGTATGTGTATGTCTAGTTACATTCTTCAAAAACGTGTACAATTATTATATTATACTAGTTATTGATTATCGTTTTATACTACACACATACCTTTAAGTTTGTTTGTTTTTTCGTGATGGCTTCAGAGATGTGGAACCTGTACGCTGCAGGCTGAGATCAGTCCTCAGCTCTTCACGAGGAACGATGGTGGGGACCATCCTGTCTACTGTAGATGGTTTTTCAGTCTCAACCTGCCTGGCTTGAAACCCACGAAATCCAAACCAGTGGGATCCGATACGAAACATGAGCGTTCAAAGTGATCTTGACAAAGCTTTGCATGGTGTGAAGATGTCCAGTTCTTCCTATTGACCATCTGCACCCACTCTCGCCACCTTGCCGGTTCCTTCTCCTTGCACAAAAACGAAAAGAAGCTTTTTCCTGATGCCGAAACATTTTTACAACCATAAACAATGCAGTAAATCATGTTATCATAAAAAATATAAAGTAGCGATATCAAGACAAAAAATAGTCTCACAAAGTATGTAATCCGATAAAAAGCACCGATAGAGTTACATAAAACACGAGTACTGAAAGGAACATAATGGTCGGCGCGCAAAGAAGCGTGTTTAGCAACTATTACGTCATGGAAACAGCCGAACGACCGAGAGAAACTTGAGTTCGAGGACCTGCATATGTTGTTTCATTTTTTTTACTCATAAACTAAAGTGTTTACAAATATGGCAACCACACAGGAATTATACCAAACCAAAGTATAGTTTTTAAGGCAATTATTAAATTTGTTACTAGTTATTAGTTATTAGTTATTGTTATTAGTTTGTTTATTACTAGTTGAATGCCTTAACCCACCTGGCCGTGCCAGGTGACCAGTTAGGACCACAAAAGTCGAAATTAACCAGAAACGGTGATTTATTTTCTCCAAAACTGGTTGTTCTTTCGTATCGTTTGGCTGCTGGAGGCGAGAAAAACAGGTGAAACCAAGTTGAATTAAAAGAGCAAACGACAGAATTACCCAGAGCGGTACAAATAAATTAAGGTATCCCAGAAGGCCACTGTGGGTACGTATTTCAACCAGTGCGTTGCATACAGCTCTATACTGCGGAAAACAGCTTGTATTGCCAGTTTAAATAGGATACTTTCTAAGAAAACCATACCGAAATACGTATGTGTATATGCTAGCTTGAAACCTAAGAATGTAAGTATGTAGCCTTTACCTGTGTTATGAAGTAGCATTTGTTTGTTTGTTTTTGAATTTCGCACAAAGTTACTCGAGAGTTATCTGTGCTAGCCGTCCCTAATTTAGCAGTGTAAGACTAGAGGGAAAGCAGCTAGTCATCACCATCCACCGCCAACTCTTGGACAACTCTTTTACCTGGGAATAGTGGGATTGACCGTCACATTTATAACGCCTCTATGGCTGAAAAGGGCGAGCATGTTTGGCGCGACCGGGATGCGAACCCGCGACTCTCAGATTACGAGTCGCACGCCTTAACACGCTTGGCCATGCCTGGCCCATGAAGATGCAAACTTTTACGATCTTGAGACCAGCAACAATACTGATGTTGTTAAAAACAAAGAAAAGTCGAACGGATTTTTAAAACATATATATATTACGTGAATATAGCAGAATAAAGATCAAAGTCTCCACTAATTATAGATTATTTCTGTAAGAACACCAAATATCAATCATAACTTACTACAACAATGATTTTTTGGATATTAAATGTTTATTGTTTATATATGATGGGTAATTATATTCTAAATTAATATCTTCCTTCAGTTTTGATTGGTAAAGTCAAAGAAGAAAAGTTATACGAAATAAAGGTAAACATGACGAACCTGGGGAGAAGAAATCGTTGTAATTCTGTTAAAACTTTCAGTGAGCATAATTGGCTTAAAAGAACAACAACAAGAGGACATAGTCTTTGGAAGATAAAGTAAGTAATCACAAGAGGAAGAGCTAAGTGTAGTACGTTTTCTTCCGAACAATAAAGATGGGTAAAAGAAGTCTTAACAAAAGTACCAGTTCAATAGTCTTGAAGCACCAGTTCAATAGTCTTGCTTCTGGGATTTCTGAGCGTCAAGACTTCTAGCGCGAGGTGAGAACAATAACTGTGATTGGAAGCCAGGAGCTAGAGATGAGCCGCTGTCGCTTAATCAAATCCACAGATCCCTAAGGACCAAGCCTGAGGCAAAGCAACTGGAGGCAATATTGAACAGTGGTCCATTCAGGAGAATATGTACGTTTGTTGGTCGGAAGAGGCCGCTCCTGGATGTCTTGGGAGTTTGCACCGAAGATTGAACACATTGATCATTTCGATCTCTTTAATATCTGTCTCTGGTTCTGTGAGATCAAGAAATATTGGCATTGGATTTTTTCTCTTCCCTATAATATTGGACAATGGATATAAAATTCAATATTTTAGTCTTAAAAGCTCCAGCGTCTGCTAGCGTGGTTTGCCTCAGAAGGTAAACGAGAATACAGTAACTCCATTTTCACTATAACACACACTAACTCCATTTTCACTATAAAAACGCACACTTTACTTCGGTAACTCACTTGTTTCAGACATTCGTCTTTATTAGATTTCTTACGATGCTTCAAAGTGTGTGTGTTATACAGGTGAAATAAATAAGTTTCGAAATGCAAGAGAGCCATCAATACCACTTAATAATGTAAGGTATTTGACAAAACAACCATGATAATATTAATATTTACAATTAATTCTTCGTTTCTCTATATCCTAGATTTTTCACACACGCGCGCTAATTATTTTCCATCAGAAAACTTACTAGTAATGTATTTTAGTTTTTATTTGGGCTCGTAATTTTCTATGGCATGTACTTACTCATAACGCATTATAACCGATTATCTAGAGTAAACTAGTTTTATGATCCTTTTGGTATTGAGTTTTTGTGGATTGGTAAGTTAAAAAATATTGCTTCACGTGACTGAATGAATAATCATTCAGCCAATTAAAAGCGGACAGATACAAAATGTTTCTTAAATTGAAATATTAAGGACCACGTATCGCAAAACTCAACATTTACCGAAACGTTCTTCGATCGATTTAGAAAACTGTCAACTTAATCAGATATAATTTAATACATTGTAAGAATTCCACCCGTGACATTACATGTCAAAGCTAGAAATAATTTTAGTTTGATATTTATTTCAACTTCCGTTATTTATCTAAACACGTTAAAAGAATGTATCATGTTCACATAAACAAAGTAGGCAGAAACCATCAATTAAAAACAACATGAATAGGTGGAGATATAAACTCCAATATTTGAATGTAAGTTAATACAGCGGATCCACACAACTTATATCAATGTAAGTTAATACAGCGGATCCACACAACTTATATCAATGTAAGTTAATACAGTGAAAATATAAATGTAGGTTAATGCAAGATATTTGTGTGTAGTTAAGCACAAAGTTATATAATGGGTTATCAATGCTCTGCCCACCACGGGTATCGAAAGCACATTTCTAGTGCTATAAGTCCACAAGACATTCCGTTGTGTCACTTGGAGGCAATTGCATAGAAACCATATGAAATGTTTAAATGTACTTCTACAATAGAATCAAATGATGTGTTACAAACAAGAAGTAGTTAGGCATAAGTTAACGTCTCATGGTCTAAAGAACAGTTTGATGTTCCCATAAAGCTACGAGGACATATAACAGGCAACAGACAATATTATATTTATATAGATAACGTTGTTGTCTGCTCTCCAATATATCATAGCGTAAAGTAGTTAACACTATTTTAAACACCGACAACAGTCTGGTTTTAACCTACTATTACAGAATAATGCAGTATACACTTCCAGTAATCACAATGTATTTCTATTGTGTTTTTTTTTATCAGTTTAGGTTTACATACGTTACTCTGTTAACATAGTGAGAAATCAAGGTTCACCCAATTTGCACAGTGAAATTTCTAAAGTAAACGAGCTAGCTTGTTATCCTGTTGACGTCGTGAGCAACATTCTTTACAGACATAATATATGTATGTATAAAAAAATGCAAGACATGGTTGTAGTATTCCCGAAGTATTTTACTTACAAAAATCTTGAATCGGCCGAAATAGCTAGGTTTAAGCAACTCTGTTTTAAAAACAATGTCACTTGAGAACAATCTCAAATGTAATGAGAATGTTCTGTTATGAACTTGAAAACATCGAATAGGATTGATTGATTGATTGATTTAGTGTTTTATGGCACAAAGCAACGAGGCTATCTGCGCCATCGAATAGGAATGTTGAGATGTTGGTGTTAGTTTGTTGTTAACTTGACAACAACTTGCAGGAACATGAAAATGTTGATGTTAATGTGTTGTAAACTTAACAACAGCGTGCAGAAATATGAAGATGTTTGTGTTATTCTGTTGTAAACTTAACAACTTGTAAGAATATGAAGATGTTGATGTTAGTGAGTTCTAAACTTAAAAACAACGTGTAACAATATGAAGATTTTGGCGTTGTTGCGTTGTAAACTTGACAACAACGTGCAGAAATATGAAGATGTTGGTGTTAGTGTGTTGTAAACTTACCTAACCATTATCATTGCAAATCCAACTGTGAAAATGGGAATACAAAGAAAGGTAATTCCATGATAATTATTTTTAAACTAATGAATGTATATATTTATACTTACGCATGCGTAGTGCTTAGCTAAATGAGCCAAAGCTTGTGCAGTGTGTTCGTTTTAGAAAATAGAATAGCTTGACAACCTCAAACATATTTAATACACTACGTTCCTATTGCGTGAAACTTTGAACAGGAAGTATCTTAGTATCATATCTCACCGTTCATTCTCTTTTATTCAGAAAATAAACGCTAAGACTTGCATATTTATTTGTATTTGTAAGAGATGTTTCTAAGATGTTTCAGATGTAACTCAAAGATGTCCAAGATCGATATTTGTCGATTCTTTTGTTTTTAAACGAATTTTTTACATTTAGTGCAATTTCTTTTTCCAACTACAGAGGGCGCAGACACAAAGGTTTGAGAAGAGGAAGGAAAAAATTTTTTGTAATATAGTTTGGCGGATGGTTGGACGACAACGGTTTCTTCCGTTTCCCTGGTGACCTCGGTTGTATCCAGATAAGCGTCCCTATGCCACTGGAGTAATAGAGCATGAATTTGTCAGTGTTCCCTGTGGACACCGTGTAATGTAGAGCCGTCTTCTGGTAGAACATTTAGGCACCGGATCTCTGTTCCCTGTACACCAATCATTCTTCTACGACAAGCACCAGCCTCTCAACAAATGCAAATCTGGTGTTATGCTTTCCGGAATCAGCGAGAATCCCACCGGAGCAGCAGGAATGATCAGCCGGATCGATCTTCCAGTGTTAGCCGTCATTCTGAAGTTCTTGTACCAATACTTTTAGTTATGCATTATCTTCGGTTACAAAATAAAACCGATACAGCCCTCGGGGGTTGTTAGAAGAAAGCCTGTAGTACCCCCGATTATATTTGTCACAAATATAGTAAACTTTGTCACGATATTGTAATTGTGAACCATGTAACCAGCAAACTTAAACTTTTGTTGTTCCGCACGAAGAGAGAATAGCTTCACACAACACCGCATTTTCAAGTTTGTTTTAGCTTTAATTTATTTTTTTATTATTTAAAGGGAACATTTACAAAATAATTAGTTTTTTAATTTAGTATTTAAACAACTATCTCAGTGTATCAAATATTTTAAAAAGCCCTTAAAAGCTCTGATTCTCGGTTAGAATCCTTATAGGCTTCAGAGAAATTAGTTCACTTGTTCATAAACAAAACTGGTAATGAAATGAACGATCATATTATGCACATAAACATATTATAAATTTCACTGACCAAAGTGTATAAGTAAGTTATGCTTGTAAGTATATGTTTTACACCAATTACAAAGTGTTGTGTAGTAATGACAACACCTCCATTACCCACTAAACGCCCTGAATGTGCACATGGTTTGTTTAAGTAACGAAAAATTACATAAGATAGTTCTGCGAACGTAACATATAACTGATTGAAGAAAGCATATCCAGTCGGGAAAGTCCTCCTTGGAAGACCCATCTATGGTCATCCATACAGAGAAGACCTCTGAAAGACACATCTATGATTATCAGATTGTGAAAACCTTTATAGAAAACACATTTATAATTATCAGATGAGGAAGACCTCTGTGAAAGACATATCTATGATTATCAGATAAGGAACCCCTCAATGGAACACACACCTATGATTATCAGGTGGGAATATTTCTGTAGAAAGCACATCTATAAATATCCAGGGAAGACTTTTGTGGAGAACAAGTCTTTGATTATTAGATGGAGGAAAAAACCTGTATGAAAGACACATCTGTGGTTATGAAATGGATAAACCTCTGCAGAAGATACGTCTGTAATTATTGATTCAACTTTTCTCTGTGATTATAGATCGAAGAAAATATTTAAAAAAATGTGAAAGTCTTAACTGTAATAATCCATAGAAATAAATATGTAGAGAATGTCAGAGACTTAATAAATGATATTTTCGTTGCACGTGAAGATGTAACACGTACAAACAATAATCTCTTACAATTTTAAATTAACTTTACTGGCTTAGATACAAGAGAACACTGTTTATGTGTATAGTGGACACTAATCTTAACACCATCTAATAAGACGTTTACTTTGTTCCATGTATGTTGTACATTGTACAATATAATTTAGCTGTAATTTTCATGGTTGCTGTAATATTATATTTTCAAAGCATTGCCAGGTTATTCTACTGGGAAGGGGCAGCAAGTAAACTGTCAATAAATATTTTATGTCTTTATTGATGTGATTATTTTCATTGGAAAATAATTTGTTTCTTTAAACGTTTAAGAGTAACAGTGATATGTAAACTTTTCAGAATATTTCTTCACGTTTGAGTGATGTCACTTTTCGTATCAACTTCAATCAGGAATGCTAAAGATAAATTTTGTTTTCCGATTGAATTGAAATAAATATTGTAAAGTTTAGAAGAAACTGGATTAGAACGACACAAACACACAGATGAAACTGATTTTGCTCAATTTTTAGGCTCAGAAAAAGTTACAATACAGTAAAATTATATGAATGGATGATCGGTTCACCGTGTTCCAATGAATGAGATTAGCTTAACTCATGACTAAATATACAAGTTATAATTCCCATGCTGGTAATGGACCGAACCTCAGTTAATATTTCCGATCTGATTCATTCACTTCCTAATTGAGAATCATAAGACTTGAGATGAAAGAATCTCTTTAGCATTTTTCTAAATGTTGATAAATGTTACAATCGGTCACTCGACAATCTATCGTTGTTTTGTACCCGACAAACAAAACGGAAAAGTTTACCTGTAGCTACTTGACAATATTACTCTTTATATCACCGAAATTAGATAGTAACTAGAACTACACTTCTTTAAGAAGCTACGAGAGCGAGTGATAAGTAGTGTCAATGTTCAACTCAATTTTGCTCTGGTTAGCAATGAAGAGAGACCGTAACGAGCTTTAATGTCAGCAACTTTACCTGAAGGTCCTACTTTATTTAGTACACAAGAGAAAGAGAGAGTTACAAACTTCGCTAGCCGTTCCTAATTTAGCAGTGTAAGACGAGATGGAAGGCAGCTAGTCATCACCACCCACCTCTAACTCTAGAGCTACTCTTGTACCAACTAATAGTGGGATTGCCTCCTCACATACTTACGCAACTATAGCTGGAAGGAACAAACATGTTTGGTGCGACGTAGATTCAAACCCGAGAACCTCAGATTGCGAGTCGAGCTCCTTTTAGGCATCTGTCTACGTATTAATAGGTCATTAAACTATGTAAAGTGTATTTGATACTGTGGATCACATGAAATGGATTTTACTGTGTTAAAAATAAGTTCTGTTTTTTATAGTGTGCAGTATTCAATTGTACTCACTTGTATTGCATTTAAACTTATTTTGATTTTTTTATATCAGTATATTGAACACTAGAAACACCACTTTGTACCATAATGCCTGCTAACAGTTAGAGTACAAACTTGGAAATGCTATTATATATATTTTGTGCTTACTAAATTTTAATCAAACTAAGTAACGTAATAAATTACTCTTTATTGATATTCAGCTTTTCTTACACTGCACGACCATTTGTATTATCTCATTCTTATTAATATATAAAAATCTACTGTGTTCTGAAGGTGTCTGAATTTGTTTTTCTTATTCTTAAAAGGCCTTTATTCTTACATTACCTATGGCCATACCATGTGGATATTTACTTCCTCTTTTTACCAAAGACGTACAGCGTAAGAACTCCGTGTTTCTCTTCTAGGGCTTGGTATGGCCAGGTGGGTTAAGGCGTTCGACTTGTAATCCGAGGGTCGCGGGTTCGAATCCCGATCGCACCAAACATGCTCACCTTTACAGCCGTGGGGGCGTTATAATGTGACGGTCAATCCCACTATTCGTTGGTAATAACTTCCCTGTTGTCTTCCAAATCAAGTTGTTAGTCCAAACTATGAGTTGTGTGATTTTATCACGTTTTCAAAGATCCTTTGTTGTCTTCAGAAACTTCGTACAAAATACGTCATACGCTTCGCCCTGTTCACAGTCATCTTTACCGACTAAATCTTCCAGTTTTTCCTTAAGAGGTATGCAATGTCTCCTCCAGGAACTGAGTCACAACGTGTGGCTTCCCTAATAAACAGTCCAACGTTTTAGTTCTTCACTTTCCTTCACAACAACTAGTCAGATTATATTAATTGAACACTTAATAAGCACCGTTTAATACCCTTTATTTCCCCTTTTAGAATCATTAAAAGTATAGTAAAAGTTACACCTGCCATCCATTATTCACAGCCCCTGTGCTTTGAGGTTTTACTTCATGGTCGAAGAGCGAGTGTAACATTCTATTAGCCCTATAACCCTTATGGACTGAAGCAAAATGATGGAAGAACAAAAAATGTTAATGCTTAGATCAATAACGTGATTTTATTAAATGTTTCGTCCACCTGTGATTAGCCAAACTAGACAGAGATGAGTATTAAGTTAGAGTGAAAGCATTATTCACATATGCGTTATATGAATTAACCGTCAGCCTGTGAACACATTTCTATCTAAACGAGTTGATCCAGCCAGGCCAAACTCGACATTCTAAGTTAATAGTACAAAATTAAAATCAAATTCGTTCTAAGTTCTCCCATATATATAAATATTAAAATATTGTACACATCATCCAATATCTTTACTGCAGTGGTTATTGTAAATAGTTGAGTTTAAACAAAATTTACTCCATTACAAAATGGTATAAATCAAATATCGTTTATACAACTTTCAGTATTTTGGCTTCCTTCCTAGAATAATCAAAATAGACAGTAATAGCAATATCTAGCTACAACGTTCAGAATAAATGTATTGTTGCTGTTATATTCCCCGCTCTTTTCTGGTTCACTCCATTTAGTTAACACTAGGTTTATAACATGTGCTTGAGCCTAAATTAGACAAATATTTCATAATAAAGATGTGTTAGGATATTTTTTTCATTTCTTGATATAGACTATAATTTACTGTAGTAGCAAAATTCAAGATTATTATTAAATTGAGTGCATTAAATGTATCTATTTCAGACAGTAAAAATCTTAACTACGTCTCTACTGTGAAACAGGTTGTCTTTGAACAGGAAGTGACGTAAGTGCTTTGTCATTTCTACCAAACTTCTCGACTCTGCCGTTATACCTATTCGTTGGTAAAAGAGTTGCTCAAATGTCGATGGGACGTGTTAATGGTGACGACTAGCTAGCTAGCTGACTTCTCTCTAGTCTATCACTGTTAATTTAGGGTCGGATGGCGGAGATAGTTATCGTAAAGCTTTGAGCCAAATTCAGAAGAAACCAAACAAGTCTTCGAGCTTTTGCCAAGAGCAGAAAATTAGTCATATTGCACATATACTTAATTTCAAGTCCATACTTTGAACGTGGGCCTAATTTTATCCGTTTATTAAACTTGAATAAAAACTAAAGCGAAGTAAACTTAATACCAAGTTTTTATCCTACTCGAGCGACTAGTAACAATTGCTTTTAATGTTTCAAACAAGGAATGATTTAATCGTGTTTTAGAGATTTAAAACGTTAGGAAGAATAACTATGAAAAACTGTTGAAAACAAGGGAAAATCCTCTGAGTCATAATTAGCTCAACAAGCTGGAGAGTTATATTTTGTTACACATACTAGCATCAATAAAACAAGTAGCAAACAGTTAAATGGTTCTTTAATATAGGATCGTTTCTAATTTAATACACAAATTTTCTCAACACGAACAGAATAAGTTCCTTGAGAGCTTTCTTAACTTAACTTTATTTCACATGTTAATCAACTTATGACCAAGAGAGGGCACTAGTAGGAAATTAACAAGCAGTTTCTGCGCATGTTTTAAATGGTTGGTCGCAATTTTGTATACGGAGAGAAACAGAAAGATAAAATTGAAGAGTTATTTTTTTTAATATGACATCACTTCTCATTGGCTGGACATGGTCAGTGGTTAGAATGTTGGAGTATAAATCCAAAGTTTCATACTTTCCTGTCTTGTCACCGAGAAAATCTCTCAATTTCTTGTCTTGGATGCGTTATAAAAATGATAATCAAATACTCCACTGGAGTAATCCAAAAAAATTGACAGTAGGTGGTGCTTCTAACTGTTAACCAAGTGTTTTCCCTTTATCAGTTTAAGGACAGTTGTAGCTTTCTGCAAATATCCGAATCAAATCCATTTTGTTCATTACATATACACAAATGTCTGCTATGTAGGTGAATCCAAGTTTCATAGATGTATTAGGAAGCACTAGAAATGAACCGCAGCAACTAAACTGGCTCTGTAATTTTTGGCAGATAATTTAATTTTATGTGAAGCCAACTTCCAAACAAATTCACAGATTTGTACATTTGTACACTAATTCAACTGACTCTGTAATTGCTTACAGATAATTGTATATAAAATACAATTTTTTATAAACGATTATAAACACACTATACATTTATTGTATATAAGTCAACAAGAATAATTGGAACAAAAGTTTAAGAAATTTGTAACATAATGGATAATTTATCCATTTTCTTTCTTAAATATTTCGACTCGAACAAACATGGAAGAAGATACTGAGAAGGAATAGACTAGAATAATTGAAAAGAAAAATACAGGAAAGATATAAAATATCAAATTCTTCGTTGTAACTCCTGCTACAAATGCATGAACAATGAAAACAAAAAGTAAGAGCTTTCAATGTGACGATTTGGTTATAGTATTTATAAACTATGATATTAAATAACTACTTAAAGTATCACCAATGGATTAAAAATATTCTTAATTCTAAGTGCATTACGACTAAATATATCTTTATAAACTACATAAGTCAAAACTGGTTAAAAATGTTAAAATATTTATTCACATAAAGTGCACAAAAATACCACCAGGAGAAACTTATTCAATGTTGACATTTAACTTTAAGTAGTAATTTTAATTTTATTCATAAGCTTTATTATACTATATTTCAAGGCAATAAGTTTCTAAAACCTTATATTTTTATTTTCCCTTAACGTAGTTTCTCCACGTATCTTTCGCTTGAAAAATACTCTGTGCCTTCATACCAATTTTGTTTTATAAAAACCCAACTTAAATCTTTCTACTTAATAGATTTTAAAGTTCTCAGGCGACCACTCATTACACTTAAAATTAGTCAATTTAAAAGCCTTAATACTTCTCTTAAGCCTTTATTTATTACATTCTGTCTCTAAGAAAAGTTCTCTCTATTTGATAATTGTATAACGTTCGTTTTATACAAAAAACTCGTTTAAATAGAAGACAACTGATGACTTTTAGCAATTCTTACAGGAATTACATTTTAAAGTTTTAAGGCTTTAAATTTATTCAATTACCAACTTTGATATCACAGTTATAATGTATTAAAGGATTTATCTCAATCATTCTGTGATTTTTTTATTTTAATTTGATTAAAATTTATCTTTGACGTAATCAAAATCTTTTGCTAATGTGCCCCAGTAGTAAGTTTGAGAATTTGTAGCTCTAAGAAACGGATTTCGATACCTGCATTTTGGTAATCAACAATGTATGGTAATTATAATGGTTGATCTCTGTACCAAACGCCACTTGTGGTGATGTAATACCTTATTCTTATTTGTTACTGTTCAAATTTCGGTAATTGAATTCCAGTAATTTATGTAAATCAAGCATATATATTTAATTATATACATATAATATCCAGCTTGTTCTGTGGAACTCCAGTAAATAATAAATGTAGGCAAAAAGTATATACTAATGAATTGTTATACATAAAAAATTACAATTTACAGAGTTACAACGCTATACAATTCGAGGTTCTATTCCTCATGGTGAACAGAGTGCAGATGTCCTATTGTATACCTTTGCGATAAAAGAAAACAAAGACAATTAAACCTGATGGACTACACTCTCCTCTTTAATCTCGGCCAGATTAAGTTTCAGCATACAATACCAAATGAATACATCGACTCGTTTGAGCAGGCCCGGCATGGCCATGTGGTTAGGACGCTCATATTCTAGTTTCTATTGTACCAATCATGTTCGTTCTTTAAACTGTAGAGGCTTTATAAAGTAACGGTCAATCCCACTATTCGTTGGTTTTTGCTTCAAGTGGTTTTCTCGTTATCATGAATATACCTTCTTAGTCTTTATCAAATACTTTTTCTTGAAGATAAATCACTATTTTATTACCTACAATACTAAATTACATGCGATACAAACTAGGACTTTTCACCACGGCAAGTCTTTAATGATTAGTTTATAACTACTGAATAACAACCATTATAAGGCTTATTCCAGAATACCTTATAGTTATGATAACAATAAACTTTTCTTATCGCTAATAAGCTAATTCTCAGTGATTTAAAGACATTTATGACAACTTTCTATGTTGTTGTTGTTTTTTGCATTTTGTTAGAAATAGTTGAGAAGAATTTCGCTTTCGAATATTTGCATAACCTACCTCCATAATGTGAATAAAGGCAGTAAGCCTACGGACTTACAACACTAAAATTTTGGTTTTAATTCCCTGCGAAGTACACAGTTCTAGAATAAACAAAGAAGCAATTGTTTGCATTTTAATCCAAGTATATCTTGATAGCGTTTCAAATATTAAAATGACACTGACACAAATTTCAGTTATAAGGTGCCAACAGAAACGCACCCTAGTGACGACTGTTTGTACTTCTTGTATTGAAACATCCTCCTTATCCTCTCTAGACTTTCATATTGCAGATTTTTTCATCTACACGTATTTTGATATTTTTCTTATCTTGTCTTCTTTTTACTTTAGAGATTTTTGAGCTCGTGATTCCTTTTTATCTTTTTTCTCGCTCTCCTCTTTCATCATTATCTTCATACTTCTTGTCCTTATCATCTTCAATGGCTTCATTTGGACTCTCTTCTTATAAGTTTAAAATAAACCTAAAAATACATAAACGTTTTTTAAACAATCAACATTTCCTTTCGGCATCAACGTTATCAATATGTTGAAGTTTAAAGCTAGTTTTGGTTGCATGCATAGATAGTGACATGCACGCTACGTCCATTATGGTAAAATAGCTGAAGCTTCACTTTTATTGTTGGGCTAGTAAAGTACAATGTAATTTAACCTATCAGCTTTATTGGGATGTTACATTAGAAACATTGCGCTGCTAAATGTAATATTACAACAGCTAAGAAGTTCTACAGCGACAGTGGCATATAAAATATTTCTTGTTATTTTGTACATTATTCGGTTTCATTGACATCATAGAGCGATAAATATAAATATATATATATATGTATATATATACTAGTCAAAGAATAATTAATCCAATTAAAAAGGTTTGGTTCGTTGAAACTCGCGCAAAGTAACACGAGGCCTATCTGCGCTAGCCGTCTCTAACTTAACAGTGTAAGAATAGAGATAAGGCAGATAGGTAGTCATCATCACCCACTGCCAACTCTTGGGTTACTCTTTTACCAACGAAAAGTGGAATTGACCTTCACCTAATGACGACCCCAGAAACAGAGTGGCCTATTACTTTACTGTCTCTCGGTTTAGGTCATTTATTTTGTAAGAAAATGTATTTACTAATAAAATTTCCGATTGTACTTTCAAAGAAGGTTTTACGTACCCCTGCAAGGAAAATCCCTTAATAAGTTTGGAAAATTTCTTTGTCAAAACGTCACAAGTGAACAGTTCCTAGCCTAGCTTCAGTGATCTTTAAATATGACATGGTAACAAATTGGCAGCAAACGTATATGAGTGTATGACTTAAAAGTGTTATTAATGACTGCATGTTTTCCAGATTGAGTTGGAAGTAAACCAGACGAAAGTGGCTCGTGGCAAAGATCGAACAATTACTATTATTTTCACCATAAATTGGTTTGGTTTGAATTTCGCGCAAAGCTACACGAAGACTATCTGCACTAGCCGTCCCTAATTTAGTATTGTAAGACTAAAGGGAAGACACCTACCGCCGCCAAAATTTTGGGCTACTCTTTTACCAACGAATAGTGGAATTGACCGAAACATTATAACTGCTGAACGGGTGAGCCACTTTGGCTTGACGAGGATTCGAACCCGCGACCTTCGAATTACGAATCGAGTGCCTTAACAACCTGGCCATGCCCAGCCGCCCGAAATTAAAAAACAAAGTTTGTGTAGACAAAAGTGAACCACTTCTTTTTATCTCATCCCCCTGGAGATTTTAAGTTTACAAAAGAAAAGGAGGGAAAATTCTCATGCGATTTGATGATTGTCAAACTGTAAAGAAAAACAAAACTGACGAAAACTTCTGAGATATGTGAATATCTGGCAACTTTGTAACACATGTTCGTTATCGATAAGTTCTTTCAAACTGAATAACGTTTTTATTTCATATTTACGTTAAATATGTAATAAGAGACTAGAGATTTTTTTCGATAATTTTTCTTAAGAGCTTCGGCAACGAATATTCCCTCTCCAAATACACGTGACATTCGACACGTGATATTTGACCTGCGTCTTTACTTATTTACCATCTCGATTGTGGAATTGAATATGATCCGTCCACGTGTTCGTGAACTCTTTTATTTGAAAAGAAAACGAAGTGTTAAATTTTATCTTTGGCCTTTATCAATTACTGCAGGACAGTTTTACGGAGAAAAATGTATTAAAGTTAAAAGTTAAAAGTTAAAATTATATTCTTAAGTTTTTATTTTCCGTTTCTTACTTCGCTTTTCAACGTACATAAAATTTGCATGAGGTTAACAGTTAACAGCGAAGAATAACAAAACTCGCTGCAATAACTTTAACCTGTGTAGATAAAGAGAAGAGCAGATTTTGACGTAAGTTTGGAAATATTTGCGACGACCAACATTTAGAAATATAAGTTCCTATTCATCGTTCGTGGCCTTCTTTGTTTTTTATTAAGAGCAAAACTTCATAGGGGTTGCTTCTGCTGTGTTCACTGTGGGTATCGAAATTCAATTATTTTAGCTCTTAGACTTACTACTAAGCGACAGGGGTTTCTAGTCCTAAGACTCAACAGTGACCCAATTTTCTTTACTCAAAACGCAAATTAATCAAACTCATACGTGAACAAATAGTCAATTCCTTATAAAATATTTTTGATTTGTTTGGAATTAAGCACAAAGCTACACAATGGGCTATCTGGACTCTGGCCACTAGGGGTATTGAAACCAGGTTTCTAGTGGTGTGAGTTTGCAGACATACCGCCGTGGCCCTCATACAAGGTAACTTTCTTTTGTCAATCAAATAAAGAACATTTGGAAGCTGTTAAATGGGGAAAAAATTCCAAAGTTAGAAGTTAGTGCGTTAAAATTTCATTTCTACGCATTTTAGAAACCATAAACAAGATAAAATTACGTGACGATTTGATAATAAGGGTTTGTTTCATGGAAATAAACGAAATAATCGTCTCGACTTCCATTTTAACATGTTGTTTTTTATGTGCATGTTTGAAGCATGTTGGCCGCATAAATATCATGATGAATTGGTCGACGTGTGAATTTTCGTAGTGAATTCGTTTTGACGACATGAGTTTGGTTTAGTTTTGTCTTGATATAAGCGTGGGGAAGGAATATAAGGCTGGGGAATATAAGTCGCCTTCCCTGACAACTGTACACTAGCCAGAACACCGTAAATTAAGGTACTACGACAAACAGGCATCAAGAAGCCTTGCGAACTGAAGGCCGTTCTTCGTGTCTTTAAAGCTCGTTTCATTAAGTCTTCGGCCCTAATGATGTAAACACAGAGGTTTAGGTCAGTATCTTCTCAGGCTTCTCTCTGCTTAACTATGTAGCTTTATAGTTGATTAGATGGAACTCCGGATACCGCTGGTATGACAGAAAAATAAATCTGACAAAAACAAGATGTTTTTTTTTGTTTTGGTTTTGTTTTCCTTTGAGTAACTTTTAATTATTCATGTTACCGCAACGTGGCCAACGGAAGTTGAAGAAATATAAATTAATGGTTAGTTACTTAGTTAGTTTCGTCAGTTCACATGGAAGTCCTGAAACAACTTGAGAGGGAATATCCGAGGTTTCTTTCCATATAAAATAACGTGTGTGAAAAGAAACAGTGTAAAAGTCAGGCTTGTAACATCTTAACGAAAATCTAGTGTGTTAATCTAAGAAAGACATACGAAATACATATATAACGAAAGGCCCTTACTAATTTAATGATAATGTGATACACAGATATATATATAAATATATATTAAATTCCTAGAACTGATTCACTACTAGTAACCGATGATACTTAGACATTATGACGTCACTAAATATTAATGTTGTTGTTTTTGAATTAAGCACAAAGCTACACAATAAGCTATCTGTGCTCTACCCACCACGGGTATCGAAACGCAGACGTTTCGGTGAGCCACTGGAAGCCCTAAATAATAATAGCGGAGAAAACAGAGAAATTATTACGATATAAACAAGTTTCAGTAAACCAAATTCTAGCTGGGATTAAAAAAATAACTACTTTCGACGTTAAAACCGAAAAATTATAAAACAGATAAGAATGTTTTGCTATATTTCATTCGACATACGATTAAATAACATGCATAGATAAGAATTCGAATTTCGTAAACATAAACGGCCTAGCCGAAACCTGATCCTGTTAAACTGCACTGGGAGATTCACGAGAAGAGCATTTTCTACCCGTCATTGAAAACTTCTGTTTTAATTCAGTCTTAGAAACAAGTCTTAGTTATACTTGAGTCTATGAATGTTCCAACACCGTGTGATACCTCAATATAACTTTTAAAACAATCGGCACTTGAAGTAATTGTTTGTTTGTTTTTGAATTTCGCACAAAGCTAGCCGTCTCTAATCTAGTGTAAGACTAGAGTGAAGACAGCTAGTCATCACCACTCACTGCCAACTCTTGGGCTACTCTTTTACGAACGAATTGTGGGATTGGCCACCACATTATAACGCCCCCACGGCTGAAAGCCCGAGAACTTAAGGTAATAAAAGAATGTTCGAGTTCACAAGTTCCGATCTTATAAGGATTTATCGATAGTAACCAACATAATTTAATGCACTATAATCTAAAATCAGTTCACACAAGCAAATAACCCGAAGGAAAAAGACGTCTTAATTCAAGTAGTTCCATACACTAATAAAATAAACACAGCAGTTTATGGAGAGCGAAACAGTAGAACTTCCAAATATTTATTCAAGATTGTAGACGAAATATTTTTTATCAGATAAGTCTTAAAAAGTTTCCTTAAATTATGAGAAAAATTAATTAGATTTTCTCTGTTTCACTTGGTTTAAAATGTAATGAATTATTATCATGTATCAGTACTTTGATAATTACTTAACGTACAAGGAAGGCTGTAGTTTTTAATTTTCATAAAAATAATTGTGTTAAGGTACATGTACTTAATGTGGTCATAATTAAAATTTATTATGCGCTAATAAAAAAAAACAAACGTTGAAAGAGGAACAAATGGATTTAGTCAATTAAACTGTTCGTAATAATTAATTTGATTTATACTTTCTCTGTAACTAATGAAAATCGGCAAGGGATACATTTGTTCTTCTTAGGTAGACATTAAAGCACTGAGCCTCGTAAAAATGTAAAGTTAATTTTTAGAAAGAAAAAAACAACACTTAGTTTTAAATGTTGTCACTTTTAGCCATCTCTCTACTTATCTGTCTATTCGTCTGTTACATTCCACCTCTCCGTTCTTTGTTATTAGAAGTATAACATGTCTCTAAACTGAATAAACAGGAACCGAATCACAAATTCTTCGAATCAGCTCTTGACATTAAGACATTTTACTCGGCGTAATTTACGCTACAGTAATTTAAGTTTGAATAAACTCAATAACCATGCACACACGTGGGTTTAAAGAACAAAAACTGACGTGGAACTATGTAGGAGGAATTCTCTGGTCGGTTGAAAGTTGGAAGAACTTGGTTTTAGGGAAGAAACACGTCAACCTATTTTTTTTTATTTAGGCTACCATTTTCCTCGATAAGTAAAGAAAAAAAAGAAAAACAAATTATTGTGAGAGCGGACTCTGTACAAATGGAAATTTAGGGAGTTTTTATGTGAATGTAAATTGTATTACTTTTTGTCAACACTGCACAGATATAACTTTGTAACAAAATTGATTCGACATGAATTTTTTATGACAGCCTACAACGTAGGAGTTTCGGGAATTCCAGAGAGGCTAGAATTTCATTGGTTTTTTTTTTAGAATGTTCTAGAAGTTTTATAACAAAGAGTAGACTCTGGAAAAGAACAAATATATCCTTGTTTGTTGTCAAATTCATTCAAATATACACGTAAACACCAGTTATTGATGATGCTTGGAGTTTGTCGAGAAAAATGAATTTCATAAACGAATAAACTCCTTATTTTAAGGCAATCGACTCGTAATCCGAGGGTAGCGGGTTTGAAAACCCGTCACACCAAACGTGCTCCCTTTTCAGCAGTGGGGTGTCATAATGTGACGGTTAATCCCACTATTCGTTGATAAAAGAGCAGCCCAAGAGTTGGCGGTGGGTGGTGATGACTAACTGCCTTCCCTCTAGTCTTACACTGCTAAATTAGAGAAGGCTAGCGCAGATAGCCTTGTGTAGCTTTGCGCGAAATTCAAAACAAATAAACCGTCTGATTTTTGATGCCAAAATTATTAAAATAAGGTTTGGTTTATTTTGAACATAGACATGAATAACTTCAGAATCGTTAATAACGCGGGTTACACGGGTGACAATAACACTTCGACGTTTCTCTTAACACTGTATTTGTACCGAAACATGTTGTGGCTTCTGGTAAAGAGTGTTTGCGTCTAACTTTCTTCCATTTAAACTGAAATGAAACTTTAACGAGTTTTAATTTTTAAAAGTATTTCAAATGTTTTTCAAGCTATTTTGTTTGTTTGTTTTAATTTCGTGCAAAGCTACACGAGGGCTGTCTATGCTAGTTGTCCCTAATTTAGCAGCTCTTGGGCTACTCTTTAACCAACATACAGTGGGATTGGTCGTAACGTTATCACGCTCTCACGGCTGAAAGGGCAAGTCTGTTTAGTATGACAGGGATTGAGCCCGCCACCCTCAGATTACGAGTTGAATGCTTTAACCACCTGGCCATGCCAGGCCGGTTTTAAAGCTATAGTTTGTAGAACTCAAGCGATATGTCTAAACGAGCAAGACAGACATCCTCTTTAGTTCAAGTATAGCCATCCTTAATATTTGAGACTGATAAAAGGAAAGGTAACCAATCACCTAAACCCGTCGCAACAAACGTTTTGTTTGACCCTTTGAGTGTAGTAACGGGAATGGCTGTTACTTTTATAATGCACTCATACCTAAACGTGCGAAGATTATTCAGCGCTATCGAGTCTTAAACCCCGGCCTATGATGAGCAGCTAGACACACTAACCACTTGAAAGAGTAGCTGAAAGACAGGATAAAGTTCAAGTGGTCAAACTAATTGTTCGTATAACGTGCTTATCCGTTTCATTGTCCACTATTTTAAAGGAAACTTGTTTCTTGTTTATAATTCACATCTAATTTATTCTTACTTCATTAACTTACAATGTTTAACGTGATTTTATCACAAAATATTCTTTCTATTAGTAAAAACTGGTGATGCAATGTTCTCTTTCTCGCCAACAATTCAATTGTATAATAATGTGAAATTACATAAACTAAAATAGATGGCGCTGCTAGTGAACACACGAAATATGCATATACTGATACTAAACGCCTCAATAACATCACGGGCGTATCTATACATAATTTATATTTTCACCAAGTGAGTGTACATACATATCCACTTGAGATAGTTTTCATATATCACTTCAACCACAGTAATGTCCTCAGAGTGACGTTCAACTGCTTCAACGTGACCGAAACGAACAGAGGAACAACCTCTAATCACTTGGCGCTGTTAGTGGTACTCTTTTCCACTGTCCCCGATAAGTTTTCGAAATGGTTTATCTCCCCGTCATCGCAGCTAAGCCTAACAATAGTAACAGGTGCACCATGGAACATCTGTGAGTCACTGTGGTCATGTCAGGTATTACACAGTTGGGTTCCTGCCAAAATAAGCTTATTGCCTCAATTATTTATGTGTGCAGCTAAAGAAATGGGATGTTCTTCACAGCCCCCCGCCGTACCATAGGTACTGCAAGCTTTTATAGTCATAAGAGAAATTACGTAGTAAAAAAATAATTTTATGGATAGAACCACATATATCTGACGTTTTGGTAGTTTCGATTATTTTAAAAGCTTAAAAATAAATGAAAACAGGGGACACTGATCAAAATTTGTACTTGGGGACTTGAGGGACGTGTATGTATTGATTGAGTTAATTAAGGATGCATAGTATTAAAGTTTCATTGAAAATAGTAGTCATGTAACGTAGTCGTTACAACAAAATTCAACACGTGTTGTAGGTACTATTTTCTGTATCCAAATGTTTTGGAAATAAAATCAAACACTGATATCAAATCAAGATTTGTTTGTTCACGTAAGCTCAACATGGCAAGCTAATTAGGGTGCTCGACTCATAACCTAAAACTCAGGAGTTCGAATCCCTTTCACACCCAACATGCTCGCCCTCTACATGAAATATTAGTACTGGAATTAATCTACATAAAATGTTAATACTGATTTTATTCTACATAAAATATTAGTACTTATGTTATTCTACACAAAATTTTTGTACTTATGTAAGTATATATAAAATATTACTATTGGTTTTATTCTACATAACATACACTGCTGGCCAAAATCTTAAGGTCAATGAATATAAATAAAAAAATATGCATTTTGCGTTGTTAAACTCAACCACTTATTTGAATAGAGCTTCGAAAGATGAAAATAAGAAAAGGGAAAATAAAAATAAAAAACATTTTTAGCATTTAACAAAGAAAATGTGAGCACTATGAAATTAGCCTAAATACTAGTTGTTCAAAAGTTTAACACCATACTGAAACGAAGCGTTTATCGGTAAACACGTAACGAAATTTAGTCATTTCTGTTCAAGCATTAGCGTTGTCAACATCTCCCACTGACATCTCCTCTGTTACATAGGGAAAAACATGGCAAATGCTGAAAAGTTAACAGAGTTTGAACATGGCAGGATTATCGAGTTGCAAAAGCAAGGTATCTCTCAACGTGCCATCGCTGGTGAGATTGGGCATAGTAAAGCTGCTGTTGCAAATGTCTTAAAAGACCGTGAGGGATACGGAACAAGAATTTCAAGTAGTTGGCTCAAGAAAATTTCGCCGGCGTTGAGCAGGATGATTCGACGGGTTGTTTGGTAAGACACCAGCCGATCGTTGAACCAGATTAAGGCACTTACGAACGCAGAAGACAGCTCAAGAACAATAAGACGACATCTACGAGAGAAAGGCTTTGAAAACCGTAAACATCTTCAAAGGCCACGCCTCCTTCCACACCACGAAACAGCTCGGTTAAACTTTGCTGAGAAGCGCCAAACAAGGGACGTAGAAAAGTGGAAGAAAGTTTTGTTATCTGATGGGAAAATATTTAACCTGGATGGTCCAGATGGCTTCCAACGTGACAGACACGATAAGAATATCTCACCGGAAACATTTTCTAAACAACACAGTGGAGGAGGTTCCATCACGATCTAAGGTGCTTTCTCCTTCCATGTAACAATGGAGCTTCGATTATACAGGGGCATCAAACAGCAGCTGGCTACATTGGAATGTTGAAGAGAGCATCCTGATTGACTGAAGGCCCTCGCTTGTGTGGAAATGACTGGATCTTTCAGACGGACAACGGTGCAATCCACAATGCCCGCAGGACAAACGACATTTTCATGGCTAATAATATGTTTGGGAGTGGATGGCAAGGGAAGTCTATAGAAATGGACGTCAATTCCAAACAGTGCATGATCTTCGTGAAGCCATCTTCACCACTTGGAACAGTATTTCAGCCAGCCTTCTGCAAACGCTTATATCGACCATGCCAAAGCAAATATTTGCAGTTATTCGTAATGACGGCAATGCAAATCATAACTGAGACGTCTTGGTGGGCATTTCCTACCCTGTTTAGGGCTTCTTTTTAGTATGGTCTTAAACTCTTGACCAGCTAGTATTTAAGCTAATTTCATAGTGTTTACATTTTCCCTATTAAATGCTAAAAACGTTTTTTAGTTTTATTTTCCCTTTTCTTATTTTCATCTTTTGAAGCTCTGCTCAAATAAATGGTTGAGTCTAACAACACAAAATGGATATTTTTTCTTTATGTTGCCCTTACGATTTTGGCCAGCAGTGTGTTAGTACTAGTGATAGTCTACAATAAATATTAGTGCTGGTGTTAGTCTACAAAACATATTTAATGGATATTGTCTACATAAATAATTAGTTTTAGTGTTAGTTTACATCAAATATTAGTACTGGTGTTAGTCAACATAAAATATTAGGAGTGGCGTTGGTATACATAAAATATCAGTAGTGATGTTAGTCTAAATAACGTATTAGCTCTTATATAACTCGATATAACATATTTCTACTGGCGTAAGTCTAAATAAAATATCAGTACTTATTTTACTCTAAATAAAATATTAGTACTTATGTTAGCTTGCATAAAATATCAGTACTGGTGCTAGGTTGCATAACATATTAGTAATGGTGTCAGTCTACAAAAATATTAGTACTTATGTTAGTTAACATAAAATACTACTAATTATGTTAGTCTACATTAAATATGTATACTACGGTTAGTATACATAAAGTCCAAATACTGATGTAAGTCTATATAAAATATTAGTAATGCTGTTAGTCTACATAAAATATTAGTACTAGTGTTAGTCTACATTAAATATTAGCACTGGTTTTATCGTACACAAAATATTAGTACTTATGTTAGTCTACATAAAACATTAGAACCCGTGTTACTCCACTTAAATATTAACACTGGTGTAAGACTACATAAAATGTAGGATTCATATTTCATGTAGACTGACGCTGGGACTAATATTTGATGTGGACTAACGCCAGTACTAATATTTTATGTAGGCTAGCATTAGTACTATTATGTTATGTAGTCTAACATTAGTACTAATTTGTTTTGTAGACTAAAATAAGAAGTAATATTTTACGTAGACTAACACCAGTACTAATTTGTTTTGTAGACTAAAATAAGAAGTAATATTTTATGTAGACTAACACCAGTACTAATATTTTATCTACAGTAACACCAGTACTAATGGTTTATGTGCACTAACAAAAGTACTAATAATTTATGAAGACTAACACAAGTACTAATGTGTTATGTATACTAACCTCAGTCGTAATATGTAGTGTAGACTACCATCAGTGTTAATATGACATGTAGATTAACACCAGTACTAAATTTCTTTTGTAACTAACGCCACTACTTATATGTTATGCAGACTAACACCAGTAGTAATATATCATGTAGACTAAAACCAGTACTAATATTTTATATACTAACACCAGAACTAATACGTTATGTATATTAACACCAGTATTAATATTTTCTGTAGATTAATATTAGCAGTAATTCTTTATGCAAACGAACACCAGTTCTAATATTTTATGTAAACCACCTCCAGTTCTCATGTTTTATACAGACTACCTCCAGTACTAATTTGTTTGTACACTGATACCGGTACTAATATTTTATGTAGAATATTACAAGTACTGATATTTTATGTTGACAAACAGCTTAACTAACATTTTATATAGTCTAACACCAGTATTAATATTTAAGTGGAGTAACATTGGTTCTAATGTTTTATGTAGACTAACATAAGTACTAATATTTTGAGTAGGATAAAACCAGTGCTAATATTTAATTTTGACTAACACCAGAACTAATATTTTATGCAGACTAACAGCATTACTAATATTTTATATAGACTTACATCAGTATTTGGACTTTATGTATACTAACCGTAGTATACATATATAATGTAGACTAACATAATTAATAGTATTTTATATGTTGTTTCTCTACATAACATATTATTACTGGAGTTACTCTACATAACATGTGAATACTGATGTTTCTCTACATAACATATTATTACTGGAGTTACTCTACATAACATGTGAATACTGATGTTTCTCTACACAACATATTATTACTGGTGTTACTCTGCAAAACATGTTAATACTGGTGTTTCTCTACATAACATGTTAATAGTGGTGTTTCTCTACATAACATGCTAATACTGGTGTTTCTCTACATAACATATCATTACTGGTGTTACTCTACATAACATATTATTACTCGTGTTTCTCTACATAACATATTATTACTAGTGTTTTTCTACATAACATATTATTACTCGTGTTTCTCTACATAACATATTATTACTGGTGTTTTTCTACATAACATATTATTACTGGTGTTTCTGTACATAACATATTATTACTGGTGTTACTCTACATAACATGTTAGTACTGGTGTTTCTCTACATAACATATTATTACTGGTGTTACTCTACATAATCTGTTAATAGTGGCGTTTTTCTACATAACATATTATTGCTGGTTTTTCTCTACATAACATATTAGTTCTGGTTTTAATTTACATAAAATAGTTGTTCTGATGTTAGTCTGCATAACATGTTAATAATGGTGTTTCTCTACATAACATATCATTACTGGTGTTACTCTGCATAACATGTTAATACTGGTGTTTCTCTACACAACATATTATTAGTGGTGTTTCTCTACATAATATGTTAATACTGGTGTTTTTCTGCATAACATATTATTATTGGTTTTTCTTTACATAACATGTTAAATCTGGTGTTTCTCTAGATAGCATATTAGTTCTGGTTTTACTTTACATAAAATAGTTGTACTGATGTTAGTTTACATAACATAATAGTACTGGTTTTAGTCTACTTAAAATATGAATACTGGTATTAATTTACAAAAGTATTAGTAGTAGTTTTAGTCTGCATAAAGTATTAGTGGTGGGATTAGTCTAGATAAAATATTAGTTCTGGTGTTAGTCTACATAACATATGAGTACTTATGCAAGTATACATAACATATTAGTACCTAAGTTATTCTACATAACGTATTAGTACCTAAGTTATTCTACATAACGTATTAGTACTGGTAGAATGATTTTTAAAAGGTTTAACTTACCTGAAGCATCAGCAAGAATTATATGACAATAATAATTTGAAGGGCTGTATAAACACCGTGTGGTGATTTAGAGGGAAAAAACATTTGTAAGATTATTTAAAACAACTCAATAAAGCGCTTACAGTCTTGTAAGTAGCGATCGGAGTCAAGTAACGTAGTGAGGTCAAGAACTCACGAGATCATGCGTTAATGTTCCCGGGCTAAGCGGTTTCGTGTATTTTATATTAACAAGATTTATAGTAGTTGGGTTTGTTTTTCATTAATTTTATCTATTGAAGAAGTAGCATTTGGATGTGAGTTAAAACGACCGACCAAACGATTTAAAATCAGTTGTTAATTTATAGAGAATTAGTTTCGATCATTCCAAACCGATCAGAATAATAGTCCTTTTAATATGGGTGCTACAAGTTTATTGCTTTGAAACATAAAATTTTCCAAATGCTTCTTATTTGAGTATACTTCATAGCT
This sequence comes from Carcinoscorpius rotundicauda, assembly GCA_011833715.1. Taxonomy (NCBI): domain Eukaryota; kingdom Metazoa; phylum Arthropoda; class Merostomata; order Xiphosura; family Limulidae; genus Carcinoscorpius; species Carcinoscorpius rotundicauda. The sequence goes on along the minus strand of CM022391.1, from coordinate 125,319,306 downwards.
TACAATCGTTTGAATTATCCAGATAAGGATGTTACACGGAAGGTGTTGTTTTCTTCCTTTAGTATTTTTCCCTCCTATACCCAGCGTATCACAACAATACTGTTAGATGTCACTCTGGAGCCGGAAGTAGACTAACATGACCTTGACCCAGTTTCCACAAGCTCGTATAATATAGCGAGAAAACAGACCTACTAGAAGTTTGTATAACGTGCCGAAGGCAATGACTTAATATTTACGTCGTTCATAAGTCTAAAACATCGGGCCTTGCGCTGCTAAACGATATAATATGACATGGCACCAACATCAGGAGTGTGTTAAGTGTACCTTGCTAAACGTTATAATAGGATTACGTCATCAACTCCAGTGAGCATGTTGGTATGTGCGCCTTGCAAGGCGATACAATTATAGAAGAATGAGAGACTTCGTTAGAACAAGAGCAACAGGAAGAGAAGTATACCATTCACCACAAGCCCAACCCACTACTCCCCAGTTACAACAAATCCAAGAAGTACAGACTGGTAGAACAAGGGCAAGAGAAAGAGAAGTATACCATTCACCACCAGCCCAACCCCCTACCCCCCAGTTACAACAAACCCAACAAGTAGAGACTAGTAGAACAAGGGCAACAGTGAGAGAGGTATACCATTCACCACCAACCCAACCCCCTACCCCCCAGTTACAACCCCAACAAGTAGAGACTGGTAGAAAGTTAAAACATTGTTTCCTTTTTCATCTGATTTGAACAAAGGCTCAAGAAGGGAAACAATTTCTTTTGCCCCAAATTAAAACACACCATGCACACTTTCTTCTGTCTATTAATCAATGGGACGAAAAAAATACACTCACTTCTGTCCATTAATTAAAACAAAGCACGCACACCCACTTCTGTCCATTAATTAAAACAAAGCACACACACCCACTTCTGTCCATTAATTAAAACAAAGCACACACACACACACCTCTGTCCATTAATTAAAACAAAGCACGCACACCCACTTCTGTCCATTAATTAAAACAAAGCACGCACACACATCTCTGTCCATTAATTAAAACAAAGCACGCACGCCCACTTCTGTCCATTAATTAAAACAAAGCACGCACACACACCTCTGTCCATTAATTAAAACAAAGCACGCACGCCCACTTCTGTCCATTAATTAAAACAAAGCCCCCATAAATTCCAATTCATGCTTTCTTTTATCTATTGATTAGAATACGTTTAACAGTATTGTTTAAAAGTATTTAACAGTATTGTTACTGAAACATGCACAGTTTATTCGAGTTAAAAGAAAACCATCAAGAACAGTCAATACAGACTTTCTACTGTCCATTGATGTGATCAAAATAAGAGTAGAAATGAAAGAAAATTAATAATTGGGATATAAAGGTTATGATAAATGTTTAACAACAGGTTTGGTAAGATCAACACTTCAGATAGTGTTGTAAACATGATCATATCACAAAATGTAAGAAATAAAATACGTTCACAATATAACGTGAAGTGAGTGTGATAGCGTAGTGTACAAGTATTAAACCAGTAGGTAAAAGCGCATAGCATAAAATACATAAATACCAGTCGTCTTAGAGGTGATTGCTGGATAGATCATAGCATAACTGTTTATCAAACAACTAGATTTTTAAACAAAAGTATTTCATGTGTTTCACTGAGAAGTTTCCAATTAAATGTATGGTGTTTAACTTGTATCTCAGGACAGTTGGTATGGGTATTAACACTTTTACCAAAGCAGAGAACAACGTTTCGACATCTAAGGTCATCTTCAGGTTAATACCGATACCAGCCGTCCTGAAATACATTTTTACTTAAAGCGGGTTTCTCATCATCACTAATGGCGTTCAACTTGTTTCTCTAAATATTGGTCTCGAAAACCTGTAGATACTTGCATGATATGCTAATTTCTATCACAAATCTTATCTCTGATTATTGTTAATGCATTTAAAATGGATATTTTACACTTTATATAAAAACTAACATGTTCATTCATACGCATGAACATTACTTGTATCTTCAAGTGAGAATAAACGTGTGCATGAGAGGTTAATCTGATGGGAAAATTATTCGCTTGACATAGGACACAAAAACTGTTCCTTTAACTTAAAAAGTACATAGTTATCGTACACGAAGATAATTCGTCTGTCGAAATAAACGTGGTGTTCGATCGTCAAACAAAAAGACATTGGGGGTTTTAAAATGATCAAAAGCTATTGGTTTTGGAATGACAAAGACCTCCATACCATTTATTTACTCTTAATTATAAAATAAAAAACGCAGAAATACAAATTGCACGTTAATACATTGTCTGAAAGCTTTGTTTTCCTGTTTTTAAAACTTGTAATATTTTCTGGCGTTCACGTCGTATGTTTCAACTGAGAAACGCACGATGTATTCCACCATATTCCAGTCTTTCTTTACTTGGCTAGACCAGATGGTCATCGCGAAGTTTTCCTCTATACCTAACAAATAAATTACTTTCATCTCGGCGCCGTTCGACTTTCGTAACTGCGTTTGCTATATCTCAGATTTAAACATTTTATCTTAATATCAACACAGCCTAACATTAGAAACGTCTGATTATGTAAGTATATGGATCGAGGAACTCTGAATTAAAAGCAAGTAAATACATGAAATATTTTAAGAATTTCATTACAAAGTCCTTTCATCTGAATTAGGGCCCGGTATGGACAGGTGGGTTAAGGCGTTAGATATGTAATCTGAGGGTCGCGGGCTTGAATCCCCGTTGCACCAAACATGCTCATCCTTTCAGCCGTGGGGACGTTATGTGAAAGTCAATCGCACTGTCGTTAATGAAAGAGTAACCCAAGAGTTGGCGGTGGGTGGTGATGACTAGTTTTCTTCCCTCTAGTCTTACACTGCTAACTTATAGACGGCTAGCGCAAATAGCCTTCGCGTAACTTTGCACGAAATTCAAAAACAAAGAAATGAACCGTTTATATATTTAATTATAAAAATAATTAAATTAACATATAGAATGATATTTTATAACTATAACTAGTTGTAAGTCAAGCTCTAAAATGATGTACAAACTAAAGTTCTATAGTGTAGTTTTTAGAAATTGGGTCAGTTGAAAAATTACAACACTAAAATCTGGGTTTCGATCACCCATGACGGGGAGAGCATAGTTAGCTGATTGTGTAGATTTTTGTTTAAAAGAATAACAAATATGAAGTTAGCGAAAAATATTTGAGTATCATATGTGTATATGTAAATATATTATACGTATATATGTGAATGTATATGAGCATAATCAGAAGTAATGTTTCTTTAGAGATAGGCGTAAATAACAGAGAAATTATGCACCCACTTTAAGAGCAGCCAAGATCAGCCCTCTAAATGTTTTACATTATTTTATTGGCTAACTAGGGATTTTGGACTTTCACTCTAAATGTAAGAAAAGAAATAATCAACGCCTAGAGGCGTGGATTTTAGGTATCAAATGTTTAAATTAATAAAAGTGTTAAATAGCTATATCCTTGGTTTTGAATAAATCGCCTGCAAATTTATGCGCCATGTATTGAACGTACTACAGGGTGGTCGCTAGAAAAGCGGAAAATTTGTCAAACAGCTATTTATTTTTACAAAGAATAACTTTTACAAAGTTTTTTAAAGGCATATGTTATATTACACTCATAGATGCTCAAAATTATTAAAATCATGCATTTTATTCATGATGTAAAGAAATCAGAATAGAAATGAGTAAACACGCATTTTATTCATGATGTAAAGAAATCAGAATAGAAATGAGTAAGCACGCATTTTATTCATGATCTCATCTGACCCTCAAATTTTCCGCTTTTCTAGCGACTACCCTGTATAACGACAAAATACGCTGCTTTTTTTCGAGTTAGTAGCGAATCATTTGCAAGTTTTGAGTAAATCTAATATAATTTGCACATAACCTGATAGTCTTTTACAATAAATTGTGAGTGCATAGTTTTAATAACTATTAAGCTGCAGTATTCTGTTCTTTATTAATACATTAGTTGTTAGTTGAAAAACACTAAAATGAATTAAAACTGTTTTTCCTACTGACTAATCACTCACTCAACTTTCGTTTCCAAATAATAGAATATGTTTCCTTATGGCAAAGCCATATCAGGCTATCTGCTGAGTTTACCGAGGCGAATCAAACCCTTAATTTTAGCGTTGTAAATCCATAGACCTACCACTGTACCAGCGGGGGACGTCGAAGAGTATAAGTTAAAAAAAAACATTTATAGTTCAACAGTCTAAGTTCATACAGTTATTGTCATATTATAAACAGTTAAAAGAACCAATCTTGCTCGCTATGTAATATGTAATATTACCCAACTATTCCGTACAATACTCATTATTTTGAAGAAATTCCTCCTAAAGATAATCCTGCGTGTCTCCCGATTATTTTAAAAACATACGCGCACAAAATAAGGAATATATATTTAGAATGTTTAGTGTAGCGTTCATTACAAACCTTACTTCAAACACTTAGTTCTACTGACAACACCTATGTTGGCAAAATGCTTATGATTTTGATATTCGATAAAATTTTATCTTGACACTTCACTTTGAAATGGTTTTTCCTTTGAACGTCACGCCTCATGGTCACGTGAAGCACGTGAACGCTGCAGAACACTGATAACTCCCCTGGCGTCGAAATGATACGAGCCAACAGTTACAGTTCGGTGGATACTAGAATGGATCGCAACATCCCTGGAGATAGGGGTAAAGAAGTTGTGGATGTCTGTCAAAGATAGAGAACAGAGATTCTTCCAGCAACTGCATGTATCGCTAGGTCCGATACGTTCCATTTCAAGGGTTTACTGATAACGTATTAACACCCAAAGGATGGTCGCTTTCACTTTCCCAAATTAAGGGAAATTTCACATATTTTTCGTTTAAGGGGAATGACTCATGTTTGTTGTACTGGGCGGTCACACAGAATTAACACGTATAATAATTCCTAAGGAACTAATCACACAGAGATCATGCTTTCACACAACTATGCATCTTTGTAGTTATATGCGTTCAAACATTTGTAAAGGTAATAATAAATATAGTCCTAAACAGGCATTCTTACATATAACAATATGTACAGCATTAAACATTCTGGCTAAATAATGTAGCAAAGTAAACAAAATGAAAGGTTACTATATTGAAAATAAGGCAAAATAGTAATTTATTACGAAGAAAATAAATAATTGTATTGTATTACAACACAAATATTTTTCCTACATTTCAAAGAACGTACAAATTGTACTCTCAGTTATAAAAATAAGAAAATACACTATACTATATAAAGCTTACTTTATTTCATAGAATATAAAAATCTGTATTATATTAAGAGAAAATAAAATTATATTATAAACAAAGAAGGCAATTTTTTATAGTAAACAAAGGAGACAAAAATGTTAAAAATGCACTACATTACGTATATAAAAAATGGAATATACCACAAAGAAAGTGAAAAGTGTATTATATTTTAGATAGTTTTGTTCTCTAAATGAGCGATGGAAACAAAAATATAAATAAAATATTTACTTCACTCTATATTTGTTACTTTCTTAATGGTTAGAACTGTTGATGCGATATACTGTTGTTCAGGTACGAAAAACCTAGACTTTGTCTTATCCTGTGTTTCCATATAAAGTCAGAGTCACATAAAACTTTAATTTCTTACAAACTCCCTTCTTAAATTGTCTATACCTTTTCCATTCTCAGTCCTAAAAAATGAGGTTTTGCTTAACTGCTAATTTTGTGACTTTACTGAGAGACAACTTTAAAAATCTTCTTTCAGTTATTTGACTTTTATGTCGTGAGGTCGCTTTTTGTACAAGCGAGTCTGGTATTCAGTGTGGGGTTACTAACTTTTTATTTCGTGCAATTTTTCCTGACAGATAAATAACTGAGAGTATTTTAATCATGTTTGATAAACTCAAAAATTCTTTTATTCAAACATATCCAGAAAACTTGAACTAATGTTGTGTGTCTAGGGCGTGGATTATTACATCTGGAAAAAAAGAAATTGAAAACGATGTTGAATTTTTTTTTAAATGTGTTTAATCAGTTTTACTCATTGCGAAATATTGACACATTGTAAACCACTCGGCTAAATCTCATTATCTAAAATATGATAGAAACCATGAAATATATACGTTTTCACTACACATATATATATATTATAGATTATTATAGTAGATTAATAGAAAGAGGAAAGATGAAACAGTTAAAGACATCATTAAAACATATACATATACTCTACAAAATAAAAAAAACTAGCCTTAAAGTGTATGCTCTCCAAATAATATCGTACCAGGCGTATAGGTAATTTATATTCTATTACACTAATAGTGTAGCATTTCATAACATCATGCGCCTAAAACGTTTCTTTCAAAGTTATTACACAGAGTTTACGTAAACAAATATAGTTTTTATTTAAACCAACTACGTTTTACGTGAATGTGACTTAGTTACAATAAAGGATCTGTTTGGTTTATATGCAAAACATTTTATTACATTCAGACAATATAATTATGAACAAATATATTTCATTCTAATTCATAAATGACTACAGCAAACGACTTAAGCCTTATATATTTACATATATTTCACAATAACCAAGAGTCTGTTTATTTTTACCTTATACAAATTTGTATATATTATAGCAAATTGCCTAAATACAAACACTCGTGGTATAATGCTCTAATCTACCGTTAGACAAAAGTTACGGAGTTGTTTCTTGGGCGCGTGTTGGTCATGTGATAGATTTGTTTGTTTGCTTTGAATAACGCGCAAAGCTACAGATAGCCATCTGTGCTAACCGTCCTTAATTTAGCAGTGTAAGACTAGAGGGAAGATAGCTAGTCATCACCACCCACCGCCAACTCTAGGACTACTCTTTTACCAACGAAGAGTAGGATTGACTTAACATTATAACGTATCCATGGCCGAAAGTGCGAGCATGTTGGGTGTGACGGTGATTTGAACCCGCGATTACCATTAGAGCATCCTAACATCCTGGCCATGCCGAGCCTTTCTGTGAAGCACTATTCCAAATCTCTCATGTTATTCTTTTCATAAACCAGACGTGTTATTTGGATGCTGTTTTTTCCTTCCCTTTCCTTATACGTCATTTTAGCCTTAGCAGTATTAATCTAGAAACTCTGTGAAGACCCAAACTGAGATTGAGGACACGTTCTTCTCAGGTATCACTCCACCTTAGTTGTGGCATGCTTGAAATCACTATTTTTCTAGAATATGATTCTCTGGCCAACTTGTGTCATTCATTTTAGAAATGATAAAGATATCAGTTCGTATTTTGTACGTGTCAACAGTTGGGAAACCAATAATTTTGTATAGATTTCTAACACCATTGACTGAGATGTAAACCTACCGTTTCCAGAACGCTTCACTGAATTTCTTATACGTTGACTGCAATACATTCTTCTACCCAGAATGTTGTATATGTTACCTAAATGTTTAAATTTGTCTGTAAAGAAGAACACCCTTTTACAGCTTCGCTCCTAACATGGTTCGAGTCCCCTTAGCCATTTCAATTTTTTAATGCGATTATATTTGCTAAGAGGTGTTTTTGTTTGTTATTGTCATATTTTAAAGGTTACAAATGCACTTAGGCCACTTCTTGTTAATGTATATTTTATTGTTCTAATGGTAACATTAACATATGTACTTTAAGCTGGGTCATCAGATTTCCAGTGCGCTATTGTTGTCACACAAAGAACCAAGAGTTGCTTCGCATCCCTTCTTGGTCACTTTTACTATCAACACTATTAGATTCACATATCTACTTCAGAGTCCTCACACATCTTCTAGTGCACCTTGTAATTTCCTCAGTCTACTTCTATCAAAACATTGAGATCTACACGTTTGTTCTGTGAACCATAAATGCATTACCATAACAATGCTAGGCATCACCTTAAGTTTTTATAGGTGTTATGAAAGTGTATGTACTACTCTGATTCATTGGATGATAAAAACTTACAGTGCAAACTACTGATATGTGATTGTACTCCGGTATAGGCCCTTTGTGCACAATATCATTCCCATAACATTCACCGATTCCGTTATTATTTACAATGTTCTATAGACTTGACAGTGGCTTTAGTAATACATAAAAGGACTGGAAAGACCTTTATTAAATAATACTGCATAATAAAACATGAATCTAAAAGATTAACAGTGACGGGAGTAATACGTAGAACAGTTGAAAGCACTATAACTGAAAAATGTAAATACAATGTATGTGTATAAGTCGGTTTGTTGATGACTTGAGCGTCAGATACAAGGAACAAGGACTGACATGGTAGATCGTGAAGATATTTAGAATAATACATATTGATTTGAAAGCGGTTTGGCGTCTGTTAGAGAAGTTTGTATACATCAAATAATGTATCAAATGATACATATAGATCGAATAGCGTATCGCTAATACTTATATACATAATAAAATACACTTCAGGCCTGATATCTGGTTACTTAACAAAAATATAAAATAGCATATTTTGTAATATATTTGCAGTTAAATAGGATATGGTGTGTGTGTTCTTATAGCAAAGCTACATCGGGTTATCTGCTTAATCCGCCGAGGGGAATCGAACTTCTGGTAGTACCGTCGTACCAGCGTGGGACAAGTTGAATTTGGAACAATATATATATATATATAACAAATAACGTATATGGTTATGATATCTTACACAAAACAAATAGATTCTCTAGATACACGTACAAGAACTGACTGGATAACAGGAAGAAGGTTTGTTTGTTTTGAATTTCGCACAAAGTCACACGAGGGATATCTACGCTATCCGTCCCTAATATAACAGTGTAAGACTAGATGGAAGGCAGCTAGCGATCACCACCCACCGCCAACTCTTGGGTTACTCTTTTATCGATTAATAATGGGTTTCACCGTCACCTTATAATGCCCTCTAAGGCTGAAAGGGCAAGCATGTTTAGTGTGAGGAAGATTGGAACCCGCGACCTTCAGATTACGAGTCGAACGCCCTAAATAATCATAACAAATAAGATATACAGGATAAATAGCGTATTATTTAATATACATAAAGAACGTATAAATAAGATATACAGGACAAATAGTACACTATTTATTATACATAAACAATGTATAAATAAGCTATCTAAATCAAATAACGTGTTATCCATATGCAAACATGTATTACTGATATATACATAAAAACAGTGTATTACGCATTATGTACTTATATGTAGTGTATCACGTTACATATACATACAAATAGTGCATTATGTAAAGTATACGTATAAACAGTATATAACGTAATGGACTTAAAGAAATTGCTACAATCAGGAGTTCGATTTCTCTGGGTGGACTCAGCAGACAGCTCGATGTGGCTTTGATATAAGAAAACACATCTTAAGAAAAATAGTGTATGAAGCAAGAAAAAACACCATATAAACTATGAAGTAATAAGTGCAGACCAACTAGTGATTTCGATAGATATATACATGAAATAGTTTTTAAACTAATGTTGGTGTATATACAAACGTTTCAGGGTTTGTAGTTCATCCAATACAAAATGCAGCTTTAATAGCGTATTGAGAAATTCATCTGGTAGTTTAGGGAGTTAAGAAATATATATATCGGCCTGACAATGAGTTCAGACTAATAAATATCGAGTTTGAATGTGTATAAACCAAAGCATTACGCTGATGGTACAACTGAAACAGATGTGATCGCGTGTCAGATGTTTATTCTATTCATCTTGAATAACAAGCCAGTAATTGCACGCGTTTTCCGAGATTACTTGAAAGTCTAATCTAAGATTAGGTAATAATAACAACACGTGTAAAGCTACTGACATCACATAGATTTCTCAAAATGTAATAAGCGCTCTGTTCAAGTGTTCTGACATTTCTTATGTTTAGTGAAATTATTGAAATAATTCATCATAAGTGTTTTGAAATATTTTATATTTTGTGATAAATGTTCTGCTCAAGTCCTGAGGTGACTCATAAAAAGTGTTTTGAAATATTTTATATTTTGTAGTAAATTCTCCACTCATGTTTTGTTGGTTACATTTATCACTCACTCTCTCTCTATATTTTATCTGTCAATATATGAATGTCGTTTTAATAGTTTATTTGAATGTATGTTTACTTACTTACAACCTCCTCTCTCTCAATCTCCATCTTTACTTTATGTCTTTTATAGCTTAATCTGTCGATACATTAACCAATCTATATCTTTTTTTCACTGCATGTCTCTTTCACTATCCATTTGTATATTTGTACCTATTTTTTGCTTTATTTACCGCATATCCTTCATCCCTTCTGTCTATTTTTCTCACATTCTTTATCTATCAATCTATCTATATGCCTATTCTACAGCATAAGAATATGTCGGCCCGGCATGGTCAGGTGGATTAATGCGTTGGACTCGTAATATGAGAGTCGCGGGTTTGAATCCCGGTCGCACCAAACATGCTTGTCCTTTTAGTCGTGGGGGCGTTATAATTTAACGGTCAATCCCACTATTCGTTGATAAAAGAGTTATCTAAGAGTTGGCAGTAGATGGTGACGACTAGAGCTGCCTTCTCTCTAGTATTACACTGCTAAGTTAGGGACGACTAGCACAGATAGCCCTCGTGTAGCTTTGCGCAAAATTCAAAAACAAAACAAGAATATGTCTCGTATCAGGTATTAATTGGTTTCATTAGATGCGACCAGCCGTGTATAGAGGATTCTGTAACACTCGAAATTAAAGAAAACTAAGTGGAACCAGAGGTTTAAGTATACGCGCGCGTTTTGTGGTGTTTTTATATACATTTGTTTACTTAGCCAAAACTGAGAAAAGATAATCAATTATAATTCGTAGTGTGAAACGTCATCGGAGTTAATGGGCTGTTTCCTCAGGAGGGCGCCTCACATTACCTTGAGATAATAGGCTTAAGAAGTTATCTTCTTCGTCGGTCCCCTGTGATTTACTTACCTTTCACTTTGTCCAGGCGAAAGGGTTGATTTCATTAAGGGCTTTTCGGGTTACAGGTACGTGAATTATAATTGAAATTAAACCGGAACAAGAATTTAATTTGAATGAACCGAAGTGTAATAAAACTCTTGTTATCCTCTGAAAGACACATTTCTTCTCTCAATGGTCCATTAAAACGATAAGACTACCGAGCACGACTTTTCGTTTATATGGGTAAACGCTTTGCATAAATTAGAATACCAGCAACTGAGACTTAGAACTGTCATCGACTGTCTCAGAAGTAACGTAAATTACTTATCATTACCATTTTTTTCTTTTGTCTTTATGATTACCAGTGTTAACTAAATCCTTGCTGTGGGTTTATCTGAGTCCAAGATACGGTTACTTCGGTTTGTGTTATTCGAATAGTTCTTAGCCTGTGGTAATATCGGTTGTAATAGACGCTTTAGAAAACAAAATATGATTATGTAATTAAAATAGTGAATACAAATCAAATTAAATGGGTTCTTTTCAGCGTTTGGACAATGACAACAGATTCACACCCTGCATTTCATTTAACTTTTAATTATTTTTTAAACTAGACACTTAATGGAAAATTCTGTGTTGTATCCATTCTTAATGACTCTTTAGATTTCAAAATATATGAATATCATTTACAATAAACGTCATAGAGTGGTAAATCCAATGGATAAAGACTATGGACACCATAAAAAAAAAAGTTTTTAAAGCCGTTGGCAAAGTACCAGATGATCCCATTACGAGCCACGGCATTCTGGCAAATGGGCCGTTGACTGGTGTTCTCAGCAAATTAGATGGATAGTTGGAAGTTTTCAGTGCCACTCGACATCCCACGTGGGCCATATCCTCGGAGAAGTCAGAAATACGAAGGCTACTAATGGTGTGTACTTGGAATTTGTTCGTCTATCGTTAAGCTATCTTCTTCACCTAATGCTAGTCTAGCTTTATATAAGTGACTCGTCTCATTCGGCCGGGCTGTTACAAATTGTTGTTATTTCTCCTTTTTATCTGATGAGAACTAGAGAAATCTTCAATCTAGATGTCCTGTATTTCTTAATCGCCTTGAAACTTTACTTAGTACATAAAATTAAAATAACTGAACAAACAAAGGAGCGAAACAATTTATAATTCTCGGTCAATTAAATAACGCAAACGAATTAAACCGGAGAAACACCAAATTTGTACTCCAGTTTTGAGTCAGCTGGAATTGGTTAATAATAAAAGATTCAAACGAAGATTTTATGGAGAAAAAAACAACAACTTTGAAACTTCCTTTATGCTCATCTACCTGAATTAACCATTTCAGGTTCAGTGACGTTTCGCCTCACATAAACATAGACATTAATGAACTGAATTACTTAACATTATGGTTATATCTCGTTGATGTTATGCTTAAATTGTTTTTACTCAGAGCGTTATTGGATTAATTTTTCAACATCATGATGACATTCAAGTGAATCTGGCACGAGCTGAAAAATTCGTCGATGTAGTTCACGAATGTTATAAGGTAATTAATTGTAGTCAACTGGGATATCACATTCTTTAGACTTAGCACTTCTCAGGAATTAATTACCACCCACTTTAGTTTTAGCACCGATCAGGAATGAGATATCACCCACTTTAGTTTTAGCACCGTTCAGGAATGAAATATCACCCACTTTAGTTTTAGCACCGTTCAAAAATGAGATATCACCTACTTTAGTTTTAGCACCGCTCAGGAATGAGATATCACCCACTTTAATTTTTAGCACCGTTCAGGAATGAGATATCACCCACTTTAGTTTTAGCACCGCTCAGGAATGAGATATCACTCACTTTAGTTTTAGCACCGCTCAGGAATGAGATATTACACACTTTAGTTTTAGCACCGCTCAGGAATGGGATGTTACACAATTTAGTTTTACTAATTGGTCGCATATTTCAACAGCTAAAGAATACAACGGGTATTCATGTTATTCAACGCAAAAACATGTCAATAATGTCGCAGAACGTAGTATGCACGACCTAACTGTTAAAATGGACGGTTGGAAATCGTCAAATTTGTACTGTATATAACTTAGAAAATCCAAATAAGGATGAGTGGTGAGCTTTGAACATAATCATCTTTGTTTTCTTGTATACCCCTCGTTTGTTGTACATTACTTCGCTAGTTTTCAGACTGATTAGCCCTAACAATGAAATAGATCAAGCGATTTATCATGGAAAAATGATTCAGATAATTTGATGTATTGTTTAACTACATAGAAAATGTTAGACAGGAAATCTATTTAGTTCAGTCTTTCCAATTCTCATATTCAAGCAGTTATCTGACATTAACTTTGTAGTTAGGTTTTACTTGACTTACACTTTAGGCCCGGTATGGCTTGGTGGTTAAAGCACTCGACATGGAAGCGTTATAATGTGACGGTCATTTAAAAGAGTATTCCAAGAATTGGCGGTGGGTGGTGATGACTAGCTGCCTTTCCTCTAGTCTCAAACTACTAAATTAGGGACAGCTAGCGCAGATAGCCCTCGTGTGGCTTTGTGCGAAATTCAAACCAATACTCCCATTTTATCAAAATATTATAATAAGAGAAATTTTATTTCATTTTTCGCTGAAACTGTCTAGATGTTTGTTACTATTTTACCAATGAGAATAGTTATTTCGAACAAGTCTTAAAGTAATTGTAAGAGTGAGAAATATGACTAAATATGAGCTTAACCCTTTTTTTGAAGAACACTTTGATCAAAGTGTCTCAATATTTATTCGAAATCAACCGTACACCGTCTTGTGATCATTACTTGTGTACACGTACAGTAACCGTATTTTTAATCAAAATTATAAACATAAAATCATTTGAATTTATTCTATTCAGCATCTATTTGCATATTTGTTCATATATCTATTTTTATCTTGAACAGTCTTCTGGTGAAACAGCGATAGGTCTGTGGAGTTATAACGGTAAAATTCAGAATTCGATTCCCTGCAGTAGACACATCAGAGTGTTCAATGTGGTGCTTTAAAAAAAATACACAGCGAACAAACAATACCCTGCAGAACGTGAGGTAATAGGTCAAACACTCATCTCCCTCTAGTGAAAATAAAAACTAAAAGAAACATTTGATGCTAAGCCTGATTAACGTGTAGTAGTAAATGCAAACTAAGTTCTTTCTTAACAGTTTGTGTTAATATGAAAAATATTTTGCTTTACTACAAGGCATTGTGCAAAAACATGCGAACTAATATTAGTTCTTTATAACCAAACTGATGTGAAGGATTCATCTTACTAAAAACAAACAGACGTCATGTGAAGTATCATCAGTCGTTTCGTTTGAAATTGTTATAAGGTAATTAATCTTCGACCCAAAACCCAATAGTGAATGAATTTTACATCTGTCACTTACAGTATTTCATTAGACTAATACAGCGTGAAGAATACAACTTATAGCCACAGCCAACAGTAGGCCTTCATTCTCAAACTAATAGAATGTGAAAGTGTACATCAACCATTCCCTGTCAGACTAGAATAACGTAATGAATTACTCATTCTAAATGAAAATAATGTGTAGAAATCACGTTTGCCTTCAATCTTTCTTTATTAAGCTGATACAGAGTGAAAAAAAAATGTTTCATCCTAACCGTGGATATCGAAACCCGATTTCTATCGTTGTAAGTCCGCAGAAACACCGCTGTGCCACTAGGGGACAATAATTCCTGAGAGACATGAATACGTTGATTGCGTTTTCAGGATACTATTACAAAGAAACAAGAACAGAGTGAATGTTTAAAAAAATTACAAAGAGATAGGAATATACTGAATGTATTTTTAAGAAAACAGTTATAAGGAAACAGGAATAAGCTGACACATTAACCTTCTGACCAAGTTATAGCGACATATTGCAAGTGTGTGTATTAGGTCGGACATTCCAATTTAAAAGCGGTTTAAAACATGAATATAAGAGCAATCTCGTTATCTCTCATCAGGATCAATTTCATCAGTGGAACACACTCTCGTGATTAGTCATTTTCATGAATCCACCTGCGCTAAGCTCGTGTCACGCAGCACGTATTCGCTTCCGCCGGTTATTGATCATTATGGCATATCTCGTGTTTAGCGGCAGAGCGTGATACCAGCGAGTTCAAAAATAGTCTTTAATCTGTTACTTTTAGGAGGAATTACTGGCACAAACCATCTCCTGAAGAGAGAATTCTGAGAAATTATTTCACCATCGTTTTTAGTAATTCGAAATAAATGAAGGGAAAATATGTTTGTTCGCTTCCGTGTTATGACCAATTAACTCAGTTTTCTATTCCGTTTCGCACACGGAAAACCCGATAACGTAGTAATTACCTGATCAGTAAATAGCCTTATTGTTTTTAAAGTGTCAACTTCGTTGGCATTAGCTTAGACTTAATAGAAGTTAAAATCATACAACCTTAACTTGTAAGTTTAAAGAAGTTGTGTTTCACTCCAATTTCGTGGCTTCAAAATCGATTAGAAGTTAAGAACGACTATTTAGTATTACATTTAAAAGTTTGTGTTTTGTTTTTAAATTTCGCGCAAAGCTACACGAGGGCTATCTGTGTTAGCCGTCCCTAATTTAGCAGTGTAAGATTAGAGGGAAGGCAGCTAGTCATCACCACCCACCGCCAACTCTTGAGCTACTCTTTTACTAACGAATAATGTGATTTACCGTCACTTTATAACACCCTCACGGCTGAAAGGGCAAACATGTTTGGTGTGTCGGGAATGCGAACCCTCAAAGTCGAGTGCCTTAACCACTCGGCCATGACGAGCTTACTGAAATAAGAATCTATCAGAATTAAATAGAAATCGAAAAATCAGCTCTTATTTTTTTCAAAGATTTGTACAAGTATGATTGTATGTAATATTTCAGAGTCCGTTAGATCAAACTGAGTCCTGAACAATAGTAACTTTTCGTAAACAACAAATAGAACTGGAATGATAGTTTTACACATTTATTTCGTGAAATCTGCAGTTGATTAATTATGTTTAAAAACCCTGAAATGTAAGATTCCTTTTTTTTTTTACTTTATTACATTTTACGATTCAACACATAAAATATTTTCACTTTTTCCTGAAATATACCAAACTGTTTTGTCCATTTCTCTCCTTATGAACTTCTAACAAAGTATTTGTTTGAATTTCGCAAAGCTACACGAGGGCTAACTGTGCTAATCGTCCCAAATTTAGCAGTGTAAGAAGGAAGACAGTCATTCACCACCAACACTTGGGCTATTATTTTACTAATAAATAGTCAGACTGACCGTCAAGGCTAAAAGAACGAGCATTATTAATGTGACACGGATTTGAACCCGTGCCCTAAGATTATGAGTATAGCGCTTTAGCCACCTGGCCATGCCGAACCACTCTAGTAAAGTCAGTCCTATCTATACTTCTACTTAGATATTTTAGTGCTTTTATGGAAAAAAGAATGGAAGATTTTAAAAGTGGTCAAACTATTGGTAACGGAAAGTTATCAAGGTTTTTACTTTTTATTATTTCTCAACTTGTACAAGTAAGTTTCAAGATGAAAATCTATATTTCAGTCTTCCTATCAACCAACTATTATGTTACTTCAACGCTCAGGATTTCCATTAATTTGTTAAAAGCACAAACGTGTTAAGTTGCCGTTGAATCAAACACCTGGCAAACAGATGCAAAACGCTATCAAAAGAACATATTAATTTAGGATATGAAACAAGCGACGGATTATTAGATCATATATTAAGCCGAATTCCACCTGACCCACGCCCGCAGATCTGTGTAATTCGAACGGGCGTGGCATACGACATACCATCTGCCGGACTGAAAGTAGGCGTTATTGTCTGACGTCATGTCACGCGCTCTTTACCTGTATACAGATATGCGCAAAAAAAAACACCCTTGAAATTAGCACTGTTTCGTGCAACTCTTTAGTTTTTGCTCATCTGATCACATGCACATTTTGGCCCATGTGCGTGAGACGACCCTCATTAAACGGTTAGGTTTTGTTTTAAAATGATAAATGTATTACTGGTTAACTTTTATAAAAATGTTATCACGTAAAGATATCTTGACTTGGTACAATATTAATATTGTTAACCAACAATAATTTGGAGGATCTTTACCACCACTAGTATAGCACATGTTAATATTGTTAACCAACAATAGTTTTGAGGATCTTTCCCACCACTAGTATAGCACATGTTAATAATGTTAACCAACAATAGTTTAGAGGACCTTATTCATTTCTCTTCTGTTTGTTTCTCATATACATTGAAGTATATTATATTATTTAACTGATTTATTCGGTCACACTCAGTGATATAATTCTTTCATATCCCATTTATTAATTTCATGTAAGTATTCTTTATCATTCCTCTGACTAGATTCCATCAGTTCTTTCATTGAACGTCAGTAGTCTTTATTATTCCTCTAACTAGATCCCGTCAGTTGCTTCACTAAATGTCAGTTGTCTTTATTATTCCTCTAATTACATTCCGTTAGTTCTTTCAATAAATGTCAGTACTATCTATTATTCTTCAAGTATATTCTGCCAGTTCTTTCACAAAATATTAGTAGTCTTAGTCTTTATTAATTCTCTAACTATATTCTGTCAGTTCTTTCATTAAATGTCAGTAGTCTTTATTATTCCTCTAATTATATACCATTAGTTCTTTCATTAAATGTC
Source organism: Carcinoscorpius rotundicauda (assembly GCA_011833715.1). Classification (NCBI taxonomy): domain Eukaryota; kingdom Metazoa; phylum Arthropoda; class Merostomata; order Xiphosura; family Limulidae; genus Carcinoscorpius; species Carcinoscorpius rotundicauda. Next base: position 125,301,613 of record CM022391.1, on the reverse strand, counting down.
AGTAGTCTTTATTATTCCTCTAATTATATACCATTAGTTCTTTCATTAAATGTCAGTAGTCTTTATTATTCCTCTAATTATATACCATTAGTTCTTTCACTAAATGTCAATAGTATTTATTATTCCTCTAGTTAAATTCCGTCAGTTTTTTTCCTTAAATTATTCTTTATCCTGGTTCCATTTTTATTGATTTATTAAAATATATGATAAAGTGTTTATTCATATTGACCATACACTTGTTCATTTTTGGTGCTTAAAAAAACGTGACTTCTTATTTTCAAAGAACTATATCTGTAAATTAATTTGTTTTTTGCAACATTACGTACAAATATTTTCTTCTTTTTGACTTGTGTGTATTACTTTACCTTTTGAATTGGGTGTTTTGGACTGATATCACACGATCATTGTTATAGCGTGAACGCCTTTTACAAGTCTGAGAAGAATAATTACACTTATTATTGTGTTAAGGCTTCAGTATAAAGCCTATTATATTTCTAAATAGTGCATAACTAATATAATCTCTGATATTCCCTTCTATTTCGTGGAAATTCTTCATGGACTGCATAAACAATATAATGTTTACAATTTTGTTTTTGTTTTTTTGAAATTTTGCACAAAGCTACTCGAGGGCTATCTGTGCTAGCCGTCCCTAATTTAGCAGTGTAAGACTAGAGGGAAGGCAGCTAGTCATCACCCCCACCGCTAACTCTTGGGCTACTCTTTTACCAACGAAAAGTGGGATTGACCGTCACATTATACGCCCCCACGGCTGGGAGGACGAGCATGTTCAGCGCGATGCGGGCGCAAACCCGCGACCCTCGGATTACGAGTAGCACGCCTTACGCGCTTGGCCATGCCGAGCCGATGTTTATAAAGGTGATAGCCCTAATGCTAATGTCTTATTGCTGGTACAACTATATCATCATTCGTTAGTAATGTCTAGAAATAATTGTTACAGTTGATGCCATTTTTCTCCTAAAAAAACACACACACGCTTCTTTGACATGCAAGTTTTAAACTGTTTTTCAACAGATTAGTATATTTTATGTAAAGTCTAAGTGTCTCGCTTTTTGTATTTTTACGAGAAAGAAAATACAACCTGTTCCTCATTATTTTGTTGTTGTTCTTGAGTGGATTCACAAGATGTCAATGTGTTTGATATTTAGTTAACTAAATAGGTGGTACTACTTCAAACTGATCCAATTGCATTTTTCATTTTTACTTCGATTCCACACGGTAGGTTTCTAGCATTTATAAAATGACCTACTAGGTGGCGCTTTCCAGAAGATCTAACGTACAGTTCAACCTAAAACTTTATTGAATTCTAACTAAAGGTCACCGTTAACATTGTATTAAGTAGTACAATAAATGTTTCCATCACTTTTGTAATTGGATCCTTTTGAGCAAAAACCCTGAACCAAATTCTCATCCATGTTGTGTTGCTGGTAAAGGTGTTTCTTTTTGTTATAAACACTGGAGTTTGTTAAAATAAATACGTTTTATTAGTAAAATAACTGTTTTTCTAACATTCTTGAAAAGCACACAATTGTATCAATATCATGGATGGTTACGTGTTCAGTTTATCTTGGTACAAAACATTACACTAAAAGTTAGAAATTTTTCTACAGCTTTAAATAGTCGTGGCTTTATAATGCCGATAGAGCAACACTGTGTGAGCATTGATGCCTTCGTAAGTATAAAAGTAAATGTATTATTAATACCACATATAACAAATGTGAACTGAATAGAACACAATACGGTAATTACAATACACCAGTTCACGTCTTAAAACAGGCTTCCAAGTAAGAAAACAAACCAAAACACTATATAGGGTCTTCGTATCTGGTACGGGCTAAACGACAACAGTTCTTATAACGTGAACAAAGCCTTTTCTGCTTATTTTTAACTAAGATATTTTTTATCTCTATGGGCTATTTTCTATTCCTGATATTTCAACAGTTAATAAGAAATATTTTTTTTTCATTACTGGCTTATTTGCTTATGATATTTCATTCCATTTATATATTTGAAAAGGCCACATGTTCGTATTGATTTATCTTAAAGTTAATACATATCTCATTCCATTTCTGATATTTACACAGTTAATAATAATACAGAATGTTCTTACTGATTTTTCTGTGTTTATAAAATATTTCTTTCCTCTTATTGTATTTGTACAATTGACAAACAAAATCTTCCAACTGATTTATATGTAATTTAATTTTTAATGTTTATACAGTTGATATGATTTTCTTAATAACTTCTTCCATATTTATAAGATATTTTATTACATTCCTAATATTTACGCTATTAATTTGTTTGTTTTGTTTTTGAATTTCGCGCAAAACTTCACAAGGGCTATCTGCACTAGTCGTCCCTAATTTACCAGTGTTAAATTAGAAGGAAGGCAGCTAGTCATTACCACCTATCGCCAATTCTTGGACTATTCTTTTACCAACGAATTGTGAGATTGACCATCACATAATAACGCTCCAATGAAAAAAAAAGTGATTATGTTTGGTACGACGGGAAATAGAACCCACAAACCTCTAATTACGAATCGAGCGCCTTAACCATCTGGCCATGCCAGGCCTACACTATTAAAAATACGTTTGTTTGTTTTGTTAAATTAAGCACAGAGCTAAACAAAAAGCTATTCGTGCTCTGCCCACCGCAGGTGTCAAAACTCGGTTTCTCGAGATGTGAATTTGCAGACATGCCGCTGTGATACTGAGGACTGGTGATACGTCTTTCTCTTACTCAGTTATTCTCTAAATATAAATAAGTTATTCCATTTCTGATATTAACACAACTGATAGGGCAAACATAAATCGCTCATTTCCTCACTTTTTATGCGAAATTTTATTCCACTTCTGATATTTATACAGTTTCTGAGGTAAAATCTTTTACTCAGTTGTGCTGAAATATATTATTCAATTGATGTTTGATTACACCTTAAATATTTACACCCATGATAAAACAATATTTTTTTACTCAATTATTTTGTATGTATAATATTTGTTATTTCATATCTGTTACTAATCCAGCTGTCAATACAAACATTTTCTTTTAGATGCTTTCAGCGTCTATAGGCAGTGTTATTTGACATCTGATATTTACGCTTGTTATAAAACAAGCATGCATTATTTGACTGTATGGCGTGTTATTCCCTTTATGACATTTAGACATACACATCATAAAACACAATATCTTAATTTTTTTTACATAGGTTTAAAAAGTACGTATTCACTTTTTAAAGTCTTTTCATCATTTACTATATTTTATTTCATTTCTCATATTTTAACAGTTAATTAGACGAACATTTGTTTTCTGGTATATTGTGTTTATAGGGGTACATTTTCCTGTGCCTATTATTTACACTTATGAGTAAATAATTCTTATAATGCTTTTTGTGTATTCACAATGTATTTCGGACATTTACCCAGATTTTAAAATACGCTTTAATAATATTTTATACAGATTAAAACAAACATTTCATTACTAATGTATTCTGTGCTACAGGATCTGTTACTGTACTTGTGTATTTTTGGTCTTTATGAAACGTTACTATACACATACAACGCAACTACAAACTTTTTTGTGATGACTATTCGTGACATCGAGAAACCCATTTGAAGTAAAAATGTATCTCACGACGACTGGTATGGGTATTAACACTTCTACTAATAAGAAAGTCGAAACGTTGTTCCCTGCTTTACTAGTAAAAGTGTTAATACTCATACCAGTCGCCCTGAGATACATTATTATGGTGACTATATGCCATGTTATAGCAGGTATGAGGTTTACCAATACCGTTGGGCGTACATTGCCTTCCCATGTCTACAGGACGTTTGTTTGTCTGTTTATAATATTGACTTGAATTGTATTCTCTGTACCCATAAAATAGATTAGTCCATTTCTATATGAAAAACATAGATATTTGTTTGTCTGTATGGATAACTGTCTTATGCTTCACTTGCATACATTAAATTGAGCTTTAACTGAGTTAATTATTATCATTAGTTGGTCTTTTAAACAAACTTACTACCTTACTTGACCAGTCTTTTTGTAGCTGCGACTCAAAAGACTTTTTACGAACTGACATTCTACAGAATAATGCGATACCCTAGACAACACTTCATTTTGCTTAAAATCTAAACTGAATTTTATCTAAAATAAGCTACGAGTGTTCGAAGTGTTAAAGGATTTGAAGATAATATTTGAAAGAAAAAATAAGTAAAAACAAAACACTGTTATTTAAAGAAAAAAATATTGTTTTCACCATTAAAACCTTTTGTCTTGCTGAATGTTTTCTCTTAGTGTCTATATCCAACAGTTTACGTGAATGTTGACGTTAGTTTGTTCCGGGATTTAAAATATAACAGCGGAATTTTCAGTCTTTTTACAACCAAAATACTGATTAAAAGCGCGGTTTTAAAACTTATTTTTCAGTTATTTTGTTTTCATAGAAAAAATATTCACAAATGTTAATAGATTGTATAATCATTTGTAATAGCTGTATTTATATGTTAAAGATGTATTTTCAGAACATTAATCATACCTCTAAATTAATTTAAGTTACCATATGATGAAGTAAAGCGTACCCTAACCCCATATATGTTTATAATAATATTGTTGTAAAGTATTATCTTCCAACAATAGGCCTTGTTGAGCCATACTACTTTATCGAATCACAAGTGACAATTTGTATTTCCATATTCCGTGTAATTATTGATAAAATCAACTGTATTTTTGTTTAAAATAATTTTAAATAAATAAAAGTGAAAAGTTTAGCGTCACCTATTTCATGCAAAAAGTAACACAACAAATCTTACTGTGATATTTACTGGTGAGGACCAATAATTTGAATGTAAATTCGAATTTATTTTAAGACTATTCAAGGTATTCTATCACTTGTGATCTTCGAAAAAAATGTTTGTCAAAATAATTAAGAAACTTTAAGCGTAAAAATATATTGTAGCATTATGAAAATAATGGGTGCTTTAAAAGTTGTTTGATAAGGCTTATTTTACCTCGTCTTTCGTTTCTTCTGGATTACGTTCTAGTAAATTGTTAAATCTGTTACGCGTTCAACACCATAATCGATCGATGGAACAAGCTGTTGAAATCGTCATCATTCGAAAGCCGATATAACTCTGAAATAACGTAAATTATACTATGGAAGTATTGTATTTCAAAATCAACAATTTATCTTCAAACTTGACGAATTGGTCTGCTTAAATAGACATCTAACGTCGTGTTAGGGTTATCACCCACATCAACAAACTAGGCTTATCAGTAGCAATCCTGTACTCGACGACGCCAGGATGTAATTGATAGGCGGAGTCTATAGTATAGAGTGACATCTCTAGTGAGAGATTTCTGCCAATCAAAAGCCTACGTTAGTAATTTTGCTGCTAACAGCGCGCCATCTTATGGGACTTATATACAGAATAATTTTGATTTTCTTTAACGAAAATTTTACTCTGTCAGCATTATGACTTTATTTTTGTTTCTTTCTTCATGAACCAACATAGAGTCTTTTTATTGATTTTATTCCCCTCAAATAAAACAATTCTTTTGTTATTGTTCTCAGTTCTATTTACAGTTCCTTTAGTGGAAATTAACTAGAAGCTTAAATAAAACGATTTTTGGGGTCTAAATCTGTACGTATGGTATGCATTTCATTCTGATCTGTAATATATGAGTTTTGATTCATGTAAAACCGCATAAACAGTTGATAGTGACTTCTAGACGCATAATATTTAACAATAGTGAAATTAAAATTTAAGTCCACACTTAACAACCAACGATTCTGGTAAAATTATACGTAAACTGGTTTAATTTCTTGCAATAAGTAATAACAAAATAAGTGTTCACGTAAGCACATCTACAGAGAATATCTCTGGTGTATGTCAGTAAGATACGTTCAGTGAAAAATAAGGCGTATATACACATAACTATTATAAGTTATTATACCAGACAATACAAGTCAATAGGTACAAGCATAATTACATACACGAGTATTAACAGCAATATTCTCTTTCGTTAACCAATAGTACAACAGCGTTCACTTATGTTATCCAAAGAGAATACTAACAACAACACTCACACGGACACTAAGTATGTTGAAAACGGCCCAATCATGTATTATTTTAAGAGATTATCGACTTATTTAATAATAATAAAAACACAACATTTTACAGGAACCTATTACAATACACGAGTAATGACGAAAGTTGTTGTTGTTTTTGAATTAAGCACAAAGCTACACAATGGGCTATCTGTGCTCTGCCTACCATGGGTATCGAAACCCGGATTTTAGCGTGTAAGTCCGCAGACATACCGCTGAGCCATTGGGGGGTAATGACGAAAGACAAGTTACAGAGATCACACACATTGTTAATAATTAAATAAGACAATGCATTTTACATTCAATTCTAAATTTCTCTAGTACTTAATGTTTATCCTAAGTAATTAAAAATAAATACTCGAATCGTAAATTCATTGCGCAATAAAGTATAGTTACATTCCAAGCAAAACATGAAAAATACAGCAGTAACTCAAATATTAAAAGTGGATAAAAATATTATACGTGTTAACAGGAATAAACAGGGGTGTTGTGTGAGTTATGGGGTACAAGTAAAAATATTTCTTATACAAGTCATCAGGTACAGGCAAATCAAGTACAAATTAAAGTATTTATTATATAAGTCATCATGTAAAAGCAAAAGTGTTTATTATATAAGTCATCAGGTACAAGTAAAAGTATTTACTGTATAAGTCATGAGGTACAAGTAAATATGTGAGTAATCACGTACAAGTTTAAGTAGAAATTACATAGGTCATCATGTAAAAGTAAAAGTATTTATTATATAAGTCATCATGTAAAAGTAAAAGTATTTATCATACAAGTCATCAGGTACAAGTAAAATACTTATTATGCAAGTCATTATGTACAAGTATAAGTATTTATTGTATAAGTCATCAAGTACAAGTAAAAGTATGTATTATACAAGCCATTTATTACGTGAATCATCAGATATAAATGTTCATTATATTGTTAGGAAGAACTAAAAGTATTAAATAAGTTCTCGGATGGAATTAAAAGTATATATATTATCTAGATGTGCAACGAGCTTACAAGCTTTTAGTGTTTTCCATTGTAAAGTAATACCCCAAGGTTTACAAAAGGAAAAAACAATCTTTTTTAAAGAGTTTTCATAACTTTTGACTCGTTTAACTATTCTTAATGCAATCGATGACTCACACAGCAGTGGCAATCCTAAAATCTCTAAAGAAATACAGCTGTATATCGTACCTAGAAACTTAGGCTTAACAGTTACTTTGTAACTTGACTTCTGCAAAAATTATAGCAATGATTTTAAGTTCTCTACTCATTTTTTTTTTTTTTTACAAATAAAACTCATATTTTCCTCCAAATCGAACGAACTACGAATTTGTGTTTCTTTGTTTTATTTGTTCATCTCAACAACGTCTACATTAGTTTGGTTTGTTTTGAATTTCCGCAAAACCACACGAGGGATATCTTCGCTGGCCTCATCTTTTACCAACAAAAAGGGATTGACCGTCACTGTATAACGCCCCAACGGTTGAAAGGACGAGCATGTTTCATGTGACGGAAATTCGAACCCACAACCCTTAGATTGCTAGTCAAGCGCCCTAACCACCTGACTATGCCGCATCGTTTTGTTGTCTTCATTTTACACTTTAATTAACTGAAGTCACAGAGACTGGTAAATGTTTGGTTACTTTTCAAATATTTTCGAAACTTCACACGATACATAGCACTATTAAGTTTTACATGGTGAATCATTAGAGTCTATGAAACAATGGGGTTATATTTACCTTGCTCTGCATACATAAAGGTAGCATATGGTTTTACAGCCCCCGTTTATTTGTGGTTCTACACAGTCCAATGATTTGAAAAATCCACTCAACGGGTGCGCAGAAAAAATTAAGTAGTCTTAAGAGATATTCCCCTGGGTAGGATGGTGGGAAACCTAATTGTTACTCGGTAGACGTCTACGTGTATAATACTCCTGTTTAATTGAGTTACGTCTTCCTACGCCCCTAGAATATTATGTATTATGTTATAGTTAATATACTTAATATCAGCATGTTTTGGGGCTTTGAGAAAAGAAGAACAGTGTTTTTTTTTTTATCCCGTCTTTTGTCAACTTCCCTGAAAATATTTTTTTATGTTTTATTCTCGTATCTTCACGTGTTTCTGCTTCGTACGAATCAAGTAATTTGATTAAAATTAACTAACTGTATTGAATTTAACACTAGTTTTTTGAGGTGCAACACAATAGGAGATGTTTAAAAAAGTATAATGTGTACTGTTAGTAATATTCAAAATCTCATGATGGTGTTATACGATCGGTTTGTGAGCTTACAAAGGAGCTTACAAATAGGGAAGGTTTGTCTTGAGATCAGGTGATTTATATTTAAGACTAAATTAACTGATATGCTTGGCTGAATAAAAACTTCAGTAAAGATGCAGAATTAAAAGGAAACATTTAATACAGATTAGTGACCCTGAATGTGCTTGCACAGTTAACTACACAGTTTGATAAATCGAATGTCCCTGATTAAAGTCAGTTAAGGTAAATAAAATTACTTGGTTCGGTAGTAATGTAATTAATGTGTGATGAGCTGATGAAATAGTGCATTATATATTTTTTCTAACTAAGCACGTAAGAAACCGGTGTTTAATTAGCTATGCTATTTCTTAAGTTTCACTCCAAGACGGTTGTTTGTTCTGTTCGAAAGTCAATGTTAATTGCTTGATAAAAATGTGTTATAATATGACACATATTCATGTATTGAAGAAATATTTACCGAAATAAAATCTACATAATTTGATGCCTAACTTATTTTTTAATTAACAAGTAATGTAAATTATTTCAGTGAAGGCTCATTAATAAACCGAAAGCATGAAAGCACGTGTACACGTTGTGAATCGCTATTCATTTATGATTCTCATATAGATATCACTCCTAACATGTGATCTTGATATAGCTATCACTCCTAATGTGTGATCCTGATATAGCTATCACTCCTGATCTATGACCCTGATATAACTATCACTCCTAACGTATGATCCTGATATAGATATCACTCCTAACATATAATCCTCACATAGATATTACTTCTGACGTGTAATCCTGATATAGGTATCACTCCTAACGTATGATCTTGATATAGCTACCACTCCTGACATTTAATCCTGATATAGCTATCACTCCTAACATATGATCCTGATATATATATCACTCCTAACATATGATCGTGATATAGATATTACTTCTAACGTATGATCCTGATATAGCTATCATTCCTGACGTATGATTCTGATATAGGTATCACTCTTAACGTGTGATCCTGATATAGCTATCACTCCTGACCTATGACCCTGATATAACTATCACTCCTAACGTATGATCCTGATATAGATATCACTCCTAACATATAATCCTCACATAGATATTACTTCTGACGTGTAATCCTGATATAGGTATCACTCCTAACGTATGATCTTGATATAGCTACCACTCCTGACATTTAATCCTGATATAGCTATCACTCCTAACATATGATCCTGATATATATATCACTCCTAACATATGATCGTGATATAGATATTACTTCTAACGTATGATCCTGATATAGCTATCATTCCTGACGTATGATTCTGATATAGGTATCACTCTTAACGTATGATCCTGATATAGCTATCACTCCTGACGTATGATCGTGATATAGGTACCACTCATAATGTATTATTCCCATATAGGTATCTCTCCCAATTCATGACCCCTACATTGCCGAGGTGGACAAAAAAGCCCCCCTACTAAAATTGTTGTTAATTCGGTATATCTTTTATTAGGCAGCCGAAAAATATGTAAAACTATATGTTTTTAGAACGCTCTCGACAAGATCTATTCAAATATGATCTCAAACTTTAATTTTAACGCTGACTTCCGTAAATACCTGAACCTTTTATAATTAGTTACATTTTATCATTAAAAATATTTTGTACCTGTTGTAGTGTCTTACATCTTTTAATTCCAGTTAGCCTACAAAATGATAAAACACGTTTATCTGCAATAATTGAACGTACAAATGAAACTCAAAATAACACAAACCACTTTCACAAGTTAATATTTTGTTGGAATTCCTTGGATCTCAGTGCTGCTTCACATCGACGTCACATGATTTCAATAAGTTTGTACAGATATTCCTAAATTATTAACTGTTATCCTTCATTGAGCACTTTAAAAGCTTCATCTTTTGTGTTTAATGTGCGTTTGTTTTGTTTGTTTTTGTTTTTGAATTTCGCACAAAGCAACTCGAGGGCTATCTGTGCTAGCCGTCCCTAATTTAGCAGTGTAAGCAGGGAAGGTAGCTAGTCATCACCACCCACCGCCAACTCGTGGGCTACTCTTTTACCAACGAATAGTGGGGTTGACCGAAACTTATAACGCTTCCAAGGCTGGGAGGGTGAGAATGTTTGGCACAACTCGGGCGCGAACCCGCGACCCTCGGATCACGAAGCACACGCCCTAACGGGCTTGGCCATGTCGCGCCGTTTAATCTGCGATCTTTTGTTAATTGGTTTAACTCAAACCATAAATTTTCAATCAGATTGATATCAGGTGATAGACCTGGTCATTCCATAGCATCAAGTCTCTTATTTCCAAGATATATTTTAACGTCTCCACAACTGCAGAGAAACTTCTATGATCATTCTTTAGGTTAATTAGAATAAGTTATTGTTTTGAATTAAGCACAAAGCTACACAATGGGTTATCTATGCTTTGCCCACTATGAGTATCGAAAGCCGGATTTTAGCATTGTAAGTCCCCAGACATACCGCTGTGCCACTGGGGGTGGGGGTATTTGGAATAAGAATATCTGGGACACTACAGCAGGTGCACAACAACTTTTTATGAAAATCTGCAACTAAAATCATGAAAAGTTCAGATATTTACGAAAGCCAATGTTAAAATTGGGATTTGAAATCATATTTGAACAGATCTCGTCGAGTGCGAAAACATATAGTTTTACATAATTGTCTGGTATCTAATAAAGAATATACGAAATTAACATTTTTAGGGGACTTTTTTTTATTCAACCCATGTAGGTATAAATCTTAATTCATTATCCTAATATAGATATCACTTTTAATTCTCATAAAACTATAAGACACTTAAATACCTTCTTTTTTAAACATCAAAAAACATCTTATATTTTTTTAGCTAGTAGCAGAAAGAAATGTTTCTGTTCTTCGAAAATATTGTTTAATTGTAATTCTAAATCAAGAACGTTTAAATGTCGTCTAGAGTGTTAATTCCGAATCATTTCTTTTGCGTAAGTATAAATTTACTCAAGGACCTATCTGCAATGTATCCACCACGTAGATCGAGCCCAGAATTTTAGCGTTATCAGTCCTCAACCATATCCCCGAGCCACCTTAAAGAAGACATTTAGAATCATGGAAGTAATCAAATGCATCTTCCCCGGGGAATAATGTTGTATATCATCAACAAAACCCGACGGTAAGATGGTTAAGACTTCCATTGCCGCAGATCTCTACAATTTAGGAAAAAAGAAGAAATAACCTGTGACATTTTTCTATCATTTTTTTTCTCGTGTCTTAGTTTGTTTACTGCTTACATTCTTTATATATTCTCCATGTTGAGCAATGCCAGACAGAATACTAAGAATTTAATGTTTTATTCAGAATCTGTCATTTTGGGAGGATTCATGGTTTTATCTATCCTTTTTTTGTTCTTAACTCCTAAGATTATTGCCTCATGGGAAATTAATAGAACCAACTCAGGCCTAATACGGGCTTCAAAAATATTCACATTAAAACTACTTTGCTATCCTCACAAGGCCTAGATAGTAAATGCGTGTCTTAAACATAGACCAGCTATACACTATGATGGACAATCACATATCTCAAAATACTTTACGAGCGATAAATGGTTTAGTCTTTTTAGCTTTTCAGGCTTGTTACATCCTAATATTTCTATCCTACAGAGAGGAAAAAAAGCATCTGTGTAAACAAAAGCTAGGGTAAATAGATATCTTATCTCACAGGAAAAAAACACGTTATTTGTTTAAACATAAATTGATCAGAAAACTGCTTAAAATATTTTAAAATTATACAAATAAACGTTGTTTACTGTGTTAATGTGCATTAAATTTGAAAAACAGAACAAAAGCTACTTCTGATCATTTAAGGTTTTGAATCTAATTATGATTTTTGTAATTGTACTACTTCAGTGTTAATGGATGTAGAACGAAATTCTTTATAAATTGTATATCAAGAAAAATAAGTAACATATATATATAGCAGATATTTACTTTTTCTGCACATGCTTGATAAATGTAAGTTTATTTCATTTCTGACTTATAGAACAATTTGAAAGATGTATTTCTCTTGTCATCTTGTGACTGGTAACTCTTTATTTGTAACATACAGATTGTCATCTCAAGTGGTTTCTTTGTCGTGGTCCACGATGACCTTTATTTGAGCGACTTAATCTCAAAAGTGAGAAGGAACATTCACAGGAGACTTAGTTTAGCAAATTGTGTGACTCGTTTAGAAAATTACCCTGAAATAGTGAGCAAAGCTAATTCACTCACAGACGGACTCTACATCTGGTAGACACAATGCAAACCATCGTTTATAATGAAAACTCACAATATCTTTGGAATCAGAATGTTAAAATATCAACTATCAAAATGGTCGTTTTTATTTCTCTAGTTTTAATAACCCTAACGTGAAAAGATCATTTACAAAACTAACTCATTACATTACGTAATGTAGATATTACAACTGTATGGATCCACAAAAACTTCATACCTCTAATCATTCCAAATGTGTTCAGCGTTTGCCTGGAAAACAGGTGAGAAAATAGGACTTTATTTCCCACAGGGAACGTAAGAAAGTGGTTGAGTACATGTTTGGGCAGCTATTCATAATGGTATAAAAACTGTTCTTCAAATATATAGGGAAATGTCAATAACGCCAGCAATAGTCACCACATAGAGACGATGTTTCTATCACATACTAGATCAATATTATTCAGTAATTTTGTGCTCCAGGATAACAATGCCTCTGCCCATTGTGCACGTATTGTACAGATTTATTACGACCATAAAGACGCTAAGGTTTACCATGGTCAACAAAGTCTCCAGATTATAATCCCATTGAGAACTGCTGGACTGAACTGTCCCGGAAAAATTTGGTTCACGATTACCAAATCAGCTACTGAAGCTTAGTTGCAGCGTTTTGTAATGACAAGTTGGGGTGGAATCACGGTGTGCTACATTAATAACCTCATTGACAGCATGCCATGTCGTCTTGCGGAGGTTATTATAGAACGAGGAGGACCAACCTCACACTGAATGTTTAATACGAACTGATATAAGGCTACAAACACTATTTATAATAATCTGATGTTATATTTTATTGTTGTATACGTTTTGTTAAGGTTTCATTAATAGCTGAAATGCTAAATTAAGCATCTTTCTTCATATGTCTGATAAAATTGTTTTTTTAAATAAATCGTTCATGATTCCATAGAACCATTCTTATTATATAAATTACACATATAGATATGCTGATATAGCATGTATTTATCAGTTTGACAGTGCTAAAGTTATTTGTATACTATCTTAATATTAATGACCTTATTTGTTACAAAATATGCAAATATTTTAGCCAAGCCTGCATATCTATATATACTAAGTAAAATATATTCATTTTGAACAGCCTTAAAAACTACCCAGTAGAAACTGTTGAAGACACCAGGCCTTACTAATAAAAACATGTACATATTTCTATGAAAGTATGAACAGGAAAAAACAGTTTTTAATGTGCTGTGTACCTTATAATCTCGTTCAACCTAAACAATACATAAGCATACATAATTACTGTGTTTCTATTATTTTTAATACACATGTACTGACGTAACTAGTTAAATTCCTTTCAAATAGCATTTCATCATAATGTTATTCTCAATCCAAGATGGTGTATAAATCAAGTGTTTTGTAGCTAGTAATACAACATTACTGAGAGAGGTTTCATGCTTTTAGGTTATACTTGACTAATGACTTATAACATCGATTGCACTGTTTTATAAAACGTCAGTGTTAGTCACAGTCATTTATCAAATAAAATAAATTTATATTGAAAAAAGATATTATTGTCACAACCCATAAAAATTATGAAAAATCGAGGTAAGTGTGGTTAGCTTATAACAATAACGTTTTGAGACTTAATATTTATCGAAAGCTAACGAAACACTGGGCGAACATGCTCATACATAAATTACTACTGCGCACAATATAAATGTGTGAAGTGAAGCAGTATTTAATTAACTTTTTCCCACTTGTAAATTTTATAATACTTGTAACCGTTAATGTGACACTTTCTGCTAAGTTTTGACTTAAATAACTGCTATCCCAGAATGATAAAGTATGACACTGATATCATGTAAATAGTCTAAGTACGTCACGTTTCCGGTTTTCTTGTGCAACACATGAACACAAAATAAACAGGAAACATCTGAATATTTAATTAAGTCATTTCAAGGCGTTTTCAGGCAACCTAGTAGGGTATAAGACTCAGTTTATTTGTTGTTGTCATATGCTTGTTTATTTGTTGTTGTCATATGCTTGTCGTATCACTTTAATAAAATTAAAACGCTTGACACATGATCCTTAAATTTCTCTCTGAGAATATACAAAGAGAAATGCAGAAATTCGTTCAACCCGATATCATGTATTATATGAAAAGTTCACAGCGATAGCGGAAGAAGACACCACTGTGAGGAGTCTTATTGAAGGAGCTGAATGAATTCGGGTCCTACATTGTATTATATAGACAACGGAAAACAATGAATATGTTAATAAGGCAATACAGTCAGAAATTGTACTTTTCATTGTTTTTCCTAAAAAATACCAGTTAAAGTTTTATTCTTATATCAGGTAAACCATTGAAATTGTTTGTGTAAGTTTTCATGCCAAATGTACGTGAAATTGAAGAATGTAAGTGTTACACTATTATAATGGTTACACACTTCAAAAGTTAATAAATGTTATAGAACTACACGTACAACAGCAAAGAAATACAATATATTTTTCCTCTTTGATATCATGGCTCAGCATGATCTGAGGATCGCGGGTTTAAATTCACTTCGTACCTAACATGCTTGCCTTTTCAGTCGTGGGAGCTTTATAATGTGAAGGTCAATCCCACTATTCGTTCGTAAAAGAGTAGCCCAAGAGTTGTTGGTAGATGGTGATGGCTAGCTGCTTTTCCTCCAATTAAAACCGTGATATTAGACATGGCTAGCGCAGATAGCCCCCTTGTAGCTCTGCGCGAAAATGAAAAAAAAAAAAATTGATATTACGAACGTGAAAGAAATAACAAAACAGTTTCGTGCAAAACTAAGTGTTTTAAGACATAGGACATAAATTAACTGTTAAAAACAACACATGACAGTATATAAGTGTTTTAAGACATGGGACATAAAGTAACTGTTTAAAACAACACATGACAGTATATAAGTGTTTTAAGACATGGGACATAAAGTAACTGTTTAAAACAACACATGAAAGTATATAATTTATAGCGATGGAATTGGTAGATAAATAGCAAACTCGATAGCATATTATTAGTTCATTTCTCCTCAAATCTCACTTTCTTTGCCCTGATAGTCATTAAGGAACATTAATCAATTTCCATCTTTAAACACAGAGTAGGTTACAAGAGGTTTTGATTAGATACACCTCAAGAGCCTCTTCACGCTGTTCTAATGAGCGCTTAACCCTAACAGTCATTGGTTTATTGATGGCAAGGTTGAGCTATAGCCTGCTCGTCTTTGTTGGCTCTAAACGTGTTATAACATCGGAAAGTCCGATCTTCCCTGTTTCAACAGTGCTCTATCGGAAACAGCTGCTACCACCCATCTTTATTCGGTAATGCCATTAGCTCTGGGCCCGCTCTGTGCTGTAAGCCTACCGCACTCGAACTCAAAGAGCCGGAGAGAGGCGTGTTGAGAGGTTCCAATAAATAGACCGACAAGATATTGATTTTCCTACACGGCTTTGCTACACTAGCTCGTTTTATAGACTGACTCACAGAAAAGAATGTACGAGAGAAGGGCAGAGAGCTAATTTAATTCCAAATGAAAATTCAATGCAAAAACTTTAGCTACATCAGTACTAGGAAAAGCAATTGCTGTGTATCGAAAGGTTGCTTGCCAGTTTTTTTTTTGTGCGTTTTTTTCTCTTTAAAGTACATAAATTTACATGTCACTGGAATGGGTACGCTGCTGCTATTTGAGAATTCGTTTCCAATAGACCTGTCTAGGAACAGAAAGGAAAATTGACGTTGTAAGGTTTAACAGATAAAAAAAGAGGAACCGTTTTATAAAAGCTGTTTCAACACAATAAAAACTCGAAAACGTGTGGGAATAGTGAGACGTCACCAAATTCCACTGTTTTTTTTAACATAACGTTTTCGTTGTAAGATTTTCATGTGTAACTGTCCTTATAAAGATTTTTAACACCAGATAAAGATGTTCTAGCGAGAGCTCATTTCTTCGCGTTGCTCACTGAAAATGACCAAGGTTTACCCTCGTGTTTCATGGCAATTTAATCCATTCTAAAAACAGTACGTCTTAAAAGCTAACCACGTTTATAGAACTCGTTTTAAGCCCGGCATGGTCAAGCGCTTTAAGGCGTGCGACTCGTAATCCGAGGGTCGCGGGTTCGCATTCACGTCGCGCCGAACATGCTCGCCCTTTCAATCGTGGGGGCGTTATAATGTTACGGTCAATCCCAATTTTCGTTGGTAAAAGAGTAGCCAAAGAATTGGCTGTGGGTGGTGATGACTAGCTGCCTTCCTTCTAGTCTTACATTGCTAAATTAGTGACGGCTAGCACAGATAGCCCTCGAGTAGCTTTGTGCGAAATTCATAAACAAAACAAACAGAACTCGTTTTTTGAAAGACCGAAAGGTGTTCTAAACTGAGCCTAAAGCTGTAGCTTATTCCTATTTTTCATCACGGGAAATTATCATTATTTCAATAGTTAAATAAATTGTTTTCGTGTTCAAACACACTTAAAGAATCATTAATAATTTTCAGCCTTCGACCTAGGCTAAGTAACGTCATAGACTCAACATTACCTGTGGTAAAGCTGCATGAAAGAAGAAATGCTATAGCCTTAAACCCTTACGTGATAAAGCTATGCCATAGACGTAACATCTTCTGTGTTAAAGCTATAATTTAGGTTTACGGCCTACTCTCACCGATCTTTGGTGATATATCTAACTCAGAAACACTATAATTTTTATGTCATATATGCAAATTAAATAACCGAAGCAATGCTGATAAAGAAAGGTTTATTTTAAATATTAATTGAGTAAAATTTCGATAAACATAACAAGATAATATTGTCAAGTTTCTTCAATCCCGCATACTTTATAATAATGTTAGTAGTGTTCTTAAGGAAACAGGATATGCCTATGCATTACAGCCAAAGAATGATACTACTAGATTACCATACGTCAACTGCTAGCAACATAATACGCTATGTTTTCCTTTGGTAGGTGACGTGCGAGTACAAAATGTCCAGTACAAATGACATTAGTGTTAAACAAAGTGTTATAATCAGACTTTGTTGTTTTTTTGCTTATTATATTCCAATGAGATATACTCTCATTATTTAATGTAGCATTCCTAGAGGAAATAAACTGTTTTCTTCTTGTTTTACTCGAGTTTTATTACACTGAAAACTTTGTGTCGATTGTTTGTTTGTTTGTTTTTAAGCAAAGCTACTCGAGGGCTATCTGCGCTAGCCATCCCTAATTTAGCAATGTATGACGAGATGGAAGGCAGTTAGCTAGTCATTACCACCTATCGCCAACTCCTGGGCTACTCTTTTACCAACGAATAGTGGGATTGACCGTCACATCATAACGCTCCCACGGCTGAAAAGGCAAGCATGTTTGGTGCGAAGAGGATTCAAACCCGCGACCCTCAGATTACGAGTCGCACGCCTTAATCCACCTGGCCATGCCGGGCCTTTGTGTTGATGAAACTGAAACTTGTAGAATGAAAGCTCATCCATCTAGGGTGTATATGTGATATAGTGTGATCCAATATCCAAAGATCTGTCTGTGCATGAGCAAAACTAATTTTTTAACGTGTTCATTCGTCGACCTGAAAATTGATAGGCAGATAGGTTTTGACTCAGGTCGGTCATAATCATATTAGAACATAGCCTCAAAGCACGAATCTGCACATGTGTAGAAGTACGCCATTATCTTTTTGACCGGTGTTACTATATTTCTCACGTCGAACAATATATATATACAACGAAGCATCACATCAAAGAAAGGAGTACCAGAACTAAGACCAACTTGCAAGAACAAGAACAAATAACTTATAATAGAACAGAAGTTACCAACCTGAGATTGATTACCACTCCAGTGGTTCAGTAGGTTCTATGTCAGTTATTTGCCAAGAATTTGGTGCTGAAAAGTGGAAAGGACAACTCATAGCATTGTGCTGGGTTGAAGGAAAAGTCAAGCTAAGTCTTATGGAGACTTTTCTTTAATCACTGAACTTTTTTGGTATCTGGTCAAACCCCTGAGTCAGAGCCCTTTCTTGACAACATCGAAAAGAACAGTTCTTGTTTCCAAATGACTTCTTTTTGTGCATCACAGGAGAAAGTTGAACCAGCATTTATTCCCACCTTTAATGTTCAAAGCCGAGTCTATCATCGAATTCCATTCTTTCAGCTATTGTCTGATGAAGAGCTCAAGTTTGTTTATGGGGTATGAAGGTCAGCAACTTGTCCAAATTGATGTTGCCCTTTCCCTCCAAGGGATGTTCCACCAACACAATTCATTGATCATAAGATTTAAATATTCAACTCAATAAATCACCACCAATGATTACCAGGTTGTAATCAGGGCAGACAACGTCCCTAGGGGAAGCATGCGCGGAGAATATGTGTCTAAATCCCTAACTGGTGTTTAACTTTTTTCACACTGTTGGTCTTTACTTTCACTGACAGTTTCAACACTAACGTTGTTTAGTATCATTGTCTCTTTTTACACTGTTAGTCTTCACTTTCATTTATCTTTATCTTTATCTTTCCTGGTACAAATAAAGCCCATGATGCCCCACGATATCCAAAGATCCTGTAGCAAGGACAAGATTACAAAATTCCTAAAATCATCAAAGTGACAGGTCAAGCTCATCTTAACTAAATTATCTTCTTCAAGAACATTTATCCTTCATGATGATGTAAAGAGAAGGAGGTAACCATACCTTAAGAGATTTTTCACCACCAGTATGATGTGAATGAGTGCAAAAAATTAACAATAAACACCTTCTTAAGATTCAACTCAACTAAAAATTTCTGTACGTTCGTCTAAATGATGCTATCATTGCTTATGGTTGTATAAATATTAAGAATGGTGAGGAGATTTGACAAAGATACATGTGTAAGAAGACTCTAAATGCTATGACGTATGACAAGCAATATGGCAGGCTCAATCTCTTCATCATCTTCACCTGCAATCGAGGATGGAAGTACATCTAAACTGAGTTTATCAAAACCAAACTCCAACAGACAGATATGGCATCGTCCATGAACTGATTAGACTGGTTAGTAGGAAGAATGGTAGTGTCTTTTGGGAAACAAGATGCAACTTGCATACAGTTGAGTAACAAAAATGTGAGTTCACTCACGCCCACTTCTTGGTGTGGTTGAGGTTGTTTCATGCAAGTGAGATTGATACTTTTATCAATGCTGAGCTACCTGACACTGATCCAGTTGAATTCATAAATACTCGAATGCTTATCATTCCATCTGACACAGTCTTTGAGACTCAAATTTTCCATTCAACTCAGTTTTTTCAATATGTTTCAAAGGCAATCCATAAAGATGGTTAGACTGAATTTGACTACTCCTTGTTTTCCTCATGAGCAGCTTTATATTGGGTGCTCTCGTGTAGGCAATGAAAAACTTTTACACCACTTTGACGATAAACATTATTTTCAAAAAAGCTCTTTCGTGTATCTGTTTCATGTTTACTATTGTTGTTTATGTATGTATGTGTTTCATAAAAACTATTAGTTCACATTAAGACATTTAAAACTGGGATGTGTTTTAAAAAATATTCACTATAAGACAAGTGAAACTGGATTGTGTTGTAAAAATTACTTGTTTACATTTAGACAAGTAAAATTGGGATGTGCTGTAATTTTTTCACTATAAGGCAAATAAACCTGGGACGTGTTATAAACATTATTCACTATAAGGTAAGTAAAGCTGGGCTCTGTTTTAAAATGTGACGGTCAATCCCAGTATTCGTTGGTAAAAGAGTAGCCCAAATGTCGACGGTGGGTGGTGATGACTAGCTGCCTTCCCTCTACTCCCTGCTAAATTAGGGACAGCAAACACAGATAACCCTCGAGTAGCTTTGTGCGAAATTCCAAAAAACAAACAAACAAAGTGTTTTAAAATACTAATAATTCACATAAAGACGACTAAAACTGGGCTGTGTTGCAAAAATTATTCTTTATAAGATAAGTAAAATTTGGGTTGTGTCTAAAAATTATCAGTTGACATTAAATGAAGCAAAGTGGATTTGTATCGAAAAATTCATTATTCGCAATATAGTCACGTAAACTCAGCTTCACGTAATATTTATCAAACAATATTAAATCTTATTAATAATATACCTTATCGAACCTTGTTAAAATCAGCAAGACAGAGCTGGTAATATCCAGTTAGTTAGAACTGACAATGTAATATTATTTTACTTATACTAACACTTAAAGAGTGAATTGACGTAATGACAATCTATTTCACAACATTATAAATACAGTCCTTTAAGCTGTGAGATTCGTGTTACAAATAATATTCTAGAGTATATAATTTTGTTTTCGATGTATTGTACGCAATTGTGTATAAAATTGTGGACTTTCCAAGTAATAATGTAAGATTGATGAATTGTGGATATTATAGATGTATTAGATGTAAACATGATTGGCCTAATATTGTATGTTTTGCGCACAATTATTACGTCTAAAACAGGTCTTTCAACTACCAATACGACGCAGAAAGCCTAGTTGATTTGCGCCATAAAACACCGAATCAACCAAATACTAATATACCAGTCCCTGTATCAAAAAACAACATTTTGAAATCCAACTGCTTACGCTAAGTACAATGACACTTTTTTTTTTTGTAACAACAATATAAGCAATTAAAGTTCAGGAAAAACCATGTTTTTAAAAATTTACACAGGTTTATATCGGTTGTAAAGAGTAAAACCTTTTATAACCAAAGTGGCGTATGAATTATTCTTTTATGTGCACCATTGGTCCTGAAGATCAGTATTTGTATATAAACATTCTCTGTTATTTCATCACATTGCTCTTTTTCAGATCTTGAGCATAGGATAGGCAAAGCTTTCAGCGCCTATCCTGTGAAAGTGGGTTTTTCTCGGGGCACTCCCGTTTCCCCCCACAGCAGAAACTTAGGCATTGGATTTTTAGATCCCAGCCCAGGCAACTTTATTGCCACGCCCTGATTCGGGTCGTTTGTGTTTGTGTTCATATTTACTTTGAGATCTGCCTTTCGGAACGTGACCTGACCGTTTTCTCCGGTGCTGCCTTTGCGTCGGTCATGGATAGCATTACGAATTCTCTCTCTCTAAACTAAACCCCTGCCACGTTAGTTTGCGTTTCATCACATTGTGAAAGTTCTTGTTGTACCTGTAATGAATCATTAATTTCCACCATCAGATCGCCACGTGGGAAGGCCATGTGCATAGTGTTTCAAACAATAATTAAGTTCGAAAAATTGGATCTGATTTTTTTTTTCATAATCTACCGGCCTGTTTGAAAAGGCTGAGTTTCCATCAGTTAATTTGTTCGAGTAACAGTCATTACCCCTGTCATATACAACTCTTGTAAAATGAACCAACATAAACTGTATCATAAGTGAGCCCGGCATGGCCTAGCGCGTTGAGGCGTGCACTTCGTAATCTGAAAGTCGCGGGTTCGCGCCCGAGTTGCGCCAAACATGCTCGCCCTCCCAGCCGTGGAAGCGTTATAAGGTGACGATCAATCCTTTTACCAATTCGTTGGTAAAAGAGTAGCCCAAGAGTTGGCGGTGGGTGGTGATGACTAGCTGCCTCCCCTCTAGTCTTATAATGCTAAATTAGGGACGGCTAGCATAGATAGCCTTCGAGTAGCTTTGTGCGAAATTCCAAAAAAACAAAACAAAAAAGTAGTCGCCCCAGCATGGCCTGCCTGGAGGTTAAGGCACTCGACTCATAATTTGAGAGTCGCGGGTTCGAATTCCGGCCGCACCAAACTTGCTCGCCCTTTCAGCCGTGGGACGTTATATTTTGTGATCAATCCTACTTTCTTTGGTAAAAGAGTAGCTCAAGAGTTGGCGTTAGATGGTGGTGACTAGCTGCCCTCTCTCTAATCTTACACTGCTAAATTAGGATAGACAGGATAGATTAGAGAAAACAGAGCTAGTGAGCACCATCCGCTGCTAGCTCTTGAAGTGATGTTTTTTTACTAACAAAATGTGAGAGTGGCCGTCACGTTATATTGCTCCACGACTGAAAAGGTGAACGTCAATGATGATAGGATTCGAACACTTACCTTGTAAATTGCGAATCAAGCGGTCTAGACATGCCGTGCACTTGCTGTGTTTTAGCAAACACGTAAACATTCGCAAATCAGACGTAAAATGTAAAAAGAAAGTGAATCTCTATCATATTGAATGTATTTCTTTATTAGTGTTTACTGACGTTAAACATACATGCATAAGATCTAGTGTAGCGATTGAAGTGAATGAGCGTGGAGTAAGAAAAAAGTGACCATTGATTCTTACGTTTCATCACTCCAGAATCTTTCTGCCTTGTAACAGATTTTAAGTTGTTTACTTATAAAAGCCACCCTCGTTTAGACATGTTTTATTCATATATTTTTCTCAGTTTAATAAACAGGAATTTCTTTAGACAATATCTGCGATCTATCAAACAGTACAACAAATTTTGTTTAAACAAAAATTTATCAACTCGCATCATTATGGATAGTAATAGGAGTCAAAGAGGCAAATAAGAAAATATGAAATAGAATATCATCACGTGACAAAATCCCGTGTAGACAGGGCTGAAACTGTGACATACCGTACTTACTAAATCTGCTACACCACCTCGATGGCACAGCGGTATGTGTGCGGACTTTTTGTTTGTTAGTTTTCAATTTCGCGCAAAGCTTCACGAAGACTATCTGTGCTAACCGTCCCTAATTTAGTAGTGTAAGATTAAAAAGAAGGCAGCTAGTCATCATCACCCACTACCAATTCTTAGGTTACTCTTTTTACCAAGGAATAGTAGGATTGACCGATACTTATAACGCTCCAAGGACTGAAAGGATTATCATGTTTGGTATGACGGGATTCGAGCCCGTAACCCTTAGAGTAGGAATCGAGCGCTTTGACCTCCTGGTCATACTGCGTTCTTCTGTGGAATTATACCACTAGAAGCCAGGTTTCCATATCCGTGGCTTTGTGCTTAATTCAAAATAACAAAATAAAAAATAGCTTAATAACATAGAAACAAACATGGCCTGGCATGGCCGAGCGCGTTAAGGCGTGCACTCGTAATCCGAGGGTCGCGGGTTCGCGCCCGCGTCGCGCTAAATATGCTCGCCCTCCCAGCCGTGGGGGTGTATAATGTGACGGTCAATCCCACTATTCGTTGGTAAAAGAGTAGCCCAAGAGTTGGCGGTGGGTGGTGATGACTAGCTGCCTTCCCTCTAGTCTTACACTGCAAAATTAGGGACGGCTAGCACAGATAGCCCTCGAGTAGCTTTGTGCGAAATTCCAAAACAAACAAACAAACAAACAAACAGAAACAAACACAAAACCGGTATTTGAGGAATATTTGATGTTCTCGACAGTTTTTTTTAATAAAAGGAAAATAGATCAATAGGTTGTTAATAATTTTGCTGGATGATGTTGAAGGAACTTCTTTCTTCTCGGGTTTTGAAATATCTTTTGAATCCATCCTTACCCATGGCTCGTCAGTTCACAGCGAAATACCAGCTGAGAAGCATTGCTAAAGGTAAAGCGTGCGATTGTGTTTACAACAAGGTATTTCACCTATCTTCCAGACTTTTATAGGATCCCAAGAAGAATCGAGAAAAAAATTAATTAAAAATGATAGTTTTAAATACCACGGAAACAAGGCACAACATCAAAACATTTCCTTCAGAGAAAACATCTTATGTGGGCGAAATTTCAATAATAAAAAGAGTTGTGACAGTTATTTTAAAACATTGCCAACACAGAGGAAGAATAAGTAATAAAGAATGTATTTTAAATTAACAGTATTATGTTTATGAAATCGTTTGAAATACGTGTGTACAACTGTTTTACTCTATAGATCAGGACATGACCAGAACTTTGTGACAAATAAAGAATGCACATCTCACTTTTTAAATTTCAGAAAAGACCAATGTATTACTATGTTGCCTTGTGGTAAGTAAGCAACGATATTACTTTTGCGATTTTGGTATTTTATTTAAAATAGAACGTCGTTCATCCAAATTTCTTAAATCATGCGAGAAGGAATAAATGAGTAAAGTGACAACGTTTGTACGTCACAAGATGAAGTGCAATCTTAACCTAAGATCACGCGACCGTAAATAGTCCCGTTATTTCATTTGCGTTTTCGTTTTGCTTTGTTTTAGCACAAAGGTACGCAATGGTTACAATTTAGAGCGTATAACATAAATAAATGTATGCTAGAAAAGAGTTCCCTTTAAAAAGACCAAAGAAATAAACGTTCGTAAAAGTTGCATTTAATTTTTTGTTTGTTTGTTTGTTTAGCAAACGGAATTGCTATGGTTTTAGTTTCTTCAGCTATTTTATATATGTTAAAATGGCTAGTATGAGTAGAGAAAGCACTATGTAGAAGAGCAAACAACGTTTCGACCTTCTCGGTCATGGTCAGGCCCATTGCATATATATTTTTCTCTACAAGTGTGTTTTTCTCGTCATCACGAATTATTACTACAGCCGTTTTCTTCATGAAATATTCGTTGACCTCCAGATGTGACCAACAGCTTGTGAACTTCAGGGATGTAATTCTTTCTGAACTTTCTGAATTATTTTTTTACATAGAAACTAGTAATATTCCCTGATTCGTAGTGATAAATTGATATGTATTTAAGAGTTTTTGATCTTAGCTATAGTTTTTACTTCGCGAATAAAGACGTGACTTCTGGTTGGCTGAAAGTATACTACTCTGGAGACCATTGCGGTTGTAAACGCTTTGCTAGACGATTCTTTTTCTCTTCATGAAGAATCCTGAATACTTCTTTCTCCAACATGTTTTGTTTACTGAATGATAAGTTAACCACGAATCAATATAAACTTCTTCTTTGACCTGCAAACAACTGCTACCTATGTTATGTCAACATCGCCCCTAAATCTCTTTTAAGCAATAGCAACATTTATCTCCATCGTACATCCATAAATATCTATCTTGTATTCTATAAAATGATGGCATTTTTCTCCAAGTATCCTTTGAAACAATAGGAACTTTATCTTCACTACGTGATTTTGTGTTTCTCATGATAATGTGAACTTCTGAATAAGCCATTTCTGAATCAACATACATTTCTGCCTCCATTTTTAAAAAAATAATCTTAAGTGTAATAACATTGCTCAATGAATCGTTCTAATGATATATTTCTTATTATAGAAAGAACACAGAACAAAACTTATCGTTACCAACTCGAAAGGATGTCAAACTTTTGATTCAGATTTGTATTTGTTTTTATGCTGGAATTATTCTAGAATTCTGTTAATTTGTAAGTACATTCCATTGCATGTATTTATATATTACGCTTAATGTGCATCTCGTTTATATACATTTCATATTTATTTTTTAATAATGTCAAGTTGTTTTGTGGTTGTATAATACCATTTAATAAATTCACGGCATTGGTTAAACCCTTGAACAAAATATCCTGTTCATATATCGACTTTAATTATTTCATTCGTACCTGTTACGTTTACTTATATCAATTTTTCAAGATCCTCCATTGTACAAAATATTCGACTCTGAGAAGAAATAGATTTTACTCAAGTTTGAAGCCTTGGTTTTCTAAATACATAAAACAATGCATCAGTTCGTTTGTCCAACACAGTTTCTCGCAGCCTGTTAGTAGGAGTTATCAGTCAATAATGTTTATCTCCATGAATCTTTGAAAGAAAAAGAACATAAAATGGAAGACATGGGGTAGTTTATTTGATAATAATAAAAAAACAATTTTATATGCAAAAACGGCTCGTTTGGGTTGAGAAAATATTTTACATAGAAGAGCGAACAACGTTTCGACCTTCTTCGTGTACGAGAAGTGTAAGTTTTTGTGTTTTTCTCAGTGTATTTGTACCTACCTGTTACCATTATGTCTGAACGTGAACCTGACGATGACCGAAGAAGGTCGAAACGTTGTTTGCTCTTCTATGTAAAATATTTTCTCAACCCAAACGAGCCGTTTTTGCATATGAAATCCTCAACAAGTGGGTTTCTCGACATCACTGAATATAAAAAAAAGAGCTAAATAACTGGAAAACAATCCTGCAGATTACCTACTTAATAAATCAATAGAGTTTATAGGCACAGAGAAATTACAGGAAGATGCTAGTTCACTTAATAATTTCGTAGAACTCACAGGCACAGACAAATTTCAGGGAGTTGTAAGAAGAAACAAATAACATTACAATTGGGCAAGTTGAAGAGGTACATACAAGGGGTCATTTATTTAATATCTAATAAAAACTCACAGACAGTATTTTTTTACATCTACAACATAAATAGTGTAACAATACAGCTGTCCCTAGTTTTTAGTTGATAAACTAGAAAGATAAAATCTAATAAACAACTTACACTACCAATTCTTGGACTACTAATATCCTACTGAATAGTGAGATTCGACAGTTGCTCACCTAGAGCATACAGATCTCAAGACTACATAGTGCATTTTTAAGAATTGCTTTTGAAATTCGCGCAAAGCTACACAAGGGCTATGTGCGCTAACTTTCCTTAATTTAGTGGTGTAAAACTAGAGGAAAAGCAGCTCGTCATCACCACCCACCGACAACTCTTGGGCTGCTCTTTTACCAACGAATAGTGGGATTGACAGTCACATTTTAAAGCTCACACGGCTGAAAGGGCAAGCATGTTTGGTGTGATGGGGACTCGAACCCGTGCTCCTCTGATTACGCGTCGAGTACCTTAACCAACTGGCCAAGCCGGGCCAATCATTTTTAAGAAATCAAACGCTGACTATGAATCTTTCGTGTACAGTCCGGGCATGATAACTATGGGCAATGACTGATTTTTTGATATATTTTTTTGTATTCAAACAGTGTCTGCGAATACTCTTGTTGTTTTACAGAGGTATGGGAGAACGTTTGGAAGAAATCGTTTATTCGAGAAATATGGAGCGAACAAATTTAGATAAATGTACCTTTAGTTGAAACATGATAGTTACAAAAAACAAACAAACTAAACAGAGATACATGTAGAAGTAAAAAGGAAAATTATATTAAGAAAAAACTCGAATTAATTAAACTCTTGAAATATAAAGTTTCATAAAAACGATAATAATTGGTTTGGTCACCAATGGTATTAGGTTTCATCAGGAATGCTTATGTTAGTAACATCTAGGCCACGCTACTTAGTTTCCCAACTTATTGCAATTGTTTTGATCAATACGTTCGTCAGGCAAGAGCAAGTCGGAGATATAGTGAAAATAAGAATATTGTTCCATAGAGAACTTATTTCTTTTAATATTCGCTCTTCGTTAAATTTTGCTAGCCATTCCTAATTTTCAATTGATACGGCAGCGGGAGACAACTACTTCACACTTCTAACGTAAGGGCAACTCTGATCGAATGGTCTAATTTTACTCTGACTCTTACAATACACACATCAGATACGCAGTGCGGCGTATGAGTCTCTTCTTGTTCTTACTTCATTTTTTATCGTGTTAAAATTATTTAGCTTATGTTGTTGTTTTGAACTAAGCACAAAGCTACACAATGGGCTTTTTTTTTTCTGCCCACCACGGGTATCGAAACCCGGATTTTAGCGTGCAAGTCCGAAGACATACCGCTGAGCCACTGGGGGGCCATTTATCTTAGGAAAATACAAATATCAAACCATTTACTCGTATTTATTTAAATGTTATCAAACGTTGAAAAGTAGAGAATTCTTTGTAAATTCACTAAGTTTCTCAAATGTAAACTATTATAAAAATAAGTTATTAAAATTATATTTATGCAATATAAACAAACTGAAATTGTTGATTCTGTTTTGTTTATTTGTTATTTTGTTTTTTAAGCTACAAAACTTACGCACGTCACTTTACAAGATAATCACTTTATTGCACAACTACAAGTTATGTTACAGAACTTAGACATGAGAATTGAATAGAAATTAAAACTAATGACCACAGTTTAGTGTTAAAAACAGAAACTATTGAGCGATAAGAACAGCATCAAATTATGAAACTTCTTAGGAATAGAAATAAGATAAATCTGTAAAGTTCCACTGAAAACAAAAAACAAACAAGGTGGTATTCTTTACACCCCAACCACAACATACAGGAAATGAATACATTTTGTACACAAAACCTTTTACAACAAGATCACGAAACAGGTTCGCTTATGTACATGAATATGAGAGGTTTCTTTACAAATGGCACGTTGGAAGTGAGGTAAAGATATTCCTTATGTCGAAAAGCGTCACCTACCGGTCACTGATGTCGTGTCTAACTGTGTGAGGTGACGCTACCTTTTGTGGGGTAGGTCTACGAAGAATAAGAAAATACAAATCTATTTCATTTCGTGAAATTCATGAGCGCGTTTAGAAACTAAATTAATTCCCAGCAAAGCTTGCTCTTGTGGTTAAAAAAAGAAGCATTTCATCAGAGTAAATTGAGTAATAAATCTAGAAAATATTGAGCCTTTTCGTATTTCATAACTTATAATGGTGAAATAATTGATTTATTTTATAATTTATTTACTCTATAACAGTTACAGGTAATGTCGTTTTATTTCATATATATAGTTTTAATTTGCAGTTTGCGAAACTCATACCAGACTAGAAAATAAATTTTACACACATACACACACACCATATGTGTGTGTGTAGTTCAAATTACAGCGTAACCGACGACAATAACGAAGTTATTTTGTCCTGAAGAAACGACATCATCATACTGACATAGATAAAAAAAAGTTTGATGTTATAACCTTGGCAACAGAGAACATCAATTAGCTATAAACATTACCCTAAATACACCATAAATATAGAAACGGTTGAGCACGAAAATATACAGGCGACATTTGTCTCCCAAACGTTACCCATTTGGAGTGATTATTTATAAGGAAAAATAAAGAGGGACATTCTACGGAGTTTTCTTTGAGACTTCCGTGATGAAACCGACTTCTGAAGATTCTTCCAGTAACTTTCATTTCTTTTCCTTACATGATGTTTCAGCCCCATTTACAACGGCTGTCCCTTTATGTAGCACATATCCTTTACCGAACAAATCTTTTATTATGTATCTCTTGAAGAAGCCTCATACAGTATACACCTCCACGAGGTGTCTCTTCAGCTTGGCTAGGTCGCAAGAACATTCGAGTCAATTTTCAGAAAACAGAAACATGCAATCCAACCCTAAACCTGCTGCTTCACGGAATCAAAAGATGGCCAAAAGTGCTAAGATCAAAACACAATCACAAAGGAAACAGAAAGAATAGAGTTGATTCGGATAAAATCTTTGATGGCAAAATCTGAGGTTTGCTAGATAAGCCTAGCTTGTCTCTTCAGTCACTTGTGTGCGAAGTTGACCACGGCGGCCTGAGGAGTGGGGATGTATGTGTACTGTTCTGGTCATTTAGCTGAAGAAACTATTGAACTGCCATAGGACTGTCCGTTGCAAGTGGGCAGAGCAAAGGGGTTCATGGTAGCAAAAGGGGAAGAAACAATTCCACCCATTCCTGAAAAATAATAAAATAAGAAACTTTAAATATATATATATAGACACAGAGTTTGGTTTGTTGTTAATCGTAAATCTACATAATGAGGTGCCTGCACTGTACTCACTAAGAGCATCAAAACCTATTTTATAAAGGCCTGAGCCCTCAGACTTACTCCTGAGCTAGAGAAAGAAGAGAAGAAACATAATATTTTAAATTGGAACAATTAATATCTATTTACTATTTATTCGAAATAGCTTTATATATATGTCTCACAAGTTCAAAGTGCACATGTGGTTGCAATGTAATAATTCCAAATATTGTAACAAGTTCTTGCAAATAAACTGGTGAATATTTATGTACTTTGGTGACACGTAGTTTCATACTATTCTTTCCTCCCAATTGAACATCTTAATTTGCTTTTGCCTTGGCCCTCAGGTTGTATATTTTGGAAATGTTAATGACTATGTAGTCAGATTACGTTACTGCTATTAAATCTAAGTTATGTTTGTTGGTACTGATTAAGACAATGGATATGGCAACTGTAACGTTTTTATGCATCCAGATAAACTGATACATCACATTTCCGTTGGATATTATAATAATTATAGCATTACCATGCGTCGGTATTGGTTAAGTTGAAAGATAGGGGCAAAAGATTAAACAACTTCAGAATCATCATCTGATCGGACTATCTGAAAAAAAGAAAGAAGGTAATTGTAGTATCGCCGTGTCGACGTCAAATGGTTAGGATAACAGATGTAACTTCAGTCTCTCTGGAACAGTTTCTGCTTCTCAGATATTTATATCTAAGATGCTGTTATTTGCTAATGGCAGCCATGTCACGTGATTAATGGGTCAGTCATGACTACTTGGCTTAAAAGTGCAAAAATAAACACTCGTTCACCTGAGTTAAAAGAGGGAAGGTCAAGACAATATCGCTCTTCCAAAATCAGACATTCTTTTATTGAACAGGAAGGTGCTGTGAAAGTGTTCCATTTATTTTATTAAGTTAACTGTTGTCACTTTACGGAGTTCATTCTTGTCATTGAGGTGGGACAGGTTTGCTACAGATGCAACGTTTGATAACAGATACCAATTATTTGTCGTTTATTAGGTTTCCATATTCATAAAACTGTGTTCTTAATGTTAACAGTTAAAGGATGCTGGTTATTTTCCATTCACTGGACTTCATCTTCCGAGAATTGTGTTCAGGATAACAGCAACTTAATAACAGCGCAATAAATAATTTATTAGTTTGCAAACACCATTAAGTGATTGATAATTTAGTTTTATCTTTTCCAATAACGAGTATAGATACGTTTGGTAGGAAACTACATCGAACAGTCAAACAGAAGTATTTGATGATTAGAAGGGCATGTTCATATATCTTAAGTGAAAACTATAAGAATAATGCTGGGTAATAACGTTATCTGATCTTTCAGGAAACACCTGGTGGCCACTGCATCAAAGATTTTCAGCAGAAAATTGGGAACAATCGGAGAGAATGTTTTAAGAGGAATTAAAAAAGAAATTTAAAAGAAAACTAAGTAAAATGGTAAAGTCAACGTAACTTTGGAACCAAACAAAATTCGCGTTCAACAGATAAATATAAAAATTCAGTATTAGTAAACTCACATTGCCCAATGAAAATAAAAAAACACCAAACCAATAGGAAGAGAATGAAGAAAAGAAAAAAATGAATTACAAAAAATACCGAGCTAATAAAATTATATACGGCTTAGTATCAAAATTTTATTCATAAAGAGAGGACAAGATGAAATAAATTTTACATAATAGACATTTGAGCATAATAGTAAAAAGTACACTTCAATAACAGTAAGTAATACACGAAACACTCGTTCGTAGTCAAATAGAACTATTTATACAAGACAAAGACTTTAAGTTTAAATCATAGCGTCACATCTCAGTTAGTACAATGAAAGACTTTCTATGAAATAAATAGAAAGTGTGACACTTCCAACTACTCTCGGGATAATTAAATTAATCATCTAAATAGGTCAGGTTAACGAACTGCTAAATGCAAGTTGACAGAATGTATTTTGTCAAAACTTTTACAGGTGTGATAAACCCTTGGATTGTCCCAGCACAGTTCAAGGTTAGACATTTGTTTAACAACAGTTTCCGTGATTATAGTTGGTATTTCTTTTCTGAAAATTGATAATCTTTTCATCTCTGAGATGACGTCTTTCTCTAGAATGTTGAGAATTGTATATTGGTTGACATTAGCTCATGCATGCTTTATTACCATGTTGTTTTTTGTGTATTTGATTGTACACTGTCTCTAACAATTGTTCAGTAATTGGCAATTTTTTATTTTTGTACAGTATTTTACTTAAATTTGTATACTGTAAAGAAATATTTATTCGCTTTTGTTAAGTATATATATTTAGGTGAGTTACAAATTCAAACACTTTTTCCTTCGAATAAACAATGTTAGACATGCATAAACAGAGATACAACCTAGAACAATCTTTAAAATAATTTATAGAATTTTAATTGAAAATGTGCAAATAAAAAGCAAACATTCAACGAAAAAAGTCACATGTTTTTAGAATAATTTGTCTCTTTCTTCAAAATGGTGGAAATAGAAGAGTATTCTTAAAGTTTTTTCGTGCAAGAAGTAAAATATGTTTAATGAAAGTTACGGCTAAAGATACTTCATCAAACATTGAACTCTAAACTATAAAACTGCGAATTATGCAAGACAATGAAGAAGTTGAGAGAAAAGTGAGGAGTGTTGCTAAAACAGAACAACATGACCATCCCATTGTTTGAACGACCAAAAACCAAGAGAAGTGAGTATATCAGTTATTGGTGCAGGAACAAGTCAAAGATGACACTAGTAAAACAAGATGAAGCAGAGTGAACGAGAATGTATTCAATATTCAGACTGCTAGTGCATAATCATACGAATGAAAAAGAAAGAAATATTAGGTCTTGTCAAACATTACCTATACAACTTCTTCAGCAAAATTATTTAGTGAAATTTAAAGGTAGTATGTGTTGAAAGCTATTGGAAGAATTTAAGGACACATGAATGCAGCCAAGAATAGATTGAAGGAAAGAAAATTAAAGTTTTTGGATGAGGAAACTAATAGTAAACAGCATTAATTGATAAAGATGTATGGAAACTAATAGTAAACAGCATTAGTGGATAAAGATGTATGGAAACTAATAGTAAACAGCATTAGTGGATAAAGATGTATGTAAACTAGTAGTAAACAGCATTAATGGATAAAGATGTATGTAAACTAATAGTAAACAGCATTAATGGAGAAAGATGTATGTAAACTAATAGTAAACAGCATTAATGGAGAAATAAAAAGTGGTATTCTGAAGAACTCAATGATTAGATGTATGGATGTAGCAGTACTACTACACAATACAAGTTGACCACTTCACATTGTCATGACACAGCTCTTGAATACATAAATATACCGTCTTTCTCTTGGCCTAATTCTCAACTAATGCCATACTAGAGATAATGTTGAAAATCATGTTCCACTAATTGTGGTAAGTATGATATCATTGATTCTTAACAGCAACTTTGATTTTTTTATGGAAGCTTCGTAGCAAAAAAATGGACAAAGCACATTCCTAGGTTTGCCATCTTTCTTCCTTTCAGAATGATGGATGCAAACCTTGGACTGTTTGAAGGCACAGTTATACGTTGTGGCCTCAACATGCCAGTCAAATTCTATATTGTTTCCTGAGAGACAGTGGTAGTATTTGCCTTAGAATAATCTTAAACAACGTGACATCTCTGATATCGATCATAGGCTTAGTCGTCAATAAAACGTTCTGGAGTCGTTGTGTAGAAGTTGTTGTTTGACTTCTTCTCTCAGCGCTTACAAACTTCACCGAAAAGGTGTTCTAAGTGTTTTAGTGCTTACATTGTAAATTACAAACCTGGCGCTGGTGACTGACAACGTTAGCATATTGAAACTAATACCTCATCATCTTCAGTTAAGGTAACTCTAGCTTCAGTATATATTCACACAAGTATCCTTGTCTCTTTATTCGACTCAACTGTTATTACAATATATATACATATATTGACACTAATACCTTAGCCTCTTCAGTCAACGTAACTTTTGCTTGGATTATTAGGATGATAGCATGTGTATTCTGAACCCATTTTAGCATAAAAGTATAACCGATATATCTTTTTCTGTTTTCTTTTTTTTTACTAAGCAACATGACATTAAAGCCATTGATGGAACGCACTGTTATTAAAACACATTGGCTTTTCTGTATGTTAAAAGTTGTTGTCTAATGAATCACTTCTTTTCCATGTGGTTTTTCGCTAACTTACCACATTAACAAGATGCGCAAACATATAGATAAGTGGTAATACCTAGGTTTACACCCTCGTGATCCAGTTAGTATGTTTCCAAAATTTTAGGTTTCTAGGTT
Organism: Carcinoscorpius rotundicauda; assembly: GCA_011833715.1. Lineage (NCBI taxonomy): Eukaryota > Metazoa > Arthropoda > Merostomata > Xiphosura > Limulidae > Carcinoscorpius > Carcinoscorpius rotundicauda. The sequence goes on along the minus strand of CM022391.1, from coordinate 125,267,021 downwards.
CTTTCTACTTGGAACTATGGTGGTCACTATTCTTTCTATGTGTTTTTTTTTAATAGCTTACCTCCTAACAAGTTCACATGTGCATGCGCGCACACACATGGATAAGTAATAATACCCAGCTTTTATATGCAAAAACGGCTCTTCTGGGCCCAGAAGAGCTCTTCTATTTGAAGTGTTTTCTGGGCCCAGAAGAGCCGTTTTTGCATATAAAAGTTCTCAACAAGTGGGTTTCTCGACATCACTGAATACCCAGCTGTACACTTTCAGGGTCCGCTTAATTTTGGTAGAAAATTTCAGGTTTTAGCTTCTTTCCTTTTGAAGCTATGACTGTTACACAATAGACAAAAGGGCAGGCGCGCATGAACACATACACGTACCTGTCTATAATGTCTGGTTATCTATTCGTAACATAGGGAATGACTTCTTTTCTATGATGGCCTGGCATGGCCAAGCGCGTAAGGGGTGTGACTCGTAATCCGAGGGTTGCGAGTTCGTGCCTGCGTCGCGCTAAACATGCTCGCCCTCCCAGCCGTGGGGGCGTATAATGTGACGGTCAATCCCCCTATTCGTTGGTAAAAGAGTAGCCCAAGAGTTGGCGGTGGATGGTGATGACTAGCTCCCTTCCTTCTAGTCTTACACTGCTAAATTAGGGACGGCTAGCACAGATAGCCCTCGAGTAGCTTTGTGCGAAATTCCAAAACAAACAAACAAATTCTTTTCTTTGTGGTTTTTCACTAGTTTGCCTTATTAAAAAGATACGCACGCGTATGTACGCAATCACGTCCATAAGATAAGTAATAATACCCAGATGCACACCCCAAAGGTCCATTTAGTAGGGGTGCAAAGTTTGATATTTCTAGGTTCTTTTCTCTTGTTATATATATATATATATTAACACCAGGACATTAGCTTCTTCAATTAACTTAATTTTAGAACAGTATATATATATATATATATATATATATATACACACACACACACTCACACTGATACTTTAGCTTATTCAGTTAATATAACAGTACTACAGCATATATATTTATATATATTGACATTAATACCTCAGCTTTAGTTAACGTAACAGTTACTACAATATGTGTATTTTGACGCTGGTAACTTAGTCTCCCCAGTTGACGAGACTTTTGTTGTAATACTGCTATTCCTTCAGGTTTTGAGCTAACATGACTAACGTTAGAATAAACACGAGTATTTCGACTATTTCAGCTCGCGCTACTTACGTTACAATAAACATATTTTCGTTACGTCAGCTGACGTCACTCTCTTCAGTAGTGTTTCTGCGTTAAACCATTAATAAATTTATGGAAAACGTAAGAAAAAACAAACTCGTCGTAACATCTGTCAACATAATAAAATTTGCCTGAAAATGTAAAATCGACAAGTTGTGTTCAAGCTGTGAACTCACAAGAAATGAGTTTTATATAATATAACCGGTCTTCACGTGCATAAAAAAATCAACCTATTGTAGCCATGAACACACCTGTAAAATATAAGCAATCCAATAATTCTTAGTACTCCCGTACATTACGTTTGCATAAAATATTACATATAAAAAGAGGTGCCTGATATTGGGCACGCCCAAACTAATGAGCATGTTCTGATTTCCATGTTCTTCCTGAGTTTTATGAAAGGCAATAATAATCTTTTTTTTCTTTCTTTTTTAAAATTTCCGGAACTTTATTCGTGTAAGTGAACTATTACAGTTGTGTAGGTAAAGAGTAGAGATCCGTCTAACCAGCGTATCTACATTTCGCGTTTCTTTAATTATACTAAATGCATACTAACGTTATTTTTTATATTTAAATAATGTACATTAGATCAGTAAAACACTTTGTTTATTACTAAGCACGAAGCTACACGATGGCGTATTAGTGTTGTGCCCACAACGGGTATCAAAACCTGATTTGTAGTGTTATAAGCCTTCAAATTTACCGCTGAGCCACTGGTGGAGGGACATCAATAAAAGAAACAAACTGACACTAATCATTCCAATCATGATCTAAGAATTACGCAATAAATAGCTTTAGAATATGGAAAAATGTTGGCTTATCGGCTTTTCTATGCAACGTAATTTATCAATTTTTATCTTGGACTACGATATAGTAAACCCATTTTCTCCCTGACTCGTTAGCACAAACTGTTTCAAGCAAGTTAAAGTGTTTAGTGGTAATATCTTCTGGGCAGCATAAGTAATGTAATACAGGACAGTGCGATCAGTGTTGAGAATCACATTAGCACTAACTGTGCTTCAAAGGGGTATGGTAGTGATATCATAAACTCATTAACCGAAACATGTTAACAGAGTCATTAAAAAGCGCGTGGGTCAAAGGTTTGAACCTATTCTGGTTAATCTTCAACCAGTGTCTTACTTTAAATTCTTATCACCATTTAAAATTTACCACCGACTCTTTACTTTGACACATAATGAGCTACAGACATTTTCCAATACTAGTATCGAACTGGTGTGTAACAATGTAGATATTAGATTATTAAATAAACATTCTAAACACCATTTTGCACCTTCTAAATTAGAGATGTGTTTTTCTGTTTAATGATAGAAGTAATAAGCTCCATTACAAATAAAACTGTATGAGCAAAAACACGTTAAATGTAACAACTAATTCGTATTTGAATTACGAGTACTGTCTTCACGTTTAATGATGAAAAGAGTAAGTTAAATGTCTTATAACTGATAACACATAAAGGAAAAACATTCCACGCACATTTCAGTGTTTGTTTACTTTTTAGAGAACATTTTATTCTGTATCTACGAATGTACGTATTGGGACAAAAATACTTTTTCATTTAAATGTTTTAAAAATAATACAGGAAATATACTGTACCAGTTCTTTATGTAAGAAGTTATTGACTCAGATAAATAGAAAAAAAATGATTACATATATATATATATGTATACACATAAATATTTATAGGAATATCTTGAAAACTGTCATTAAAATTCATGTTCTAACCACAAAAATTAAAAAATCCTCGAAAATAAGACAAAACAAAATAAAACAGATTTCCGCGAGATATACAGGCAGTGGTAAATGATATGATAAAATCTGAACATTTATTGGATTAGTTATAATGTAATTCTAAATTTGTTCATTTGGCATAACAAGAAGACGTGTTCGATATCTCTGGTTAAGCCTATCTAAAGAAATTAATTTTCGTGGCATGTGACTATTTGATATACTTTAAATAATTACTCAATAAATAAATCTTATGTAGATCCCACTTCGATATCCATTTCTTCAATACTCACAACTAATCCATAGATAAACGTTGTTGTTTTTTCACCATTGATGGTTCGTGTAACATGACAAAAAACACCACATCAATAATAAACTTGCGTCTGTTTAACGAGATCAAATAATATGTATAAACTCCCTTCTGGTATAGATTAAGTAAATTAAAAAAAAAAAAGTTGTTTGTTTGTTTTTGAATTTCGCACAAAGCTACTCGAGGGCTATCTGTGCTAGCAGTGTAAGACTAGAGGGAAGGGAGCTAGTCATCACCATCCACCGCCAACTCTTGGGCTACTATTTTACCAACGAATAATGAGATTGACCGTCACATTATAACGCCCCCACGGCTGAAAGGCGAGCATGTTTGGCTCGACGGGGATGCGATCCCGCGACCCTCAGGTTACGAGTCGCACGCCTTAACACGCTTGGCCTGAAAAAAGTTGTAATTACTTGAATGCTTATATAAAGGGATTTCTATTGTGATATTTAGGCTTAACAGCAGGATTGCACTCACACATTCTCAATATTTAAAATGTATCAAAAATAGTTTATGTTTAACATATTGTGTAAAATATTGTTTTGTAGTGCAATACGAATCATCTTAATATAAAACATACGCACAGTGAATTTGCTAGTGATGTTTAGACGGATATCAGTATTTTTATTCACATTGACAGAACAGATCAAATCATTTAGACCGTAAGGAACTTTGATTAATTTTCTACTACAACTAGTTCATATCCCCATCCATAAAATTCTTCGTGTCATCTTATTAAATTTATACACACAATAATTTGAAAATAACGTAGCTTAACCTGTAAGCGATTCAAAGTTGAAAGAGTTGTGTCAGTGTGAATGACGAAAAGCTGATCACTACTATTTTCTATCACGTACAGATAAATTGCTAATACAAATATTATATTTTGCATTTGTAAAGAAACTCACAAAAACTAATAAAAGGCGACCCATACTTACCATTAAACAGACCTGGTGAACCTGGTACCGCCATATTCCCAAGATTCCCCGGTCCCCCATAGCCTCCAGACATGGCAGCCGCCCCGTAAGACGATCCGTTTGTACTGTGGGGGGTGGATGCATTGGATCCGTATCCTCTGGGGGATACGCTACTGCTTTGAGCTCTTCCATACTCTGCAAGAAAAGTATGGGGAGATAAAAGCCACGAGCTTTGGATACAATATCAATATACGAAGTTTTAAACGTTACCAGTCGCTTGAACATTCAGAATGTTCGTGTACTCACGATGATATTGCGTTGTTCGTGTCTTCAAATAGGGTACAAATTTCGAGAGAAAAGGATAATCCTTCCTAACCTTCTAGTATTATTAGCTCTTAATGGGATACTCTTGTAACAGGTTTCCTTAGATAAACAACACAGGCAGCAAGTCGATAGTTGAGATCAGTTAGAGACCTTAAGCTCTTAGAGGACCAGGAATTAGCTACTCTTGGCCACAGAAATGAAGGTTTTTGTGTTCGAACAAATCAAGACAAACAGTTGAGACTTAATTCAAACGTGTGTCTTAAATACAATGTTTTGGACATTTGTATTTGTTTTAATGTGTCAAACTAAAATAATGAAATTATATGCTTCAGAAAAACTTTCAATTTTCACGCGTGAAATTAAACTATTTTTTTCCTTCAAAGTTTTCATTTTGCTTTAATTTCACTTTAGTGGAATCTGATGTGTTTGACAAAAGGTTTCGCTAGTACCATTTGATGTATTTGTTGAAAGGCTTTACTAGTACCATTTGATATATCTGCTAATTTTTTTCAATAGTACCATCTAATGTATTTGTTAAAAGGTTTCACTTCAGTACCATCTGTTAAATTTCTTCAAAGGTTTCACTAGTAGCATCTGTTTGTTATATTAGTGCACTTTCGGTTTACTCTTACCTGTTCCGTTTTCTTGACCGTTTACAGTTAACTGACCAGTATAGGCATTGAAACCGGACATTGCTGTGGCATTGTTTAGAGCTGGGGATCTTGGCGCCGGAAGTGTCAACTGGTTGTTCCTCGGCATACTATAGAGGGCTTCCGCTAGATCCGCTGCTCGTTTCAAGATGATTTCCTAGCGGGATCAAGAGTTTTATCTAGCGGTTAAACACGAGAATAAAAATATATATTTTTTAAGATTTAGCAATTTTAAAGATTATATTTTGAATTACGGTATGATGTACAAAAACAGTTTACAAGAACACACCGCATTTTTTTGTAAGATAATCTAAAAAAACACACGAAAGATATGCACACGCAAATAAAAACATACTATAAATTAACTCATGAAAATACTTCCTCTTGGTTAAAATGTGCTTTAATATTTTCGTATTGAGTTACTTATTAATTATTATTTCACTACAAGTCACAGCTTTTACAGTAAGAAAGATTTGTTTTAAGGTAGGCACAACGTTTCGATCATTGATTCTTGAGAACGATTTCTCCAGTGATCGAAACATCGTGCTTCCTTTAAAAATATTTTCCCTCACCGTAATTTTTAATACAAAGTAATTTCTTTGTAATTTCTACGAGGAATAAAAGAACAGATATCAAAGAAACTTGAGAAGTAATCATATATAATTTATAATGGAATGAATATCGATCGTACAGTTAGCTTTGTTTTCTTTGTTACAAACGCATTTACCTAATACTCAATGCAGTAGGAGCTGTCTTCATTTGAAACATAGAACACAACTGTTTAAAGACACCCGGTACACATTAGAAAGCGAATCCGCAACGTCGCCAGCTGAGTCCAGGCGTTTCAAACTTCAACAGTTGCGATAAGCAAAAGCTAAACATCTCACCCAAGGAAGCTTTCCTTGCGAAAATAGGAGAAAAGACTGGCTACTGTAAGAACACTCCGGAGACGTTTCAAATTATCAGTCGCACTATGAGAGCATAGAGTCGGATTCATTTACAAAAATGGCAAATAATTAACAAAAGAAGCAATTATAGTGACGAAGGTAATGAAATTACTTATGACCTGGGCCTGGCATGGCCTAGCGCGTTAAGGCGTGCGCTTCGTAATCTGAAGGTCGCGGGTTCGCATCCCGGTCGCGTTAAACATGTTCGCCCTCCCAGCCGTGGGGGTGTTATAATGTGACGGTCAATCTCATTGTTCGTTGGTAAAAGAGTAGCCTAAGAGTTGGCGGTGGGTGGTGATGACTAGCTGCCTTCCCTCTAGTCTTACACTGCTAAATTAGGGACGGCTAACACAGATAGCCCTCGAGTAGCTTTGTGTGAAATTCCAAAACAAACAGACTTATGACCTCTTAATTATATATGTTAAACAGTACCTCACTACTTGTTGTTGTTATTCTAAAACGTTATTTTCATGTTTGCCACTTTGCTGATTTTTGGACTGGAAGTTAAAGAAACCAAGTGTCAAGTTGTTGTTTTTTTATATAATACTATATTGTACACGTACATCCTGCGTGTTTACAAGTGATTGATGAGACAGTGTCCCCTTGTTAACTCACTGTTTAAAAAAATACAACTCCTTAAAACTTGGCTCGTGAATATCTATGACACTATTTTAGGGACATGTTTGCCGTTGGCTTATGGTCATTTATGATGTTGATTGTGAACATTAAGAAGTTGATTTATACACACGTATGATACTGGCTTATAGGCTCGTTTTACGTTGGGTTTTTGAACATTTACGACATTCATGAACATCTGTAATGTTTATCTGTGGATATTTATGACGCTTCTAGTGAGCAACTATAATACTGATATGCTTGACCATATTTCTCGAAATTTCATATTTCAAGAATCATGATTCATAGCTTTTGTTGCCTCAATGTATGCTGGAAGTCTGTCGTTTTTTATAAAACAGAATTAAATGAAGTTATGAAGTTAGTATCTCGTTATATAAAGTATATAAATATATAATTTAATTGACTAAGACATTTTATAAACACGTTTTATTTATTCATTTATTTAATGCTAGGATAATATCAATACCTTAGGAAGTTTCTCAGGGTCTCCTGGATGCCTTGGGATGAGTTTCGCCAAGCGTTGAAAGCCGTAATCTATCGTTGGTTCATTTAGAGCTTAACAAAATAAAAGTAAAAAAAATCGTAAACGTTACCTGTTAGTCCTAAAATATACAACATCAATATTCTAGTAGACAGAATTACGCACGTACCTTAAAATAGTAAAATAGTTTTAAGCAAAACGTCATACATAAAAACATTAAAAGAAGCTATATAAGTAACAAAGTCACAAAAACACAGGCATGAAATAATAAAGATAAACACGTGAACAATTTAAAACATAATGTTAATAAATAACATATATTCCTTTTAGCATTATCTGGGCTGTGATAAAAACATTGTTTTAAAAAAGATTGCAACGAATAAACAATAAATATTTAATTACAACGTGTAATAATAGTATACTATTGTGATAATAACATGACATTGTAAAACACGGAGAAACGAAATGTTATGGAATAATTAACTAATCCCAGTGTCACAGCGGTATGTCTTCGGGCTTACCATGATAGAAACCGGGTTTCAATACTAGTTGTGGGCAGAAAACAGGTAACCCATTGAATAGCTTTTTGCTTAATTAGAAACAAACAAAGTAAAAAGGAAAACGGATAAAAACATAAAAAATACACAAAATATGAGAAAAAACACAAGAAATTTAAACTGGAAGAGAAAGCGCTACAGGGAGAGTCGAACCCTATTATAAGTCCGTAAACTAAGTCCGGACTCACCAGGATACAAAGAAGAAATGAACAAGAATGTAGAGAACGTGGCTTAAATAAATATGAAGTTGAAATGTAATCTGGAACGAATATGAAGATGCTTGAATCTGGAAAAATATAAGGAAACGAAAAATAAAACTAGGAGAAAGAGAAATATTCTTTATCTGTCCATTGTAGGTAATCGAATTCTGGATTATAATGTTAAAACATTATAAGTTCATAAACCTACCGTTGATTTACTGGAGAAATTTGAGAAAAAAGGATGCTTAAAAATGTTAAAAATATGAGTAAAAATAATTTATATGTTTGTATATGTACCGTGATGAAATATGATAAAAAATTAGACAGTTTGCATTAATGTTTCTAGCTTCTAGGATAAAAATAACGATAGATTAATTCAGAGAGATACCAACAAAAATAAAAATAACGATAGATTAATTCAGAGAGATACCAACGAACATAAATATAATGATGGATTAATTCAGAGAGATACCAACGAACATAACAATAATGATGGATTAATTCAAAGAGATACCAACAAATATAACAATAACGATAGATTAATTCAGAGAGATACCAACAAATATAACAATAATGACGGCTTAATTCAGAGAGATACCAACAAACATAAATATAATGATGGATTAATTCAGAGAGATACCAACGAATATAACAATAATGATAGATTAATTCAGAGAGATACCAACGAACATAACAATAATGATGGATTAATTCATAGAGATACCAACGAACATAACAATAATGATGGATTAATTCAGAGATACCAACAAACATAAAAATAATGGTAGATTAATTCAGAGAAATACCCACAAACATAGACGAATCTTCCAGGTGCTCCTTTGCAAAACTGTTTAGACTTATACGACAGTGTGACCTCAACTACACCGGGGATGTGACGTGGTGGAGTCTGAACCCGAATAGCATGTGACGTAATCAGCTGAAAGAAAAGCAGGCGTTTCGTTCATGAACATTAAGCAAATACGTTGTGCCCGAAAAGTGAATTTAAAGTGTAAAACCTACAGTAATTTATTGTCCATAGTACCTGTTAAGAGTCGTCTGATGCTATGTGTACATAATTCTAAAAAAGTTTGTAATGAAAAGCTACATATGATTAAACGCATTTCATACGAAAAATTATTTAACATGAACAGTGTCAGGCCGTCGCAGATGCATTAATAGAAATATTTTTAGTTTCCGTACGTCTTAATCAGGATGAATTTTCGATCATTTGACAATTAAATGTAAGATATGCGTTAAGTAAGTTTTAAAATGATGCAGAGCCAAATTCTCCATTGAATCGAAGCAGAGCGTTTGGGATGACAACGGACTTGAAAAATAAACCAATATTATCGTGTGGATCGCTCTCATACTCAGAATAAAGATTAAGTTGCGAAACAGAACCCTTCAACCTAAAAAAACAATAATAGTAATTACGTTAAGTCAGGACATACATTTCACGTTATTAAATAACTAATAAACAAGGTTTTAAAACTCTAATGGATTCATGAACAAGAAATTAATAGGCCACACCTTTACGGTGTCAATCATGGCAGCTCCATTTGCTCAGATATCTTTCAGTTCCATGGACGTTTATCCCTTAAGCCTGCTCAAACATACTTTTGCACGTCAAAGTACACTAGTGGTGAAGGTGCTGCGAACAGTTTTTCTTGACATGTTGGATTCCAGATATCATTTGTTCGAGTACATCATTCAATCACAGAAGCCTGAAGTCCCTCACTTTCTGTTTGATTTGTGTTTAACATGATAAAGGCTGTTTGACTTGCGTTTAAAATGAAGCTCTCGCGTAATTAACACATTTAATAAAAATAAATACTAAATAATATTTATGCAAATGTTCTATAGAAGTGAGTACGAGAACGTTCAATATCCTCTATTATTTCTAATTATTTCCCCCAGACAAAAAGTGTAGCATTAGATCTTAACATTAACTTAAACCGTTAGTCTTCTGAAAAACTGCCTTTTATTAAGAGTAGTACAGACTTTGTGATCTTATCTGTTGTTTCTTTTAAAGAGATGTAAAAAACGTAGAGCTAAATACTGGTAAGAACCACTTATAAAACCGTTAATGCAATATAAACAATTTTTAATTGACCTCAGACCTAGTTTTTATATATAATGAAGGCAAATCAACACTTATTTACCAAAGACGTTTTAAAATAATGGTCACCGTTTCCTTTCACTTCTTTATCTGGAATATTCTACAATTAATTCAGATGAGAGGCTCTTTACCTGTGCGCTTATATTATCAGGTTTATTTTTGTTGCATTGTTTTTTAATATACTTCATGTCTTCCAAACGTTGTTAAATATATCCACATTATAAAAACCTTGAAACTATTTTAAGGACGGTCAATCCCACTATTCGTTGATAAAAGAGTCGCCCAAGAGTTGGCGATGAGTGTTGATGACTACCTGTCTTTCCTCTTGCCTTACACTGCTAAATTAGGGATGGCGAGCACAGATAGCCCTCGAGTAGCTTTGTGCGTAATTCCAAAACAAACAAACAAACAAACTGTCTTAAGGAAATTCACTCTAAAACTTGTTACTGACTTCGTAAGTCCTGTTTGAAAAATTCTAACACAGAAATACAAATCCGGATCAATAAAAGATTATTTATTTTTATTTTGTTAACAAATATTTCTTTTTATTTTAAATTTGAACTTACTTCACTCCAAACTAACATCGTTCCGAAAAGAACTTGAAGGCCATCAAAAAAATTATCTCCTATAATGATCACTGTGCTGCCCCCTGTCGTCCAACCTTCACTAGGACAGATCGCTTTAATGCATGGTGTTGCTGCAAACAGAACTGAAAAATGATTAAGCACTTGTGTTAAAATTCACATTACACAGTACAGTGCTTATATATATACACAATGCAATATGAACAGTATACAAAGACTGCCCTAATATAACCAACCTTTACAATCTTAATATGGGTAAAAAGAATGTATTCAGAAAAAGTAAAAAGGTCGAACAACGTCATCGAACATTGTAAAGATACAACTTTGTCGTCTCTATCCTAAACATAACTTAGCGGTAACTAATTTAATAGTGCAATCAAAGGTATTCAGTACTTTATACATTGTTCAGTAAATAAAATGTGTGTGTGTGTGTTTTCTCATGGCAAAGCCAGATCAAGCTATCTGGAATCGAACACCTCATTTTGGCGTTGTAAATTCGAAGACTTATCGCTATTTTAGCGAGGTACAAACAAAATGCACGATTAAGAAATAATATATATGAAACACTTGTGTTAAAATTCACAATACATGCATATAAAATACATTGTGACAATATAATATACAAAGACTGGCTTAATATAACCAACCTGAAAAATGTTCATATAGGCAGAATGAAAAAGTATTAAGAAATAAAATAAAAGGTCGAACTACGTCATCGAACATTTTGAAGGTAGGATACATAAACATATACACCCTGTATATATATCAATATTAACAGTTTATTTGATACACCCTGTATATATATCAATATTAACAGTTTATTTGATACACCCTGTATATATATCAATATTAACAGTTTATTTGATACACCCTGTATATATATCAATATTAACAGTTTATTTGTTTTTTTAATTTCGCGCAAAGCTATTCGAGGGCTATCTGCGCTAGCCGTCCCTAATTTAGCAGTGAAGACTAGAGGGAAGGCAGCTCGTCATCACCATCCATTGCCAACTCTTGAGGTACACTTATTACCAACGAATAGTGGGATTGATGGTCACATTTTAACGCCCCCACGGCTGAAAGGGCGAGCATGTTTGGTGTGAAGGGGATTCAAACTCGCGACCTTCAAGTTACGAGTCGAGTGCCTTAACCCCCTGGTCATGCCGAACCGAATATTTATCTGAATATACTTCAGATTATTTAATATATAAAATCCTAAAATCCAATCCAAGCTGTATTTAACTTTGAACTGATATACTTATTTGACTTCTAAAATCAAAATAGTGGGACTTTACTCTCTCTTATAACGCACGTACGACCATAAAGTCCTGATGTTCATATTTTTTTGGTAACAGGTCATAAACCATGGACACTTGAATTCATAGAGCGGCGCGATTACTATCAGGTCACGATGTCATGATATTTGAATAAAAACTGAACATATATTTATATATCCCGTATCGTATTTCATGTTTTTAGAAGTGGTCACGAAATAGAAACCTGTCACACTTAATGCTCATTCTCTAAATTCTGGTTGAGTTATGAAGTGACGGTCAATCCCAGTATTCGTTGGCAAAGTGTATCTCAACAGTTGGAGGTAGGCAGTATTAAATGAGAATCTTTCCTCTAGTTAGGTCCGGCATGGCCAGATGGTTGAAGCACTCGACTCGTAATCTGAAGGTTGTGGGTTGGAAACTACACAAGGGCTATCTGCGCTGGCCGTCCCTAATTTAGCTGTGTAAGACTAGAGGGAAGGCAGCTCGTCATCACCACCCACTGCCAACTCTTGAGGTATTCTTTTACCAACGAAAAGTGAGATTACCGTAACTTTACAACGCCCTCACGGCTGAAAGGGCGATCATGGTTGGAGTGACGGGGATTGGAACCCGCGACCCTCGAATTCCGAATCGAGTACCTTAACCATCTGGTTATGCCGGGCCGGGGTAATTATGTGTGTGTGTTTGTGTTTTTCTTATAGCAAAGCCACCTCGGGCTATGTACTAAATCCAACTTCATATAAAGGTAATTTTTTATAGAATCATTCAAAATATGCTTTACTCATCTGAGTATTGTTCACGTGATTCATCTATTTAAAATGTTTATTTATTTTTATCGAACTTGCTCATGCTATAAGTTTCATGTTGACTGGGCAGAAAGTTTGCTTCCTTTAACTTCCAAAACACTTTTTATATTTGCGAAATATATATTCGCAAACTAATTTGATTTTTTAAAGAAGAGATTAATATATGCTACTACTACGAGCACCGCGTTCTGTTAGCTTATCTTGTGGATTCTTAAACGCTTCAACGGATTTTTATAAATTTTGACGGTTGCACTTCATGAAACCAATTCCAAATTTATCCGCAAGAAATATTTCTTCTCATTAAAATAAATGTTTCTGTAAAAATGCAATTATTTACATGGTAAGAAGAAAACTATTCTATCTAAGCACTTTAAACATTATCCACCAAAATGCTCATATTTACCCTGGGTTTTAAATAGCGAAGCCATATTACTTAGCATTTTGTATGATAACACAAAATAGAACTTTTTTGTTTGTTCTTTTTCTCGTAACTCAAATAACTGGACTAACACACGTCAGAAAACGAATTCGACCAAGCCTTTTTATCAAACACATCACACGTACGTATGTCAGAAGGTTAATTCAACGTGACAAACAGAGATGTTACTGTAGGTTATACTAAACTCTAATGCCAGCAGTGAATGTACGAATACTGTTTATCTTCCAGTTTTGATATCACTGTCGTGTCAACATTTAGTAATCTGATAACATATATGTATATTATAAAACCTATCTATTCCAATAAGGATACTTTTCGGCATATTTATAATAAACGTTACATAGAGAAACAATATGCCTAAAATTGAGCATAATAGTACGACTAGATGTTGGTAATTTAATTTATGTAACAATAAAAAAAAAACTTCCTTAATTCAATTACTATGTTTATATCTAACGCACAATCGAAGACACGGGTCGTTTTAAACCAAAATTGAGACGACAAACGCTATCCAATTTCGGCCAGGAAAGCTATGGAAGTCGTGTGACAAGTAGGTCTACATGAAGGCCGTAAGAACAGAGGTCCTTTAGATTGTGGCGCTATTGACATATAAACTGAACTGACTAGAGCTCTGTAGCACAGAAATGGCGGCTTGTGGAAGTGGATACCGGTCAATAAGTGTGACTGAATGTGGTACAGCGAGCCTTGAGCTAAGGAAACTTGGTAATCAATGTATCAACTCCCAACGGAGTTGTCCCAGGCCAAATACTGTGGGTAAGTAGCACCACTGGTTTTTACAAAACACGGCACCAGCTCGTCACTCAGCAATGTATACAGAAATGGTTGAGACTACTGACTTCTCAGACTATTTAGTTGTCGTTCACGTTTACTCTAGTTTATATTATTTGCTCAACTCTCTTCGAAGAATATTATTCTTTACTTTCAACTAGTCTAACTCTCGTATGTTCTTACCGTGTAAACTGGTTTTCTAACTCATATACAAAATATGTCTTTCTATACTTATTTTAGTGAAGTGCTTATCATTATAGTCTGGGTTTAGTATTATGTTAATAAAATCTACATTTACGAAAGAAATCAAGGTTAGTAAAGTGCATATTTTTGTAGACTGGGTTCGTGACATACAAAATCTACATTTCTATGCTAAACTAAGGTAAGTGAAACGTCCATTCTTACACACTAAGTTCGTAATATATTCACACAGTCAACGTTTTCATACTCACTAAGGTTAGACAAGTGACTGTTCTAGACTGAGTCACACTGTTTCACGTAATGTTACTAAGTTCAGAGAGGAGCCCGTTCTTATAGACTGAGACACATTGTTTTACCTAGTGTGACTGTACGGATGAATTGTTTTAATGTTTATATACAGACTGTATAGTACTTTCTCTCACTATGATATAAGAGTTTTATACATATTTTATTTGAAAGTTTTTCACATCTTTAACATATAACCAGATGAACCCTAAATATTTAACATATTACCAGATTAATCATAGATATTTAGCATATTACCAGAAGAACCCTATTTCACATATATCAGATGAACACTAGACCTTAAACATATTACCAAAAGAACCCGAGATACTTAACATATTATCAGATGAACTCTAGATCTTTAACATACATTAAAGAAGTATACTTACCTTCTGAGGGCTCCAATCTCTTGGCTCTCCTGCCATGTTTGGAGTTGTTGTGTACAAATATGTTGTCAGACACTGCCAACAGAGGGCCATCAACCGTGACTTGTGTTGAGACAACAACCTGATATGGAACAGATGTAAGAGAACTACATTTCTGGATATGTTTCAATATTTCTGTGATACTTCAAATTGCCTCTGTTTTACTGCTAGAAGCTACTGTTGCCCATAGTATTGATATACATTGTGTTAACTCTGGGAGTGTCTTCAAGATGCAACACAAATTTAAGCTTACCAATCAGTTACTTTATCTTAAAATTCAGCCTGTGGTTGGCAACTTCTTTTTTTCTGGTTTTTTTTTTTCCAATCTACTGAATATGTGTGTACGTTAAAACAACCGTTAGTTATATGACAAACACGTTCTAATTCGTCTTGATGTCACGAGCGAATCTGGCACACGACAAATCGGCGATCTGGATTTACTGTGTTGACGTAAAACGAACAGTGGTTTAGATACATATTTTGTACTTGCATCCCATCTAAAAGCGGTTTGTATTCTAACAGTCACAGTGCAAAAAGTAATGTAGAATATTTAGTCTTCGTTAAATACATTACGAACACATGTAGTGATCAATAATACGAAGCAAAGATAACTAAACCGACAACAGAATATATTGCTTTATATTGAGAAATATCCTGACAAGAAAATGGACATACTTCTTTAAAATCCTCTAAAATATTATATTAAAAGCTGACTGCAAAAGGAGAGGGAGGAGTCGAATCTCCGTCACACAAACATACTCGCCCATTCAGCCGTGGGGGCGTTATAATGTGATAATAAATCCCATTATTCGTTGGTAAAAGAATAGCCCAACAATTGATGATAACCAGCTACCTTCTCTCTAGTCTTATACTGATAAATTATGGACGACTAGCGTAGATATCCCTCCTGTAGACTCGCGTGAAATTAAAAAACAAATATAATATTTATCTTCATATCTCCTACGCTCTTTACATAATTACAAACATATGTGACAAAGATTTACCTATAATATCAATTTTGATACACCTTATATACAAATACTAGCGCATGCGACTAATTTGAAATCTATAATAGGATATTTCGTATTGTTGTTTTTACACAGACAAAAATGTAGTTGATCAAGGTTAAACCTATAACATCATATATGATGCGGTCTATATACAAATAACATATGTACCTTCGATGACCAAGGTGTTTGTGTTTTCTTATAGTACACCCACATGAGACTATCTGATGAGTCCACCAAGGGAATGAATGGCCAACAATGACCTACATATGCCATCCACATAAATCTCATATGAACGAATAAGAATCACCTTAAGTTTATTATTTATGTATGTTGTGTTTTCAAAGACAGTTTACTTCACTCTTTTCGAATTCTCTGTAGACGTTCCACTTGAAAATGTTACATTCACAGCTTTGGTATTTTGAGTTGGTAAAGTGTTAACAACTGCTAAAAGATTATTCCTTTAGTTCAGTTACTAGAACCCTCATCTAACATTAGAGAGGTCTTTGGTTTGATCCTGATGTAAAAACAGACTCAGCTTCTGCTTGTGCCACATCCCTAACATAATGTTCGAAGGCTGGGCCTGATTTGTTAGTGAGCTGTTATTAGGGTTACAGAGAGCTTAGTCCATTATATTAAAACAAATCTGAACATACAAATCACCAAGTCATGTGACAACCGCAGCCAATATAAAGTTGTGGCGGGACGGAATAGTTTATCAGTGCTGTCTCAAATGTTAAACATCACCAGTTGGAGAAACAAAATATATAAATCGCATCGAAGTCTAAAATAAATTGTCTAAAGAAAACAAGAGAAATGTCTTTTATTTGTTGGCTCTACAATAAAGTAATTTTACGTAATATAAAATGCAATCGTGCTAAAAACAACAAACGAGAGTTTGAAAAAAATTGTTTTTTGGTGAAAAGAACAAAAGAGTACCAACTATTAACTAATAAAAGTACCAAGTTTATTGATAATATATCGATAGCTACAACTCCTCAAACATCTAAAAATTAAAGCATATTATTCAGTTATGCTTACTCCCAGTATTGTAGTAGTCTCTAAGTTTGCGTGGCATCCTTTTGGGGAATTATCATGCTATTTTGTTCACTTAGTTAAATCTCGGGCTTTCTCACCTTGCGTGGTGCTTTCCGAGATCTTGTTCCTCACGTTATCCTCCAACGTAACAAAAACTGCTAGAGTAATTGCACCAACAAATATCGATTATTTTTTCTTGCCCTGTCTAACGTTAGTTTTCAGACCGGTTAAACTGTTTGTTCTATAAACTTTATATGTAAAGGAAAGGGAAATGTTTATTAAACTCTAACATCTATTCTAAATCTAAATTTATTTTTTCATATTAATCACAAAGCTACAAAATAAACTATCTGTGCTCCACCCACCACAGGTATCAAAATTCAATTAAAAGCAGAGTAAGTCCAAAAACATCACGTTGTGTCACGGGAAGGCTCGTAAGTCCAATTGTAAGCAGTAGAGAAAATTCAGGAAAAGAAGATAATAGCTGAGATTAACAATGATATTTTATATAATACTTAATGAACAAGATACCAGACAGGGTCAACAATGATATTTTATATAATACTTATTGAACAAGATACCAGACAGGGTCAACAATGATATTTTATATAATACTTATTGAACAAGATACCAGACAGGGTCAACAATGATATTTTATATAATACTTATTGAACAAGATACCAGACAGTGTCAACAATATTTTATATAATACTTATTGAACAAGATACCAGACAGTGTCAACAATGATATTTTATATAATACTTACTGAAAAAGATAATAACTAGTGTGAACAATGGTATTTCATGTAAAACCTACTAAAAATATACTAGTCAGTGTAATCAATGGTATTTTATATAATACTTATTAAACAAGATACTACCTAGTGTGAACAACAAGATTTTTATAAAATACTTAGTAAACAAGGTATTAGCTAATGTGAGCAATAGTATTTTATATACTACTTAATAAAGAAGATAGTGTGAACAATTAGATTTTTATAGAGTACTGAACAAGATACTAGCTAGTGTGAACAATAAGATTTTTATATTACACTGAACAAGATATTAGCTAGTGTGAACAATGGAATGTTATATAATAATTAGTAAACAATATATTAGTAGAGATAAACGGTCTGCCTTTATTTCACATTTATTTAGAAATATTGTAGCCACCATATATTTTATATAATAATTACTAAAGGAGATTCTAACCTGAATGAATAACCAAATTTTATATGATATTTATTACGTGAAATCTATTTAATAATTGCTTTTGTAATTATTAAGTGGATATTTATTAGTGTTTATTTTAAACTCACTACACGTCTGACTTTTCTTATATCTTGGTTTCATGTTTAAAGATATGAGAGTATGAAGACAAGATATTTTAATACACGCTGTATATTAGTGTCAAAAGCAACTAGTAAATATATAAGGTTAACTTATTTTGATTTTTTAATTTGCACGTTCGTTTTAGAGCAAAGACACATCGACTTTTGTTTTTTGTTCGAATTTCGCGCAAAGCTTTAGGTGTCCCTAATTTAGTAGTGTAATACAAGATGGAAGACGGCTAGCCATCACCACGCACCGTCAACTCCTGAGCTACTCTTTTACCAACGAATAGTGGAATTGACTTTCACATTATAACGCTCCCACGGATAAAAGAGGGAGCATATATTTTGTGATGGGGATTCGAACTCGCGACCCTCGGATTACGAGTCAAGTGCCCTAACTACCTGGCCATGCAGAACCAACTGTTAATGAAAGTACTAATAAAGAAAGAATCAAATTTTAATTATAAATACATAGAGACAAGTTGTTTGATTTATGAATTGGTGCTATTCTTTGTAACTTGAGAACTGTAAAACAACACACACAAAACATTATATAATCAATTGTACTAACGTATATTTGCCATAACATGGTAAGAAATATTGTGTCTCAATCTTCTTTGATTATACTATACTAGTCTTAGCTTCTATGTCAATAAATGGGTAAAATACAATATTCAAATTGTAACCACATATGTTGAGGCAGTAGATTATAAAATGATCAAAAGAGTTCACGAAACTTCCTCTAATAGTTTAATGTACAGGTAAAATCAATTATGTTTTTTATGCAATAATCTCCCCAGTAACATAGCAGTAGTCTGCAAATTCACACCTGTAGAAATCGAGTTTCGATACCCTTGATCGACAGAGCATAGATAACTAGAACAAAACCATAAACGTTTGCCTTTCTAAATAAAAAAAAATATATAATTAATTTAATTTCAGCCAACATTTCGCCATTGCTCTTTCATCAGGAGTAGTAATATAAGAAGTTCTTGATGTAAAAGTGGACCTATATTTTCACATCAAACAGTTTTTGTACTGCTACTAGCTCCGATTTTTTATTGTTGTAAAAATGTTAAATCACTCGAGGTACATATTACAAATTTTGAAGAAACATCAAAATATTCTATTGGTTGTGTTGAAGGAAAATATAGTAAGTTGGGTTAACATACTAGATGCACTTCAAATAATAAATGAAATCAAACTTAAGAGTAATAAATATTTTTATTTATTTACTTCTCAAATAATATGTCATGCTGCGTTTTAGCCTACAAAATGCATAATTCTTCTCGTGATTCATGGTATGCGCACGTTTTACTGACATCACTATAGTATAAATTGCAATGTTAAGTTTCCCTAATGTGGCGTCAGTATAGTGTCTAATGACTGACTAACAGAGAACATACTACTTTATGGCATTGTAATTGGTTTAAATAATATATATATTCAAAAGCTTTTGATGTATAATCATACGCCATTTACAATAACTTGTCTGACATTGAGCACGTTATGTATAATTTTCACACCTTTAAATATACCGTCACGTGATTTACGTGGAACTTTAAGTTGGGGTATTTGTTTATTTTGTAGCAAAAAGTTGGCAACACGGTGTTGTGTGTCTACCCCATGGGCGTGCCGACCTAGGTCACGTGTCCTCCTGGGCCCAGATCGTTTGCTTGTTTCTCGTCAAGTAGTAAGCCGCTCGTGCATCTAATTCACCCTGTCATCTCAGAGTGAAGGCGCGTGGTGTTTGTCCGTCGTAATGGGTTTCAATGAAAATGAATGGTTGACGGAGGCATGCCACTTACAATCTTATTAAAAACGTACAACTTGAATGTTGGGGTTATAAATAACTGCAGCAGATAGTGAAACTGGATGACGGCCAAATCTCAAGTTTAAAAATGAAAATCATAAGCAGGTAAATTACTAAGTCTAGTTTAGAGAGTCTCGTATTTCCTGTCGCTTGACCTGGAAAAAACAACCCAAATCTATGAGCTTCATATTTATATTCATTCCAAAACTCCAGTTAAAATGTTTAGAAGTAAACCGGCCTCGTTATTTTCTCCTCTCTTCTCATTTACAAATTATCTTCTCCCATTATATTTCACTCTAATCAAACTACGATAAATAAAGTAGCCGTGCAGCTGAACTGTTTACTTCTTGGTAATGAAACATAAAGCTGCACAATTGGGTTATCTGTACTCTGACTGCCACGGGTATCGAAACTCTGTTTTCAGCGTTGTAAGTCCGCAGACATACCGATGTTTACACAAGTCAGATTTTTTGGGGGGAGGGTATAACCCACCCTTGTTGCTTTTGTTTTTTTTTCATTCCTGATTTTGCATTTTCAAGCGTGAGTTTAAAAATTAATAAAATAAATTATTATATCACGTAGTGTTACGTAGCGACTGTAAAATATAAGTAACGAAAATCGTTGTAAAGCAACGAATAACATTTAGTTGATATTTTCTGCATCGGGAGAACATTGGCTGCAAAAGTAATTAAATTGCTGAAAGTATTCAGGAATTCATGTTGATGATTTGAGGGGACCCGGCATGGCCAGGTAGTTAGGGACACTCTCCTCGTAATTCGAGGGTCGTAGGTTCGAATCACCGTCCCACCGCATATGATCGCCCTTTCAGCGGTGAAGGCATCATAAAACGACGGTGAAACCCACTATTTGTTGGTAAAAGAATAACCTAAGAGTTGGTGGTGGGTGGTGATGACTAGTTGCCTTATCTCAAGTTTTACACTGCTAATTTAGAGACGGCTAGCGCAGATAGCCCTCGGGTAGTTTTGCACGAAAAATTTTAGATCGTTACCATAAATGATCGGTCGGATTACTGAGTCTCTGACATTACGAGGTAACCGCGTTGAAGTATTAAACGTAAATTTTGATTAACAAGAATAAAACCTGTTGAAACACTACAAACACCACATGTTTCCTTTAAATTATTACAAGCTCTTTCCTTTTATAAATTAGTAACAAAATCGCGTGAACCCAAATGTTGACTTGACGACTGTTCTTTTTCTCTTTAATGATTCTAAATGTAAATGTCAGAAACACGATTTTAAATAAGAAATTATGAGGATACGAAAACTCCCTCTAGTGAAATATACTGGCACAGTGGAGAAGTAATAAATGGTGCGAGGCGTAAATTGTTAATGATTTATTTTCCAAGAATGAATTTAATGTTGAGTTCACTGAAAAGGTATAAACTTAACTGCTGTTCTAGTAAATGCGTCAAATAACTGAGTGCGTTTTTTTAAGAACTTGGGCTCCTAATCTTTGCAATAAATTTAGCAAGAACTGATTAAACTAATTAGGAGCTAGAAAGACGAGTGTCGGTCCCCATCATTTAGAGTTTGTGACCCTAAGAACCTAAAGTGGTTGACTAGTGTGTACTTTGAATATTTTATGGAATCTCTGGCGAATCAACGTTATGACCCATTAATACCAGAGGTCTGGATCTCATCTTTAGAAATTCGTATTACCAAGGATTACAGCAACACTGAAGTCTGCCAAAATAATAGCGATGTATTGGAAAGTTTCTAACTGTAAACACGTGTTAAGTTAGTGGAATGATTAACAAATAAATGTGGTTTGGGGGCCAGAAATTTAATTCATATTTCTAACGTTCTAAATCAAATGCTATATTAAACAGATTATACTCGTAATTCGGTGCAAGTTCTTTAGTTTGATTGAAAACGAATAATTGGCAATGTTAACGGAAGACCTGGAAATATTTTCGATATCGTCTCATGTATTGAGAAGTTATCTGTGTTGTATATTGTGCATAGCAATGTGAATAGGAATGTTGGATGTGTGGATGCTAATAAAATACCCGGTGGAAATGACCTTGAATGACCTCAACGATATTGTTGCACGGTACATCCAGAGCAGTCCATTCCATAATATTAACCATTACTTTATTACACCTTTTCGTTACAGAACTCTTTAACTATAATGCAGATTGGGCTCACAGCAGATCATTTTATATTATCAACTGGTACTTTTCTACACCTTTACATCATTTACCTTTCAATGGACTTTTTCGTCAGCCGGTATACACAAATG
This sequence comes from Carcinoscorpius rotundicauda, assembly GCA_011833715.1. NCBI lineage: Eukaryota > Metazoa > Arthropoda > Merostomata > Xiphosura > Limulidae > Carcinoscorpius > Carcinoscorpius rotundicauda. The sequence continues at coordinate 125,244,625 of CM022391.1, read as the reverse complement.
TACGTTTTAATTGTGGATTAAACTAATGAAACCTTTACTTATATGATTCTAGAGACAAAACGAACACGTTAAACATGTTACATATCAATGACTATATTAATATTTACCTCACAGCAGTATGTTGCATGCGCGTCGTCAAAGTTGCTGACACTTAGTTGTATAAGTGTCACAGGTGTTGAATTTTAATTGTGTAAGCGTCACAGGTGTTGAACTTTAATTGTGTAAGTGTAATAGGTGTCGAGTCTTAGTTGTGTAAGTGTAATAGGTACTGAGTCTTAGTTGTGTAAGTGTAATAGGTATCGAGTCTTAGTTGTGTAAGTGTAACAGGTATCGAGTCTTAGTTGTGTAAGTGTAATAGGTACTGAGTCTTAGTTGTGTAAGTGTAATAAGTGCTGAGTGTTAGTTGTTAAAATATAATAAATAAGTGCAATACGTGTTGAGCTTTAGTTGTGTAAGTGTAATAGGTGTCGAGTCTTTGTTGTGTAAGTGTAATAAGTGTTGAGCCTTAGTTATACAAGCGTAATAGGTGGTAAACAACTGTTGTGTAAGTGTACGAATAGTTACTTCATGTTTCAGCTCAATGAAACGAGGTTTGGTATAACTTGTTTAACATTTTAAAGACATTCAAATATATTCATATAAATATGTATAAATATTTACCTAGCAGACTTTTAATACATAAAAAACAAGTAAGTTCGTTCAATAATTACTATAAAAAACTCCAATTGTTAGCATCTTATAAAATCCATTTAATAAAATCCAACTCCATACATTAGTGATTCTATTCTTTAATGAAATCCTAGTCATTCTTTGTTAGCGCAGCCTTCCTTACCAACAGAGCAGTGGCACATCTCCATCCCCAGGTGTACTGTAAAGTTCTGAAATAACAGTATTATTGTAGTTATTTCTCTTTTCCTCCGGGGTCCCGTTTCCACACTGGTTCGAGCCATCATCGAAGTGGTGTTTCTATTTTTATAATGATGCTTTACAATCCATCTGCCTTTGGTAAGCGAATGCAAAAGTAGACGATATCGTGTATCGTTGGTCCAATGCTTTTGGGATCAAAGATCAAAAAGAGTCCATTCCATCTGTCACCAGTACTTGGCGATGTTTAGTTACTGGACCCGCTCAGTTCGTAGTCTCTTGTTTCGCGCTCCTTACGATACCGCGGGGACAAGCAAACATAGTTAGGGGAATAGTGCTCTATATTCTAGTGTGCTTTTATATAACAACCTACGGGCGTTTTGCATTCTTCCATCACTTGTATAAAGTAGAAGAAAATATTCAAAAATCCATATCCTTCACGCTCAGCCAGACGTCGATACTTAGGAAATTCACAAGTTAGAAGACAAGGTTAAAAGACGCCAATTCCCGGCTGTATTTTAAAAATATATTGGTTTTAAGAGAGCCTATACAAAAGTTTTTAAAATAGTTTTCTTACTCCGGGTATGGGTAATAGAGAAATAACCTATGGATTTAACAAGATGAGAACATTGAAACTGAAAAAAATATATTGTTGGAGACTTCAGTGACGTATTTTCGGTGTTTAGAGTTTAAAACCGGTTAAACACCAATATGAATTAAAATAGGATGTTATATTAAACTCAAACCGAGTTGTTTCACATTAAGCCAAGACTGTAAAGGATTTAATATCTACCGAAAGTCTGGAGATATGTTCAGTTGGCAACGTAGTCGACAGTGAGATTACGCTATGCAACAAAATTTTTACTTTTTCTTGTTCCTGGACAAAAAGTGTTATTTCCCAATTGCTTATGCTTAAAGCAAATGGAAAAGACCTATTTTTTTCTTCAAACTTTGCTTTTCAAATTTACCCATTTTCCAGAACATTCCAGGTAGATTCAGTGCTGAGTAGCTGATAGAAAATTTTCTCAAACTTACAAAAATTTTCAAAAATGTTGTAGAACTAACAAGAATTTTCTAGAACTTTCCATAGTAATATATATACAGGGGCTCACCACTCACCATTTCAGTTTAGCTATAGCTGCCTAAGTAAACACATAGACCTATCTGATTTTATTAGAGATGGCATCAAGAAGTTGCAAGCGTTCTCCAGACGCATTCTACGATGTATGTGGCCAATTTATCAAGACAAGAACGAAAAAGTACTCTGTGACAGCATCTGCTAAAATGTGTGAAGCCTACAAGGCGTATTTCGGCATGCCCGTCGGGGATAAAGACAAATCCTGGACACCTCATTTTACCTGTGAGCACTGCACAAAAACTCTAGAAGGTAAAACAGACAATTTTTGCTTGTTGAATAGTAAGACTTTATATTATACAAATTTTAGACCTTATAAAAAATTTTTTTTTAAATTTACAATACTATAGAAAAAATATTTTGCATAAACCTCTTACACATTAGTTGTGGATGAAATAAATTTATTCTTCATATTAACAATTTTATTTTGCTCTTTTGCAGGATGGTATAGAAAGGAAAAGAGAGTCATCAAGTTCGCTATTTCAAAAATTTGGCGTGAACCCACTGACCACTCAAGCAATTGCTACTTCTACATGGAGGACCCTTCTAAACGTCGGTTTGGCAAAAATGCATCTGCTATCATCCATCGCCACAATGCCTCACTGCCCTGAGCTCCCTGTACCAACTTTTCCAGAAAGAAAGCAGCCATCCTCAGAAGAGAGGAGCAAATCAGAAGAGTAAGTAGACGTTAAGGATCCAGTTTACAATTTCAGAGGTGTGGCTGGTAAGAGAAACCTATACTAGTCTGACCAAAGAAAACCTCAATGACTTGGTCAAATAAAGTCGAATGCCGAGCTTTTGACATCTAGGCTTAAGGAGTAAGATTTGTTAGATGAACGTACACAAGTCGTAAGTCAGAGGAAACGTCACCGACATTTTTCAAGCTTCTTCACTCGTCAAGATGGACTCTGCTTCTGCCACGAGGTTTCCGGTCTGTACTAGGCAATTAGAATTATTGTAACCAGAACGAGTGGCGTTTCTTCATTGATAGCTCATCCAAAATCCTTAAAGCTGTGCTGTACCATAACGGGAATAAGTATCCATCTCTTCCCCTGGCTCATTCTGTGCACCTCAAAGAGGAATACAACAGTCTTAAGACCTTGCTAGAAAGCCTTAAAATATGATGAGTATGCCTGGGAGGTTATCTGAAATTTCAAAATGGTGGTATTCCTGATGGAATGCATAGAATTCCCCAAGAAGCTCAGTAGGAAGGAGGAAAAAGCTTGGGGTAGTTTTGTCACAGTGGTTCGGGGCTTTTGGGGCAATCACAAGGCTGAAAATTATGTGGAACTGGTTGAGGCTCTGGTGAAGAACTATGGCAAAATGGGCTGCAGGATGTCCCTGAATGTCCATATCTTTGACACTCATCTTGATAAATTCAAGGAAAACATGGTTGCATACTCAGAGGAGCAAGGCGAGCGTTTTCACCAAGATATACTGGACTTTGAACGCCGCTACCAAAAACATTACAGTCGCAAGTCTCGAAAAACTTCTCACTTCTAAGCATTTTTGTATAGCTTTAGTATAAATATATATAAATTTTGACTCATATGTTGTTTTATTCAGGTCTTACTTACATAGAAAATAGGCTAATTTCTAAATTTCATTATCTAGGTCACAAAAGTAAAGTTTGAAGGAAATAATGGCCATTTTCTGTACTTTTACAACATAAGCAATTAAGAAATAACACATACTATCCAGGAACAAAATTTGTGTTACGTAGTGTTATTTAGCGATATTCCAACTCAAATTTATATTTCTTTTGGTTTTTCTTCATCAACTTGTTAATATCCATAGATTTATAAGACCACAACAAACGATACAAGTCGTACACGTTCGTTTACCAATCTCATATTAACGATTCCCAATTTTCCCTGACGAAGAAAGATATACCTTTCGAAAGCACTCATGTTATAGGGTCTATATTCATTTCTATAAAAAACTTCTTGAACTTATATGTTTTTGTAACATAATGAATATATTCGCAACACTATTTACTAGCAACGGGTTCAATAAAACGTATATAAAATATTATTCAATCTTAACCAATTGTAGAATTCAGGCAACATCAGCTTTGGATTATTCGCAAATATTTCAATGAATCTTTCAAAATATAACTGGTCCCCAACTCGCGAAGAAAATTACTGCTTTGGATCACAGATTGTCTTAAAAAATAATATGACACTGAAATAAACCGCTTTTTTAAGTTTCCCTTTTCTTTACCATTAATAAACAAAATAGTTCACATTTGTTTTTTTGGTCGGTAAACATTACACTATATTGTAACATGATGAAAAACTCAATAGAAAACGTAAGGCTTACCTGAAACCTGCGCATGTCCCGAGGATTTCCCGCGTTTTTAAGACAATTCTGGTTACACTTGAGAAAGAGTTTGAGGAAAAACCTAGAAAAACATTGAAAAGGCTTGCTATCATATTTCAATAAAGCATGAATATACTTCAATTAAAGTAATAAATTATTTTTTTATGATGGACAAAAACAAAAAATATTATTTGTTATTTCAGTAGCTCCAAAAATATGCATCCAACGTTCTCAAATATGTAAAATTATGGAAAAAAATAATTACTGCGTATTATTGCAGTTTTTGTAATTTCTTGTAATACGTTTACACTGTTAAACCAAGATAAGTTGGAATCTGTGTCGGCGAGTCATTTTCTTATGATAGCACTGATGTATCAATAGGTGATTGTTTTAAACAATAAAAAATTGTCAATTAACTATAGGAAATTTCACGAATTTCTGCAATCAGCTTAAGCAGACACATGCATATCTGGCATTCTGTCTTTTTGTATCTATGTGTGCGCCTGGCATGGCCAAGCGCGAAAGGCGTGCGACTCGTTATCCGTCGCGCTAAACATACACGCCCTCCAAGCCGTGGGGGCGAATAATGTTACGGTCAATCCCACTATTCGTTGGTAAAACAGTAGCCCAAGAGTTGGCGGTGGGTGGTGATAACTGGCTGCCTTCCCTCTAGTCTTACACTGTTAAATTAGGGATGGCTAGAACAGGTAGCTCTCGTGTAGCTTTGCGTAAAATTCAAAAGAAAGACACAAACACTGTTTATTAGCAAAGTTTAAAGGCTAAATTTGATATCTAAAATGGGAACAGCCCTCTCTCTTACCCACCGTAACGAAATTTTGAGTATGAAAAATGCAAAGCAAATAAGTCAAACCATGATAATAAAACAAATAATATTCAGATTAGATAAATAAACCAGCTTACTTCAGAAATAGATACGACAATTTTAAAAAGAAAAGCAACATAAATGCTTTCAACACGTTTTTGTAAACAAATAACTGGAAATTTAGAAACTCGGTAAAAGCCTTCACTAGTCCTTATTTCAAATGTATTTTGTCTAATATCAGTGTGCTTACGTTTCTACGAAAATTAATGCTAAAGTTCTGACGAACAAAGATTTAATTTGCTCAGAATTTAGAATCAAATTATATTGAAATGAACAAGAGTTGAAATGATGTCTCTGGAACGGATGCATTGTTTTACACCTTATTTTGTCACGTGCTATAGCAGAAGTTCTATACATCAAAGTTAAAGTACTGTTTTTGTATTCTGTGTCAGAACAAACAAGCGACGCTGTCTTTTTATTACGTCCAAATAAGAGAAATATTTCCCAAGCCAAATAAATATTAATGACATGTGTTTTCATACAGTTGACATCCGATCCTAAGCCTTAATTCAGGTGAAACACGTGGGGAGCAGCTCAGAGTCTTACATATACTAAAATAATTGATAAATATGAGCCTTGCTGTATCAAGAGGAAACAGACGCTCGTAAGGAACAACGCTAACTATAATAAAAAGACGTTTAAAAAACTGAAATTTGAGCCTATAAAGAGCGCGAGTAAACCTTCCAAATTACTGAAAACGCGGGAATGTGATAAAAGCGGCACTGTGATGAGTTCTGAACTTTCTAAGATTAGTTTAAACTTTCTGTTCATTGAACTCAGGGCGAAAAAATATGAGAAATAGTGCATGTAATCCTTTATATCCATTGCAAATTGGTATTTTAAAACACTTTGGACAAAGCTACTAAAACCATCACTGCCATCCCTAATTTTGAACTACTGACTATATAGAAAAAGTAGTCAGTTAGCAGCGCTATACCATCCATCATACCTGGCAAGGAATTATTGTCGTTCTTATAAGTGTGGGAGATATTTTGTGGTATCTCACAGACTCCAATCCAGTTTACCAGCTCCAAAGTAAAACTTTCTGCCACAGGAACAGCCTGCGCTCTTTATCAGGCACGTATGTAATAATAATTACTAATTCACATCATGAGGCACCAAATAAATGACACACTGTAACCATTAAAATAATAAAAAACGTACTTTTAAAAGCACAAATGTGAAGTTAGTAAAAATTTGGAAAACAAATTGTGCGATAACAAACACACATCGATACATTAGTATACTGTTGTTCGAGGATAAAACATACGCTGATACATTAGTATACTGTTGTACAAGAATAAAAATACGTTAATACATCAACATACTCTTGAAAGAGAATAAAATATACATCAATACATCAGTATACAGTTGTATAAGAATAAAAAATACGCTGATACATTAGTATACAGTTGTACGAGAATAACAAATTCTTCAGTACATCAGTATACTGTTGCATGAGAATAAAAAATACGTCAATACATTAGTATACTGTAATATGAGAGTAAAAATACGTGAATACGTCAATATACTGTTGTATGAGAATTATGCGAATGCGGAGCATTAAAAAATTCTCTAACAAATAAAACCGGCAACTTTATATAAAATCTATATAAAAATATAAGTCTCGTAAAATATTATAATGGTCTCTCGAACTTCCAACATTGTTTTATCTATCGAGTGCCACCTTATGAAACGTAAACGGGCATATCCTTAAAGATAATTGTACACTTGGATAAAGTCGTGTGTTGTTTGTTTCGGTATAAATTAAGTGATTTCAAGAGTTAACTACACTGGGTCTTTTTCTTAAACTAAATACTACTCACATAGTCATCGTTGCATATCGTCTATGTTTAAAATATCGGTAATATTTGTTATTCTTAACAAATAAGGTCTTAGACAATATCCAGGTTCTATAGTTTTCATTTATGAGTTTGTTTGTTAAGATTTAAAAGCTTTCTTTCGGTCTACTGTCGAATCACTTCCACCGTTTTATGATAGTTCTGTATTCATCTTTGCTGCCAGTTTTTGACTCATTATTAATCAAGGCCACTTCAGCAGTTTCTTTCAAGAAATAAAACTTTGTGTTTAGTACATTTTGTAGTTTCAATTATATAGATTTCACACTGTGTTATTCCATTTGCATCGAGTAAGGGTTCGACATTGCCAGTTGGTTAAGGCACTCCACTCGTAATCCGAGGGTCGCAGGTTCGATTCCCCATCACACCAACAATGATCGCCCTTTCAGCCGTGGAAGCATAATGATGTGATGGTCTATCCAACTATGTAAAAGAGTAGCCCAAGAGTTGGAAGTGGTGGGTGATGACTAGCTACCTTCCCTCTTGTCTTACACTGCTAAATTAGGGATGGCTAGCGCAGGTAGCTCTCGTGTAGCTTTGCACGAAATTCAAAGCAAACCAAAACCAAACCATCGATTAAGGGGCCGTTCCAAAGTATGAAAATGATCAAAAAGGAAAGAAGTGTCCTTGTGCCTAAACTTTGATCAACTGGTGTTTCAGATATTAGATTTAAAATAAAATATTTCGTATAACAGAAAGTTAATATTGAACTGTTTACACATCTTAAATTCAACAGTTTCATCCTGTATTTATTAGTAGCTGTTATTTCATCTAGACATTTTATTTGAAAATTGTTCATTTGACAAAAGCTGATATATGTACGTCTTGGGGAATTCAAACTACTCTTGTCGATAAAATTTCAATATTCTAAAGAACCAGATTCAGTGAGTCACGAAATGTAAAACCCTCTGATATTTTTTCTTCGTTATTCGTGGTGACAGTTGTTGATAGCCCATCTCCTATCTTGTTGACCCTGTTGTCACAGTCCCAACCTCCTCGACGGTCACTGAAGTTTAAAAGCGAAATGAATCAAGCTCATTTCGTAGACAACATATCAATCGATAAGCAACTGTAGAGTCTGCAGAAAAAAAATATTATGAAATACTCAACAGCTTCAAGTGTTGTGACTTCAATGTTTACAAACCAAAAATTGAAATGAAATTACCCCTGGTGACTGATATTCGCAATAGAATCCATAATAGCATTATTTTGATTGTTTGACGGGAGAAAGATTATTACCATTGCTCTTACATTTTTATGGATAAACAATGGCGCACATGTATTTAATAACAAGCAAATATTTCTTTGGATAATATGTCTTTCACATGATTCTGAATTATTAGATCAAATACTCCTAAAACTACCACTGATTGGACTATAAAGTGTTTCACTGATTCCCAAAAGATCAAATTTTATTCAGCTAGGTATTAACTGGTTGTGATGACACTTTCAAGGTCGTTCGAGCGTTGTTGTTGTTTTTATATTCGTTTGTTTTCATGGACTGTTTTTTTCTACATCAATTGTGACGTATGTTTATTTGGAAACAATTTTTCAGATGGCGCCGTGTTAAAATGTTTTCGTAGTGACGACCTCTTTTGGCAACTCAGATGAGAACAGTCGGAAAGACAAGCCATTTCTTTTTTCTTTTTTTTACAGAGGTATCAAACGAAGGTTTGCATTTTAATTTACGAGTAGATTATAACCAGCTTCAGGCAGTTTTAATTTTTTTTCCATAATGTGTTGTTTGTAATTCAGCACAAAGCTATACAATGGGCTATCTGTGCTCTACTCACCACAGGTAACAAAATTGGGTTCTAGCGTTGTAAGTCGGTAGACATAACACTATGACAGTGGAGAGCTCTCTATAATAGCCACAAATAAAATTTAGAATTTTCAATTTTTCAAATTAGGTAACCATTTATTATTCTGTTACACATTTCCGGTTATGAAAACATTTTTAGAACAATGACCAGTAATTCTTCTTTACTAACAATTTGGAGTATTTCTCATTCTTTAAAACTGTTTTGTTCCTTTGTATCGTTCTCATTTTACGAATGATAATTTTATTTTGAGGAATCTCATCTTACATGCTTTTAACCAATACTGTTTTATTATGTTTTTATCCTTGTATGGTTTCTTTCAGTACCAATTTCGAATAATACAAATTTCATTACCAATACCAATTGCGCTCTAATTGCACTATTTCATCATCATCGTAAATCGATTCTAGTATTTTATCTTAAAGATTTAATATTATTTTCTTATCACACTAAACGTATTCTACTATTTTATGTTGAATATTTAATATTATGTTAATGTCAAACTAAATCTCTTTACAATTTTGTGTTCCGCATTTAATGTTATGTTCACGTCAAGCTGCTTAACTACTTTGTGTTGAAGAATTTACAGAGTGAACGGTACCACTGGAAGAGAATGACGGTTATAACAAGAAAACGTGTTCAAAATAGAGAAATATATCAAAGTACAGTCACGTGGCGGAATCATGCTAATAGTGAAACAAAACGTTCCATATGCATACTTTAAAAGACGACGCATGTAACAAAAATACGCGAAAATTAATAAACAGATTTATAGATATATACACAGAAGCTCAGCATGGCCAAGTAGTTAAGGCACTCGACGCAGGTTCGAATACCCGTCACTCCAAATATGCTCGCCCTTTTAACAAAGAGCGTTGTAATGTGACCCTCAGTCCGATGGTCAAAAAGTAGCCCAAGCATTGGCGGTGGGTGGTGATGACTAGCTGCCTTCCCTCTAGTCTTACACAATTAAATTAGAGAAGACTAGCGCAGATAGCCCTCGTGCAACTTTGCGCAAAATTCAAAATAAACAGAAGCCGACGATTGGTTAACCAATCAGTTTTCTGATTTATTTATTTTTTTGCCATTTTCCAAACTGAAACTCCTATAAAAATAATGAGTGTGCTTATCTCACTTCTTAATGTACGCGTATATCATATATATATATATATATATATATATATATATATCTTTCATGTATTGAGTACTTTCTCCCTCTCATCCAACCCTTTCCTAGTAGTATTGAACTTTGTTTACAATTTCTGCTAACATACTTCTAAAAACCAAAATAGTTTTCTTTACCATAAGAGGATCTTAAATATATATCAGTCAATAGATGCTAGTTTAAAAACTGTTTAAATTAACGGTTGGTAAAGAAATAAGCTGTGTTTCATCCCATTAAAATGACAAGTAGTAAGAAAAACTCGGATATCCCAGTAACAGTTAATGTTTTTATTTTTTCCCTTGCTTTTCGAACCCTTTCCCTAACAAATGAGTAAACAAGAAGGAATTCTCAATAGCCGAGACTGTAATTAGATCTCAAATCAGTATTGTACTTGAAAAAAAAGCAAAAAAACAACTCAGAGTCATTCTGTGAAACATTATGCCACGCCTAAAAACATCAAGACGTATTTTGAATTCTTTTGAATTAAGCACAAAGCTACACAATGGATTATCTATGTTCTGCCTATCACGGGTATCTAAGCTCGATTTCTAGCGTGTGTTTTTGCAGACATACCGCTATGCCACTTGGGGTAATTAAGATGTAAAAAATACATTTAAATTACAGCTTTTTTCAGTTCGATTCGTCAGCCAATTCTCTTCATGTCTTTATAAAATGATTTCTTTCTAAATATTTTGTTTTTCTACAAATATTTAAGTATTTCTCACAACTATCTTTCAATTAGTGATACAAACTGATGCTTGTATTAACTTCTGTCAACTTTGGCATTGTCGCTGTAAACTGCACATTTGGTTGAGACTCATAAACTACACCTTATAAATAAAACCTCAGAAAAAATACACCTACCAACCTTTAATGTTTCAGAAAAAAATTGAGCTAATTTTAATCACATATATTCCTCGAAAGTGTACTCTAAATAAACCAAGATGTTTCTACCAGTATTACATAGGTTCGTACTTTATACAATTACTGCAAGTTTTCAAGCTTTACAAATTTTAATTACGTTTACGTTTATGCCCAGAAATACTGATTTTTTTTTTTAATGACAGGCTATGAATCTTCTAGATAAACTATGCCCTTAAATTTATAGAGTAATTTCAATAGGCTTAGTGTGACCCGAGCTTTCCCATAGCATGTGGTGGAAAGAGGAAATTTATTGGGTTTGGATATAGCGGAAAGGTCAGCCTGGAAAATGTCAAACATGTTTAGTGTTGGCACTGTGGCAGAGATAGCGCGAAGTGTTGGAGGACAGTCTGTCAGTAATTATCTGTTTACAGAGCTTGAAATGTCGGGGACGTCCGGATGGTTGTACCCGACATAGACCTCATGCCCAATCGCCGGAAATTTTGTAGATCTTCGAACCGATAATAGGGTTACTTAACCGTGTCCTTCGTCAGTACTAATGACTGGGCAATTAAAACTTTCCCTTCATAAATGTGTTAGAGCATAGGAACCAAATTATTACCATGAGCAGACAACCCATGCATTAAAACGTGTATAAACCACAGAGGAAGTACTTTTCGGGAAGCTAAATTTTAGTTTTCTAAAGTTTTCAAATGGTAAAAACGAATAACAAGGGATAGTATAAAAAATGTGTTTACCCTAAAATTGTTTGGGTTCCATAACTTAAACAGAAAAACAGTAATTGAATACTAAAAAAATAAAAAGTAAAATAATTTTAGTCCAAGCTGACTCCTACCGGTCAACTTTCGAAACTTAAGTACTCTCTCCAGAAAGTAATAGCTTATCAAGTAACAATATGAAATCGAAAAACAAATCTTAAACCATCACAATTCAATATTATTTCCTGTCCTGCCTTACGATGCATTAGAAACAACTGTATCAGAAAGTAACGACGATTACCACTTTCAACTCTCATTTCCAACAATTGGTGCCCATGGCAGGCAGAGCACAGACAGCCCATCGTGTGGCTTTCTACTTAAGAACAAACAGCTGCAGCTGATGTTTCGTTATTTTGTGAGTGAAACTATAAAAACAAAAAGTGTATTTTTCAAATTCTATGAAGTATGTTCTTCGAAATTTCGATAACAATTAATACCCACAAGACGTTAGTAATAAACCAATCATTGTTTTTCAACTACGTAAGATTGTATCAATCTATTAACTTCTTGTAAGAACACTATAATATAGTAAAATTTTCAACGTCATGAGCTAACTTAACAAACATATTAATATACTCTACCAACTCACTGAATCTTTGTTAATCGCATCTTCTCACAGTAATATACTGTAACAACTGACTGAATGTTTCTTATTTACATGTTCCCCCAGTAATATACTGTAACAACGGACTGAAGGATTGTTATTTACGTCTTCCCCCAGTAATATACTGTAACAACGGACTGAAAGTTTGTTAGTCACGTCTTCCCAACGTAGTATACTCTAACAACTGACTGAATGTTTGTTACTTACGTCTTCCCACAGCAATATACTGTAACAACAGATTGAATGTTCTAGTCACTTGTTCCCACATTAATATACTGTAACAACAGATTGAATGTTCTAGTCACTTGTTCCCACATTAATATACTGTAACAACAGATTGAATGTTCTAGTCACTTGTTCCCACATTAATATACTGTAACAACAGATTGAATGTTCCAGTCACTTGTTCCCACAGCAATATACTGTAACAACAGATTGAATGTTCCAGTCACTTGTTCCCACATTAATATACTGTAACAACAGATTGAATGTTCTAGTCACTTGTTCCCACATTAATATACTGTAACAACAGATTGAATGTTCTAGTCACTTGTTCCCACAGCAATATACTGTAACAACAGATTGAATGTTCCAGTCACTTGTTCCCACAGCAATATACTGTAACAACAGATTGAATGTTCCAGTCACTTGTTCCCACATTAATATACTGTAACAACAGATTGAATGTTCTAGTCACTTGTTCCCACATTAATATACTGTAACAACAGATTGAATGTTCTAGTCACTTGTTCCCACATTAATATACTGTAACAACAGATTGAATGTTCCAGTCACTTGTTCCCACAGCAATATACTGTAACAACAGATTGAATGTTCTAGTCACTTGTTCCCACAGCAATATACTGTAACAACTGACTGAATGTTTCTTATTTACGTGTTCCCCCAGTAATATACTGTAACAACGGACTGAAGAATTGTTATTTACGTCTTCCCCCAGTAATATACTGTAACAACGGACTGAAAGTTTGTTAGTCATGTCTTCGCAACGTAATATACTCTAACAACTGACTGAATGTTTGTTACTTACGTCTTCCCACAGCAATATACTGTAACAACAGATTGAATGTTCTAGTCACTTGTTCCCACATTAATATACTGTAACAAGAGATTGAATGTTCTAGTCACTTGTTCCCACATTAACATACTGTAACAACAGATTGAATGTTCTAGTCACTTGTTCCAACATTAATATACTGTAACAACAGATTGAATGTTCTAGTCACTTGTTCCCAAAGCAATATACTGTACCAACAGATTGAATTTTCTAGTCACTTGTTCCCACAGCAATATACTGTAACAACAGATTGAATGTTTGTTATTTAAGTCCTATCACAGTAATATACTATAACAACAGACTGAATATTTTTAGTCATGTGTTCCCACATTAATATCCTGTAACAACTGACTGGATGTTTGTTCTTTACGTCTTCCAACAGTAACATACTGTAACAACTGAGTGTTTGTTAGTCACGTCTTCCTGCAATAATATGCTGTGACAACTAACAGAATGTTTGTTATTTACGCCTTCGCACAGTAATATAGTGTAACAACTAACTGAACGTTTTTTAGGGACATCTTCCCACAGTAATATACTGCAAAGACTCACTGAATGTTTCTTATTTAAGTCTTCCCAAGGTAACATAACTGTAACAACTGACTGAATGTTTGTTAGTCAGATCTTCCTAGAATAATATGCTGTAACAACTGAATGAATGTTTGTTATTTACGACTTCTCTCAGTAATATACTGTAACAACTCACGGAATTAGGTTATTTACGTATTCACACAGTAATATGCTGTAACAAATTATTGAACATTTGTTATTTACATATTACTCTAGTAGTATGCTGTAATACGTGACTCAATGTTTGTTATTTACCTCTTCCTGTAGTAGAATGCTGTTATAATTTACTGAATGTCACTTGCTTCAGTAAATTGGTCTAACAGTATGACTTTCAGTTTCAAATGTTAAAAATTACGTGACAATTAAATTTTATAATTTTTTTTACACTTATTGTTTTTTTACATTTCATTTGTCAACATATACTGAATCGGTAAAAGCTAAATATCGGGTTATATCTAAAGTGGTTGTTACATAAAGTAAATTCATTTTATCTGTCACAACAAAGGGTTTTTATTTATTGTGTGACATATGGAAATTATTGTACTTTAATTTATTCTTTTTTGAAAGTTTCATGTTCGCCCTGCACAATATAACATATAAACTAAATTTAAAAAAAAATATTATGTATGCGGTTCATAAGTGTGAAAAATATGAAGAACTCATATATTTGACTTTTAGAGAACAAATAAAACTAGATCCTTGATGAAGCACTCTTCTTTCTGACTTTGAGATAAGGTATAAAGCTAAACCCTGGATGAAAACTTTAGTCTTTAACTCTCAACATGTAACACATGAAACTACACCCCTAATAAAGCATTGGAGTCTCAGAATGATACAGACAGATAGACATATGCTTGTAAAAGTATACTCGACCTTTCTTCCATATTTTGTAAACTGAAGGCGTTAGTTCTTTCACAAGATACGAAGAACACGACCGAAGGATGTTAACCAACAAAGAGCTAGGTATTCATAGATGCCAATCTGAACATTTAAAGTACGAGAGAAAAATAAATACACGTATCACATACTGCTTATTGACGCTGCTTGCGATCTTGTTTCGAAATCTAACACATACGTCCATTTTTCTGTGTTTAAAAACTCAAGTAACATAATTAAGTACACGTAAAGACGTAAAGATGACTGTGAGACGTGTATGATAAGCTTATGAAGCACATGCAGGTCTTGTATAGGAACTCAAGAACGCGCGTTTCTCTTTTCCCAAGAGACTTCCTAGCATGTTCATACACTCCTTGCTTTACGACTGGTTGGTACGTACATTTTTATACAGTAACTCACTCATAAAGGAGATATGAGTTAAGGTAGGACTGAAAGAAAACACTCCAGCCCCCAGAGAATAGCATTATGGTACTAGTTGTGGTACATGGTTAAGAAAGAGTTGATCCGTTGGTGTATCTAAGAAATGTACACAAACCTTCGCATGTGGTTCTGTTTATTTATCTAAGAATCGTATAGTTGCAATAGATTAATTTTGTTCTTCTCAAACACGCACACACACGAAGTATTTTAGGGGAAGTAAACAGGTTGACTGGGATTTATCATTTAAAAAACTACCCCACTCCATAACGAAACCACAGACGTGCTTTTGTCCTCTACTAAACTCAGTATACAAAAACAATTTTTATTCATTATTTCTTTCAGAGAAATTTAGATCTATAATTTTCCATCCTCCAAAAAAATAAATAAAGTCGAACTGACATTTGCTTAACGAACAATTTAATAATGTCTTTGGTTATTGTTTTTCTTTGCATCAGAGTTTTCTAAGTCAAACTCACTTGATTGGGTCTTAATTCGTGACCATCAAACTAGATTACTTAGTTTTACCTAAGATAGTTTGTTTTACTCAAAGGGATCAAACATGGTTATGCCTGATTTAGATATAGAGTGGCGTGATTCCTGGGAAACCAAGAATAAAAAACATTAGATAATTTTGTTCTTATGTGTCCTATGTTACCAGTCTGGATACCCGACACATTTTGATCAACATTCTATGTCGACCTCATTAAAGGCACCATGAGATTTTTTAAAACTTCCTCAAACTGCTTGCAGGTCCCAAACTCTAGTTGCGGTCACTCGGTGTCATTTGTGAAGATCAATAGATAGGTCTTTTGACCACAACAGCAGAAAATTGGCTCGGTGGCTCACCAGAAGGGTCGACCAACCATGGCAACGGGGAAGGAAAAAACCACCCTAGTATCAGATCAACATCAGATTTCAGATTTACATCGTATCTTAACGATCTCTAGTGCGTCATCATACGTGTTTCCACAAGTAAGATTCCACAAGCTTGAACGGAAGAGTGGTGACTGTAGGATTCCTTGTACGTCATCGCACGTGCTTCCACCAATAACACTCTATGAGTTTAAACCAAACGTACAGAATCCGAGGACCTACGTAGGTTATTCGTTGAACGGCATGGTTACAATTATGGTAAAGAATTTCGGAGTCTCTTGTTTAGTACCGATATTTCAAGTTTCTGATAATTAACACTTTAAGAAATGTTAAATAAAACGTGAGGTTTTCATGCACGAAAATTTGTTACAAACAAATAAGACCAGATTTGTAGCTCTCGTGTGTGCTTTATTTAAATATAACACATTAAAATAAAAATATTGCTCAGCTTCTAAAGAGTTATATATGTGTTTAAACACATCTTATATTAATTAATACATAAGCGATATAGACTGCCCACAATGTGTTTTATATTACTAGAAATATTTTATTAGCAACTAAAGATAAGGAACTAACATACATTATTTTGTACAGTTAAATATACTGGATCACTAACATTTAAAGACGTAGAATTTCGAAATACGTTTTGTGTTGCTAAAAGTATCACTTACTTAAGAATTACTTTTTCTGTTAGAAATATATATATATACCGCAGAACAAAAATGTGAGCTTTCAGAGTGCGTTTTGTATCAATAAACGATATTACATATGTAATAAATATAGACGTGAAATTGTCAGAAAGAATGTTATATGATTTATAGCATTACATATCAGGCCTGCATTCCATTCTCGTTTATAAAATTAAACCTAAGAAATGCACAAGGTATTGGATGATAAAACGTAAAATAATAATTAAAACATTATTTGACACATCTTTATGGATGATTATTACTTACTGCTTTGCCATTAGCGTCCACCATGGAAGATAACGTTCCGACTTAACTACACTCAGAACAGATTTCTGTCATATCGTTTCGCCCAATTTTACTGAAACCTTGTGCATTGCGCACCGTTTCATCTCTTGAGTAAAACGCCAGAATTTCTATCAAAAAACCTAAATCAATTCCCAGCACCATTACCAGGACTTCTTTGGAGACTATAGTAAATCAGCAGTCGAAACACGTGGTATAGATTATTACTAATTGGTGTTTAGTGATAGAAAAGTAATAACTTATCAATAATGAGGCATAGATGATCGAATAAAACCATAACAACAATTTTGATTGTCATAAATTAACAGTAATATACTAACACCGACAGAAGTAAAACTGCGGTCGTCAAAATCTAACTTTATGTATGAAAACCTAAAAAAAAAGTAAAACACTGTGTCAAATATTTCCTTACTGGTTCAGTAGCTAGCTCCAGAGCTTATACGTTAGCATTTGTGGCTCAATCCCTGCAGTCCGAACAGTAGAAATATTCCATTGATCAGCGCTTTGTAGTTAAGTGAGAAAAAAAAAGGTCGAGTTTAAATAATCAAGTAATCTTCTTCACGTATTATGGGTCGCCAATCACTTAGACTTATTATTAAATCCAAATTTAATAACAATAACCAGACGTCAATAAGAACACAGAATCCCCAAGCAAATCGCAGTTACACAGTTGCAAAATCAGAAACAAAAACGCGTAATTCAAAGCTTTAGATTGGTTCCAAAAGCCTACATGTTGTCTTTGATTCAATATAGAGGTGAAAAACAGCACTAGGTTTCTGTTTAAATTCTGCAAAGCAAGATGTAATTTCACTTGTAATACATATAGCAGATGAATAACTTTTTATGGAAGAAACAGTTGCTGAATACACTACAAACCACGACTACTTCCGACTTCTTTTTGAGTGAAGCAATGCCACGCTCAAACCCCATGATGATACATTTAATATTTTGTAAATTCCACCGCTACTCATTTCTTCACATATATATTGTACTTTTAAAGATTAAGGTGACCAAGTCTTATTTGAAACATAGAGTTAAGCTAGATACTAACTAATATTAACAAGGTATCCTTCACTCAAGGAAAGTGGTGCTATAGAGCATTTCAAATCAGATTACATCATTTTTCCCTATAGCTGCTATGTGTAACATATTCAAAATTACTTCTAGCTGTTTAGAACATATTTCCCTCCCATTCCTTGTGTGTTGTAACAAGCCATTTACGTTATCATCTTTTAAAATGTTGATGCTACATATTAAATGTTTTATATCCATAAGAATAATCGTTAGATAAAAACTGAAGATAATTATGTTTTAAGAAAAGAAACTTTCGCTTTAACAACGATGTAGAAGGAGAGACCTTTCACTATGGGCTCGTTTCTAGGGACCAGCCTCGTATTTGTTTTGTGCTTGTTATCGTTTCCACATTCCAATTTTTAATACATTATGCGTATAACTTCACGACATTGTGCGTCTTCTCACCAAATATTACAATGCTTTCATACATAAAATATCAGATTTTGTAATGAGTCTGAGATTGTTTTTAAGTAGCGATTTGCTCGCGCATATTTTTCTTTTCGAACGTTGAATATCTAATATGCAAAATAATTTTTATGTTGAAATTAAAAATAATTTTGCCATTAAAAAGATGTCAAATTTCAAGTGCAAAATACTTATGGTCTCCTAGTTGCTATCAAATACTTAACATACTTTTTTTAGCAAATTTCGTATTGTGAAATTATTGTTATTATCTGTATTAATTTGGTCTATTTGATCGACCTCGTAACTACTATCAAATGTTTTCTATGTTTTCTCTATGACTATATATTATAAAACCAAAAACGTTTAAATAGCTTAATTATCCAAAATTATACATGTATATCTATACATTTATTACATTTATTCTATTGAATTTTCAGCCTTATCGAACTAACATTGCAAATGTTTTAATGTGTGTATATGTATGTTTTTCTTATGGCAAAGCTGCATCGGGCTATCTGCTGTGTCCACCTAGGGGAATTGAACCCCTCATTTTAATGTTACAAATCCGAAGGCTTACCGCTGTGCCAACGGAGAACGAAGTTTTAATGATGTCGAGTGCGCGCACTCATGTTAACGTATTCAAAAGTATAAAACTGGGCTTTAACAAAGTGACCTGTCCTAACTTTTTTCTAGTGGACTAGTATTCTGTAAAAAAGTCACATTTCCGTTATAATACATAGCATGTACATACATATATATATTGTTATTATTATTTACAAATAAGTTCTTAAATTTCTATGATTCGTCTTAACACACGGCGCGGCAAAGTTAAGTTGGGTTAAGGCGTTCGACTCGTAATCTGAGGGTCGCGGGTTCGAATCCCGGTCTTACCATACATGCTCGCCTTTTCAGCCGTAGGGACGTTATAAAATGTTTCAATCAATCCCACTATTTATTGGTAAAAGAGTAGCCCAAGAATAGGCGGTGGGTGGTGATGACTAGCTACCTATCCTCTAGTCTTACACTGCAACTTTGCGCGAATTTCGAAAACAAACTTATCAACTTTTTACTCGTTTGCTGTAATTTGCTGAGCCTTGTCAACTTTCTCACGTGAATGTTGTAAAACTTTTATTTTAAGTTTTATACATACATTTGAAATAGCAAAAAATATATAAATTACTACATCAATACAACATAATTCCACTACCATTTTTCAGGCTCAGTAACTAAGCTGTATTTAGGTCTAAAAAAACATTTTATCACGAACTCTATTAGCTCTTACCTATCCTCTTCGATTCTACGCGGAAAGGAAGGTTTTCTCGCGCAAACACTTCGCAGAGCATGAGTAAACCACGTGGGGGACATTGTGAGATTTCGATTGTTTAAACATACATCAGAGAACGAAGTAGGTGTACGTAAGCAAGTATTTCCAAAACTGGAAAAGGTGGGCGGAGCCACTTTGGTTGATTCACTAAATACAATAATATATAGAAAATGTAGGAGGTTCTTATTTTATGTTGGAGCTTGTCACTATCGGTAATTCGTGATTTTAAATATGAGAAACTACAGACTTTGCATTTGGATATTATAAATATCTGATTTGAAATAACGCTTTATTCAGTATTCTACGTGGCACAAAAAATCTATCTTTTGAATTCTTTTAATAGTTATTTTAAATTAAAAAAATAACTAATGTATAATACAAAAATTTAAATTGTAATCCACAATGTGAAACCAAATTTACTGACATACATTCATAATAGACGATAAATAAAGCTTTGAATCTAAGTCTACAAACGTGATGGCACGCCCTTTGACCCCTTACAACAGGAAGACCCGTAGAGATAGGAATGAAAGACCACTCCAAATCAGGTAATTTTTCTTATACCAGCTAAATGTAACGCTCAACATTACCTTCAGCTGCTGAAACCATGTTTTCTTCTTGTTTTTGTTTGTATGTGTTGTTACAAACAATACCTTTCTTTAAAATGTTGATGTTAGATAAATATTACATGTTTTATATCCATCCATAAGAGTAACCATTCAATAAGATGACCACTTTTTTAAGAAAATAACTTTATGCTATAAAAACTTTCCAACGGAACACATATTTACTTGTTTAAAAATAACAAATCCTGAAACATAACTGTAACTGAATAATAAAAAGGTGAGCTACGTCGATGTTCATAAGCTCGACTACATCTGTGACAGAGAACACTATGCAAATAAGTTTAAAATGTTTTTACGTAAAGAGATAACTTGGTGAAGACTTATTAAAACACAATAGCCCTTATATTCTCCGATACATAAAAACAATTATACTAATCACAAACACCATTACATTTCCCGGTACTTAAAGACAGTTTCTGATTAATCCCAAACACCACTAAATCCTCTGACATTTAAATACGGCTGTTATTTAACCACAAACACCACTATATCCTCCGATACTTAAAGACGGTTTGATGCAATCAGTCAAGCTTTTCCATAAGGTTTAGTAACTCATTACTTCAATTTTTATTCTGATGTGATGCATAATTGAATATGAAATATATTAGCTTATACTTTATAACAGAATCGGTCAAGTTATGATAGATTATGTTTAACAAAGTCGGGTCAGTGATAAACAACATAATTTACAGAAGATTTTAAGTCTCAAGACGCGGATGATAATCCTACTGACACGTTTCTTGAAAGATCAAAAGACACGCAAATAAAGTCTGTCCTAACGGGAGACGTAAATGATTAAAGTAGGAGACTACATATTTTTGTTTGTCTACATCATCATCAAACCACGAAAACATAACTTTTTTTTAATTATGTCAACGGTAAATTGATGACAAATTAGCTAATGGCACAAATTGGTAGTGCACAGGAATAACAGATAAGTCCAATAAATGTGTACGTAAAATTGTAACTTTAAGAAATTCGCTATTATGTGTCTGGCGCTGTACCACAGTTCGTTACGAAACGTTGTTTCTCGGTGCTCGAGGGTGAGTCACGTTTTGTCGTGTAAGGCTAACATGGTTTTACTGCAAACAAAGAGAGACACCTAGGACTTATTTTCAATAAACCTCGAGATTATGTATATTGTAAAAGTATTAACATGAAAGGAAAAGTTGTTCATAAGCTATCTCGCCACCCACCCCACCTCTCTTTCTCTTCGGTTAGTGTCGCTGGTCGCCGGGAAAATCAGCCAATTTAATCGTGTGTTTCACGCCCGTATTTAGACGCCCTACCGTCTAATTGGCTCACTATGTGAAAGAAGTAAAAAATGAGACAACACTAGGCCTGACAAGGGTAAACTAAGATTGATTGCGTCACGACGTGATTCTTTTCTTCACGGCCGGAAGTTTCGTGGGTTCCGCGTTCGTACTGGTCGTTGATGCGCACGTGCACCCTCTCTACAAGCGGCAGGTGTTACTAAACACCGTGAATATAAAATATCAATCAAAGCCAGTGATCTAGGTGCCATCGATAGGATATACGGTCACAGTGGAGTGGAAATAATGGTTCGACACCATCTGCCGCGAGAGGGCAAGTCTATATCTCAGTGGTAGCGAAAATTGTCAGATATTCAAAACTGCTGGAGCGAGTTGTACATACAACTCGATATGGTTTACAAAGAAAGCTAAAAGAGCTTTCCAAAACATTGTTTTAAACCAATAGAAAAACAGACATTTTCAGTTTAAAATGCCAGCAACCAACCTGTGTCTGAAACAAAATCATATACCGTATAAAAATTTTATGGCACCGATGCTATCAAACGATAATAGATCCAATAATCAGACACAAGATACAAAAAAATCTTCATATCCATGTGTTTATACATAATCAGGACTTTGTAATATCAAAAAAGTTTGATATATAGAGCAAGAGAGACATCCCTTTTCTAAAAGGCCAGCTGTTATATGGAATTTACAACAGCACCGATAAAATTCGATTTCCCTTTAATTTGATTCGTAATTACATCATTAAGCGCCATCTCTTCTTTCTAACCTACGTTTATTTAAGCCTAATTATAAGAGATTATATGGTGAGAGTGACAACTGGATTAGATTGTTTTAATTTTCAGAAATACGGGCTGAATACACTTGCAAGTGCAGAAACTAACATATAGAGACACAGCGAGAAAAAAATAGAGGCTTTTTACGAGACAAATATAGCAAATGATACGTTTTCTATAGTTTCAACTTAAATATTTCAGTATAATACTTATTTGTCATCTAATTTGGCTGTTAATAAATCGTTTTTGCCGTCTTTTGTTTTTGTTTTTAGAATCCGATATGGATTTTTATTTATAATTTTATTAATTACGTATTGAAACATACAATGCATTAAGCCAACGCCTTTTGCGGTTTAGATACACACTTTGGTAAACCCGTGTTCATTATTGTCTAGATATACGCTTTAGTAGGTATGTATTAATTATAGTCTAGACACACGCTTTAGTAAAGCTGTATGTATCCATTACCGTTTAGATGAATGTTTTCGGAAACCCTTCTCCTTTACTACATACTGTAGTAAACCCACACTCCTTGTAGTTTACACACAGACTTTAGTAAACACATATCCTCTTTAGTATAGAAACACACTGTAGTAAATCTGTATAATTGTAGTATTCAACGAACATTTTACAGACCCATAGTCGGTGCATGTTAAAGAACACACTTAGTAGACTTAAATTCCATGTGTTTGTGATTGACAATAAAGTAAGCCTATAATCCATGTATTTTAAACAAATAATTGAAAACACGCGACTCTTGTTTATAGGGATTAATAAACAAATGACTAAATATTTATGCTTCACTTTTAAACACACTCTTGAAATAAATCAAAATCCTACTAATTTTAAACACAAACTTCAGAAAACTTATTTCTATCTCAAATACTCTCTTACCAGTAGACCTCAAAGGTTATAGTTCAGTTTTGTATACTTTATTATCTAATACCAACACTTCCCTCATATATACTAGATATTCTAAAAACTGTTTTTCTGTTTTTATTAAATTAAATAAAATAATTAGGAAGTAGGAGGGAAAGCGACAAAAATAAGTAAACAAGATACAAATGGGCGTTATGGTATTATATCACATGATGGCTTTTGACACTGTGCAACCACTGTTCCGCCCATTCCTTACAATGTGCTTTATGAAATTTGGTAATTCTTGAAATTAAATGAAAGGTGTATATAAATACATTTCTCTGCTTTAAGCTTTATTTCATCAATTAAATACAGATACATATATGTAAGACTAACGTGACCCTAATGACATCTTAAGGATAATTGATTTCGGAAATGAGATAAGAAGATCCAATAGTCATACTTTACTAATGGGAGACATTATAGCTATTTGGTAGAAAAATAATATAACCATCACCAATTTTTGAAATTTTCAAATTTGTTGAGTATTTATAAAGGATTAGCTACTAATAATACTAAATTCAAGTCTATAAACGGATTAAATTTTAAAGTAAAATACGAAGTAGAAACGGGAAGAACAATGGTCACATCCACTTTGAAGCTGCATCGTATCGAAAAACACAGAGTGTTGTGATGTTTTCATGCTCTTTCCTACCTTGTTTCCTTACTTTCTGGCGCTACCAATTCTATTTCCCCATTTTTGTATTCAAAAAATTTTATACGTGTCATATTTTTTGTGTTTGTTATTTGGTACTAAGTCTCGATAGTGACTGGCACAAGACCTATTCTTCTCGTAGCTTTTCTTAGAGTCATCTCTGGACATTTTCTGGCTTTTGTTGGTATCTTTATTATAAGCTTTTCTTACATCTATCCAGAGCGGCAGCATTTTCTTTTGCTGGATTAATGACTGAAGCTTGTTTCACGAATAAAGCTTCACTGTTGATAACCTTGAAAGGATATTTTAAAAACCACACTTTTTCAAGCATAGTATTTGATGTCTATAATTCACACTTAGTTTGAAAACAATGCAATGATAAATTATATAAATTATAATTATTTTTTTCAGTCAGTAGTGCTCGAGCAAAGCCGTGTCAGACTTCAGCAGTGGTAGCGTTGATCCTCACGTAGGAAACTGCAATGACAGAACTGCTTTATCCACACAAAATTCTCGAGTCAAATATATAGAACTAAAAACTTTACTTTGAAACGTTAGACCTCAATTAAAAGCCTAGATTTAGAAAGCTTATTTAATCTACACTTTTTATCTAATTAATAAAAGTGCAGGATGATCACGTAGTGCGTGCGCGTAAGCAATAACGCACTCGCATGTGATATGAGAGCTTGTTCTTTCTTGGCAACTCACGGAGCGAGTTCGTAATCATAGAATATGTTTGTTTGTCACTGATGTTACATAATTATTATTATTACAACCAAGGTGAAATCAAGAGAAACCAATATAACCTAATACATTCATATGCATTTAGATTTAGATAACGTAAAGACAGAAGAAAACTATATTTTCAACAACGTTAGACAGTGAGATTAAAAACTTTTGGTCTTGTAAAAGTTTTGTTTTTACTCTATTTACTTTCTCAAGAGCTCTTGGTGGCTTTGTAGTTGGTTTGTCTGCTATTCAAAAGTGTGTGTGTAAAGTGCTTGTAAAAATTTGTTTACATGCTGTTCGCAGTTACCTTGAAATCTTAATTTGCACTGCACATTTGGCTCATTCGTACTATAAGTGATACTTATGATATAGTTACTAGCAGTGTAAGAAATCGCAAAAAGACAATGGGTAAATATGTTCCTTCTGTAAGTTTAAAAGACTTAAAAAGTATGCATATTTCAGTACCTTTAACACACTTAAAAAGCTGTTCAAATGTGAGAACTATTCCAGTGACTTTGAGTCAATGAGAAAAAAATAAGCCTGAACATCTATTTAGCTGGTTTTCATTTCTCTGTTTACATCTTCAAACAAAAAAAACATATATAGGAAGTAATATATGTGTTTAGTATTGTGTGCTTGTTCTAAACAACCGACAAATTGCACCTTTAGTGCTAAATGTTTATTTTTGACGACATAAGTTCATGTCAATATCCTAACAGAGACGAGTAAATTCAAATAAATCTAGAAACAGACTTTTCTAGTGTTAACTTTATAGGATCAGCAGAGCTTTTCCAAGCTAACGTCTAGCTTTAACAAGCAATTGCGAGTGTCTTTGAAGGACCTTTGCTAAGTATTTTGTCACTATTATTTACTTATAGCAAATATACAGGGTGCAAACATTTGTGAAAGAGTAGTGTCAACTATTTCTTGTTTTTCGTCAATACAAACAGACAGGGTGCAAACACCTGTGAAGGAGACCAGTGTCAACTATTTATTTTTTCCTGTTACTGCAAACATGGTGCGAAGAATGGAAAAAAGTAGAACAAAAGTGAGATCCATAGGCCATTACAAAACATTTGGGACCTATAGATCGTTACTAAACACTCGAGGCTTATACGTTACCAAAAGTGTTCGTTTTTGTTTATTTCTAACCAATAGAATGTTACTTGAAATTTGAGATCCCGAGGCGGAACTCAATAGCTGATACTCATTGTAAACCACTTCTGTACATTCGAGAAGAAGGCTCTCCAACAATACCAACAAAGGATTATTTGTACGTTTAAAAAATAAGGAAGAATAAGTAAGTCATAAAATAGAGAGATATACCGAGACTATTTTAATGTGCCTTATGATCATCTTTTTCTTTTACACCACAAGAATTTGTTGTTTGTTTTGAATTTCGTGCAAAGCTACTCGAGGGCTATATGCGCCAGCTGTCCCTAATTTAGCAGTGTAAGATTAGAGTAAAGGAAGCTAGTCGTCACCGCCCACCGCCAGCTCTTGGGCTACTCTTTTACCAACGAATAGTGGGATTGACCGTCGTGTTATAAAGCCTCCAAGCCTGGAAGGTAGCGAGCATGTTTGGTGTGACAGCATAAGAAACATTTCTGACTTCAGGAACAATAAATATCACCATTTTCTGTTGATGTTTGAGACATCAAATCTATAAAGTGAATAAGCACTTATTTGTGTTTGAATTTCGCGCAAGACAACAAGAGGGCTCTTTGCACTCATCGTCTCCAATTTAGCAGAGTGAGACTAGAGGGAAGGCAGTTAGTTATCACCACCAACCGCCAACTCTTGGGCTACTCTTATTACCAACGAATAGTGGGATTGATTGCACTTTATAACGCCCCTACGGCTGAAAAGGCGAGCATGTTTGGTGTAACGGTGATTCCAACCCGACAGTCCTCGGTTTACGAGCCGAGTGCCTTACCCACCTAACCATGCCGGGCCATGTATAAGTGAGTGAGTTCGAAAAGAATTATGTTCTTGGTGAAAACGTCAAAGAAAACAAAGTGGAATAGTTGCAAATTAAAAATGGTTTATCAATAAACAGGAAAACTGTGATACTTAATGGGTCCATTTAACATTTTGTAATCTCTATGAGATAAGTGATTTCATGGTAAAACTTATTCTGGACTAGCTTAGATGTGATTCTTTTTCTAATGTACATTCTAAGACTAAACAAAACAACAAGGTGCATAAAACCTTGAAAAACAGTAATAAATGTAACAGTGCAGAGTTCTAGCGATGATCGTTCCTAAGCCCTTCTTCCAAAGCCGGGAATAGTTAAGTATTGTTAAGCGTATAGCTACACAATGGGCAACTTGTGTTCTGGTCACTACGGGTATCGAAGTTTGAATTTTAGCATTGTAAGACTGGACACTTACCGCTGAGCGGCTGTCGCGCCGTGTGAAGATGATAAAGTATAATAAAAGACATTAGATTTAATTAGTAACCATAAATATCAAATTTCCGTGGACCAATTAAAACGGATAAATCAATTTTGGCAGCACATGTGGCAAATTATACACACGCTATTAACTTGGATAACGTTAAAATACTTAAGGAAATAACAGGAAAAGATAAATATAAGGGAATCTTTAGAAGCTTTAAAACATAAAATGAATATAAGTAGAGATTTAGGTTCATGAGCCACGGAGGAAACGTTTTGTAAATCGTTGTTGTAAGTGTCGCCTTTGTAAACATGCAAGTTATACACGTGCATTAGGTTTTATAAGTAACTATATACACACTATGTCGTTTATTCTCCGGCAGATGGTGAAATTATTTCACCCGAAACATGTATAGTTTTTAAAGTTTTTAACATATATTTTCAAGCTTTACAAACAAATTATTGTACAAATAAAAAATGCTGATATCCCGTTTTATTTATTTTAGTTAAAAAATACAAAATACAAAAAGTCCTAAGTTGGCTGATACAGCATTTTACTATTACATTGTCACGCACTAGTTATAATATCCATAATATTAATACCTTTCCCATATCTTGTATGACTTCTCAACCTAACATTATCTTTACTAAGTCCATTATCTTTACTATCAACCTGACATTACTACGTCCTGACATCTCAACCTGATACTGTCTTCTCCAAAGTAACATTTCAGTCTGACACTAAATTCACTAACTTCAATGTGACACCTCAAACTGATACTGTCTTCACCCACTCCAAAGTGATACCTCACTTATCTTACTAAGTCTCATTCTGACCTTATCTTCACTATGAACACAATTCACACATTTTAAAAGTCACAATAGAAATGAGTGTGATATTTTGATCACCAGTTTTTTAAAATCCTACATAGATTCCTGTGGAGACACTGTCCATAATGGAGTTCTATTAATATAGTATAGATCGTTATATGGTAATTTCGTGACCTATTTGAAATAACTGTGTTTAGTATTCTATGGAACACGTTAGGAAAAGAGGGAAGGCAACTAGTCACCACCACCAACTCTTGGGCTACTCTTTCACCAATGAATAGTGGAACTGACCATCACATTATAACGCCACCATGGCTGAAATGGCGAGCATGTTTGGTGTGACGGGAATTCGAACCCATCCTGACGACAAACGTTTTGCGGGTCTCTGTAATCATATTTGTTTGTCTGTCCTTTTCTTGTTATATCTTAATGTAACAACAGTTAAGTTCATTTACTTATTTAATTTCTTATTTTTACTACAATTCTAGATATACAGATATTCGTTTTTCTTTCAAAATTCCTATATTTGTTTACGAAAAAAAACGCGTATTTTTCTTTTCCTCTCTACCCTAAACTTTGGACGTAGCCACATTCTTGCCTCTTGTACTGGACAAATGGAATTGATGAAGAACAGAGAGAAAGCAACTTGAGATCTGAAATATCGAAGCAATTTCTGCTGTCGACGCGATAAGGCCACATTCCCAACGAAGTGCAGGCCTGACGTTACCGCGGATCGCCTCTTCTGCCCTTCAATGGAACCATCGAAACGAGCTGGGGCGAAAAGAAACTGTTGAAATAAGATGACAACCAATACAAACCCAGAAAACAGCTGCTGTCAGCCTGAACCCTTCGACTGGGTCGTAAATGTCGTCATTTAAGAAAAGGAAATACAACGTAAGATGTTCCCCGTCGAGACGCCGACATTTGATTGAAATCCAAATTTGAAAGATGACACATGCTATATATATAGCCAAAACATGTTAACAAACACTCAAAAGAGATCCATTTTTCATCTAAAACCAAATCGAAAGAAAAACGAAAATCTACCCTAAACATAAAATTTCGTAAGACTATAGAATATAGATTATAGAACATAGAAAAGATACTTTTACTCTCTCAACAATTTATATATATAAAAAAAATGAATAGACATTAGACTACAAAACCCAGGATGGCCACATGGTTAAGGCACTCGACTCGTAATCTGAGGGTCGCTGGTTCGAATCACCGCCACACCAAATATACTCGCCGTTTCAGCCGTGAGGCTGTTATAATGTTACGGTCAATCCCACTATTCGTTGGTAAAAGAATAGCCCAAGAATTGACGGTGAGTGATGATAACTAGCTGCCTTTCCTCCAGTCTTACACTGCTGAATTAGGGACGGCTAGCGCAGATAAACCTCGAGTAGCTTTGCGCGAAATTCAAAACTAACCAAACCATAACTGTACATACAATATG
The DNA here is from genome assembly GCA_011833715.1 of Carcinoscorpius rotundicauda. NCBI lineage: Eukaryota > Metazoa > Arthropoda > Merostomata > Xiphosura > Limulidae > Carcinoscorpius > Carcinoscorpius rotundicauda. Next base: position 125,215,031 of record CM022391.1, on the reverse strand, counting down.
TAAAGCAACATTCTACAGACTATTTTCATGATGTGATGTCTCATGTTAAAACTTTCGTCAACCATATTTAGAAAGCGAAGAAAAAATTATAAAATATTACTTACCCAAACGTATTTTGATATTTTTATTAGTTTAATTACTACATGTTCATCTGCTGGAAATCCTATGCTGAATATTCTTGTCCTTTAATCCAATATAGCTTGTTTGTTTTTTTATATAGTTTGCCTCAAGTCTTATCTTTTCAATAATGAGATTTTCTGGTTGTTTTTCACGGCTTTAAGTTTTGTTGTTTTTTTTCTGCTGATATAAACCCATTTTGAAGACCTATCTTTCTGCGGCAATATAAAGATTGGTTGATTAGAAACACAATAGATACACAGTAACCTTTTTAACGGTCTAGCCAAACCAATTATGTAGTGTACAATTGAGCGTCGTTAGCGCGTGTAGTGGTATGGATTGTTGTGTTCCACTTCTCGCAAGATCAGTTCCTAGGAGACTTCTCCCAAACACAGCGCCATCATCACTTGTGAATAATTAACATAATTGATTATATTCTCTCGAGGGAAAGTTCGCTCCGCGAAGCCAAATTAAAGGTGCATCTTTTGATGCAAGTCCTCGTGAAGTGGAGATACTAACAAAAGGGTGGATTTCTTCTTATTCCAAGAAACCGAAAGAATTGATTGTTTAAAGACCATCTCGTCTCGTAGAAACTACAACCTTGAGAAACTCTATTAAACTTTGTCACTCAAGCAGACCCGGATTAAAACCGGATTCTTCCTAGGTTGGTAATTACCGGAACAATGAGTTCCCGTCTAAGGGAATCCTATAACTCTCTACCACAGTTCCACATCTCACTCTAAAGGCACGTGTACAAATGAAATATCAAACACGTGTCTGTGATGTGACTTACTAAGTACTCTCTATAATATATGTCATTATAACCACGCGTAAATTTGATATGACGTGTGATTCTTTCTTACCGGTATTAGCTTATGGATTATACGTGTACAAGGAGGAGGTCGTAAGCCTAATCGATTAAGAATACTGAATTAGACCTCCAACTTACCCAACAAATTGTCCACATAAAAAACCTGTAGTCATAAGAGTGCTCTAAATGTACCAACATATAAAACTTATTGTCATAACAATGCTTTAAATATATCAATGTATGAAACTGGTCATCATAACAATGCCCTAAATGTATCATTATATTAAGCTGGCCGTCATAGCAATGCTCTAAATGTATCAACACAACAAACTGGTCGTCATAACAATATTCAAAGTGTATAAGCATGCAGATGCTAACCCTCATGCTGGTCCAAAACGTAATACTTTACCTGAAACGAGTCGCGCGAAATTCAAAACAAATCAAACCATATATTACTTCTTAAGATGCCGGATGTTTAAATTGTACATAACTCGTTCATTTCTCTTCGTATATCTTATTTTTAGCTGCGGCACAACGGCTTATAAAACGGATTTAAAGTTTTAGCACATAACATCGTTATGACCGATTTGAGATTTAATTATAGGTTTGGCCTCAGGAGGTCCTAAGAAGTAATAAAATCCAATCGGGTACAAGAGCACCCCACGCTTGATACTGCTCGCGCACTAAAATATATCTGATAAAAAAGGGGGCTGAACAAAGTATCATTGGTAAATTCACTCTAATCCTGACTAAAATACATTCAAGTGTCGCGGCCACTGAGGATTCCATCTTGTTTTTATACAAGTAAGCTTTCGATAAACAGACTTCCATAAATAGTAACGTGTTCAACGTGTAAGCAACGTTTTCCGATCTGGTGGGAAGGTCGGATGTATAACTAAACACTAATTTCAGTCGGTAAGGGCCTCAGTTACGGCTTGTGTTCACCATCTAAATCATAATAGACATAAACTCCTCTACAAAGACGTGCGGCCGCCCCGCTATTACAAAGGTAAAGTCAATAACAAAATTAAAGTAGATTTTCTGACGTAGTACGATATCGAATTCATTCCATTTACTTCATTAAGTGTTCTTCGGAGGTCACCGAGAGCCCTTGGAGTGCTTATCAAGTAGGCACGCATTCAGGCGTTCCTCGCGCTTCATGTGCTGCGTCTGTTTGTTCAAACAAGTGATGAGCTCAGTCTATCGAATCTCGTAGAAGCGCCGCTCACCGTATGTCGTCCTTATTTATTTATAACGTAGTGAAAAGAGGGTTCGGTCACCTCGTTGTGATAATGTGGTTACTTCGGAGAGGATGTACAATATGGCTACATTCATAGCGAAGCTCTCCCGAACCCACGAGCCTGCCTAGAACTACTTGTAAATAGCGCTTCTATTGGACAATTTAACCAGACTCATCACTAGATTACAACAGTAAGTCTGATGGACACAGAGTTATTTATGATTAGAAAATGATTAGGTTCAGCAGTGCGCTAAGAGATGTCAGGAATCGAGCTGGTAAGCAGTAGTCATAGCAAAAAGTTGGATTACCTATACTGAGCATAGGGAAAGGGGAGTTGCCCCTAGAGATTTGCTCAGTGACAGGTGTATTATACCCCCGTTACACTGGTGGAAGTCCAGTCAGCGCGAAGAAAAGTTTGCGTCCCTGCATAGCACGTGACAAACATTGTGTTCATTACTAATGCAAACACGAAGTGCTCAAGTCATCCGTCCATTCAATACCCATCCATATGTGATCCCTTTGAGAAAATGCTAGATAGGTACGTAGAAATCATTAGTTTTTTCTCAGACAATCCAAAAATATGGAAACGTAGATAGTTTAGCTGCTTTGCGACATAAAAAACCAACCGACCAACCAAAAGATGTGATATGGAATGTGTACTGTGACCAAAAAATACAGATAACGTGAATTACTACTTAAGTTAGTTATGTGTCTTAATTTGTATTCATTCGAACAAGTGCATTTTAAAATTAACACAACATGTTAGCTTGATGTTTTATTAAATGTTTATGCAGTTTTCGATGTCATTATGGAGAGTTATTTCTGCTAGGTTTCAAACTGTTCTATTACAAACGATTGCCCTCACACATGTCTCATGTGCTGGTAGGAGGCTGACGCCAAACCCACTGATCTGTAATGTGAAATAACCCCGTACACATCGATCAGTGATGTGAAATAACCCCATACATAGTGATCTGTAATGTGTTTGTATGTTTGTTTTTGAATTTCGCACAAAGCTATTCGAGGGCTATCTGTGCTAGCCATCCCTAATTTAGCAGTGTAAGACTAGAGGTGAAAGCAGCTAGTCATCATCACCCACTGGCAACTCTTGGGCTACTCTTTTACCAACGAATAGTGGGATTGACCGTCACATTATAACGCCTCCACGACTTAAAAGGCGAGCATGTTTGGCACGACGGGGATGCAAACCCGCGACCCTCAGATTACGAGTCGCACGCCTTAACACGCTTGGCCATGCCGGGCCATCTGTAATGTGAAATAACTTCATTAACAGTAATCTGTAATGTGAAATAACCTCATACATAGCGATCTGTAATGTAAAATGATCTCATACACACCGACCTGTAATGTGAAATGACCTCATACACACCGACCTGTAATGTGAAATGACCTCATACCCACTGATCTCTAATGTGAAATTACCTCATACACACAGACCTCTAGTGTTAAAAAGTATCCAATAAGGTTCGTTAAGTTAACGTGTTCACACGAGTTTATTATATTGTATGCGAGTCATCGACACTGTTCCAAACATGCCCCCCAGTGGCTCAGCGGTATGTCTGCGGACTTACACGCTAAAATCCGGGTTTCGATACCCGTGGTGGGCAGAGCACAGATAGCGCATTGTGTAGCTTTGTGCTTAATTCAAAAAACAAACAACAATGTTCCAAACATACGAATAAATACTTACATCTTTTCTCTGTACTCTGTTAGTCAGGTATATAGCATATCTTGAATATTTTAACTGCAACATGTCTCATTTCCAAAACAAGGAAAGGAAAAAATAGAAGATTTTGCATGCTTGATAATAATATATTATGGATTATATCACGTCGTTTAAATGTATGACTATAATTTAATTCATGACGTTAGACCCAAAAAATCATTTTAAACCAAATATACACGGTCTTACGACCCGAGTGCTTTTGAAATGTGGACAAACTCGTACTGCATATTAAAAGACTGGTTCTCTTGCACTGCTAGGCCTACCAAAGAATTTCGTCATTGTTAAGTTTCGTGAAGTGACAAAGTAATCGTGAGTATTGTATATAAACTAAGTGGCATTGTAAGTTGAAAGGACTCTATTAATGCATAATAGGGTCTTAGGTGTGTTTGTTTTGCTTAACAATCGACAGTTGCTGTTGTATATTTTAAAAGGCAAGGTCGAAATGTAAAATCTTCGAAACTGTTAAAGCACTAAAACTTAAAGTTCTCGTACTAGGTTTATTTTTTATAGTTTGCCATTGACCCTGACGTTTACTTTCCCCCACCGTCAGTGACTGACATCATTTAACGTATTGAGGATCGTGAAATGAGAAGAACCTTTTGAACTGCCCGGAGAGGTCATTATCTTGATAGTCCAGCTGGGCCCAAACGGTCATGCCTAGTGGTTGCTGTCGGTTATAGCTAGGGATATAGACGTTGTCCCCCTACCCCTCTTCCCCCAACGACAGTGACACTATGCTAGATCTGCTCGTCCGTTCATAAGCTTGAACTTCTGCCTGTTTCTGGTACTACTATTAATTGTTTCTTCAAATTTATCCTATTGATGATTGGATATCTACACGCACAGTGAAATCCATCTGTGACGTAGCGTACCTTATACGCTTATCAGAAGTTTGCAAACTTTTGATACTAAAATGTTATCCTTAGACGTTAAAATTTTCATTATTCTCTGTTTCGAAATAAAGTTTATCGAACATTGCTTTGTTGTTTATAGAAATAGCATCAAAGCACGTTTTAATTCACTGCAACACCAAATTATTTTGTGTAGAATTCGGTTGTATCAGAGAGTGCAATGACACTATCTATGTATGGGTGTCACGGATGTCCATATCAAAACAACACACAAGTCATCTGGATTTACTTTTCTACAAGTCACCAGAAGCTAAATGTAAAAAGCTGTCTGGTGTATGCCGCTTTTCAGCTATCCAGGGCGTCCCAAAGTCGAAAACACGTGAATAACTGAAGCCGAATTTTTTTAAATTTCGTTCATCAACATCTTTCTTCACCTACCTGGTTCTATCAGTAGCTATTATTGAATCATCATTTGATGGAACAAAACAGTCGTGAAGATATTTAATTACATGTTTTACTATTAGTCTATGCAAAACGTATAAGATTTAAAATCACATCTTTAACCTAATAACTTACGTACATCATCGTATAAAAAAATCAGCAAAGAAGAATTAGATGGAGAAAAGTCACTAAATAACAAAACTGTGCAGAGCTGGTTACTGAACTTGAAAAACAAACGACAACAAAATGAACCAAACAAGATAAGCATAGACATGAACATATCACTTGATCAGGCTGATGATCACATAGCAAACTAAACCATCCCGACTTTACATGAAGAATAAAAGTTTTTATGTTACTGGTTTACTAATTGGAAGATAGCCCGATGTGGCTTTGCTAAAAGAAAACACACACCTTACTGGTGAAAGGAATAGAACCGAAATTTCCAATCGTAAAATGTTAATATATTATAAATAGTAACACATGTGGTATTTTGTTCTATAGTTAATTAAAGGAAAGGATTAAAGATGATGAAAACTGAGATTCCAATACCAAGCGGTAACGACAGCGCAGAGAGCTGTTTTGCGGTGAACAAAAAAATAATTCTGTATTTATCAACAATAATCCATTAATAGAATAAGTAAGCGTAAGATATGGTGTTTTACTGATACCACTGATCATATGATGGTTTTTCAGCTCTGGTTAATTTTACCTGTAAAACGATCAAAGTGTGGTGTCCTTTAAGACTATTTATTATCGTCCCAGAACTTACAATTACACCACAGTTATAACGATAGTACTCAGCGATATGAGGTTTCTGATTATTCCAAACCGAAAGAAACACGTGGCTCTCAAGAGAACTCGATACTTCATTCTATCAGACTTAGAAAACTCTCTTAACTTCAGGCTCGAACATTCTATCCTAAGATCGTCGGAACCCGTTTCGATCTGTCGTAATAGCTAAAGAGGCCACGTGACTGATATTGAGTACTGTCAGGAATTTCAGATAATATCCACTTTGGTCGTTTCTCGTGAGCTTCGTGATAACCTCGATATCTCGTTCATGTTTCCCAAACAGTTGACATAGACGAGCAGCAGAGTATTACCCGTGATTCTTACTTACCAGTACCTTTGACAGTAATAAGTTTCTAAATACATAGAGTGTTATTGATAAGATAAAGGCATTCCACTTTCTTGTGATTTCAAAATGATTTTTTTCCTTTCAAAAGTTTGAACGTATGCTGATAAAGAAAAGGGATTTTGTCTAAAGAGAACTGCTTGTATGATCCCGAGAACATGAGTGATATATAGCTCCAAAAGTAAATCATACAATTCATATGATAATGAAAAAACATTCAAAGAATTACGACAGTCGTTTAATTAATGTGTTCACTCTATTAGTGGTAACTTATTACACAGTTAATCCAGGGTTTTTAATTATCAAGAGCTCACTTTGTCCTATGATTGGTTTTAAAAATACTCAGTAGTTTATTCATTAAAACATCTGCATTCTTCATAAATTCAGAAAATGATTTGTCAAGTTTTACACTATAATCTAAGTCTCGTACATTTTGTACTTATTCATTGGATATTTACAGCAAACAAAAAGACTCATGAGGATGTCTAGTTTTCAATTAAGACCCATCTAGTTCAAGAAATTGTTTGAGGCTGTTTAGTTTTAATTAATACCTGTCTAGTTCCATAAATTATGGAAAGCTCTTTACTTTCTAATTAAAACCTGTCTAGTTCAAAAAATTGCTTAAAACTGTTCAGTTTTAAAGATCTGTCTAGTTCCAGAAACTGCGGAAAGCTGTTTAGTTTTTAATTAAGACCCGTTTAGCTCCAGAAGTTGTGTGAGGCTGCGTAGTTTTTAATTAAAACACGTCTGGTTCCAGAAATTGTGTGAGGGTGCCTAATTTTTGATTAAGACAAGTCTAGTTCCAGAAATTTTATGAGAATATCTAGTTTTCTAACTAAGACCTGTCTAGTTCCAGAAAGTTTATGACTCGTCTTGTTTTAGAAATTATGTGAGGCTGTCTAGTTTTCCAGGTAAGAACCATCTAGTTCCAGAAATTGTGTAAGGCTATCTAGTGTCTAGCAGAATTTAGGTTTAGTAACAGTAACACAACCGATGCTTTTAAACATGTCTTCTTGAGTTGTTATTTATAAACATTGTTCCTTTTCTAAGAATAAACTTAAGACTCTAATGACGTTTTAAATCTCCAAATCCAAACAATGAAGAATTATAAACGCAATAAGTTTTATTGTTTAGTATTTGTCGGTCCTATAATCAATACATCATATTTATAGCTGTTTAACTTTATAATATTTAGAACAGCACATTTAAGCACACCCATAGCGTATAATGTATTTTTAGTTTTACTTTATATGCAAATAATAGTATCGTATTTCTTACCACACCGTATTAAAATATTAAGTAACAATAAGAAAATTGAAATATTTTATCAAAAGATATTTAAATTATATATAAATAATATTTTCTATGCAGTTATGGAATTTAGTGCAGAGTAAAACTTTGGTGAGCTTTGAACAAAACGTGAACCGAACAAACCCAACTGGTTCACGTGACGGGCTGCGTATCCAAGGTTCTGTAGTTCGCGTCCAGTTACCGCAGAAATGAGTCTTGATCAGAACTTCAGACTGGTAGGTGCGTCGTAAGAGTAACGGTGAAATCCTACTATTTGATAAGACTAGCCCATACATTAGCAGTAACTACTGTTGACTACCTGCCTTCAACATAATGTATCACCACAAATTAGGAACATCTATCACAAATAGCCTTCGAGTTGCTTCACGCGAAATTCAATGAACAACAACATAAGTTCGACTTTGAAACTGTGATTGAAACGGATGGTAAAACAAACGTAGTTATCCCTTTGAGTAAAACTCCGAGGTATGGTATCAAATTCGAGATGTGATGCGCGAATTATATTACGTAAAGATTAAGTATTGGTCTAATTCGTCGCCGCATTAATGTATTTTTATGAAGTAATAACAGCCCAAGAAAAGAAACATGTAATTTTTGTTACTCACCGGTCGATAATCACTGGATCCGAGGGGGTCTCATTTCTGTTTCCACAGCTCTTCTTGTCACAACAGCGGCTGCACGAATGGAACAAAAAATAACCAACAGGAATATACAAAAATATTTTCTATTTGCACAGCACACATTTTCAAACCATATGATTAAGATAATTCTTAAGTACTGATATATATTTGTTATTTCCATAAGTTTCATACATTGAAAGTTTAAACTTTATTTTCTTGTAGATACAAGGCACCTTGGGAGTGCTAAAAACACCCCTGTATTTTTAAAACATTGTGGTCTATTCTGGATAAAATCGACTAAAAATTTTCAATAAAACACGTTTTAGAATATTTCACAAATAATAACAATGTAAATTCTGGCATAGGAAAAGAAATAATCTATTAGCGAACTACAGTAAATTAACGTAGGTTAATAATTAGTTTAACTACACTGCACAAGTGATATTGTAAAGTTAAATGAATTGCTCAGAAAGAACAATCAATTCACTAGTAGCTCAGCGGTACGTCTAAAAACGGTGTATGACACTTAAACATCAGTTATAATATTTGGGGTGAGTACAGCAAAGATAACTGTGTAACTTTCTGTTTATGAGCGATCAACACCGATCGTTTAATAAATCAACTCAAGAAACCTCTGCAGTGTCACAATATTAATTGTACGTTTACTTTTATGTAACAAATTCTAAAGTGAAATATAATTCAAAGATTTGACGCACCAAGCAAATGAAAACCATTCTTTAAATTAAAAATACATGCATCTCTCCAAGCCTACATATCGACGAATAAAACAACAACTGCAAAAACAATACCCTTTTTGGGGTTTAAACCAACCGTCTGTATTGAGAACTTATTATAGAGGTCAGTTCATCTACCAACAAAAATAAATACCCACTTGAAGTAAAAATATTTCTCAGAATACAAATAAATCAGAAAACAACGTTTCGACTTTCTTAGATCATCTTCAGGTTAACAAAGAGAGAGTTTGCAACTGACCCATGCCGGGCACATGTCTTAGGAACGAGAGTGTAAATAGATACGGAATTGTAGGTGGCGTTATAGTTAGTTGTTAGGTTAACTCGAATAGGTATGAAGTAATTTCTTTATATTGGTTTAATTTTAACAACGTCAATACATCTGTTAAGGAAGCAAATAGAAGTATATTACTTCTTGGAAAAAATTATAAATAATGAAACTTAAGCAAAGAATGTCTGGAAGCAGAATATGTTTACTGTCCTTATTTTTCTGGGCAATTCTTTGGAACAAAATATCTAGGATAGCAAAGTTTGTTTGCAAATTACTTTTCATCGAACTCCTGTTTAGTTCTTGCTATTAGTTAAGTGGTTAAAAGATCTATTTTTGTGCTTATAACCCACATAATTTGGAGAATGAGTACATATAGAGTAGTCACCTTATAAAGGGGTCTATCATTGTGGTTATAAATTATCATGTTTTATCCATTTCAGGAATGATGTGGTTTTAAACAAAGAAACGAAGCTGGAAAAGAAATGGAACCCAGATTTATATTTAACGTTATTATTCTATTCTTATAATTTTCGAATTGTTACCTGTTTTTGCGTTGTAAGTTAAATTTTCGTTAATATATCTATGCGTGTATTTAGAAGCCTCTGTATTATTTTTAGATACTTAAGAACGAAAGTTTTAGTTTTCATAGTTTATTATATTTTCATTTATGTTACAGGAAGATTCAAATGTGTTGTCTGAAAAAAATACCAAACATATAGATTTAAAATGTCGTGCAGTTTAAACGGCAGACTCAGAAGAGACCTGGTGAAACAATTAATATATAGTGGTGAAATAAACCAAACTAACAAAACTAAGCGATAGCAGCTAAAGCGGAACTGGATCAAAGATCATAGATAAGGAATGAAAAAGAACAAATATGGACAACAATTAAGGACTAAGCAGAGCGAAATATAATAATTATAGCATCGAGGAAGAGACGATCAGAAGTTACAACTGAGATATAGAAAAGAACAAAATACCTTATATTGATAGTGAATATGTAATAAGGTTAAACATAAACTATTGAAATAGAAGTAAGGAGGTTAAAATTAAACTATTGAAATAAAAGTACGGAGATTAAAATCAAACTGTTGAAATAGAGGTATGGAGGTTAAAAATTAAACAATTCAAATAGAAGTACGGAGGCTAAAAATTAAGCTGTTAAAATAGTTGCACGGAGGTTAAAATTAAACTACTGAAATAGTAGTATGGGGGTTAAAAATTAAATTACTGAAAGAGAAGTGAGGAGGTTAAAATCAAACTACTGGAATAGAAGTATAGAAGTTAAAATCTGAAACATAATATAATAACAATCAAAGTTCTTTGAAAATCTGCGTAAAGAAGATTAATTCATATTTTCCCACGTGATGTTACTACTACTCGTACTTAAGTTCGGGGTCGCATCAGTGTTACTAAGTGATGAGATACAGAATATCTGATCTGAAAAACTTGTTACAATATTTTCACCCACAAGAAACCTCAACAGTTTACGACGAAGAAGCTGTTCCCCTCTCAATTTCACCAGTAGCTGAGCATTAAGTCTGAGACATCAGAATCAGACAAATTTCGATACCCATTGGGTACAAGCACAAAGAATATTGAAAATAAAAATACTACCATCGTTTGTTATATTCTAGAGATGTATAGATTAAACATCAACATTATCACTAAACAAACAACTCTCCTGTTTTAGTTATATATTAGATTTATATTTCGAAAAATACCATACAGTAAAATGCTGTACCTTTTGCAAATCAGAGGATCCTGATTGGACAAAATGTTCCTATGATCTATATTTATATAATTACCCTTTGATTATTTGATTAACTAGTTTTTTTCAAATGTGAAAGTAATTTTGGCACAAACCGTGCATTGACATAGAATATTGTATTAATAAAATGAATTAAAACTACATCCGGGAATTTCTTAACGTTTTAACTGTCATCCGGGTCGATCAAGTGACACAAATATAAAGCAGAAGCGATGTCAGTTAATTAAATGCCATTACAAGGGTTTTATTATTCTTTTCGCGCTCTTTATAACAACATTCGTAGCTTAATATAAATAAATGTTAAGGGTAGGTCATAAAAATAATTTAATTCCACATTCAATCACTTATGCTTTACAATCCTTGTGAAAACGGTTTAGTTCGTTCTCTGCTTTCTTACCTGCAGATGACTTCGTGAGTAAGGAGGACTCGTCGCATCTCTGGATTTTTATCTTGTCCTTCGTAGACGACAGCCTGAGAAATACAGACACAAACAGACAAACATCACTTACCTACACATGATCTCGTGCGTAAGAAGAACTCGGCACATTTCAGGATTTTTGTCCTGTCCCTCATAGACGATAGCCTATAAGGAATTTAAACAGGGCAAATATGTATTGTGGGGTTTTAGTGGGGAAGAAGAGGAAGCAAGGGCTTTAATTTTTATAAGGGGGAAGGAGCCTAGATAGCTGGACGTTACGGTTTCAGTTCTTTGAAAAACAAAATAATTACAACAAAAACTTGAGTTTAAAAATGAAAATCATAAGTGTAACCTTGTAGCTCTTATAGTGTGGTTTAAACCGAGCTAATATAATACAATTAAGTGTCAGTTCTTCTACCAGTAGCTGATATATTTATTTCCTAGGTCCTTAAGCCTTGCGATACTTATCTTGTTTCCCCTAAAATCGTAACGCAGTAATATCGTTACAATACTTATCCTGTTTTCTCTAGAACTGTAACGTAGTGATGTCGTATTGTTTTATCACAATATTTATCTTGTTTTCTCTAAAATCTTAACGCAGTAATGGTGTACTGATTTGTTACGATACTTATTCTATTTTCTCTAGAATCGTAACGCAGTGACATCGTATTGTTTTGTTACAATACTTATCCTGTTTTCTCTATAAACCAAAGACGGTAATGTCATATAGTTATAATACTTATCCTGTATTTTCTAAAATCGTAACGTAGTGATATTGTATTGTTTCATTACAATATTTATCCTATTTTCTCTAGGATCATAACGCAATAATGGAGTATTGGTTTGTTACAATGCTTATACTGTTTTCTCTAGAATCGTGAAGCAGTGACTTCGTATTGTTTTGTTACAATACTTATTCTGTTTTCTTTAAGACCGTAATGCAGTAATGGTGTATTGTTTTGTTACAATACTTATCCTGTTTTTCAAGAATCGTAACGAGTAATGTCGTATTGTTACAATACTTATCCTGTTTTCTCTAGAATCATAACGCACTAATGTCATATTGTTTTGTTAGAATACTTATCCTCTTTTGTTATCTAGACAGTCAACAGTATCGTGAGTTTTGTTTGACAATATAGAGACCTTACTACACGTTTTTGCAGCAAACCGTATAATATAGTAGCTTTGGCAAAAGCATATCGTGAAATTTCTATTTTTATGTTCTGTTTCAGAACTTATCAATATGTTTCTAATAAGTTTAGTCACGAAACTTATAGTATATGATTATATATTGTAAGACTTGCTACAAAACTTGTCATGTATTTTCTATATAGTAAGTTTAGTTACAAATATTTTCATGGATGTATCTAAAGATCGCCATGCATTAACACTATAATTTCTGTTCTAGTGCACACGATTCCTATATCATAATGAAGAGAAACACACTTGAGGTGAAAATGCATCTTATATACGGCTGGAATGGGCATTAAAAGTTTAATTACAATAAAGTACAGAACAACGTTTTCAGTAGGTCATCTTCAAGCTAACAAAAGGAGTTTACAACTGAATATAGAATCAGTTATACAACATGTTGTAAACTCTCTTTGTTAACCCGAAGAAACGATGTTTTAATTAATGTTTCAATACTCATACCAGCCGTATTTAGAATACGGTACCTGTTTCTTATATACTTCTCATATAAGTAGCCTCCTGGGTTTGTTACAAAACTACGAGTCAGTATTTTTCAGAGCGATTTCTTTCTTTCTGACCTCAACGTAACAGTGTAATAGCGAATGTGTTTCAGAAACATAAATTTATCCATCGTTTTAACCACCATGAAATTCGTAAATATTCCCAATAAAGTATAATAGCAAAATGATGAACGTGAAATTAAGTTTCATAAAAATTCATTTTACATTTAGCTTAAAATTCACAATAATTTACAGCTGTTACAATTTCACACCAAAAACGAACACACATATATTTAATAACTGAGTTACTTATGTTTCAAAATAAACTTACTTTCTAGTACATAATACACGTAAAAACAGTTGTAAAATTAACCTATAAAAATCCGTTCTCATAACATCTTAACAACTTAATAGGCCCGGCATGGACAAGCCTGTTAAAACAAAACAGACAACTTAATAAAATAGTCAAAATAATAAAATAAAAACCACGAATGACACGAATCGAGGTTTGTTTTAGCTAAAATATTCAGTATTTTAATTTCTAAAAAGAACTTTAAATTATGAAACATTTAGAATTATCCTTAGTAATAAAATAAAATTAAAAAACACTTTGGTGATTTATGTTTGTTTTTGAATTTCGCACAAAGCTACTCGAGGGCTATCTGTGCTAGCCGTCCCTAATTTAGCGGTGTAAGACTATAGGGAAGGCAGCTAGTCATCACCATCCAACGCCAACTCTTTGGCTACTCTTTTACCAACGAATAGTGGGACTGACCGTCACATTATAACGTCCCCACTGCTGAAAGGGCGACCATGTTTGGCGCGACGGGGATGCAAACCCGTGCCCCTCAATTTACGAATCGAACGCCTAACCACGCTTGGCCATGCCGGGCCTGGTAGTTTATGGAAATGGTTTCCATTAATTTCAAGGCATTAATATTGTTTTTTAAACGTGTATGGAAAAATCTGTTTGAATAAATAAACGTTTTCTCATCAATAAAATATTCTAAATTAATAATCAGAAGAGCTGATCAAACAATTTGAATCATATTTAGTTGTTTTTTTAATATGCATGCACAAAATATATTTCCTTGTTCTGAAATCCCAAATCACTATTTCTTAAAGTTTAGGTAATATGTGTGATTGGTAGGACTACGCCCAAAATACAATTTAGTACTTTGAAACACTAACATTCTTTCAGACTCCACAGTAGCATAGCTCTACCAATCTAGTTTCGATATCCACAATGAGCAGAGTATAGACAGTCTTTTGTGTAACTATGTGGTTACGTACAAACAAACAGTTTTTCACGTGTAACTAGTCTTCACAGTACAAATACTTTTCGTTAAATCAAATACCAGCGATAACACAGGCTGCGAACATAAGGGTGTTCATATTTGTTAGCATACGTGAAGTAGTTTTACTATTTCCTGAATAATATAAAGGGAGGGGAAAAAGCGCTCAAAAGTGTGGAAAAACCAGAAGTTATCATTAATGAGTAATTTTCACTTAATTCTTTTGGGGCGTTCAACTTATTAGCAAATCCTTTCAAACTGGTGCATAGGTTGAACGTTGAACCAATGTTAAAAAAATAAAACTATTTTTCTCAATACGAGGTTAACTTAACTTTGTAATTTGCGGTAACTAAATGTCGTCCCTTTTTAACCTTTACTGGGTTTAATGATGAACTTGTTCTGGTGAAGTTAAGCCTTACTAATTGAGAGCAACTATTTGAAAACCGTCAGAAACAATCGCCTATACCCAACAAAAGTGGGACTCAATAGTAGAAAACGTTGTGACATCTTCACGAACACCCCCTCAACTCATTCCCCCATATCTATCGTTCTCAGGGGAGATGCAAATCAGTGTATTGTATCAATAGAAATACCAGGTGGACAGAAGCACCGAGACTTTGTTAGAAACTTGTGTATATTCAACTTGTATGTTTGTGTTTTACCTCGTTCGTGTGATTCTACAGCGAGATTATTGGTTCAGATCGCTTATTATTTTCTTTTCGAAACTTCGTTTATCAAATATAAGAATATGTATAAACACACTCATATATTTCTTTATACATAATTAGGTAAGTACCAGCCATTCATAGTTCAACAATAAACAGACTTGCACCGCTTAGTTTTGTATTAAAATCGACCGAAAATCACACGTGATTCACGGAGCAAAGTAACTGTAACTTCGTACACTTAGTATCCTGTACATAAGAGAACAGTATATTGTGATAGACCAGCAGTCTAACGACATTATATCTAATTCCTAGTCTGTAATTATTTGATAAGATATTTACCATGTATAATTAATTAAAGGGAATTATGCGGTATTTAATTAAACAGACGTATTGTAAACGAACATAAATTATCAACGTACGTGATCCATCACTTGACGTACAGACAAATACGGATCGTTAATACAGAACCACCAAATATGTTTATATCACCTGAAGGAGAAAATACCCTGAATATAAATAAACAACGTGATATTAAAAAAATTATAAATATCCCGAGTACCGAATAAAAAAATGTGATAGTACTAAACTAACAAATATCCCGAGTGCTGAATAAGATTATATATTCTACTAGTCTGTTTCATTTTGCTGAAACTGTATATTAAACTTGCCTATTTCAGGTTTACTAAACTAGTAAGGTCCATGTTAATAGGAATGTATTCTGTTTGTTTATTAAGAAATTTCGCACAAAGCTACTCGAGGGCTACCTGCGCTAGCCATCCCTAATTTAGCAGTGAAAGACTAGAAGGAAAGCAGTTAGTCATCACCACCTACCACAATCTCTTGAGTTACTCTTTTACCAACGAATAGTGTGATTGACCGTGACTTTATAACGTCCACACTGCTGAAATGGTGAGCATGTTTGATATGACGAGTCTAGCGTCCTAACTACCTGGCTATGCAGGACCCGGATATATACTGAACTAATCTGCTTCATATGATCAAAATATTATTTGTTAACAGCCGTTCGAAGATGTTGTTTCAACCTTAAGTGTGGAACTCGAGAACCTATCAACTGATTTTGACTTAAATTTATTTAAAAGTCTCTCGGTCAACTAATCTCTTCACTATTTGACCGATTGGAATTTTGATAAATGGGTAAAATTCGAGAACAAATTAAAATTGAAAGAAAACCTTTGCACCTAAACCTACATCTTCAGGGTGAAGGACAGTTTAATGCATATTATTTTAGGTTCCTTACTGCACATCCCAAAAAGGTTGCGGAACAACCATTGCGCGCCTTTATAGGAATAATTTATTTTGGTAGTCATGTGTGGGCTATACTTGTTAAAGTAAACCGGTATCACCAAGAAGAATTACTTAGTGTGTTTCGTCATTTTAACATATTCTGCAGTCTAGATATACAGAATAACAAATCGTCTAGCGAAACGTACTAGTAGCAAAACTGGATATAAAACCCTGTACTTCAGCAAGCCAATCACGTGAAAATACCACATGCTACAGAATATCAGCTAGCAACACTACAGCCAGATCTATGGACTTGAATTTCTTTAAACCTATAATAAAACCCTGTAACTAAGTTAGTCAATCACGTGAAAATACAACATGCTATAAAATATCAGCTAGCAACATTAGAACCGGATATAATGACTTGAATTTCTTGAATCCTGAAGTAAAACCTTGTAACAAAGCAATTCAATCATGTGAAAAATGCTGTAAAATATCAGCTAGCAACATTACAACCAGATCTAAGGACTCGAGCTACTTCCTTTAAAAACAAGTATTCTAGTCGTGAAATACTACCCTGTTTAAAACAACACATAGAGCCATCTTAAACTTGGTGTTATCAATATTTTGAGAAACATTAACCTTATCTAACGTTCCGGCAAATTGATTAATATTATATTTTCCGTTTGAGTTATTTTACTTACAAACATGTGTTTTTAACGTTTGTTTCACGTATACACTAAAACACACTGAATTGCTTCGTTCTTAGAACATCATTCGTACTTTTTTTTTCCACTGATCTCTCACAATACACCAATTTTCCAAATTTACTGATGATCTAATAAGTTATTCAAAAATATTTCGATATAAAGTTGAATAATTTTACCTTGCCTTCTCTGCTTGACTTCGTTTTCCTCGACAATAATTTAACACTATAAAGTAAATTGCGTGCTCGATAACATAACAATTATTTATATTGTTTGTACTCTCAAAGAGTATTTGTTAAAAGTGAGGTTCCAGAGGCTCTTGAAGCCTCAAGTTTCGTATTATTTCTATTTGTAACTGATCCTTATCATACCTCCTTCATTTATTTCAGCCCCCAGTGGCTCGGCGGTATGTCTGCGGACTTACACGCGAAAATCCGGGTTTCGATACCAGTGATGGGCAGAACACAGATAGCCCATTGTGTAGCTTTGTGCTTAATTTAAAACAACTTCATTTATTTCACCTATCTACCTTTTGACGTTCACTTTTTAATTATTTCGAAGGAGTTTAAAGGTATTACCCATACTATACTTTTCACATTTATCTAGAAGCATTCCAAACAACATATTACGTTCAGGTGTTAGAGATGAACATTCAGTCAATCATCAAAAATAATATGTCAACCATCCGAGTCCTGATATATTCAACGTCAAATGGGCCTTTCGCCCAACATAAGGACTCATGAGGCCGAATAGGATACGACAAACATGATACGATGTTGGCACAATATGCATTATTAATTTCTATAAATAACAACTGTTAGGGTGTAAGTGATATTAAGTAAGTGAATTATTATCGATATAATTTTAAGTAATTAGCGGATCAGATTATCAGACAAAAAATATTAATCAAACATTATTTTGTATTACCTTTAGCATTGTTTATATATTTGATTTATCTATTATTTTTATTATTATGTTATTTGAATTAATCACACCAAAGCTGGCAAGACAATCTTATTACTTAATGCCTTATAATTATGAGTCCATTTTTTCCTGAGAAATATTGTAAAAAAACACACACAAATTGTAATACTAATACCTTACGTATACACATAGTTCACATGAATACTTAGAAATGTATCTATATTTAATCTGCCTGATAGCTTCTTTATCAGTTCTCGCAGTTACTTATATCAGGTCCCCGCTAGTACAGTGGTAAGTCTAGGGATTTACAACGCTAAAATTAGGTGTTCGATTCCTCTCGGTAGGCTCAGCAGATAGCCCGATGTGGCTTTGCTGTAAGAAAACACACACACACACACACACACACACACATATGCAAATTTTCCCAACTGTTCATATTTGAACTGACAGCAATACCATTAGCAGTGCGAATACGCCTACAATACAAGTTGAATATGTAGAAAACGATTCTTAAAGTTATAAACTTTAAAATAAGCATGTTTACGTGTGTATTTTATTCTCTTATCATATTAATGAGAAAAGGTATAATAGCTTATTCTGCAAAATCTAATGCTCTTTTTAAACAAATAAATAAAATATATTAAAATTGATAAAACGTCTTTAAATACTTTCTTCGTTTCGAAAGCATTTATTTTCCCCAAAAAGAAATATGTACCCAAATAAATTGTTTATGAAATCTGCACAGAAAGGCCAATCAATGAAAACTCGCGACGTTCTGTTAATCTCATTTCTTTAAAAGCATGCGACTTAAAACGATTAGCTTATTGATTAAAGAGCTCATCCGCGCTATGACAAAGTGCGGTCATTGGTTAAAGAAAATGTTAAGGTTAATAAGCAAACTGAAGTTTCTTAAATATGTTAGAAACTGCGTTAGAATATTTTAGGTCAATTCTGCGAACTTATAGAAAATTCAAGCATCGTGAAGTTTTTGTTCTAACGAGGCTTTCAGTTACCTTGTTTTGGAATTTCGCACAAAGCTACTCTAGGGCTATCTGTGTTCAGTTAACTACATAGTTTGGTCATGAAGTTCCTACTGTTACAATTAGGTGTATAAATATATCCAGATACATGAACTTCCTACAGTTGTAATTAGGTGTATAAATATATCCAGATACACGAACTTCCTACTGCTGTAATTAGGTGTATAAATATATCCAGATAAATGAACTTCCTACGGTTATAATTAGGTGTATAAATATATCCAGATACACGAACTTCTCATAATTGACTTGATTAATTTATTGACTAGTTTCTGTTTCATGGTTTCATAGAAGATTTACTGTTATATCGATATTTCTTCCCTGGTGACCTAACGTATCATCTTCT
This sequence comes from Carcinoscorpius rotundicauda, assembly GCA_011833715.1. Lineage (NCBI taxonomy): Eukaryota > Metazoa > Arthropoda > Merostomata > Xiphosura > Limulidae > Carcinoscorpius > Carcinoscorpius rotundicauda. Next base: position 125,195,627 of record CM022391.1, on the reverse strand, counting down.
TGTGAATCTAGTTTGAGCCATATTTCATCACTATAAAATGATTTTTATTGCTACATAACTTCATTTGTTCGATTTACTACCCTATGATTTTTTGTGACTTGATGCAAGACTTACTTCTGCATGATGCGACTTCCGTTAATTTTTTTGCTGGGTTGTTTTTTGTTCGTGACTTTTACTCTACATGACTCATTTGTGTGGTTCGTTATTTTTTAAATCTGAAACACAAGATACTGACTATACAAATATGTTGTTTCTTACTCCGTCACTTGCAAATGAAGTATTTACTTTCACGACTCATGTACATAATTCACCTTTTTTTTTTAACTGACACAAGATTTACTACCATACGAACGAGTGTTTCTTCGATCGAAGTGTTGTTTACTCCTATTTGGAATGATTGAAGTGTTGTTATTTTGTAATTATTTAATAGTGAACTTACTTCACTTGATTTAACTACATAATTCTTTACTTCAATACCACTATTTGTTGGTAAAAGAGCAGCTTAAGAGCTGGAGGTGGGTGGTGATGACTAGCTGTCTTCCCTCTAGTCTTACGCTGTAAAATTATGGACGACCAGCACAGACAGTCCTTGTAGCTTTGCGTGAAGATTCAAAACAAACAAATCCAATCACAGTACGTGAAGGATTTGAAATTACTTTGGGCAGAACTATCTCCAAATAGTTCGAATGTTACTCCAAAATATAAAATAAATCGAAAAACTTAATAAATAATAATTTATAGGTTTTTTTCTGTGTCCAACCACACAAGAACCACTGTGAACTTGTACCTCGGTTGTCATCACAAGTTTCCCGATGTTTATCCTTAAACATTTATTCCTTGTAATATTCTTCACGTGCTCTCTCGTGCCCGCGTGCTCCTTTTCTTTTGGTTCTTCACTTCTAAATTTTGTACTCATTTTTCTCGCTTGCTATCATGTCAAGTATTCTTGCATTTAGGTGAGAAAAAGTCACTGATTATTAAGCCTTAACTGACACTGAAATGTTTAGTTCACGATGGACCTAATACTTTTTCAGGCATTTCTCTAGCATTTTAGGCAAGAATATTAACTTACATGATGGAGAGAAAGATGTAATCTACATTCGTTACTTCAGTAAACAAAATGTCATGTTTTTCTCACTTAGGGTGAAAAAAGCGAAAAACTGGATCGATTGACGTATTACCCGATTTTTACAATTCTTATGGTATTCTCTTAAAATGATTAAATCGTAAATTTATAAAAATTGCATGTATCTAGATAAATATAACAATACTGTCTAACTGCTGTTTTATGTCCCTGTAACTACTCCGAAGAGTGCGGGAGAATTAAAATTAGTACGGAGGTTCGTTAGGTCCAAACAAGGGTAGATACAATTTTTTTATCACTTCGTCGCCCTCTCTCAATGGATCTCCACTAAATTTGGTAGAGAAGCTCATTGGATTCATAGACACATACACACAAAATATTATTATTGCATTTTCGTTTTACAGTTTTGCCCCCTGTTGATGGATCTTCAGTAAATTCTAGCATGACAGTTTGTTGGATCCATGTAGAGATTTAGGCAAACTTATGGTTTCATATTTTGTGTTTTGCTGTTTTTATGAGCGTTTGTTTACAATTACATATAAGGAAATTAACTTTTTATGTCCTAAGACAACCTTTCGTTTAATGATGAATTTATATAACTTCCATCGAGAGAACGGGTACACCTGCTATTATATATATAATGTATTCATATTGTACTTAATGCTAACTTCAGATCACATCAAACTATTTATTAAGGCAAAACTCTGGCTATTCAACTTAATAATACTTTTGGTCTTAATCCTAATAATATCTCTAATGGCATTCGGAAAATTTAAAAGACATATATTAATCCTAAGATACATATATTAAACAATCTAAATAATAACAGTGTGGTTGTACAAATAGAATAGAAAATGTAATAACATTAATTATATTAAACAGTAAAACTAATATTATCACTGAAAATAATAATAAAAAAATGAGTCTACATTACTTAGAGAAGACAAAGATACTTGCTGCTGGTTTGAACTACTGTCATATAATTAATTTTCTAAGCAAAACATATTCTAAGTGTAACATACCTGAAATTCCACAAATCTCCTTAATTAACATGGCTTTTGACAATTGCAAACCCACTAAACAACTCCGCCAGCGTCACTTTAGAAGATCATGGCATTAGTGACACATATACTAGAACACAGTACTTTTAGAGCCAAGCAGATGTGGCGATATATTTATGAACATATAAAATAATAACTAAGAGATTAAAAGTATATCAGAATCGTTCATGAAAATATAAACATGTTAAATTCAATACGACATAAATAATATCTTATATATACTATGAAGTATATATAGCACTACCACTATCAGTTTTACTGACCTCAAGGTATGTATGTCACTACCTCTCTCACCTGATCTGACCTCTAGGTATGTATTGTACTACTACTCTCAATTTTACTGACCCTTATGTGTGTGTACTTCAACCTTTCTCATCTTAATAAGCACGTACATAAAGCAACAAATCAGTGATTTTAGAATTCATTGTAGATAATTAATGGATGCGAAAATATTAAAAGATTGTAATTCTTTGTTTTTTTTCCTTCTAAATACTGCCATCGTTATTTTTATATTTCAAAACTAATGCAGCGGTAAAATCAAGCATCCCTTCTCAGTGAGGGAGGTACAGAAGTAAAGTTATTTCACGACTGTTAACTGACTATTTTAAGATACAGTCATTCATTGTATCAGTTGTTGCAAAAAGACGTTCGAATTGAAAACTTTCATTCATGAAACAGTAAAGTTATCCATGAACTAGTGTGTTATATAAAGAAACACGTCGTGGAATCAATCAGAAACAACAGGGTGTTTGTCATTCATACAACTGTGCAAACATTTCTTTCCTTCGACCTAAATACAAGTCAAAACATGCAGGATACCGGTCCCTTAAAACACCTTGTTCTAGTACGGATTACAGGATACTGATCTCTTAAAACAGTTTGTTCTCGTACGAATTACAGGATATTCATCCCTTAAAACTCCTTGTTCTCGTACAGATTACAAGATTCTGATCTCTCAAAACACCTTGCTCTAGTACGGACTTCAGAAAGAAAGCAAACTTTCGTCGAATACTCTCCTAATAACTATTCTGTCAGCTTTTCTCTCTGACAAGGCTTAATATTTTAGTTAATTATGTTAAAATAAAGCTTAATAAGTCTATGTTTATATTTTACTTGTAAAGAAATAAAACTGTGATTGCGAAAAGTGGACGCAGAAAGAACTAAGTGTTGTCAGATAAGTTTTTATTTTCTCGTATATTATCGTTTTTGTTTTATATTATTTATGCAGTAAATTAAGATACAAAGGTTTTCATTTCACTTTGTACTGTTTAAAGAAAGTAACATTATCTTTATGTTTGCTGTCTCTCGTGGTGCACGATTACAGTAACTTGGAAGCCTACAGAGAACAATCGCGTTTTTTTTTTCGTTCTTGTTGTTACTGTCACAAGTGTAGCCACCAACTCGTTGAAAGTCCTGTGAATACAGATTTTCAACCAGTTTATTCAGCCTATTGTGTGGCTGTCAAACGTAACAGTTGAGCGAAGCCCCTCGACCATTTCCTGCCTAAGTGTCCATAGTAGACGTTTGTATGCATCGAATTCACCGCGTTTCAACATCGAGAAAATAAGACGTGCATTACAGTACGTGCGCGGTATGGAAATTGCTTCACGCGCGGGTCCGCCGCAAGCCCCATCTGGCAACTTATCGTCTGATAGTCGCGTGGATGGGAGGAGCGACATGAATCCAGGGGTGTCTTCGGTAGAATAGAATCAAAGAAAGCAACTCTATGTCGACAGCAAACCCTTAGACAAACAACGACCAGCACTTTCTCTGAGAACTCGGTCGTCGATGTTAGGTGCAAAGACGTAACTCTGTGAGATCGAGTACTGATCTCAGGTAACTCACAGAACTGTAACAGAATAACCATCACTGAACTATCACAAACTGTTTTAAAAACAGATTAAAAACTGAACCGTTTAAATAGAGACAGGACAATTAATACTCGGTATAACAGACAGTAATGTCTAACGGATAAAATGGTTGTTCAGAACGATCACAAAGATACGATTAGGTCTCAACAAAAGGATTACGGAAGAGTGTGTGGCAGCAAAAAGAATAAGTAATATCGAACGAGTAAAACAAGTGACTTTCTTATCCAAGATTCGCAGTTGGACTCTAATTAACAAAGAATATATAACCACAGTGCACCTAATTCAACTGTCCCGAAATGCGTGAGAAATTATTTCTTAAAATTAAAATAAAAGAACGGCAAAAGGAGACATGTGAATAATGTGATCAAATGTGTTATCTATTGGACTTATTCTGCGACTCAGAGTAAAAGTTTTGTCTAATTAATTATTTCTTCATAATACACACTCGTCTTTTATCAAAAATATGAATCATGTAAACAAACCAACATTTTATACTAATCATATGAATTAGGTAAAATGCAATGTCTGAAATTGTATTAAAAACAGAACGTGAAACCTTTATCGTGACCATATACAATAGTATCATTATGTATCGAACTAAGTAAAAATATTTAATTATTTGAACTTAGAGTTTATGATTAGTGAATATCACGTTTAATTACCCTGTTGACTAATTAGAATACTATACTTAATATTTTTACAAATAAACTGTATAACTCAAAAACTAATTCTTAAAACAATTATCAAATTATGTCCAAAATGTTATAAATCATGTTTGTAATCTAAAGTGTTACAAGTCGTGTTTGTGCGTCTAAATTATTACAAGTGTTTGTGCGTCTAAAGTACTGCAAGTCTTGTTTGTGTCTAAAATATTACAAGTCGTGTTTGTGCGTCTAAATTATTGCAAGTCGTATTCGTACTTATAAATATTAAATATGATATATGTACGCCTAAATATTACAAAAATTTTACCTGCCTATACAAAGACTTAGATTTTATTTGTATTGTCATGTTTAAAGATTACCACCTAGCTAACCGACTGCTAATGACAAAAAAACCAGTTTAGTTAAACACAAACAACGGCTTGCTATGGCGAGCGAAAACAAATTACGTTAAAATATTCCAATGTGATGCATGCGTGAGACCCGTACGATAAAGTATTTCGCACAATGTAAATTATGACTTCAAATGATTAACTGATCAAGCAGAGGTTAATTTTATACCTCGTGCTTGTTGTCACCAAGCAGAAGAAAGGAAAATATTGGTTGTAGGTTCCGTACTAACAGAACGAAGCCGGGAGAGAGGCTTACGAGTCTTGTGCAAAATAACAAGATAATGGATCGCTCGCGACTTGCTATAATACTTTCAATCTCGTTCATGTTCGACAAACATGCATTTCATAATATTAGCAGTCAAGTACTATGTTTTCGTATGATTTCTTCAAATGTATGTCAATTAATTACGGGTTCAAAAATAAATGGGCGTGAACAATAGATAGAACGAATGGAAGCAAGGAAAAGACAAGTGTATATGTGTGTGTTTGTTTTCTTTTAGCAAAGCCACATCGGGCTGAGTCTGCCGAGGAAACTACGAAGCGTCAAAAGTTTACGAAACAACGCAAATAAAAAATTACGTAAAAATCACTTATCAAGCTGCGTTTTTACTACTACTGCAGTAAACCAAATTACTGACTTTGTAACATTAATATAAAATTACTAGTTAAACCAGATGTCAATAAATCGAGTAAGTAGCTAAATATACCGTTGTGCAGAGTACTTGATGTGCTCTGTCCACAACTGATATCTAAATCTCGATTTTAGCGCTGTATGCCCCTCAGTTTTACCTCTGAGTCTTCACAGTGTAGTTATATTTAAACAAAGAACTTTGGAGGTATATTTAAATTACTAGGAGAAGGTAAAGTGAAATAAATTATAACTATTCATATCAGCGTTTGAAATATATTACAGGTGTTTAAAGAAATCTGTAAAATAAACTATGTGTGGCTATATCAATGTGTGAAATAAACTGTGTGCGGTTATATCAAAGTGTGAAATGAATTTGTGTTGTAATATCAATGTATAAAATAAACTATGCGTAGTTATATTGATGTGTAAAATATACTATATATGGTATAAATCTGTGAAATAAACTGTGGATAGTTATATCAACGCGTAAAATAAACTGTGTGCGGTTATACTAATGTGTAAAATAAAATGTGTGTGGTTATATCAATGGGTAAAAAACTGTGTAGTTATGTCAATGTGTGAAATGAACTGTGTGTGGTTATATCAATGTGTAAAATAAACTGCGTGGTTATATTAGTGTGTAAAATAAACTGCGTGGTTATATTAGTGTGTAAAATAAACTAGATATCGTTACATTAATGTGTCTAACAAATGACGATAGTTATACTAATGTGAGAAATAAGATACGAGTAGTTATATTAAAATGCGAGTAAATTATCTTTGGTTTTATTACTATGCGGTACAAAGCACGTGTTGTAATAATAATATGTGAAGTAAAATATGTTTTGTTATTTGGTTTTAAAAATAAATCACGTGTTATGTTAACGTGTAAAATAAACTACGGTTGGTTACTTATGTAAATCAAATAAATGTAGGTGGAACCAAAAGACATTCTGTGATATTCTGTTTGTATATTTAATATTCACCTATGTGGTTTTGCAATCATTATTTGCTGTTTTTTATTCGTAAGTTAAAATGTATCTATTGATGTCCTTGTGTGGACTACAAACAAGCAACACTCAGAATATAAGTATTACATTTATATGGCGGAACTACACTACTTCCTGCATTAATATTGAATTCATATCATGTAACTAAATTACTTTCGTATATAGATATTACAATAATATGGTGAAAATATACTACTTTCATTTATAAATATTACATTCTTCTGGTAAAACTATGATATTTTTCTGTATATTACATCATATGGTAAAACTATGGTATTTTTCTATATAAATATTGCATTCATCTAGTGCAGTGGTTTCCAACCAGGGGTGCGAGATAACGTTCCAGGGGGTGTGAGATAACATTTGTTTTGGCCACCTTCACCTTTATTCTTAAATAAATAATTACTGTGAGGGGTGCGAGGACACATTAAAATTTTTAGGTGTGCGGGGCATAAAAAAGGTTGAAAACCACTGATCTGGTGGAAAGAACTACACTATATTCATGCTTAATTATAACATTCATATGGTATAACTACGCTACTTTTCTGAATAAATATTTTTATTATATGATGGAACTACACAACTTTCTTGTCTAGTTATAAGATTGATCTGATAGAATTACACTAATTGCTTACATAATTACATATGGTAGAACAACGCTAGTTTTCTATATAAATATTACATTTATATAGTGATAAATGTATGCAGTAAAATTATGCTATTGTAGTGTTGTTAGTGGCAGGGAAAACAGGATTTTAGATTTACTTTACAGATATATTGAGTACAAGTTTAAAGACATAGTATTTATTAAATAGAACTTTGAATACACTACATTTGAAATACCATGTTCAATTTTGGGCTCTTTACTTCAGAGAATACTTTGAGTTTTCGAAAAGAATTTAAAAGAGAAACACTGGGACAATACCTGGTGATGGAAATGTTGGCTCTACATGTAGCAGTAGAGTACTACACTTTCGCCAAATCATCATACCTAAGGTTAATACCATACCTACAATTAGTCACAAAATATCGTAGGATTAACGCCACCTCCACAATTAGCCAGAAAGTATCCTAGGGTTACTATCGTGCCTACAATTAGTCACAAAGTATTGTAGGGTTAATGTCATACCTATAATTAGTCACAAAGTATCGCAGAGTTAATACCACATCCATAATTAGTCACAAAGTATCGTAGGGTTAATAACCCTATGGGTGTGGTATTACAGTATAACCTTACAATATTTGATGACTAGTTGTGAGCATAGTGGTAACCTTACGGTACTTTTTGACTAATTGTGGGGTTACCACTACGCTCATAACTAGTCATCAAGTATTGTAAGGTTACTTCCATAACCACTACTAGTCACACAGTATCGTGGAATCATCACTATGCCCATAACTACTTACAAAGTATTATAGGGTTACCATTATTACCACAAATAGTTACCAAGTATTACAGGACCATGACCACTATTAGTCACGTGAGACTGTGACGTTAGTACCATGACCACAGTTAGTCACCTACTATTGTGAAGGTTCTGCTTTGCTCACAACCAGTCATGGATGGTGACAGATAAATCAGTTGCGAGTGTAAACGCAGCAGACTTTTCGTGACTGTAAAACAATATTTCGTCTACGATTTAGAAGTTTTAAGAAGAATTTATCTTCCATGCATTTAGGGTCCATTTTATCGAGCATAAAACTACAAGATTTTGCACTTTTTAGGTATATACACTTGATATAATTTGTTTTTGTGTTAAAATAGACGATATAGGTTTCTAATTTACATAATGGTCTATATGTGAATGCGTGTTTCTGTGAGAATTACGATAAATAAGTTTATATGTACAAGCACAGTGGAAAAACCGAATTCATGTGATATTCTCGACCTGCTTCATTGAGTTGTTTTATTTGTATAAACCTATCGACCACGAAAGATTCGATTTTAAAAACAATCCTCAAATCTTTTTACACAAGTGTACCTCCAGACACAAAACTCATGCACGTGTCACCCACCTCCTGTTATAACATCGTCATTTGAAACAACCTCAAATTGTCAGAAGGAAGTTTTTGTTAGAAATAAAAAGAAAAATTGCTTTGTGATTGTCGTTTTTCTTTATATTATTGATATATGACGTAGCAAACAGTGTGACATTTAATAGCCGTAATCAACAGTAGACTCCCTGTTAGAAATACAGGCTGATAGGAAAGTGTAAAAATAAAGCGATTCGCAGCTAGTTTCGAATTACAAAAAGAGCATAATCTAAGTTCGACGTCTGTATTGTCGTTTGGCCAAAACGGCTATGGGCTAACGTAACGTCATGATCGAGTGGCTTAACGTCAGGAATTTTCTCTGAGATTTCAGAAAAGTTTCAACCTAATACAGTTAGCAAGATCTTCCAGTGTTAGCTGTTGAGTCTATTAATTAAATCGATGCAGAATTGAAGAACTTTGGCAAATGCTGTCAACCACTTACTTCAGTTCTTTGTTTTCGGCAAAGTACCGGAAACACGAAGTTTGTTTATTTGGTTTGTGTTTGAATTTCGCGCAAAGCTACACGAGGACTATCTGCTCTAGCCGTCTCTAATTTTGCAGTGCAAGATTAGAGGGAAGGCAGCTATTCCTCACCATCGTCCGCCAACTCTTGAGCTACTCTTTTACCAACGAATAGTGGGATTGACCGTGACTTTATAACGCTCACACTACTAAAAGGGTGAGCATGTTTGGTGTGACGGGAATTGGCACCCGCAACCTTCAAATTACGAGTCGAGTGCCTTAACGACCTGGCCATGCCGGGCCAGGCATAAAGTCAGGAAAGAAGCGAAGTTTTGGTTTAGACGTTGTTCATTTGTAAAGCTATACTTGTCGTTAGTTCCGTAAAAATCAGGAAATTGAAAATTCTGCAAACGGAAAAATAAAACACATTCGTCATGATTAAGTAGACCGGGCAATGGAATTTATTATTATTTTACGAAGTAAACCGATTCAATCAAAACAGTTACAAACACCTCATGGTGCCCCAGAGGTAAGTCCTACAATTTACAGTGCCAAAATTCGGGTTTTAATCCCCACAACAGTCAGATCATAGGTGGTTCATTATGTAAGTTTGTGTTAAATGACAAACAAAGCGTTAAATAAACATAATTTTTCGAGTAACAGAGTATTCTTGGGTTAAACACCACTTAATGAGCAAACTTTGTTGATGTACTGAATTCATGTATACCTTACGACAAAAGTACTTGAAGTGGAACAGCAATAAAGAGATCACGTGACGGTGACTATATCATCTACATCAAAATAATGTTATTACGCTTATAGGCTGAAATAAAAATGCCTGACACGCAAGGAAAAAGTTGTTGTTGTTGTCTTGTTATTTTAGCCCCGCATTAATTCCTTCTTATAAAAACAGACATTGCGGTAAGGTGTTTTTTTTTATGGCCGTGAGAGAGTATAATAATAGAAACAACAGTTGCGAGGTGAGCGAAATAAGTTTATTGTGTGATTCGTCAAAAGAATCTGTGGTTTTAATCCTTTTTAGTATAGGATGAACATAATTCATAGTTTACGTCAGTACCAACGAGCGGGTCATAAAACCCCATGACGTAACCGAGACATCTGTAAATAGAGACTGGTCTTTAAGTCAGTTAAATTCGACTTTGTTCATTTTGTAGGAAAAAAAGGATCTTCTGTATGTCTCTTCGAATTAATTTTCTCAATTTTATGCTGCTATGACATACAGAGAAAAGATCAGTATGGTACAGCGGTATGTCTATAGACTTACACTCCTGAAAACCGGGTTTTGATACACCTGATAGGCAGACAACAAATAGCTCATTGTGTAGCTCTGTGTTTAATGACAAAGCAATAACCCTTTCAGGTGTCTCAATGAACATATTAAAAAATTATTAACCATTTCTACATAGATCACTTGTGCCAGTATTACTAATGTGAGCACCTATTTGTTTTATAGCTGGTATATCCCTCGTTGTCGCTGTCGTGCTCTAAGATATAACAACATTTGGAAACCAACGAAATGATTGAATAAACGATTTTCCGAATAATGTTATGAGCTGAAAGTCTCGCTTTTCATCTTAGAATACCTTAAAACTAGTTATTCTGCCATAAGTCTCGCTTTTCATCTTAGAATACCTTAAAATTAGTTATTCTGCCATAAGTCTCGCTTTTCGTCTTAGAATACCTTAAAATTAGTTATTCTGTCATAAGTCTCGCTTTTCATCTTAGAATACCTTAAAATTAGTTATTCTGCCATAAGTCTCGCTTTTCGTCTTAGAATACCTTAAAATTAGTTATTCTGCCAGAAGTTTCGCTTTTCGTCTTAAAATACCTTAAAATTAGTTATTCTTCCAGAAGTTTCGCTTTTCGTCTTAGGTTGAATTTTGACTCTTTGATTGAGGAAATGTCAACTGCTAAAAAGTGTGCAGGAAATTAACATGTATGTCATTCATAGATCTGCGTATCTTGTGGTAGATTCCTGAAATGTTTACGATGTAAGTAACCATAAACGTACAACGATGTTACAGTTATTGAGTGGTAAGTAACAAGAAACGTAGAACGATGTACCAGTTATTGTGTGGTAAGTAACCAGAAACGTAGAACGATGTACCAGTTATTGTGTGGTAAGTAACCAAAAACGTAGAACGATGTAACAGTTATTGTGTGGTAAGTAACCAGAAACGTAGAATGATGTTCCAGTTATAGTGTGGTAAGTAACCAGAAACGTGGAAGGATGTACCAGTTATTGTGTGGTAAGTAACCAGAAATGTAGACATACGTACTAGTTATCGTACGATTAGTAGTCAAAAATACAGAAGGGTATACAAATTATAAGTTGTTAGAACATATAGATGTGTAAGATATCAGTGTAGGAATATTGTGTGGCAGGTTGTCATAGAGGGCGCAATATGTTTGCTATTTTCAGTACAAAGTTCATTGTCAGTGCTCGGATTTATATTTGATTTACTGCTTGTTAATTTTTATTTTCACAAGAAGGTGAAGATGTGATGGGAAAAACGTCACGTGACGCACGTACACGTGTTTCAGTACAAATTAATCTTTCTCTCTTCTATTACTAGTTTAAGTAAGAAGGTCATCAACACAGCGCTCTCTGTTGGCGGACAAATTTTATGATTATATTATTTATTTATTTCAGTCCTGCGTTATCACCCCAACTCTGAACACCAAAAGATAGTTAATGCTTTCAATCAGGTGAGGTTACTGTTACGTTAAAAATAATCTGATTTTGTTATCTAAAAAAGATTATTGTTAACTGACTTACTAATCTGATTTTGTTGCCCAAGAAACACTATTGTTAGTTGACTTACTAATCTGATTTTATTGCATAATAAATATCATTGTTATCTGTTTTACTAATCCAGTTTTGTTTCCTAATAAGAATTATTATTAGCTGATAATAATCCGGTTTTGTTTTGTAAGATATCCCATTGTTAGCTCGCACACTTTTCCTAAATAGTGCTAGATGTCTAGTTTCATTTCGTGATCTAAAATACATGTAAAAATGTGACTTTTTAAATCGATAATGTGATATTATATTGCAAGAGCCTTAAAAACCTTTTATCTTGAAGTTAAGATACCCCAAATTCATATTTGTTCCTATAGGTAATTAATACTAGGTTCTGCATGATCTATTCTTGTTATATCACATTCTTATCTCAGCATAGTCTAAAGGTAGAACTTTTAAAATAACAAGCAACCAGTTTCTTTAAAGTTAGCATCACATGTTTATGAAACAAATAAAAAATCGGTTTTCTTGAATAAATGAAAAATCCTTGCCATATAATATTTTTCAAGATGGTTTTGTTGTTTAGCAACATTTTAAATGAAATCAAGACGTTAAGAAATCAAGGTTTCAGCTATAAACTCATTTGTACTATACTAAATGAGCTGACTGGATGGAAAATGTAATAAAATAGCTTCTATGTTCATCAAGGATTACTCTCACATGGTAGGAAAAAATACAAGTTGGAAAATAATAAACTTTTAACTGATAAATCTGAATATACATGTATATTTACTTAAGAACACAAAGGAAACAGTATTTATTATTGTCTGTGATATTTAAACAGTATGATTTATTGTTGTGATATTTAAACAATATGTATTATTGTAGTGATATTTAAACACATGACTGGATAAAAATAAAATGGCGCCATCTAACAGCAATATGTATTATTGTTGTGATATTTAAACACATGACTGGATAAAAATAAAATGGCGCCATCTAACAGCAATATGTATTATTGTCTGTGATATTTAAACAATATGTATTATTATCTGTGATATTTATTTGAGAGGAATCCGTTTAAATTCACCATATACAGCTTTGGGCAAAACATTTGCGTATTTTGTGACCATTTTCAGGCCCAATTCTGCCCAAAGCTAAATACAAGCTACGGCAGTCTTATATCGTCCTCATGGTTGAGATGATTCTGTAGAATGTGTGCACTGTAAGCAGCGACATTCTCATCCTGGAACACAGAATTATTGTCAAACCTTGTCCCAGAAATTTGTAGAAATATCGTCTCCATGTGGTGCCTTTAGGAAACTTCATTGACGTTTCAATAGGGGATATGAAAAACAGTTTTCCACTATGATGAAAGACTGCCCAAACATGTACTGCACCACCTCTTGTGTGTTTCCTATGGAAGAAACAGTCTTCCCTTATCTGTCTGCCAGACAAACCACGAACGCGAATTTTACCATCATCTTCAAAAAGACGGAAAAATGATTAATCTAGAACGATCATATGTCGCTAGTGCCTCTTTAATCTATCATACTATCTTGATTGCTGTCTGTGATATTTAAACAGTATGATTTATTGTTGTGATATTTAAACAGTATGTATTATTGTCTGTGATATTTAAACAATATGTATTATTGTTGTGATATTTAAACACATTACTGGATAAAAATAAAATGGCGCCATCTAACAGCAATATGTATTATTTTTGTGATATTTAAACACATGACTGGATAAAAATAAAATGGCGCCATCATTCATTAAGATAATATGGGAGTAAAGCATGATATATTCTGGTTAATATTGGTTTGCATATAGATCATAGTACAAAATAACCTGTTCTTCACTGTTCTTCTGAATGTCCTGGAATGAATGTATTCATGTTATTCCTGTCGTATCGGAACGTTTCAGGAGTTTCAATATAGTATATTCGGAGTGTCCTACTGTCCTGGCAATGTCCGTTTGCTTCATACCATTTCTGGACAGCCGAAAAATTGTATGTCCAATAAGTTCTAGAACGTTACGAGGTATGATTTTACACCCACTACAAGGAAACTGTCTGGACAAAGCGTAGATGTACTTTGAAAATGATTATACCAAAAGCACACTTTTTTTTATGTTTAACAGATATGCGTGTGAGATGTGATGAGAAATAACAACTCGTATATGTTAGACCGATTATACGTTACCTTCTCTGTTACAACCCGGGCATTTACTCAATAACTACTCCATGCATTTAGACAATAACATCAATATAGAACAGTATGAAAACATTTTGGCCAAGATAGCAATAAACTAAATTAATTTATGTATGTGAGCAATGTTATCCCATTTTGTTGAATTTATTATCTGATATTATAAAGCAGACAAATTTCACTTCCAGTGAAAAAAATAATAATTTTTAATGTGTATGTATATATATATATATATAGAATAATTAAAAAGTTTAGTTATATAATACTGAATAATGAATTCGACGAAATTTCATAACATTACTTACATACCTAAATTAATTTAGATTACTAAACTGTAAAGAAAAATGGACTGAAAACATCATTATCGTTGTTATGCTTCATTTTTATAAAAGGCCTAACTCCACTTTCACTGACCCAAAGTGTATTTATGAATTTTGAATGAAAAATACTTCACTCCTAACCGCAAGGTACAGCCAATCGAAGAAAGTATTATTTCTCTACTTCACAGTTGTTGTTTTTTAATTCTTTCTCTGATAAAAAAGTAAAACAATTGGTACTTACAAGTACATACTATAACATCATTCTGTACAAACGTTAAGTCAGTTAATTTACAACTGCAAATATATCAAAATTCAGTGAGTGCATTACGTTGGTTGTGTTGCAACTTGACATACATTAACTGTCGCTACAAACACATATCAGTTAAATTTTATACAAACAACAAATAGACATTTGGTACAAATGTTATTTGGATTGATTTTTTTCATTAAGACATCCTTAGTTAAGATGTATAAGGTAAACAGTATTTATTTAAATTTTTTTTTTTTTTCAAAAATGTATTCTTAAAGTACATAAACTGAAGATCAGGTGCGCTATTAATGGTCGAAAATATTTTTAAAGATCCCCATGACTGCGAAGATTGTTTAACTTTAAGAATGAGTTTACATGACTGGATAAAAATAAAATGGCGCCATTTAACAGCAATATGTGTTTTGTTTCCTGTGCTTAATAAAATAATCTTCTAGCTCCGTGACTACTATTCTAAAAATTGCTGTAAGACAAAATGTAGCAGAGATTCTAAGCATGATGAAAACGATAAAAATTGGAATTAGAGTATTCTAATGAAGTCAACGAAAACAAGCTAAGACAATACGGGAGTAAAGCATGGGATCGCCAGGAATTAGCTTATTGATCTAAAGAAATAGTCCAAGAAGTAATGGAAGTAAATTTGGGATCGCTTGGAGTTAGCGCTATGATGTAAAGTCAGAGAAAACTGACTAAGAAGAAACGGAAGTAAAACATGGTACTGATAAGCATCGCTGTAACATGATATATTCATGACCTAAAAATGATGCAACCTTTGTACGGATATGTATGAACGTTGTCCTAATGAATGCTTTACCTACTATAGATACTTATAACCACATTTATATTTATAAAATATTCGTATATGAATGGCATAAGTATCACACTGTGTTAAAATCATCTCGTGAGTTTTGTATCTAGTTTACAGCAGCTAAAACTATTTACCTGCTATTCCTTTATATTATGCTTTTAAAACATCACAGAAAACGCCTCCTGTCTATGCGTGTATTAAACACACTCTTTCTATACACCAATGTGTGTATTAAACAACTCTTGTTTATATAAGTACGTGTAGTAAATACACCCTGTCCACATAAGTACGTGTATTAAATACCACTGTCTATAAAAGTACGTGTATTAAATACTCTCGTCTATATAAGTACGTGTATTAAATACCACTGTCTATAAAAGTACGTGTATTAAATACTCTCGTCTATATAAGTACGTGTATTGAACACCCCTGTCTATGTAAGTACGTGTATAACACACCCCTTGTCTATGTACGTACGTGTATTAAATACTCCCTTGTCCATGTAAGTACGCTTATTAAATTCCCCTTGTTTATATAAATACGTGTATTAAATACCTCCTATTAATACACTAGTATGTGTGTATATCATGACTGAGAGTCGGACACGTGGACCCATGTAGCACTTATGAAACAGTGCCTAATTAGGGTATCATTAAAGTAACAGTTTTCTTTAGAGCATCTAACATAACAACAGTATAATGTTTGGTTTCTGTATGGATTATTCTATTTAGGAACAACAACTGAAAACACTTCGTTTATTGTTCTTAGCGTCTATTTAATAAACGGTTTTGACTTCCTGACATCTAAACGTTTTATATAGCAGTAAGTAAAAGTGAGTTAATGATGTATTTTAGTGGCGAACGTACAACTGTTTAACCTGTGAACATTCTGTTAACTTTAAAGAGTAAACTTTATTATTTGAATGTTTATCATTTAGCAGCGGTAAAAATTCGTTAACCGACTGACATTTTTAAGAACAGGACAACACTTGGGGTTATTTCCACACAGACATAAATAGATAAAAAACTAACGTTTAACACAACGTAACAGATGTTTAAAACATTCTCAAACACCACGAAATGATCACAAGCATGTATCCGGTGATAAACAGTTTTAATACTTTCAAAACAGGATTGCCACTAAACTTTTTCATGGAAGCGCAGGGAATGGTAAGCAAGGTCAAGAGCAAGACTCGAACCCACAGCCAACCCATCAAATTGTTCATAGATTTTTCCGTTAAAACGTTATCAGAATCCATGTAAAGTTCTCTCCATCTAAATAACAGTATGAATAGTAAACACCATATATACACCAGTAAATGCACCAAACGTATACTATCTATGTGTCTGTACTATTTCAAACTCAGTTCAATAAAAGTTATAGAAGTACTGTACTTTTCCATGTATTAGTTTAGTTGTTTTTGTTTGTTCTTATCGATTTACCCTCTCTATACAAAACATGATTTAAAGGCAAAAACCATTTTCCTTTTACTTTATGTAAATATAATTAAGAAAGAGTTTTTATGAGAAAAAATCATTTTATCAATTATAGGTTGGTGCAAATGTTAAAATTTAAACTGTATTTTAGTGGGATAAGTGAAAGTTTTGTTTTGTTTGTTTTTGTATTTTGCGCAAAGCTACACGAGGGCTATCTGCGCTAGCCATCTTTAATTTAGCAGTGTTCGACTAGAGGGAAGGCAGTTTATCATCACCACCCACCGCCAACTCTTGGGCTACTCTTTTGCCAGCGAAAAGTAGGTAACTTTTTGACTGTAACATTATAACGCCTCCCACGGCTGAAAGGCGAGCATGTTTGGTGTGACGGGGATTCGAACCCGCGACCCTCGGATTACGAGTCGAGCACCTTAGTAACCTGGCCATGCCGAGGACTGGAAGTTTTGTACTGTGGTTAATGTGCATCGACCGCTACTTTTAATTTCTCTTACTTATCAAATACTACCAAGCATAACCAATTTAATAAAAAGTTCTAATGCACGTTTACATACTCCAAAAACGTTTTAATGCAAGCATCTGTGCTCTATAAATGTATATATATATTTATTTATTTATTAATTTTTCACCGTTCCCTAACTTGAGATTATGATATTAAAAAAAAAACTGTAACTTTGAATCAAGGGAAAGAACGCTGCACGTGAATATTGTACGTTACCTGAGAGCGCGTGAAATGTCTCTTTACGAGCATAATAAGAATCTCAGATTATTCGGAATCGTAGTTCGCGAATTCAAAGTAAATTGTCAATAATGATTGCAACTGTTTTTAAATGAAACCCGAGTAGCAGTGACGTAGACAAAGTCCTAATATAAATTGAGTTCAAACATCCTTGAGCCTGTCAGTATAACTTTATCAAAGGAGCTATTGACTTACAAAATTCATGTTTTTGAAGGACATTTAGGATCGCCTTAAAAAGTATTTTTATTAAACTGTTTATGCCTAGAACGTCTTGTTTTCACAAAGACATTTTCTAAATAATCATCTTCGGGATAATTTTACCTTTAATATTCTTTTGTGGCATAAACTCCTTTTACAGCCGAATAATAATTTGTAAATGTTTACTATGCGTGTTTTAACACCATCAATTCACACTTCATGACAAGAAATTAACTTGAAATAAAAATGTGTCTCGGAATGGCTGGCATGGGTTTTAAAACTTTTATTGACAAGCAGAGAACAAAAGGTTTTGTTAACCTGAAGATGGCTTCGGAAGGAAGAAACGTTGTTCTCTGCTTATCAATATAAATGTTAATAGCCATTCATTCTTTGTCATGTTTAAAACATGTTCCTATTCGTATTTTATGTTTCAACACAGAGTAAATCAATATGTTTTATGTTTATAAAGAGTTAGTATTCAGTATCTTATGTTTCAACACAGAGTCAATCTATTCTTGTCATGTTTAAAACATCTTAGTGTTCAGTATTTTATGTTTCAACATAGAGTCAGTCTATACTTGCCATGTTTATAGCATGTTAGCGTTCAATATTCGTGTTTCAACACAGAGTCAGTTTATACTTGACCATGATGGTAACATGTTAGTGTTTCCGTCCCAATATGTAATCCTTTCATTGCTTAACATAATAATAATATATTTGTGTTCCTTATTCCTATTTCAACATACGACTGTTTTACAACTGTCAACAGTGTGTACACGAATCTACTACAAAAACAACAAACATTCTATATTCCCTTGGGTTTAGAAAATGAACCGAAATACTTGTATTACTTGTGTATAAATATCTCTCTGACAATACATATTAAAGAAACATTCGAAACACTTTACAAAATCAAAGTTTTTACCTGTTTCGTCACAGAGTCGATAAGACGAACGAAGAGCTCTTGTTCTTGACGAACGCCTACATTAAAATAAAGATGGTTGAAAATAAATAAAAGCTGGTAATCCAATAATATGTGGATTTAAGTATTGTAATGGTTGCATAGAAAGTCATTAAATGAGAAGTTGTGAATGTTGAAAGACCTATAGACTTGACATTTAAGGAAGAGATGCAAGTTCTGAATTACTTCTTGCCGTTCCTGGCTGCAATAAATGAACATGATAAAGCTTTACACAATCGCTAATGTTTTCGGGTTTCGTAGGTAACAAGTATTCTATTAATTCTTTAATGATATTTTCACAAATAATATTGGTTTGAATGTTTATACATTACATTACATTGTGTTTTATGTTTTTATTGACGTACTTTTATTATCGAAAATGTTTCTCCCATATATTGAGAACTTAAATAAATTTCTTAACATCGTCGGATCTCGTGAGATGTTGAAATTATGGTCAAAAGCGTAGTTAATACTGAGGGTACCCAACTGGTGAAGCAATGCACTATAACATTTAAATATAAGGTAAGAAAAACTATTGATTTCGTATGGTTAATACATAGTTAAGTTTTAGTTTCCTTCTAGGTAAATAGCTTGCTTTTATGAAACGTTATTAATACTTATCGTGTTTTATACGTCACTAAGTAAACATTAAATTCAATAACCAATATTCAACGTCGTATATCGATATGTAAAAGTTGAAAACGCATGTAACGGGCTCATATACAATGTTCTATATTGTAGATCGTGAGGTAAAGAAAAAATCTCATCTCTAACCTTTTATGTTTTACAATTTTAGTGAAAGTTAGTTTCGTTCCTAATCTTGCCTGTTATACATTTCTAGGTGAAATGTAACCTCATCTTATCTTTGTATGTTGTACATTTATAGGTAAAACTTGACCTCCTTTATCTTTATCTTTTCATGTTGTAAGTTTCTAGGTAAAACGTCACCTTAATCTCTAACCTTGCATATTGTACAATTCTACAGGTAAAGTTTTGTTTTGTCTCCAGCATGTTGTCTTACGTTGCTGAGATTTGATTTAGCAAATCTTCAGCAATGCGTTCAGCATATCGCTGAGAGAAAGTTACCCTTTACCCCAATATTTAATGTATCTTGATATAGGTAAATGTTAACCTTCATCTTCAACATTACATGTACATTGTCACGTGTAAATGTTAACATTTATCTCCAACTTTACAAGTTGTACATTGTTTGGTAAAGGTTTGCCTTGATTCTGAACGCTGCACGTCGTACTTTGTGTTTTACGTGATAAAACAATCCTCACTTCATGTACTTTATAATAAATGTATTATTAATTCTGGCATCATGTTTTCATCAAAGCAAAAAAGGAGTTTCTGTAGGGGTGGGCGTGGTCTAGTTATAAGATTGACAGTCAAATCTCACTATTCGTTTAAAGTAGCCCAATAGTTAGAGCAGAGACTGTTTACTAGCAAGTTAACTCTCTAAGGTAACAGTTCAAAAATTGCGGACTGATATGCGCAGATAACTGTCGTACACTTTTAATAAATATCTAAAACAAACAAACAAACAAGAATTCTGGATATTTTGAAAAATAGCTAGGAGCAGAACTTCATGTCATCGTATTTTATAAAATACAAGAAATAAGAAAAAACGTGTTATTGTATCATACTTAGTTTTGAATACAAATTCTCCTTCGACCAGACTTGGTTTTATTCAAACTAGTTCGTGTACTTAACTTGATGAAACACTCTAGAATTAACTTTTACTGTTTTGGGGACCAAATGTTTTGATCTAATGCCTCTTGCTGAAGTTAGTCCACGTTTTACATATCACTTTTCGTTGGTCATGTGGTGACCAACGTAAATAAAAATCATGAGTGCCTGAGAACACTTCCTAGTTGTCTCAGTACTTTATATATTACATTAGTTGATCATGTGGTAAATCACGAGTGCCTGAGAACACTTTCTCCTAATTTTAGATGCAGTGTAGTCGCAAGCTAACGAACCTGAAAATGGATAAAAATTGAAGTGAAAGTTTCATTTGATCAGGTTAGAATTACAAAAGACGTTTCAGTGTAAATATCAACGAATGTTTACGGAAAACAGGAGCTCCATTGTACAGATATTTACATATTTCTGATAACTCTGATTTCCGTTTTCCTCTAATGGAGAGACGAGGCTAGTGAACCCTGTGTACGTTAGAGAGAACCATGTACGTTATATTCTAAATGACAAATTGAAGCCTTCGCTTTCTCCAGTCCACTTGCGCCCCGATGACAGATGTTACGTTTGTTGTGAACGTGTCTCGTAAGCCTTTGGCGGACATGGTGAGGCAAGTAACATAGTGACCTAGAGTAGAAGACAAGCGACACGTTGGCACCGTCAAGAGCACGCTCGTTTCCCGACCAATCCCAACAGAATTCCGCAGAACGCAGCTCACGGAATATTGCTGTTCCCGAGAGAGGAGAAAATGGCTGCACGAGCGCTCCCTCGAGTGTTGCTCGTGTCTTGTTCTGTGCTCACATTACACATTTTCTCTTGTATCTTTTGTAAGAGAAACAGCATGCCAGGTCACCGGTGCTTTTTGAAAGAGGCGATAAGTTGTTTGATACATGTTCTGTGAGGTTCATTTCATAAATACTGTTGTAGATGGTAAAACGTAACCTAGTTTACGAACAGCTTGGACATGTTTGGGAAGTAATTTGAGTATGTAGATGTACTCAGTGTTTTGTGTTTGGAATTCTAACCAGCCGTTCAGAGTAGAACAGCACGTTGTACACATTAGTAACATAATAATGTAAATCTTTATCTTAATTTTAAAGACTTTAAACCTTCCAAGACTTCTATACACAGGCAGTATAAGTTTCTATAATTGAAATAGTAATCAGCAGATTTTAATGGTTTTTGTTGTTCTATATACAAGGCATGTTGATCATTTATTCTATTTAATCACTGGTCATCCAAATTACTACACTTCCAATAGTTAGACTTGTATCGTGTTTATACACAAACAAATATTACCGATAAAAGCATATTCGAAAATGTTAATACGTCGAAGAAAAAAGGAAACCAAAGTTCGAACGAAACATTAGTTCAGTTAATCAGCATCGAAGTGGAAAGGAAAAAACAAAAACTTCTGGTTTGATCTGAAAGAGAAGCCTAAATACCAGTTAAATATTATGTCAAACAAACAATATTATAAACCAGTGTCTATTTAAACTCTCTGTCAACACTTCGTCATCAAACTGTTTGCTTTTCGATATATAAAATTTCTACTGTCCATAAAGATCAGAAACACTGACAAAGTATTCACACAGTATTAAAAACACTGGCGGTAGAACGTTATGCATTAATCTTAGAGATCGAATGCTCTAAATAACTAAATAATAATAATAATGATGTCACAGGCATATATATATATATATATATGAGTTTGTGATATGTATTTGTGAACAACTACAAATATAGTGACAGAGATATTACATACTTGAGAATATGTTAAACTTACATTAAACTGATTCATAATTAACGATTGTGATATATACAGACGCTAAACACGTTATTTGTTTAGGATTACGTTAGATCATTATACCTTGACATCGATAACATATCATTCACAAATATATAAAGAATTGTGTTTTAACTACATTTTAGAGTACATTCTATACATGACAAAGGTCTCACTTCAAAGTTCAATTTCTCTTTATCAATAAATTTTATAAACAGCAAAATATCTCTTGAATATCTAAACTTGCTATTTAAAAGTTTACAAATCAACTTTCCTCGTGTTTCACACAAATAAATCCAGATCATCTCAATACAAGTTAACTTTCCTAGTGTTTGACAGAAAACAGTTCACATCCAATGGTTGACTTTGACTCCTAAAGCCTGTTGTAAGAAATGGTGCTAGCTTGAAAATTCGTGTCTGTTGCGGAAAGGCCGTTTCTAACCGAGAATAATTTAATATACAAATGTTAAAACTTGAATGACAACGACACACTTTGTTGTTCTACTACGTAGACCGGATGTGTTTATTAACTATCATCAGAACAAAAAACGAATATGGCGTAAACAGTATACTTAAATAGCATTCTAAATACAGTTTAGACAAGATAAAGTAGTATTCTAAATACAGTTTAGACATGAAAAACCAACATTCTAAATACAGCTTAGACAAGAAAAAGTACCATTCTAAATACAGTTTATACATGAAAAACTAACATTCTAAATACAGCTTAGACAAGAAAAAGTACCATTCTAAATACAGTTTATACATGAAAAACTAACATTCTAAATACAGCTTAGACAAGAAAAAGTGCCATTCTAAATACAGGTTAGACATGAAAAAGTACCATTCTAAATACAGTTTAGACATGAAAAAGTATAATTATAATTAAGAATTATTTATTTAATACACTTAAATAAGAATTATTTTCATACGGATGGTTAATAATCATTTTGATATAATCAATCATTCATAGGTATTTGTTATCGAAGCACAAGAAAAAACGTTTAATTGTCTATCAAACGTACGTAAGCACTCGTTTCTATAGAAACTGATGAACTATCGTTGTATTATATGCATTCATTGGTTAGAGAAATGCAGAAAAATTTTTTATTGTAGTAATGACTTTGAAGTTGGGTTACAACACACAAACATAGGAATGGAACATTCTATTTCAGTAAGATATCGAAAAACTTTATTTCTCTCAGGTTGAAATAATAGGATTTCTATTAGAAGCAGAGAACTCATTTCAAGATGTGATAGAAATTTAAGACTCGGTTTAAATAACTATTATTTTAATGTCAGCATGAAAAATTTGTCTTTTATGCAGAGATTAATGTGTTATATGGAAAACATTTTGAACTTCACCATATTGTTACTGTCACGTTATAACCACATCAAGTCATGCTCTAATGAACGTACATCTTGCCAATAGTTCTGGATAGCATATTTATTTAAAATGAAGCTCAGAAAAAATATATCAAGTCCAAAGCACACAACTTCTCCATTTAGCTTTCCATAATCCATCTGCTGTAAGAAGGCTATGGTCTCCAAGCACCTGTTTGAATAATCTGATCGCAAAGAAACACATGGTTACTATCTTTAGCGACTTGACCGGTATATTTTATTACGGGACAGGGCGACTATTTGTTTACGGTTTTAGCTTCTTGAGATATACGATGGCTTAATGGGAAGTATCGCTGGAAGCATTATCTTAGTGAAGCCGTTACCTATTGACTTCTCTTCCAGGAGGGTTGCTGTTTATGATGTTATGTACTGTTGCCTGAGGCACATGGACAGCTTTTGCCACTAAACTTTGAGTCTGGGTTCTCAGCTATAACTAAACGCAACGCTCTGATCGTCACGGATACAGCTTAATTTGCTGGATGATCTAGATTCATCGTTATTCGTTAGTACTCCAATTCCATTTAATTCAAGTGATACCTCATGCTAGAAATAATAAATTCCTAATTTGAACTCACTTGTATGACTAATTTGTGAACGAAACAGTTGTTACATACTCTTCACAAATGTGGTAAATTTTCAGTAACATCACAGTACCTTTGTAATGTCAAACAACAGTTTAGTCTGAAGCAGTCCCTTTTATGTGGGGAACAAACACACTCGCTGTTAAGATTCCCTTCACATGATCTCGGTCTAAAGCAGCCTCGTCATCTTTCCTTTTTGGGACCAAACAAGCTCACTCTTCAAGAATTCCATTAGACGTCATTTTGATATCGTCTTATCATCTTTCCTATGTGGGGACCAAATACACTCAGTATTACAAAATATTAATACATGAGATTGGCCTCAAGTAGGTTCATCACCTCCCCTCTGTGGGGACCAAATACACTCGGTATTATAGAATGTTAATACCTGAGATTGGCCTCAAGTAGGCTCATCACCTTCCCTCTGTGGGGACCAAATACACTCGGTATTACAGAATGTTAATACCTGAGATTGGCCTCAAGTAGGCTCATCACCTCCCCTCTGTGAGGACCAAATACACTCGGTATTACAGAATGTTAATACCTGAGACTGACCTCAAGTATAACTGTTAACTCGCTGTTAAAAAATTCCATTACGTGATCTCAGTCTGAACAGCCTCATTTGGCATATTAACGATTTTTAAATAAAGTAGGAAAATCAAAAATGTCGTTTTATTAAAAAAACTACGGAAAGAAACTGAAAGTTTGCATTATTTTATGAAATGTTTATCTTATGCGAAGAGGAAAACAAACGCTGCACAGTTTACTTGGAGATCAAAGTCACCGACGATTTTTATGGGTTGAAAACAGTTTTAATAACCTAAGAGGACTAGTAAAATAAAAAATAAACAGAAATGGCTATAAAAAAGAAAAAAGTCAAACCCAGGGGGTGCTCTGGAAGGCACGTGCACTCTACAGCAAGTATGGTTTCAAGTAGGGGTAACAAAACTCACAATTTGACCTGTAGGAACATAATATTTTCAAAGTTACGGTAAATTTTAAGATCCAAGACGTAATTCAAGCTTAGAGTGTAACGTAATAAACAGGCCCGCGCATGAAAACAGCGGCGATTCAATTCTTCGACGTCTCTGGTTTTGCACTCGCAGGTTGGTTAGTGCCTTCATTTCATCATGCTACGCCTCAAGAAAGCGGCCGAAAACGATGCCTACTTGGCTCGGAGATTTCCGTCGTTTGGTGAGTACGCCTTAATAGTGTTGAAGGTTGTCTGTTAGGGATAAATCGACCGATGGAATCCCTATTTTCCACTAATCCCCTGTCATTCCTCTTCTTTCTGCGCGGTTTAGGCGCTTGCTAACTACCGGTATGAAGAGGTTTTCTTCCGTTGTCTAGAGAGCTTAATGCGCAAGTCGAAACATTCATAATAATAACCAGTCACTAACGTCAAGTTATAGTACCACGAAACACATCTGTCCTCACGTGCAGGGGACTCCAAATCATGTAGCTCACCCTTAACTGTCATGTATTATATTAATTTACTACTTCACTTTATAATAAGTATAAATGCGTATAAAAGCTGAAAATAGTATTATGGCAAACGAGATTAAGAAATCGATTCGTAAGTTTCACAAGTATGGAATTACAAACATGTTTTATCTATCCAGCCAACGATATGCTTAAAATCTTAAAACCAAAACGAAAAATTGTCAAAACAAAAATTCCTACTACCATGTGGCATATCTACTTCTACCAAAAAACCAAAAACGTACGACTAGCTGAATTAGTGATGTGTTCTACCTGGAAGGGTTTTTAATATAATACAGAAAATGCTCAATTTACAGCTATGTATAAGGAATCGAGGCTTAAGTAACTCAAAGTAAATTGAAACTTAAGTAACTTGAAGATATAATTGTACATGCTTTCTAACTTATGTTACCTCAAGAAACACATGAAGATCACAAAGAGCCTTGTGGAGTAAAACAGTGTTAAAAATGTATTCGTGCTTTTCATCTCTGTACTGACTTTCTCTTTCTTCACCCTTAAGCAAGACAAGCAAGAGTATTTATTTTAACTTAACGACAAAACTGACCTTTTTATTAAAACCTTGTGCCAAACTGTTAGTTTTAAATAACCGTATACGTTTGTAAAACAACCGTATTTTTTGACATAAAATCAATGTAGTTTTCACTTTTCTTTGCTTGCACTAAAGCTTTAAACTCTTCGATCTGTTTTTCTCTTCTATTAACGCAGTAAATGGGAAATGAAACCTCACTTTAACGCATACTTAAAATCATCAAAAAAGTCTAAATATAGACGTACAAATTGAAAACTGTGTATACAAACGAAGGTACCACGGAGATTCCTTGCCGGAATTGCTCAGTAGTAGGGGGCGCTCGTACAATCAGATGCGGTGGGTGGAGTTGTGTTAAGCTTGGGTTTATGAGCAGCTGACAGATAATTAACTGAGATCCAAGGAGCGTGATGTACAGATGCATGTATGTTGACTCATTTGCGATTAAGAACAGAGCAAACAAGATATATATCTGAGTGGGATAACTTCTTTCATTTCTAAGAAAGGAGAAGGTATAACGAAATGAATCATATTACTGAACAGCTTTCAGAGAAACATTTATTTTTTGGTTTAAAAACTACGTTTTCTCGTGTACGATTTGTTACCATTTAACTAACATAATTCATTCTTTCTGTCATTTTTCAAGTTCCAATCTATTTTAAGGAAACGCACTTGAGGTATTTAAGTTTTTTTTGTTTGTTTTTTTTGGAAGAGTGAGGGAGTGTTCCCCCTTCGAACAAAAGAAGCATAGCAAAGAAATCTAACATGGTTTTTGTAATATTAGTCATTTAAACTCACCTTTCACATATACATACACATTTTTCTATTAAAAGAAATTTAGTAGATGTAATAACGTAAAACAGAAAAAAAAAATCAAAATTATTACCATTAAACCTTAAAACATTTAGGGTTAGTCAGACATTTATAACTTCAAATTCAATTTCTTGGTAAGTTCGTTACCAAAGCAGGCCTAACATATTTTATTTCGTCTACTGTGATTTAATAGAAAATAAAGCTCGATAGTATTGGAGTTCTTAATAGCCAATAAAATTCACGTTTTCGTTCCGAATTTTTAACGTTATAAAAGTGTGCAACATTTTACGCATTTCTCCTTAATCATTGGTGCTTAAGAGTTATGAAACATTACGCTATCAAATAATTGAATGTGGATATAAATGGAAAAGAACTACAGTTTGCTACCAAAGAGCGGAAAATATGAAATTACCTAGGCCTATTTTCAAGATTGAAAGATACGTTCGTGTACATTAATAAGCGTCTCGTATGGCGTACAAGTAAAGCCTAACTTTTTAAAGTGAGATGTGAGCATCAAAACACCACTCTTTGTATTACAGTTCTCTGAATACAATAAGTTACCACTTTAATGGAAACTTATGAAGAATCAGCTCCATTAAATTATAAAGTATAATCAGTATTGGTAGAAAAACGAACAGCAGTCAAAACCTTAAGGGCAAAATTACAAAGAAATCTCGATATGTCACAACTTTATTGATCTAACATCATGTTGTGAAGATGCATATGAAGCCTACATAATCCTTTGTAATGCTAAAAATTCACTATAGTTATAAATGTATTAAATACACATATTATTTAAATAAAGCTAGAATAAAAAAGGTTAAATTATATAGGTTAGATATAATATTAATATAATGACAGGCTTACGTAGAATAAAGTGTAAAGATTAATAGTAAATTAAGATTATATTTCATCTGAATACAACTCCTTTTTTATGTTCAACATTGGCGTTTCTTTCACGCGTATTAATACAGCGTTAGTATAGAAAGAGAAGAGTCTAATGACTTAAATGTGGCACGGTATTAACACTGTTCATTACAGACAAGCAAAGTGTAATTACATTAGAATTGCATCCGGTTTTACTGTTCTGGGCGAAACGTGTTTACATTTGTACATTTATAGTTTATTATGATATGTTTGTTTGTACTTCTTGTTTGATTGGTTCAGGACATAGCTGCACCGTAGGATTTGTTTTTTGGGAATTAAGAACAAAGCTACAAAATGAGCTATCTGTACTCTGCCCACTACGGGTATCGAAACCCGATTTCTTCCGATGTGAGTTTGCAGATTTGTCGTTGTGTTACTAGGAGGTGCACCATAGGGAATCTGTATTCCGTCCAGCAGGGAAGGAATCAAAACCTGGATATTAGCGTTTTCAGTGTACAAGTTTCCTACTCATCCACTGTGAGCCTTTTGAAGGCATAATAAACGTTTAATTTTAGTCATAACGTTACGTGGCTAACAAAACGTGTACTTTGAACGATTGACATAAATTTATGATTCGTTCTTAATTTTTTCCCTAATTGGAGATTTTTGGGGCGATGGATTACTTCTGGGGACACTGGTCTATAATTTCATTATGTTCCCTCAAATTGGTCATTTTTAGACCTCATAAGTTAACATATCATCAATACTCATGAAGATGAGTGCGTGTACTTGAATATAGGGAAAATCGCAACGTGTTTACAAGAAATGATGAAACGCTCTGTTATTGTAAAACCATATGAGCAAAGTTTATCGAGTAATCGAAAATATGATAGCTTTACCCCTGCAGTTTCATTAGACTCCTATAAACATATGAAATGCTAAAGAAACATCCAATCCACTTGTATTATTTGAATATTACTCTTAAAAGTACAGTCCATGAAAATAGTAACTTCTTTTTACGAGTACGTTTGTTTCTTGTTAAGCACAGCCCCATAGAATGGACCATCTATTATGAACCCACCAGTGGTATCGAAATCTCTATGGTTTTTTACATTACAAGCCTTCAGACTTCTCGCTGTGCCAGTGGAGGCAACACAAGTAACAGGTCAATGGGATGGTATAGTAAGTTATTAGAAGTGCAGCGGTTAATAGCAAACTATTTAATATTAATGAACACATTAATCTCTCCGTCATGCACTGGAATTACTCTGTCACCACGATATAAGCAAAGTCGCCAGTTACATGAACACAACTCTTTTCCAGTCAGAATCCTGTCTCTAAAGGTTTTGCACGATAAACACTCTCAGCTGCTTTCCTTATGTTATATACTCTGTGGGATTTCTTGTAGGAAAGCTACAGTAAGCTATCTCCTTAGTCCACCGAGGTAAATCGAACCCCTAATTTTAGCGTTGTAAATCTGAAGACTTGCCGCTGTACTTTTTATTTAGGAAAACGTGAGATCTTAAGTATATAAGCATGCATGAGTTTTGAAAAAAAATCTTTCTTAGAAAGAGAATCGAAATATTTGAGTCATGTTTTCTTATTGTTAGTAGAGTGGTAATTTCCAAGACTACGTACACAATAAATTACGTATAAAAATAAAAACTTAAAAAACAAGCAAACTATTTGGCTCTCGACGTAAAAATCGATGCTGTTGTGATTTAAAGACACACAATATTCGTTTTCTTATATTACGTAGAGTTCAAATGCTATTCTCACTGTACAGAGTGGCCACTCCTGAATGGAAGTGACAGCTGTAGTTACAAGAATAGCTGGAGAGAAGGCAGAAGTGTGCAGTCATTTTGATTCCTTTTTGTTACACTTGTGTAACAAATTCAAGTAAATAATAGTAAAAATACGCATTTAACTTTCCATAGCACATAAAATCATAAGTTTGTTGGAGAAACGTGAAACTTACCACTGGCGTAGAGCAGCTGGAGTCGATAATGTATACCGTTGTTTGTTCTCTCTCCGTCACTTTCCTTTAAATGGAAAAATAAAACAAAAATACTATGAAACCATAATAATAATAATAAACTGGTGAGAATTATGAAGATGGAGATTAAGTCAAAATGTGATAATAAAATTTTTTTTTGAAAAATTAAAAGAAAACCGAGAATGTTGTATTTTGATCTAATTTAAATGTTGGTTCTTGCTTCAAGACGTGACATTTACAGCTACATGGAACATGCCTTCTTAGAGTTCTATTAGAAAACGGTGGTACTACACAGTAATGCCCCAAGTGGCACAGCGGAATGTCTGCGGACGTATTATACCTTCAGAAGCCGTATTTTTATTCTTGTGGTGGGCAGAACACAAATAGCCCTTTGTGTAGTTTTGCGCTTAACAACAAACTATATTGCGATGTAATTGGGTTAATATATCTCGTCTGCTTAAGTACGATAAGGTTAGTTTGTGATATATATTTTCTGCCTCGTCTTTTTCTGCTGACGCTAGGTGAGGATTACGTAAGGGAAGCCAATCAGGTTCTGTACTGTGAATATTTACTATATTGAAATGTGTTTCCAGAAAGATATCCCAATTTACAAGTGTTTCCTGAGTTAAAGACGCACGTTCTGCTTACTAAAATCTCGTGAATTTTTAACGGGTTTCGCTTACACCTTCAGGCTTCGATCCCTCGCAGACATTGAACTGTCCCCGTGTAGCAAAAATTCGCACTTGCTATCTCTTTATTAATTATGTCTTTGTTACTGACGGTATCGAATAAATCGGAAAAAGTAATAAACTTATGGAATTGTGGGAGAATTTGTTAAGTGCCGCTGTTAGATGTATTGTGACTGTTAGTACGATCAGTTTAGACATACCAGCTACTGTCAACAGTGGGTACCATAATGGAAAATTTATTAGGTTCTATTGTTGACTCACCGAGTCTTGGTGTGTTGTCTTTTGTCATTATTGGCGAAATCCTGTGTACCACCTAACAACACATTATCACCTCTACCCGAACTCTATGCGATCCGATTTCTCGTGCGTTGTTTGAGGACGTCTATACAAACCTCACGCGTTCTTAACTCAGACGGTTCCGCCGCTTGGGCAGCCAGCCGCCATTACGGCAACCCTATATTACGGTTTCCTGGCATGCACGTGTGCGTCCGCTGTGTTACTGCCAACATCTTGATTTGTTGAGAAAAACCCAGTGACAGCTTTCGGATCTAGAGTAGACTCGTCAGGTTTTATCGTTTCTCAATGTCATATATCTCACAGGAAACCATTACAACGCTAGCTCACGTAATTAAATAACCAAAACCTATGTATTATTACATAATGCTTGCAAAACACACTTTCTAAAACATTCTAAAATATGTCATCTACAGTCGCTACGACTTAATATCATTTTATATTTAATATGTCTGAATACGTCTACTACGTATTCTACCTTACCTGTCTATATACTATAAATAATCTCACAAATTCGTAAAGATATCTGAATGAATTCTAAAGACAGCTGATATGGGTATTAAAACTTTAATTAAAATAAAGTACAGAACAAAGTTTCAACTTTCTTTGGTCATCTTCAGGTTTACATGCTGAAATGCTTTTTGTCAGTTACTTCCTATAGTTAGAACCACTAACCCAGGCAGCAGAACTGGCTCGGTTCGTGCTCTAAGTTACTTCCTAGCTCGGATCACAAACCAAGGCAATATAAACTGATACGCTCTTTGACTAATGAAGATTGTGTAGAACGATACAGTTTGCAGTGGAATAAAAAAATACACTTTGACACCAAAATTAATCTTAAGAAAACTAAACTTTGTACGAAATATATATATATATATATCTTACAGATAAGTTTTCGTTCCTGAATTACAGAAAATAATAAATAATCTTTTCAGCTTCCGGCTAGTCCCGCCAGTCTTTAGGAACAATGATTTTACTACGAATTAAACTTTAAACCAATGTAGAGCAATGGAATTTTGTTGATATGTTCCGATACACGACTTATTTAACGAACGGCCACGAAAGAGAAATACAAACTTAACTAATACTGAAAGGTGGTAAAAAATCAACAAGCACTCTGTAGCACCAAACGATAATTAGTGAAATGGAAGAAAGGAAAAACTATATTGAAATAGATCAAATTTCCTGTGTGTATTTTTTTTTCAAAAACTAAAACAGACCAATGTTTCACTGGCCTCGTTCCTAAAATTTGAAGTTCATTTTGTATCTCGGTTTGATAAAAAAAATAGAGTAAGTGACCGTTTACTATTTGAGTGTAGAAAAGCTTTGTAAAAACAATGAAAAACGACCATTTTACTTTCTTTCTTTCCAAATACATATATAAACTAGAGTGCATATCACTGCCACGCGCCATTTATTATATTCGACCTTCAAAAAAATACGAGAATGTGTCTTTATGTCCGTCGTTATCAACTGATACCGAACAATTTTTGGCAGGACCATAACCAGTAATATTCTACATTTGTCCACTAAGTTTCATCAAAATTAGATTATTTGTGACTAAGACATAGTGCATAAATAGTTGGAAAAATCGGTCCCCATAATGACAAATAGATATTTTTTTTATTCTTGATCTTGTTGTGATCGTGAGATTCCAAAAACTAATGACTCCTAAGTTGGGCCATAATTGAAATGTGTACCAGCTTTCGTCCAAATCCATTCAGCCGTTTTCGAGAAATCTTACTGACAAACACGCACACACACAGGAGTGAAAATTTGATCTCTCTACGTTCGATGGCTGTAGTAATGAACTAACATGCACTTCAAACTCTGTTTAATATAGTGAAAAGTCAATTTTTCAAAAGTGCATACGTAAAGAGAGCTAGATAGCGAGACGCTATGTTACATTATTCCAATATTACACAAAGATTCGACTGTGAGATTTGAAAAACATCTACCAATTGATATCCCTTCTTTGTAGTGATGAACGTAATACATGTATCTACAGATGTACTGGATATATTTACCTACAATGTAAAACGTGACACACACAAAAATATATAGATGTATACAAACACGCAGATACTTGTACAAAGCTATGATTACATATATACATGCATAGAGATGGCAAAATATGTAACAATATGTACAGAAATATTTCAATTTGCATTTGAAAGAGATTTGTTTTATGCAGAAGCAAAAATAAAAAATAAAACACTTTTTATTTTGAGTTTGAAATGAACTCCGATGCTATGATGCTGTTAATACAAAGTCTTTGGATACACAGATGCTGCCGTTAGTATGTCTGCTTCCTTTCTTCATGAATGCGAAACGGCTACTATTCTCTCTGTGTTGATTATCACACCTACTCACTATCATACAAGCATCAAATCTATTCTGAATGTACTCAGTGCGCGAGAAGCCATGCTTTATTGATAAACGTGATATCTCAAAGATATCTTTAATCATCTATTCTTCTCTGTTTATATGCTAAGGAGATTATTATGTCGAACTCAATAATAGGCCCTTTACTTGAAATTGGTAAGTCTGTATAAATAAAATAGACTGTTTATTTGTTCTTGGTAAGTCTATATAAATATATTTAACAATTAGCTTGTCATTGATAATTTTGTATAAAATATACTTTACTATTAACTTGTCTGTTTGTTTGTTTTGGATTTCGCGCAAAGCTACACGAGGGCTATTTGCGCTAGCCGTCCCTTATTTAGCAGTGTGAGACTAGAGGGAAGGCAGCTAAACATCACCACTCACCGCCAACTCTTGGGCTACTCTTTTACCAACGAATAGTGGGATTGACTGTTACATTATAACGCTCTCACAGCTGAAAGAGCGAGTATGTTTGGTGCGACGGGAATTCGAAGACCCGAGACCCTCGGATTATGAGTCGAGTGCCTTAACTCATCCGGCCATTCCGGGCCTATTAACTCGTCGTTCATAATTTTGTATAAAATATATTTGACTATTCGCTTGTCATTCATAATTTTATATAAAATATATTTGACTATTCGCTTGTCATTCATAATTTTGTATAAAATATATTTGACTATTAGCTTGTCATTCATAATTTTGTATAAAATATATTTGACTATTAGCTCTTCATTGATAATTTTGTATAAAATATATTTGACTATTAGCTTGTCATTCATAATTTTGTATAAAATATATTTGACTATTAGCTTTTCATTGATAATTTTGTATAAAATATATTTGATTATTAGCTTGTCATTCATAATTTTGTATAAAATATATTTGACTGTTAGCTTGTCATTCATAATTTTGTATAAAATATATTTGATTATTAGCTTGTTATTCATAATGTTATATAAAATATATTTGATTATTAAGCTGTCGTTCATAATCCTATATAAATGGAATTGACTGTTTGTTTGTTCTTAATAATTCTATATTTGTTATTTATAATGCTGTACAAATATAAAGAATTGTGTAAAGGAAACTGTAAAATGGGTGATTGTAAATCATCCGGGAATACAAACCAAAGAATAACTATCAATTGGTTGTATGTTATCAGGTTTTCGAGAACCAATCAAATAAATAATTGTCTATGTCTGGCACTGACGTCTAAACACACACAAAATAATAATTACGCTGAAAGCAACCTTGAATTATGACAAATTGCTAGAGCAGTTCAAAATATCCATTAGAAATGAGGTAAAACTAAATGAAATTATAGTTTTACATTAAAATATCGTACTTACGATAATGGACATAGCAGCCTAATGATTCCCTTTAAGCGATTAAGAATCCATCAGTTTAACTGTTTATAAGATATAAATAAAACATGTACTGGATATGTTCTTCTAGTTTACACAATTCTACTTACTGTA
The DNA here is from genome assembly GCA_011833715.1 of Carcinoscorpius rotundicauda. Taxonomy (NCBI): domain Eukaryota; kingdom Metazoa; phylum Arthropoda; class Merostomata; order Xiphosura; family Limulidae; genus Carcinoscorpius; species Carcinoscorpius rotundicauda. The sequence continues at coordinate 125,160,672 of CM022391.1, read as the reverse complement.
GGGAATTATTTTTGAAGGCAAAATACGTGATAGAATAAGATAATTCGCAATTCATTAATAATGATACAGTTAATAATCATTAAATTCGTTATGATACTTGGTTACAAGTGTGCATGTGCTTTTCCGTTCGTTCAGTTTCAATTTTAGGCACAAGCGTGAAACATAGTTACAGCCCTATGGCTGTTCTTCCAGTTTCATCTTAAGAAGGTTTAACTGGCACTGTTCAAAATAAACTATATTTGCATTGTTTTACACATTGTCCACGAGGTCAGCTATATTTCCATTACTGTATATAGTGACTATGAGATCAGGTATATTTACATTACTGTACGTAACGACCACGAGGTCAGCTTTATTTGCATTACTGTACGTAGTGACCACGACGTCAGCTCTTCTGATCTTGAAATTTCTTCGTTGTAGTATGGTTAATAATGAATACCCTGAAGTGAGTGTAATAAAACTTCTACAAGTAGCAAGCGTATACCTGTGGTTAAAACACGATTACAATGAACCTGATACTTTGATGTTATAAACTGAAATAGAAATATTGGATATAAATTAATTAATATTAACACATCATTTCTAAATAACTACGTATCGTATTGAAATTAACGTATTATATCCATCTTATTGGTATGCTTCAACTATATTGTTCAATATTTATAGTGTAACTTATTCTTATTGGTTCTTGACCCTTTGAAAACAGAATTTTCAGGGTAGCCTCAGCTACCTAATATCCTAATTAAATTTCCCAATGTTCCTAACAAGATAAAACTTCAGAAATTTATTTCAGTGACACAACCTTTCAAGTACAGCTGTGCATGTTATCTTTTAGAAGAAGCAAGTCTTAGAATAATTGTTTGTTTTTCATTAAAGCTCTAAATATAAAACTGCACGCGAGAATAGGTGGGCCTAAAATCTTATATTTTAGAGACGAACAGAAAAAAAAACACGATATGAATCAGTTTCACACTGAAAACAAATATAGCGCCTTTTTTAACTTAAAATAAGTGACACTATTCTTTGTGCTTAATATCAAGCCAACTGGCTCAAAACATAACCCTAAAACCATATTTTAACAATTTATAAGCCAAACCTGTATATTTAATTCAAATAAAAATACACTTAGCATGTTAGCTGCTATTTACATTTTCTCTCTTCTTTTCTTTTTTTTTCCGTTTGGATGAGAAAACCAAGGGTTACCATACAAACCACTAGGAACTCAGTCTGTAATGGTTTGTTTGATTGTTTGTCATTAAGTACAAGGCTTCACAATAGGCTATCTGTGCTCTTCCTATCACATGTATCTAAACCCAGATCCTAACATTGTAAGTCCTCAGATATACCACTGTGCCACTGAGGGGCCACTATGAACTGAGGAACTTAACATTCCTTACGTCTTGTCTCTCCTCACTGACAGGACTGTAGGTTCTTTGATGACAAGCAAGAAAGATTTGCTAATGATACATCGGCTAATAAGAAAGGCTGAAGAGAGTATGGTTCTCAGAAAGAACACAACTCAGGAAAACAGAAGAGAATATGGTTCTCAGAAAAAACATAACTCAGTAAGGCTTAACGCAGCTCTTAACAACCAAGGAACACCAAATATCATTCTTCTTTAATCTGCTCTGAAACAAGTCTGAGTAAAGTTTTAAACAAAAACACTTTCAAGCACAAAATCTATGGAATGATGATAATAAATTTTGAAGTTCTCGGTGGAATTTACTTCGACCATTTAATATGTATTGTGTGATAGGCTGTTATTGGTCATTTCTCGAGGCGGTATTGTAGACCGAATATACAACTGATAAACATGTCTCTCGTAGCGACACGACTTACAAATGTGACGATGCCAAACTGCGTGAACATTACGTCTCGATAAAAAGGAATTAATCTTCAGTATGCATTCAGATTAACGGTGATCTGTCAAAACCCCACCTAAACATTCAGATTAACGGTGATCTGTCAGAACCCTACCTAAACATTCAGATTAACGGTGATCTGCCAGAACCCTACCTAATCACGTTTCAGTCTTTGTGAACATCAAAGTAATATCGTTTCGGTTTGCGTTTATCTATTAACTGTAAGTATCGTTTTATTACAAGTTACTATCAAGAAGAATATTTCTGAGAACAGTCTAACGTTTCGGTTACTGGCATAACTGTTCTCAGCTACCAAAACTCTACCGTCAAAACTGTAAAAGTTTTAACCAAACAGTCTTCTTATTTACACTCTCGAAGAAAACGATGCCAGTGATATTATATAATTTTTCATAAATTTTCCCACATTTTATCTCTTTAAACTACTTTATATGGAGTAATTTCATTCTTTATAATCCAAAATTCAAACTTTATGCAGATGTTACGTAGAAATAACAACTAAAATAGCGTGATATAAAACAATATAATCTTATTGCATACATACACTTAACCTAGTTAACTAAGTAAACCGAAGTGACTGCATAGGCATAATTCATCTCCGATACAAAGTACAGAGATACTGCTGTACGAAAACAATTAACAAACGACATCTTAAAATTCACTATACCACACGTAATGTTAACTTGTATGCGTATCATTTGCGTATTAACTCGTTTATGCATGCTTTCACTAACTACGTTTTAACAGAACATGAGACGCTCAATGACGAGCGCTAACTTATCAACAGCTTCGACTGTGTCTGTGGATGCACGTTGTACACATTGACAAAGTGTGAAAATGATAGTCCTGTGTTGAAAATTAATCCCTGAAGAGTTTTGGTAAACTGAACATTTTTCAGTAAAATACGGTTTAGTTTCATTTATGGTTAAATTGAGCACTCTTCAGTGAAACAAGATTTAGTTTTGTTGATGGGTAAATTGGATAATTCAGTTAAATACGGTTGCGTTCCCAACATTAGATCTTTGATGGTTTAAAATCACATTTTCTTTCGTGAAGAAAAAATAAACATACCCATAATTCGTTACCAATTAATGTTATTCATACCTATTAATTTAATCATTAGGCTTTTATTTAAGGAAAATATAAACTACATATTTTATGTTCAGAGAATTTTTAAAAAATCCGGACTGGAAACCTTTCGTGCCCCGCCCCTTGGGAAGGCGGGAAAGAGAGATGGAATCAGTCGCCATCTTATTCCAATTTCGTGTTACTGTTTCGACCAACTGTATGTCAATGTTATTTTGAAACGATTGATCCTTCAGTAAATGCTTTTTATCCTATTGGTTCAGAAAATAATAATTTTTAGAGCCAATATTGACCTTCAAGTAAAGAACATTGCACACGCTTTCTGTTGAGCGGATGGAAGCTGATATTATGTGGAAACATCTGTTGTTAATATTGTGGGTAACAATATCCATACCAAACAAAACAATGGATTTAAAAAAAAAAATGTTCTTCGAATTAAACATTCACAGTTTTCCCGTTTGAATGTCTTTTAAGATAAATTTTACATGCATGTAGGTTCAATGTATCATAGCGACATACCCTACGTTCACTCTACAAGAATCAACATCTTGGACAAAGGTTTGACCGGACATGCTCAATTAATCATTCCACCATTCCATAAAACATGTTTTCGCTGCCTCTGTGTACACTATCTAGGAAAGACAATTAAGTTAGTAGCAGTGATAGAAAATAAAACAATATATATAGCTGAATGTAAATCGAACATAAAACGAATGCTTACAAAGCATATGCAGATGTACTGTTCGATGAACAAATACACGCGTTTATACCGAACGTTAGATGAAAAAAACGAAAACAGAAGGACTGAAAGATTCAACTTGTTAACAAGTGTACGCACAATAAATAATTCCTTTCTGTATGACGGAAATGATTACACGAGGTTACTCTACCATAGAATGGTTTTACTCGCATGTCTACGTGGTTCAAGATAATACAGGAAAATCGATATACGGTTGTGACAGCTTTAACGTGAAAGCCACACTTGACAAGACTTGTACTTTCTTTCTCTCTCTCTTTTACTGACCACCAACTCAGGTGGTTCAACCGGACAGGACTTGTATCCCCTCTTATCGACAACAAAAAAAGAGACGGTTCAATCGCACAGAGATAATAGTAACTATAAGGAAGCCACACACCACTCTACGGTTTTATTAATTTAAATAAATATCGAAACTTGTAAGTAGGTCAATTATCTTTAGCAACCTCTAACAGTATCGTACTCTTCAGACTAACTTGATCCATATTTTTTAAAAAAGAAACAACCCGACACATTCCTGCTTCACAGAAAGACTTGAGTCACTTAAAAAAAACTAACACATTCCTGCTTTACACTCTTTACAAATTTTGTCTTTAGAAATACGTGGCACATTCTTACTTCGTAGACTAACTTGATCAAAAAATAATTTGACCCATAAATTATTTTAGAACGTTTCTGCCATATATATGCTACTTTATCTCCAAAGGAAACTTTTTACACGTGTTCTTTTCAAGTTTAAACAATCGACTGTTTCATCATTGTACTGTATTTAGCAGAGTTATCCGCTTGTATATAACCATGACCTCTATTTTTTTTAACACAGGACACTACTACTGCTTAGCTGCCTTTAGTAAAAGTACATGCTTCTATCTATTGGTGCCTCAAATTTGGATTGAGTAAAGACAAACACAATTTCTTTATTGTGCTAACTTTAGCACAGATACCCTCTCATATCTAGTGAATATACGTTTTTGATTTTAACACTTCTTACTACGGGGATAAATAAACGGATCATTTCTTACCTCATCTTTCTCCACAAAGCCAACAAATGATGACCTCTCGACCTCCACTGGTTGTCCAGCTTTGTCGTACAATGCGACCACGAAATGGAAAAAGTTGCTTTTTCGTAAGTTGGACGGAGGTTGTTTTTCGAAGTGAGCCCGTCCCAGGCCAACACTAAAACAGAAAGTCTTTTAGAAGCAAACCCGAAATTCATAGAAGATTGTCAGTAAGAAATTGATCTTTGTATGCGTAAACTGGATCAATAAGACATTTTGTTACAACATTGCTATGAAAACTGAATTATGTTGGCGCGAAAAGAAAGAGTTCAGTAATTAATAAAGCACCCAAGAGTAGTAATACATACGATACGTGTTTATTTAAGCACAAAAACAACACACCGGGCTGCTTACGCTCTGCCCACCGAGGGGAATATAGCCCCTGATGTTAGGGCCGTAAGTCCGTCACATTACAGCTGACCTACCGGAAGGGGGTAATACATTAAAGGAATTATAAAATATTGGACACGAAACAAATAAAAAATGTTTGTATAAATTAAAATTCAACAGCTAAAATACACGTTACAAACATCATAACATGAACGGGCAAACAAGAAATTTAAATAATACTAATAACGTAAAAACTGATTGTGCAAAATCATGTTTAGAGACACGAGTATTCGAAAACACGGAGTCGTTTTACATTTCACAAATCGTCCTATATTGAGGTAAAAGTAACTTATGTTTAATATATTTAAAGGTAAAAGTCACGTGTGTTTATTATATTTAAAGGTAACAGTCACATGTGTTTAATATATTTAATATTCAGAAAATTAGTGGTTTAATCGTAATCGTCAACTACAGACTTATTACATCAACCGATTTTGTTGTTTTTTATTGGTGTGTAAAACTGAATGACTTATCAGTTTTCGTGTTCATAAAAAAGACATTTCCCACATTCAAGAGCAGAAATATATCTAATTGTTATATTTTCCTGTCAAGGATGACGAACAAATGGGAAATTTTTTAACCACAAGTAATGCATTTCTCAAAATATGTTATATATTCTAAGTGCCAAGATTAGGCAATAATTAAACTTATGCCTCACGTTCATACAAAATGCTATTCGTAAATACTTCCTAAAGAAGCTACACAGATGTCTAACCTTTAACACGTAAACGACAGATTTTCGCTTACGACAGATATACAGAGGTTAATCTCTGTTCTACTCTTCATACAGATGACAGGTACAGGATAGCAGCTTTTCATCTCTTGTTTCTCCTGATGATAATTTTGATTTTTCTTTTTTTACTACTTAGGGTTAACGGTTGCCATACAGATCAGCTCTTAATTTGTTGTTTGCAAAAATGACGTGAGTCAGCCATTGATAAGCGCTATTTACGCTGATGACCACTAAACACCAGTGATTGATTTGCACCTTGAACTAATGACACGGGTCAGCCATTGATATGTTCTTTCATCTACGATAGCTATAAGCGACTGATTCAAGATGAAAAAACAACAGATCTCCTTCTCATATAGGTTTGGTTTATATTTCTATACTTCTGTATGTGCCTTTAACTCTGACGTTTGGTTTGTTTTTGTTTTGAAGTTCACGCAAAGCTATTCGAGAGCTATCTGCGTTAGCCGTCCCTAATTTAGTAGTGTGAGACTAGAGGGAAGACAGCTAGTCATCAACACCCACCGCCAGCTCTTGGGCTACTATTTTACCAACGGATAGTGGGTTTGACCGTCACATTATAACACTCCCATGGCTGAGAGGACGAGCATGATTGATTGATTGGAATTCGAACCCGCGACCCTAAGATTACGAGTCGAGTGCCTTAACCCACCTGGCCATGCTAGGCCTAACTCTGATATAAACAAATATTTCTAATATTTTTTTTTTTTACATGCGTGTCTACTGTTGTTTTGAAAATACCCTTTAAAAGATAATCTTGGTTGTTTTGCTTCAATGTATCTAAAAACCGTATTAAGAATACACATTTTAAAATTCAGAGGAAATTATAGGACAGTGAACAATGGAAAATAATGACATTAAACTTGTTTATATATTTTCTAAGGTCACTTCACCAGTAACGTCACTAAATAAGAGGTCGCAACAGCTGTCATGACTCAAAGGAGTCAATCAGAAGGGTATGCTGAAAATTAGTTACTAAATCAGAGGTTATAACAAAAAACACAGGTCTATAATGGTTTTATTGCCTTGAAATGTTAACATGTTTTGCAATAATTACTGTACTCTGAATTTAAAAAGAATATCCATTTTTCTCTATCAAATATAGATTTTTCACGAAACGTCACATGGACTTTTACATAAGCGAATCATTTTCATTGAAATCAAATCACATTTTGTTTTGCTCAGTATGTTGACAACCACTGGCTATATATGTCTCTAGACCAATTGCGACATCAGAGTCTTATCGATCGTTCTAGAACCTACGAGAAAGACACCGCTAATATATAAACAGTTAACAGACTGCCCGACGTATCGTTTGTGGATAGTATTTGATTGTGTGAGCACTTTGACATTTTTTTCTTTTCAATATTGTTTATTCGTTACCATGGAAACAAAATGTTGCTTAAAGACCCAAACGGATTTTGTTACATTTATGGTAAATTTTATCTAAGTAGGATTTTCTTATCGATTAGTAAAACATCCTTACGTGAGAGAAAAAAAAATTAATGTTATTTTCGAAATCAGCCTAGCTGAATTATGGAAAATTTGTTTTTAAAATTTAAATAACTTTTATGAAGTTTAACTTTGTAGGCCTATGTAATTATTATATAGGTTTCGTGACCCACAAAAGGACTCAAGCCAGTCCGTTGGATATCAGTAATGCTACTAAATCAGATATTATAAGAAATACTAATTAGATAATTATAGTGACCCGAAAGACTCATCAGGCCAGCCTTTTCAATATTAGTAAATCAGAGGCTGTAGTAAATAATAATTACATAACAGTGAAGGCGCCAAGGGGTAAGACTTGGAGGGCTTGAGCTTCCCAAAATGAGCCAAGCCCCCTTCAGCCCACCCTCCAATATTGTTACCTACATATATTCATAAAATATAGAAAACACAATAGTCGTTGTTGCTTAACAATTAACATCAAAGAGATAGAACTCAACATCTTCATTAATGGTATATTAAATGTTCAATCTAAGCTAATCTTGACTTTCTTTATTATTATGTATTTCCTTGGGAGGAATTTAGGTGAGCTTTCTCTTTTATATATATGCATATTTTCATAAACAGTTATTTCTAATTTGTAATAATGAATTATTAATCAGAGTATGAAAACTGCATTGAAAACGCAGTTCAAAACAGCACACCTTTCTGAAATGTACCTTGGTTGTTACATTATTATAATTTACCATCTATAATTCATATTGATGACATTTTGGGAAGCCCCTCCACAGTTGACCTCAGCCCCCGCCCCCAACGAAAATATCCTGGCGCCGCCACTTTTACATAATTATCGTGACCCGAAAGAGTCACTCAAGCCAGTCCGTTAATTGTTAGAAATGTTATTAAATTAGAGATTGTTGGAAATAATAGTTATTGACCCGAAAGTATATTGTGTTCTAGTAATGTAGTTCCCCGCTAGTACAGCGGTATGTCTGCGGATTTACAAAGCTAAAATCAGGGGTTCGATTCCACTCGGTGGACTCAGCAGATAGCTAGATATGGATTAACTATAAGAAAACAACGAACCAACCACTAGTAATGTACATAAACTATGAACTGTAACAAGCAAAACTTATAGGTACCTATGGGGGCCCGAAATAATCACAGTTCCTGAAACAAACACATACCCGAGTCTTTTTGTTTTAATTATCCTAAAATAATAATATTATCGATAAATTTTATCTGTATCATAGTTTGAAATATATCCTTTAAACGTGACTATTTTCGGTTTCATCATCTTTGTTGGAAATAGTCACAGATCTAAGTCTTTTCTTGTTCAGCTTATCCTGTTCCAAAACAGTCACAAACTAGAGTGCCTGCGCAAACTATATATTCAGTCACTCAAATCTGTTTAGTTTCAAATAAATTATTTGAAATCAAGTTAATTCGATTCGATTTTTGATCATTCATATAAGTAAGCTTAACTCATTTTTAAGGAGAGCTAACGGTGATAGCTTTTTTGTTGTTGTTGTCATATGTGGGTCCTTTTATTTTTTGTTATCTTTAGTATTTGTATGCAAAGTTCAAGACTTTGCCAAACAATTCAATATATTTTTAATTCCGTTGTTTTTTTCTTTGGTTAATCCTGTTGTCAAAGCCGTAAAGGGGTTTTAATTTACACAAGTTATTACACGTACCTCTAGGTGACTAGATATCACTGAAGATTAAATAAATTATGCTATTTTACAAACATAATGCCACTCACTGTAATATATTCATTCGAAGGTCGAAAAACTAAATTTATTTTTAAGTTTATGTACAGAAGAAGAAAAGTCGATAAATTTGTTTGCTTTGAATTTCGCTCAAAGCTACACAAGGGATATCTGCGCTAGCCGTCCCTAATTTAGCAGTGTAACACTAGTTATCACCACCCACCGCCAATTCTTGGGCTACTCTTTCACTAACAAATAATGTGATTGACTGCAACATTATAAGGCCCCCACGACAGAAAGGGCGAGCATGTTTAGTGTGACAAGGATTCGAATCCGTGACTCTCAAACTACAAGTTGAGTGCCTTAACCACCTGGCCATACGAGACCAAGTCGATAGAAAATGAAACAATTTTTTGTACTGTACAAAAGAAGGAAAGTAGATAACAAACGAAAGCACCTTGTGCATAGCACAAAGGAATGAAAACGTGTTGAAAATTACAAACTTGTGTTTAGCTGGCTGAACGAACATTTGTAACACGAATATTTTATTTTAATATTCAGTCAGTCTTGGAAACAAATAGCAATAATGCATTTCAAATGTTAACACTCAGAGGAAAGTTCCAGAAACACTCGTATTCTGGATATTGTCCTTGAAAGTTTATAAAATAACAAAATGAAAACTTAGGCATAACACCTAAAACGTAATTATCGTAATTTGAAATATGTCGTTTAGTTGTAAATACTTGAACACCAGTATAAGATTTGTTCATTTGGCATAGTTACTATGTCAAGTAGCTAAGCCTAACTCGCTGTGTGACGACATACTGTAAAAACTCCAGAACTGAAGCGAAATCATGAAGGCCAGTGTTCGAGTCATTAAGAAAATGTTCTGCAATTGTATAAATACAAAGCTAGTCCATTTACTTGGCGACGTCAGGTATGTGTAGCTTTAACACGAGGCAAAATATTTACTGTTCTATTTTGAATACATTTGGAGTCTTTACACGGGCCGACATGTTTAATGGATCGGTAAAATCTAATATAGTACATATCTGTTCACCAGTATAGCACGCACATACTGACTTGAAGTAATCATTACCGATTGAAAGCAGCCATTGGATAACAAACAAATGCTTTATATTTCGTTATATTAAAGTTATGTAAGAAGAAAATTGACACTGAGTTGTCGAAGTAAGGTTTACATTTTTCCTGTTCAATGATACCAAAGACGACTATCTCCCTAATACCAACTAGGTTTTAAACACCATAAGATCTCAGTCTCATGTTTTGGACCATCATTCTCGTCGTCAGAAGCCAGAATAATAGAGTTACTGCTAATCCTTATCTTTACCTTTCAGATGTATAACCGGTTAGAAACAGGAGAATAGAGAAATATAATTTAGGGTTAAGTTTTCAACGTAAGACGTAATGATCATTAGAAGCACTCACCTGCCCGTGGTCTGGTCGATCATGGCTGGCTGCATCCAACCGCTTCGCACAGTTCCTAACTGACCTGTGCACAAGGGCTCTTCCTTCAGCGTGGCCATGGGGCCTCGAGGCTGCAGCCCGCCCTCCTGCAGCCCGAACATGGGCCACGTGGGTCGCACGGTTTTCGCCAAGATGTCTTCCGAATGCACCTTGTACCCGCAATCAGGCCCTAGGCCCAGTGAAGTCGACAAAAGGTTTCTATTACTGAGATTACGAGAACAAGCGAATAACTCCCGAAAGCTTGTCACTAAGTTTAGTTTCTCTCCTGGTAGTGTTTGGATAGATAGAGCCGACGTGGACTGTCAGCCTCCTAGTAATCGGTGAAAAGTGAACTTCCCCTCCGGGACCGTCCGTGATTATAGGAGTTGATCGGGGACCGAGGGCAGTTTCTCACCGCTGGTAAGCTTAGATTCTCCACGTGCTCTTCCGTCAAATGTCAGATTGCAGCCTAATACTGGCTCAAGCCACTGTACGCGACGGCTTTAAATCGACTCCCGACGGCTTGTGTTGATTTCCCCTTGCGATAATACTAGAAACACTCCTATCATTTTTCACAGAAAGCTGATTTCTGTTGAAAAATCGGCTTGTTTCGCGATTTTCTGTGTTGTACACCACGCGGACCGTGCCCTCCACGAGCGCCAGTGTGAAGCCGTGATTCACATAGAGCTGTAAATGGTGATTTGAAGCGGAGAAACCTACCAGGGTCGTGTTTTGTGCCCAGTCAGTAGGTCGAGTAACAGGCACCTCCCCAAGGATAACGCCTCCTGGGAGAGAATGGTAGAAGCGCCAACAGGTGACAGACATATGGCCCGCCTTCTAGCACGAAACTTAACCAATGAATACTGAGAATTTACCCAACTAGCCAATACGATAAGAATAATCGTTAGAGCGTTGTCAGATACTACATATTTTGGTTATCATGATATTAGCATAAATTATATTCATCCACGGTATACCGTATGAACGTAGCGCCACCAAGACTTCCAGAACCCTAACATTATTTTTTTAGTTCTTTATTCTAGCTTCCAAAAAAGGAAATGTTAAAATTAAATCATGTAAATCCTTTTAGTCATCCGATTTTAATTATTTAATCGTATATTCTTTTTTTTAAATATAATACAGAATAAGATTTTTTTTCTAAAGCAAAATTTCACGATCGTGATTATTATAATAATTTCTGATCAGAGCGCTACCTACCAGTTTAGAGCGAAACTATAATTCACTATGGTAATTGATGTATCTAATTGAATATACTCTTCTTACTTTCTTAACTCCGAATATTAGAATACATTATTACACCAATTGAGTTTACTCACTCGTAATGATATTTTCAGCAGTAATCCCAATAATATCTAACAAGAAAAGGCCACCTTAGGAAATTGATGTTCGTCCTGAATGCATCGAAATAAACAATCAAAAACTATCACTATAACAAAAGTATAAAAAATAGAAGATAAAAGTTAATAGCTATTAGACGTATTAAAGATTTCGGTAAACAAAGCGATACACAAACAGTAGAATACACCTTACTGTAATGCTTACAAATGAATTATTGACATTACAGTACCAAATATACACATCACGAAGAATAGCCGATATAATTATCTATCTACTCTTTAATAAAACTATCAAATTAACATCGATTTTTCAGTATCTTATGAGTTTTGAGACATTTCACAAAATTCATTGCATTTAACAGTTCTATAATTACAGTTTTACACCTCTTCAGTAACTCATTTGTAAATATTTATAAAATATACAATATAAATCTTATAAATTAAAAATACAAAATTCTTTTAAATGTTATCGAAAAACGGTCAATGGTGCAGTTTTGTAAAAATTTGAAAATCAAATCACGTCGAGTTACATTTGTTATGTTTTAATGTCCTCCACTGGTACAGTGGTTCGATTCCCCTCGGTGGACTCAAGCCTAATGTGACTTTGCTTTAAATAAGAAATCTGTTCCGCTAGGTTTTATTTCATTTGGACGAACAAGACAGTTAAAACAGATAAAATTTAAAAATTATAAAACGAAGTAATAATGTAAAAGCTTACTAAAATAATCGATATAAAACAGACCAGTGGTTTATAAAACTATAAACACTGCTACGTTCAACCGTATCTATAATATTTCAAAATTTCTAAAAACTACATCGGGAAATTCTAAATTCTTGACTTGAAAGAAGAACTTGAAAATACAATATATCTAACTAAACAAATGCAGTCATTTAAAGTGACTATTTAAGATTCACAAGTTATATAACCTCCAATCTCAAAATAATCAATTGGTATTTTTATGTATCTACGTTTGTAAAACAAGATAATGTCCTTAGCAGTTTTGACATTATAGTAAAGTGAATAGCAATAGGTTTTTCTGCTGTTTCCTGTCTGTGTTATTGTAACTAAGTAAGGGTTCTTTAGCAGTTTTTCTGGATATAGTAAACGCTAAAGTTGTGACTGTCTAATAGTCTTCTTAATGTACTATTGTAAATAATTGGGGTGTTTTGTACAGTTTTATACAGGTTACTGAAGAATTTTATATGCAAAAACGGCTCGTTTTGGGTTCAGAAAATATTTTAAATATTAAAATATTAACACATAAACATAGAATAGTAAAAAAAACATGTCAAAATACCATACATACAAAAGTGACCAACAAAAATAATACAATATTTTAAATATTTTCTGAACCCAAAAACGAGCCGTTTTTGCATATAAAATTCTCAACAAGTGGGTTTCTCGACATCACTGAAGGTTACTGAAGAGATTAATGTAACTAAATAAGCTTCTTGTATTATTTTTGTTGGTCACTTTTGTATGTATGGTATTTTGACATGTTTTTTTTTACTATTCTATGTTTATGTGTTAACTTGAAGAATAAACATCATCGAAGCCCCTTATTCGTTCTTCTGAAATCTTTAGTCTCACTCATTCTGCTCTTTCTCAGGGTTACTGACGACGTTTTCAATTCTCTGAAACCAGTATAACTCAATGACAAGAGATGAATCGAAATGATAGATAGATTTCACATTAATCTAGAATGTGCTTATGTTTTGTGATGAAAGATGATCACAAATAGAGATATGATTCTTAAGAAAAGCCAAAAGCCTCATATGAACAAAATGCCAACTTTTAGAAAGTAACAGATATAAAGAAGACTGCCATAACGATACCCTACCTTAGCTTCTAAAAAATAATGTATATAAACAACAGTACCATAATAATACCCTATATCAGCTTTTAGAGAATAATATGTATAAATAAGAGTACCATAACGGTACCCTGTATCAAATTTCAGCAAATAATGTATATAAACAACAGTACCATAATAATACCCTATATCAGCTTTTAGAGAATAATATGTATAAATAAGAGTACCATAACGGTACCCTGTATCAAATTTCAGCAAATAATGTATATAAACAAGAGTACCATAATAATACCCTATATCAGCTTTTAGAGAATAATATGTATAAACAAGAGTACCATGACAGTACCCTGTATCAAATTCCTCCATCGCGCCAAACATGCTCGCCCTTTCAGCCGTAGGGGCGTTATAATGTGACGGTCAATCCCACTATTCGTCGGTAAAAGAGTAGCCCAAAAGTTGGCGGTGGGTGGTGATAACTAGCTGCTTTCTCTCTAGTCTTACACTGCTAAATTAGGGACGGGTAGCATAGATAGCCCTCGAATAGCTTTGTGCAAAATTCAAAAACAAACAGAAAAACAAATCAAATTCCAGGAAATAATGTATTTAAACAGGAGAACTGTAACGATACGCTATTTGAAAATTTGGAAGTCTTACGTTAAAACACTTAATTTGACCCTCTTGTCAGTTCCTTGTTAAAAACTAAGAGTCAATTATAAAGGTAATAATTTTGGATAAAACAGTTACCCTTCCAGTTGACTCTTATTGTAATCCAGTCAAATTTGCAGAACAGTGCTATCATATAATTATATGTGAATAATTGTTTACAAACTTTATTATACGTGTTTGCTTAAGTAAAATCTGAAATAAAGTTTTGTGTTTCCTGTTAAGTATAAAATTCCACAATGTGATTGCTACCTGTGCTCTGCACAGAAAGCCAACTTTCAGCGTATGAATTCACAGACTCACTACTGAGCCAGTGAAGAGAAAATAGGGAAACTAATGAAAGCACGAAGTGTGTAATTACAAATATATATTTTTATACAGAAGATTTAGTGTGCACTTCCATCAGTTTTAGTATGGCGTTTCTGCTAATTTGAACAAAAATTCGTAAATCAACCGAAGCATATGATGTTTTATCATTGTGACAACCATGAAAGTTTTTTGACTGTGAATCAGTTTAGTGGATCTAACCGCGGATGATTCTAGAACAATTCTGAATTAGTTTCAATCACGATGTCTCGCATAACGGTTAGTTTTAGTTTTTTCCTTCTCTTTTTTTTTCCTCTTCTTTGAGTATAGTAAAGTTTTGATGTTCGTGAAAACTTAAGAAGCGCTTTGTCATCAAACTTCATAACGAAGGTTTCTTTCCGTCACTTCGTCGGAAAATTTATTTGAAATATAAAAACTACTAATTGGGAAAGAGGAAGGAAGAATTCGTATTTCAAACTAACCAATACTTAACGACAAGAGAAAATTTATTCGAATATTTTGGAATCTATCTTCATCACAGAAAATAAGAACTTGGAAAAACTGTATTTCGATGCATCACATAGTAAAGATAACGGAATTCAAAACAAAGCTATGGACTGTGGTTTTTTTCTGTTTCGAGAATCTGTGTGCAGCTTCGGTTAACAAACTCAATAATTTGTTTTTATTGTCATTTCATTCTAGCCCGAAAGGTGGCGGGACAACATAGAGTTACGCTTATCTCTCCGCCCAAAAGATAAATAAAACCGTTGAGCTAGAAGATTATAAGGGATGGTTAAGAAATCCTTACGAAAAATGGCTAGACAATGAAAAATGAATATGACATTCGGAAAAAAAAATTATATGGATGAGCGACGGAAGCAATCAGAAGATCAATCCACTTCTCTTCAGTATAAATGTAACCTGGTGGATTTTGTTAGAATTTGGATCATCTGATGAAAGCGATATGAAAGAGAGATTCAATAATTAATCATAAGTAAGTAAGGCTTAGCGAAGTGTTCTTACTCTTATTTGGAGTAAATCAACAAATAAGATATTCTGTTCAAGAAAACAGCAGTGAACACACGATAGTCGTGAAGGTGATGAAGAAGAAGTTGAAAGGATATTTAGATAAAATGTTCCACTGTAGGAATGGATAGTTTGACATGGAAATTCAGGCGAAAAGCATGATATTCTATTGCCTACAGGTGACAATGAAAGTTGGTAGAAATAGAAAGCTAGGCAGTGTCGTCGCATGTTAGACAGTGTCCTTATAATCGAGGAGTAAATTGAGACTGGATGAGTTATTAATTGATTGCTATCATCTGAGTATTACATGTAAGACGTCTATCGAATCGAATTAAAATACTTTCAACTCAGATATTGAAGTGGAGTTGATTTTGAAAAGGACGGAATTTATTCTGAATCATACTAATAGTATGGATATTGTTTGCTGGAAAGATGCCATCAATGGTTCTAACTAAAAATTATGGCTCTGGTTTGTATGTTATTGCTGGAAAGATGCTATAAGTGGCACTAAGTGAAAGAGGTAATAACAGCAAATTGTCAGACTCTAATAAGGGTGATCACTGATTAAACTTTGTAAAATGAATGGCAACTGTCTGTTGTGGAGACACAAGTGTAGAGGACGACGTTTCGAAATTCTTCCGCCTTTTGTCTTCAGGTCAGTGCTCACTGTTTGGTAGGTGACGACAAGAGATGAATCATTAGTGTATTGGAAAAATTGAACGGTAAATCTAAAATTTGGCACAGAAGGTATAAATGAGAAAGTACAAGACTTATTCTTGAGGCATTTAAGAGTGCAGTGAGAAGGAATCGAAAAGAGTTTCTTCAATGAAAGCTGTGGTTCTTTGATCAGTGAGAAAATTGTTGACTAAACAGATGTAAGTAAGAAGAAATACAAAATGGCAAGTTTTAGGTTATTCCTACATGCTAAACTGGATCAAGGGTGCTTTTGAAGTTGAAAGAAGTAAATCTCAGGGTCTTGAATAGTTAAAATGATTGGTGAGGGTATCGGAAGGCTTGAAGAATTAATTACTGGTGGGCAGATGAGGCCCATATCACACTGCAAAGATCTATCTCTAGGGTTTTATGTGAGAAAACTGCATACTGCAACGATCTAAAGGTAAGGTTTCATATACGACAACTCCATATCGCAACAGTCTATCAATATGGGTCTGAAAGCTAAGTTGTTTGTTTTCAGATATCCAAGTTCAGTGATTTCGTTTCTTACAATTACCCGTAAAATTTCCCAATAAAATACACTAGTAATATACAAAATAATTAATATATTTACGACGGGTTCTTCTAACTCCCCTTGTCAAATATATACATATGTAAGCACTAAGAATATAAAGAACACGTAAGTGAAGGAAACCATTAAACTTGTTTATAGAAAGAACTTTAGGAAAAGAAAGCAGTAAGAATGAAATGTTTCGTTTGTTTGGATAACGTGTCGATTAGCAGAAGACGTGTACCTAATTTTCTCTTATTGTATAGCTATATGTGATCTACACGTCTTTCAACACCCTATCGTTTAGATATATTATGGTATACGAGTCTAACAGATGTCTGCCATTTAGATGTACCGTGGTTTATTATCTTATTGATTTTCTGCCGTTTAAATGTGCTATTGGTCTACTGTCTTCCTCTTCTTCAAATGTGCCGTGGTCTATTGTTTTCCTGTTCTTTAGATGTGTAATGGTCTATTGCCTTTCTGTTCTTTAAATGTGCCGTGGTCTATTGTTTTCCTGTTCTTTAGATGTGTAATGGTCTATTGCCTTTCTGTTCTTTAAATGTGCCATGGTCTATTGGTTTACTGTTCTTCTGAGGTATCTGAATTGAATAAATATTTTGTAAAAGACGTTACACATAAGATTAAAGGTAAAAGTTCAAAGTATTATGATTTAATCGTTAACACAGCAGGTTAACAGTATATCTTTATTAAGTAGTTTTTTATGTCTTTGTTGTTTAGTTGATTTGTTTTGTTAAAGGGCTTATGTTTTCTTATCTATATTGTGGGTATGTGGTTTTAGGAATAAAACAAAACTGAAGTGTCTCTTGAATATATGGTGACATTGAAAATTGTTGGTTTTAAAGTTAATTTTCTTTATCGATTTCAAGAAAAGGCTAAAATTAGATATATAAGAATATCAAATGTTTTCTAGCTGCTTTAGTTACATTGAAATTTTTTAAATCACTGACATAACTTACATGCTAGCAACACTTTGTTGAGATTGTCTTTTTCTTTTTGCTCTGGGCCCGGCATGGCCAGGTGGTTAAGACACTTGACTCGTAATCCGAGAGTTGCGGGCTAGAATCCATATCACACCAAACATGCTCGCCCTTTCAGCCGTGGGGGCGTTATGATGTGACGGCCAATCTCACTATTCGTTGATAAAATAGTAGCCCAAGAGTTGACGGTGGGTGGTGACGACTAGCTGACTTCAGTCTAGTCTTACACTGTTAAATTAGGAACTGCTAGCGCAGATTGGCCTCGAGTGGCTTTGCGCGAAATACAAAACAAACTCTGTGGCTGATAATGTATTTTCTGCCCACAAGGATGTTGCATCCAGGTTGCATATATTAACACTGTAATATTCTTTATTTGCTACAAATACATTGTCAAAAAAAATATTATAATGCTGTCAAATAGTAAAGCCCACGGAATTTCTTTGTTGGCTGGACAGTGAAGGCATATTTACTTGTTGACTTAACGCGTTCTTTCTTGAACCTCTTTGCAACTAGAAGGCCATCAGGTGAATACTTATGTTCATGTTACGATCCTGGTGAAACTACCAATCAGCATGTTAGCACGTGACTACGAGACTGCTGTAACTGCTGCATATCTTGTTCTGTTCATGTTATGATCCTGGTGAAACTACTAAACAGCATGTTAGCACGTGACTACGAGACTGCTGTAACTGCTACATATCTTGTTTTGTTCATGTTATGATTTTGCTAAACATCCCTTGAGACACATGGTTACGAAACTGTTAATCAACATATCATCATGTGACTTTGAGACCGTTATGCATAACTTTTGTTGCTTGACTAAAAGTCCGGTTTACGTTTTATTGAATACATTAACGCCACAGTATCGGTTTTCAAACTTTCGAGAGAGGAGAAACACTTGGAAACCATGTTTGTGTTTTTTTTTTAAACACGACTTATAACTTTCCAGATGAAAACTAGATATTTCAGCATCTGTCATTCTCAAGGGATATCTTGCTCTCTACTGTACTGTCCCAGGTTCCAAAAATCTGAAGTTAAAGGTAGGTCATTCAAGGTGATCGTAAGAGAACAATAGAATATGGAGTTTGGATGTGGTTTACATATAAACGACATGCTTCATACACATTTTAACTGCAAGAGGAACGAATATAATCATATTACCAACGACAGTTGGCGCTGATGAACCAGTTAACCAATCACTGTTGTTAGAAAAACGATTTTTTTAAAATTACACAGACAGGTAGATGGACAAGTGTAACTGAAGCATTTCACATAAAATAGTTTCACAAATAATCTTGATTCTATACTATTTATGACAATAGCCTAATGAAAGATTTATGTCAATTTTAACAGGAAACAAACAGGTGACATTCATAACATTAAACTCTCTAGAAAAGCAAAAACGTAGTCTTCGTTTCATTATATCTTTAGAACTAATTAAAATCAGCGGTCGTAAAGCTTTTATGAAACTTTGATATCTTTTATAATGAGTTGTTTTTCTACATAGCAGAAGGTAAGATGTTTTATATTGCTAAAAAAACAGGAACATTTTTATTCTCTAACGCTAGAGTTGCAGATGAATATTTCAGAACCTTAACTAAACACATCATAAAATAACTTTATTCAAAGAGTCATTTAATCGATTTTTAACAAAGCTTAATGTGCAGTCATGTAACAACTGAATGTTTTCAAAACCCCTCAAACTGACAAATATATATATATATTACAAAAGGGCCCCCGACATGGTCAGATAATTAGGTCGGTCAACCCATAATCTGAGAATTTTTGATCCGAATCCCTGTCACACAAAGCCTGCTTTCTCTTTGAGCCATCAGGGGGTTATGATTTCACGGTCAATACTATTATTCGTTGGTAAAAGAGTAGCTCAAGAGTTGGTGGTGTACGGTGATGACTAGCTGTTTTGACTCTAGCCTTTCACTGCTAAATTAGGGACAGCTAACGCAGATACCCCATTTGTAGCTATGTGCGAAATTCAAAAAGTAAAATATAAATAAACAGTTATTTTTTAAGTGTAGCACAAAATTCAAGATAAACAAATATCACAAAAGTGTTTTGCCTTCATATTAAGTTTTGGTTTTGACGTGATTTAATGTGCATTACATCTTGTTAGTGATATCTGAGACCATTCGATAGAACCTTAACCACGGAGAGCTAACGAAGCAGTGCAGTTGAACACATTATGCTAACAGTCCGTCAATCATCGACTGTTTAGCTTGCTAACATTTCGGAAACGATGCAGAAATGACCATAGCCCGCATAATTAGTACCAGTAGTAACCCTTCACTAGTAATCTGAGCACGATAGTCATGCCATAGTTTACAACAAAATGAAAGAATTCAAGGGTTGGAGCTCGTGTCTATCCCAAAATCCTCCTGGTTCAACGCTGCGTGTAAGAAGAACCACTGCAAAAAGACCAACCAGCAACATGTTTTGGAAGCTGTGTTGACTGGGGTCTAAGTTGCCTACCACAGGAGCCCATATGTGCCACCCGCGGGCAAATGACATCTTATATTCATTACTATATTTATTCAGCGTGGTTAGTGAAGCACGAAGCCTCACGGGCTTTGCGACGATAAAGTTTTTAACAGGGAACGAATGAGACAGGCTACTATAAGAGCTGCTCATATGATGCCCAGAATAAATTAGCTTCAGCTGAGACCACATTAACGATTGCCGTAAGAGGAACAGCAATGGCCATTCCTAGCCGATCTTGTCCTAATAAGTCCAGTGTGTTTGTTTAAGTATTTTATTTTACCATCTGTTTACAAATAGTAAAAAGCGGTTAAAAGTCCCTTCTACAAGACCCGGCATCGCTAGGTAGTTAAGGCACTTGACTCGTAATCCGAGAGTCGCGGGTTCGAATCCTTGTCACACCAAATATGCTCGCCCTTTCACCCGTGAGAGCGTTATAATGTGACGGTCAATACCCCTTTTCGTTGGTAAAATAGTAGCCCAATAGTTGGCGGTGGGTGGTGATAACTAGCTGCCTTCCCTCTAGTCTTACACTGCTAAATTAGGGACGGCTAGCACAGATAGCCCTCGAGTAGCTTTGTGCGAAATTCCAAAACAAACAAACAAATTTACCCGTGGGAGCGTTATAGTGCGACAATCAATCCCACTATTCGTTGGTAAAAGAGTAGCCCAAGAGTTGGCGGTGGGTGGTGATGACTAGTTATCTTCCCTCTAGTCTTACACTACTAAATTAGGGACAGCTATCGCAGATAACCCTTGTGTAGCTTTGAGCGAAATTCAAACACAAACCAAACCTTTCTTCAATCTTTAAATAGCAGAGCCTCCCAGTAGCTCAGCGGTATGTCTGCGGACTTACAAGCTAAAATCCGGGTTTTGATACCCGTGGTGGGCAGAGCACAGATAGCCCATTGTGTAGCTTTGTGCTTAATTCAAAACAACAATAAATTAAATAGCAGCATCTATTCATACTAAACTTTTACTAATGCAAAAAAAATTGTTTTCCAAAACTAATTTTATAATTTAATGTGTTCTAATGCAGACACTCAAGGTTAACGTTTGAGGTTGTTGAAACTATTTGAACGTGCTCACGTCTAAGAATGAAAATTACAATATGCCAGCATGCTTTCACGAGAAAATAAACGAGAAAAGTGGTATATTTGTTTCACAGCATAATGGAAGTACACATCTTTAAAACTTGTGGATACATACATTTCTCAGGATGTTTGTCTCTCCGGCTAACGGTTCTGTCTCTAACATTAACATAACATACGAGGTCTCCAAAGTGTATTCGAATGTGAAACAACGGTGTCGTACAACTAGGCAGAATATGGTTGAGTGACCGTTGATATTAGGGTTTCATGAAACAAGCTCAGTGTCCTAATGAAGAGGGGTGGATAATTTGTAATATCTATTTAATATTCATTATACTTGTCTACTCAGCTTTTCTTAGATGAAGTATGCATTATGTATTCTTCAACTCAGATGCTCAAGTATGTATTCTGTATTATTCAACACTCGGGTGCAAAGGTATATATTTTGTATCCTTTAACTCAGGTTCTCAGCTATATATATTATGTATTCTTTGACTCAGGTACTCAAGTATATGTTTTGTATTCTTCGACTCAGGTGCTCATAAGTTCTCAACTAATAAACATAGAACAACAATACCTCCTACATTAGACAGGGCCAATGTACCATGTAATAAACACACTTTGTTCTCACAAAACCTTCGATGTTTTTCTTAATAAGATTTAATAGCCGGTATTAATAGACTCTGATTGTGTTGTCAGATACCCCAATTACGAAACAAAAAATAAGTTATTTTATAATTATTGTTTTTTGTTGTTGTTATCAATAATAATCTATGACATTCTAAGCTTTCGCAGTATAGGTGACACATTTATCCATTAACAGGGGTGTACACATTGATCCTAGCTCTACCCTTTGAAGCAAGCGGAATATTAACATATTTTGTTCATTGGTTACGTTTCTCGCATATACTTAAATCTTTAGAGTATAGTTTATAATTGCTCGTTCCAAAAAGCAAGTTGAAATTAAGACTTACAAGCGAGCTTTTGTTATTATGTAATCTTCCTGTTTGTGAAGCACACTGTGGCAAGAACACCAAAGTGATTTGAGAGAATATTCAAAGCATAGAAAATTTATATTTCTTTTTTTTTTTTGTTATCTGACTCAAGAACGTCAACACAAGATATATTTTACTATTAGATCATGATAAAACAGCTATGAAAATGTACTATGGGAATTTGGTATTGTTAATTAGTTTTCCATGCTTTCGTAAAGAGCACGTGTGTTTACCCGCTACTCTGTAAGCGACTGAAAATCAAACACTGAACCACATGTCTGCTTGTTCAGCTCTAATTTCCATAGGAACATTATAACGCATAGCTTGGTGTTTCAATCTCATGAAAGTTTAATAACTGTCCGAAGCCGCTTGGCGAGCAGTGAAGATTCAAAAAGGCTTACCTATGAGGCTTATAACATACGTCTTACATTTATTTGAAATATCAGTTTGTGACTACTTACCAAAATTCTATTCTTTCCCACTCTTGAGTTTGGAGATTATCAGAATAAAAAGTATCGATTATTTGGGGTTTTCATACTAAACACAGATAATTTATAACATATTTGTGTGATTCACTGATATTTTTTGAGCTTTATCTTGGAAATGTGAAATATTTATGGTTTTATTTTAGGACAAAATTGTAAATATTCAGAAGGTTGAATAAGTTGTTATTTTTGTTTTGTATCAAGTATCGTCATATCATTAGTCATATCGTCACGTCTGCTCGTGTTATATTTAATGACTATCTATTTTGACAACAGCTCTGCATCATAATTTTCATTTCGTAAAGTTGTGGTGTAAGGTTGGTATATCCGAAGCACGCTATTTCTACCTGCATGTTTTCAATAATTTTTCTAATGTTCAAGAACGATTGTTTACAAACACCTGTTTCTAAGATACAGTTTCATAGCAATCCAAAGGCATGTCGCTCTTCATATGGAATTGTGTTTCATTTCTTCTTGAGCTATACGATAATTGAATGGGTTTCAACAATAATTGTGACTGAAAGTCTCATCTTAGTGAACCCATACCTTGTAAACCAAGTTTCCAGATGGCGATCCTTCTTTATTATATTAGGTACTGTTAGCTGGGTCCCATGGACAGTTTTTGCCACTGACCTTCCAGATCGTGGAATTTAACATGTTAAACAAGTCACCACAATTTACTTACGTTTTATTGGACTTCTCTTTGTGAATGGTCCTGGTACCCCAAGTTGATTCGTATTATTCTTTTTTAAATGCCTTTAGTAAAAAAGCTAATCCTGTTTAAAAACTCTAAATCCACAATCTGAGCATATATTTAATATCTTAGAAGATGATTATTTTGGGTCGTAAAGGGCTGTTACATACATATCCAAAAGTCATAAGTTATCAATAGTATCATACCACTTACTTAATGCCAAACAATGACAAAATATAGTAACTAAATATATCATTCTGCCAATACTTTATTTTGGTTGTGAATGCTTAGTCAATCGATGGACCTTAAAGGAAAACATAGTTAACGTATTTTAGGAGCTGGGTATTATACACACTCATTAATCAGTCATTTGTTTGCAAATATTAGCAGCCACCTGCCATGGCCAGATGGCTAGGGTGCTCAACTCGCAATCCGAGGGTCGCGAGTCGAGTCCCCGTCGCACCAAACATGTGCCGTGGGGGCGTTAAAACGTTACGGTCAATCTAACAAATATTCGTTGGTAAAAGAGTAGCCCAAGAGTTAGCAGATGGTGGTGACTACTAGGTGCCTTTCCTCTAGTCTTACACTGCTAAGTTAGGGACGGCTAGCGCATATTACACTCATGTAGCTTTGCGCAAAATTAAAAAAAAAAACAATCCTGGGAAAGCTATTTTCTCTTCCAGCAATTGAGTCTCACTTAAGTTCTTTAGATAATTTATATCTGTGAGAACTACATGCACCTCCTTTTGGTAATCAGTTTTGTTTAATATAACATTAATGTTGCCATTTTTTCTCTCTATTGATGACTGGTTTTAAGATTTGGGTTCAACTTCTTAAAAGGTTATTTGTTTCTTTCTTGTTAAGCACAAAGCTAAAAAAGTGGTTTTCTTTGTTGTCAGGATTTTACATATGAGGGTTGGGATTTTTTTTACAGTAGTGCTTGTGACGTATTGGCGATAAATTTGAAAAATGAATGTAATGGAATCCGCTTGTTTTTTAAATAATTTTCTCAAAACATGTCAAACGTACGTACAAAACTTCTACACTATTGTATACTACAATAAATCGCAGTTGTATCTAAAACTCCAAATAATTACCTTTTATCATCAAATGCCCACACAGTTTTGGCTGATTCAATTACTTTGGAACCCAACTAACACGACGATTTGTTTTTCATACAATCTGCGATAAAGTTATTCTCGTTATCCCAAGGGTTACTAAGGTTACATCCAGCACTTTAAATAATTCTCTTCTTTCCGTCAAAGTCTACACAGGCAGGTTCAGTTACTTTAGAACACTTTGACATCTTTCTTATGTCTGTTAAACAGTAAAACTCGCTTTAAAATATCTCTCATTACAGCTAAGATAAGCCCGGCATGACCAGGTGGTTAAGGCACTCGGCTGTAATCCGAAGGTTGCGGGTTCAAATCCATATCACACCAAATATGATCGCCGTTTTACCCTAAGGAGCGTTATAATGTTACAGCCAATCCCACAATTCGTTGGTAAAAGAGTAGCCCAAAAGTTGGCTTAGTTGATGATGACTAGCTGCCTTCCCTCTAGTCTTACATTGTAAAATTAGGGACAGCTAGTGTAGATAGCCCTTGTGTAGCTTTGCACGAAATTCAAAAACAAACAAACAGCTAAACTAACAATCACGCAGTCTAGCTTCACTTTCACTAACTTATCGTTTTCTTATTTGACTTGTATTTACTTAAGTACCCATCTTTGCTCGAGTTATTAGGTTGATAATGTTCTGAATCAATGTTATTACAAGAGCATAACCTGCTTACTTTTATTGCTAAGCAACATTACACAGTGATACGGGATAATATTAGGAAGGTTATTACAGTGGAAAGGTTGAACTTTCATCTAATTTCATATCCACTTTCGAAAAAACAATTACCAAATCAACACAACATGACACTGTGATAGGGAATGGTAAACGAAAGGTCATGAGAGGAGCAGTTGTACTCCAACCATCTAGTTTCACATTGACTGATTTTTGTATTTCTTCATTATCAGTATGGGTATCTTTATGTAAATTTATTGCGTTTTTAATGTTTATTATGTTGAGAAAAAATGAATGAAAGCACAATTTACTATCCTTTTTCACAAACGAGTTTTTATTTCCCTTATCTAATGTACGGGTACTCCAACTATTAAGGTTATAAATGGAAGCATGGTGTAGTTTAAAGTGGATTTTAAAAATTTCCACAGTGCTCTGGAAAAAAGAGATTTCATTAAATATATTCTACTTGTATATAGACAGATGTTTGAACAGTAAAGTGCAAGTGTGTGTATTGTATATCTTTTCATTTTTCTCTCACATATGTAAGGAGTACTCCAGTACTGAGCCGACAGACATTGAGTCTCGTACAACAACTAATTCAATATTTACTATTAGCACCACAGACGGAGCTCAATGTCTGTCAGTTCAGTACTGACATTCAGCTCTGTCTGTGGTGCTAATATTAAACATTGAATTAGTTGTTGTACGGGGCTAACAGGTATTAAACATTGAATTAGTTGTTGTACGGGGCTAACAGGTATTAAACATTGAATTAGTTGCGATACGGGACTGGTTACCATTTAACTCCTTTCGTGCTAGTGTGATTCCTCTTGATGGTATCACTCCTTTCTCAGCGAAGCTAGAAGCTGCTGCCAGTAAAATACTTTTCCTCACTTATTTGAAAACGAGAAATCTTGTCGCTTTAACACTGAGTAAGTTGCACAATCTTGTTGTACTGAGGTGTTACGAACGTAACTACTTTTATATTACAATATTAAGTTCACCTTATCTTAGAGTTCTTCGCCATTTGTAAGCGAATATATATATATATATATATACACACATAAACACGCAGACAACCGGCTCGGTTAACTGTGGAAGGACAGAAAGCTACACCGAAGGCGGGATCCTAGTAACCCTTGGGACCAAAAATGATAAATGCTTGCAAGTCCCTTAAAACCAGGAAGCCACGCCCTCTGAACTCTGAGATAAACTAGAAAGTGTAAAATAGGTTTGTTTGGAGCAGCCAGAGCAGGGTCAAGTGTGAGACAGTAAGTATTTTTGTGTTTGTGTTTAGTTAGCGCTTACTCTATGCCTTCATAACGTAAAGACACCTCACAAATTAGTCATAGACGTAGAAAAATTACTGGCACTTACCTCTAGAAACATCATTATTTGTTGCGTCGTAAAAACTTTCTTGCATACATTTAGATTAACATTGGTTTTTACGGCACTTAGGTTTGCTTATTGGTGAGAGTCATTGATCATACACTATGAAAATACGTGTTAAACTATATTCATTTAGTCCTAACAAATGAACATAATTTTACCTGTATTATTAACTCTATATAGAGCCTACTGAATAAATATATGTCTTTAGACTAATACGGATGAGTGCATAAGTATTTGTTTAGAAATAAGAGAAGACGTGTTATTATTACTAATATCAATCAGTGATGTCGAGAAACCCACTTGTTGAGAATTTTATATGCAAAAAAAGCTCGTTTTGGGTTCAGAAAATATTTTAAATAGAAGAGCGAACAACGTTTCGACCTTCTTCGGTCATCGTCAGGTTCACAAAGAAAGAGGTAACTAACCGGAAGCTGACCACATGTTTGGAAGGGGTTGTATAACTGAGTGTCGCAATGTAGAGGGCGCGGTTAGATGTTTGAATATATAATAATCTATAATATTAATATAGGTATAATGGCGTTCCTTTATATTGGTTTATATTACTAATATATTTCATTTATTCGCTTGTTTCAGAACCTAGCGTGAAAAAAAAGCCTATCTAACTAAAGTTTCCACTTTTGTTTTTTCCCGATAGAGGTGACTAGTTTATAGTACCTACTGCTTCTATCGTTTGTTCGTTTTGAATTAACCACAAAGCTACACCATGCGCTTTTCCCACCACAGCTAGCGAAACCCTGTTTAAGTCCGCAAACATCCTGCTGGGCAACCGGGTGGCGCTTTTTAGACTAACCTAACAGTGTGGGATTTGATTGTTACTCTTATACTGTATCTACGGAATACGTTATCAGCAGAAACGAGTCACGAGCTACGAGCATTATGATTCACAGTTTAGGCATGCTAAGTACTAGGCCACGCCTAGCGCATTACTTTAAATAAATAGTTAACGTTTTTGATTGAAGCATGCATGCATTATGCAATATCATGTTTAATTTTTAGGTTTAATAGGATATGCTAATTTCATCAAAATCTCATCTTATTTGTACAAAGCTAGATTTGTATGTGTTGGGTGTTAGTTATTTTTAGTTAGGGCTAAGCTAATTACTACCGATGTCACAACAAATAGAAAGAGGTTTAACTACCTACTACAGAGAAACCTGTGTTACAGAAACAGGTTGGAATAACTTCTACTGATAAACCTTTAGTATGTGAAAAAAAAGTTAGACTAATCGCTTTAGAAAATCATATAATACAGAAAATCGCTGAACCAACTTTATAGAGCAGAGAGCCTGTAAAGCAGCGCTCGACTAAATAACACGAAAAACTCCTGCTAGGTGAAAGGGTGATTAGTATAGAACACCCTGGTTTAAGGGAAAGGCTTTGGCTATTCAATACATAGAAACGTTCCGTATGGAAAAATGTTAGGCTAATTGTTATATAAGTGCCTTTTTAAAACAAAAGTTTCAGAGTAATTCCTAGAAAAAATATTTCATAAGGCTTAGACTTATTATGATCACATAAATCCCTATAACTACATAACATTAGGAAGGTTTGTTTATTTTTCACATTAACTTTCAGTTTTTAAGTGATATTTTTAAACATCTGCTAATTACTTGGAATTATCTTTAAATAAATTAAAATATCAATAAAGTATTGTACTAAATAATTAGTGATGTCGAGAAAACCCACCTGTAGAGAAATATAAATGTAAAAAAAGGCTCGTTTGGGTTGAGAAAATATTTTACATAGAAGAGCGAACAACGTTTCGACCTTCTCCGGTCATTGTCAGGTTCACAAAGAAAAAGGTAACTGACCGGAAGTTGACCACATGTTTGGAAGGGGTTGTGTAACTGAGTGTCGGAATGTAGAGGGCGAAGTTAGATGTTTGAATGTAAATTTTTATTTTATTATATTTAATATAGGTACAAAGGCGTTCCTTTATATTGGTTTATTTTGGGTTTAAGTTATTGTATAAGTAAGGCTTCTTTAATTTTGTGTTTGTTTCTTTATTTAGTATTTGAGTGTTTTCTATGGTTATGTTGTATTTATTTGACTTACAGTGTTCGAAAACGTGTGAAGGTGACTTTTTATGTTCTTCGAATCCGGTTTCCATTTTTCTACTTGTTTCTCCAATATAGAAGTCGTGGCAGTTATCACATCGTTTTTTATAAATAATGTTGGCGTGATGTTTGTTAGTGTAGTTTTAACATAGTATAGACCTCAGTTTTGTACCTGGTTTTTTGAATAGATTTGGTATTAACTGGAATGTCATATTTTGTTACTAGTTTTTGCCAAATGTTGGTTATTTGTCTGCTGATTTCGGGAATATATGGTATGCAGCAATATGAGGATTCGTGATTTTTTTATTCGTGAGATATATTTACTTTTGTTGGTTGATTTTGCTTTCTGTCCAGGTGTGTGCGTATAATGTTTTCTACGGTTTGTAAAGGAAACTTATTGACGTTGATGAAGTATTGTTTTATTTTGTCTAGTTCATCGTTAATTTTATCTGGTGAGCACAGTTTTATGGCTGTGTTTATCTGGTTTCTTAGTATGTTGAGTTTTTGTTTTGTTTCATGTGCTGAGTCCCAAGGAATGTATAGTCCAGTATGGGCTATACTAATGATGGGAATTATTAATTGTTTGTAGAACCTATTATGAGATAATAATTTAAATTGTTGACAGTGGGTTATCGATCGTCGCAGTGACTACGAAAAATAAATCACTTGTCACAATCATCAAGTTTAGTTTGTGTAGATTTTGAAAAACCTCATTATAGCATGCATAGTTAATGAAACGATTCTAGTTGCACGAATAAGAAATAATTTATATTTGTAACGTTCCGATGTGTCGGTATTTAAGTATAGTTGTTAAATACTCAGGAGGGTCAGGTACATTTGACCTCTTCCTCCTTCCCGAACATTCATAACGTCAATACGATTTCCAATTTTGTTATTGTTTTTCTTATTATTATTATTATTGTTGTTGTTGTTTTTTTTAATTTTTTTTTTTTATTGCTTTGGGCCAGAGTAAATGTAACTTGATGCTCCGGCCCATTTCAGGGCTCAGACCATGCATGGACGAAACAAGTGGTTTTTTTTTGTTTTGTTTTTTAATAAAAGAAAGAATGCTACTACTACTACGTGTAGTAGTACACATACTCACACAAATAAGAGTAAGTATATTAATATGTTAATACAAAATATATGATAAAAGTAAACAAAAAGTAAACCAGGACTAAGAGTCTAGTGTATAGTGGCCAGCTTGAGCTATATTATTTAAATATAAGTTAAAAGGGGAGAGGTATTTAGGACTATTTTCATCATGTACGTGATATCTGTCGAGATCACACATTAATTCATTTTTATGCCAATTCTTATTGAAGTATTTTAGAGTATTATGCAAGAGTCTTTCAGATATTGTGTCTATGTTTGCATACTTGTGCAAGAATGTGGTTGAGGTGCTACGTGGTACTTTATAAGCTGAAGTTAGTACTGAATTTTGTATCCGTTGAAGTTTCTGTATATGTGTAGGTGCTATGTTAATCCATGCTGGTGATGCGTATTCTATTGTTGGTCTAATGTACGTTTTGTAGATTTTAAGTATGTTTGTTGGTGATGTTCCTTGGTTTTTACCTGAAAGACTTCTTACATAATTTGCTCTTTTCCATATTCGTGTCAGTACATTTTTTATGTGTGGTTTCCACGTTAATTTAGAGTCATAGGTTAGACCTAGGAATTTAGCAGATGTAGAAGTCAGTAAAAGTGATCCATTCATATATAGTTTCGGTGGATCTTGTTTTAGCTTGTTTCGTCTGATGAATAATATGACTTGGGTTTTTGGGATATTAATTTTGATTCGGTATTTCTGGCAGTATTCTTCAATGCTATTTAGGACTGGCTGTAGGTTCGTTGCTGCTATCGATGAAGTGGAAGCACTTTTCCAGACTGCTACATCGTCAGCGAACTGTGATGCATAGCCTAAATTTAGGTCCGACAGAGGCATATTGCTCACGTACATGATAAATAATATAGGGCTAACCACCCCTCCCTGTGGAACTCCTGCTTCGGGTGAAAAGGGCCCAGAGTGGGCCCCATTTACATTAACTTTACACGTTCTGTTTTCCAGGAAGTTGGAGAGCCAGCGAATAGTTTCCTGGGGCAATTGCATTTCCATTAGTCTATGTCGTAGACCGTTATGCCACACTGTGTCAAATGCTTTCTCAATGTCTAGAAAGCAAGCTACAGTGCATTCCTTTTTATTAAAGCTGTCGGTAATTGATTCTGTTAGTCTAATCAGGTGGTCTGTCGTTTGACGGAATTTACGAAACCCGTTTTGTATTTCTGGTAATTTTGAATTTTCTTCTAAGTAAACAGACAGACGATTACTTATTATCCTCTCTAATAATTTGCCAATGCAACTGGTTAAACTAATTGGGCGGTAATTGTTTGGTTTATTCGCTGGTTTACCTTCTTTCTGGAACATTAATATTGTTGCTTCCTTCCAAGAAACGGGGATGTATCCAGCTGATAGTGACAGATTAAATAATGCTGTTAGGTGTTCATATAATCTCTGAGTGCCTTGTTTTAGGAGGATAGCTTGAATACCATCTTCTCCAGGAGCTTTGTTTTTTGTGTTCTTAATAGCTGTTATGACTTCTGTTACAGTGATATGATTTATCAATTGTTGAGTGCTCCAGTCTTGTGCTTTTTCTTGGTGTGTAAGTGTGTTGACTGGAAATACAGGTGTAAAAATGCTTCTGTTTTGATCTATGAAGTTTGTAACTGTATTATAAAAATACCTGTTCATGTGTGGTTCATGATGTGTCTTGAACGTGTTGACCAGGTGTTTTTTAAATATCTCGGCTTTTTCTGTGTTAGTGTATGCTGTTTCACCATCCAGTTCCAGTGGTGGATTTGTAACGTATAGTTTGTTTGTTTGTTTTTTAAATTTCGCGCAATGTTACACGAGGGTTATCTGCACTAGCCGTCCCTAAATAGGCAGCGTAAGACTAGAAGGAAAGCAGCTATTCATCATCACCCACTGCAAACTCTTGGGATATGAATAGTGGGATTGGCCAAACATTATAACGACCCCACAGCTGAAAGGAGCAAGCATATCTGGTGTGACGGGTATTCGAACCCGCGATCCTCAGATTACGAGTCGAACGCCTTAACCGCCCGGCCATGTTAGGCCTATAAGCTAGTACATCCAAGCATGAAAGGAGTATAATAAAATCGGTTCATAGTTGTAAGTGTTATTGTTATCTTGAAGAAATAGTCGTGTACATTTGTTTGCTTATTTGTAGTTAAACACAAATCAACTTAATGGGCTATCTTTGTTGAGCCCACTACGAGTATCGAACATCACGTTTTTAGTGTTATAAGCCTCCAAACGTAGTTATATTTACAATCGTGTAACTATTCGAACTTATATGAATATACACACCTAATGAAAAAAAATATACAAGTTAAATTATGCAAGACTTCCACACAGTAATCTTTTAATATTTAATTAGACTGAGGACGGGTAATTTTTATATGAAATTTAATACGTCTTTTTTCTAATATGAGCAATACTGCTGTTAAAAAAATTGTTACTTACAAAAAGAAAAGCATTTCGAAGCCACAGGAGAGGCTTAGAATTAAGTCAATAAATCATGAATAACATATGGTCTTGTTTTTGAAGTGCTTAACGTAAATATTATTTAAGTATATTAAATACGTAAAAACTAGTTTATTCTTTAAGTATGTCGTTTGCATTTTCTTTTTCATGAAAATAGAAAAAAATATTTAACGCTAGAAAGTTTGTGAAAAATTCTAAACATATATGAAAAACGTGCTTCAATGATCTCAGCTTTGTACAATTTTCGTATTTTTGGAAACAAAGTTTTATTGCGAACTAAAATCAATGTTCTGTCATTTTCGAGCTATATTACTGTGCATGTGTATAACACATTTCGGAGCTGCAGTACTGTTCATGTGCAGAACACATTTCATAGCTGCAGTTCTGTTTATGTGCAGAACACGTTTCATAGCTGCAGTACTGTTCATATGTAGAACACGTTTCATAGCTGCAGTACTGTTCATGTGTAAAACACATTCCATAGCTGCAGTACTGTTCATGTGCAGAACACATTTCATAGCTGCAGTACTGTTCATATGTAAAACACGTTTCATAGCTGCAGTACTGTTCATGTGCAGAACACATTTCATAGCTGCAGTACTGTTCATATGTAAAACACATTCCATAGCTGCAGTACTGTTCATATGTAAAACACATTCCATAGCTGCAGTACTGTTCATGTGCAGAACACATTTCATAGCTGCAGTACTGTTCATATGTAAAACACGTTTCATAGCTGCAGTACTGTTCATATGTAAAACACATTCCAGAGCTGCAGTACTGTTCATGTGCAGAACACATTTCATAGCTGCAGTACTGTTCATATGTAAAACACGTTTCATAGCTGCAGTACTGTTCATATGTAAAACACATTCCATAGCTGCAGTACTGTTCATGTGCAGAACACATTTCATAGCTGCAGTACTGTTCATATGTAAAACACGTTTCATAGCTGCAGTACTGTTCATATGTAAAACACGTTTCATAGCTGCAGTACTGTTCATATGTAAAACACATTCCATAGCTGCAGTACTGTTCATATGTAAAACACATTCCATAGCTGCAGTACTGTTCATATGTAAAACACATTCCATAGCTGCAGTACTGTTCATGTGCAGAACACATTTCATAGCTGCAGTACTGTTCATATGTAAAACACGTTTCATAGTTGCAGTACTGTTCATATGTAAAACACATTCCATAGCTGCAGTACTGTTCATATGTAAAACACATTCCATAGCTGCAGTACTGTTCATGTGCAGAACACATTTCATAGCTGCAGTACTGTTCATATGTAAAACACGTTTCATAGTTGCAGTACTGTTCATGTGTAAAACACATTCCATAGCTGCAGTACTGTTCATGTGTAGAACACGTTTCATAGCTGCAGTACTGTTCATATGTAAAACACGTTTCATAGCTGCAGTACTGTTCATATGTAAAACACATTCCATAGCTGCAGTACTGTTCATATGTAAAACACATTCCATAGCTGCAGTACTGTTCATGTGCAGAACACATTTCATAGCTGCAGTACTGTTCATATGTAAAACACGTTTCATAGTTGCAGTACTGTTCATGTGTAAAACACATTCCATAGCTGCAGTACTGTTCATGTGTAGAACACGTTTCATAGCTGCAGTACTGTTCATATGTAAAACACGTTTCATAGCTGCAGTACTGTTCATATGTAAAACACATTCCATAGCTGCAGTACTGTTCATATGTAAAACACATTCCATAGCTGCAGTACTGTTCATGTGCAGAACACATTTCATAGCTGCAGTACTGTTCATATGTAAAACACGTTTCATAGTTGCAGTACTGTTCATGTGTAAAACACATTTCACGTGCACACTTGTATATTCTAATCAGAAAAAATTTGGCTGATTTTTTTAAATTCCACCAAAAATGTTTCTGGACTTTGGACTTGATTTGTTCTCGATTGCTTTCCTTAAATAATATAAATGAAATAAGCCTAATAGGAGTCACGTATATCATACAAAGCCAACAGATCTGTTGGCTTGTCGAAAATGGAGATGCCCAAAGATCTGTTATTTCTGACTTCAAAGTTAGTGTAGGCGATAGACAAAACATCAAATACATCAGAGAATTCTTAAGACAGTGTAAGACACTCTCCATACGGTGGTGCCAGCGTTTAATCTCTAGTAACTGAGCATGACAAGTATAGCTTTGTATATTTTGTATGAACCCAGTCTGGAAAACGAAGTCCTGACCCCATAGTAACCGAACATTGCAGGTTTCGTTGTGTTTACTGTATGTGAACCCAGTCTGGATAAATGAAGTGCTGACTTCATAATAACTGAACATAGCAGGTGTCATCATCATGTTTATTGTGTGTAGACAAAGCTAAATGATACAACGATTCTGCTGTGTCTACTACGATTTAC
The DNA here is from genome assembly GCA_011833715.1 of Carcinoscorpius rotundicauda. Taxonomy (NCBI): domain Eukaryota; kingdom Metazoa; phylum Arthropoda; class Merostomata; order Xiphosura; family Limulidae; genus Carcinoscorpius; species Carcinoscorpius rotundicauda. The sequence continues at coordinate 125,125,733 of CM022391.1, read as the reverse complement.
GAATCCTCAATTCTATCGTTAAATCACCAGGGAAGAAGGCATTATATTAAATTATATTATATTATATTATATTATAGAATATATGGATCATATACATTAAAATATGTATGAAAAAACGGATCGTTTGGGTTGATAAAATATTTTACGTAGAGGAGCGAACAATGTTTCGACAATTGTGATTACGTGGCTGGAGAAAAGCACAAAGCCAACAGGTGTGGTTATGTAGATCCAATACCCAGAATTTTGTTGTGGGGAAAAAAACACAAACAAACGAGAGTACACCCTGAGAAAAGCCTAGTTCCATTACCCGGTCGCCAAATATTTCTATCCGGATATTGCCTGAGATGTCAATCTGGAACAAAATATGAAAAGCATAGATAATTATTACACTACGTATTAATAATTATAATACACAGACCGACGTGATTGGTGCGCCATGTATCGGGCATTACTGAAAATAAACCTGGCAAACACGGTGTGACAAATCTTATAAATAGAGGACCCTCGATCTGGGTTATAATTTCTTCCAGAATTTGACCATAATTATGGCAGGTTTCCTTGTTTTAATTTCGGTTAATTTATTTGTTAATGACAACAAAATAACAACAACAGTTAATAAGTTACACAAAAGAAACAACCTTCTATTTTAAACTTGATGTAATTTTTACAGTTTGTGCTGTTTTGGCATAAAGGAATTTGCGAATATTTGGTAAATGCCAACAGCGGACTTGTCGGTCATTGTTTATTATTTTTTACCTTATCACACACGCACACACAAAGACTTTATTTCTGTTTCTTGGCAAATGAGTGTTTTGAAAGCACACGGGAAAGAGAAAACGATAGTTGGATTTATTTATTAAACCCGTAGATTTTTATTTTCTGAGAAAATTTCCGTCCTGTTGTTATCAAATCGTATAGATTGTAGCAAGTGTTAGGGATACTTTGAATAGAAACAAAAAAAATGCAAACTCCTTGAAATTCACACGTACAAAATCACGGTAAAATATCCACGCAGTTATGAATTTTAAAAGAAATGTTTGTTTGTTTTTGAATTTCGCACAAAGCTACTGGAGGTCTATCAGTGCTAGCCGTCCCTAATTTAGCAGTGTAAGACTAGAAGGAAGGCAGCTAGTCATCACCACCCACCGCCAACACTTGGGCTACTCATTTACCAACAAATAGTGGAATTGACCGTAGGTTTATAATGCCCCCACGGCTGTGAGGGCGAGCATGTTTGGCGCGACGGGGATGAGAACCCGCGACCCTCAGATTACGAGTCACACGCCTTAACACGCTTGATCATGCCGGGCCCTAAAAGAAATAAAAAGTGGGATTAATTATCAGACAAAACTGTGCATGTCAAACAAATACTCAAAGTTTAGTCAGAGTGAGAAAGTTAGCATACTTATTGCACTGTATGTAGCAACCCGTGATTTTGGTTCTTCTACAAGCACTAACCTAAATCACGAATTTCCCTATTTCAGTTTTGCTGCTTACATTTCATTAGAAAAACAAATCATGCACTGATTCTAATGCTGTTATTAAAACAACCTAAGTTTACTATTATTATTATGTTTGTTGTTTATCTTAATTAATCTATTTTTTCTATTTCATTTTATATTAATTTACTGTTGATTTTACCTTCTAGCATAACAAGCCACAATTATGATACTGTTGCAATATTTCTTGAACTTTCAACATTATTTTACTTCAGCTTATCAGACTTTAGGCTTAATTTTATTAACAAAGGCATATTTTTGTTTTTCGTTGTTGCTAGGCGACATGTGATTCGAATTGTTCTTTTATATCGTCTTGTTTATGAAACGTCTGGAACCTGTTGAAGGCTTAGGTAACTGAGCCGAAAGATTGTACTTAAATTTAAAATCTTAGAAAAAGTGGTGGCAGACCAAGTACATTACATAATACAAACATAATTCGCTCATTTTATTAATATTTACGTCATAAAATAAATTTATTTGAATATATTTTCATGGGAGTTTTTATAAACTCTTTCGTACATCTTTCAGTACCTGTTCAAAGTTAACTGACAAGTGATGTTTAAATTGTGATGTTTATATCTAATCGCAGCAGTCTTGTTATTAATACTATAAAATCATATCACATGTAGTCTTTAAGAGAAATTTGATTCATATGTTTATGAGTCACGAAAACGGCATTGTGTTAAAAAGTGGGATAAGCCATGGAGTGTATAAAATATACACTTTTCAACTTGTAAATTTGTTAGAAAATTCAGGGGAAATCAGATAGATATATATATATATAAAGCAAAATATATATATAAATGTTTGGTGTATGTGGGAATGTAAGAAATAAATTCATGATAACAACGTGAAAGTGTCAAACGTTTTTCTAAAGTCTCTTTCTTCTCGAACTTTCTTGCATTTATCCACCGAGTCCTGCCCCCAATGGCTCAGCGGTATGTCTGCGGACTTACACGCTAAAATCCGGGTTTCGATACCCGTGGTGGGCAGAGCACAGATAGCCCATTGTGTAGCTTTGTGCTTAATTCAAAACAACCAACCAACCACCGAGTCCTAAAAAGAATATTTATTGAATAATTATTTTTTCACTTTATCCGGGCTTTAATAGTAAAAGCCAAGAATGTAAATGTTATATAATTACAGAGTTCAAGCTTTTTATTATTCTTTGACAGTTTATTCTACATTCGTCATAATTTCTATGTAGTTGGCCACTATGATACCAGATGTTCCCTATATACCTTATATTAAAGCAGTGTTTTACATATTTGTATTGTACATTGTCAAACTGATAGGCACATCGTTGCTCTGTGAAGGCACCGATAAGAGAACCGAGAAGCTCGCAAATAAGAGAAAGTTATTGTAACGTGGAGAAAAGTGTGTGAGTAATTCCACATATGAGCTATGCTTTAAAGGTTGTTATGTGTAAAGATATGCGTGTCTCGTGCCAACATACAAATGCCCCCCCCAACAAAAAAAAAGAAAGGACGGAGCTTACGTCTAAATACAAATTTAACACTGTTTCTTGATGGTTACAAGTTGTTGCAGTGATATAACTTATTCGAGGTATTACACTGTTGAAGTGATGGAGCCCTTAAGGTATTACATTGTTTCAGTGGTAGAGACCACTGATACGAGGGATGTACAGTTAATAGAAGAAACATAAAGTTTACAGAAGCAAGTCCTTAATAACATAAAATGTATTGTTGTAATTAAATTTTACTACGAATTTATGAGAGTGGACATAATTAACTCTCCGTGATTTGTCGTAACTTAAACTTATCGACAGAAAATGCCAGAACTGACTACATCTTCTAGTTGAGTTGTATTGAAGGGGTCAAATCGGTGGAATGGGTTAAATAAAATAAATAAGACATATTTGACATGACCATGTGATCTCAGTTGATAACATTTTAATATATATATATATACCCACATAAATTATTTGCTGGACACCTACTTCGGCAGTGTTAAAACGAGTGATGACTCATTACGTTCAGGGGCAATGTTCGAGTATATAGCAAAATAAAAACATTAATTCCCAGTTCTATAGGGGTAATAACTGAGATGATTTAGGTGCGTTGTGTCAATAATCCCTGTAATTAACCCCATCGATATGTTCATATAATTAAGTTTTCTGAAGCATTCAAAACTTACTTAACCAACTCGAATTTCCATATATGTATTTTTTTAAACATCAATACAATTAAAGTTTCGAAAAGTTCATGTAATGAATTTTACACAAGCATATACAACTAAGTTTTTGAAACGTTTGAGCGATACATATTCGATTATTGTTATTACTCCAGAGGTTTAAATCATGTTTACACCATGGCATCTAAACATTTCATTACATTTTTTAATTATCCTTGTAAACATTCATTGTTGGTAGTCAAACATTGTGCACGAGTTATGGCTCATAATCATGGAATGTATAGTGAAGGTAACAAATGTCACTGAAAGTTCATTTAAAAATATTAAAGTTTTATATGAATCACCCAATATACACCTTAGTACTCTTTCATGTATTTTGTATTCCGACATTAATTAAGTCTTATTCCTTAATTTCAAGATATAATACCGAGGTATTAATAACATAAAATCACCTCAACTTCAAACTCTATCAAAGTTTATATGATAAAAAATAAGCCCAAAACGTAAAATAAATGATTTACAAATGATTTTACGGTTTTAATACGTCTTTTAATCCCAACCCTGTCAGTAACGACAGGAATGAAATCTCACTGAAATTCCAGTTTATCTACGAAAAAGTAATTAATTCTGGGCAGTTATTACTTTGAAATTCAAGAAGCATTTATAATGAAATAGTATCTTATTTCCATTTTTTTCAAATAACGCGATGATACGAAATAATACGTCCTCTAGTTACTTAACCAGATTTTGATAGACGTGGTAAGTAGAGCCCATTATGTGCCTTGTAGTTAGACATGAAGAAACAAAGTACAGTGATAACAAATATCACTTCTGGATCACTTAAAACTTCCACAACTGTATTTTTAAGAAGAAATTATTTCTTTTAACTTCCACCCCCCAAAAAAGATTATTTTATAACTCCCAAGTAAAAGTTTACTTTGTAACCCACAAGAAGTTTAACTAACACTTATAACACATATAACTCACACTTATATAACCAATAAGAAACAAGAGGGAATCATCAATAGCCGCGGCACTTTATATTATTTTAGGCTGGATAAGTGTAAATAAAATAATGAAATGTTTTCCTATATATATATGTACAGATTATTACCAGCCTTGAATTAAAAAACTATTTGCTTGTATAATTTATGAACTTATAAAGTTCCAGTTAGATACAAGTTTTAAATTAAGTAATATGCTCTGTTTGGAAAGTTTTGGTGCTTATAAGCTTTAAGTTGAATGTATTGCATATAACTGACGCGAGATTTAAAACATCGTGAATATATGAAAACAATAAAACCAATTGATGGTTATTTTCTAATATATAAACAGTTTAAATCTATGCAAATTAGAATATTGTAAGTCTCTTTTTAGCACTGTAAGATATATTTTTATGTATTTAGCTCGAAAGACAGATTTCCCATACATGCTTAATTCTGACAAACATATATTTACGTCTAACTCACTCGCATGTTCGAATCTCCTTTCAAACATGATCGCCTTTAAAGCCGTAGAAGCGTTTTAATGTGATGCTGAATTCTGCCTTTTGTTTGTACAGAACAGCCCAAGGGATAGCGATGGATAGTCTATAAATTCTAAGTTAAGAACAGTTAGCGCAGATAGCTTTCGTAAAGCTTATCGCGAAACGCAACAAAAAAGGCCCTTGTTTGAAAGTACAGAAGTATTTTCGCCAGTTTCAAACTTTATTTGATTTTTGTGAAATTTGGTGTTATGGGTAAAATAAAGATAAAACTTATGATCTCTTAACTTACATTACGACAGCGCCGTTTTCAGCGAAATGTGAGTACATTTTATCGGTGGATGTTTTTGTTCACTTAACGAATTGCTCGGCAGTAAAAACATTTTTACAGGGAGCTTGTGATATATTGTAGGCCTTTATATAAAGATAGAAGATTTCTTTGATAAAGATGTTTGAATTTTAGTAATGTAAGACTAGAGTGTTTTGGTTTGTATTGAATTTCACGCAAAGTTACTCGAGAGCTATCTGCGCTAGCTGCCCCTAATTTAGCAGTGTAAGACTAGAGGGAAGAAGCTAGCCATCACCACCGACCGCCAACTCTTGGACTACTCTTGTACCAACGAATAGTGGGACCGAGCATGTTTGGTGTGACAGGAATTCGAACCCGCGACCCTCAGATTGCGAGTCGAGTGCCTTAGCCACCTGGCCGTGCCAGGGCCTACTCCTATAGTGTATACATCACTATCAATAACTTGCTGTGACGTACTTCAGTTATATTATTTCTTATTTGCCGTACACAATAAAACATTCTTATTTTCTTATTATCCTTTCCTTTAATTTGAATAATGCCTTGTAGTCCTAAACGGTAGCTCTTTCTTTGTACATCACAGCAGGCTGCTTATGTTTATATTATAAGAACGCACACACTAATAACCAACTTTAGTCCATATTCAAGTAAATCTTCCTAGACATACACACGCTAAAAAAACATAAGTATGCTATGAAATTTCTTTATAAAAAAAACACCAAAGATGTAGCGAATATTTTTAAGTCGGTTTATTCATTAATCAACTTAGCGTTTACGCTCACTGAATACATAGTATGACAGATATTACTTAAAAATAAAACACACAACAGTTTGATATTTGTGTGTTCTACACGATGTTGTATTAATTATTAAAGTTATATTAATTATTCACGTTTTGAAGACAAATGACGTTGTACCCTTCTCGTGAAGGAAATGTTCGTGACTAATGCTGATGTTAAATAGAGACGCTCACGTAACCAACATTATGCTGTTTATATGTAGTTTCCCGAGTTGTTATGTGTGCGAAAATAATCTATTTTTAATAGCATAACATAAACACATGTAGAAATTGTACAGCTTTATCAAGAACTATGTTTCTACACTTATGTATACGTAAGAGCAATAATTATTTTAATTGGCTGGTGAGTAAATAATCTTTCTTATAACAGGAATGAATAATACCCTTCAATTCAATGTGGTTGTTAAGAGTATATTTTCTTGGGACGTTTAGGCTTAATAAATATTCAAAAAACGTGATACAAATTACATGTTTTGATTTAAAATAATAATACTACATTATGTACAAATCAATGTTGTGCCTTTTAGCAGATTACTATGTTATGTGATTACTTAAGTGTTAATACTTTTAAAATACAGTTGTTTCGCTTGCATTTACACATTTAGACAGCCGAACATTTCGTTTGACGTCAAACTTTCTTCCCATTCCAGTTATATATATATAATATAATGATCTCTATATTATGCTTGCAAAAGTCTAAGAATAAGTTATAAAAGAAAACACTAAAAATGTTTCTTAGAGCTTTAGGGTTGGTTTTTTTTTGTTCTAATTAATATTTTGTATCGTATCCGCTGCATTTCGGTTAACATTGCATGAAATACGTTGGAAATTATTCAAATTTATTAATTTTTCTTGTCTTTCATCTACAAGCTTTAAACTAATTATTAATTACTTAGCGTGCTACAAACAGTATATATTTTACAGCTTTAGCTAACTAATTAAAAAGTTTTTTCATAAGCCTTACAATGCGATTATAACAATCACTCCGTTTCAAGTACAAAATTATCGAAACGTGTTACTTTTAGGGAATAATACAAGGTCCTATGAGACATCTAGTGTGAAATGTTTATATAATGATTCGTTTTTCATTATGCTCTAATGGAGTTTTAAAAGACTAAAACTATACGTATAACAAATTTCTTTAACTTCCTTTTAGGCTTAGGTCTGGCTATTTCCTAATCTGATTACGGAATAACCGACTACAACTATTATCTGCAAATGAAGTTTCAAACAGAGAACCTTTACTCGAGAGACAAGCTCTATTAAGAAAAATAATAGCATTAACTTTTTATTTTTTTTCTAACGTGGCAAAGGCTATAATGTTAAATGAAAAGTTCACAAACTGAAACTGGTAAAACCATGGATTACGAATATTATATAGCTTCATGTTTCAAGTGGAAAAAAAATTATGCACGGTAACATGAGATAGCGTCCACTATTAAAATAATTCAAACAACAGATGAGTAATTTATCAGCAAAAAATACAATACAGAAAAAAAATTGTGCTTTATTTCTACTTTTAAGCATCTTTAACCTCAGACTTTAAAAATTTCAAAATAATTTAAAGATGGGGCTCGTAAGCAGTTCAAAAGGGTTAGGTTATTATGCGCTGTTATTTACAGTTGTAGTTATATCACTGTTATTGGTTTAATTTAAACTTAATTTAATTACTATAACAATGCTATAAAAATATTAAACTACTTTGTTTTTCACAGTGGACAATCTGAACTAGGCCTATTGGAGTGATGACGCCTCAAAGTTAGTGTTTTAAGACCTCATGTTTACCACTGACGATTTAAAGAGCATGTAAGTCGCATTAACTGAGCACAAAATAATTTTTAACACCAGTTAGTTTGTGATGACGAGAAACTCACATGAAATGCAAATGTACCTTAAGACGGTTGGTATGGGTATTAGAACTTACTAATAAAGCAAAGAGGATCATTCTAGTTGACCTGAAGATGACCTAAGAAAGTCGAAACGTTATTCTCTACTTTATTGTAATAAAAGTTTTAATACCCATACCAGCCGTCTTAAGATACATTCTTAACTCAAATAGTTTATGAGAGCGTTAAGTAACGAAGACCTTACTTCAAAAACCCTAATTTTTAACATTCAAATAGTTTATGAGAGTGTTACATAACGAAGATCTTACTTCAAAAACATTAATTTTTAACACTCAACCAGCTTTTGAAAGCGTTGCATAAATACCAAACTTCAATAACCCATATTGTTCATCTAGTCATGTTCGTGTGATGAATCACCACGTGAACACAACAAAGTTAACAACATTTTTAACATGCCCGAATTTCAGCAAATTCTCATTTTTCGTCTTCTGCAGTGTCGCTAATGTTTTAGTTCATTTCCTAATCACGCTTGATAGGAAGTATTTTCTGAGCCAACGCAGGCCGTGCATGTAAACCTGTTTATATATGAATCTCATCCAACGCACTTAATAAAAACAGTAGACTAGAAACTCTAGCTTTTTGTGACTTATTTGTTGGATATCCAGTGAAATGAAAACCTGGGAGTAATGAAGCAAGTTTCTCAGTATACGCTTATCTGCATGAACTTATATTCTCGTCCTCTCGAACAACATATTAACAAGACCAGCGCGAGGAACGTGCTTAGCATCTGTTCGGGGTGCTCCTGTTGATAAAACGTGGATGTGAATAATAATTACTTACGATTATACAGAGCGTAAAAATAATATGATATATGTAATTCTAACAGTCAAAGAATGTGTACAAATCTGGGTTTAACAAATAATTGGGTAATATTTTCAATTAACAAAATTAGAATTTAATTTTTACCGGCTCTCTCTATCCCTCATAACATCCACCCAGAATAGCCGCCTTGTTGAAAATGTTATCATTCAAAAGTTACCCTTCCACTCACCAAAAATAACAGTGCACAATTTCTTTGAAACGTTTTGCTTCCTGAAAACTTTTTTGCTGATTGTGACAGGTACCTGGTGGATAAACACAAATATAGTTTTGGTTTTGCTTCATCACGTAGGAACTCTTAGAAATAGACATTTATCTGTTTACCAGCAATAACGTATTTAATTTCGTTTATGTTTCTAATACGCTATTAAGTTTAACATAATTAAAATTGTTTTGTTCCTGATTTTCGTTTGTATTCAATGTCCGGTGCATCACGATGCAGTGTCCAACAGTAGACAGCAAGCATTGACGGATTCCAGTTGCTCTGATATAGTTTTTCCATTGTAGCAATGTCCTGGTAAAACCTTTTACCGTGATCGTCACTGACAGCACCAAGATTTGCGGGGAAAAAGTTCAAGTGTGAGTGGAGGAAATGAATCTTGAGTGACATGTTGCACTTCATTGTTTTGTACGCTTTGAGAAGTTTGTCTACAAGCTGAATGTAATATGGAGATCTGTAATTGCCAAGAAAATTGTCAACAACGTTTTTGAAAGCTTTCCAGGCAATATTTTCTGGTCCAACTAACAGATCTTCGAACCGCTTGTCACTCATAACATGTCTGATCTGAGGGCCAACAAAAATGCCCTGTTTGATCTTGGCCTCAGTTATTCTTGGGGAAATCTGTCTCAAATAACAAAAATCTTCGCCTTCTTTGGTCATTGCTTTCACTAAATTCTTTGTAAGTCTCAATTTTATGTAAAGAGGAGGCAAAAAGACCTTTGCCGGGTCGACAAGCAGTTCATGGGCCAGATTTTTCTGTCCTGGAACTAACTTTTTAAGGAGTGGCCAGCTCTTTCTAGAATAATGTGACTCTTTGGCACGACTCTCATTCACAGTTGAGACAACAGTACGTTGTATAGCCGAGCTGCAGTCCCAGTAACAGAGCAACGACTTTCAGATCTCTACAGTTGTACTTGCTGTACTGGATGTGCTTCAGCAACATTTCCATGTTCTCGTAGGTTTCCTTCATTTGTGCTGCATAGCCAACAGGTATTGAAGGGTGAACATTGTCATTATGTAACAGAACAGCTTTTAGGCTTAACATTGATGAATCAATAAAGAGACGCCATTCTTGCGAGCCATGGTCACAACCCAAAGCAGAAAACAACCTTTGATATCAACACAGAAACAGAGACTGTCAACTTGTGCAAAGAATTCGGTTATATCATCTTGGCGGCTTCAAAAAACAAAAATGTTCGTACCTGGTGACAGCAAACACCATTCCTGCTGTCTTGAACCTGGCAATTCGGCTTTTGCTTTTGGCAGACCCAAACCTCTGATTCTGTTATAAGATGTGAATCGCCTGAGTGCATGGTTCAAAATCCGGATCAATGTCACTGCCAGTTCCCTGCATTGCAGTTTCTTCATCTGGTTCGTCTAAGGTCCATTTCTCTGGTGGTTTCAGAATTGGAAGACTGTCGTCATGTGGCACGGGTCTCATTGCTGAAGGCAGATTAGGGTATTCAATTGACTTCTTGTATTTGGCAGAAAAACCAGACACATTAGTCAAACAGGAGTAACAGTCCATCACATGGTCTTTCTGTTCTCGCCATATCATCGGGACAGCAAACAGCATAGTCTTTCGAGTGCCACTGAGCTAATCTCTTAGACAGACAGCACATGTCGCACAACAAATGTGAGGTGCCCATTCCTGGTCTTGATTACCAATTTTACGGTAAAAGTACAGATGATGTGCTTTCTTCACAAGAGCAGCCATTGAGCGTCTTGATGAACAGGCATATACTCGCCACAAATATAGCAGAATGTATCGCGGCAGTTACGACACTGACAAGACATACTGACTGACACCAATCGTCCTGTAAAATGCCTATAACATCTAACTTACTTGTTACAGTGATGCTGAGGCAATGCTATATTCTGAAACAGTACGTACACAATATAAAGTCTATATTAATCCAATGAGCAGCATCTGTGTATGTAAGCCAGTTTTATAGCCTGTTGAGACAGTGTGAAGCTGGCTCTGGCCTGCCCAGACTGCATACTTTCACAGAACAGCTTCCAACCTGGCCTAATTTCACACCTGGACATGCACAGACTGCACAAAACATTGTTCATAGTTCTCTTAAACCAGGGGTGTGCAACAGGCGGCCCGCGGGCCACAACCCGGCCCGCCAAGCCATTTAGTGTGGCCCTAGTTGTTGTAATCTAACCATGTGGCCTGATCTGTAATCCAACGCAAATGGAATATTTTTAAAAGCATCGATCCTACGGGATTCCCAGGCTTCGACTCGACAAACTTCTAAAATTATCTTTGCTAGAGAGGAGCAGGCCGAATTCGATTGGTCGGCCTCCTTAGGGCATGAATAGGTGACGTGCACTAGCACTATTGTCTACAACTCAACATCATGTCCTGAACCTCGCCTTCGCCCGCTGGCGACAATTTTCCCTAACCTCTGCTGTCCGTCATTCATTATTGGTGAAAATTTTATTACCTTTTACAGTTACTACAAGAGATTGAAGGTAAATTGATTATTATTTAGCATATTGTTGTGACTTTACTGAATTTATTAAAATTTTTGCTTTCAGATGCATCTGATTCTATGTACAGTGTGACCTCGTTATTCGCGGGGGTTACGTTCTTTACCCTCCCGCGAATAGCGAAAAACCGCGAATATTGGATGCAGTTTTAAAACGTATATGTATGCGATTATATACTATATGAAATGCTTCCCAAACACTAATGATACTTATACTCATTGATGCAGTAATAATGTAGCAATATTGCATACTGTTATGTATTTCACTAAATTTTACCGTGCGTTTCCGGGCTGTGCTTTGCCGTTTGCGTTGTTGGGGAAGCTGAGGCAGTCAGCCAATAGCAGTCCAATCTTGTTTGGTGAAGACGACAATTGATAAAAACGGCTTGATTGAGTAATTACAACAGAAATCTCCTCGAAAAGCCCTTTCAGTCCCTGTGACCTACAAAAACGCAGTTCGCGCATAACCCGCGAATGGCGAACCGCGAATAGGCGAGGTCACACTGTATTTTGCTATTCTCAATTAATTTAAGTACCGGAAGGCTATGATTGGGATGCCAATTTAGAAACATGTGTTTCTGTCCATAAGAGGTTCCATGTGTAAATAAATTCTCTGTTTTTTTCTACTTTGCTATTTTCGCGAGAATAATTTTTGTTTTGATTTCAGGGCTAGTAAAATGTCAGCAGTTAAGAAACGAAAAATTGATGATGAGGGAAGGTTATTCAACAGTGAATGGTGCACAAAATATCTTGTTGTCTGCCTCGTCTGTCAAACTACAATTGCAGTCATGAAAGAGTACAATATTAAGCGACATTACGCAACTAAGCACTCCTCCCAGTTTGATGAAATTGTTGGTCAGGCACGAAAGGACAAAATTGAACATTTAAAAACATCCATTGAAAAGCAACAAGGTGTTTTTACCACTTTCAAGAAAAATTCAGAACTGGTGACAAAACTGAGTTTTAAGCTTTGTGAATGTATGGCAGAAAAGGGAAAGCCTTTCAGTGATGGAGAATTTATTAAAAATTGTTTAACAATATTCACAGAATATGCATGTCCAGAGAAAAAATATTTGGTGGAGCAAACTAGCCTTTCCCGCTTTACTGTCTCACGCAGGACAAAAGATCTTTCAGAGGACATCAAAGAAACTTTGAAAGAGAGATTGAATTCGTGTGAAGCTTTCAGTCTGGCTTTGGATGAAAGCACTGATATCAATGACACATCCCAACTTGTCATTTTCATCAGAGCTGTTACTGCAGGCTTTGATGTTTTCGAAGAGTTTTTAGATATGGCAAGCCTTTCCTCCACAACCACAGGACAGGATATTTGTGAACAAGTGCTTAAGGTTGTAGAAAAGTTTGAACTGAATCCTTATAAATTATGTGGTGTTACAACAGATGGTGCTCCTTCCATGACAGGTAGGACAAATGGATTCACCAAGAAATTTCTAACTGCAATTGGAGCACAAGACGTAGTTGTAAGCCATTGCATTATTCACCAAGAGAGCTTGTGCACCAAAGTTCTGGATTTTGCAGAAGTCATGAAAAATGTCGTCCAATGCGTAAATTATATTCGAACACGAGGATTAAATCATCGACAATTTAAAACTTTTTTAGATGAGCTGGACAGTGAGTATTCAGATGTTTTGTACTTCTCTGCTGTACGTTGGCTTAGTAGAGCTGCTACTTTGAAGAGATTCTGGAATCTGCGAGAGGAGATTAAGTTCTTCATGGAGAGCAAACGTCAGAATGTGGACTTCTTGAGCAATGAGAACTGGCTGAATGACTTAGCATTCCTCACAGACATTACACAGCATCTGTCTGATTTAAACTTAAAACTACAAGGGAAAAGTCAACTTGTGAATAAGTTGTTTGAACATATTTGTGCTTTTGAGAAGAAATTGGAACTTTTCCAGGTTCAGTTGAGAAGAGCCATATTGACCCATTTTACATGTCTTGCAACCAGGAAACTGGAATTTCCTAATCTGGATTGCACCAAATATGGAACCAGTGTACAAAAGCTGCGTGATGAGTTTGCAAACAGATTTCCAGATTTCAGACAAACTGAAATTAGATTGAAATTGTTCGCTCAACCTTTTGATTTGGCAGTGGAAGACAGTCCTGATGATTGCCAAATGGAACTCATTGAACTGCAGGCTGACATGGACACTAAAAGGAAATTCTCTGAAAACAGTTTGCTAGACTTTTACAAACTCTGTGTACATGAAAAGTTTCCCAATTTGTCCCGTCATGCACAAAGAATTGCCTCCCTTTTTGGTAGCACCTACTGCTGTGAGCAATTTTTCTCCAAAATGAAGCTCATCAAAACCAAATGTAGAAGTCAGCTGACTGATGAACATTTGACCAGTCAGTTAAGAGTGGCAACCACTTCTGTCAAAGCTGATATTGACAAGCTCTGCAAGGACTCTAAATTTCAAGTGTCGCACTAGAATGATCACTCATGCAAAAATATAAAATATTATTGCTTGCAGTTTGAGAATTTTTTTAAATTTTTTGTGCATGTACACGAATAAGCTTGTTTTTTAAGTGGCCCCGCTTGATTGATGAAGTTGGTTATATGGCCCACCGACGAAAAATGTTGCACACCCCTGTCTTAAACAAACAAATTTTTTTGGACATAAATATAAAAAACATGACAAAACTAAAGATTTCGATAAAACTGTACGTGATGGGCAAATTTGAATGTAATTTTCGTGATCACCAGCCAAAAATATATAAGAAATATCCAACAGTGTTCAAGAAGCTGTTGTGCAATGTAATCCGTTTTTAACCCTAAATTAAAGCATTTCATTCTTTTGTATATTAACACCCTTTGTATTTAAGTACTATTTTAATTCTTTTAATGACAACACCAAAACTAAAGGGCCTGGCATGGCCAGGTGGTTAAGGCACTCGACCTGTAATACGGGGGTTGCGAGTTCGAATCCCTGTCACACCAAACAGACTCGTCCTTTCAGCCATGAGGGTGTTATAATATGAATCTCAATCACATAATTCATTGGTAAAAGAGCAGCTCAAAGATGGGTGGTGATGACTAGCTGCCTTCCCTTTAGTATTACGCAGCATATTAAAGACAGCTGGTACAGATAGTCCTTGCGTAGCATTGCGCGAAAGAAAAAAACAACAACCCAAAAACAAAACTAATTGATTATTCTGTAATAACTAATTTAAGAGATCTGTGATTGAAAAGCAGGTTGTAATAGCAACCCCTGCACTGGGCTCAATATTAGCAAAAAGTATTTCTATAAACAAAGATAATCAGGAAGAGTCAAACTGCATCGGAATTTAAAACATTACGTTTAAAGTAAGCTGAATACAAGACCTACATCATAACACTGCCATGAATATGGCTCACTCAGTTCAGTGAAGATTATATCAAAACTAAAATCGATTTACATTTTCAAAAACTGACTATAAGACTTCTGAATTCTAAATTTACATAAAAGTTGATAAATGTTCGGTTTGTGATTCTTTAATTTCAACGTATGTAACGCAGGTCCTTTCTCATCTTGCTTCACACATAATTCAAAAACAACATTTCTCATGTTCCTTCACACATAATACAAAACAACATTTCTCACGTTGCTTCTCACATACATACGAGTCTTGAAATATTCTTAACACCGTATTTGTTTCCACAGGTATATGCAAATACCAGACGTTCGTTGAAACGAACATGGAGATATAAATAATATAACATAGTGATCTTCATAAAGAACACAGAGAACAAGGGCTGTTTGTAATGGTACAGTATGCGACATGGAGTAAAACAAAATGACACAAATATATAAATATATAATGAATATGAAACACGGACTGTTATGCGACGCAGCTTAGATTACAAACGTTGTTAAATTACGAACAAGGTAGTAATAACAAATATAAGCAATGCTTCTGGCCAGCAGTTATATAAATGTGTGAAATGAAGAGTACAGAGCAAACCATTTCACCTTCAGCACTGGTGACTTCAAAATTAAAGTTGCTTCATTTTAAGAGAAATGTATGTAACTCTCATACAAAAAGATAATTAATTATGTAATTAACAAACTTTAAAACTGATTTTTTTCTCTTTAACTCTCTATCTGAATCGTTGTGTAACTCACTACTTAAATCGGTGTGTACACACTATTGGAAACCCTGTGTAACTCACTACTTAAATCGCTGTGTACACACTATTGGAAACCTTGTGTAACTCATTATTTAAATCGCTGAGTAAATCACTATTTTAAACGTTGTGTAACTCACTACTTAAATCGCTGTGTGAATCACTATTTTAAACGCCGTGTAACTCACTACTTAAATCGCTGTGTGAATCACTATTTTAAACGCCGTGTAACTCACTACTTAAATCGCTGTGTGAATCAATATTTTAAACGCCGTGTAACTCATTACTTAAATCGCTGTGAAAATCACTGTTCTATACGTGGTGTATCTCGCTACTTAAATCACTGTGTAAATCACTCGTTGAAACGCTGTGTAACTCACTACTTAAATCGCTGCGTAAATCATTATTTGAAACGTTATGTAACTCATTATTTGAAGTGTTGTGCAACTCGCTATTTAAATAGCTACGTGAATTACTATTTGAAACGTTATTTAACTGCCTACCTAATTTGCTGTGTAAATAATATTTGCAATGTTGTACCATTCCTACCTAAATCTCCGTCTAACCAGTATTTAAATCAGACGTCACTACACCGTACTGGTTACCGACTCTCAAAGTCAGTGCTATTGCTAACCTTAGTGACATGTTATTTTTCAGCTCTCTATCTCGATTACCAAATTCATTAGAAATTTACAAATCATATGGCTATCGATTTTATGTCTTTGTTTGTGTGTTGAAATTTACACAAAGTTACACAAGTCATCTGCGTATAGCCGTCTATAATTCTGGAGTAATGGACCAGAGAGAAGACAGAGAGTCAATATTACTCATCGCCAACTCTTGGACTACTCTTGTCAAACTAAAGCCCAATATGGTCAGGTGGGTAAGGCACTCGACTCGAGTCGCGGGTTCGCATCCTCATCGCGCCAAACATGCTCGTCCTTTCAGCAGTGGAGGCGTTATAATGTTAAGATCAATCCCACCATTCCTTGGTAAAAGAGTAGTCCAAGAGTTGGCGGTGGGTGGTGATGATTAGCTGCTTCCCCTCCAGTCTTACACTTTTAAATTATGGACGGCTAGCGCAGATAGCCCTCGTGTAGCTTTGAGCAAAATTTAAAATAACCCAACCTCGAATAGTAGAATATAACTCTGACTCTGAAGTATGCTAAATATCTGGTTCTATATGCTCTCTGCTTTAGAGTTCAGAGTTATGACGCTCTTATTTACTGTCATCGCAGGTCTCGATAAAAATATGTCTTTATTTGTTAGTACAGTCCACATCACCGTCATTTTATTTTACTGTTATTATTGCAAATATTCAGCTATGGTTATTTAGTCAGTTATGGTCGAGTAACAGGCTTCGATACTTGTCAACATAAGCTGTGCTTTTCCAAAATGTGGGCGTGCTATCCAAGTGGCGGTCAAATCTCGTTATTCTATCTGATGAGAGTACCCAAGAGGTGTTAGTGGGTGATGTAACCTTCCGCATAGTATTCAGTTTAGAATTATGGATGTGTAGATAGATGCACAGTAATTTAAACACACACAAGAGAACTTACCGAATTCATAACTATAGTTTTTACAGATCGGGATAGCACATTTGGTTTATCTACATTTATAACTTGCTGTTTAAAAATAAATGAAACATCACTAAGCTGTAAAGTACAAATAACTCTGTGCAATGGCAACACTAAACTTTGGCATTTAGAGTTAATTGAGTTTTCTTTCCTTTTAAGCTGAATAATAAACTGTTTAAATTACACATCAAGTCTCAGGTAGTCCTTACAGTAGAACGCTGGATGTCGAAGCTGTTGTGAGCTCTTGCGACACCACAAAATATTCCCTCACTTTAAATTTAAACATCCCTCTATTTTACGTTGTAAATGCAATAGAAGAGTGACAATCAATTTCAGAATGGGCTGCTGACTGACTATTTTCTGCCTGGTCAGTGGTTCAGAATTAGAGACGGTGGCAGATAACATAAGCTGCTTGTCATAAAACACTTAATTATCCATTATTACAAAACACCTTTGCAAAAAAAATTATTTGTTTATTATCATCTATTAATTATATATTATTATTAATTATCATTTATATTAAATATTCTGTTTCTCTTCATGAGAAAATGGGAACATTTTATCAAAAATATTTAATAATAATGGAATAATTATCCCATTATTCACAATGGAACTAACCAATGTAATAGGTTAGTCAAAGTGGTAGCTCTGTTTAAAAGTTTTATCCACTATCATTATAAATCTCGATAGAATCTGATCATCAGAATAATATTTCGTATAAGTGAGACACACTAAAGAAGAAGATACCAAACTCTCAGTTTAAAGTTTGCACGATTTTGATAAAATTTTATTTACACGTGAGTAAATTATTTGTGATTTTGTTTTTTCAAATAAAGTTCCAGTACAATATAACTTACTGACAACTTAAAAAGCAAAGTTGTACATGTGTTATTTGCTTATCAGAAAATATTATACTAATTCCCATTGTACAGAGACCGATTCTGCATATTTCTATCAACATAGGTTATAAGCTCGGTCACTGTAGTTATAGATGTCAGTTATTTAGCAGAGGAAGCCGTGTTAACAAAAGTACAGCAGGAAAGTGATATATAATCGTTTACTACAGCAAGGCAACGAATTCTAAAGAAAGAAGATATTGTATATCTCATAAAGGAATACTAAATACTATTCAAGCTCTGTGCTATGTTCATCACTAGCGATGTGAGTCGCAGATATAACGCTATGCCATTGGGGAGGCACGCTCAAAAGACTCCTAAATTTGCCCTATGAAGGAGCAGTGTTGTATTATAGGCTTTATTTTAACTTTTGAAACTTAGGCAGCTGTGCTGTAAATTGACTAGATGGAGGCTTGGCATCACCTTTTGATGTAGCTTTAATGTCTAGAACATTCTTGAAAGTTTAGAAGAATATTTCATCAATATAAAGAAGTGAGTTAGACTGGGATGGTTGATTGCTGAGTTACCAATTTTGATAATTACTTTGTCCGTTATTGTAAGCTCAATTTTGTTAGCTCTAAAAGAAGAATTGCAAAATCTCGTATCACAGGCATCTTACAAGAAGGAGAATCCACGATCACAATGTTTAGTGCTAAATGCTGTCCATGTGTCACAAATAACATTACCCAACATAACCAATAAGAATCTTGACGTAAATCTTGAGGGAGCCAGAAGAATACGGTTTTACCAAGTGATATATTCCATTTAACTATCATATACAGATGGAGAAGAAATGGGTACTCACGGTATTTAGTACGATGATATACTAATCAAGTCACCATCATACTGTTAAAGCTGATGCTAAAAAGTCCCCTTCTTCATACACTGAATGTATCATGGTAAGCAGCTAAAAACGGTGGTGTGCTTTGGACATGACACTCTTATGACTAAGCCTTTTCTAATAAAAACTCCATTGCAGGGCTATTATCAAGGCCAGACCATCAAACACAGCACAACCTTACCTGACACATTGAGTCATAATGATACAGTGAAGCTCAAAACATTTGTTTTAACATAACGTACTCAAACTGTGGATATTTCAATATTTATGCAACACATCGCTACAAGTCAAGCTGCGGAACCATCGTTTTATCTTAGGACAAATCTTTGTTCAAAGTTACCATCAGCTGTATAAAAAGGGTCAAAAAACAAGTACAATTATCCAAGAGTTATTTTCATCTGTGACATCAGGATTTTGTTGTTTTTTGTATTTGAATTTCGCTCAAAGCTACACGAGGGCTATCTGCTCTAGTCGTTCCTAATATAGTGGTAATACTATAGGGAAGGCAGCAAGTCATCACCACCCATGGCTAACTCTTGGGTACTCTTTTTACCAACGAATAGTGGGATTGACCGTCACATTATAACGTCCGCACGGCTCAAAGGGTGAATATGTTGGGTGCCACGGGGATTCGAACCCGCGATGCTCAGATTACGAGTCGAACGCCTTAATCCACCTGTCTCTTTCGGGCTGACATCAAAACGACTCATCACAACACAGATTACAGTACAAAATTATTGATAAATCAAACGTTACTACAGTATAAAACTATTGATAAGTCAAACGTTACTACAGTTCAAAATTATTGATAAATCAAACGTCGAAACACTACAAAACTATTGATAAATCAAATGTTACTACACTACGAAACTATTTTTTTATAAATCAAACGTTACTACAGTACAAAATTATTGATAAATCAAACGTTACTACAGTATAAAACTATTGATAAGTCGGACGTTACTGTAGTACAAAAGCTCCATTTATAAATCAAAGTATACCACAATATAAAAATTATAAAGGCCTGGCATGGCGCGGCGGTTGAGGATTTCGACTTGCAATGTGTGTCTCGCGAGCTCGAATTCCCGTCATACTAAATATGCTCAACCTCTCAGCCGTAGGGGTATTATAAAATACGGTCAATTCCACTATCCATTGCCAAAAGAGTAGTCCAAGAATTGGCAGTGGGTGGTGATGATTAGCTGCCTTCCCTCTAGTCTTACACAACAAAATTAGGGACGAATAGCGAAAATAGCCCTCATGCAGCTTTGGTCGAAATTCAAAAACAAACTAAGAAACAAAAATTATATTCACAAGTCAAATGTTAGTATAATACAAAGACCTTATTTATTAATCAAAGATTACTACAGTAAAAAAAAATCCTATTAATAAATAAATCGTTATTACAATATAAACATTATATTTATAAGTAAATCATTACTACAGTTCAAAATCTTTATTCATAAATCAAACGTTATTACAGTAACAAAAATTCTATCTATAAGAGTTTCTACCATACAAATTACACGCATTGGGAATTACGTATTAATAAAAACGTATTTAAAACTTTATCTTAACCTCATTCGAAACTTGAATGAAAAGTAGCGTGTCACAATTTAACAGTAATTGCGACATTTTACGATTTCTGTTGGCATCATATGACACTACAACACAACTCAGAGACGTTGTTATTTAATGGCTGTACATTTCACAACGTATTGTTATCACATTCAGCGCATATGCTAATACATATCTCGGTATAATCCTTTTACTTCAGTAACTCAAACACCACTATAGAATACGTGTTATTTTCATTCAGAGCTATTGTCAGTAACTGGATGTTTAAGACTTCGGGATAACAGCTGTAATGCCGATATCACCAGCTTCGTAGCTTCAATTATTGTGCATACATGTAGTATCAGTACGGTGCTTATATTGCCTTTGGAAACGTATTTAGAAAAGTATGTGCTCTCGAGCAAATTATCTCGTTTATTCTTTCCTGTCACACAGCTGACAGCATTTTAATACGGTGTTTAGTACTAATTTCAGTGCTATGGTTATATATTTTTACTTAAACTGTTGTCAGTGCTAGCTTTTAAACTTGTCTCTCTATCATCTCTAAAAAGTAAGTTTCAAGACTGACACTATTGTCAGTGTAAACCTTAAAACTTAATTTTTAGAGCTGATAAAGGGACAAGTATCGCTTATTCTGTGACCCACCTTTCAATTTGTGTACATGAATATCAAATACAGCTACGCGTAATGAACTCATGCTAACAACAGTAACGAAAAAGAAAGAAATAACAACTCTTTAGTACACGTGAAACAGATCTAAACACTGAAACAGACTCGTTGGTAACAATGCCACTTCCTATGGGCAGCAACAGTGAAATACACCCGTTGGTAACAATGCCGCTTCCTATGGGCAGCAACAGTGAAATACACCCGTTGGTAACAATGCCGCTTCCTATGGGCAGCAACAATGAAATACATCCGTTGCTAACAATAATGAATTCCAAAGATACAAAACAATTATATATGTACATAATTCTGTTTATTACCGAGACTGGCATACACCGCTCTTCAGTTTTCAATATTTATTTCGTGTCATGTGTTTTAATACACTGTGGAGAACATTGCGTTCCTCTGTTTGGCCTTTCTGTAATTTACTTCCGTCTCTTACTGATCCGAAAAAAAGGAAATATGACCACCGAAAATCACAAGAAAAACGCGAATGTATCACATAAACCACAGTTCCTTTCAGTGGAAATGTTAGTCCTAGATATTAGCCGTGAGTCAAAAGAACTGATCCATGACACCAGGATTCAGAGGGATATAGAGGGAACTTAGGGTTAGGACGATGTTTATGAAGTGAAGTCACCCTATCGCATGATCATAATCGTAAATATGTACGTTTGGTCTACACACCCAATAGAGAAATGGTCGACCACCATCTGTTCGCTTTTAGGGTAAGTGGATTGCTGGGATAGAGACTGTTGTCACGACACGTGTCGCACCCACAGTCTTGTTTCTAAGGCAGAATATGCGATATCTCTTTACCTCAAGGCAAGAAAAAACAAACTGAAAAAAGAATACGAGCAAAACGCCTGGTGTCTGCTATCTAATACTTTAAAAGAAATCGATCCATTCATTTGTAATCCCCTTCATTCGGCTTTTCCTACACCACAGTAACTTCGTAAGGTTAAAAGAACTTTCGTAATAACTCGTTGCAATACGTAGTTAAACTTGGGTAACTCTGCCAAATTACACTACTGCTTACTGTTCGAGACACACGTAGGTTGGTGCCACTGTCAATGGGATCATATAGCCGCACGTGCTTCGTGTGGTTGTGGCGTGTCATACACGGCCAAATGTTTCTATTTGTCACGAAAGGGTGAAATTTTAATAATTCTCGAATCACCACTTAATACAGGCAACACAATCTTGTAGAGTTTGAAAGCCACAATATAAAACAGGTAAAAACGTGTTTTATGGTTTGCTCGAATGACAGCAGAACGCGGGTAACGACGTGTTCTACAGTTTGTAAGCCACAACGTAAACCAAGTATCACAGTATGTTATATTGTTGCCAGCCACAATACAACCCAGGTAACATCGTATTTTACTTTGCTGGCAAACACGCAAAAAGCTCCACTGAAAAACCCTGTAAATGGTGTAATTTTCCTTCATGACAAGCTTCATGGCGCGGCATAGCCAGGAGATTAAGACACTCACATCGTCATCCGAGGATCGTGGAACGAATCCTCGCCATACCAAACATGCTCGCCCTTTCAGCCGTGGGGGCGTTATAATGTGACGGTCAATCCCACTGTTCGTTGGTAAAAGAGTTGACGGTGGGTGGTGATGACTAGCTGCTTTTCCTCTAGTTTTACACTTTTAAATTAGAGACGGCTAGCACGGATAGCCCTCGTGTAGCTTTGCGCGAAGTTCAAAACAAACAAATAAAGAGGCTTCACTGTACCTTAAATCAAAATACAAGTATTTTGTTTCGTAACTCTAACCTTGCAATGAATGTAGCTAACAATCAATCTATGTTTTTGTGTAAATTATTTTGTTTTAAATTTTTATTTCATATCTTTTTCGCTTCAACTTCTCTCTCTTTCCTACTACATATAACTAGTTTCACTTTCAATATCACTTGCTTAATATTGAACAAATTCCCTGTAATTCCCTCTTTGAACTCGTATTGATTGCAGTGTATTGCAGGCGACAACCAAATACACCAAAGAGCGTATACAAGTAGAATGTGTGTATCGGTCGAACTATTCATACTCGAGAACGAAACTTGTAAAATTCATAATGAAATATATGTTTATAATTCGTGTATAACAGAATGTCATAGCAAAGTTTTACTCGCGATAACAACATAAAGAGTTCCTATGTCAGATACACGCAATGTCACGTCTTCTGATTACCTTAAATAATTTATAATAGAAGAGCAAGCTTTCGGCATGTTCACTCAGGGGGGATATGAGTCACTGGCTCTACACGTACGTTTGTACGTTTCTGACATTACAGTCAACACCGAATTTTACCAACTACAAAAACTAAGCTGTTAAGACAAATCTGCTACTGACAACAATACTTTTTAAATGACGTATTTATTATCGAATGATAGAAGTAGCAAAACTCCAAACACGTTGTTATTTAATTGCCTAAAGTCGAATCTTGAAAAGAAGAACCTTGACATATTTCTAGTAAAACGTCAAACAACTAATGGATGGTGTCAATCACATCTTGCACAACAAACTAAACGTTCCTATGGTAGTAACAAGCAACTTATCGATGGTGTCAATCACATCTTGCACAACAAACTAAACGTTCCTATGGCAGTGACAAACAACTAATCGATGGTGTCAATCACATCCTGCACAACAAACTACACGTTCCTCTAGTAGTCACAAACAACTTATTGCTAGTATCATTCAAATCCTGTACAACAAACTATAGTTTCTTATAGCTATGCAAAACAACTTATCGCTGTTGTCATTCACATCTTGCACAATAAACTATAATTTCTATAGCTATATCAAACAACTTATCGCTAGTATCATCCACATTCTGCATTACAAACTGTAGCACTATGTAACAAAATTTTACTTTCTTTTGTCCCTGGGCGGAAAGTGTTATTTCCCAATTGCTTATGCCTAAATTAAATGGAAACGATCTATTTCGCTCTTCAAATTTTGTTCTTTTGTGACCTGGGTAATGAAACTTTTAAATTTACCTGTTTTTCAGAACATTCCAGGTAGATTCAGTGCTGAATAGCTGATAGAGAATTTTCTCGAACTTACAAGAATTTTTAAGAACTTTCTAGACAGTTGTAAAACTGACAAGAATTTTCTAGAATGTTGTAGAATTTGTAAGTCGCAAGTTAGAGGAAGCGTCACCGATATTTTTCAAGCTTCTTCACTCGTCAAGATGGGCTCTGCTTCTGCCACAATGTATCCGGTCTGTGCGAAGCAATTGGAACTGTCTGTAACCTGAACGAGTGGCGCAACATTATTCATAGCTCATCCAGAAGCCTCAAAGCTATGTTGCTCCATAACGGTAATACGTATCCGTCTCTTTCCCTGGCTCATTCGATGCTCCTCAAAGAGGAATACAACAGCGTTAAGACCTTGCTAGAAGCCTTAAAGTATGATGAGTATGGTTGGGAGGTTATCGAAGACTTCAAGATGGTGGCATTCCTGATGGGTCTCCAAGGAGGCTTTATTAAGTTTCCCTGTTATCTTTGCCTTTGGGGCAACAGGGACACCGCGGCGCACTACAACATGAAGCACTGGACATAACGGACCAAGTTCTCTGTGGAGAGGTACAATGTCAAGTGTGAGCCACTAGTGGACCTCCAAATAGTGTTATTCCTACTATTGCACGTAATATTGGGTCTTATGAAATAATTTGTCACAGCTCTTGATAAGGAGTCTGTAGCCTTTAAGTGCCTTCGACACTTCTTCCCTACGCTGTCTGAGGCAAAGGTCGAAGCTGGTGAATTAAGATTTACATGCATTTATATTAAAGTTATACAAAAATGTTTAGAAGTGAGTAGTTTTTCGAGATTTGCGACCGTAATGTAAATCAATTTCACTTATCAGTCCCCAAATATAGTCTCCCATTAGGTTTTTGTTATACGCTCCTTGGTATATCTTGGTGGAAGCGCTCGCCTAGCTCCTCTGAGTATGCTTTCATGTTCTCCTTGAATTTATCGAGATGACCATCAAGGATATGGACTTTCAGGGACATTCTGTAACAAATTTTACCATAGTTCTTCATTTAAACGTCAACCAGTTTCACATAATTTTCTGCGTTGTCATTTTCCAAGAAGCACCGAACCACTGCGACAAAGCTGCTCCAAGGTTTTTTTCCCTTCCTACTGTATTTCTTGAGAAATTCTGTGCACTCTAAAATCTTCTTTATTTGTGGCCCAACGAAAACACCAGCTTCGACCTTTGCCTCAGACAGCGTAGGGAAGAAGTGTCGAAGGTACTTAAAGGCTACAGACTCCTTATCAAGAGCTGTGACAAATTATTTCATAAGACCCAATATTACGTGCAATAGTAGGAATAACACTATTTGGAGGTCCACTAGTGGCTCACACTTGACATTGTACCTCTCCACAGAGAACTTGGTCCGTTATGTCCAGTGCTTCATGTTGTAGTGCGCCGCGGTGTCCCTGTTGCCCCAAAGGCAAAGATAACAGGGAAACTTAATAAAGCCTCCTTGGAGACCCATCAGGAATGCCACCATCTTGAAGTCTTCGATAACCTCCCAACCATACTCATCATACTTTAAGGCTTCTAGCAAGGTCTTAACGCTGTTGTATTCCTCTTTGAGGAGCATCGAATGAGCCAGGGAAAGAGACGGATACGTATTACCGTTATGGAGCAACACAGCTTTGAGGCTTCTGGATGAGCTATGAATAATGTTGCGCCACTCGTTCAGGTTACAGACAGTTCCAATTGCTTCGCACAGACCGGATACATTGTGGCAGAAGCAGAGCCCATCTTGACGAGTGAAGAAGCTTGAAAAATATCGGTGACGCTTCCTCTAACTTGCGACTTACAAATTCTACAACATTCTAGAAAATTCTTGTCAGTTTTACAACTGTCTAGAAAGTTCTTAAAAATTCTTGTAAGTTCGAGAAAATTCTCTATCAGCTATTCAGCACTGAATCTACCTGGAATGTTCAGTAAAATGCTTAAATTTAAAAATTTCATTACCCAGGTTTTTGAAGAGAAAAATAAGTCTTTTCCATTTACTTTAGTCATGAGCAGTTGGGAAATAGCACTTTCAGCCCAGGAACAAGTAAAAATTTTGTTACATAGAGTGATCTGAATCCTTTTATAAATCAGAAATATCCACTTTAAATCTATCAACGCCTTAATATCGTCTGAAGATTCGGGTATTTATTGACTACTTTTTCATCTATGTTATTGATATAGATAAAAAAGAGCAAACGTACCAAGACTGAGTTCTGAGGTACCCAACTTGTGACTGTCGCGCCCTCTACCTTATCGCTGGTGTTGTTCACACCTTACTCAAAAAAGTAAATTTCTATTGTAATGTCAAACAACTTTTTTCTGATGACATTTCATAATCTGCAAATTAATGTGATATCTACAAAATCTGATTAAAATAATTCTTTTGTTTTCGAAAAAGTCGTGTATTTACCACTTGCTATAAACATTAAGCGGTTTTCCTTCCCTTATCTGTGTTTTGTAATGACCTGTTGAAGTATTTGCCTGTTTTGTTGGGTATCAAACTCCAATCATTCGCATTTTAAGTCCTCACAATTTCTACTTAACCTCCAATCGGGACTGCTAAAATGTGCATGTGTGTGTGTGTCCAACACTTTCACATTTTATAGGTAGATTGTAACGCTTAAAACAATCCTTATTATAAAATAACATTTATATGACTTCAGTGGTTTTATTCAAATATATGTATACTTTTAACATATTACACAAAATAAAACGAATATCCATTTCTTGTAAAATTTTAGACATAAGAAAAAAATTTCTCTCGTTATTTAAAGCTTACAGCTCTGAAGAGTATGTTAAAAATTCTAGCATTAAAGCGGGGTTTTGATACCAGCCGTAAACTCGGCACAGCTTTATAAACAAAAAAAATAAGGGTTTTAGAATAAGTCAGAACACAATATCCGTGGGAACTAAGAAAAAAAGAATATATTTGATTTATCTGTTTTATTAGGACTCAATT
The DNA here is from genome assembly GCA_011833715.1 of Carcinoscorpius rotundicauda. Lineage (NCBI taxonomy): Eukaryota > Metazoa > Arthropoda > Merostomata > Xiphosura > Limulidae > Carcinoscorpius > Carcinoscorpius rotundicauda. The sequence continues at coordinate 125,098,367 of CM022391.1, read as the reverse complement.
GACACTATTTGATGATGAAATATTGAGAAAAACATCAAGATCCTACAGCTTTGTGTCTTGTTTTTTTTTTCAGGTGACAATGAAACTTAAAGTTACTAAAAAACGCCAGTAACCAAAAACATTACCATATTTGCTCATAATTTCACCCTTGCGTATCTGGATACCTTTTGTTTGTTTGTTCGTTTTGGAATTAAGCACAAAGCTACTCAATGGACGACCATTAAAACCATATATCTAGTTGTATGAGTCCCCAGACACGCCGCTGTAACACTAGAGGGCGTTCTTAGATAAAAATAATATTAAACACTAAATTAATATCCTCTTTAGAATACGAGTCTCTTTAAACCAGTTTAGATAATCTGAAAAATATTTTTGTTCTATTGATAAAAGAGTGTTTTTCATGATAATTTGACTACGTAATAAAAAAGAAATATAGGTCATAAAACACTTTTATTTATTAAATGATTAAAAATGATAAATATATTTCATTTTTTCGTCAATAAACAAGTGTGAGAAATATTATGCTATATTTTTCTTGCAACAAAACGTATGAGATAGTCAATATCAAAAGCATGGATTCCAAATATTATGTAAACAGGAAGTTTGAATGGAGTCATTCAGGAGCGTCTGTTGTGTTGCTGAAACCAATAACAAGAATGGAAATATTGGATGATTGATTACTAAAATGTATAGGTGGTCAAAAACGCATTATATTAGTGCCTGTAAAAAAAATACTTGAGGTAGGTGTGACCTAGTCGTTAGTGTGTTCGGACTGTGAATCCAAAAGTTAATGAAACAAAACCGAGGAAAACGTTCCATTGATTTAGTGATCTGTGAGGATCAGGTATACCTGGACCTGCGCTTCCCTCCTTGACTGTTGATTTGATCTATGAATGTCATGGATGAAACCCCCTTTATTTCCTCGGTACAATTTGGCCTGGTAATTAGGAAAACCTGTTATTATATCATGTACCCACTGCGAGAGTAGCACTTTTCGACCGATGTCGTTGACGTACACACGCGGATTTTTTGTATTTTTTTAAAATAGATTTTTTCTCTCTCTCGGTTTTTGTTCCTTGTCAACATTAAAGTTTGGTGCGATAAAAGTGACAGTGAAATCGTACTATTCGGTATAAGACTAGTAGCCCAAACGTTGGCGGGAGATTGTGTTAACTAGCTACCTTTCCTCCAGTCTATTAGCTCAGAATTAGAAACGGCTATGTCCAAATAGCTCCATGTATAGTTTTCAATAAAAATTCTTAAACAAACGAAAAATAAATAATAAACTGAAAACATGTTTAAAAAAAATCAAAACTTCAATTGTCTCTCTACTTCAGGTCAAAGAATGCTAGGTGGTTAGAGCGCTCGTCTTATAATCTGAGGGTCACCGGTTTGAATCCCCGTCACACCAAACATGCTCGCCCTTTAATCCGTGAGGACGTTATAATGGTACTGTCAATTTCACTATTCGCTGGTTAAAGAGTTGCCCAAGAGTTGGCGGGGGGTGGTGATGACTAGCTGCCTTCCCTCTAGTCTTACACTGCTAAATTAGAGACGGTTAGTGCAGATAGCCTTCGTGTAGCTTTGCGCAAAATTCAAAGAAACTCTCTCCTTCACCGTTGTATGAACGTTAGCTAATTAGTGAATAATCGTCATGTATACTGTGTTTCGTACAAGATTTAGGCCCTTAGGACATGTACACTGTATTTTCCACAACATTTGAAGTCATGTAGTGATCATAGATAAACCATTATTGTGATTCAAGATATTAAAGGCGTTTTTTGGGAAATATTTCACTCGTGTGTTTTTCAAATTATCAGAAGAATATGCAAAAAGAGCTAAGAATGTTGAAGAAGCTATTTTTGATTTTATTTATCGTACATTGAACATAAAACATACCAGTAATAAAGTACAAAACGAATTAGCTTCGTGCTCTAAGTTAATTTGAAAAGTTTTAAAGGAGTTACATATATGACTTATTAAATATATAAAACATCAGTTCATTTCTCTACTATAGTACGTTTTCCACTAGATTTGTTTTTTATTTTCAGTAAAACTTACAGGGTTTATCGGAAAATCGAAAGAAGAAGTAAATTGGCTTAGAAAAATGAGAAAAAATAGTATTATTAGACTTGACTGGTTTCGTACAGTTTTATTAAACCAATCAAAGCAATAATCTTTTTTGCTCAATATTACATTTTACAAAAAAAACTTTTGTTTCTTTGTTTCCGTCCAAACGTTTTGGAAGTTTGAAATTAGTAGCTAACTTTCAAAGCATGAAATAGAAAAAAAGTTAAATCACCTGAACTAATGATACTAAGGTACTATAACTATGAAATTATTACATTAGTATCAGTTTTTAAAATTTAGCTGATGCTACAGCGACTGAAAATGGCCCGGCACGACCAGGTGGTTAAGACACTTGACTTGTAATCCGAGAGTCATGGGTTTCAACCTCCACTACACCAAACATGCTCACCCTTTCAGCCATGGAGATATTATAAGTGATGGTGAATCCCACTATTTGTTGGTAAAATAGTAGCCCAAAAGTTGGCGACGGGTGGTGATGACTAGCTGCCTTTCTTCTGGTCTTACACTGCTAAATTAGGGACGGCTAGCACAGATAGCCCTCGAGTAGCTTTGTGCGAAATTCAAAAACAAGCGCCTGAAAATATTATATAGGTCAAAATAATATAAAGCAGCTTCTCAAGTGTGGTACAGTGTTATTTCATTTTCACAGTAACAACAAAATAACTTTGTTTATAAGTTGTCGCACAGATAGAGTCATTTCATTTACAAACTAAAATGTAAAACATTTTACTACAGTTTACGGTGAAATATAAATCAAGTTTTGCTGTAAGTTCTTCCTAAAATTTGCACAAGTTAAATACAAACAATTTTTATGATACATTTTTGTATCAGAAGTATCTTTCAATTCCAGACTGTTTTTTCAGGATAAAGAATAATGTCCGATATTGTATAGAAAATGTATTCAAGCTATATCAGAATTTAAGTTAAACAGTCAAATAAACGTATTTACAATTGAAAATACAAAGTGTATGTGGTGTGAATGTTAACTCGTGCTTCGGTAAATGTTTTATCGTTCTTGGCTTATCTGTGTGATAACAAGTGTGTGAAGTAAGGTTAAAATTTGTCTTCTGTCATGAGTGTTTTATCATTTTCTAAACTTAGCTTTGTGGTAATGGGAGCATTAGCTCGTATAACGTTTTCAGTTTAGTTTAGTTTAGCCCAGAAATAGACACTATTTTAATGACCATGTTTCATTTTGATTCAGGTTATACTTGAAAACCTGATAAAATAGTTTAAAGTTGAAAACTTAAAGAACTAGGTAATCCAGTTATAATTATCAGACACATTAGGTGTAACAAGATCACACAGAAAAGTCATGATCATCAGACACATTAAGTGAAACAAGATCACACAGAAAAGTCATGATCATAAGATACGTTAGGTGTAACAAGATCACACAGAGACGTCATGATCATCAGGTACATTAAGTGTAAAACCACACACAGAAAAGTAAGAATTTTCAGACATATACCTAACTTTCAGTAGTACTTAGGCACTACACAAAGCTCCTGAGAAGCCTTCAAGTGACGTATACCTAACTTCTAGTGGTTTTTCTGTAGTACAGAAAGCTCCTGAAAAGTTTTTAAGTGGCATGTAATTAACTTCCAGGAACCTTCTGAGTACGATTAAAAAAAGAAATACCTAACTTCCAAGAGTATATATAAACCACAGAACGTTTCTCATAACCTGTGTTTTTAATTCCCAAATCTTCAACTATTATAATCAACCAATACCGCTTCTTCTTAAGATGTAATTTGGTCAGTTTCGCAGTATTAATGTGTGCTTAGTATTAAATGTATTTTTTTCCGTGAATGTTTGTCATTAAAACACGTGATACGAATGTTTGTTTGGCTTTGAATTTGAGGTACAACTACACAAGGGCTACTTGCGCAAGCCGTCACTAATTTAGCAGTGTAAGACTAGAGGGAAGGCTCCTAGTCATCACCACACATCGCCAATTCTTGGACTACTCTTTTACCAACACATAGTAGGATTGACCGTCACATTATAACGTCCCTACGGCTGAAAGGGTGAGCATGTTTGGTGCGACGGAGAGTCGAACCCGCGACCCTCAGATTATGAGTTGAACGCCTAAGCCAACCTGGCCATGATACGAATTTGTCACGTTTTGTAACTTGGTTGATAATTAGAAAACGTATGTAAGAAACTTATGCATGTTCTCATGCATGTACTTAAGTAATTATTTTCTGAAGTCGTTGTGTAAGTAAGAAAAATGATATATTGGTACATACAGGTAGTTTAGATTCCATAGTCTTAGTTTCAAACCAAATGTAAAGAAAACCCATAAAAACATAAGAAATTATTGTAGTTTCATTCATATTTATTCGCTGATTCATATCAATCTACATTCATCAGGTTTGACTTTTGTTTACCTGCAAGAGTAGCATTAGTGATCTGTGTGGTTATTAGTCGATATCTATCATGGATTCTGAGCTTTATGTCAATGTAATATATGACAGATGGTTTTACCAAACTTTTCGGCGGTGGATACTTAGGGGAACAACTGTATCTTGGTCCATTTCTGATACCTCATTTGTCCGTTGGGCCCACTGGGACATGGGTTCGTTATGCGATGAATGAAATTCAGTAGCGCACGTAAGTGCCTCGCGGTCTCTATAGACTCCCAACTCTACGAAGTGAAGGGTCAGTAGGACTGGAGAGCTAGTGTTAACCAAGCGGAAGGCTAGAAATCGTTCCGCATTACTTCAAAAGTACAAAAAGACGCGAATACAAAAATTGACCGATTGAAACGTTTAATACATCGAAATATTCTGCTATTCTCCTGTTCGTTTTGTTTTTTTACAGGGAATAAATTAGAACGGCAGACAGATAGAGAGGGAAAGTTTCTATCTTTGGAACTTTCCTACTTGGAATGTATTTTTCATACATGACTGCTTTAGCACACCAACCAAATGTTCTCTGTAATTGAGATTAATAAACTTGCGTAAGATGTTATTCTGACATGAGAAAACCGTGACAAATCACTCTGTCTGACGTGGTTCCAACGATATTCGTCACTGGCTCTCTCCCAGAAGAGTTGGAAACTCGGGAAACATTTATATTTATTTGTGTATGTTTTCATTTCCCAGTCGGCGCTGTTGCAACGTTAGTTCCTGACATGACGGCTATCTCTACTGCACCAGACGACAGCAAGCCAAACACAAGGAAGAAACATGGCCGCTCTGGGACGAGGCCGGCATTAAAGTTCTGGAAAAACAAAGCCAGCGAAGGTTTACTTACCAAAGAATGTTGACTTTAGAAATTTCATAAATATTTGGCTCTTGGGATACGACCTGTAGAAACCGGTGTTAAACACTAAGGTTTGCAGTGTATTAAAGCACCGTGACTCGCTCGTAAATCTCTTAAGGCGAGTTGAACCTGGAGACAAAATGAAAGGTATACGACTTTCCTAAATGCATTTTGCATCATACAGTTGTTTAACAAAAGTAACGTAATATACATCCAGGCGTTACGTACATTCAGATTACCCTTTATTTATCTGAAGCCTAAAAATATGGTCTCTATTTGCCACAAGAGGGCAGTTGCAACCTTATACCTCTCCATTATGAAACATAAATAATTGCTTCAGAGGGATATAACTGTTTAAAGAACAGTAGCAAACAAACAAAAAACACGAAGACAAACAACAAATATTCACACAAAATCTGGCTGGAACAAACTGTTTTCTGTGAACCATACTTAGGCGCGAAATTCACTACTACATTAAAACTCAAATATAATCCACTTATGAATCTGTCTGTCTAATATCCGCTTATACTTACACAGTGCAAAGATTAGAATATATCGTATTATATTCTAGTTTTGAGTCACACCAATATCGGAACTTCTTTCATAGCTCTGATTCATTCAAAATGATCATTTGTTTCACAAAATAAGCTTTTAATGGGTTTTCAAATGAATGAACCATATGCATATGAATTTTATTGATCCATTTTATCACTTATATCTCAAATAGGCTTCCCTAGTGGTTAACGTGGAAATCCAAGGGCTCAAGGTTTGAGCCCTGTTGCAGCGGAAAAGCACAAGAATGACGGTTTATTTGTTTTTGAATTTCGCGCAAAGCTACATGAAGGCTATCTGTGCTAGCCGTCCCTAATTTAGCAGTGTAAGACTAGAGGAAAGGCAGCTAGTCATCACCACCCACCGCCAACTCTTGGACTACTCTTTTACCAACGAATAGTGGGATTCACCGTCACATCATAACGCTTTTACGGCTGGAAAGGAAAGCATGTTTGGAGTTATGGGGATTCGAGTCAGAGACTCTCAGATTACGAGACGATTGCCTTAACCACCTGGCCATCCGGGGCCTCAAAATAAAGTGTCCACTTTCCTTGCGAGTAAAAGCAAAAAAAAAAATTTTTTGAAGAGAATCTCAAAAAATGTTAGAAAATAACCACTGATTTAACCAACTTTTAAAGATATTTTAAAGTACACATTCGCTATACAAACCATTTAATCGTTTAAACATATCTACAGCGTTAGGTTTAGGATACACAGCATTAAATTTTGGGAGTTCGAATGAAGCAATTCCTTGCAGTGGATACAGTATTGGCTTTGTTCTAAAACAAGGAAACATTTAAATACTAGTTATATTCCTGACTTTGATACATTAACATAAGCAATGAGTGGTCCGTACTTTAAATTGTTGTTTTGATTGTTGTTGTTGTTGTTTTGAATTAAGCACAAAGCTACACAATGGGTTATCTGTGCTCTGCCCACCACGGGTATCGAAACCCGGATTTTAGCGTGTAAGTCCGCAGACATACCGCTGAGCCACTGGGGGACCCGTACTTTAAACTCACTAGCATATGAACTTTTCAAGTCATTTCGTACTGGCTCGGAATGGCCAGGTGGTTAAGACACTAGATTCGTAATCCGATAGACGCGGGTTCCAATCCATATCAAACCAAACATGCTTGCCCTTTCAGCTGTGGGGGTGTTATAATGATTCAGTCAATCCCACTATTCGTTGGCGAAAGACTAGCCCAAGAGTTGGCGGTGGGTAGTGATAACTAGTCTTACACTGCTAAATTAGGGACGGCTAGCGCAGATAGCGCTTGTGTAGCTTTGCGCTAAATTCAAAACAAACAAACATATCTATCGGCTTTCCTTCTTCTGTACCTTACACAATCTTAAAAATAAATTTAGTTTTTCGACTTACAAACAAATGTATTACAGCGAGTGGCAGTATGTTTGTAATATAGCGTAATTGATTTAATTTTTCCCATCACACCAAACATACTCGCTCTTTCAGCTGTGAGAGCGTTATAATGTAACAGTCAATCCCATTATTTGTTGGTAAAAGACTAGCCCAAGATTTGGCGGTGGGCGGTGATGACTATCTGCCTTAACTCTAGTCTTACATTGCTTAGTTAGAGACAGCTAGCGCAAATAGCCCTCGTGTAGCTCTACGCGAAATTAAAAACAAATCACCAATACCACTAACATTCGTAACTTGGTTAAAGAAAATAAATTTAAACTGAAACGATGATCATTGAACTAAAAAACGTAAACAAATAGTAGTGTAAGTTTCACGGATGTCCTCCTAAACCTTTGGCCACACTGACCTCTAAATAGTTCCAAACGTATCTTCTCTGTCCCTATTTTTTCATAAACATTTTCGCCCAATCTCTTAAGGAACCTGGATGTTCGCGAAAACGCTTTTATGGGGATTCCCAGAAAACGGACCCCAAATTTGGCATTGATTTATTTTAGATCACGTAAATAAGTAGGCCTACTAATTATCGTTCGTAACTTTTTTAAGGTGATTAAATATGCGTTATAGATACAACAATAATCAAATTGAAAGAAGGTAAAACAATGGTTGGAACATTAAAGTTGTATTATATTGGGCCTGTAAATGTGAGCCGGAGTTGCAAGCATGAGAAGTTTGAGAATATATTAACTGTATATATATATTTATTTTAATAGCTTATGAAATTTTAATATATTTTGTTTATTTGGTTTTCAATTTCCCACAAAGCTACACGTGGGTTATCTGCGCTAGCCGGCCCTAATTTGGTAGTGTGAGACTAGTACACCACTTGGGGTACTCTTTTACTGATGAATAGTGGGTTTCACTGTAAATTTACAACGTCCCTACAGCTCAAAGTGTAAGCATGTTTGGTGTGACGAAGATTTGAACCCACGACCCTCAGATTAAGAGTCGAGCGCCCTAACAACGTGACTATGCAGGGCCCATATTTTGTTTCACATCCCTCGTGCTACAAAATCATTTTTTCTACAGTAGTGCTTTACTTTTTTCCTACATTTTCCAACCTTTTGTGAATTGTTAAACTACAGGTCATAATAATAAAATTAAATCCCGGCATGGCCTGGTGGTTAGGGCACTCGATTCCCAATATGAACCCTCATCAAACGAAACATGCTCGCCCTTTCAGCCTTTGAGGGCGCTGTAAAGTACAGTCAATTCTACTTTTCGTTCCTAAAAGAATATTCCAATTCTTGTCTTTGGGTGAAGATGACTAGCTGCTTTCCCTCTACCGGTTACGAATAAATACAAATCCAGTGCATGTTGTTTTTGACACTTCTTGATGTAGGAATTTAGTTTTTTTAAATTTTATATCTAATTCTTACCATAAATGTAATATGTAATATTCTAAATGTCCATATTCTCCCATTAATTCACGAGCAAAACCGTGTTGGGCCTGCCTATGGCAAGGTAGTTACGGCGCTTGGCTTGTAAACTGAGGGTCGTGGTTCGAATACTCGTTACACCAAACATGCTTACTCTTTCAGCTGTGAGGGCGTTATAAAGTTACGGTGAATCCCACTATTCGTTGGTAAAAAGAGTACCCAAGAGTTGGCAGTGTGTGGTGGAGACTAGCTGCCTTCCCTCTTGTCTTACATTGCTAAATTAAGGACGGCTAACGCAGATAGCGTTCGTGTAGCTTTGCACGAAATTGAATAATTTACAAATTATATTCCTGAAGAAATTTGTGGTATATTTGAAAAAATATACAATTGCTACCATCACATCTGTGTTTACTGCTATTTGTAAATTAACAATTTTACCGCTAAATACGTTACCACAGGTATTCAGATGAAGCAGATATTTCTTTTGTCATTTCGCTGATAATATTGATGTTAATTAACTAATGATAATACGTGCATTTACTTAGATACAGATAACGCAGGGGAACCAGAACATTTCTAAGGGCTATGGTGGAATATTATAGAAACCTGCGTATTGTTGGCAGAAATAAATACTACGTCATCAACAATTGAGATTAAATTGTTTGATTTGAAAGTTTTCCATTCATACAACGTCATCAGTTATTCCTGCAGGCGCCACTCTGGGGACGTGCTAGACTCATTCCCAGATAGATCAGATGGACCAGGTAAAGCCCACCAAATAATGATGCTATGAGATAAAACCGCAAAATAAAGAGTGCATGCAGGAGCGCCAAAAGTCACGCGATTCGAGCTTTCTCTATACTGTGAACAAAAAGCTGAAACTTGCTACGAACTGTACTTCTCAACGGAGCTTTAGTGGGGTAATCAGCAAGACAGAAGGTGGCAGCCTCCCACAGCTCAACAGTAATGGGGCTGGACTTAGCTCCAACTCAAAAAAATAAATACAGAAATAGAAATATAACTGAAATCGAAGGAGGAAATAGTCCTGGAATTTAAATTCATCGTGGGTTGAAGAGCGGTGGACAGCTTTGTGAAAATGAAGGGTTTTTATCAGCTGAATTCCAGTATTCATCACAGAGAACCAGTATAGCAACAAAATAGCTTTGGTGATAAAACTAAGACACGCAGCCCGCGAAGGATATTATAGTCTTCCGAATCGTGCAGCCAACAAACATTAAAAAGGTGTTATGTACAATGAGGAAACGACGAAGTAGTGAACATTAGGGTTTTATGTTCGTTCATATTCGCAAGGAAATAAATGGAAACCAGTTGCCGCGAAAAAGAGGTTTCTTTTTTTGGTTGTTATTTGCGTTTTCAGGTCTAACTACACAGATAACTAACACAAGGAGTAGATTTCATTAAATGAAACACATATAACTATCAGAAGAGGTAAATTTCTGAGCTAACTACACTGATAAATGACATGAGGTAATTTTTAGGCCTAACTATTGCTAATTCATGCATGAAGTAAAAGTTTAGGGCTAACTACACTGATACCTTACAGATGAGCCGTCCCCTGTTAATGCAGCGGTAAGTCTACGGATTTACAACGCTAAAATCAGGGAGTCGATTCTCCTCGGTGGGCTCAACAGATAGCCCGATGTTGCTTTGCAATAAGGAAACACACACACATGCACATGCTTTTGACTTCAGGGCTATCAGCTCAGATAATTAACACAAGATGTAAATCTCGTGGCTAACTATACTGGTAACTGACCTAATCCCCGACGAGTCGATTTCGAGGTTAACTACACAGGTAACTAGTACAAAACGTTGATTTCAGGGTTAACTATACAGATAACTAATACAATAAATATATTTTAAAGCGAACTGCATTGATAACTTGTACATTTAACTAACACAAGAGATAGATTTTAAGGCTAATTACATAGATAATTAACACACGAAGGCAATGACTTATGATACATTAAATTCAAATATCAAATTTGTATATTCCTCTTTTGTTTGGATAAATATTTAAATATTTTTAATTAATAAAAACAGGAAACAAAACATTTTAATTGCAGTAACATCAAAAAGGTGGATGGTTTAATATAGATACACTTTGAATGCTTAAAGTTTAGTGTTAAAGAGTGTAATTGGTTCAGTGATAACGCTATGTGACAACATTTTTACTTTTTCTTGTTCCTGGGCAGAAAGTGTTATTTCCCAATTGCTTATGCCTAAAATAAATGGAAAAGACCTATTTTTCTCTTTAAACTTTGCTATTGTAACATGGGTAATGGAATTTTCAAATTTACCCATTTTTTCCAGAACATTTCAGGCAGATTCAGTGCTGATTAGGTGACAGAGAATTTTCTCGAACTTACAAGAATTTTCATGAGCTTTCTCGAATGTTTTAGAACTTATGAGAATTTTCCAGAACTTTCCATAGTAATATATATACAGGGGCTCATCACTCACCGCTTTAGTTTAGTTCTAGCTGCCTAAGTGAACACATAGACCTATCTGATTTTATGAGAGGTGGATCAAGAAGCTGCAAGCGTTCTCCAGACGCATTCTGCTATGTATGTGGCCAATTTATCAAGACAAGAACGAAAAAGTACTCTGTGACAGCATCTGCTAAAATGTGTGAAGCTTACAAGGCATATTTCGACATGCCTGTCAGGGATCAAGACAAACCTAGACGCCTCCTTTAACCTGCGAGCACTGCACAAAACTCTAGAAGTTAAGGCGGGCAATTTTTGCTTGTTGAATAGTAAGATTTTATATTATATAAATTTTAGACATTTTAAAATTAATTTTTTTTTTAAATTTCCAATAGTATCGAAAAAATATTTTGCATAAGTCTCTTACACATAAGTTGTGAATGAAATAATTTAGCTAGTGAAACCACAGACAATTGCTACTTCTGCATGGGGGACCCTCCCAAACATCGGGCTGCCCTGAGTTTCCTGCACCCACTCCGCTAGAGAGAAAGCAGCCATCCCGAAAAAATACTCACTTCTTAACATTTTTGTGTAACTTTAGTACAAATACGTGTAAATCTTGGTTCATATGTTGTTTTATTCAGACATTATGTAAATGGAAATGTGCAAATTTGCCCGTCCTTACATGAAAAATAGGTTAATTTCTAAATTTCATTATTCATGTCATAAAAGCAAAGTTCAAAGGGAATAATGGCCATTTTCTGTACTATTACAACATAAGCAGTTACAAAATAACACATACTATCCAGGAACAAAATTTATGTAGCGTAATCAAATGAAATGTTTTCAAAATAAATTCTGTAGAACAAATATAATTGACTCGTAATCGAGGGTTTCGGGTTCTAATCCCTGTCGTACCAAACATAGTCGCCTTTTCAGCCGTGGAAACGTTATAATGGCACAGCCAATCCCACTGTTCGTTGGTAAAAGAGTAGTCTAAGAGTTGGCGGTGGGTCATGATGACTAGCTGCCTTCCCTCTATTCTTTAACCGCTAAATCAGAGACGGCTAGCGCAGAGAACAAACATTTGGTCATCTTCCAAGATAGAAGACAAAAATCTGACCAGCTTCCAAGATAGAGAACGAACATAGAACCAGCTTCCAAGAGAGAGAACGAACATCTGACCATCTTCCAAGATAGATAAGAAACATCTGACCAGCTTCCAAGAAACCTTTAATCAGCTTTCAAGACATTTCAACAAATTCACTCAGACGCAAACTACACAAGTTACCCACTCAAATAAGTCAACTATAACCGACAAACTTTTTACCATCTCTCAAGCTACTCAAACTAAAATATATAGAAGACATAAATTTTCCCAGTCGACTAAAGAATACCCGGAGAATTTACCTATAGAAGTCCTAGAACTCCAACATGGAGTTTTGCCGCACAGTAGAGTAAAACCAACACCTATCTTTGGCTTTAATAAGTTATGAAAAGGGCAAGAACTTGCGGCCCCTTTCCTCTCCACGTGTGATTCCCCACTCTTATGTTGTGAGCCATCTCAAGTTAGACACAGAATACATTATTTTTTTCCAGACGATTGAAGAATATCCAGAGAATCTACCCGAGCAAGTCTTAGAACCCCAACCTGGAATTTTGCCGCACAGTGCAGTGAACTCACCACCTCTCGATGGCTTTCAAAAACTAAAGAAAAGGCTAGATCTTTACCGTAACTCGGCCCCTTCTCCTCCTAGTGCGACCTCCCACTCTTATGTTGTGAGCCAAACTGGCACTAGCTGATCATTTGCACTAGATAGTGAAAGTGGGTTTTCTCGGGGTTCTCCTGTTTCCCCTACATCTAAATTCTGGCATTGGATCTATAGATCCCAACCGCCCTGATGGATCCTAAGTCACGCATCGGCCGTTGGTTTTTTGGTATCACTCACTCACGCATCACTTTGGGTGTCTGGTGTCAGATCGCCGGTTTTTCTTCTTCTTTGCTTGCTCTGGTTTCGCAATCAGCTTATTTTTATCACGATGGTTTTTCTCGGGTAGCTCTACCATATTATAAATTCATGAACGGGGCGAAAAGAAAGTCTATCTTTCTGAGCACCCCCAGTTATCTCTATCTCCTCTGGGGATAGAGAATTTCAAACCGAAATAACTGTCAGTTTTGTTGTTGTTGTTTCAAGACAGAGAACGAACATTTAACCAACTTCCAAGACAGAGAACAAACATTTAACCAACTTCCAAGATAGAGGACGAATATCTGATCAGCTTTCAAGACAGCTGCGTTGTGATAAAAACTGACAATTGTTTTATATAATAATAAATGACAGATCTATTCTTTTGTGTTTCTGCTTGCCACACTCTCACACTATCAACGCATGTATTTTGTTTTGTTTTCGGAGTTGATCCACATTCAGTAATTAAATCAGTGCTTCTGACATATTGACACGAAACGATTCAGAACATTATGTAAATTAAATGAGAATTTCATAGAAATGTTACAAATCGCGCCTTCGTAAATACAGAGCATAAGTTAAACTTAGGTAATAGGAAACTCAAGGAGTTGCAGTTTCGTGGAAAATAAAATTCAATGAGAATTAGTTTCAGTGGAAAATATAAGTGCGTTCAAAAATCCTTGATTTTGATTTTTAATTGTATGTAAGAAACTAAGTAAAGTTTTGTTTTCTTTTGTTTTGAATTTCACCCAAAATTACACGAAGGCTATCTGCGTTAACAGGTCATTAATTTTGCAGTGTAAGACTAGAGGAAAGGCAGTTAGTCATCACCACCCACAACCAACTCTTGGGCTACTCTTTTACCAACGAATAGTGGGATTGATCGTCATATTATAAAGCTTCCACAGCTGAAAGATGACCATGTTTGGTGTGGCGGAAATTCGAACCAGATAAGAAAGACATTCACTACACTGTTGTTATGATATAAAGTGGTAAGAAAGACATCTACTACACTGTTGTTATGATATGAAGTGGTAAGTAAGACATCTACTACACTGTTGTTATGATATGAAGTGGTAAGAAAGATGACTAGTTTTGAATTTTGCGCAAACCTTTACGAAGGCTATCTGCGCTAGCCGTTTCTAACTTAGCAACGTAAGACTAGAAGGAAGGCAGCTAGTCGTAACCACCCACCGCCAATTCTTGAACTACTCTTTTACCAACGAATAGTGGTATTGACCGTCAAACTATAACGTACCGAAAGGGCAAGTATGCTTGGTATGACAGGGATTCGAACCCGAAACCCTCAGATCACGAGTTGAGCGCACTAACCATGTGGCCATATCGAGCCGTTACAAAGTAAAGAGCGTTTCACTTCCACAGATGTTTTGTAAGTATTAGTGTCGATATATTTTTGAGAATTAGCTGTTGAAATACATGGAGTATGAAATACGTGGTGAAAATAGATTAAAAACGCAAGAAACCGCGGAAAAAATATATTCTCGTGCTCGTTACATCTGTATTTCAAAAACATCACACAATTTGAAGCCAGCGTGGAAAAACACGATGTTTAATATTCCTCATTGGCTGCATTAAATATGACGTAGAATCAAATTATAGCATTTTTAATTAAGTTAAGCTTGGGCGTTTCGCTTACGGCAGTATTCAATGATCTTGATTTGAAGTGACTCTTTTATCAATATGATACGGTGAAATTAAGTGATAACGTTTTTGTTGTTTTTTCACATTATAACAAACGCTTTACTAAATTATGTACTGCCGCCTGTCGACATTATGCTAAGATTCATAATTAGAATTGTATGTAAAATACATCGTACTTCCCATGTTTGTGCACTTTAGGCATCTGATGACCTGTTTCATGACTCAAATATAAATTATCACTAATTCAGGTTACTCTTATAAATAAAGTGACTTTACTTCTTTACAGATTGTGACGTTTTCTCAATATGGATCATAGTCACCACAAAACGTTTCATACAAATAATTTACTTTTTTATAGATTACGGCGTTTCTTTTCAATGTGGAGTATGGTAACTATAAAACTTTTGGTAGAAGTAGTTTTATACGAAACTTTATAGGTCGCGACGTTTCACTTTAATGAGGGATAAGTTCGCCACCAAACATTTTGTAGAAGTAGCTTTATATCTTTAAAGATCATAACGTTTAACTTCAGTATAGAGTATGGTCGCTACGAACAGTAAGGTGGTACTGACATTTGATTGAAATCAAAGTGGTACATTCGAACGTTCTTGTGAAAAAGCTCTAACCAAGAATTTTAGAGTCACGTGAATGGGATATGACAACTCATGCTCAGTGTATATTTCTTAGCCAACTTCTAATTACCCTCCACATGATTCAAACATTTTTAGATATGCAAAATAATGGAGGCAAATAGTGTTTGAGATACCTGTGATAAAAATACAAGTGAATTCTGACTATCCTTCAATTGTTTGCACAGTTTTAATGCACTAGTTTAAATGTGTTATTAACACTAGGGAGTTTCACTGATTTTTTTTCAGAAGTTGTCCGTGATAGTTGTTCTACTTATCAGTCGGCAGCCTAAAGTCAATAAATAATTAATGTATCTTCAAAACTTTATATACTTTGTTGAGCTTTCCATAGTTTATGCCTATTGATATTCGAAACTCGAATCACGCTATACTTTAACAAATAAGAACAATAAGATATGGTGCCTGTCCCTTGTATAGGTTATGAGCATAAAAATATGTGTGAGTGAATGCTCTTGAAAATAACACAAAATCTGTACGATTGTCAGTGAGACTGTGTAGGGATAGATAGAGGTAAAAATAGTGACGGTAAAGGTGCTTTCTTTTACCAGCTTTCAATACTCAGCGCCTAATCTTCGTCCACAGCTTTCATGTTATTAACTAATTGACGATTATTGGCCGCGAAAATGTGTTTCGAGCAGAGGTTGAAAGGTCACGAATCAAAGTAGGAAGTGGTTATAATTCACGAAAGGGCTTTTAATATCGCACCATTTAAGAGTTTATGTAGTATTTCAATGGTAGCGGCCGTGTTTGATTGCATTCCTCTGTACAAAATGCTAAGATTTTTGTGTGCCTTCCCATCACACTATGTGTATGTTGTTTTTAAAGAAAGTTTAATTTCGTTTTTACTTACTGATAAAGGATTATGAGCACATGGCGCCATCTATGAATGTTCTTAATGTAAACTTATGTCAAAAAAATAAATAAATGCTCAATAACAGCAATAATGGGAGTAGATGGGTGACGAAATTTCAGTAATATGCCCCTCCTTCCAGACTATCATCCAACAACGTTTGGTTGAAATTAGTCCAGCAACCTAGGAGTAGATAGATAACGGACAAACAGACACGATGAATAATATTGTGCTTTGTAGACATATATATATATAACATTTCATTAACAGAGACTATATTTGATAGTAAACATAGATATCCGTACGTACCTCCCACACAAGGAATAACTACATTTTGATAAAAAAAATAACAAGACGTTAATTGGTAATTACGCTATACGTTAGCATGGATAAGAATATAAGTTGTACAGCATGAATTTGAGATGGAGTTGAATGCAAGTTACGGAGTAAAATTTTCCATAAATAATGAAAATAAAAGAGGTTGAGACATTTCTGTTCATTGTTTTTTTACTGCTCGCCTTATATAAAGTACATTCTGATTTGTGATGCTGATTAGAAACTTATTATTTTAAGAAATATTTGTTACGTCACATCAAGTTTTACTTGTTTGACTGCCAAAATCTTTCAGGTGGCGTTTATATTACGGATTGTCTATGTAAAGTAGACATAGGAAAAGCTGCACAGCCCTTTCTTTAAAACACAGTGAAGTAAATACAATCATATTTTGTTTTTCATTAAACGACTCAGAAATATACATACATATATCTCGACTTTGTTCATTGTTAATTCTATCAAATAACCGTAAGGCATTTCAAAGATCGTAAAAAAATACATAAAAAGACGTTTGAAAAAAATTCTTGTTAATAAAACATATAAGTAAATGCTTATTATATTAAATTCTAACTCAAAAAACTAATTGATAAAAATAACGATCTGATGGGATTTCTTTTAAATTAAATAAGCAGATAAAATGAACATTCGTGTTAAAAACAACAAAAGCGTTACACATAAAAATATGACTGATTTTAATGGTTTGCTTACAAGTTTAAGTTACTAATGTATACGGTAGTGAATTTATACTATTTTTAGTATACTTTTGTTTCATCACCAACGTTGTGAATTTTATCAAACATAAACCATAAATGGCGTATTCTTGGATGTCTTAATTAGGTGTCACTTAATTTATCCTGTTTCAAAGAATTCCTTCTTCATCAGTATTTGTGGGCGACGAAGTTTTAGGCCTTTTCCGTTTGCCTTCTAAATTGGTGTTATAATAGGATGTTTGGTATATTTTAAGTAAATTATACACAGAAAGATCTCGTCTTTCCTGATACTAGCAAAAGCTATGAATTTATCACGTTATTTTTTTAAGGTGAGTTCTAGGTTAAGATGTTTTTAATTGTGTTGGCGTAACAGAGTAAATTGTGATTAAATAACAGAAAAAAATAAAATATGGGTTCCCATAAGCCTACTTTTTTAACATTACAACTAATTATTTCTATAAGCCTACTTTTTCCTAATACGATTATGGATTCCGGTAAGCCTACTTTTTTGTTTTTGAATGCAACTAGGTGTTACAGAAAACTTACTTTTTCACAATACATCTGAGTGTTCCTAAAAGTCTATTTTCTTTTAATACAACTACAGAGATCTGTAATCCTACTTTCTTTTAATAAAACTGGGATTTTCTGTAAGCTTACTTCTTTAATACAACTAGATATTTTTGTAACCCTACTTTTTTTAATACAACAGGGTGTTCCTGAAAGTATACTTCATTTTAATAAAGGTGAAGATTCCTGTTGAACTACTTTCTTCAAATACAACTGGGTGTTTCTGTAAGCCTATTTTTTAATAGATCTTAATGTTCATCTAACCCCATTTTTCTACATAGAATTACACGTATTCGAAAGTGCTGGAACCAGAGGCATGTATTTCATATTATTTCATTGTAATTCGATATGTTTGGATTAACAGCAGGAATTAACTCGACCTTCTCATGTTTCGACAACACTATAATCAGTTGTGTATCTGAAATTAAGAAAAACGTAAAATAACTTATATTACAGACTTTTCGGACATCCTTTATGTTGCATACGATATATGAAATTTTCTGTAGTTTCATTCTTAAAAAAAACTGTTTAGAGCTGCAAAATGATTCTACGATTTTTATGGATCAGTATTTAATAACGACTTTTGAATAACTTTGAGACGAATTCAGTTATGGTATTACTGTGTGAATACTCAAATGCATGTTATAAATTAAACAATGATTACGAAATATCACATTTTTTCATCAGTCAGTCAAGTATCCATCCATAGATTTTATGTTGTAAAATATGTTTAATTATATTACCAAATATACCACACGGATATTTTCACCTCTGCCACCGAGAGTGACAATGTTTTCACACCTGTGTGTATGTGTGCGTTTGTCAGCGTGTGTGTTTTTCGTATAGCAAATCCTCAAAGGGCTATCTGCTCAGCCCACCGAGGGGAATCGAACCCCTAATTTTAGCGTTGTAAATCCGGAGACATACCGCTGTACTAGCGGGGGGAAAGGGTTTGTCAGCAAGATTTCTGAAAAACGGCTTAACTGACTTCAACAGAAGTTGGTATATGCTTGGTCTATGATCAAACCAAGAAGTTGTTCTTTTTTTGGAGAGTTAAGGTAAAAGTTTACGAAAATCGAAAGAAAAAAATCCCTATCTTTTAACGAGATAGAATTTTTAAAAATATTTTTACTCTATAACTCAGTCAAAAATAATCATATTTTGATGAAATTTGATGAACATACGTGGAAAATTGTACTTCATTGTTCTGCTAAAAATGATCTGTATTAGTTAATAAAGACGAACATTTTCGTATTTTTTGAAAGCCGAATATGATTAACATTAAGTGATAAAGATATGCACTCTACTGTATATCCCTCTGGTTTAATAAATTGAAAACTTCATATAATAAGTATTATCATTTCTGTTTTTGTGCCACAGGTAGCTTATACTGTTTATTTCTAAAGATTCTTATAAACCGTACGGTGTTTTCATGCGAAAAAATGGAAAGCTTACTGCAGAAATCACTGTACTGTGCACTAATAATTCAAATAAGAGATATATGCTTGTAGAAACTAAAATAATAGTCTTTGACATGTTCAAGTTATAGGCAGGACTTTTCTCTCATATCGTTTAATATGTTTGCTAAATTTTTGAAGCGTGTAAATAACTCTTTCAGTATTTGTAGTTCATACTGGAAGAATTTACAAATTTTTATAAGAGTTAAGAAAAAAAAAACGACCTTCACACTCCAGATAAATGTAAAATAATACATTTTTATTTAAACCATATTCTTCAGTCAGATATATTTTTAATAACTTTAACTATCATTGCTTGTCATTATACGAACGTTACATTGTACAGTCAGAGAGAACTTCTACAATATGTTAACGATAAAAAACAACTGTCACTATAAAAACACTGTACTATTTTGGCTAACAAATGTGAAGATAAGTTATTTAGGTCAATGTACGGGCGTCACATTGCAGGCTCTAAAACAACTATTTACTATTAACCCCAACTGTAGCTCTGTGCTTAAAAACAAAACAACCAGAACTTGATTTTAATAATAAACACAATTTAAATACTAGAAATATATGATCTTATAACATCAGATTTGTCACTTTTTTTTAATTGGACACTTAACGTTTCGCTCAGATTTTTTTAGGAGCGTGTTACGTTTTTTTATGTGGACTGAACGCAACAGAAAGACACAGATAACAGCTTGTATAATTTATTACAATAAACTATTATATATGTAACAGATATAACATAAATTATATAACAACAATGACAGATATTCACTTTAAAATTAATTACAATACAAAATGGTACTGGCCTGTGTCCAATATAATGATTCAAAATGAAAGTCCAAAAGTCTAGATCAGAAATCCAAAATTCCAGTCTAGGGTGTGAATTTGGTCCCACGAAGAAATTCCGAAGCTTGAATGGAGAAGTCCAGAAACAATTCACAGTTCAATAAAGTTGACGAAGTTCTTTTTACGATGTTTTCGATGAATGTCTCAAATTTGTCGTTCTCCAAATTTTCCCATTCTCCCTTAAACAGTCCTATACGTGTTGACCTTCAGTATAACTAGTAATTCGAATAAATCGTAGATATTGACGAAATAAAATCACAGCTTCTGTAGATCTAGCTCCAGTCACAAATCCAAGTTGAATAAACACACAGCAAACGTTGAAAATTTCTCAAACGGAGACAATATCTTTTGAATCGAAATAAAAGCGAATGACCGACTCTTCTCTTCATCGCCGTCTGTTTATATACTAGTAGGCCTACTGTTTTCTCGAACAATCGCTTAACTTTTACAGAATTCCAGAGCAATCCGCGCATGTTTGTTTTTGCACGAGACTTGCCGTCTAGACACCAGGCCACCATACAAATTATTTATAAACATATGATTGATCTACCTAATTCCAGAAATTTCTAAATGTTATTTTAAATGAATAACAACATATTTTATTGATTTAAACTTCGAAACAGTAATATAAATATGGAAATATAAATAATAGATATGGAAATCCAAACACAACACGACATGCCGTCGTTTACATAACATCCACATGACATTTACATAACACTCTCCCCCTTAAAAGCAAAAAAAAAAGTTTGAACTTGTGAAAACTTTTTTTTTTAACTGAATAAGGTCCAAATTTTTTAACTTGAAGTGAAAAGCCTGATGTGGGCAACAAGACTAGTACTTGGTCACCAACATTAAAAGATCGCTTTCTGGCCCTTTTGTCATACCAGGTTTTCATCTCTTCCTGAGAAGACTTCAGGTTTTCCCTGGCAACATTAAAAGCAATGTGCAATCTGGTTTTGAAATCAGAGACATAATTCAACAAGCTAATTTGTGAGTTATTCTCCTCCAACCATTTCTCCTTAACCAACTTCAATGGACCACGAACTGAGTGATCATAAACCAACTCAAAAGGGCTAAATTCAGTAGATTCTTGAACAACCTCACGAACTGCAAACAACAACAAAGGAACACCCTCATCTCAGTGCTTTGAGTGCTCGTGGCAATAATTTCTAAGCATGGCTTTTAGAGTTTGGTGGAAACGTTCAAGGACACATTGTGACTCAGGATGGTATGCACTGGATGAAACTTAATAAATGTTTAGTTCATGCATGGCTTGTTGAAATAGCTTGGACATAAAATTTGAGCCTTGATCTGACTGCACAACTTTTGGAATCCCGAACATGGTAAAGAATTTGACAAGAGCCTTGACAATTTTGGGAGCAGTGATTTTTCTCAAAGGGATAGCCTCAGGGAAACGTGTAGAAGCACACATGATTGTCAAGAGGTATTCATTTCCTGCTTTGCTTTTTGGCATTGGGCCAACACAGTCGATAATGACTCTTGAGAACGGTTCTTCAAAGGCAGGAATAGGCTGCAGTGGTGCTTTGGGAATCCCCTGATTTGGTTTTCCAGTCATTTGGCAAAAATTGCATGTCTTACAATAGTCAACAAC
Organism: Carcinoscorpius rotundicauda; assembly: GCA_011833715.1. Classification (NCBI taxonomy): domain Eukaryota; kingdom Metazoa; phylum Arthropoda; class Merostomata; order Xiphosura; family Limulidae; genus Carcinoscorpius; species Carcinoscorpius rotundicauda. The sequence goes on along the minus strand of CM022391.1, from coordinate 125,076,515 downwards.
ATCTTGGCGCATCTTTGGCCAATAGAAATGTCGTCGGATACGATCTAGGGAAGGTAGCTAGTAATCACCACCCACCGCCAACTCTTAGCCTACTCATTTTACCAACAAAGAATCGGATTCACAGTCACATTATAACGCCCCCATGGCTAAAAGAGCCAGCATATTTGGTGTGATGGGGATTCGAATCCGCGACCCTCTGATTACAAGTCGAGCGTCTTAACCACCGGGTCTTGCCTAGAACGAACATCATAAACTCTAAACAATTTCAACAATAAATACAATTTAATGTTTGTTTCTCAAAGTGCAGTATATTGAGCATTATTATCACAAATTCTAAACACTAATAACAATAAACACAATCATTCTAAAACATTCTACCAATGAGCAACCTTCTCTGGTGGTTTCTGCGAGGACACCACATTGTGATGTCAAATCAGCTTCCGAACAATTTTAACAATAGATACGTTTGCCTCCCTTCCTTTAAACGGACATAATATTGTGGGGTTGAAATTGGAATTCTGAAAAATATCTAAACAGAAAATATAATTCTCCTTTTGTTTCTGTAGCGGCATCACCATTTGTAATAAAACACAACTTCCAAACGTTTTTGTTCCCCGCTAGTTCAGCGGCAAGTCTGCGGATTTACAATGCTAAAATTAAAGGTTCGATTCCCCTCAGTGGGCTTAGCAAGTAGCCTTATGTGACTTTGCTATAAGAAAACACATACTAAACGTTTTTAACATTAATTGCTAATCAATGCTTGCCTCTCTAATGGTACCACATTGTTTAGTAAAACACGACTTTTTTTTTAAAAAACAATAGAAACAAATACAAAAGTATTTGTAATTACTGGAAATAAATACATATCGTGATAGTCGATACACTACATATCTAGATATGAATGCCCGAGAGTCGCGTGTTCGCGCCCGCGTCGCGCCAAACATGCTCGCCCTTCCAGCCGTGGGGGCGTTATAATGGCACGGTCAATCCCACTACTCGTTGGTAAAAGAGTAACCCAAGAGTCGGCGGTAGGTGGTGATGACTAGCTGCCTTCCCTCTAGTCTTACACTGCTAAATTAGGGACGGCTAGCACAGATAACCCTCGAGTAGCTTTGTGCGAAATTCCAAAAAACAAAAAAACAAACAAGCTACCGTACGATACGTACCTAGATACAGAAGTTTCAATAAAGGTTTATTACAAAGTTTGAGAGTCTTGTCTGTAATGTATTATCTATATTACTGACACTGCCTTATTTAAGTACTTAACACTTTACGGTGCTTTTTCAAATTATCAAGTTAGTTCCATTAAATGGTAGCTGCCAAGAGAAGTGAAAAAACAACATTAATATCTGTCCATTTATTTTATTATTATTTTGTTATGTTATTACGCATGTGTTGTTTTTAATAAAATAAACGTTGTTAATTGAAAGCAAAGGTTCACAATCGGTTATGTGTGCTCTGACCACCACAAATATCGAAACCCGCTAACATTGTAAATCCACAGATATACCGCTTTGCCCCTGGAGGGCTGATAAACTAAGGAAACATGTAGTACTCAATACTCCTCTTTCTTTATTAAATCATTAATTTTTAGCGAAAATTATTTGCTAGAAATTCTGATTTTTTTCTGTAGAAAAGTCTTGCAATGTTTATTTAAAGCTTACCAAATTTCATGAAGACACATAAATCGTGTGTGTGGCTGTTTTTATTTTCGCAAAGCCACATCAGGCTATATACTGAGTCCACCGAGGGGAATCGAATCCCTAACTTTAGCATTGTAAATCCGTAGACTCACCGCTGTACTAGTGGTGAACACACATAAATCATACTGTATCCATACAGTCATATAACGGCTTCACGATATGGGAGGCGTATTGTATCACACACCTTTAGTTAAACATACCACATTATAGAGTCAAACACAAATTTTGTTCATGCAAGGACATCGTGTTATGCAATCAAATAAAAATTCTAAAATATTTAATAATAAAGTGCAAATTCACATATATCCTGATAACAACTGTTGTTGTTTTAGAATTAAGCACAAAGCTACACAATGGGCTACCTGTGCTCTGCCCACCACGGGTATCGAAACCCGGATTTTAGCGTGCAAGTCCGCAGACATACCGCTGAGCCACTGGGGGGCTGTGATAATAATAGTTTAGTACTTTCAATAACATCTGCTTAACAATAAATATATATAATTAAAAGCTTCTTTTTTTTTAAGAGCACCACTTTATGCAGTGAAATACAACTTTTAAACAGTTTACAACAATAAATACATTTTGTTGTTATTCTATATAAGAGCACCATATTATGCAATCAAAGACATCTTTTAATAATTTAAAACAACTTACAACTAATTATTTGACGATTTATGGGCATCGTATTGTACTACACAAACTCTAAAATGTGGAAAAAAAAATACAATTTCATTCAATGTTGGTAAAGGCCCACTGGTGTAGTGAAACACACCTGCTACACAATTTTAACAAAACAATACGTTTTCTACTTGTCTCTGTATGGGCTTTGCACATCCCTTAAACACGTGTAGTTAATCTCAACATTATATAAATTTCACACGTGTATCTAAGAAGCTATCAAAGTATTTTGAGTTAGTCCCTATCAATTTCACATTATTAATAGGTGGTGTACTTGTCAGAGGTCTCAATTTGAAGAATAGGCTAAAGTATAAAACAAGTCGGAACAGTAATGTGTCTATAAAATAATGTTAATTTTTATTGAAATATTAGTTATGAAATATCTCTTTCATATCCCTTCAGTGTGAATTCTCATCTTGGGAAAATATTTTGTGTTGACATTCTGGTTTCCAATAGTGAAAGAGTCGGAGCTGGTTTTTCCATCACAACAGAAGTTTCGAAAGCAATTAGACAATGGTAACTATATTTAGAACTGTTCTTTACGCAAGAGGCCTTAGTGCTTGTAGAATTCTCTAGAGAAGATTAACTTTCGACAAGTTTACGGATAGAGAAGCGCTTGCTTGTTTGGTATTTATTCTTCTGAATAATATAATGTTAGGTTACGGTGAAACTTGTCATTAATTTTAGGCTTAACTTTATTTTTAATTAACACCTATTATATATGTTTAGTCGTAGAATATGATCAGGACAAGCATTAGATGTAGTTAATTAGGTTTTTACCTCATTTTCACAGCATCGGATTGTGTTATGTTGAAACTTAAATAACCTAATACGCAGTTTACAGTAAACTATTTTTTGTTGTTTTGCTTTTGTGGGATTAATTTAAATTAGGCTGTATCTCGAAAATTTCAACATAGCGTTCTGTGAAAACGGCACCACATTGTACAGTCGAAAAGAAACTAAACATTTTCAAAAATACAGTTCTCTCCTCCTATGAGAAAGGATACCACATTGTACAGTCGAAAAAAACTAAACATTTTTAATTATAAATACAATCCTTAATTTTTTTAAAGCATGAAATTTGTAGTCAGACAAAATTTCTAATTAATTTTTAATGTTCGTATGTTTTAATATATCAAGACTTGTTATATAAAACAACTAATATTATACTATATTTATGTGTTATTTCATCAAGACGTGTTATGTAAATAAAATAAAACAGTATTGTATTCATTCGTATGTTTTAATACATCAAGATTTGTGTAACACAAATAAAGGAATACTATGTTTTGTGTCTCAATACGTCAGAATGTGCCGTGTAAAACAATATAATATTGTTTATTTTATTTAATATATTATTGTGTATTTTAATACATTAAGAGACGCGGTGTAATACAACTAAAATAATAGTTTCCACTAAAACATTACTGTCACCCAGAAGTCCTGACCAGCTCTGGTAGCGCAAATAACCCTCGTGTGGTTTTGCGCGAAATTCAAAACAAACAAACTCTGGTATTGAGTGTAAGCTATATATGAATGGCACTCTACTCCAGATTGCCCAATCAGCAAAATTTTTAGGTCTGACTTATGATTCAAAATTAACTTGGATCAGTCATGTCAATGAAATTAAAAATAAAATTTGGCGAAGAACCAACTATGTTAGGAGTCTAACCGGTAAACACAGTGGAGCATCTACAGATAACATTTTGAAAATATACAAAACATATATTAGACCAGTAATAGACTATGCAGCTCCAGCATGGGTAACTGTAAGTAATAAAACAATCAAAACTAAACTACAAACAATACAAAACACACTTCTCACAACAGCATACAGAGTCCCGAGATCAACATCATCTAAATTCATTCACAATTACTCGAACATACCAACCATATCAGATAGACTCCTAAATATTACAATTAGATATTTTAACAAAAATTGGATGAAAAATGATTTATTATGCGAACTAGATAGGTACCTCATACATGATGAAGAAAATCCTAAATACCTCTCCCCAATTAACATATATTTTAAACATAAAGAATAATAAATTAAAGTAAAATATGTATGTATATAAACTTTAAATCTTATATTTATAGTTTACATATTTATGTATTTTAAAATAATAATAAGATAAAATAAATAAATTGCCACCAGCTAGCTTGACCTACTGTGAATAATAGACTATAAATGGACATTGCCCTGAAAAGGACCTAACATACAAACAGTTAGGGAAAATAAGTCCAGGAAGGAGGAAGAGGTCAAAGTGAACCTGACCCTCCAGGGCAAAATACCCAGATACCATTGACCAAGCAGTGTAAGCTATTATTCAGATATGACACGATAATACAGGAAAATGTTATCTCACCAGTAAGTTGTTGTTGCAAGTATTTTTACTGTTTGACACATGTTTGTTTATGTTCCAAACAGAAATAAAGTCTTACAGAAATGTTTCATTTCTGACAGTAATATTCATATTTTAACAAAAGTTGTTGTTATTCTGAGCAGTTAATATAATTTCTCAGTTAAGATAGTATTCAATAAATGTTGAAGGTACTTGTGTTTTTGTTACTTAAACACGTATCTAACATATGTTTATCGTTTTTGATAAAAAGATAACGACCCTGCAGGTAATATTTCACGATGTTTAAGTATCTTCTTAGAATAAGTAGAACGAATGGAGAGAGATATAAAGATTAAAAGTTGACGCCGACACTAGTGCAGTAAACGTTGAAACGAATCCTAAAGGTATCAACAACTCATTTGTAGGATGATTTCCAATTAACAAGGTGTCATGCCTGGAACATGGAATGAATTATCGCCGGTAATGGCTCCCCATAGCCTATTTCCCTGGTGTCCTAGGCCCGGGGATCATGGTAGCTCGCCGGAATTACTTCGAATTGGGAAGAATTACTGATCGTTAGTCAGATGACAGCACATTCACTTCTATTCCACGTTACAACACTTCTGAGACAAATAAAACAGTCTTACGATTGCGAGATGTAGTTTGCTACGCCGTTGAGGCTGACATCAAATAGCCTAAAGTCAAACTGATTATAGGGTAGCAGGAAGAAAATAGCGATGTAAAACTGTTTGAGCTGCTGTTTCGTGGTGATACCCAGCCGACCTGTTCTGCTATATAGTCTGTGATCCAACAATCTAACTTAGAGCACAGGAACATCGTAGTTATTGGCCGTCGTATAACAATACTCGTATTATTACCGAGTGTAGCAACGAGTAGTTTATAGAGAGAAACTACCAAATTCGGTCTGATCCATTTCACGTCATGCATTTTTTAGTTATAATTCTTCCTATAAACGTATGTGTTTCATGCAAGCTAAAAAAGGACGAACTACAATATCACAAGACACAAAGTACACTACAACAACAGAGAAAACCTACAATATCACAAGACACAAAGTACACTACAACAACAGAGAAAACCTACAATATCACAAGACATAAAGTACACTACAACAATAGAGAAAAACTACAATGTCAAAAGACACAAAATGTACAAAATCACAGGACATACTGCATTATCATAGGAGATTAACTTCACAAAACAAACTACAATATCACAGTGCAAAGTATCATACAGTGTTACAGGACAAGCTACAATACCACAGGACACATTACAATATCAAATGGCAAACTGTAATATCACAGGACATAAACTGTAGCTTCAAAAGACAAGCTACAATATCACATGATTTTAACTTCAAAATTCGAACTGAACTATGACAGGGCATAAGTTGCAGGTCCCACACGGCCAGGTGGTTAGGTCGTTCGGCTTGCACTCCGAGATTCGCGAGTTCGAATCCCTGTCACACCAAACATTCTAGCCCTTTCAGCCGTGGGGGCGTTATAATGTGACGGTCAATCCACTAATCGTTGGAAAAAGAGTAGCCCAAATTTAGCAGTGGGTGGTAATGACTAGCTGCCTTCCCTCTTGTCTTACACTGCTAAGGTAGGAACGGCTAGCGCGGATAGCCCTCATGTAGCTTTGCGCGAAATTACAAAAACAAACATAAGTTGGAACTTTACAATCTCGCAGGAAAAACTGAAAAAATCCTAAAACAGAACCTACAGTATCGCAAGAAAAATTACATTATCACAGGATATAAACTACAATAACCTAAAACACAACCTACAATATCACAATAAAAATTATGTTTTCACAGGATATCAGCTGCAATATCACGATACAGAGGCTTCATTATTACAGTAATCAATGTACAACATCATAGGACAAAATACTTTATAACAGGATTCAATGTACAACATCACAGGACACAAACTACAATATCACAGGAGAAAACGCAATATAACAGAACACAATACATAATATTGCCACAACAAACAAATTACAATATTACAAGGCACAGCCAACAAGAAAAACGACAACAAAAGCATTCAGAGCCATTCTAGGAGCAGCTATGCTGCAGCGAAAAACTGTCTCAAGTGCCGAGCTATTTAAATTGCAAATATTTATTCGCATTTATGGCGGCCCACTGAAATCATTGAAGAAATTCGATTATCGCTTGGTACGTTTAATAAAACGCAAAATAGTGTTCGGGTATGTGTGTGAAAAAGATCCATACTCATAAAATAAACATATTTAATTGAAGGATGAAATGGTAAGGAATAGATTCGTGCGTAGACATTTAAATTTCGTATTGGATGGGGGCACGTTAAGTACACATATATTATGAAAATTTAGCAAGAGGTAAACGGTACTGTAACATTTTATGATATTAATATTTATAATCGTCACAGGCTGTGAATTGTAATAGGTACGATTTAATTTTAAACATCTGAGCTCTATTTTGTTTTGTTTCCCTTTTCTTTGTCACTTTATATGTATATAAGTGTGTGTGTGTGTGTGTGTATAAACCATTTAATCAAACCCACACACACATCTTGTACACTGAAGCAAACAGTATTATACTCACCAAAATGATCGAGTCCGTATACATAGGATTATTAGTGGCTCGTGCTCTCGAAAGTTGTTAAATGCACTATTCACGCATATAAATGAACAGTACCTATAAACACTGTTTGCAGACTCGAAAGTTGTAATTAAATACACTGTTTACAGTTACAAAAAATGACTAATAGACACTGTTAACGGTCTCAAATGTGATAGATAAATGTACTAATTATACATATAAGGAATGTACTTATACATATATATATATATATATATATATATATATATATATACGGTCTCGAATATTATAGGTAACTGTACTTTTCACACATACAAAAAATGTACTAATAGACAGTGTTAACGGCCTCGAATATTGTAGGTAACTGCACTTGTAACACATACAAAGAATGTACCTATACACACTGTTAACAGCTTCAAATGTTGTAATACTCAGAAATTGAACACACCTGTAGACACGATTTAATCGGTTACATGACGACCGTACGAACTGTTTACATATAGAAATAATGTAATTTCAGCCACCTTTATAAAATTCAAATACCAAAACTGTTTACTTCTGTAAATGAGCACATAATGTCTCTTGTCACAGTAAATTAACTAAGTCGAATACATAAGCATAATCAAAATTATTTTAAACAAATAACCTGGTACATATTTCGACTAAATATTCGTCTCTCTTCTATATGTTTAATAGTATAGCTGAGTGTGCAGGGTTTCTATTCAAAAGTATATAATATGTACCTATAGACACTTAACAGCTTCGAATGTTGTACATACTCTAAAATTGAACACATGCTGAAAGAATGTGTCTGAAGATACTGTTAAAGGCTTCGAATGTTGTAGGTAACTGCACTTATAACACATAAAAGAATGTACCTATATATACTGATAACAGCTTCGAATGTTGTACATACTTTGAAATTGAACACACGCTCATATTGAATGTAGAGATATTGTTCATACACACACACACATAGAATACACCTGCTAACACTGTTAACACACTCGAATATTGGATGTAGGGACATTGTTAATACATACACATAGAATTTACCTGCTAACACTGTTAGCACACTCTAATATTGAATGTAGAGACATTGTTCATACACACACATTGAATGTACCTGCTGACACTGTTAACACACTGGAATATTGAATATAGAGACATTGTTCATACACACACAAAGAATGTACCTGTTAACACACACATGGAGTGTATCTGCTGACACTGTTCACACACACTAATATTGAGTTAGAGACATTATTCATACACACACATAGAATGAACCTGCTGATACTGTTAACACACTCTAATATTGTATGTAGAAGTATTGTTCATACACAAACATGGAATGCATCTTCTCACATTGACAACACATTCAAATATTGTATGTAAAAACATTGTTCATATATACACATAGAATTTACCTCTGACACTGTTAACACACTGTAATATTGGATGTACAGACATTGTTCATAAAGACATAGAATGTATCTGTTAACACTGTTAACATACTCCAATATTGTATGAAGAAACATTTTTCATAAACACACATAGAATGTACTTGCTGACACTGTTAACACACACTAATATTGCATGCAGACACATTGTTCATACACACACATATAATGTACCTGGTAACATAATTTTAACACACTCTAATATTGGATGTACAGACATTTTTCATACACACACATAGAATGTACCTGCTGACTCGGTTAACACACTCAAATATTGTATGTAAAGACATTGTTCATACACACATAGAATATACCTGCTGAAACTGTTGACACACTGGAATATTGAATGCAGAAACATTGTTCATAAACAAACATAGAATGTACCTGCTAACACTTTTAACATACTCTAATATTGAATGTAGAGACACAGTTCATACACACAAATGGAATGTATCTCTGACACTGTTAACACACTGGAATATTGAATGCAGAGACATTGTTCCTACACACACATAGAATGTACCTGATAACACTCCTAACATACTCTAATATTGAATGTGCAGACATTGTTCACACATAATATAATGTAACTGCTGACACTATTAACGCATTTTAATATTGTGTGTAGATACATTGCTCATACACACACACAAAGAATGAACCTGCTGACATTGTTAACACACTTTAATATTGGACATAGAGACATTGTTCATACACACACATAGAATGTACCTTCTAACATTGTTAACACACTCTGATATTGGATGTGGAGAAATTGTTAATGAACACACACATAGAATGTACCTCTGACACTGTTAACACATTCTGATATTGGATGTAGAGACATTGTTCATACACACACAAAGAAAGTATCTGCTGACACTATTAACACACTCAAATATTGGATGAAGAGACATTGTTCACACACACACAAAGAAAGTATCTGCTGATACTATTAACACACTCGAATATTGTATGTAGAGACATTGTTAATGCAAACATAGAATATACCTGCTAACAATGTTTACATTCTTGAATATTGTATGTAAAAACATTGTTCCTACACAAACATAGAATGTACCTTCTAACACTGTTAACAGACTCTAATATTGAATGTAGAGACACTGTTCATACACACAGACATAGAATGTACCTGGTAACCGTGTTAACACACTGGAATATTGAATGCAGACATTGTTCATACACACACATAGAATGTACCTGCTAACATTGTAAACACACTCTAATATTGGATGTAGACACATTGTTCATACATACATAGAATGTACCTGCTGACACAGTTGACACACTCTTATATTGGATATGGAGATATTGTTCATACACACACAAAGAATGCACCTGCTGACACTGTTAACACAGTGGAATATTGAATGTAGAGACATTGTTCATACACACACACATAGAATGTACCTGTTAACACACACATGGAATGTATCTGCTGACACTGTTGACACACACTAATATTGAATTAGAGACATTATTCATACAGACACATAGAATGTACCTGCTAACACTGTTAACACACTGGAATATTGAATGCAGAGACATTGTTTATACCACATATATAATGTTCCTTCTGACATTGTTAACACCCTAATATTGGATGCAGAGACATTGTTTATACACACACATGGAATGCATCTGCTGACACTGTTGACACACACTAATATTGAATATAGAGACATTTTTTATACACACACATAGAATGTAACTGCTGACACTAATAACACAATTTAATATTGGATGTAGAGTCATTGTTCATACACACACAGATAAAATGTACCTTCTGACACTGTTAACACACTTTAATATTGAATGTAGATACATTGTTCATACCTACACTTGGAATGTACCTACTAACACTGTAAACACACTCGAATATTAAACGCAGAGACATTGTTCATATATACACATAGAATGTACCTCTGACACTGTTAACGCACTCTAATATTGCATGTAGAGACATTGTTCATACATACAAAAAGAAAGTACCAACTGACACTATTAACACACTGGAATAATGAATGCTGAGACATTACTCATACTCAAACATAGAATGTACCTGCTGACACTGTTAACACACTCTAAAATTGGGTGTAGAGACATTGTTCATCAAACACATAGAATGTATTTGATAACACTGTTAACACACTCGAATACTGAATGTGGAGACATTGTTTACACACATAATATAATGTAACTGCTGACACTATTGACGCATTTTAATATTGTGTGTAGATACATTGCTCATACACACAAACATGGAATGAACCTGCTGACACTGTTAACACACTCTAATACTGGATGTAGAGATATTGTTCATACACACACATAGAATGTACCTGTTAACTCACTGGAATACTAAATGCATAGACATTGTTCATACAAACACAAAGAATGTATCTGCTGACACTGTTTACACACACTAATATTGTATCAGAGACATTGTTCATACACACACATAAAATGTACCAACTGATACTGTTAACACACTGGAATATTGAATGTAGAGACATTGTTCATACACACACACATAGAATATACCTGATAACACTGTTAACACACTCAATTATTGTATGTAGAGACATTGTTCATACACACACATAGAATGTACCTTCTATCACTGTTAACATAGTGGAATACTGAATGCATAGACATTGTTCATACACACACATAGAATGTTACCTACTGACACTGTTAACACCCTGGAATATTGAATGTAGAGATATTGTCCATACTTACACATAGAATGTACCTGATAACAGTGTTAACACACTTGAATATTGAATGCAGAGACGTTGTTCAGACACACACATAGAATGTACCTACTTAAACTGTTAACACACTGGAATATTGAATGTAGAGACATTGTTCATACACAAACATAGAGTGTACCTGCTGACACTGTTGACACACACTAGAGTCATTGGTTATACACACACATGGAATGTTTCTGCTGACACTATTAACACACTCTAATATTGTAGGTAGAGAAATTGCTCATACACACACATAGAATGTAACTGTTAACACACTGGAATACTGAATGCATAGACATTTTTCATACACACATAATATGTATCTGCTTACACTGTTGACACACATTAATATTGGATTAGAGACATTGTTCATACACACACATAGAATGTACTTGCTAACACTGTTAACACACTGGAATATTGAATGCAGAGACATTGTTCCTACACACAAATAGAATGCACCTGCTGACACTGTTAACACACTTGAATGTTGAATGTAGAGACATTGTTCAGACACACACATATAGAACGTACCTTTTGACCCTGTTAACACACTCGAATATTAAATATGGAGACATTGTTCATACATACACATAGGATGTACCTTTTGACACTGTTAACACACTTATATTGTATGTCGAGATATTTTTCAGACACACACAATGCAGAGACATTGTTCATAGACACACATGAAATGTGTCTACTGACACTTTTGACACACTGATATTGTATGTAGAGACATTATTATTATATTATATTATATTATATGAATAAAATACACAACATTCACTGGTTTTAACTTCCGTTAACTAATAGGCTATGGGGAAACTTCAGGTATTATTTGAACAAAATACACAACATTCACTGGTTTTAACTTCCATTAATTTATAGGCTATGAGGAAACTTCAAGTACAATGTGAACAAAATACACCACATTAACTGGTTTTTTAAATGAAAAAAAAAACGTGGTAGAGAAGAAGTGATCAAGCAAAGCTTCTATTTGTTGGTCCTTTGTAACATGAAACAAATGAGATCCACTGAATACCATTAGAGCATATGACCTTCAATGTCTCTTGTTAGAGAGTTAACATAGAAAGATATTTTAAGCAAATAAAATATCCATTGTCTCTCAGGATGACTGGTATGGGTATTAACACTTTTACTAATTAAGCAGAGAACAACGTTTCGACCTTTTGGGGTCAGTTTCAAGTTAACAAAGAGAGAGTTTGCAACTGACCGTTGCCAGACACATGTCTTTGGGACGAGAGATTAAACGGATACGGGATTGTTGGGGCATTGCAGTTAAATGTTAGATAATTAATTAGTGTAGGTATAAAGGTTTTCATTTGTATTGTTTAATTTTGGTTCTAATCTATGTTAATTCTCTTAGCCGTCCAGAGATATATTTTTACTTCAAGTAAGTTTCTCGATATCACAAATTACTGAACTTTCAGAAAATACCCTGACAAGACATTGTATGCATTGTCTTTCGAGAAAAAGCCGAACCCTAAAAAAATGTCGTAACAACGCAAAGCTTCCAGTGAATTTTGAAAATACTTATACCTCGAAATACATGAGAAAACAATTATCCGCAGATTTCTTAGAGAAATTAAATTCAAAACTATATTACGAGTAGACAGAGCCTCCAGTGAGTTCTGAAAATATTGGAAGCGCCAAAGATACCACTTGAAGAAAATGTTTTTATTAACTTTTGAAATAACCTGAACCTTTCCCCGAGGTCAATTAATAGATAATATTCTTAGAACTGAGAACAGACACAGCTGAAATCTTTATAACTGTTTTTTTTTCAGAATATCTGAATATAATTCTATATTTTTTGTTTGGAAATTACACTTAGTGGGTATGATGTTTCAGAAGACGACATCTATTGTAAAAAAAGGCCCGGCATGACTGTGTGGTTAGGGTGCTCGACTTGCAATCTGAGGGTCGTGGATTCGAATCCCCATCACACCAAACATGCTGCCCTTTCAGCCGTGGGAGCGATGGAAAGTTAGGGTCAATTCCACTATTCGTTGGTAAAAGAGTAGCTCAAGAGTTGGCAGTGTGTGGTGATGACTAGCTGCCTTCCCTCTAGTCAAACACTGCAAAATTAGGAACGGCTGCGCAGATATTAACTTTGCGCGAAATTTGAAACAAACAAACCATTGTAAAAAAAAAAGTTTTCTAAATAAATGCATTATGTTGTAAAAATATTTAACCACGAAATGAAGCTGATTTTCAGATGAAGATATTTGAAACAGAGAAATTTCTAAGTTATTGCTTTTTGGTATCACCATTCATATCCTGTTGTTTTAGTGCCTGAACGGTGGGTTATCGGCTGTCTATCTACCATAGAGATTCGAACTCCGGATTTCAACCGTGTAAGTTTCTAAACATACCGCTGACCCCCCCTCCGTAAGTTGAAGGTGTGATATCTTATTTAAATATACTATTCATTTCAAAAGTCAATGATCTAAGTAGAATTTAGAAATTTGATAAAATAATGATTGAACTTGAAACGTGATTGTGGTAGCGGTTGCTGAAGCACAATCACGAAATCGGTCAGTTAAAAATAATTTAAAATAAACACTTTTTGTGTTAACTCGCATATATTCAAATATTCAACTCAATAAACATATTAGTTACAACAACTCTAGAACAAAATTTAGCCCTAAAAGCTTCTTCGTTCTTGCAGAATGTTGTTTTGAAAAGGAATAACAGAAAAAGCTGTCATCCTGAAATACATAGGGTTTATTAAATATCTGTTGGAGATAATTAGGGAAGAAAGAAGTATAATAAACATAAACAAGAAAAGTATTTGTTTTTACAATGTAGTAATCAGTATGTTAAGTGGTAAACACGAGAAAAAGTGAAGGTTTGTTTGTTTTGCTTTAACGCGAAGCTACATAAGGGTTATCTGTACTATCCGTCCCTAATTTAGAAGTGTAAGACTATATATAGGGAAGACAGGTAGTTATCACCACCCATCGCCAACTCTTGGGCTACATTTTTACCCACGAATAGTTAGATTTACCGTCACCTTCTAATGCCCACACGACTGAAAGGACGAGCATGTTTGTTGTGACAGGAATTTGAATTTGCAATCGCATATCTCAGAATGCGAGTCAAATTATCTAACTACCAGTCTATGCCGAGCTTAAAAATTGAAGGAGATTTTGAGAATATGTGTATGTTACAGTAGTAATCCGTCACAGTAAACAGTTGTTTTTTAACTGTTATATTAAAACACAAATTGTCTTTATTCATTTACCTCATTTTTTTCCCTAAAAATCAATTTTCGGATACCACACGTCTTCATTTTCTGTATACATATAATTTTAGCGAATCACTAAAGTCGTGCCACTTGATAGCGCTAGTTGTTATGAACTGGAGTTTATCTGTTTATTTATTTCACTCAGCGCTAGCTGGAATTAATTTTGAAGTAATAGATTAGAGCTAGCCAACATCACTCATCGCTAACTCTAGGGCCACTCTTCTCAGACCGAATAGTAAGATTTGACACTCACTCTTATAATACATCCAAGGTTTAAAAGTGCGGAACACGATTTTGTTTTAGTCATAAAGGGACACAAAACACAGACCCATCGTCTTTTCAGACCAACACGCTAACCGTTTGTTTGCGTTTGGCCTTTAAAATTGAAGTAGAATTGTATAGTATATCTATATATATATACATCATTACAAATTAGAGGATTAGAATAAAATTATACATATTTGTAAGGTTAGTTTAACCATGTAGCATTAAATTTTAAAATGATGGTGTTGATGAACAATAAAGCACATCGTGCTAATTTAATAACAGGTAGGCAAGTATTATTACTAGCCGTCCCCAATTTAGCAGAGAAAGTCTAGTGAGAAGAAAAGATAGTCACCATTACCCATCTTGAGCAACTCTTTTACCAACGAATGTTGGGATACACTGTCACTTTGTAACGTCACGACGGCATGTTTAGTAGAACAATAATTTGTTCTATGTATGTATCACCCCATGCATCCAATAAACCTCCACACCAATTTGGTGAATATTTATTTATAAGAGGCGAAGTAGTGATAGAAAAACGCAAAAAGTCTATAAAAACCGCAAAATGCAAAATTGAAAATTTGTATACACCCCATCAAAGATACCTGATAAACCTCCATATCAATTTTGACGAGGATCCATCCACACCCTGTGAAGTAGTTAGTGGGCATAAAACAGATAGAATTATTATATTTGTTGTCACAATGTTTCGTTCTATTCCTTGTTTGTTTGTTTTTAATTTCGCGCAAAGCTACACGAGAACTATCTACGCTACTCGTCCCTAATTTAGCAGTGTAAGACTATAGGGAAGGCAGCTAGTCATCACCACTCACCGCCATCTCTTGGACTATTTTACCAACAAATAGTCGGATTGACCGTAACATAATAACGCTCCCATGGCTGAAAAGACGAGCATGTTTGGTGTGATAGGGAATCGAATCCGCGACCCTCAGATTACGAGTCGAACGCTTTAACCCTGGCCGTTCTGGGCCTCTATTCATTGTTAAGCCTGCTGCTGGTTAATAAGAAATAATTTCAGTTTATCTATTATTTAACGTATTATTTACTTTTTTTGCAACAGAACCATCTATACTTTATTTGGTGTTTTGCTGTAAATTTGTTTATTTTATGTTTCTTTTATAGTTTTCTACATTTTTGAAGTGTTTTATGTATCACATTATTTTCCGTACAAGGACACTCTTAAAAAAACATTTCGCCTTATATGTTATTTCTATATTGTTTAACTTTTATAAAGTGCATTTCACATAATTCATTCCTTACAAGATTTATATCTGAACTGTTAATTTGGCTACCTAAGTTGTTTTCTTTTATCCGTATGCTTTGTCGTGCTGGTCAGATACTGTCAAATTGATTTTGATAAACACCGTTGTTTGATGAGTCAGTGTTAACTTGAAAAGGCCCCTTTTACTGGCAGGTAGGCAATTAAGATATTTACAAAACCTTGTTGAAATTCAGCAAGTTTAATAAATCCCCTTGTCGCTTGCACGTGCAGTAAGATAAACATTTTGACCCCTCTTTTTTCTACTGTCTGTGAGGTTAAGCATTTATTCTTGCTGTGAATAGGGCTAATAAACCTGAAATATTGGTCGAATGAGATGACGTGCCTTCGGGCCGTATCTGCTTGGACTCGAGCGGCTTTACTATAATTGGATATTCGCCAATGTAGTCCGAAATCCACGCAAGGCATAAAATAAAAACGATAAACGTGCTCGACCGCTGTCCGAACGTGCAGTGGACTTTAGTCAGCTGGTAGCCATGCCCTTAGGCTTCAAAACGACGCTCGTATGCGCGTGTATAGATCTCGAGGACGTGGTGAAGCATTAAAACAAAATGTCGAATATTTTGATGAAGATAGAAGAATTTGATTACATGACAAATTCGTGACTTTATAGAAGCTCCTAGAAAAAATTGCATAGTTGTGTAATACCAACGCAAGATAAATAAATATATTTATATTATATATTATATTATATTACTATTCAGAGAAAAAAAAACAGTAGAATTTCGGCAACGAAGAGGATTCGAAGGGGGAAAAATTAGAACAAAGAAAGTCATTATTACTCATAGCAAATTACACAGAAGATAAATAATTGGATCATGTCTTCGATTTGAACATAGTTTACAGCTCTGTTGTAACCAACAGAGTACATAATTCTCCTCATGATTCAGGACATGAGCATGCTTTACTGACGTCACGACAGCACAAATTGCATCATTAAGTTCCGTTGTGTGACGTCATTTTAGTGCCAATTGAGTGCCTAATAGAAACACTATTGTACCTCGGTGCTAATGGTTTTCGGGTAAATTACACTTTGTATTTATGACAATCGTTACAGTGTTTAATCACCATAAAATTGTAAATTTTAACGATATTTATTTGTTATTTTATTTGAGAGTGTCAGCTTCACTTCGCTACATTAATAGTAAAAAAACAACTTATTTCTTATTGATTTGTTAGAATCATTGATATAAGATACCGGAGTGATAGGCTAGTTTATACAGTTTCAATAAGATTGGTGCAAAATATTCAACCTTATATTTTGAAAACATAACTTATTTTCTCTCATTCGTCAAAAACTTAGATTCTGTATACATATTTAGATTAATCCGACAACAAATAGAAACATCTTTCTACTTGCTGAGAATTCAGCCAAAGATGTCAAAGCAGGAAATTTAATTATGTATCAAACATATTCTTCATTTTTTAAAACGTTCAGAGACAAATATCACCGTTAAAACTAATTTGCCCGGTATAAACAGGTGGTTAGAGCGCTCGACTCGTAATCTGAGGGTCGCGGATTCGAATCTCGTCACATCAAACATGTTTGTCCTTTCAGCCGTGGGAGCGTTATAATGTGATGGTCAAGCACACTATTCGTTGCTAAAAGATAGTTGGGGGTGGGTGGTGATGACTAGCTGCCTTCCCTCTAGTCGTACACTGCTAAATTAAGGACGACTAGCGCGAAATTCAAAAAACAAACAAACCAAACAAATTAATTTAATATAAGTGATTGTTAACATCATGGGTGTTAAGTACAATTTATTATACAATAAAATTACGAATTTTGACTTTGTCATAAACTGTGTTTCAGAATTTGTACTTATGCAAATATATAGAAACGAAAGAACTAGAAAATGGTTGATATCTCCACAAATCGTAATTGACTTGAATGTTCCAAATATGTCTTGACTCTCATCAGAGTCCTAATTACAGTTCAGTTTCCATCGGTGGGCTAAGCAGATAGCCCTTTGTGGGTTTGCTATAAAACACACACACACACACACCTAATTACAGACTTATGTGACATACGAAATGTAACATATCTATTGAGTGACACCTAGAAACGTTTATCAATTTGTTTTCAGCCGTACAGTCGTGTTTACTTCATTGACACGCTAGCAAGAGATGGTAGAAACAAAAAGAATGTTTTAGTCTCTGACTTGTAGTATGTGTCCATAAACCCTTACCTTACGGAAACTACTCATTACGTGAATAAACTTATATATATTTTGTTAAAAGAGTAACGTGTGTGTGTGTGCTTGTTAAAGATTAATTTTTGAATTCATTAAAGTATGTAAAAGTGAAATTAGAGGTAAAGAAATATGGATGACACCACGATATGCGTAGGAAGAGAGGAATCTACGTAGGTAGTGTCATGCATTACATTCTCTTCCATTAGACAGTAGTGTATACCCGCATAATAAGGTTTATTCTTCAGTTATTTATAAGCAGTTAATATATTGGTACCGTTACCCTGTTAAGTTCTAACACTTGTCACAATACTCAGGTTTTGAAATCGTCGCTAGATGTGATGTCTTTTAATAAATAAGGTGATCGGTTTGTCATTTTTGACTGTGTCATTCGACTCAACGTATATTTTTTTGCATTGTAGGTGTTTGTGTGGGAGTCACGTGCTGTAGAACAGATTTAACGTCACAGTCATTGTGATTCCCTGCATGGCCACCGAACTTAATTCTACGTATGTAACCTCACACGAGAGTGGGACACGCTGTTGTTTCAATTACTTTAAATACACAGCGTATTTTATACATTTTGTTTATTCAAAACAAATTACCACAAGACCAAACATGTTTTGTACGGGAAGCGGGTCCCCTTCCCCCACTATGTATTACAAAGCAAAACAAATTATAATAGTTAGTTCAGCAGATCTAACAATCGATTCGCTGCCATTCAGAGCTGTGAATCAAATCAGCTTTTGTAGGTTTTGTGGAAAGTTTCCTAATTCAAACATAATTCATAAAGGTATGTTAATTACAACCATTAACACATCACGACAGTAAAGCTGTGTTTTTATTATAGGAAGAAAATTGAAACATATTAGCGCTGTTGTACTTTATATTAATATACCAAGATAATAAGTTTGTACTTTTTGATTATAGGACGAAAACAGAAGCATGTTATGGCTGTTCTACCTTATGTTTGTTTGTTTTGGAACTTCGCGCGAAGCTACACGAAGGTTATATGTGCTAGCCCTCCCTAATTTAGCAGTGTAAGGCTAAAGGAAAGGCAGCTAGTCATCACTACCTACCTCCAACTCTTGGACTACTCTTTTGCCAACGAATAGTGGAATAGACCGTCACATTATAATACCCCCATGGCTGAAATGGCGAGCATGTTTGTTGTGACAGTGATTCGAACCCGCGACTCTCAAATTACGACTCCAATGCATTAACCGCCTGGCCACGCCTAGCTTTTCTATCTTATGTCTTTTATATTAATATACAATGATAGTAAATGTGTGCTTTTTGATTGAAGGAAGTAATTAAAGCCTTTTATGGCTGGTTTACTTCAAATTTTTTCAATGTGTTATACACGTTGTGCTATAATATTTGTCCATATAATTAATCTCATTTCACGAGGCTTGTAGTATTGGTTAATAACACAACCATGCGAATTTGAACTTCGTAAATGTTTTGGTTTTAATAACGGATTTTCTGTAATTCAGCTGTGCAGATTTTGAATATAATATTCATTTTTTGCATTACGTGTGGATTGTTTACAAATTGGGAGGAAGAGGAATTCTTACTTATGTTAAGTTTACTACAAGTATAACAGAATATTTTGGGGCAATTTACACAGCCTCTTGTTACCATAGTGACGGATAAATGATATTGAAAAGAAACAAATAATATCACGCACAAACAGATACTATCCAGAAGTGACATATCGTGCAGTCTGTTAACTGTTTATGTATTAGCGGTGTATTTCTCGTGGGTTGGAGAATGATCGACAAGACTCTCACGTTGCTATTCGTCTAGAGAAATCCATAGTCAATGGTTGTCAACATTTTAAGTCTAAAAGAATGTAACCAGATTTTAGTGAAAATTATTCCCTTATGTAAAAGTACATATGATGTTTTGTGAAACATCTGTACGTGATGAAGAAAAATGGACATACCTTTTAGATTCAGTGTGCAGTAATTAGTATAGAGCATGTAAAAATGTCAAGACAATAAAATCATCACAGACCTGTGTAATCAACCAAATACTATAACACGAGAAACATCATGCAGCACACTGAAGAAAGCATTGTGAAATTTAACATATTTTAGTGTATTGTCAAAACAGTTAATTCTTCATTCAGTTACTAACAAAATGCGTTTAAAAGACGAACTAAACAAATCGTGTCGAGCAAGCCGAGAAGAATCCATATCGAAAATAGCTCTCAAACTGTTAACTGCTTTTACAAAAAAAAATTGTCAAATGAAATAAATTATTTCTCGTATCAAGATAGCTTACAAAACTGGCTCAAATATACTGTAGAGAAAAACGGAAACACACTGCTTATGGAAACTTCGATATTTGTCCCTTGCTAGTACAGCGATAAGTCTACGGATTTACGACATTAAAATCAGGGATTCGATTCCCCTCGGTGGGCTTAGCAGGTGGCCTGATGTAGCTTTGCTATAAAACACACACACACTCATGGACAAGTTATTAATATGGTTATGGTAAACAGAAATAATCGTATAATTTAAAATGACGTGTTATAAAAATCAGGTGAAAGGTGCGTGTATTTTAAATGTCGTCAAACAAGGTTTGAGTACGTCAAGTGGTTAAAGAAAATCGTTCACGAAATACATTGACGAATATACTGGTACCAATACCTAGAACTTCCACATACAAAAGTACATTTGAAAGTGTATTAACTGCAACATTGAAATCATATCACTGTCTATTAATATAATCTATCAGAAAGTAAGTAAGAAGTATTCCTGAAACTCAACCAGGTGTTGTCGCACCCATCAATAAGCCTCGATTAAAAAACATAACGTTGCTCTGGTAATTAATATCGTGTTTCAAAACGCTTCGCAGTTCCTTAAGTAATATACGATATTTGTGGTAATTTTCTTTTAATAATTTTAGCTCCTTGACATAACGGCCGATGAATTTCCGAAAAGATATTGTTAGCTACCTTATTTTTTATGCCTCTTTTTTTGTGTTCTATTAATCTTCTTATTAATGGTTATTTTCCGTAATACTTTCCGAGATAATTGTTACACGAATCCTTTTGTATGCAACATACTCGTTTACCTGGCGGAATATAGATTGTGCAAAGTTTTATGTGGTTTATACACTGTGTGAATGTTCACTTTGTAGAGTTTACGTCTGTTTTATTCCTATGTAAGGTAAAGTAATCGTGACATTGTCTAAACCTTCATGGTTAGAGATTATCTTGTACTTTTTGTTCGTTTTTATCTCTTTTAATGAACTGAACGAAGTATTCCGTGCTTTCAGAAGTTTGTTTTCTGAGATTCCTCATCCCAACATAATAATTATCTCCTTGATACTGTTGTTTTGTAACAGTAAGGATGATGTGAGTCAATTTTCAAATACCTTACACATTCTGAAGTTTAGATAAAAGTGGGCATGGTAGCAATTAGCATTAAGAATACAATATTACCTTGTTATTATTTTTCCATGGTAAATGTGACGTGGTCATTACAATGGTTCAAAGGGCTAAAAATGGTGCACTTGTGTATTTTGGTGACACCCTGAGCATATCATCTTCACTTCTGTCTTAATGTATTAATAACAGAAAGGATCATTTTTAGATGTTTTATCCAATCCACTTTCCAATATCAAGATAATATTAATTGGGGATGATTAATTCCGAGAGTTTTATTTTGTTTTTTCCTGAGATACTCAAGAAAACTTGGATGTTTTCTAAGTTCGTCATTTAATTCACACTGAATTAATATAATATATATTTGTTAAAATCTAATTCAATCAACAAAGTCAAGAAACCTTCTTTTATTGTAGCCTAAGAAGCTTTGAAGATAAAAAAATATGATAATTAAAGCAACCAATCTATGTAAAGTTCTTCTACCATAGTCAGGAATCAAGACTAAAAGCTTTTTTCAGTCATTGTTTGTTTTAATTTCGCGCAAAGCTACACGAGGGCTATTTGCGCTAGCCGTCCCTTATTTAGCAGTGTGAGACTAGAGGGAAGGCAGCTAGTCATCACCACCTACCGCCAACTCTTGGGCTACTCTTTTACTAACGAATAGTAGGATTGACCACCACATTATAGCGCCCCCACGGCTGAAAGGGCGAGTATGTTTGGTGTGACGAGGATTCGAACCCGCGACCCTCGATTTATGATGCTAAAAATCTGGGTTTGATACCCGAGATAAGCAGATCACAAATAGTACATTGTAGATAGTTGTGATTAACAACAAACAGCCCTCTAGTAGCTCAGCGGAATATCTGAGAACTCACACCCGTTAAAAACCGACATTCGATACCCATGGTGGGCAGAGTACAGATAGCCCATTCTGTAGCTTTGTGCTTAATTTTAAATAAACAAACAAGTAAATTTAATTATTTCAAGTGGGCCATGTGACATTTGTATAATTTATTTTTCTTCAGTACTGATGCAAGTATTCTACGACTCCTTGGCCAAATAAATTTTCTTTTTTTAATAACTGGATAATCAATCGACATTAATCAATGCTTTTGACTTATAGTAGAGTATAATTGTTAAATCAAACATGAGATACGTAAAAACTGGCCGCATTTTAAAATAAAAACCGTATCAAGAATAATTAACCAAGAAAGAGCCAGAAATAACCAAGTGGTCATGGGACTCAGGCTATAAGACTATGCGTTACGGTTAGCGGATTATTTGTGGTTTTGGATTTGTTAGAAGACAGACAGTCAAATCCCACTATCAAGTTAGACAAGAACAGCCTAAGAATTGGCAGTGGGTGTATATAATGAAATTCATATAATAGCCTGTAACTTTGTTGCTTAATACATCATAACTGAAGAGTCATTTCTCTAAGAAAAAAAGTAATACTGTAATACATATCAACATATAAGTATCACTAGACATTACTGTGAACTGAGATAGTAATAAAAATACAGTTTCTCTATACCTATCGAAACGAAACTTGTACTTACTAGAAACTGCGACTTATTTTATTTTAAACAGTTACTTTGAATCGGCCTTAGGGAAGTTTTGTGGAAAGCAACTTACTGTTCCACTGCTTATTATATCACCTTATGGTTCCACTGTCATACGTATTAACCTGTTGTTTCACGTCCCAGTACATTGTTACACAGTTCTACTCTACTGCTTAATATATCATATTAACTCACAGTTCCACTGCCATACGTATTCACCTATTGCTTCATTGAAACATTTCTTTCCTTTCGATATATATTTTTAAAGTTTCCAGTTAGTGAATTGTTTTTAGCAAATCAGTATATTTCATATTCTACTCCGAAGTTAAACGTTCCTCTGGTTTTGTTTAATATTACTTTAAATCGGATTTTCTACATTTACTTGTTCCTTAAGCTGTGATTTACATACAATTAAATCAACAAGTATTTCCTCAACTTACTAATTAGTGCTAACGCTATATAATCATCTTTTAATGCTCTGATGTTACGGTTAATAATGAAAAACATGCGAAAAAGAAATCAACTATTTAGTAAGTCGGAATATTTCTAAGTATGTTCGAATCTAATTTACTTTTTGATAACAAGCTGTTGTTTTTTCTCATATGTTCATTTTTTTATAAAATGCTAATACGCACGTAAAGATGTGTATACTTACACATGATATAAAGCTTTTACAAAAGGTCGTTTTGAGCGAGGTGCGTCAAAAGGCTTGCATTACCCTGTCTACAGCTTCACGAACGAGGACGAGAAGCTAATAATTATTTATGAGTTTCTCTAAACGAGATTAAAACACTGAGCAAATTACTGTCACGGCTCCAAATCGAAAATTGGATCCAGTGTTGGTAAATTGCTTGGCAAGCGCCAACTCACGATACGAAAAGTTATTATTTCTTCCTTATTCCCCGTTCGCCTGGTGGTCCCGTTTGGGGACATCCTCTCCGATCAGCGCTGGACAACCCAATTACCGAGGTGTCAAACAGAGAGACTGAAAAAGAATGCACAACACATTTAAAGTCCATAGGTTTCATCACTCCAGCATGTAGTGTATTAGGAAAGGAAAAGAGCCTTTCCATCAAAGATTAGTGGATTTTTATTCCCTTGCATAGAATATAAGGACGAGTTTATTTCTTTTAGCTACAGCCAACAGAACGTAACATCAATATTTCTTATACAAATGCCTTTGTTTGGTAGACTTCCTTCATAATGAGATCCAACCAAGCTCAAGGTTTAGGATATGATAAGGTTAGCATGTGCCAAAGGTTTATCTATGATGAAAAAGTAACAAAATTTATTATATTTTTTACTGACTTATAATAAGGTTTATGTACACCAGTATTTCCTTAGGCTAATGAAGAAAGCAAATTAGATTTTGCAAAAATAGCTATATTAAGAAATGTATGTTGTTTGTATACTCATAATAAAAGTCTACTGACGCTAAACAAAATGAAAGAAATCCGCTCAGAATTGTTATTGACTATTTCAATATAAAAACGAACTTTACACAGTATCGGTTATCTGATGGCACAGAGATCCTCATTTAACTAGATTCAATAAATCTTGGGTTCGTAAAAAACGTGTTCAACTAATGCTTTATTTGATAACAGAAATAAAGTGCATTATAAGAAAATATATTTATTAATGTGAATTGTATTTGATATTAATCTAAAATCAATTTGTGAATTGTATATTTCATATAACTCCAATCATTTGATGAAAGTATAAATTGTTGCTTGTTTTAAACAGATATTCAATACTTATTTAAAAATGCTTGGAATGTTTGTCAAGGTCAGTAACTTTTGGGATGGAAGTAATGTGTAAACTTTCTTTAAAAACTTAATTGATGAACATTCTTCTCAAAAACGGCAGATTGCTTTTTCTCGTCTTTTCATTTTTCATGAATAAGCTCCAGTTAAAACTCTGCCACTGAGAGTTCTATAAGAACTTTAAATAAATGAAGTAAGACAGCAAATTGTACGAGGAACACTAAATTATGGCTGTAAGGCTAATCTCAACTTCTAATGTTCATTACTGGGGTATTCCACTGGATAACTGTTAAAACATTATTAACGTCTGAAGTATTCCACTGGATAACTGTTAAAACACTACCAAAGAGCCAATCCTCAAAAATAGGATATTTTTTCACTGAAGGTCCTACGTCTACATTAAAAAAAATAACAATACACACAGAGAAGCATGAACATATGCTAAGTTCAGCATGTTGCACATGCTCTCATCTTATTCCACTCGCAGAAAATTCATCATCACTAAGCTGTCTGAAAATAAATGCATTTACTCTTACAATGTTCTTAAACTGTATATATAAAGTTAAGCCCCATAACTATAACAAATGTAGTGACTCTACAATAACTGTAGAACATGTAGTGACTCTACAATAACTATAGGATATGTAGTGACTTCACAATAACTGTAGGACATGTAGTGACTCTACAATAACTATAGGATATGTAGTTTCTTTACAATAACTATAAGATATGTAGTGACTTTACAATAACTATAAGATATGTAGTGACTCTACAATAACTATTGGATATGTAGTGACTTTACAATAACTATAAGATATGTAGTGACTCTACAATAACTATAAGATATGTAGTGACTCTACAATAACTATAGGATATGTAGTGAATCTACAATAACTGTAGGACATGTAGTGACTCTACAATAACTATAGGATATGTAGTGACTTTACAATAACTATAGGATATGTAGTGAATCTACAATAACTGTAGGACATGTAGTGACTCTACAATAACTATAGGATATGTAGTGACTTTACAATAACTATAGGATATGTAGTGACTCTAAAATAACTATAAGATATGTAATGACTGTACAATAACAGTAGGATTTCTAGCGACTCTACAATAACTGTAGGATATATAGTGACTCTGCAATAACTGTGGGGTGTATAGCGACTCTACAATAAATGTGGGATGTTTAGTGACCGTACAATAACAGTAGGATATATAGTGACTACAATAACTGGGATATATACTGACTCTACAATTACTGTGGGATAGTAGGAACCCTACAATAATTATAAAATATATAGATACAACAATAACTGTAGGATAAATAGTGGCTTTATAATAAATGTGGAAAATGTACTGACTCTACAATAACAGTAGGATGTCTAGCGACTCTACAATAACTGTAGGATATATAGTGACTCTGCAATAACTCTAAGATATGTAGTGACTGTACAATAAGTGTAGGATATATAGTGACTCACAGTATGATGTGTAGCGACTCTACAATAAGTGTACGATATATACTACCTCTACAATAACAGGAGGATATGTAGTGACTCTGCAATAACTGTGGGGTGTATAGCGACTCTACAATAAATGTGGGATGTTTAGTGACCGTACAATAACAGTAGGATATATAGTGACTACAATAACTGGGATATATACTGACTCTACAATTACTGTGGGATAGTAGGAACCCTACAATAATTATAAAATATATAGATACAACAATAACAGTAGGATGGCTAGCGACTCTACAATAACTGTAGGATATATAGTGACTCTGCAATAACTATAAGATATGTAGTGACTGTACAATAAGTGTAGGATATATAGTGACTCACAGTATAATGTGTAGCGACTCTACAATAAGTGTACGATATATACTACCTCTACAATAACAGTATGATGTGTAGCGACTCTACAATAAGTTTACGATGTATACTACCTCTACAATAACAGGAGGATATGTAGTGACTCTACAATAACTTACGATATATAGTAACTCTTCAATAACTGCAGGATACATAATGACTCTACTGTAACTGTAGGATATGTATTGAATCTACAGTAACTAGGATATTTAGTGATTCTGCAATAACTAGGATATATAGTGACTCAACAACGGCTTAAGGATATATAGTGATTACAGTAAAATTAAAATATGTAGTGGCTCTACAATAAACTAGGACGTAGTGAATGTAAAATAACTGTTGGATATGTAGTGACTCAACATAAACTATAGGATATGTAGTGTGTCTACACTAAATGTAGGAAATGTAGTGACTCTACAATAACTGTGGGATATATAGTGACTCTACAATAACTGTGAGATATATAGTGGCCATACTATCATTATAGGATATATAGTGACTACAATAACAGTAGTATATATATATCTAGTCAATCTACAATAACTGTGAGATGTGTTTTGATGCTACAATAACTCTAGGATATATAGTAACTCTAAAATAACTGTAGGATATTTTGTGACTCTACAATAACAGGAGGATATGTAGTGGCCCTACAATAACTGTAGGATATATGGTAATTCTAAAATAACTGTAAGATATGTAGTGACTCCACAATAACTGTAGGATATATAGTAACAGATATTATTTACATATATCTTGAAATTTTACGTCATTTTCCACATCCTAACCCCGTAAGACCAAGTATTCAGTTCAGTAGGTTTATTTACCAAAGTAGCTTGTGGTTTCCTCATGTACCTTACATATCCCCGTCACACCAAACATGTTCGTCCTTTAAGCAGTGGGGTTTATAATGTACTCTCATTCCGTTTATCCGTTGGTAAAAGAGTAATCTAAGAGTTGGCAGTGAAACATGATGACTAGTTTCCTTCCCTCTAGTCTTTCATTGCTATATTAGAGACGGATAGTACAGATACCTCTCGTGTAGCTTTGAGCGAATGGGAAAAGTTTATTTTTAATTTCGTGTATTCTTGCGCACCACACGATACCACATGGTGCGAAGTATAAAGTCAGCGTATGAAACACATGATAACACTTAAAGTAAGAGAAAACCGCTGGTTTTTTCTTGTAAAATGAGGTGTTTTTATTCAGTCCAAATTTAACCATGTTTTCTTCACAGTTGTATAAAACACTGTAGTAAATGATCTGTAAGTACGTTATTTTTAAGGCCACTTGAACTATTAAGATTTAACAATTATCTTGTCACTAATAATGTATATTCGTTTTAGATATTTCTTAATGAGGAATATAAACACTATATTAAACGTTTCCACACCACTTTTCTTACTATAATTACGATGTGATGGTGTTTTAAATATGTTTACAAGAAGTAACAACCAAACATTTACTTTGTATGCTTGAGGTAATCTTATAAATTATAAAGAAAAATAGCCGTTAAAAATTACTAGTAGACATTTATTAAGTGGATTCTGATATGATTTGAGGCGTTCCATGCTTCAATGGTTGCAAGCTAAGGATGTGTCACGTTCTGCAAAGAAAACAGTTGTACAGGGGGCAATAAATGCGCATGTAGGAGAAGAGAAACCAGGTGGAAAATATATTCAAAAGACGGTTAGTATGATCATTGAAACTTTTATTAAAATAAAGTACATAATTATGTTTTGAACTTCTTAGGTCATCTTCAGGTTAATAGAGAGAGTTTTTAATTGACCGTTGTTGGGAATATGTTTCAGAGTCAAGAGTGTAAACGGGCACTAAACTGTAGAGGGCGTTGCAGTTAGATATTAGGTTATTAGTCAGTATAGGTATAAAGGTGTTCCTTTGGATTGATTCAACTTTGAGTTCTTGTGTAACTATGGTTTCTTTGAGGGCGTTCTCGTCATCACGAAACTGGTAGAAATTACAATATTGAGATGGGAGGCATCTTCTATTGTGGTAATTTGACAACATTGATACGAAAGGTAGTATCCAGTGTAGTAATATGCACAACATTGAAATAAGAAACAGTTTATGTCATAGCAATTGTGATAAAATAAAAACAATGGGTCTAATTTTTATGAGCTTTCCTTACGAATTCGAAAATAATAAGTTATTTACAGCTTCATTCTGAAAAATATTATTTTAGTTTCTTTATTACTGTGGGCAACAGAGCTTAACCTTAACCGATGTTTAACAACAGAAATGTTATTACAATACAAAAACCAAGCACATGTTATAGGAACATGCATTACTTAACCATCAAAAGTGTCTACAAACCATGTAAGAAAAACATTGTCAATATTATAATGTTACTGCTGGATCTCTACTTTATATGACTTGGAAGTTCGTTTTATAACTTGGTGTGTGTTTTTCACGACAGATTTAGTTACAAATATTATTTCTTTCTCCACATCCACAAAGCATGCAGTGCTACCTGCACTATGCATCCTTCATGTCACGGTTTTCTGTCGAATCGTAGGATGGACAATGATGAAATGTATTTCACGTGTAGCTACTTCTGTCTACTTTTTCGGAAGACGCTGAATTTAGGCTTTTTTTCGAAGTGGTTCCTGTTTAGAAACAAGTTTTTTATGCAACCTCAGAGTAAGATTACTGTGTTATATACAATAGACATTCGATCCTACAACATAATACATTGTTCATCTCGTGTGTTTTTTATGAAGAAATGCCTCTTTTTAAAACGTGAATTAACAGTTTAATGTAAAATCTATATACGTCACAGTCTCAGGATTATTTTGTATTTAGCAAACAAGTTCAATACCCTGGAATTCTAAGTGTGATGTAACTTAGATACAGCTTTTTATATGTCACTACACTTATATTACAAAAGTTAGCAGATAATGGAAGAAGTTTGTTTTGTCTTATTTCGATAATTTATTTCTTTTACTTTTTACAGATACCAAATTCTTTATCAAAGTTAACCTAAGGTTGTATATCAAACTGCATATTAAAAGTGAAACAGTGCTTATGATTGATTTATTTACATGTGTCGATAACTTAAAAACATCGTGAACTTTTCAGTTACTTAGCCAACAGAACTTCTGTTTCTCTCTATGCAGTGTGTGTGAATTATGCACGATCCATAGGCAAATGTTTAAAACTTTTATTAAGGCTTTATCTATCGAACAGTTATTATTTATTTACAAAGAACATGGGCTAAACCTTTATGGATACAATGATATAGTAAGTTTCAAGAACTCTACACAAACTTATTGCAAGTTAATGACAAAAACATATAAACATGAAAAAAAATGAGAAGTAATAAAACTTTTACAAGAGGTTTTAAGAGATGAATAATCATTAATCTTGGAAGAGTTAAGAATTTCGTTTACTTAGAGTGGTTTGGAACGTATTTCTTTAAAAACAAATAATTATTATTTTCAACCATTTTATAACACTTCTTAAAAAAGTAAACTTTAGATATAAACAGTTTTGTTACGTGTATATGATATAGAATACCACTATTAACTACATGTTTGTATGAACGTTTGCACTAACACTACTGGGACTATGCTTGTATGACTGTATTTGTCATAACTCCAGATAGCGCTTTTATTATGTTTGTACTGATTATTTCAACCAGTCTATAAACAAGCTTATAACTTGGAATGTTGGCTTAAGAATTCTCTCTGGCTTTTCTTGGCTCAGGGATAAATATTTTTTCGTTGGAACAACAACGTTTTCGTTTAATTCCCTTATGAAATCATGAAAAATCGAACTTTGTTAATGTCAAAGTGAATTAGCGCCATCTGCTGAGTTTATAAGCAACATTATGAACACACACAAAGAGACATCTGATATCTGTAGCTGACGTTAACCAGGGCCATAGACGGTTCTTGTCTTGAAAACATTTTTATTCTTAAGAAAAACGCTTAAATATATGCCTTAGTCTACTTTTCGATTGATTATAGGTCAGCTTAGCATACTGAGTGTCCTAGAAGTGGCGAGTAAATATGTCCACAATAAAACATATCAGAAGTTTTTTTTTACTCGAAAAATTTTCATTAAGAAATGAACATTTTATTTGTTTTCTAAGTTCATTGAAATGCTATAAAAATTAACTTTAATTCTTTTTCAATGCAGCAAGCTAGCTATTTAATAATGAGTTAGACCTAAACAAGAGAATTATTTTAAATATCCCTGGTCACGATTATATTCGTTCGTACAGCAGTAAATCTATGGATTTCCAACACTAAAATCAGGCGTTCGATTCCCCTCGGTGGACTCAGCACATAGCCCGCTATGGCTTTGCTACAAGAAAACACACACAGATACTATGTATTCGTTCAAGTGATAAAAGCGTTTACCGATTATTTTTTAGAAAATATATGTATAGAAACTGAGTATTGTGGTATGTTCATTCTTTCAACATTTATTTATCAATTTGAAATATTTTGAAAGCTTACCTCTAGACATAGATCAGTGGTATTTTGTTATTCTATTTTTGTGTTCATATTAAAACCTACTACTACTCTACTAGATTAATTTCAGGCTTTCTTCTATTAAGTTCAAAATTGACGTATTTTTATGTGCACTACAAAAATATTTTATTGACATTTTCTAAGACTTTTTTGAAGCTGTAGATTTGTTTTTGGAATTTCGCGAAGAGCTACACGAAGACTATGCGCTAGCCGTCCCTAATTTAGCACTTTAAGGGGAAGGTAGCTAGTCATCATCACCCACCGCCAACTCTTGAGCTACTCTTTTACCAACGAATAGTTGGATTGACCATCACATTCTAATTCACCCACGGCTGAAGGGGCAAGAATATTTGGTGTGACGGGGATTCGAATCTACGACCCTCAGATTGCTAGTCAAGCAATGTTACGCTTCAGAAATTATGTAATCTAATATTTTCACAATTTCTGCCTTAACAAGCAAGTGGTAAATCCAAATAAATAAGTACTTGTAGATAAGTAATTATGTGAAAGAGTTTACACTGAATGATTTAGTTTGGCCTAACTAATTCAAATTACCGTTCTATTACTGTACTGTGGAGTTACTTACTATATAGCTTCAGCCTAACTACTTCTCTATATATTAGAAGCTGTTGATAAAACTCATTTTTACCAATAATTATTCTGTGAATACCCCATGAATGTATTTCATGAATTATCTTAATTTTGATTGGCTCACAAAGAAACTTACGAACATTTGACTGCACTTTTCTGTCTCTTCGTGGGTCAAGCTTGATTTTACAAAAGTTATTTATTTCAGTAAACTATGAAATGTGACGTTAGTGTATACTATGTGGTGGCAGTACATGCCTGTTCATTTTTAACGGACTGTTAGCTCGCTGAACTAATAATACCCACTAATTTATATGTATTTTTATGCAATAAATTCCTCAAAAAAGACTCACGTAGTTTATTTTTGACTACCAAAAATTACGAATTCCTAAACCCACACTGAATTCAAATAATATCACTTTACGAATGACGATTAATATACATATAAACATATACGTATTTAATGTTTAAAGAACCTATTAATGATATCATTTAAAAAGATGAATTCTTTTCGCCATCTATTGATGAATATTTTAGTTAAAATGACTGATTTTTCTCAACTCACTGTATCGACAATTATCGTTTTAATTTCTTCCCTTTTATATTTTTCCTAATAACAACATTTGTAATTTTAATAGTTTGGTAGCTATTGTTAATCATTTTTAATCACCTTACTGTGTCGCAAGATGAGAAGCAGAGCTTTTAATCTATCTATAAATATTTAATTAGTCATAGAAATAATGGCACAACGGCAGGTCTGTAGACTCATAATTCTGAAAACCGTGTTTTGATACGCGTGGTGAGCATAGCACAAGTAGCCAGTTAATAACAAATAAACAAAATACAGTGCCGCTTTTTAAATAAAACATTCAGCCTAATTTAGAGGTTTAATTTTAACAGGCAGTAAAAATATATATACGTTTTACGATATGGGTCACTAGTAAAGCTATACTTGCTTAGTATTAAATTAAATGAACACTTTGAACACAGATCGACTTCTGGTTT
The DNA here is from genome assembly GCA_011833715.1 of Carcinoscorpius rotundicauda. Classification (NCBI taxonomy): domain Eukaryota; kingdom Metazoa; phylum Arthropoda; class Merostomata; order Xiphosura; family Limulidae; genus Carcinoscorpius; species Carcinoscorpius rotundicauda. The sequence goes on along the minus strand of CM022391.1, from coordinate 125,043,208 downwards.
TCTACTATGAAAGTATACAAGACGTTTCGCTTCACGACTTCTCAATGAGTAATCCACTATAACACAAACTGTCATGCAAAGCTTCAATCACTTTAAATACAAAATTATGTTCAAAATCCTCAGTTATTCTACACTGCTATTCAATAATTAAATACGCTTTTGAAAGATTTAACTTTTTTTTCTATTATATACCAAATTATAATACTTTTTTGTTTATTGCCCACTGTGAGTATCAAACTACGAATTATAACGTTAAAAGACCCAAGACACTCCGCTAAGTCACTGGACGTTACTGTAAGATATAACAACATGACATAGAGAACACAATTGTTCCATTTTCTTTGAGTACTTATGGGGACACTCGCACAACGTGTCGCTAGGAGGAAACACGAATATGTCGACCTCGGGATGAGGGACAGACAAAAACGCCATAGACACAAGAAACAATATCATATTTCCGAAATATTTCCCTAAAGTCCGCAATGTTATGACAGGCGAAAGACAGAGAGAGCATTGCTAGGTGTGACGTCGTGGTTCGACGACACGACAAGTGGATGTTGTCATGGTAGAGTGTCGCTTAGCTGCCATGATAGTCTCGTCATGGAGTGTGACAACCTGTGATAAATGTCTAGATTTTACTATACTACATAATTTTATCGACAAACTTGGTATTTCAACGGCTTGGCCACATATCCATATAACTATGAACGTTATTATTCTTGAAACAATAATACATTGCATCCATGTGCTTTAGAATTACTATAGTCAAATGCTGGTGTTACATTGATAGTGCTATTACCGTTTTATTGGCAGGTATATTTACTAACCATAATGTCGAGTTTTTTCGGTTTCATTTTATAACTAAAACACTAAACCTTATACTCAAGGATAGTGTCTGTGTAGACCAACTGTGTGTTTTACAAATGTTTCTAGATTTCCATACGATAGCATGCATGTTTCAACATATTTTTCATTTAAATGTATTTCTATATAAGATTACGATTTTAGCTGTTTTTAAAATCATAATTATAGTTGATTTTAATTTCAGGCATTCAAACTGGGAAATGCTAGAGTCAAACCATCAGGGAGGAAGGTTTTGGGAAATTGTTTCAAGATGGCTTTCTTCACCAGTTTGTCAAGAAACCTACTAGAAACAATGATATTTTAGATTTATTGTTAACTTCAAATATCTGGGTGCAACTGATCATTACATTATTAAGTTCAACGTTTTACTGCATATGGAGATAAGGAATAAGGAAATTTTGTTACAAATGTTAAAATTAACAATTATGAACGAATGTAACAAGAATTAATTATTGTAAGTAGGATGGATGAGCTATTTGGAAACACTAATCAGATCTGGAATTTTTTTTTAAATATTCAACGTAAACATATATAGAAACAAAAGAGTAGCTGCAAGTAAAACAACAACAGATTGACTAACAAAGGATTTAAGAGATAAAATTAAAGAAAGGTGCCATAAGTGTACCAAATTGTAAATTGACTGGTATGACACGAGACTTATAAGATTATACAGACCAATTGGTGAAACAAGAAGCTATGAATGTATGAGAAAAGGTTGGCTAAAAATACAAAAACTTAACAGTAAGGATTTCTTTAAATATATTAAGGGTAAACAAAACGCCAGAATGGAGGTAGGACCCTTAAAGGAAGACAAAAGAAAGGCCTGTATCTGATGATTATGAGATGGCTGAGTTATTTTCGGTTTTTACTAATGAAGGTTTAACCAGTATTCTACATCTTGAACAGTTGATAAATGGAAACAAGATCACACCATTGATTGAACTGGTTGACCAAAATTGGGAAGTTAAAAAAAAAACAATATGGCTTCTGGGCGAGATAATATTCCCTTAAGGATTTTTAAGAAGGTTAAAGATTGTACATTGGATACTGGATATTTTGTCAGTTTTTGAACCGTGAGCAGTTACTAGAGGATTGGAAGTTAGCTAATGTGGCTCCTCTTTTCAAGATGAGCTAGATGTGCGAATTTGAATAAATTGTATTTCTCAAAGTTAGACCCAGCGTGAAGTTTAAAATAATTCACTATTTATTACTTTACTTCTATTAAATATAAGTTTTAGAATCCCAGAAGTAATGAAGATAAATGTATGTGTATCATAAGTAGGGTGGTGTAGTAACAAAAGAAATGGTGCGGATACATAATACATGCGATACAAACTATTTACAACCTTAATAACCAAATAATATTTCAGAGACACCCTTATGTGATAAACAAACCACATACAAAGTGTGAAGTCACTTGAGAAAGTCAGCAGAACAGATATAAAAATTCATGAAACCACAAATTATTCAATCTCACTGAATGACTGGCATTTTTCAATACTTCTATCGCTATAACAAACAGACTTATCATAATTATAAAGCGCATCAAATAGAACAGTATCACGAGAAACACGCGTTACTGCTGGCGTTTTACAAAACCAGACATCACCAAAAACAACAAATAATTTATCAGCCCTCAAGATATGCACACAACCACAACTCACACTATAATGTGTGTGCCACATGTATGACACACTCACGCGCAATAAACAAAAAAGAATGAAAACCACACACGCATACCTCATTATTTGCATATGCCATAATATTAATAATAGTGTACACCCACGCTGATATATATATATATATATACCAATGAACGAATAATGTATAATAACTTATCACCTGGTATGTAAATTGATGATATATTTGCAGGATATCAACACCAAGGAACGAATACCGTGTAAGACCTTATCACCTGGTATGTAAACAGTGATGACATATATACAGGATATCAACACCAAGGAACGAATACTGTGTAAGACCTTGCCACCTGGTATGCAAACAGTGATGATATATATGCAGGATATCAACACCAAGGAACGAATAATGTATAAGACCTTGTCACCTGGTATGTAAACAGTGATGACATATATACAGGATATCAATACCAAGGAACGAATAATGTACAAGACCTTGTCATCTGGTATGTAGACAGTGCATGAACAAGTGGAAAAATTAATTTAAAAAAACTGAAAGTGAAGGAATGGGTGCACCAAAAAAGTGAAGCAACAAAGGAAAAATGGGCATGGTGTAATAAGATTTCCTTTGTACAACCCCACCAGGGGGCATGTTTAACATCAGGTCCATACTTCAGTTTTCTGTTTGGGTGTCGAACAACTTATGAGTACTTACAAAAGTTTGTCTACGATCCTTCTATTTTTGTACAGACAGTAACAAGTTCATGACGTCAGTACACAGAAACTTCTTAGGTAGCTTAACCTTTGCATTTTAATTCACCTACACAGATATTGTACAAAATCCTTTTGTCTTCTCTTACAATTGCAAAAGGAGGGTCAAGTTATACAGAAGGAAATAGAAAAACGTACACATTATGGGTCCACATGAATATCCGATTCTTCTGGTGTCGTATAAACAGACCTTACAGTGCAAATACTATCTCCAGTAATTCAATTCACAGAACTTCTGGTCATTGTACACTGAGTATAACTATCGTTGACAAGTTCAATCTGGCTTATTGTAAACAGGATACGAAAAACAAATGAAGGAAGTATGGGCCGGATGTTGAACACGCCCCCTTGTGAGATTGTACGGAATAATATTTATTACATCATACTCGTTCCTACCTTGGTTGCTTCCTTTTTTGATGTATCCACTCGCACACTTTTAATTTCCTTTACATGGTTTTCCTTTTTTAAATAGTTGTATTAAAATCTTCAAGTATGAGTTCCTACTGCTGAGGAAGTGAGGGCTAATATTTCGTTACCAAATTATTATTATCAGTTATATCTGACAAGTTTAATCAACAGTTGTTATTTTCATACGGTGATAACATTACTGTAAACATTAATTAAAAGAGAATTTTACTCAGATGCAAATAGCAGTAGACTAATCGAAATATTTTAAAAAGTTTAAAAAAAACAACAAGCTCAAGTTAAATAAATTAGTTCAGTAGGCCTTACTCTGGAACTGATAAAGAATGATTAATAATTGAAAAGCTACTATGTAAGGGTTAGGATACTGTGAATGATGCTGCTGATTGGTAAATCTTCAAAAATAAATGAAACTTCAGCACACAGTTTTATTCTGTTTTAACGATTCTATATGTAATTGTATAATTCTGCAAAAAAAAACACATTTATTTGATAATAATCAATCTGCTTCGTTTCTATATATTGCAAAGTTGTTATCATTAATCTTACGATTCACATCCAAGTTGATTATTTGATTTTTTTTTCAATTCCGCTCAGAGCTACACGAGGGCTGTCTGCGCTAGCCATCCCTAATTTAGCATTATAAGACTAGAGGGAAGACAGCTAGTCATCAGCACCCACCGCCATCTTTTGGGTTACTCTTTTACCAACGAATAGTGGGATTGAAAGTAACATTATAACACCACGGCTGAAAGAACGAGCATGTTTGATGCGACAGGAATTTGAACCTGCGACGCTCAGATTGCGAATCGAGTTCCCTAACCATCTGGCCATTCCAGGCCTATTTGATTTGTACAGCCAACAATTTTTTTCAAATATTTTAGAAGCCAAGAAAGGTTGAATACCAATAATGTAAACAGGAAAACCAATCGTTGATACGGTGCCAAACTCGGGTAATCTAGGAAATATGGATACAAATGTCTAACATAAATGATATAAATTGGAAAACCAATCGTTGAAATGGTTCAAAAATCGGGTAAGCTAAATAATATGGATAAACATTTGGACAAATACTTCGATTATGAACTATATTACTTCAACAGTGTAACGACAAGTGTTATTGGTTGTCCAGCTTCTAAAATGGATAAGATTTGTAAAACCGAAAGAAGATTGACAGAAACACATCCTTATTAAAAGTGGATGCTAAGAACTCTTGACAAATACGAAAATAAAACAGGTAAACACAAGAAAGAAGAAAAATTAAGGCACACAGTCACCTGTCAGGGTTACGTCTACAGATACATAGGAAAGTATTTAAACAACATAAAGTCACGATACAACACAGTCACCAGGTAACGACCCAATGGAGACATAAAAATACATTTAAACATTACCGGTGACTGTGGATTCCAAGACAGCAGAGAAATAACAAGACCAAGCAAAAGTCCCGTCACATCAAATATGCTCGCTCTTTCAGCCACTGGGACGTTAAATGTCACAGTCAATCCCAATATTCGTTGTTAAAATAGTAGCCCAAGAGTTGGCGGTTGGCAGTGATGACTAGCTGCCTTCCCTTTACTCTTACACTGCTAAATTAGGGGCGGCTAGCCGAGATAACCTTCGTGTAACCTTACGTGAAATTAAAATAAAAAGTTAGAATTCGAGAGCGAAATTAAATAAGAATTCGTTTCTACCAATCCATCTGCAATAGGATTATGTCAGACAAAACCATAAGACAAAATGTATTAATACTGGATGATTAGGACATGTAAAGCACGTGAAAAAATAAAAAGATACAAGAAACCTCTAGATCTACCTAACTGATAATACAACTCAGTTAACCTAGCATAGAATATCTGAATACTTTTGAAGTTTTTATGTGGTAGACTTCAATAGAAAGGGTAGAAAAACCAAAGATCACCGAGAAAATAAAAGTATCAAATTACTTTCCTAAATATCATAGAACCCATTCTTTATCGGAAATTTTCTGAATTTATAAAGCATCCGAAAAGTACAGGAAAAATTATATCTGTTATAGGAAAATAATTAGTTATTATTAACAACTGAATATGGCTGATAGTAAAGATTATTAACAAGGACAACATGTGTTTCAACTTTCCCCGAATATGTTTGGAAGCCAGCTTGTTAGCTTGCTAGTTCTCATAAATGACAGTAGAAATTAATTTAAATAAAATATTATATTATTAATTCTTATCTGAAGAGAGCTGAATTTTAAGTGGCTTACATAAAACCTATTAATAATTGCAATTCACTTGTGTAATCCAATTCACATTCTAACAAAAAACTGATTACATAAATTTCGTCTAGACAACTATGTCTATTGTCCCCCTCTGTGACGAATCCCCTCAATGGACACAGCAGATAGCCCGACGTCACTTTGCTTTAATAAAATAAGGCTCGTTTGGGTTGAGAATATTTTGCATAGAAGAGCGAACAATGTTTCGACCTTCTTCGGTCATCGTCAGGTTACAAGTGAATTGTAATGACCGAAGAAGGTCGAAACGTTGTTCGCTCTTCTATGTAAAATATTCTCAACCCAAACGAGCCGTTTTTGCAGATATATTTCTCTACAAGTGGGTTTTTCTCAACATCACAAATGTTTGTCCTATCACAGCCATCAAGATGAGTACTGGTATTGAGCAGAATGCCATGTTGACACTTTCTATTGCAGATGTAATATGGTTGACTTATTATAAAACATTCTTTTTTTGCTTCTACTGGTGGGTTCTTAGGAGGTTAGCTCAATTTGGTGTCCTCGTTCGTAGACATTAACTAATAATATACACAGGGAGTGGACAAAAAAAATGGCCCCCATTGAAAATATTGTTAAATTTATTTTTCTGTTATCTAATAAGAATATATATGTAAAACTACGTTTTTACAGCATACTCGATAAGATCTGTTCAAATTCGATCTTAAATCCCAATTTTAACACTCGGCTTTCATAAATATCAGAAATGTTCATGATTTCGGTTACATTTTACCATTAAAAGTGTTGTGTACCTGTTGTAGTTTATTAGTTCTTCTCATTCCAACTAGCCTACTAAATGATCAAACAAGTTTCTCTGCAATTGTGGAGTCGTTAAAAGATATCTTAGAAAGAAGATAATCAATGTTATTGAATGACCAGGTCAATCACCTGATATCAATCCAATTGAAAATTTATGGGCTGAGTCGAACCTATTAACGAAAAATGGTAAGCTAAACACAGAAGATAAATTTTTTGAAGTACTCAAAGAAAGATGGCAATCGATCACTCAGGAATATCTGTACAAACTTATTGAAAGCATGTCACGTTGATATGAATCAGTACTGTAATCCACGATAATACCAACTAAATACTAACTTGTTGTGAAACTAGTTTGTGTTATTCTGAGTTTCATTTTTGCCTTTGATTATAGACATCCCTATAAACAGGAATAGAAAAATGGCTCAAAAGATGTTCAGTGAAGAGAAGAAAGAGCGTCCACATTTTTCAGATAACTCTAAATAATAGTCACAGGCTGGGATGGTAATAAACCAGGATGGAACGATCAATAGATATTGCAATGTCATCCAATAACAGACCCAATTTAGCCAGCTATGCCTAGATATGAAGGCTAAAGGGAAAAAAGACTGGCAGACTGTCTATTCTGAAAGAACATAACCCACTGAGGATGGAAAACACAACCCCACGTTGGGATACTGTAGTAAGGATCAATGTTTAATGGCATACTGCAAAGAAAGTTGCAAACAGTGGAGATTTATGGGACTCAGTGTACAAACTCTGGAATAGAGAATTACAGAAAGGCCCATACAGAGTTTAAGCTCCAGATGGTGAATGGAGTCCAGAAACTTCAAGGCTAAGGTCCTGGCAGAACTATAGACCAGCCACTCATAGTCCAGTTTGGATCAAATCAGGGCATGATAGATCTTGAGCACAGGAAATTGATCCTCTCCCCCTGAAGTAGAAGGTTGTTTGTTTGTTAGGCTATATGCAATAGCTATCCCTAAATGAAAGCAATGTAAGATTAGAGGGAAGGCAGATAGTCATCACTACCCACTGCCAATTCTTGGGCTACTCTTTTACCAATAAATAGTGAGATGTGATAGAAATTTAAGCCCTAACCATTTTGCTGGGCCAGAGGTAGAAAATAAAACATGGAGGATGTTCAGTGCTCTTGTACACTTAACCCATAGCTGCTTAATGTTAAAAATTAAAGTAAACCTACAGTCATAGACAAGTCCCAAGACCTTTACCTCAGGAATCATGGGAAGAATGTCACCAAGTTAGAGCTTGAGATCAGAATGTAAACCCCATTGGCAGCAAAAGTGCATGAAAATAGTTTTGGAGAAAGAAAAGGTAAAACTGTTTGCTATGATCCACTTAACCAAGTGACTGAGGGCTGTCTGAAATTGTTTCATAATAAAACTCATGTATAATGATGCACGTGAAATATGGAAGTCATTGGCATAGAGGTTGTTTGCAATAGTAGGAAGAAGTTATCAAGTAATAGCATTGATTTTCACACTAATAAGCATGACTCTCAAAACACAGTCCTGAAGGAATCCTATTTCCTGTATGATAGAATTGGAAAGGGTCGGACCTACTTGGAATTGGTAATCAATTACAAAGTTACAAAAAAGAGGGGTAAATGGCCATGCAACCATTATATATTGAGGTTCCATGAAATGTCATACCTCATTGTAGTTTCATAAGCTTTCTCAAGAAAGAAGAAGACAGAAACAAGATGTTCTTTCTTGAGGGAAGCTTTCATGATCAAAGTTTCAAGTTGAATTACATGAGCCATGATGGAGCACAGTCAAAGGAACCCACACTAGATGAGCAAAATGAGGTTACTTGATCCAAGAAACCAAACAAAAAAAGCACTAATCATCCTCTCCAAGACCATACAGAGACAGTTAGTCAAAGCAGTTGGATGATAATTAGAAGGAATTAATAGAATCCTTCCCAGTCTTAGAAAAAGGTAGGATAAGAGCCTTGTGATAAGCATAAGGAAAAACATTCTCCTGCTAGATCTGGTTAAAGACTACCAGAAGATGATCAAGAAAGGTAAGAGATAAATGGTGTAGTATCTCAAAGTGAACATCATCAGATATGGCAGGATATGAGCTTTAAAATATGCAAACCATAAGAAATGACAGATTTTCACAACCCACAAATCTGAAAACAATTTACCTTAACATTTATACAGAGATGAATGGTTTCATTCTCAGATACAAGGAATGAAAAATTTGATAAATATGCTTGTACACCTAGGATAAAAGTCTGACATATAATGTACATTTTGCTTCATTGTTTTATTATACCTATCATAAATTTTACCTTACAATCTGTTTCTCTAACAGTTAGCTTCAATAACAGGAATTGAAAGAAATAACCTGAAGTTTAGTTGAAAAGCAAAAATATTTAACAACACATCGTATAAACATAAATCAAAATTCAATTTCTTTTTATGAATACTTTTAAGCATTAAATACATGAACCCTACATAAAGTTTACTTAGGTGCTTTATAAACATAATAGTGTGGGGAATTAAACTGTAAGGTATAAAAAGTGTTTCTATAAGTAAGATGTATAAGTTCGAGGAAATAGTTTTATTACAAAACAATTAGTAAAATAAAATTACACTCTGAACTTTAAGTTACACAGTTTTCTTGACATTACCTGTTACATCTTTGAAAATAACATATCTGTATAAATCTGGATTGAAATAACTTTATTTTCACTTATAAAGTAAGGAAGGCACACACTGAATTCTAGAGTTTAAAGGTTTCAAGAAAGTATTTATTTAATGGTTTAAAATCATAATAGTAATGAGAAAATAATGAATGCTGAAATATAAATACATTTGGTAAAGCTGAAATAAAACTAATGATACGTTGTGTTCATGATATGTACGAACCTTTGGAGATTATGTGAAAAAGTTTTAGAAAATACCCAAAAATGTTGGAAAAATTTGGTTTCATATCCATCAGTTTTTACTTGGAATTATAATAATATTGTACAATAAACTTAGCAGTTGCATATTTATTTTATAAATACAACAGAAAATCATTCAAAGGCAGTCATAACTTAAAATAATAAAACTATCATGAATAATAGAGCTAACAAGTGCATTCTTCTGTTACTATTTTTTAAATCTTGAATTATAAATTACTTACAGCATAGTTCAGATCCCATACTAATTATCACAACTTGATCATGAATATTTCTGTCAAATGTATGGGAGATTCTTTCACACACACAAAAAAATGAAATCACTAAATATGTTTTTATAGGTAATACAAATCTCAGAAAAAACACTGTACATAAACCAACAGTTCCTATCAAAAGAATATTATTAAATTTACAATGTAACATCATCAAAACCTGCTGTTCAGATCATTTTAAACAACTTACAGAACAGAAACACACAAAACTGTATTTAATCTCCAGTCAATTTTCTCAAAAAGTTTATTTTATAAAACAAAAAAAACTATAAGCATTATGAGTTTGACAGGACAGCTTCATTAATTTTATGAATTCATGTACAGGATCTAACAGGGTGATTTTTCTGATTTAAATTAAATTCTTAATGTGTCCTAACATCAGTCAAAGTCTCTCAAATATGTAACGTCTAAGAAAGAAAATATTAAAACAAATAAATTAATTCTTTAGTGTGCAATTAAAATTTTCCATAAATTATAATTTTAACTAATATCATTCTTTATGAACACATTACTTATTTTCTGTAAAACTTTAATTAATAAATTCTAATTGATGAAGTACATTTTATGCAGAAAAGTTTTTCATTTACACAAAAAATAACTTTTGTGTTCCCCTCAAGGATTATTGAAATCCACACAAAACATACATTTTTAGAAATATTAAGTAACATAAATCCTTAAGTGCTATCATTCACCCCCCCTAAAAAATAGAAATATTAATTAAAAAACAAAAGGTTTCATGAGCATACTATTAAGTTAATTACATCCCACTCTGTAAAATCTAATTTAATTTTGATACAGAGCAAACATACTCTTAAATTATAACTTCAACATAAACTTTAAAGGGTAAGGTATCAATGATCCATCTTAAGTCTACCAATAAATAACATACTACAAATGTATAAATGAGGAAAAGAAACTAGTAGAATGCTGAACTTTAAACACACTAAATGAATATGGAAAGATCTACTTAAAATCATCAACGAACTAAAGAAATCATTAGGACATTAGAATTGAAAATTTACAATACACACTTACTACATTACTTTGAAATACACCATAAAAACTAAATTAACTATCAGAAGTTCCCTATCTCTATACTAAAAGACACACATCAAAACCTCCATCTCAACTATGTACAAAATTTATATCTCATGAGGTTTTTCTCAAGACCCGTGATCACCAGGTAGAGTGCTTTATAATAAACTAAAACATTGTTATGTAATTCTCAATTTCAGGATATGATGATAAGTTGAGCATTTTTAAAATTAAAAGTACTTTAAAGCATAGAACCTTTCATCATGTTTATTTTTTGTCTTAAATTCATTATTTCATTTTCACACTTAAAACATAAAAGAACAAATACATGAAAAATATAATTCTTCAGAAACTGAACATTTCATATCTAATGGAATAAAAAAGAATGACAGATCTCTGATATCAGATAAAGCATATTATCATACACAGGAAAGCTAAGATAATGGAAATAAAGCTTTTCTACAAGGTTAAACTGCATTTTTATTTATTGTAATTTACTGCTGCGATATTTGAATAAAACATATTCCTCATCAAGTGAATTAGCTCCTGTTACACATTCTATGCAGGTCAGTGTGACAGAAGGAGGGAAATTGCAGTAACCTTACTGGACGGAATACATTGTGGAATGGCATAAATAGAAATGTGCGTTGTGTTGCACAAAAAGAGACTAGATACTGCTTATGATTAGCTTTTCTTTCTGTTAAGACTATTTTCTTTCGATGTTTTTACACATCCAGTCAAGACCATCCTGAAAATGGAAACAATGAAGTCTTATTACATTTTCTCTTCTTTTATAAACCTTAATTATGGCTCTATGAAAAAATATCAAGTTTTCCAAGGAATTTCATTAGGAGTTCATTTATAATCCATAATTTTTATATAGTTCAACCATAGTACTATGACAGGTTTCTTCCCATGATATATTAACACATTTTAGTAAAAAAGAAAAATTCAGCATTCATACATCAAAAATGATGTGTGAGTTGCATCTTTAAAAAATTCTCTAGTATGTATTATGTAACATTTTTATATGACAGAAATATCACCTGTTGGTAACAAAATACATGTAAGGTTTCACTGGTTCAGTGAATGAAATTAACTTTTAAAAATAAAATATTAGGTTTTCATTTAAAGGAAATTTGAAGTGTTGCATATTCCCCTCTTTTTTAAAACTTAGAACTGAAATAAAAAATGATTAAAGGTAAATTTAGAAAATGATTCTAAATTATAAACATTGACAACTTCCTTATCTGAAAATGTAACACTTATAGATACTCATCTCTGCACACAAAAAACTATTTGCCTTATGCATCTGCATAATGACAGTATTATGCAACAAAAGTCCTCCACTAATAGAAGGGGAAGGAGGTGATGGAACTTCCCTGCATACTAATACCCTTTATGATTTTGCAGGTATGAATTTTCATTCTTGATGAGGCAAGTATGTCTGAGGTGCACTGGAAGTAGGGAGAAGGATGGAAAGTGTGTGAGAAGTGAGTATTTATTGGAAATACTTTTTCAGGTAAAGAAAATGTTAACTTTCAAGATAATACACATCTCTTCACACAAGAGCTGGAATATCACATCGATAAGGTAAAGAAGCTGATTCAAATTCTACCTCGATGAGTTCCCTTAAGAAAGTTCCCAATGAAAACTCAGAGTGTGACATACAATGGCAGGGACTCCATAGAGGCACTCCTGTAGGAGTCTGCATCTCATTTCTTCCAGGGTACAATCTTCACCTAGAATAGAAGTGATGAAGAAACAATCAAGTCGCAAGTATAGACAGAATAAGAACATGGTTGTCTGAGTACGTGCATTCAAGAGATCAGACAGCTAATAAGTATGGCATGGTTGAAGCACATTCAGAAATACTTAGCACACACCTGAACTCTACCATCAGACATTAGTGCAACAACAACAAATACAGGATTATGGCACAGACATTATATGAAATAGCATATAATGTTGTGCGCAGTGAACAGACAACAGATGATGAAAAGAGCATGATATGTGCATGCTCACCTCATCTCTACTACCAAACTCCTGAATCAACAGCACATGCTAAAGGAGAGCACTGGATATGTCATAAGGCATGCAAAATTAAATGTGCATGCCTTGACTCAACTGGACAATTATCTGCTGCAGGAGGATACGTGTTTTCACCTCAAATCTACTGAACAGATATAACCATTGGATAAGGGTACAGTGTAGTAGTACATACCTTAAGTCAACTGAGCAGTTGCAGCCTGCAGGATGAAAACTCACATCTTAAAACATGCTCACTTCAACTCATCCGGACAGTTGCAAGCTGCTGAGAAGGACACAACATAGTATTATATAGTTCTGGCATGTTGTAGGTATTAAGGATAATTATATGAGGAGTGACCTTAGTGACATTGAGGTATCACCTCAGTCCCACTGATTGGCACCCCTTAGTGGTTAGGTGCTAGGAAGTGAGGATTTCCTATGGTCCACCAGTCCAACAGCTATGAACTGGATCCCCATCAGTTCTGTTTCAAATAGAAAGGTCTTTTATTCAAGAAAATGTGTTTATATGTGTCTTCTTATAGCAAAACCACATCAAGCTATTTGCTATGTCCACTGAGGGGAATCAAACCTCTTATTTTAGCATTGTTAATCCAAAGACTTACTGCTGTCTCACTAGGGGACTTGAAGACAGTGCAACGGGTAATCAAATAACACTATTTTGAAAAGCCAGCGAGCTAGAGCAGGGAAGCTGGCATTTTCAATGATAGTCCATGGAATAGGTATAGTCTGGATCAAACAATAGTCAGATTTCAGAATTTATCATGAGGATACCTCATGAGGTCTTGCTGAACATCCTATTTCAACAATGGGAATATACGGAGCCAGATATGAATGATGTGAGCATTTCCCATAATTCTGGCTCTATATGGAATTTTAGGAAATAAGTTTACCTGGGAGGAGTATTACAAAAGATCCCTGAAAAGAAAAATATGAACAAAAACTTACTAATCAGAGTCATGCCAAAGTCTAAGAAATAAAAAAAATAAAATAAAAGGAATAAAAAACCCACCAAAGCAGAAATTGCAATATGATGTAGATAATGGGAAATGAATATATTGGGCATGGCCCACATGCTTCATTGTAGAATTTTCTTCACAATGGCCACCACATCATCCCCAGGGAACATAAGTCCTTAAACCATATTTCTTCCATAACCTATGTGAGGAAATTAGTCACTGACATGAGCAGTAACAGGCATTAAAAGAACAAGTGTTCATAGTCTGAAGACAATAGAAGGGAATTAAGTTTAATTTGACAAAAAAATCATGTTTGATTTAATCAATGCTAAAGAAAAGAATGAAAATTCATTAATGCAAAAACAGGGAAGTTGTGTCATCATCCTGTTGGTGGAGGACTTCTGTTGAACAATACTGTCATTATCTACTAACTCAATTCACAAGATACCTCATGAGATTAGATGGTGGTTGCTTAAAGGCTAGTGGTATGTAAATCTCTAAGGTAGAAACATGAGGAAGATAGCTTTCTGTGAGAAGTGGAGTGTATCATCTCTGAAATCACAGCTTTGCCCCTTGCTCATCTTAATTGTTTCTATCGTAATTGGTTTGATGCTATATAACTCTTTGAACAGAACTTATTGAAAGTTCCTGATAAATGTTGGCTATTTATATGTTAGAAATCTCAGATGTTTGAGCAATTTATTAATTCTTATGTATGAAATACCACATATTTGCTATGTTTACAAATGTTTTACCCCACAATAAAAAAATACTGTACAAGTCTTTCTACTGGTTTAAAGCGTTGTTTGTTATTGGTTGAAAGAATAATTTTGCTTGATATTCTTACAAATTTGTTACTTCATGACAAAGTAATACTGTGTTTTTTATGGCATCTGATCTATGATTTTCTCAGTGAAACATATAAGCTTACAATTTTTAAAACTACCAATACAAAATCCTTTTCATATTTCAATCATTTTCTTTTATACATCATAGGATCATAATTTATTTGTCAAATAAAACAGTTGTACCATTTTCTTTTACATAGCAATACTTGGTAAAATTTATTTCATACCCCCATTAAATCAGAGCCTGTTTAAATGCCCCAGCTGGTACTATTATTTAAATACTAAAATAATATAAACATTACCATAACAGTTGTACATAACGTGAGAAAATGTGCAAATTTTAGGTTAAATTCAATAACTAATAATGAATATTTTTTGTCTGCAATTATAAAAGTTACTCCATACAACAACTACTAAAACATAAGGGATATTTTAGTTCAGTCCCTGGAGGTGACAATTATGTAAATTATGGCTAGATAATATTCCTACATTTAAAATTAAAAGAAACAACCTTACATCCAAGTATTATGGAGACATTTCCTTTCCTTGGTTTTCAGATATCATTCACTTCACATGAGCACTTTAATACCAATTGTTATTGCACTCATTTTTTCATTTTTGAAATATTGAAGTAGAAAAACTTTTTTTTACAATACAATACACAAATGTTTATATATATGTTCAAAGATTCTTAAGATTACTTTGATTTGCAGAATGTGAAAATTTGTACTAGATTTCCACCTCTAAGTTTAAAATTAATTTCAAATGGGTTCTTGCCTCTGAAAAACTCAAAGCCTTTCATTATTGAGTAGTTTCTATGTTGTCAATGGTCACATGGCTCAAAGTTCTGAATGTCCTTGATGCAATGCAAAATATGCATCGACTTACCACAGATTCATCAAGAGACTGGATAATTTGCATAATTTCCATCATGAGTGAGATTTTAAATTTGCAGACACAATGGACAACAAAACCACATATCACCTAGTTCTGGGGAGATGGATGGAAATATATTTTTAGAGATAAATATCTGTTTGGAATTCATATTTAGAGTTAAAATTGGGTAGGCATACCTCTAAATTACCGAACATTAGAATAACCACATCACAAATGAGGTTGAAAGTACAGTGAGTTAAGACCAAAAAAATATATATAGTTGCCATTCCATGGCAGGAATGTAACAAATTAGACCACATTAAAGGTGTGACCAAACAGAGATGGAGCATAATCCAGAACTAAAATTATTTGAAAAGCTGGATCTAAGGAACATTATATAAATACTGGGCATAAGAGCAAACATAAAGAAGGCATTCTTTTCAGCAAGGCACCTCTTCATACTGGACAACCTTTAGTTACACTGTCCATGGTTTCAAAGATTGATAGGAGATTCTCATACCTGATGACACCAGGAATCAAATGATGGTACGCTCCAAAATAGAACCTCAGTCTTCAAGAGAGGCATCTGTGATAAGGTACAGATCTGTATGAAATGTAAGAAAAAGAAAACCTGAAGTAGTAGACTCTCAACTTCCTTAAATAATGGGTCTGAAGAAAGTCACTGAGAAGCAAGACCCCACTGAATGTACCACATGTTCCAAAAGGGATGAATTTGTGAAGGAAAATCATCACCTCCAGATGAAAGAAATTGTCTTTGTTGTAACTATGGAAGACAGAAGAACATGAACAGCCTCCAAGTCTCACAATACCATAGGAGCCAGATGACTTTCTCATTGTGTTTATCCAGAATTCCAGTTATACCAAATAGAGTAAACTAAATGAGATGAAAAAATGTGTATGAGCTACCCAAGAGATGTAGCCATCTGGGCAACCAACTGAGTTTGTGCAAGAAACTGAATGGATGAAAGAGCTGGAAAAAGCCAGAAGTCAACACTGATTGAATGTAAGAAAAACACATCAAAACTAGACTACTTAACTGAAAATATATGGAGATGGATGGAAGAGCAGAAAACTGATAAATCACCCTATTATGGCAAAAAGAAAAAAATGAGAGATTGATTGATTGATATCAATATACAAGTATCCTGTATATCCACTATCATCATCCTATGGCCATGACTAAGAAACTTTTGTAACAATCTTCACCAAATTTGGTGTGATGGTTCATTGGGCTATTGGAGAAATACATACACATTTTCAGTTTTGCACTTTGCATTTTGTAGTTTTTATGGGTATTTTTTCCATTTTTTACCATTACTTTTATCCCTGAAATAGATCTTTACCAAGTTTGGCATGAAGGTTTGTTAGATCCATGTGAAGATACAAACAAAATTGCAGCTTCAAGTTTTGTGTTTTACAGTTTTTAAGAGAGTTTTTGCCTATTTTTACAATTACAAGAAATGGAATCAACTTTTCATGTCCTAAAATAACCTTTCATTAACCAAGAAGTTATATAACTTCCATCCAGGAGATAGGTGCTAGTATGTATAATAATATACATAATATACAGTTGCAACCTCTAAATTTCCTTCATAGCTGCACCTTCTTGGCCATGACACAATAATGGTACTATAATATTTTTTTTAAATATTTTTTTATTTGGGTAACAGACAAAAAAAAGTTCCCAAAAACAAAATGCATTACAAATACTATATATCTAATATTAGTACTAATCAATCACATGTTGAATATTTACTGTGACATTCACAAAGCCCAGGCATTAAAAATTACAAACAGGATTTAAGATTAACAAAAAAGCTAACCGATTTGATTGTACCACATTATTTAAGTTTATGATACACTCTTCCAATATTATAGAACAAAAATAGCAAACTTTTTACCAAACACCTTATTCATCCAAAAAATTTGTATAACAGGAAATTCTAAAACATACTTAGAATGCTCAAAATTAGAAGTAAAACATCAAAAAACTCAATTAGTATGCTTTTTAAATATGAGTTTATCACAGCCAATACAAGAAATTAGTTGAATAATCAGTGAACATATATTTACAAAGCAACAGACAGAGTATTAACTCATAATACAAAACAAAATGCAGGGTAGGTACAAAAAAACACCAGCACAATCAACAAGATTTGAAGCAGTTTTGCTAGCAGGAATTCAGTGACTGATATGCAAGCTCTTTGAATTTATTTTTGAACATATTTTGCTAATAATGTCGAAAGCTTTCATTATTGCTTGGCAATTTCATATCATCAGCCTTGTCTTTCATGGTTATTGACTTTGCTAACATTTTTCTATTTTCCTTGTTGACACCAATTTTTGGCATCTGATGTGCAAATTTATCTGAATCAATCAAATGAGATTGTGTTTCACCTACTAGCATTTTATTTTTTTCTTTTAACAAATGGACTTTTGCTCAGTTTCTTCTGCCTCTTGTTAGATTTGTACTCTTTGGCTGCTGTCTTTTGATCCATAAGCATGTGCTGATATCTGGCATATGCTTAACTGCATGACTTGAGTAATCTTTCATTGACCTAAAATTTTTGAAATCATATGTTGAATAATTAAGAGTTTTTCCTCATGTTTATACCATGATATCCTCATTCATAGAGAACCCTCACTCCATATATGCTTGTCCACATGAGAGGACAAAAGCAACACTAAAAACTTCCCATAGTTACTGATACATATTGTCTGTATACAGAAGTATGGTAGAATTCATCCAAGCCCATGTTGCAATTTGCAAAGATATTATACTTATCTCAAATCAATCATCCAAACAGCATCTTTGCCACCTCCTAAACTTGAACATGGAAGATTCTGGATGATGCAAGTTTGGAAGTCAGCTTCACGAGTACTGTGGTTGCAATGTATCATTCACTGGTTATAATGTTTGGGCCTTAACAATGTCAATTTATATAAAAATAATATTTGATGGGTCATCTCTCTTAAATATTTGACATTAGAAAATAATTTACACTAAAGCAGTCTTTGCAGATATCCAGTTTAGCACCATTACCAATGCAAATTTTCTTTGCTGGGAATTGATAGTGGATCTTTTATCTATGGCTTTGTCTTTGACTAAATGTATTGTGCAGAATTGCTTTGAACAGCAATCCTATTTGATTGTTAGATCATTGTGAGAAATAAATCAAAAGATATTTAAGAGCCCACAATATTTCAGACTTTCTCTTTCTTTTGTTTGCACATACTTATTCAGTGTTGTTGCACTGTGGCCATTATCTTCTGATGACTAAAGACAGAGCTGAAGTCTTTTATATTTGCCATTGTCAGTTTCATTCACAAACTCCTGAACAGAACCATTACATTAACATTAGTTGTTTTTCCAGTGACACTTTGTTTGGGTGACTTCTAATTGAACATTCTCCCATGTTACTCAGTGATAGATATGTTCTTGTGACATAGCTCACAAGAAGCTGCATGGTTCTAACCAGTCACTAAATTCTGGATCAATTTGCCATAAAATATTGAATTGTGACGTGATGGAAATGTGAAACAGTATTATGTTTGACTGTAATGCCTTTATCTTTAAATGTCATGATACCTGGCTTAAAAATAGAGATAAAGTATGGGTTAAAATCAAAATTATATGTTGATTTAATATTTTGGAATGAATAATGAATATTATTGTTTTGTTCTAGCATTATTTATAAGACTTTAACTGTGTTAACTACACCTTGTTAGAGATATTATAACAGCATGAAACAGAAAAAATAACATAATCATCATGCAAATTGTAAAAGTAGCATCTCTATAGGATGTACAGAGTGTTGATTTTTTAGGATTAATATTAATGTACTTTTTATAAAAAAACAAAGCACAAAATCATACAGTCAGAACAACAGAACTTTGATCTTCCAACAAAATTACTCAATAAAAAAGATTGATTAGTGTGTTAATACATTTTCAAAGTCAGTTAAAACAAAACTGTCATGTTTCTTGAGACTGCTAAAAGCTATATTGTATTACTCCTGTCAATTATTTCACATCCATTTTTATCTTCCAGAGGTAACCAATTTTAAATAAAAATGTAATTCAACCAGTGCAACTCCCTGTAATTTCCCTGTTTTTCAGGAACTTTTCAAATTCCCTGTATTTTCTCTGCAGGGAAGATACTTTCACATCTTTCCTTGTTTTTCCTGTGACTAGACACCCTGTTTGAAAACAACAGAGATGAACATAAAACCTAAAGAAATTTAGATTTCTCCCAAGTAAAGGAAATTTGAGACTTACTGATCTAAAATTTGTAAGCAATTGCATCATCAGGAAAAATAAAAACATTAGGATTGGCCTGAATGACTCATAATAATCAAGTTCTTACAGATCTGACACAACGCCCTTCTAAAAGAGACAAGAAAGCATATTGAATGAATCCAGAATACTCATCTTGCCAACATCTATATTTGACTGATTAAAAGGAGTGAGAAGAAGTAGTTGACCTTAATTATAAATAGATATGTTTAGAAAGACCTACCAAACATTACTTTCTGGTCTTGTTTTTAAATCCTGCAAAGACAAATGGTGCAGGGATGAAACTCATCCAAAATAAACTGGGAGAGTGTTTTGTAATACAGCATTGAAGATGAAGATGTAAGTGGTAAAATAAGTCACATGGTAACAGAAATCTCATGGAATTTCCCTGCATGCTAGAGGCAACTACATGAGTAAGGCCTCTGAAGAAGGTACAGAATTTTCAATACTGACAGAAACATTTGATGCAACAGTTAATATCAACAATAGCATTGAAAACGAGCAAAATAAACACTATGGCTGTAAATAAAAATATAGGTATTAAGCTGAAAAAGAAGAGTTTATATAAAATTTCCTGATGCATGCACAGTAAGTCATGTAGAAAGTGGAAAAACATAGGTATGTTGATACAGAATAAAGATACAGAAACTGGTCTCATAGTTTATTCTTACTGTTACAATGACCAAAAAAATGGTTTGAAGGCAGGGGTAAAAACTAAAATTAAAACAAATTTCTAACTAAAAAAAAAACCTACCTTCAATCCTTCTCCTGACAGAGCTGAGCAAGCCTGAATCTGCCATGCTCGGTCCAGAATGGCAGGAAGATTCAGACCTTCTGCTAATTCACTAGCTGGTGCAGCATTCAACAGATCTTGTTTATTGGCAAAAACTAACAAAGGAACACCACAAAGTTTTTCTTCAGCCAGTAACTCTGCAAGTTCCTACCAGAGTGAAAAAATATTAAGTATTTGAAGCCTGTAGAATATCTTTCCAGAAACAAATTTCCAAATCTTCGAACAAAAGCTTGGAAGTAACTTTAAATACTGCATTATAAATAAAAGAAATAAAAAAAAATGTTGTTATTTTATGTATTTTGAAGAAAGATAACATTCTACACAAAGAGGGAAGTTACTTCTATCTTTCTCAAGAAAAGAATTATACCAATAAACAAATAGGGTTTGATTGAAAAACCAACCATACCAATGTTAATAAAGGACTAACTAACCACAGAATGTTTGAGATTACAACACAAAAATTAATATTTTCAAAAAACTTTATAACCAGGAGTTTCTTGACAGCATACAATTTGATATTTCATGAATATTCTTAATTTGACATAACTACACTGAAATGCTAGGATTATGAAAGCTTTGAGGCATACATTAAATACTGTGCAAAAAGTGCCTTCACATTTTAACATCTCTCAAACTAAGGTTAAGCTTACAATTCTCTTGAACAAATGTTCACATTTCAGTGATGAAGGTTGCAAACTTCAGGGTAATTCAGACACCTAATATACATAACCTTTCTAAACAACAGAGTTGGTTAAGATCGCCTGAAGATAAGGTTGCTTCAGGATCCTTGTTACATGTTACATGAACACCACTACAATATCTGATAGCAGGATAACTCTTATTTAAAAAGTAATATTACCACTGAGCACAACCACAATATTTGATATCAGGATAACTATGATTTGAAAACTAATATCACCACTGAACACAACTACAATATTTGATAGCGATAACTCTGATCTGAAAACTAATATAACCACTCAACACAACCACAATATTTGATGGCAGGATAACTCTGATTTCAAAACTAATATTACCACTGAACACAATATATGATAGCAGGATAACCTTTAACTTGAAAGCTAATATTACCACTCAACGGCATATTTTTCACAAATTTACCAAATAGTTAATTTTCTATTAAACAGATAAATGTTATCCTTCTTAAACACTGTAAGAATTAATAATCCATCAAGCAAATTTTTCCATGGAATAATACAACCTTTAAATAATAGTAAACAATTCAACAGTAACAGACGTTACATACGTCTGTCTCTTTCACCAAATTAATCTATCATGAGTAACTATTGTAACTTCAGTATATCCTGAACTAAATGAATTTTTGCACTGAAAGATTTTGATGGGTAGAGATAAAAGTAAAAAGTAAATTGTGTGTGTGTTTCCTTCACTTCTCTGTGTATGTTAAATGCTGTTTACACAATTCACACAACCTATGACAGATACGGTATTATGAGATCTGTAAATAACTATTCGTCACAAATAAGACAGATAATCTGGTCTTTAATGAACAAAAACATTTTCAAAGATGTTAACTGATCTCTTTGTTTTACACACTTGATATTTTTCTTGTAGAACAACAAACAAATTTGTGACTTCTCACAATTGTGGGTATCATTTATTATATTCAGATCAGGTACATCTATTACACCAGAACCTTATACCAAAATCTAGTTAAATGGAAGGTCATCTTAAATGCTGAAAACGTCTAGTTTGTTAATGTGACAATTTACCCATCTTAATATTTAACATCAGATCCAATAAAGAAAACAAATTCAAACAATGCAACAAACATGTACAATATTATTAGATATATTAATGCATTAATTCTCTACCTTAGACGCTGTCAATGTCAAGAAACTGAAATTTAATTAATTAATTTTGTAACGTATGAACAGTCATTCTTATAGTGATGTTTTGTTTTTCTCATTAATATTTAACTCACCTTCTAGATTCTTAAAAATGTATAAAATCAATGAGTTTCATAATTCTTATTTCAATAATGTTCCTTCTTGGGAACAATGATTCAGTACTAACATACTCAACCTCCTTGGTTAATCTCACTGGGGCTCTAAATGTGTTTCTGTACCATCTTTACTCATGAAGAAAAGTTGTTTAACCTAAAAGTTTTGAGATCTGACTGATAAAATTCATCTCATAAAATATTACTGAAAACAATACATAAAACAATGCATTAATGTATTTGTTAATAACTAATAGCCAAGACTTAATTCATACAGTGCATAATATCATGTATTATTATTTATAATAAATTTTAAATCTAAATCATTTCATGGATGCAGTAGATCAACAAATCTTTTAACTTTTAACACCTGAGCCAAAACTATCTGCATCCAGACAAAAGTACCGATTTACTCAAGAAAAATTAACAGCATCTGATAACAGTTATGTCTCTTTGGCTAAAAACTGATCCAAACCATGTTATTATCCATAAAATTAAAAAAACTGAAATTTTATAAGGTATAATGCTTTAGTAGGTACAGTAAAGTGCCTTAGGCCTTGTACACTAACATAGTAGTGTGACTGTTAATCATCAAAGATATTTGGCCTTTATCTATGGTTATTACTAAATTATGATTTATAATATAATTTTTTACAGGCTACCTATATGAGCCGTCAACCCACGTTAAATGAAATGCCCTTCTAACACTGGCTCACATCAATTAGATCAGTCAGAACATAGTGTAAAAGACTAAAAAAATGTGAGAAAAATATTACAGTGTCTTAAAGTTTGCACAATATGAATGAAACCATTAACATTTGTTCTAACCAAGAAAATTTTTTTCACAGTAAATCTGTTATTAAACAGTACTTTTTGTACCTCTTCAAAAAACAATAATACACTTGATAAAAGCTTTCAAAACAGAACATAGACGTATCAACTTCTTACCCAAAGGAGCCAGAATGTAATTAGATGACCTAGTTAACTGCCAAAGAAGAGGTCACTTCATAATAACATTCAATGATATACTAAGAGGGTCAAGCTCAAGCATCTAGTGCTTAAGTAAATCATTTAATTAGGGAAGTCATTATCTACACAACCTGCCACACAGTTTCTTCAGTTCTGGCCAATGTCACATTCAAGCTATGATGCGCCCAAAGTATAAACTGTGCCCCCTAATATTACTCACCCTTGCTTTTAAGAAAATACCATACAGTTTGATAAACTGAGTTTATAAGTGAAAAAAATTTAGGACTTTCACTTTTGAATTTGCCTTCTAACCATTGCTAAAGTTTTCTACAGCACACCAGTTTATTATACCCCTTCATTTTTGCACCATTGTAACAACATGGTGACTATATAACTACTCTCCATCAATCATAATGGGCCATCTACACTAGCACATATAGCTAGGAAATTCCCTTATAAGGCAGGTTCCACTTGTGAACAAATGGTATGTAAGATGTCCACATGTGTAACAAGCATGAGGATGTGACACCATGAGAGTTAGAATTTAAAGAAATCCTTGTGGCAACATGGTGACTTTATAACTACTCTCCACCAATCATAATGGGCCATCTACACTAGCACATATAGCTAGGAAAGTCCCTCTACTATTGCAGCATAATTCTGGCTTCAGAGAATTGGCACATACAAATATAAAACACCAGAAAATTGGTGGAAAGTGGGTGAGTAGAGGTAAATGCCTATTGGAAATGCATTTTTACTGTTAGAAAATGTCAACATCCAAAAGTTGAAGGGGCTGGTGAAAGCACAAAAGTAATCAAACAACTGGAGAACAACCATTGTGAAAGAACAGGTATGCTACAATTATAAAACGAGGTACACCAGTGGAGTATAACACTATTTCTGGAGCAGGTATGCTCTTCATCCAGTAATGAACAAAGTATGACACACATGGCAGAACTTACTGAAAAGGCACCACGTCTGGTAAGACAGGTTCCACTTGTGAACAAATGGTATGTAAGATGTCCACATGAGTAACAAGCAAGAGGATGTGACACCATGAGAGTTAGATTTCAAAAAAATTGTTGTAATCTGATGTAAAAATATCTGGCTAGAGTTAAAATACCATATACGAATAGGCTAAATGTGGCCAAACAAGGCAAAAATCATCCAGAGAAAGCACCTTGGATATACTATATTATGACTAAGTGTGGTCCACCTGAGAAATAACATCTAGGGGAAGCATTTCAGGATGCATAAGATAATGCCCAATACAAGCCATCTGAGAAGAAAACATCCAGTAAAAGTACCTTGCATAAAAAAATTATTTTTTTTTATCAACAAGTAAGGTCAACCCGGGTAAAATATGTATGTAAAAACATAGGTTCAACCTGGATAAAAACATTCAGGAAAAGCATCTCAGATCCAAAATCCTATGTTATTGCATAAATAATAACTATAATGACAGTAACTCTCTTGTCACCGAGTAGGTACATATGAGTTATAAAGTTTTATTTAATTTTTTCTACAAACTCCACTCAGGAGGAAACCTTCATAGTCATGGATGTCATGGAAAAAGTTTCAACTTGTTTTCAAGACGAAGATCTTCAATGGGAAAACGTGTGTGGGGTTTGAACGGATGGGGCACTGGCTATGCTGGAATCGAATTCAGGATTCCAATCAAGAGTGAAGAAGCTAGCACCTCAAGCAAAGGGCATCCACTGCATAATTCACTGATATGCTCTTGCCAGTAACTCTCCCTGCCTCTCTGCGGGAAGTGCTTAAATCTGTAATCAAAATTGTAAATTATGTAAAGACTCAAGCACTCAACACTCGCCTATTCAAAGAACTATGCAAAGACATGAATGCTGACCATGAAGTCCTTCTCTTCTACACAGCAGTACGTTGGTTGTTGAAAGGAAACGTTATTAATTGTATCTTTGAAATGAAAGATGAAATAAAGCTATTACTGGAGACTCAAGAAAGGAAAGATCTTGTAGCTCATTTCAAAGATGAAGCATGGAATAAAAGGGTTGCGTACCTAGCTGACATTTTTGACCAGCTAAACAAGGTCAATTTGAAGCTTCAAGGAAGGGAAATACATGTTCTCCTTTTTCAAGATAGTCTTCGGGCCTTTGTTTCCAAACTGCAGAACTGGCGTCGGAAAACCAATCTTGGAAACATCGCTATATTTGATAAACTTTGTGGAGTGATGGATGAGTCTCAGATCCAACTGGATCAGTTCCTCAAGGATGAGATTACCGAACATCTTCAATCTCTAGAAAAGGAAGTCGAGTGTTACTTCCTTGAGCTATCACAGGAACAGGAGGCTCTGGTAAGGAACCCATTTTGAACTGAACTTGATGTATCCAGCATCCCAGATGATATCCAAGATGAATTTCTGGATCTAAGGAACAACTCTTCAACTCATGATTCTTCAAGGTGAAATCCGTGACTCAGTTCTGGTGCACTATGTATCAGTCATACTCCAAAGTCAGCATGGTAGCTTTACGTGTCCTTGTTCCATTTGCTTCTGCCTACTTGTGTGAGGCAGGATTTTCCACTCTTGTCAATATAAAAACAAAGAATAGGAACAGATTGGATGTTGGAGATGGCATGAGACTGGCTCTAACAAACACTTGGCCATGAATTTCAAAGCTTGCTGCTGAAATGCAACATCAGGCATCTCACTAGCTGGGTTGGATAGCTGTTCAAACCTATGTTAATATTATTTTAAGAAATATATATTCTTTTTGTGAATTCAGGTTGGACCAATGTGATTTAATTTGCTAATAAAATAATTACAGAATTTTAAAATATTTTTTTAGATGTTTCTTTCCCTCTCCTTCACAGAAAATAAAAGAAAAATTAAGCTGCTGATAGTAAGCCCCAAGTAGGGGGTCACATGGGTTTCAAACTTTTAGGTAAGTGGTTGGAGTGGCAAAAGGTTGGGAACCCCTGTGCTAGGCAGTATGAAGTAACTACTAAAATGTAGTGTTAAGATCAAACACAAGCTGAAATATTCAGAAACTTGTACTACTTACAACACCTGTTTCTTCAAACCTCTTTTTATCTGCACTATCAATAACGTAAATCTGTAAATACAGTAATAACAAAAATTTTGACATTGGAAACCAAAAAATTTACTATTATTTCATCACAAAGAACACACACACATTTTGATGTACCAAAAGATTTCACTGTAAAATACAATTGAGTAACATTTCCACAAGATCAAACCATACTAGCATTTAAATGATCTGTTACAATGCAAGTACATATATGCTTTATTGTATGTGTTATTCCTACAGTTTCTTTAATTAGATCCCTGCTTAATGAAGTATTTCATACTAATAAAACATAATTTAAACTTTATTTTAAAGCACTACAAGTTATACATGAGCTAGGAAACAGTGAAGTGTTTTATCAAAATACAACAACAACAAATACATTTTAAAACCCTTTCTTACATACTTCAATATCTATTCCTAGTAAACAAGAAGATTCCATAACATAAGTCATAACTAAAGATCACGTAATTTAGATTACAAGGTATTAATATAAAATCATTATATTATATTAACAATAATCATTATATAATACAATATTTCATCTCTGAAACGTTTTAAATTATGAGATAATTTTTGTAATGTGAAAGTCCAAAACATAAACTGAACTAAACCTCAAAGCATTATTCAAAAGTTTTCATTAAGTAATGGTTTATACATTGTTTATTCTTAAATTTGAAAACATTTCATATGAAGGTAAAATCCAGGAAGTTCAACGGATTCGAAAACTTTGAATAAACATCTACAAATTCCTTTATTCAGAATCAAATTTATATAACTCAGATTAAACCTCACCCTCTTATAATAATTTAGTGATTTTCTACTCATTCTATTGAAAGTAAACAAGTTCTCTTAAATTTTACTATTAAGAATCATACAACTCAAATTAACACATTTTCTTGTAAAAATTATTGACTTCCTATTGGTTCTCTTATGAGAAATCGAGAAAGTTCCATAAATCTTAATGCATGCAATAATATTGTGGTAACCTTTGCTGTTCTATTCATCTCATACAATGTAATGAGGTCTCTTAAGGTGCTCAATAATAGGTATTTCAGAACTATACAGCTAAAGTTAAACTACATACAATATGTTGTTAGAGCAGGGTAACTACAGACATCTGTTACATACCAAAATATCTGTATTTTCAAAGTAATTTCTCCAATATGGTCTAATTTTTCTTTGTCCACCAATATCCCAGACATTTAGCTTGAGTCCTTCTGACTGAACACTCTTAATGTTGAAACCCTGGTTTAAAGAAGAGATAACCTTAATATGCACCAAAATGTATGACTTCAACATTCAACAGGTTATAAAAAACAAAATACATCTAGCAAAAATAACCACAAATGTGTGGCTGTTATTATTATTATTTCAGTTTGGAAGGAACAGTGTAGTATGTTTAGGAAGTAACAAACAACTTATTTACTTCTATCATCAAATCTTTAATGGAATTACTTTTTTTTCATGATGGAAATTTGTGTTAATAGTATTACACACATATATATCTATAATTTAGGGATAATAAGGAACTATCCAATACCTAAAAATAAAATAAAAATAGAAAATTCAAAGCTAGCCCTTATCATTCAAATATTTTTCAAGCTTTCCTTTAAACTCTCTCAAATTAACTACATCAGCCATGTTTGTTGGCTAGTTGTTTGACTACCTATTTACCTTGAATATTACCTGGCTTTTCAGTGGCATCTGACTTCAGACCCATTGTTACATAGCATAAACATTTCTTCTACTGTTCTCAACCTTCTCCAGTTCGGTTGAAGGAGAGTATATAACAGTTACGTCTCCCATAGTTTCTTTTCCTATAGGCCTTCACAGATGCATCTCTTGCATGTCATGATGTTATGAAATTAGTGTTGCTTTAGTTCCTAGACTCTTCAACCACAACAGGTGATATTAAAATCTTATAACTGTGAGTTATTCAATGTTCAATGAGCTCTTTCTACAGCACCATTTTGTTTTTTTTTCCCGTGGACAATTCTACAGCAGAACTTACATCAACAATCAGGTTAATACTTTTTGCCTTTATTTTGTTGAAGTTTCTTTACTTCTTTGGCTTCATTCTCAACATGTTTATCTTTGTGGCTATAATATTCCCAGTGCAATGAATGTTTTACAGACTCTATTCTCAAGATCACCAGCCTCTTTTTATGGAAAGGATTCTCAAACCTTATGTTTTGAAGTTGTTATGGAAAAATCTGGATTGTCCAATAACCTATACCCTTGCCACATCAGACAACCATGTTCTTTCACTCTTTTAAGCTCTAGTTCCAGATCCAAACTCCCTAAGCATGAACACTCTGAATCAATCTCTGTTTTTACTCTCTTCTCCACTTTTTAATGTGTATATCAAGGTCAGTTATATGAGGTACCAGGTTTTCCTTATCACTCCATCATAAACAGCTTAAACAAAGTTTCCACTATTACGTCAATTTTCTTTCAAGAAACCAGTCCCACTATCATTCTGGGAACATCTTCAAAAATTTCAAACATACAATGTTCACACAGAACATCATAGAATACCTAGAACTTCATAGCAAACTGTTTTTAGGTCCTTTATTTGAGAAGCAAAATTCTTTCATAAGGTGGTTTCTATGTCAGCCCACTCTTTCTCATGTTTTGCCCTGGTAGTCTATCAATGCCATTGGGTTGTTTTCAGGAGTTTGTGCATTAGGCATAATACTTCTGGCCCATCTCCAACTCCTAAACAAATTGTCTCTTTCTTTGTGTCAAGTCCATTCATACCAGGTTGGAAAAGTGTTTTGTATACCACTTTTAGATGCTACAGAAACTATTTAGTTTGTCATCATTTCTAAAGAGCCTTTTCCAAACTTTTCTTCAACAGCTCAAAGTTTCTAGACACTGTCATAAATGTGACTTTCATTTAGTTTTACTTTTCTTGGCCTCTTCCTGTTCTGAGTCCTTAGCTACTTGCTCTATCATCTAGTCCTAAAGCACATTTTCTTTTATTGCTTGCATTAGACAAGAACCAATATATATGCTCTCGATGCCTTATGTACTTTGTTTTCTCAAAAAAAACCTTCCAACTAAAAATGTAAACATTAAAACTTTCTTTATCACTGTTTTCAAAACTGTGTTTAAAGCTTCCAGTATAGTTCAGTATGTTGAATGTCTTTTTTCCACTGTTCATAAACTATCCAAAAACTATAACATCATAAGAAAAAAAAAAAAAGAGAAAGAATAGCTATTCCAAAACTGGTTCCTTCTGCAATGCCACACAATTTGGTCTAGAAATATTATATGTGCTCACATGAACTGTCCAGGATCCAACCATGTTGATGATGTCCAACATCTTGTCAATGCGATTACAGGGCTATGGAACCAAAGGCAAAGGGTAGTGGCTAGAACATTGGGTCCTCAGTGTGATGTAACTGTATTATAATAATATGATATTCTTCTTCATGTGTCAAATCTGCAGCAGACATCGACAACCATGGCATGCCAGACTTCTCTGTTGTCAATCCTCCTTATCAACTCGATGTTGCTAATTGATTTCTTGGTGACATAGTTATTGAGGCTGTCGATATATTTAGTTCTTTGACACCCTCTGCTTTTCCTTCCTTCTATTTTTCCACATGGCATCTGTTTCTCTACCCCATTCTTCCTGCAGATGTGTCCTAAAAATTCCATTTGTATCTTTCTTATAGTTTTCATGAGGGAACTAAACATGAAAGTTACATAATGTTGCCTGTTGAGCAACCAGAATTATGAAGAGAAAGCACATAATATAAAAGTGGACAAACCTTCACTCCAACCTGAAGAATCACATAATGTAATAAACTGAAGTCAGAATTATGGGTCCAGGAATCCAACCTTAAAGTTACATAATGTTGCTTATGAGTCATCAGAACCATGAATAGAGGGAAAGCAACACAAGTGGACAAGCCTTCACTTAATCTGAAGAAATCACAGATTATCTGGCCTGGGATTTTAAACCTAAATCCTAACTCGCCACCTGAGGACAAGACAATACCCCTGCAGTTGAAGAAATTATATGGAATAAACAAAGTTCAACCAATAATTCAAAGTCTTGGAGCTCTATGTGCAGAATTATCAGAAGCTGATGACACTCTTCCACAATTATGGAAAGTAATATAATGACCAAAAACAAGGGCCATGCTCAACACAACCAGATAGTGAAGTGCCATATTTAAACCAGAATTATAAGAAGGCTCCCACATGGGCTAGTTATGCTCCCCAAAGACATCTGGAAAAATCTATCCAGAGTTATTTGTGGGAAAATATCCAGCTTTTCTCTCTTCTCCTTCAGTGGAATAAAGTGTTCAAACATCACTCAAGAGGAACACACCTCTGTCTACCAATCCAGCAACTGGAAATTGAGAGTTGTAAGAATTCCAATGCTCCACTATGGAGGAATGGGGAAGAATGCACTGAGATGGTGCAATGAGTGAATTATGTTCCCTGTTTTGAAAACCAAACCAATTCCAGCTTATTTAATCCAGATATAACCAGAAATTGGCAAAATACCTTTACACTTTGCATGCCTCTACAATCAGAAAGAGACTGCACAAGTGTAACTTGCATGGGAGGAGTGCAAGGAGGAAACCTTTGCTCTCTAAGAAAAAAATGAAGGCCAAACTGAAGTTTGCCAGAGAGAATGTAGACAAAGACCAGGACTTTTGGAATAATGTTCTTTGGACAGATGAATCCAAAACTAAATTATTTGGACACCAGAACAGAGGGTATGTTTGGCATAAACCAAACATAGCATTCCAGGAAAAGAACCTCATGCCAACTGTGAAGCATGGAGGTAGAAGTGTCATGGTTTGGGGCTGCTTTGCTGCAGCAGGACTTAGATAGCTAATAATCATAGAACCCACCATGAATTCTACTTTGTATTAGAGGGTGCTTGAGGATCATGTGAGACCTCCATAAGAAAATTAAAACTGAAGCAGAACTGGACCCTGCAACACGACAATGACCCAAAACATACCAGTAAATTCACCAAGGACTGGCTAGAAACTAAAAAATGGAGAGTCCTGGAATGGCCAAGTCAAAGCCCAGATCTTAATCCCATTCAGGTGCTGTGGGGTGACTTGAAACGGGCTGTACATGCAAGAGAAACCCCTCAAACATTAAAATGGGTTCACAAAAAAAAATGTATAAATTACTTTTCCTTTCACACTACTTTTACATATATGTAACTTAGTAATAAAATTTGTACTCTAGCTTGGTCACATCCTCTTTGTTTCTTCTAAAATACATGATCTGATTATGTTTCAAACTTCCTCCTTATTCTTCAAAACTCAGATGTTGATTCTATTTCAACAGCTTTTTTTAATCAGTTCGGTTACAGGTCTTTAACGCTACTAAAGTTGCATGTGTGATATTTTTCAATAAATTTCAATGCATTTTCACGCCTTATACTTTTTGACAATGTGATACATTTCTTCATAATGTTACACAATTTGATTCTACATAAGTACTAAATTAATATGTGTAATGAACATTACTGATGACCTGTATTGAAACATGATTTTGCCAGTCAGAAGGGGATATGAAATACTGTGAAGTGTCTTCTAATAATTATAGAAAATAAAAACCAGATTTTTCAACACACAATAATAACAATCACAATAAACAAGAGAATGAAATTAAAACTTAAGTATTCAAACCTGAGTGGGTGTTATATGTGTGACATCTTCAGATGCTAAAGACTTTAAAATAGTAGTTTTTCCTGCATTGTCTAAACCAAGCAACAAGATACGGAGTTCTTGGTCAGGTGCAGACTTAAGTTTCCGTAGTAATGAAAGTAAACCCTAAAAGAACAAAACATATCCATTAATAATACTTGACTTGTTTTTTTTCTATCCTTGTAATATTTTAAGAATATGATACTAGATGTAAGAAAGTTAACAATTAAAACCACAACCTTTTATGGTAATATACACAGACATGTAATACTCATTTTAAACATAAGTGTAAAATAGAAAACAAAAACTTTTGTTGAAAATAGAGTATATCTGATATTTTTCATTTAAAAGAAGAGAAAAAATAAGAAAATAATAGTTGACATCAAATTTATTTTTACAATAGAGAAAAAAAACTTTTATTTTAATGTCTTAAAAAGTTGAAAAATTATATATGCCTACATGTAGCATCCACATAAAGTCCTTAAACCTGCTGTTAATTCCTCCTGGAACTCTTAATCTAAGAACTCCAAATATAATAATAACACTCATCAAAAAACAGTCAAACAATCTCAGTTTACAATAGATGTATGCTGTAACATGTATAATACATAAATCTACATGCACCACAGTTTTCTGTGAGACTGCTGTTGAAGATTTCATTATACAGTAGAGAGAATTGTAAGACCTCAGCCAGATATATCTTCTTTTTATAATTGTAGGAAAGAATTTCCACCATGTGGTCAACTGGAAACAAATATACATAATATAAATCTAGTCCCATCAAATGCACACCAGAGAAATGACCCAAACAGAATGGTAGATGTAGCTAATCTTCTCAGCAGAGAACCACTTTACCCATGATATCCTTTGATTCAAGATGACTGTGAGAGCTGTAATGATGTGTTGAACCTATGGAGCAAACAATGGAACAAAGATGGTGCCATTCAGTATAAGGTTCTCAGAGAGAAGCCTGGACATGTATTATGAAAGTTAACATTTTCTTAAATCAAAAATGTATTTCCAATAATAATTACCTTTTCTCACATTACAGCTATTACTCAACTACCAGAGTTTCTTCCTTTGCCCATCTACCCATTGGTCTTATTTTTTTCTCACTTCCTCCAGTCTTTTATACACCACTTTATTACCCTTTGTGATATTTGTCTTGTAATGATCTCTACCAACATCAATACACCCTCTATCTTAGTACTGTGCTTAAACACCTCATTCAAATAATTTTTTCCACATTTTCAAGAATGACTCAATCAGCAGTCTCTAACACTAGCTAATAGTGGTGAGAAAGAGTGAAAAGATGAGAGAGAAAGTTAATATTATTAGATTTATGTTTCCCATTTAAGAAAATTTTAATTTCCAAAACATATATACCTCTTCTCACGCTTCAGCTAGAATCTCACACTGATAAATTAGAGGGGGTGGTGAGGACATTATCCATATAGAAAGTGTTCATACAGTTCATGGATGTGTCAACAAAAGATTGGCATCCTTGCAGAAGAAATACCCTACATTCAGAATGGGTATGCTCTTCACCCTGTGAGTGGAATTTTACAAAATTTATCATCACCACTGGCCAGACCACAACCAGATAACTAAGGTTCCACTGCTCTAGGTTGAAATTATAGGGCCATGGTCCTTACAACTTACATTGGTGGCTAGGACAATTGGACTGCAACATATATGTATATATATACACATATACTTATGAGTGGATCTCAACCTGTAGCCATAAAATAATGCATTCTAAGCCACTAGAATCACAATGAGAAGGTAGAGAACACCAAAGTGGACAAACCTTCTCTTCAACCTGAAGAAATATGAAAGGCAACACCCCAGAATGACAGGATCAAACTGAGGAAACAGAATTCATCTGGTCTGGAACTGCAAACACTTATCCTTACTCCCCAACAATGTTGAAAAAGCAAACTGCACCTGCCACCAGAATTATGGGAAGAAAATAATATAAACAGAAACCAAGGATAAGACAACTCAATGTTCAGAATTATGAAGAGACAATGAGCCCTCTTCCTTTTACAATGTACTGAACCAATACTGATCAAAGAGAGGGACCATGGTTATCCTAACTGATAGTTGAACATCAAATCTCAACTAGTATTAAGAGTAGGCTCCTATATATCCTGGTGGCTCTCTTACTGACATCTGGGGAAATCATCAAACACCTAGGTACAAGAGTCCCCAACTCTGCCCTCTTTTGCAAGAATAGAAGAAATTTATTCAAACATCAGGAGGAAAAGCCTCTGTCCATCCTGCTAACTGGAAACTGGGTATAGTCCCACAAGCAGAGTATGGGGGTAGTGCATACTGAAGAGTCCCAAAAAATAGTGAAACAGATGAACAACATTTCCTAAACTTTTAGAACCAAACCAGTCACACTTTTTTCAATTAAATCATTGATAGGGATGAACAGAATCCCCTTACACTTGTGACAGCCCATGAGAGGCAGTCTGGCAGAGTACAATAATACCACCCAGTTTGCTTCTAGGTTTTTATTTGGAACACCTCATTTCTACAGATCCTGTTGCAACCTAATAAAGTATATTGAGTTAATGGTTGCTGGTGTGGAATTAGACAACACTTGCAAAACATGAGGATTCTATGAATATAAAGTAAGGGACTGTGAAAGATAAAGAACAGATAAGCAAGGCCATGAAAATATTTACCCTCTGTATGATCTTGTGGAAGTAGTAAAGACAGCTACAGAGGGAGTTAGTCAAAACCTTCAGATTAAGATAGTGGCAAATCATGCAAGTAATGCAAAATAAAAGTATGGGCATAGATGTTTGTGTAAGAGACTGAATATATGAATAGGCGAAAATAAGCCAAATGTCCAAGTAGAAATGAAAAAATTAATGTTAAAATGAATTGGAAAAAGAAAAAAACCAGAAAAAATAGAAGACTAATGTACAAAAATGTACTGACTAGAGGTCAACCTGAAGGGAAAGAAAGATACTGAAATAATGAGCTACCTCAAATGGCAAAATGGCAGGAAGAAGAATGAATAGGTATATGAATATAAGCATCCGATACATCCATCATCATTATTCAATGGTTACAATAAGAAATTTTTATAAAAACCTAATGCCTTTCATGCTAAAATTAGGTATCTTCAGGAAATAATGTGTTGATACAGATCTATGATATGTCTCAACAATGTTCTAAAATCTTCAAAACCACAGATAGAAAACAATGAAAACTTGGAAAATAAGATAAAAAAAATTTCTGTCCCTTTCTAAAGAACACAATTTCAGCCTTCCTGATCCAGAATTTGCATCCAGCCTGATCAGAAGAAAGACGAAAAACAAATGATAAATAAATTAAAAGATCCCACACACAACCCAATGCAACCCTCATCTGTCCACATATGAAATCTGTCCAGAAAAAAAAGAAAAGAGAGTCATCAAGTGGATCAACTTTGCTTATGTAATAAAATATTTTAATAACAAATGATGAATTTTTATCACATCAGATGTAACTTTTACTCCTTTACTAAAATAAACACAATCCTACAGCACAGTTAAACATATTTAGAATGCTAATAGCCACACTTACATTGTACAACCTTGTCTGCTTAAATTATGTGTCTATCTCAGGCAACTTAGTCTCACAAGTAAATAACATATTCCAGCCTAAAGAATTCACAGCACAATAATATCTTATACAGTGGTTAGTAAATCAACCAAGTTACTGAGGAAATACTATATTGCTTACAGAATTCTATTTCTATAGTGTACAAAATTTATAGACATACAGATTACAAGTAAAAAAAAAATCTCTACCTCACCAAACAAGTAATGAGTCAACACGATGATTCCAGTGATGGAAAGTTTACTTTACAGGGATAGTTTAAGATCTCTTTAACATATTTTATCTTTATGAAAAAAAGGTAAGAGGTGATTTTATTGTGTGTGTATGTGTGTGTGTGTGTGTGTGTGTGCTTTCTTATAGCAAAACCAAATTGCACTACCTGTTGTATCCACTGAGGGGAATAAAACCCCTGATTTTAGTACTGTAAATCACTGCTGTCCAACCAGAGGACATTTAATCTTTTTGAAGTTCACAAGATCAAGAGGGTAAAATTTCTTTCTTCTGTATTCTAGAAACAACAATATGAGAGGACATACATTTAATATCTGAAAATACAAAAAGTATCCACTTCAGTTAAGGCAGTTTTATTTTTCTTGAAAGAGGAAAAGTGTAATACAGAATGTATTGCAATCAGAAGCAGAAGAGGCAAGCACTTTACAAAAGTTCGTGGTCAGATTTAATAAATTCCTAAACATATACTACAGTATATCTTTTCACAATACATGATCAGTGGCACACTTAAGGTTGTGTGGGTGTAATTGTTAATCATTTTTGTAAGCCCTACATCCCATGTAATTTTACATAGAAATAAATTATCAGTAGGACTCCATTAAGATCATGGGCCCTGGGGCTGAGCCCCCTCTAGCTCCTACTTAAATACCCCACTATAAATGATATTATTGAACCAAATTATTGAAGTTTTCTTGACAGAGTCACCTGGAAAAAGATCTTTGATTAAAATCAGAACACAATATGTGGAATTGGATATCAGCATTATTAGTCTTACATTCAGGTTTAAAGTTCTGGGTGACGTGAACACTTTCGTCTTTAAAGTTATAAACTTTCCATTTGCAAATACTTATATTCCAAACAAGTTATGTTACTATGTTTTCTACTTACAGCTTACTAGATACAATACAGTTGGTATGTTTGATAAATGTAATGGATTGCAATTAAAAAAGGCCTCTGTTTTTAATCCAAAATGTTGACTCATTTTTATTCAATAGACAGTTGCAATCCATTAAAGTTCTCAAACATACTTTGTCCACATTACTTCAATTTTCTGATATAATTGTTCAGTATTATATGATTTAATGTAAAGAGTCCATGCACTCCCTCTAATGTTTCACAGACATAGTTCCCAGTATGCATTTTAAAAACAAAATTTATTTATTTCTGTGGAAAATTAATATTTTTGCTACTAATTATAACATTTTAAAATCTTCAGCTTTTTGTTTTAATTCCTCTAAAAATTGTAGGATAATGGTGAATTGTTGAAGTGTATTGACAACATTAATTTTATCCCATGTTACTTAATATTCTTATTATACACACACACATATATATAGTCAGTACTAGCTATATGATAGATCCATAAGATAGTTTTATTATTAATACTGAACCTTCTAAAGACTTATCATGTTTCATTTTTGGCTATTACAGCTTCAGCACCATTTATTATTTCCTATAGTCAATTTTTATGTGCTAGTTAAACATCTGAGCTTAATTAGAGAGTGAACAGTTGTGTTAGATACACTTCATAATATGTTTAACATTTTGTTTTCTTTGTATCTTATTCAACATTATTATATTTCAGATATTCTTTTACAATTTTGTATCTCAACAAACATTAGTTTTGGGATGTACTATAAGAAAATTACTGCTCCTAACAGTAATGTACATTTCAAGAATTGTTACAAATATCACTGTTCTCCAGCAGGAGAGGCTTAATAAGTTTTACTATTGTTAAAAAATGTCAGGGAGAACTGGAAAAAAATGGCATGTGATACAAAGGTTATATTTTTCAAAAAAATATACAATTCTGCAACAATAGTTGTACGAAACACCTAATGTTTCTATGTTTCATTACTATTTATGTACGTATTGTTACTTTCATTCACAGTATCAGTCAGTGGTTGGTAGATGGGATGACATCCCTTTTTAACCTTACTTATGTTTTATTAGCATACTTTTATCAAAAAAGTCTGCTTTGCAACTTTACCTTGGTATATGCTATTTTTTTTCTAATGTAGTAATTTTTACACTCACAACAAGTCACTGTTGTAAAATTTGTTCAGTTGAGCAAATCACAAAGCACTTCTCAGATTTCTTTTTCTTGTTCTATCAGTGGAAGCACTTCTTGACAAAAGTGATACTGTGTGACAAATTATAAGGTTTCTTAACATAAGAGCTGCCAAGGCCATTAATTTGAAGGTTTTCACTTTTAAAACTTTAGTATATTTTGTTTGTCTGGTAGTTCTAATGTTAAAGTTATTTCCTAGTTAGGGGTATTAGATACAAATATTCCACTTCTTTACAACTTTTATTGAAAATGAATGGTCTAGAAAAACATTTGTTTTTGTTATACCCAGGTATAACATGCTGTCATCAATTTCTATCCCTTTTTTCTAGATAACAATGGTACTGAATTAATTAATACAATATCATAAGGATTGTTATTCTCAAGGCTTGTCATATAACAAAAAAGTGTGTCCACTGATGCTATGATCAACTTGAGATTTAGACTTACAGGTTGATCAGGTGCAGAACTCAAGATTAATGCTAGTAAACTTGCAAATTATTGGTTAATGTTACAGTTTTTCTTGTAAAATGTAGAATGCACTAGAAATACTTGCTAGTAACTAGTTCAGAAGGAGGTATTTCCGATTTTTACTATCAACTACTAATACATCAGTGACAGATGCACTGTCATTTATTATGCAAAACCCTGACTACAGAAGGTTGCTATAAATGTAATTAACATGCCCATTTCACTTGCCAGTAACATGCTGGTTTTGCAAGATCCATTTCATTTGCATAGAATATCTAGGATAAGTATCAAAAATAGGAAGTAAAGGCAGACCTAAAGCACAAGCTTATGATAAGGTAAAAAAATTCATAAATATTTGATAAGACAATTGCAGAGTGATTAGAGTGAAAAATGACAGTTTATATACCGTTGATGATGAGAGGTCAACTGAAGTTACTAAATGAAAAGAAATAGTAGAGTGGTCAGAAGACACAGAGAATTATTTCTTCAAAGATTGCTAATGATTTTCTAGTATTGTTACCACTGACTATATCCATCAGGAACTGTTTCATGTAACATATCCTTTGTTGTATTATCCATATAACTTATTTGTTTACAGTAATATGAAAACTGTACTCACTATTACTCATATTAAAAAAAAAACATATTTTCTTCTCCTTGGTCAAATTAAAGGAAATGGTTGCAAAGCTACTTAGTGCACAGCCCAGCTGGCTGGACTCACAACAACTGACCTCTGGTACCATGGTAAGACATTCTGTACCCTAATGGATGTTGAATAGATGTAATATCAGAATAGAAATGATGTAAATGCAGGATACTTTTTCACATTTTCCTTAATTTGTTCTTGTTTAAAAGAAATATGTTAACCCTATTAGCTTCTAATGCTTCACTGTCGAATGGCATTAAACCATAACCTTTTAATAGCAACATATTATAGACTGTCAATTAGTGTTAGACAATGTACAGTTTGTGAATCTAGGTGTTTGTGGTCTAGATATACCAGTTTCCATTCAAACCAAGCATCTTTCAACTTCTATTAACAATTAAAATAAAAATACATTTACATAAGATTAAAATTAGTTATTATATTAAAAGTATTTGAAAGAAAACATGATACAGACGATTTGCACAAATAATTATACATATTTCGTTATTTTTAACATCTAATACATAAAATAAATTACAATACAGATTCAGTGAAGTTTAGTGAATTATAGTTTTTTTTATTTTAAGCAGCAGTCACAAAATAACTAACAACCATTTGTTAATGTCTGTAAAAACTAAGACTAATGCTTTAAGTGCAGTACCAGCACTCAACTGTTTTTTGTTTTTTTTTATAAATGTTAATATTTCCAAAGTTAAAGCTAAACTCGTGTCATTACCATCAATAAGGCCCAGCATGGTCAAGTGGTTCGGGTGCTCGAATCTTAATCCGAGGATTATGGGTTTGAATCCCCATCACACCAAACATGCTCACCCTTTCAGCTGTGGGGACATTATAATGTGATGGTAAATCCTACTATTTGGCAATGGGTGGTGATGACTAGCTGCCTTCCCTCTAGTCTTACACTGTTAAATTAGAGATGGATAGCCCATGTGTAGCTTTATGTGAAATTCAAAAACAAACCATCAACAAAATATAATATTAAATCAAATCTGGTGATTAGAAGAACAGAATCTACTATATTAGACAGAGTCATCATCAAGAGAGGTTCCAATATAACCTAGATTAATGTTTTTATTATATGGTGCATACTAATATTTTCTAGTGTGAATGTTAAAATGCATTATATGTATAGATTAACCAAATATGGGTCTCAGATATTGCCCTGAGAATTCCAAACTAGTTATAATGAAGTTTGTTTCCACTCTATTGTTATGAAACATATTTTTGGTGTACTCAAGTGTGCAGAACCTGGTCGGAAGTAGTTGCTTACAATCTAGCCACTTGACTGTTACATATCAAAATGTGAATTAATTTTCCAAGAATTTTGGGATTCTTAATATTGCCAGAAGGATGAGTTTAAATTAAAGATACCAAAACATACACTTGGATTCTCGTATACTGAAATAAAAATTTGTCCATATGTAACAAAGAAGTTAGAAAAACTGTAACATTTTAATCATTTTGCTCCTATACAATCAACTTGACAGTCTGACTTAAGCTGAGAAAAAAATCATTAAAATTCATATATGCTGTCAAGCAACAGATGTCAAATCCCCCAAATCATGTAATGTACCAATATATGAACACTATAAAATTAGTTTTAACACTGAAAGTATGGACTCAAAAAAATTAAATTCTGTAGAAACTTAGTGTACTTTTTGTGGCAGAAAAGTATTATTGAACAAACAAAGGGCTTAAGTGTGACTGTTGATAAAATTCAAAATCTCTCTATTTTGCATTAGTTACAAGGAAAACAAAATGCTAGAGTTTTTATTTCTACTTACAAATATCTCTAAATTTAAGATAAGAACAAGTTAATGTACCTTTGCATAAAAATGGACTGGTTATACTTAAAGTAGTGTTTGTAACTTTAGTCTCCTTTCTGGAGGAAGAGTGTAGACATCAGTCACTCCCATGGTGCTTGGTCATAGTAGTCTAGATAATTTAAGATACTATTTAAAGAGAGGCTCAGAGAAAAGTTTTACAAAACCTTCTACAGATCACTGTTTAGCAGTGGAAAATGTAGTTGAAGGCACATTTAAATATTAGTGGTAATGTCTTTAGAGTCTGATATCTAACCACATTTCCATAATTCCCATTATACCACAACCCTCCACTTCAACTTGGGCCTTAAACCAATTCATTCGTTTCCTAATACTCTTAACAACAGAATAATAACAATTATGTTTATTTGTGAATGTGCTATGTTTTATCTTTATATCTGATAAACTTATGTTTAAAACATCTATTTAACTTTATACTCTGAGATTCATTTTATTAATCATTTTGTTGCCCTGGCTATCCTAAAAATGCTTATTCTCAATTTTCTAAGTTCACTCTGAACTACGCAAATTTATTTCAAACTATTTTCGATGAATACTTTTGAAGCTCCCCCATAAATCATACTAGCTAACTGTGAATTCTTACACTCCTCACAATGGTTTATAATTTCCTGTAGAGGCCTATTCTATTTTTCTTTTCTCTACTTTCTCTGCAGTAGACTAGCTTTGCTAAATTCACAGATCACTAGTACTGTTTCAGAAAACAAACTAAATTCCAGTGGGTATCTTACAGTGATGGAACATATTAGGCCTATACATAGCTCATATATTCTTTTCTTCACTGACATTCACAATCAATTAACTAGTTAGTTTTTTGGATAGTTATGAATAAGTAGTTATGGCAGGATAGTCACATATTCTTCAAAAACCTAAGGTATTTTCGGTTATTGAGAAAACTGTAACTACAGAACTGTATGGTGTTTGTGATTAGGCTGCAGTTCCAATCTTTTTATTCTGTTCAAATGTCAGAGATGTACCACTTTCAAAAGTTCTTAACTTCTCCTCTTCCAACAAACAGATGGCCAGGTTGCCTGATCCTTGTCTTCATCTCTGCACTCTAACCTAGAACAGTGTCGATGCCCCAACAATGCAAGTAAAATGTTGCACAAATATAATGTTGAAATTGTTCTGTATTATAAACATGAAGGTTGATACTTTGGTCACAGTTTTTTTCTTTTTTGCTACTGCTTGTATGCAAGTTTTGTCACCTGTAAAGCAATTTTGCAAATCATCATTGATGGACAACAACAATCTGTCATATTTACTTCAGTTTTGACGTTCTTCATTTATTTTGTGTCCCTTTAAATGTCCAATCTGATATTTAAACCAGATTTCACTTTTTGCACTTTCCAGGAGGCATTCCTCTTCCTCCATGAAAAGAAGCAGTCTGTGCACTTTGACCAAGGACAGGACATAGTGATCTCATTTCAGTGAAAGAATGAAGAGTTTCCTGATTTCTCAAAAAATGTCTCAAGTAAAAACATAACAAATTTAAATTCTCTTGAATTTTCTATGAAGTCCACATACTACTGCATTACCTTCACCAGGTTCCTCTTTGTCTTCCTTGGTGCCCACCAGTGGCTCAGCGGTATGTCTGCGGACTGGCACGCTAAAATCCGGGTTTTGATACCCGTGGTGGGCAGAGCACAGATAGCCCATTGTGTAGCTTTGTGCTTAATTCAAAACAACAATCTTCCTTGGTTCTACTATGTCTAGCTAGTAATTAAAAATAAGAACAATTTGGTTATGCTGTATTTACCTTATTCCAAACTTTGTGGGGGCTTAGAGAAGTAGTCTGTATGGTATTTCTACATCTGTATTTTCTTCTCTAAGTCTCTCTGAATATTTTCTGCAAAACAGATAGATGAATGTTAGGACATCAACTACTGTAACTGTGTATGATTCTTTATGATGTACTTTATGAAAAATTCTTACCTACAGGCTATGCAGTACATCTAAACAAGCCAAAGATAATCTGTTCCAAACCTATCATCTTGGATATAAAGTAATTAGCTAAAAATACTGGAATATCATCCATGATGTTCCTAGAAGATCTTCAAACTTATGTTTCACATCCTGAAGCTTGGGATATGTAATAATAAGATAAAACTTATTATATTTGTATCCATATATATATATTTACTTATTTGTATCATTTATGTCTGTGCTACCATCAATCATGAAACAAAAAAGCCAGTAACAGGTAATTGTTGTTTCAATTCATCATGCAGAGTACCAATGATTTCAGTGATGAATGTCCTATATGCTTCACCATTGTTATAAGTTCTTTCCATTGAGATGCCACTGTCTATATGTGGTCCTGTTACTTTCAGGAACTCAGTAAGAAGCCTCTCACTGACAGCATTTCAACTGTCATAACTGTCATTTTTTTCAGACTCTTTCCATATTTTCCAGTCATTTCTTTCTGTAGTTTTTGCTGAATAATCAGCAAACAGTAAGTGCATTTATGTAAGCATCAAACTTTTTTGTTGGTTTACTAGGTCTTCCTCAGGATGCTTAGCACCAACAACACACAGTACTGTTTTAACAGTAAAGTACTGTTAAAAATATCTGGCACAAAACAGTCTCAGCAGCATCTCTTGTCCATCTTTGGGATACACAGCAACCAATCAGTTCTTGAGTTTGTAACCCACTTGTGGACAGATTTCACATAGTAGGAAAATTCTACCCATTCTTCCAGAAACTTTGAGAGATGCCAGCACTGTTAATTCATCAGATGTTGATGGCACATTTGAAGCACTAACTGCAGTTGGTTCAGCTAGAATGAATAAATAAATATAAGTAGGAAAGTTTTAAAATTAAATAAATAACTAATTGTTACAGAAACAAAATACAAAACAGAACACAATAAAGCAAACAAAAATTTCAGAATGTACTTTGCTATATCTATGTTAAACTGTCTTAAGTAAACCTGCAATTAAAAAACGAAATTTGTACATAAATATACTCACAATCTGATAAGGATTTCTTTGTCAGAGCTGAACACTCGAATTCCTTAGACATAACTTCATATTCAACATTTTCTTCGTTTCTTGAAGACCACATCTGCCTCTGCCAACAAATCAAGTAAAAGAGGCAATTTGCAAATAGCATGCTTCT
Source organism: Carcinoscorpius rotundicauda (assembly GCA_011833715.1). Classification (NCBI taxonomy): domain Eukaryota; kingdom Metazoa; phylum Arthropoda; class Merostomata; order Xiphosura; family Limulidae; genus Carcinoscorpius; species Carcinoscorpius rotundicauda. The sequence goes on along the minus strand of CM022391.1, from coordinate 124,998,675 downwards.
ACAAAGATCAGCTTCCTTGAGGCAGCTCATAAACCATATAAATGTTGCCTTGCAAAAACTAGCCTTTATCACATTTACCCAGTTAATTAACATAAATTTTTTCTAGGAAACAATGAATTTTCAATTTCTTTCCTTTTTCTGGACCAAGGAAGAGGGGAGGGTGTTGTGTGTTCTCACAATAAAAATACTAAACCCATTTGTGTAAAACTTAGTTAAATGAATTCTAGTTCCCACATGAAGAAAATCTCACAAGACTCTATGTAGATTGTACTCTTTTGAAATTTTGTTGTGAAACACTGTTTAAAGAAAGGATTTGAAAACACCTTTATCTATGACTTTTATTTATGTCTTCCTCATACAACAGAAAGTTTCATTTCTTATATGAAATAAGTAACATTCATTAAAATATGTTCATAAACTTAACAACTGAAGAAGATAACTTCCACATATAAACATGAGAAAGCTGTCAGAAATTTATAATAGCCATTGACGTCAAACTTTCAAAACAACATCCCTGGTATCTGCTATTTGTACTGATGCATAATATTTTGGCTACAAAACTTTTGCTAAAATTAGTTTGCACCCAATAGATATAATTTGTTTTCATTAATAAGATTTTTATCACTTGTGTATGTTGTTTAACTATACAATATTTAACAACACATTCAATAAAAAAAAGTATTTCTATCATCTGAATAGTTTACTCCCACAAACCTAACCTGTTTCTCTCACCAATATGTAATATGATTCTTCGATCTATGTACTTGATAAATGTTGTGTTTCACCTAAATTTCTTCCTTTTTTTCTTATCATCTTTCAATATTGTTTACAACTAGTCTGAACATATATAATGATGCAAGGATTATCGACTGGAAAAGAAATGCAATCACTCCTTGATGGTTAGTGGATAAACATTAGAGCCCACTAATATTTTAACTTTTACATTGTTTCTAATATTTTGAGTTTCATTTACTGATATTTTGACTTTTACTGTTTACTACTACAGAAATTTCCATAAATTGTTACTTCAACATTACGTAACATTAATTTACCTAATTAATCATGAATATAGGTAATAAAGACAAAGGTAGAAAAAAGACAATGGAAATAAGTCAATAGGAACAAAAAGAGGCAAAGAAAATTACAGGTAAAACAAAATCTAAAAAGTGTTTTGGAAAACTGTGCCAATAACAGCTAAGTCTAAACTAAATATTAAAATTATATAAACCAACTAAGTTAATAATTAAGTGTTATTAATACAGTCAACTAATCTATGGCTTCCTATTATAAAGATGTTATACCATTCCTAAAATAGAGGACTTTTTTTTTTCACCTGTGTATTTTTTTTCTTTTACAGGATTTACATGCATATTTCAGAATTTATTATTTTATGCCATTCCCAAAATGTAGGACTTTTTTATACCTTTTACCGACCTGTGTAATATTATTTGTTTTAAAGGGTTTATCCACATATGTTATAATAAAAAAAATAACATGCTTATTTCAGGTATTACAAATTACACATGTAGAACTTTTTTTTTACTTATTTCTGTAATTTTCTTTGTCTTTTTTACCACTGGTTAATCATACATGTAAGTAAAGTATACAAAAATTATGGCATGTAAGAAAATGAAGCTTATCAGTATTTTGTGATTTCACTTGCGTTTAGTACAAAATGGACAACTGAACGATGGATGATTTGTTCTTCACTGCCTAAGAAACACATTCCAGAAGAGAAAACAAAATATTTCAACATTATTCATATAACATAAACGAAAGACACTCATAATTTTTACATGGAGTTGAAGTACTCCATTATTTTCCTTTCACCTCATTAAAAACTGTGTCAACATTATAAATAATTTGAAAATAATCATCAAGTTTAGTTCTCATCTAAGCACATTAAAAGGACCTACAATGAGTTAAAGAAATATCCTTCACAGAAAACAAATGATAACTAATAAATGTTTATGATAATAACATTGCTACAGAAATGCATTAGTATAACATACAAATTACTATTAATAAAATTGAGGTGTGAAATTGCATAGTACGGTTCACTAATTAATTGTAGATCAGTGGTGTTCAAGTTTGTGGCCACACCTTTTAAGTTAGAAGTAACAAATATAACATTCCTACTGATGGAAATTCTAATGTACTGCTATATTATTTGAATAAGTATAACAATTATATAGCTTTAAACAGTATTTGTAATTGTAACGTTTGTCTAGTAGCAATTGTTCAAAATAAACAATACTATTTCCTTACTTATCAATCTTATCACACCAATGAAGCTTTCATCAAATGTAATGGCAGCTTACATGTAAACAACACATATGTATCCATTTATAATATGAGATACACACAGCAGGGTATCACTTGGTCCTTCCAGGATATCTTTGCACACCCATCTTTATTGTTCGCTACTTACAAACAACCTTCGAAAACTTTTACCTTATAAAATGCTAGCTACTGTTGCCATCAATAACAATTCATTCCATGAGTCAATCACTCTGTTACACTACAGCCTACCTTTCTTTTTCAAATCCTAAGCTTTCATTCTCTTACCCTATTGTCTTCTGATTACAGTACAAAGAAATCTGACTTTCACTTTATTGGTCCTTCAGTTAATATCAAAAACTTCAAAAAGATCACCTTATACTCTTTTTTTACTCAAAAGAAAATAAGGTAAAAATCTTAATCTATACCTTTAAGATAATCCTATTATCCCAAGAATTATCTTAGTAGCTCTCCTCTGAACTCTTTCACATAAATCAATATTCTTTCTAAGATAATGAGTTAGTTCAAGGCTGTATACAGTTTTATGTGAAGCCTAATTATTAACTTATAAAAGAGATAACCACCTCTTTTGATTTATAAATACACCTCAAATTCTACTAGCCTTACCACATGTAATAGCAACTAAGCAATGTCTTAAATGATTGACTCAGAATTACTACGGCAGTAGCCGCATGCAGTATTTTGTACACTTTAAAACACTAAACGTTTACTCATGTGCATAAACTGTTCATTGTAATGATCCTGTTGCAAACTGTACTAGGAAGAGTTTCCAGTTACGGTCAACACTTGTGGTAATTCTGAATGTTTCTCTCTGGCTTGAAAAAAGTGTTATTCTGTAAGATCAGTATGAAAAGAATGCTTGTTCACAGAAGCCAAAATATTTGTATGTAAATTACTCATTGATGTAAAATAAATTACTGAGATAACATTTTGTCTCTGGATTAATAAACAACATGAGATGCTTCTTTACAAAGAACTGTTACATGTTAAAGTGATGTCATTTATGTTATAGCTTTGAACAACATTTTCATCATTTAAAACCCAAATAAACAACAAACCTTTCTTTTAAAATTGTAATCTGTTCTAAACTAACTGGACCAATATAACAAATTATTGTAAGTTTCCAGGGCTTACCATTAATGATTGTCAAATTCCCTTAAACATGTAAGACCATCACTGAAACATACTGATTCCCCAACATAATCACCAAATCGGATAACTGAAAATTATTTGGTTTAACTCCTATTAGTATACATTTCATTTTTAACCTAATCACCTTCCTACTTTATCTGTGTTTTGGTGTTTACTTTGACAATTTCCAAATGTTTTATCAATGTATTATAACAACACTTATGAGTGCATACATGATGTAGTTAGATGTCACAACATTATAGCTTGTTTCTTTTTGTAAGTTTTAGAAGTACAATCACAATATACAACAGGAATATAAAATTTTCTTGAATATACTTGCCTCAATATATTAGCCCAACCATTTGTGTTTTACTATAATGAATAAATTATTGCACATCACAAATATATACCTATCTATATAATTCCAATGACTACATTCAGAGTGTTACAAAAACTAATAACAACATGATTTACTACAGCACCTTTGATGTAGATGTAAGATTTATGGACAAGTTAATAATTTACCAGTCTACACATGTGAAAGACTGGTACTTCTAATGCATTGAAATATAATACATTTCAGTACATATATATAAATGTGCCATCTCTGAGCAGGTTATCCAGTTTACAAATGTGCAAGCAACAAACTCATAACAATCACAATGCAGTCTAACATTCAGGGCACTTTAACCTTTTCTGTTACACCTAGGAAAGAGACCATAGAGTTCCGAGTCATTTCAAACAAACACAACTCTTTGATCTCGCATCTGTAAAACTTTGTATTAAAAGCAACTGTTTTCATCTCTACAAAGAAATGATGGAGTAGATCAAAAAGCATTATAAATACAAAACAAAATAATTGGACATTTTAATTTGCAAGATGGAAACCAAGTCATGCACACAGGATTGTCGATAAGCAGGTTTATCTTGCAAAAATTTTTGTGACAGTTCTTATTTAAAAATTTGGAAGTAAAATAAAAATAGGTAGCATCTTCATGCATTCTCAATAATTTATTATTTACATAGTTGGATTTCACACACATACAGACTTCAAATGCAAGCAGAACTGCACTAACCCCAGGCTAATACACTGGAAATAAAGACAGTTTCAACTCAAAACTTGGTAATCACAGGTAAGTAGCTTTTTTCTACATTCCTAAAGCAAATTTAGATTAGAAATGCAAATACAAAAATGCTGAAAATAAGAATGAAAAAAGAAAGAGAGAAAAGACTTTTTGTCATGCAAATTGAGAGTTTAATTACCTGAATAATGAATAATTATTATCAATTTCAAGCACATGAAGTTTATCATCAATTTACCCAAACAAATAAGTAGGTTTAAGAGTTAATGTCAAACCCTAGGTATGTAAAAATAATATCACATATTTGATATTTAACACACCCTGAAATGGAATTTTTTATTTCAACACTGCTTACCATATTAAATTATCATGCTCAATTATATACCATTTAATTTCTTTGATACAATTACAGGTTGACTGTATATACTGTTCAAACAACATCAGTTTAAAACATCAGTAGACACATAATTTGACAACACTATTTGATGAGAAGATTGTCATACATTTTTGAAAAAGTACAGAATATATGTGCATATTTATATATGTACATGCATTTCAATTAATAAATGCCACAAATGGTAATTTTACCTTTGGATATTTAGGCTATTTTTTAACGTTACAATTAATGGATACTCCATTTTAATATAATAATGCATTTTAAGACGTTCTGCTTGGTGCCAGTAGTGGCGGGGTTGCAACTGCTAATATTATTAACCATGTTTTTCATACCAGTCTGATGAACACTAGTAGCGGTATTAAACAGAGTAGCAGAAAATATAAGGTTAGCATATTATTACAATCTTCTTTACTTCAGTTCACGAGTTTTTATGTTATTATTACGTTTTTGATATCAATACTACTACTAATAATAGTAGTGATATTAATATTATTATATCATAGTATGGTAATAAGTAATACTATAAACGGCACAAGTTTTACTAGCAGTTAGTAGTGAATACTAAATTACAATTATACCAATACCATTGTGTCCAAAACAGTCCCAGCTACTGCAATCAAACTATTTTTATGTGCTTTTAGCTATAATTTCACTCACCATTTTGTCTTTCTTACTTTCTGTTTGCCTATTCAGTTACCAAGGGATAAACAAGTGATGGAGAGGTTACTAGGCAACGGTGCTGCTTTCTGTTATAAGAATTTCTCGTAATGTCACATGAAAAGCTTCCTTGAAACAGAAAATGTGATTTCCTCTTGTAAAAAGTAGTTTAATAAAAGTATATTTGATTAAGTCATTGATACTTCAGAAATTCTGAGTTGATTTTTGAAAATTTTGAAGTTGCGAAGGTTTGAATTGAAGATTATTTTCTTCTTAAATTGCTTCATTTTGTAACAAATAAATCACATTTTCTGTTTCTAGTGATGTACATTAAACACGGGATATCAAAAATCATATTTAAATGATAATTTTTAAAGCTTTACATATTAAATACTTATGCTGAATTTATACATATTTTTAAAAATCTATATTATTTTACAACATTTAGATAATATCTCATGAAGAACCGAAGCTTGAAACCTTGTTAAAATAAAATCGAGTTAATGTGAAGTTCCTCCAACACGTTAATGACTATTTGACATTATTATGTACGAATATTTCTAAAGTCTAATAGTTATACCAGATTATTAATCAACATAAAAATTGAATTAAGAATCAAAGTCGCATATAAAATATAATAACTCAAGATTATTCAATAACCTTTTCTCCCATCTTACGGGTCTCCTAATGGCTCAGTGGTAAATCTGAAGGCTTATAACGCTTATAACCGAGTTTCGATATCTCTGGCGGTCAGAGCACCGACAGCCCATTACGTAACATCGACCTTTCAGATTACCCTTCATCTCTAATTCTTTATTAAAAGTTATTTATTTTTAAGTGCTCATATTACGAGAATGTTTTACTTAAAACAGAATGAAACCTTCATTAGTGTGCACGTCATTTTTACGTAATATCGTTTAAAGATTGTCAGAAAGATTGTTGTTTGGAATTAAGCACAAAGCTACACAATGGGCTATCTGTGCTCTGCCCACCACGGGTATCGAAACCCGGATTTTAGCGTGTATGTCCGCAAACATACCGCTGAGCCACTGGGGGGCTGTCAGAAAGAATAATTCACAAAAATCTATAGTGCACGCTACGATATTACTTGAGAATATTTACCCAAAATGTCGTGATAACTGTTATCTTCTGTTTATAAGCATCTACGTTTGTCAAAGAACATTGTTTGAAAAATTAATGAAAAAAGTTGGTTAGGTATGTATCTTATGTAAATATATTTACTCGCATTTAACATATAAAAATACATAAAATAGACCTCTACGCAGATTGTTTCAAAGTAGGTTTCTAATTTGTGAGGTCAAAAGCTAGCACATATTGTGCAAAGCTCAATCAGCATGCAAGACATGCTAATGCTAAGGTTGTGGCCTATTAAGGCCAGGAGATTAAAGCTCTCGATTCGAAATCTGAGGGTTATGGGTTCGAATTCCCGTCCCACAAAACATGCTCGCTCTTTCAGCTATAGGGTCGCTAAAATGTGACGATCAATCCAATCATTCGTTGGTAAAAGAATAGAACAAGAGTTGGAGATGGGTGGTTATGACTATCTGATTTTCCTCTAGTCTTTCACTGCTAATGTAAGGAGAGCTAGCGCAAATAGTCCTCGTGTAGCATAACCATAGAAAACATCAACATACTAGGTAAAGAAATATATACAAATAAACTCAAAATAAAAGAAGCCATACTTATACAAGAACTCAAACCAATATAAATCAACACCTTTATACCTGTATTAATTAATAATCTAAAATTTAACTGCAACGTCCTTACAATCTCATACCCGTTCACAGTCTAATTTCTAAGATGTGTCCAGCAACGGTCAGTTGCAAACTTTCTGTTAACCTGAAGATGACCTAAGAAGGTCGAAACGTTGTTTTTTATTTTATTTTAATTAGTTTTAATACCCGTACCGGCCGTCTTTATAATGTATTTTTGTTTCAAATTGGTTTCTTGTCATCATGGAAAAATTACCTTTAGTTTTTACAAAGTGACCTGTCTTGAATGTGATTTAGTATTTTGTAAAATATTGCCACATTTCAAGTATTATACTTTGTATATGTATACAGGCTATTACTCTTTACGAATACATTCTGAAACTTATTGTTCTTAAAACAGTGAACAGTAAATAAATATAGCAAACAATTATATTTCTATTTACCACGACCTTTGTATTTGTCTGTTGCTTGTCTCAAGTTGCTAAGTCTTTTTCAAATTTTGTGCGTGGAAGAGGTGAAACGATTTTTTTGCGATTTTATACACACATTTAAAATAACCACAAAATCATAAATAATTTTATCAATACCACAGAATTCTAATATACTTTATCAAGTTTAGTAACTTAGCTTATTTCGTTTTGAAAAATAGGTAATTTCGAACAAACTAATGAGATATAACTGTTTGAAATACTTGTTCGAAAGAGCGAGGTGGTTTCTTAGCGTTTCAAAATGACTGTGAAAACCACTCGCAAACGCAAACTAATGTGTCAGGGGTTTAGTTTAGAGAGAGAGAAATCAGAAGAATTCTCTCTCCAACAACTGGGGTGTTCAGGAACGTTGTGGTTCCTCTTCGTCCCCTTACGTGAGAAATTGTTAAAATATCCATGGGGTTTTCCTTTACTTCTTTTTAATATTTCTAAGGTGGAGTGGGGTATTTGTGAGTGAGAGGAAAGACGGGAGAAGTGGACGAAAGCAGCATAAGTGAAGTGAGCCAGACCTTAGCCCGAGGACGGAGTACACTGGCGGCTAGCGAATTGATTTTAATATTTATTGTTTACTGTGGCTAGAACCCTATGACTAAGTAAACGGCCCTTTTCAGAATGTGGCTTGGACCTACAGGTCCCATGCCAGAGATTTTGCTGTGGGGGAAAACGGGAGTACCCCGAGAAAACCCACTTTTACGGCCTGGGTTCCGAAAAATCTATCCAGACCGCGCCTGAAAGTAGCTAAGAAGAAGCATAGAAAGAAAAATATTATATATATATACCGTATTTTCCGCCTAATAAGCCGAATTTCTGGCCCTAAACTTTGGACCTGAGTTTTGAGGGTCGGCTTATTAACTGATCACCAGCTTTGGACAAAAAAATACCGAAGACCAAAATCATACCTTTGATCTCACAGTTACGGCAGAGTTATTTCAGTTGAATAAACTTTATTTATTAAGAGAAAAAAGTCTATACATTACGAATGACATGTATTCATAGAAATAACAAAATTCATAAAAAAATACATACTTTACTCTCAAAAATTTATTAAAATTCATCATCTTCATCGTCAGAAGCACCAAATAATAGATTCCAATCCTCGTCAGAGACCTGGTCGTCGTACGGGTCATTCTCTGGTGTTATTAGCTGAGTGAGTGGAATGTTGTCTTCCTCGTTGTCTTCCAACCACAACATATCATCTTCCGTTCCATCCATTGGATTTGAGATGCTGCATTTTTTAAATGATTTCTCTACAGTTTCAACACTAATATCGTCCCACGATTTCACGACCCACTCACAGACGGTAGCGAGTGATGCAGCGCGCATATTTTCGGCCGCAGTAAAACTTTGATTGCCGGAAACCATCCACTCATTCCAGCATTGACGGAGCCTGTCTTTAAAAGGTTTATTTAAACACACATCTAAGGGCTGTATCACAGATGTCAGCCCACCGGAAATAACTGCAATATCGGTATTGCATCTTTTGATCGTGGATTTAACGTTTTCACACAGGTGGGACTTAAACATATCCCAAACGAGCAGAGATCTAGATTTCATCAGTCCGCCAGGACGATGTGCTCACACTTCGTTAATCCACTTGATGCATCCTTCGTCATCCATCCATCCGTTTTCTTGTACATGGACGATCACTCCTTTCGGAAATTTCTTCTTCTTAGGAAATGTTTTTCTTTTGAAAATTACCATAGGCGGTAATTTTGTCCCATCAGCAAAGCACGTTAAGACTACAGTGAAACGTTGTTTCTCGTGGCCCGTTGTCTTAACCCAAACGGTTTTCTCGCCAGCTTTGTTGACGGTTTTGTTTCCAACCATATCGAAAAAAATCGGAGTCTCGTCCATATTCCCAATCATTTGTAGACGGTAGTTGTGTTTTTGGCGATGATGGATGATAAATTTCTGGAACGAGGTGATTTTATTATCCAAGTCACTTGGCAGTTTCTGCGCGATCTTCGTTTTCTCTCGAAGTACAAGGCTGTGTCGCTTCATGAAGCGGGTACACCAGCTGTTGGTTGCCTTAAAGTCTCTTGAATTTTCTTTATTTCGACCAGCCCACTTTAGTGCAAAAATACAGATCTGGGCATGCGTGACAGTCAGGCTGTTTTCATTCACCCATGTTGTTACATCTTCTTCCAGTTTTGGCCACTTCGGTTGATTTTTCTGGTTACATTTACTTGTTTTCGACATTTCTTTTCGCACACATTCTGCTTTCTTCCATTCACGGACCTGTTTTTCATTCACACAGTAATGGCGAACGGCATTCATATTTGAGGATTTTAAGGCTAGCTCTACTACTTTCAGTTTAAAAGCAGCATCATAACACATTCTCTTTTTTTGCAGATGTAGACATCTTTGGCTTTTGACGGTACAATGATAAACTCCCACTACATACCCCTGGTATTTATACCCTGGGTTAGTGATTTTAATTACTGAGTAAAAATTCTGGAATTTTCATTGGTTACCTAATTCCAGTGAGTGGAGCCGATAACGAATGACATGTTGATTCCATCTTTGTCTCAATACGATACGTTCTGCTTTACTACAGAACGCCAATGATCACACACAACATGCATGCTGACGCTGAAACGAGACTAAGAAATCATTATGAAGAAACTTGTCACTTCTTAAAAATGGCCTCGGCTTATTGGGCGGTAATGAGCAAAATCCCTGATTTTCAGAGCTGAAAATTGGCCTTGGCTTATTAACCGGAAAATACGGTATATACAATAAATAATAATAAAAGAGAACTGATGAACTGTGAATGTGGTATGCGTGGAAACTGTTAGCTGCGGTCTTGTAGATCGGGTGGTATCTTCGTCATGAACTTGTTTTCACACTTGAAGCCCATTGGTGCAAGTGAAAAACGTGGTCTCGGTGGTGGAACAACTGGCTCTTCTTCGGTGAGTTGTTCTTCGCTGGTTTGTGATGCTTTGTTTCTTCTTGTGATTTTAGTTTGTGTTTTCTGCGTGGAGGTAGTTTGTTTTTCAGTTTAAACTCTCGCGTCGATGGTTATAATGGTAGTGGTTTGAGTCTGGCTAGTTGTTAAATTCAGTGGAACTTGGATTGAAGTCTGGCATGATCTGTCCTCTTTCTTTCTTGGTTTGCTGACACTTGGCGTGTTGCTAACAGAGGGAGTTGACTTCTTCTGGGTCGAGTTATCTGTATCTATTTTCGTGTTTCTTCTGGTTAGATCTGGATTCGGTGGTGTTTTTGTAGTTTCTTGTTGGAAGTTGTCCGTTGGTTGTTTCTGATGTCTGGATGCTTTGTTTGACAAAGTGTTGAAAGGTCTTCGATGTGGGCATTCGGCTCTAAAGTGGAATATGTGATAATAACAGCCGTCACGTAAAATACAGTCAGCACTGTACTTCGACGTTGTCACTACCTTCATGAAGTATGTAGGCAGGTTAGTGTTTATGGAAAAAATTCGGTGAACAGCATACACATTGGTTTGGATTTGAGGTTCTATGGCTTGTTTGATTTCTTCTGGTTCTATTGATGGGTCAACGCCCCTGAGGAATACTGAGTGAAAACTGACAGGACTTTTAGTAGGGGAACAACTTACATTAAATTCGGTGTTCCATGGTTGGCATAGATAAATTTAGTCTGCAGTAGTGGCTGGTTGGATGAGGATTCCGCCCCTGCGTAATATTCGAGTCCTGGACGGTTCAGTGGTTGCCCCTGGCTTGGCTCGGGCGATCAACGTGGTGACTTGAAACGCTCGTGACTAGCTCTGGCGTAGTCTAAAAACCTCTCTCTCTCCCTTTTGCAGTGAAAGTCACTTGGAGAACATGCCATATTTCAAGTATAAATGAGGGACCGTCTCCAAATATGGAAGGAAGTGATCGAGGCTACTATGTTTGATTCAGAGCATAAGCCATGTTTCAATTAGTGGAAAAGATAGGAAGTTCTTATTTTATATTATAGCTTGTTAATATCGGTACTCCGAGTTCCCAATTCATATGAAACTATAGATGTATTTGGACACCATAAACACATAATTTGAAGCAATGCTGCATTCAATCTTCCATAAAACACAAAAATCGATATTTAGGTGTGTTCTTTTAATATTTGCTTTTAAATTAAGAAATTAATTAATATATAATATTAGAATATTAATTACTATCTGCAATTTGATACCAAATTAAGGATCATTAATTAATTGTATGGTGTACAAATACTGTTGAATCCAGTTATTACGTTACGTAAGACTAGGAGATATATGTCATTAACAAATTTATGTAATAATCAAATAAACTATTTTACAGTTAATACTACATATTAGGTAATGTAATATATATTATGATCCAACAGCAGTTATTAATGTACACAGGAGAGTGCCATGCAATAAGATATTGATACAGAATATAGTGTTTAATGTAATAATGAAAACATCTGAAAAATTGCTCTAACTGAATTATCAAAACGAATACATTCGGAGATTTTCTTTTACATTCTAAACCTTGACAACTTTAGTTTTTCTAAATCATCTTCAGCACATGTACCTTGTAAAAATATTTTTAGTGTGCTTTCCCTCGACTCGTAGAAGTGAGACGAGATTTATTGTTGTAAAAACACTTTTGGTGGAAAATGGCTATTTGGTGGTTTGTTTGTTTAGAATTTCACGCAAATGTACACGAGGGCTATGAGCGCTAGCCATCCCTATTTAAGCATTATAAGACTAGATGGAAGACATATAGCCATCGCCAACACTTGGGCTACTATTTTACCAACGAATAGTGGGATTAATCATCACACTATAACGCCCCCTACGGCTGAAAACGAATTTTGACAGAACGCTAACTCACAATATCTTCGTTTCTTCTAGAACCTGGAAGTAGTGTAATTTGTACCACTTTTTTATTATTATTTATTAACAGGTGTGTGAGGGGGATACAAGAAAGTCCGGGGAAATTCAGCCCGAGGTTTGGGTTGGAAGACTGACAATCATTCCCTACACAAGCTTCCTCCATGACTGCCAAACATTCCCTAAACAAGCTTCCTCCATGACTGCCAAACATTCCCTACAGAAGCTTCCTTTAAGCATTTTCCCTATAATTTTATTGTGATAATTGAAACTTTTTTCTTGACACTCAAAATTAGCAAGGAAAATTTGTTTTTTTTCCAAATATCCTTTGGGCGTCTAAGCCTTTAGTGGACTCATGTTCGCAGTCTGTGACAAATTTGCTTAATAATAACAATGAAGTATTTATAAAAAGAGAAAAACTGTTTAATAAGAAGTTTAATTTTTATTTTAATGACAGAAAGACATTATATGATTAAAGTCATTTTTGTGTAGTCAAGACTCGTGATGTGTTCAGTTTAAGGTCACTATGATTAATGCATAATTCTATAATACTAAGTTAACACACATAGTTACAGGAGTACTTGTACATAATTGAAACTCATAAAACACTGACAGTGATGTGAAGATCCCAGCCACCAGCCAGAAAGGCCCTTGTTTTACTTCTATTGTTGTTTCCAGTCCAGTCATCTTCATAACAGAATGTACAGGCTCTCACTACCATGGAGTTTCCTGGTCTTAGAACAGCCTATGCTATCAGTACAGCAAGTCTAATATCAACCTCAAAGCAGGTTGTGGTCAGGTTTTGACAGATAAACATATCCTTACTTCCAGACATTTTAAATTCTTCTCATGGATCTTCATGGTTCAGAAGATTTAGATCAACAGATTTCTTACATTTATATATAACTAACATATTTGCCTCCTACTGGATAGAATTTTCTTTCATTCATTATTTTTGTTTAAATACAGTTTGTTTTTTTACTTTTTACCTCTCCTTACAATTTAGACAAGTTTTTATTCTTCAGTTTTCCTTCAGCCAATAATTTGTTCATTATATTTCAACTTAACGCTTTTGATACCTCTTTCATTCCATCTTTAACAAATCTCCAGACATGTCCTCCCATGTGCTTGGTTCTTAAATCTTTAGTTTTTGTTTAAGATTAATTAAACAATGTTCTAGGTTTTTGCCTAGGTTACCAAATTGGTACATTTTAGTATAATGTTCAATCAGATGTGATACAGGAAGCACTAGAAATTTTACCAAGAGTTGCAAGTTAATGACTTTCACTGTGGAAGTTTGTCAGAGTTGACTTTACAAAGTTATTATTCCGTATTCTTTATTTTATGTACAACTATCTAAATTTAGCTTATTTGATATACAAATGTTGTGTTTTAGTAGAATACTACAGTTTCATCTTCCAGTAACGAATTTTAACATCCATAGTCTCTCTCTGGTAAATGATACTTATAGCCAATATTAACTTGGGAATCTCCAGCAATACAGTAAGTTCACATGAAAGATTACTGTTTCAGAGTTAAAAGATCAAACTCATGCTATACTCATAGTAATTCCCATTTATTCTACTATTTGCAAATTCTATAAAATACCATACAATTATATATTATTTATAACCACACAATGCTTAGAGTAGAATAGCAATGACAATTTACATTCATATTAGACAAACAGCAGAAGTTACTTTCTTATACAAGACATTTAAAATCTCAATTCTCAACATTTAAGACTTCTGCTAAAATTAAAGAAATGGCTTTTCTAAAGTCCAATCACAATGCTTTTAACCCATTTCACATGTTAACTGAAATAAATACACTAGTACTGGTCATACCTTAATCTGTGTAAGTGGAATAACTAAATATTCTTAAGGATAATAAACAGCTGTGATATACCCTTTAACTCACCTATTTTTAAATATTAATAAATAAATATGAATATAGAACCTCCTAATTAATTTCATTATTCCAATAATCAGGAGATGCTTAGTAATAGCAGGATATTCAGACTGCATTATGAATGAAAAATACAAGCATGTATAGGAGATATAAATAACTACACTACTACCACAAGTCATTAAGCTGTGATGTCAAGATAAATTATATACTGCACTATTATCAATCACAATATATAAAAATTACAATGTTATGATTAGTTGTTTTTGAAAATTAAATAACAAACAAGTTTCTCTCTCTGCTAGAACAATTCTGATTTTATATTTGGTTTGTACAAACAATTACAGATATTTGTCAATAAATAGTAAAAAATTTGTACAAACTATGCACATTTGTATTTCGTCTTTAAATTTCTTTGTAACATTTAAGCAAGCCCACTGAGAGTTTGATTAAAAACAAGAAAATTTGTATTATTATATTATCTCTGATATTACATGAGCATATGCTAAATTGGTAATCAAGATTTCTGTTGATGACGAAACACTAGAAAACTTGTTTACTTCATAATGGAAAATTCTCCTTTTTTGGAATGCAGTGTTAAATAAAGAGAAACCTAGTTTGAGTAAATGTCAACAAACTACAATTCAGATAATTTTTCATCTAACAAATCTTCGTAATGGGTAATTTAATCCACAATTTATAAATCTGCATTCAGTATCTACAATGTTATTTCTTTTAATAGACATTTTCTATGGACACATGATTTAATAATTTGAATTAGCTCCTGTGTCAAGTAGGGATAATTTAGAACACAAACTTAACAATCACAAAACACACATCAAGTGGGTAACAGCTTATTAAGATCAGTAAATATTGGTATGTAAGAATTTCTTGGAGAAAACTATTCACAATAGGTTTCAAGAGGTTATCAGATTTATGCTACAGTTACATTAAGTCATACCACTTAGAAATAAATATGTAAAAATTTCAGTATAATTCAAGTGCAATGTTTTTATACATGATGATAATGATGTAATATGCCACTGATTATGCAATGCATATCAATAACATACTAATACATCTTTTTTTTTAACCAGTTGCATGCTTACCTTTAGTTGTTTACATTTATTGTTCAATAATATGTTAAGTCTTTATGTTCACACGTGACCTATTTGATGATCTTAATGTTTTAGTAACCTGGAAAAACTACATCATTACAAGCATGTTCCAACTAACAAGGATTCTCTCTGTTAAAAACTAAAATGTCTTGACTTTTTCAGGATGTATTTGAGATACAGAATGAATTCTGTAACTAAATTTTCTTCTGATGATTAACTCTCAGAAATAACACTTCCCACGGACTTCACTTTTGAGAGTGCTCATGATGTGGAAACACCCATGCTAGCTTTGAAAGCAAAAGCTTGGGAAGAGCCTGACAGAAATATATAACAAAGCTACCAGTCTAGATGTAAGTTTGAGCCTATTGTTTTCCAAAACCGAGTTAAGGTGCATTGTAGTTTTAGTATAATGTGACTGGACGGAGAATGGATCATAGATAGTTAGAAGAACAGCCAAGAAATAAGATGGATGTAGTGAGGTAACAAAGTTTATTTTCAGAACTATTACCTACTGTGGTCAAGGGAAGCCTGTGACACTTGGGCCAGTTTCCAGATTGAAACTAATACAATTAGTATTGACAATATTTAAAGTTGTTTCTTTATACACACGTGTAACATGCTGTAAGATAGTAAAGATTAAGTAGTCTTTCCATTGCTAAGCCAATATTAGAACCACTATGTTTAAAAGATTTTCATGTTTTTTTCTGTAATAATCAAGTCACTGACTTATTGAAAAAAAGGAGTAAAAACAGCCATAGATGTGATAAACATTCGGTGTAGTGCAGCATTCAATACAATTTCTGTGTCCACCAAACAGTCAATTCATGCTGAAAACATCTCTAATTTCATACTGACAAATCAATCTGTACCTATTGTTGATATACTAGTTCCTAACCGACGTCCAAAGAAGAGCCTGGAAGAAGTAAAGCAGAACTTTAATTTGTATAGGTTTCTAACATTCATTATAGTAGAGCTTTAATGTAGTCTAAAAAATTTTTGAAGCTTTCAAAAAACATAATTCCAGAGAGAGTTCAGATAAGTCTTTCAGATATATGCATTTATAACTAAAGAAATCATCACTTTAAAACACAATCTATATTAATACAAAATACAGATATGCAATATCTTAAAACTATAAACTTAATACTTAAGAGACCTAATCAGTTTATTTTCCTTAGTCAGTTGCCTTCAGGCTTAGAGTTACCATGTACAAACTTTTCTAAGAATAATTAACTGTTACAGACAAAAAACAAACAAATAACAGCTGTTAAAGTTCTGAGAAGAAAAAGAACTAATAATGTAAATAAAAAACTTCTAAGGAATAACGTCTTGTGAAGAAGCACTAGTTGCTTACATTCCAGATTTTAAAAAAATATTGTAATTTTGATAATATTAGGTTTTCTTTCTCAATAAAAATTAATTAATGACAACTTCTAAGAGGGACAATTGCCAGATGTAATAATGTACAGTGACAATAGCTAGTTATGTCAGTTGAAAAAATACTTAATTACAGCCAGATATGAAAGTAAAATATTTCTGGACACCTGACAAATGTGATTCAAGGAACCAATGAAAACCTTGAACCATTCTTGAGCAAGAACTGTATCAGTTTAAAACTTTTAGCACACTAGGCCCAAAAAATATTTCACTTGTATGACCTTTACAACAGACTTTGAGATTTATTAACCTTGCTGAATAACTAGGATTTATTAACTGTTTTCACAACTAATATCTATAGTTTCTCATTAAACAAAAAAGCTATACCAACAAAGTAAAAAATGTCCATTATCTTTAAAAACACTTAAAAATAACTAGCAAGCAACTTGCCCATAAGATTATCACATTTAACACAGTGCAGTACTTATGCATGAGAGAATTTGTGCCATGTCCATATTAACACAACACAAGAATGAACAAAATTTTATTACTGTTGTTACAGGTTTTCAAATTGAGTTTGACTTCTTAACTTTATTGAATCTTTCTTTAGAATTCAGTAAAGCTTTATAATCGTAGGACTAAAACAAATACAACATATATTTTCACATCAATGGCTATCATATGGTAACTTAACATTTTAAATTTATTTCTAAACAAATATATCTGTCTATCTATCATTATAGAGTTTTTTTACTCCACCAGATTTGTTCAGCTCAGCTGTGGGAATGTCTCATATTCATTATTTCAATACATCTTTCTAGATTTTATGATATTGTTTGCTGAACTTCAGTAACAAAATGAGTGTGGCACTTCAAGAAATTATTAGTTACTGAAATAACTGACTTTACTTCTTGAAAGACAAAAACATTCACAATCTTAAATAAATATTTGTTTTATATACACTGACCATTTTTGTTCCTTCAAGAAACTCTCACAAAACCAGTAGGCTCAGAAACCAATAAACAAAGAGAGTTAGTTATTCACCACAGGAACAAGTGGTGATTCAAAACAGGATTGGTTGTTGTTTTTTTTCAGAGTAAAATCACAGTAAGTTATTTGCTATGTCCACCACAAGAAACCATACCCCTGGTTTCAGCATTTTAAGTTTATAGACTTACTGCTATCCCATTATAGGACTTATAAACAAAAACAGATAATTATTTACAACAGAAACTAGAAATAACACTTCATTACATTTCATGTGCTACCTTTTTCAAGCAAACCTGTCATTACAAAGTTAAGATGAAACCAACCACAATTCATCTTTAAATGTTTTGGTAATAAACTACTAAGGCATATCTTAAAGATAGAGGTTTTGGCACATAATTATCTAACAATTATGTTACACATTTGTTTTACATTAGTAAAGGACAGTACTTTCTTAAAAAGCAAGAAATTAATAAATAACTACAAGTTAAGACAATGAAAGTTCTTTACATACCCTATTCCTGCCCCCAAGATCAAAGACAGAAGGTTAGTAAGCACTAATATTGACAATACTTCTGAGGAGAAAAGGCCATGCTTTACTACCTTAGAATGTCGCAAACTCAAACCAGCTCGTTGAGGATGCTTGAATTTCCACTCCCTAGGATAGGAGCAAAAAATTATTATTTTTTTTTTACATAAAAATTAGTAAGTTATTAATCCAATGGACACTGCATCAGGAAATTTATGTAGGTTTAACAAAAAATAGACTTAATTTATGCTAGAAATGTATTATTTCATGGTTTAATCAGTTCAAACTATACCCCAGAGAAATAAATCTAAAATAAAATAATGTAATGATCTTATTATCTGTCATGTATGTCTACACTAATTTGTATATTTCATAAACTTTGATTAGTTGTTTCTCATTTAGAAGAAAATATACAAAAGGTATATAAATAAGTAAGGAATAAACAATTAACTGATAATGCAATGAAGCAAATTACAATCTCCTTGACATTTATCAGTTATTCCTTAATTTAATACTTCTACTCCCCTTTCTCTTTGTTTTCTTCATCTTAGTATTCACTTTAAAACACTTTTTAACTCTTGGTTCTAACCAGTAAAAATTAAAAGAAAAAATTAGATAACATAACAACAAAAAAGAAAGGGGGAAGTGAAAGGAAAGTGATAACTTAAAGAAGGAATAACTAATACAGAGCAAAGTTTGTAGTCAAAAGAACACGCATGTCTGATGTATGTTATCATGTAAGAGGTCCAAGCGGAGTACAACTACTCCTTATAAATTTGAATTAAAATACTTAATGACCTTATTATGTGCAATGTACATCTACACTTATTATATGCATATTTCATAAACTTTGATCACTTGTTTCTCATTCAGAAGAAAACATAAATGGTATACAAACAAACAAGGAATAACCAGTTAACTGATAATGCAATAAAACACAACAGGCATTGGTCACATTCAAGGACATTTATGATGTCAACAAGTAGTCCTATTTCAAAGTCTAGGGTTTCCTTTCCAGTTTTATAACTTTTCTTAAGAGCATGTATGATTTTATTCTTTGTCTATCTTATTTATTTTACATTTTAATGCAAGAAAAAATGGAAAGAAAGAGACCAACATTTAGATGACTATGGGTCACTTCAGTCTACCCATACTTGCTAAACATCTATCAGATTATAGTGTTTTAATCAATATTCTTGAACACTATTTCAATGTTAGTATAATTATACACCATTTATGACTAAAAAGTTTTACAAGTTTTATAAAGTACAATCTGTTCTTGAACATTTTTATAATTTACAATTTAAGATATTTCTTCTTCACTGTTATGTAGCTGCTGACAACTTTTATGTATGTGGTAAATTCTTATTTTGGAATTGTATGTTTATCACTGCTACTGTACATACACTACATATAGTGGTTTGTATTACAATGAATTGAGATCATTCACATTGTTTTACAGGTGTTTTCTAATTAGATAGTTAGGTTATTTAAAATCCTACCATCTGTTAATTGTTTTTTGCACTAATGTGATTCTGTTTTTACAGTACTTGAAACACTGTTAAAAACTTATTGTATTGTATACAATTGTACTATTATACAGTAATGTGTGGTCTATTTCTTTTCTTTTCACACACTTATTTTACACAACTCAGTTGAATTTTTTCAGTGTATTGAACTGATTGAAATAATTATACAGAAACCATTTTGCAGTATGCACCTACACTCTAATTAGATAAATATATCATGGGAGTGTTTTTAAAATAATGAAGAACCTTAATGCTACATATATATCTTACTTTTAAAACTCATTATGATTTGTAATTTTATTAAATTTAATTTTAATAAACACTATGTATCTCATCTGGAAGTTAACTAGTTTCATAGACAAATTTTCATTCTAGATTCTCTGAAAAATAACAAGTTTCATTTCCCAAACTGGAGTAACAAAAGAGTTTACACTATACTACATTTACTAATTTCATCACAAATAACTTTAACTTAATGGAACAAAAGTTTCGTGTTACCCCACCTTATTATAGGATCTATACTCTACCTAGAAAAGCATTGCAATATTTTTCAATAATAACCGTAATTATGACATTGAAATTAATTTATACACTACTATAAATAAGGAAAAAAAGTTACTTTGGAGGAAGCTGGTCGGGTCGGCTGCTCCAATCCCATATCCAATCTGTCACAACTTGCTTCTTCCCAAACACATCTTCCTATCAATATTTAGGTTTATTTTGTATTTCTTATTTAAACCTTTGTTGGAACACATTGTTTAACTCATATTATGCATTCTTAGATTGTCTTTTTTGTTCCCTCTGCAATAAATTTATTATTTTTCAATACCTGAATTTCCTCAAACATATTATTTAAATAAAAAATATGGTGTTTTACTTTTTCCATTTCAGCCATGCAAGTTGAATAAAAAGCTACTATTCTTAAAAAAATAATTTAAATGTATTCTTTCTAGACAGAAGTTATTATAAATCTGTCAACAAATGAAAATAAAAACAAATTATAAATTTGAGATATGGCCACAATATACTTATTACAAAGCTTGCTTAAAGTTCTATCATTAATAACACTTACTTAGTATATGCCCTGTAGAGGCCCAGTGTTTAAAAAAATAATTTTCAACAATATAAAATAATTATTGTTGAACAAGTGATATATTCCTATCTGTTTTGTTGAAAACTGTGATATTTTAAATTAAATTAGTATATTTAAAATTATTGAAGAAAATAACATTTCCACATTTTCTATGTAGCATGAATAGCATACATTTTAAATACAATATTTCATAATCAATTCTAAATAAAGTACTTTTTAACAGTATAGTGATTATTTCTCACATTCTTTTAGAA
Source organism: Carcinoscorpius rotundicauda (assembly GCA_011833715.1). Classification (NCBI taxonomy): domain Eukaryota; kingdom Metazoa; phylum Arthropoda; class Merostomata; order Xiphosura; family Limulidae; genus Carcinoscorpius; species Carcinoscorpius rotundicauda. The sequence continues at coordinate 124,977,275 of CM022391.1, read as the reverse complement.
ATTTTAGCAGACTGAAGAAAAAACAATGCTATACTATTAAATAATTTGAAAATAAGAAAATCTGAACCATAATGAATTTGAAAAAACATTGAGTTTAAAATTTTTAAACAAAAGGACTACAAAAGATCATCACAGGTTTAAAAAGCTGTTAAGTGTGCAACTAATGTGATGAGTAACACAAAAACTGCTTATATAAGATGCTTCCAAACATGGGAAACATTGCCTTTATTTCCTCTCATCATTAGACCTATAAGCTGATGCATCATAAAATCATTGGTTATAAGGTACAGGAAGTACAACCATCCAATATGTAGGTTTGGAGGGACTTTTGGATGAAGCAATTAGTAAGTCGCATAAAATCACAATCAATACAAGGTTGCAGAGGGAACAGAATGTATCAGAACTACAATTTGATATTGATGACATGTCATAGGCACTGTAATTCCACCAAAAACCAGTTACTTTTTTTCATATGGCCCTATTTTGAACCAAAATATTGATACAATAAGAACATGAAGATATATATTTTGATCAGGATTTAGTATCTTTAAAATAAAGATATCCCTTGTATTTAACAGCACTGGAACACAAAGAAAAATGAATCAACTTAGGGTACCAGAACTATCTAGAAAGATACCCACAATAAATCATGATACAAAATGCATCATTCTGTAATCAGCAAAAAACAACAAAGTTCAGTGGCAAAAGCCATCCACATGCCCAAGCAATAGCATGCAAGATAATAAAGAACCTCCGCCTGAAAATTCAACACAAATCATGTATACAGAAGTTGCTTTCACAACTTACCAATTCAATTACATACCTCAAGTAGCTAGAGACTGAAATGGATATTCATGCTATTTTATACAAGGGTATAATGGCTAAGTCATCGAATGGAGTGCTTATTTATTTCTGTGTAATTGTACAGTTGTAACAAGCTCTGTGAAACCATCTTTCTTATATCATTGAAAGATGTTGCTTATTACAGACTTAGAATTGAGCCTTTTACAATGCAAACTACACTACAGGACTATTGTAATAATGCACAGTCATTAGATAGGGCCTGACCTGATATGGCAACAAAAGGTGCAACAATGTGGTGTTGCACCAAAGTAATTTTAATATAATGTACTCAACTTCTGTATAATAGATTTCAAGGGCTATTGTACTTATATAGGAAATAGTAAACAACAAAAATGGCCCTATATTTTTCAATTTACACATCGTCCTTTTAATATGTTTACAGTTAATCCTTTTCAAAAAGGTTCTATTTATACAACTTAGAATGATCTTCAGAAACTGCTGATGTTATGTAGTGAGGTCTTTCCCAAATAGTTTTAATCTTTGTTAATGCCTGATGCTGTTAACAATATAAGATAAAAAAACAGCCAATTATTCCTGCTTCTTGTATGCTGGATGCTATGACATCAATTATACATTTCTCCATTCTTCTTTTTTTTTTTCAGAACAGACAATGTGCTATTATCAGTTACAAGTCAAATTCTTTTAATATTAATTAGAAAACTGTATAGACATACACTCACAAAAGTACAAATTATTCATAAGATACCTTACTTTATTAATGAAAAAGAGTTCATTGGGAGTGTGTGGTGGCTCACTCACTGGACTGCAGGGACTCTTTGGACTAGAAATAAAATAAAAACAAGTCCTGATATATAAGAAAACAGTTCAAACTGAAGGAAAATAATTCAAAAATGAGAAACAGTTTTCTAATTGTTATTTTGCAATGAATCTATGGCAAGTTACCAAGTTGACTGTCTAATCTATACAAATAATTTTCATACGTGCTTTGTAATAAATATCAAATTTCCAACAGTGTCAAGTTGTTGTTTTTTAAATTTATGACAACTTTTAGTGTTACGGCTACAAACTGCACAACAGAAATTAATGAATAATAATATTACAGCTACCATAAAACTGCTTGATAAAATAATGTCAATCATCCACTTACCTTTGTTTATTCTCACACATCAGAAATCTCACAATGAGTCATATGGCATAAAATGGAAATGACTAGTCATTCACTTTGTAATATGTGTATAGTAGTCTCAAACAATGTTCTTTCTTTTGTCACCTTGAAATGTATCACAGACTTTAAAGTGCTCCACATGGTCCATGAACCATAACAACATTTCCAAGGGTACATCTGGATCTTTTACAAACGTGAAGTCACGAGGTAAATAATGGATGCCAGTCAATCACAGCAAACTGTTAACAATATTCTCCAAGTGTCATTAACAGAATGTGAAATTGCTAATGGCACATTATCCACAATAAAAGCGGATGATGGAAGGTTAAATCAGCAGTAATAAACACAGGCAAATAAATATTTACCTTACAAATAAGCCAGTACAGAATATTATGCAAGTATACATATTGCTCTGATTGGAAGTTAATGCCAATTACCAAATTTGATTTGCTGTAATTATAAGGTACCTGTTCTCCTGCTGAATCTAATATTTGTACCCACAAATTGGATGTCCACATCAGTGTACAAACATTTAGCAATACACTTTACACAGCTAAACTACAGACTAGATGTACTCTTAATGGTCTCAAATAATGTTCTGTTTCAAGAATATAAATAAAACCAAAACTAAGAGTAACAAGCATTTCTTGCTTTTGAAGTGCATATGTTATACTGTATTGTAGCCTACAGAGTGCATAATTCTTCTGATTCATGGCATGCACATATTTTACTGATGTTAGGACAGCACAAATTGCAGTGTTAAGCATCCCTTATGTGGTATAATTTTAATGTCTACTGATTGAGTGACAAGATAACTTTCAGATAACTCTACTGTACAGTAGTGTAAAGCAGTTAAAATGGATTATAAATCATCCTACTGACAGCAAAGCACAACAGCTCACCACCAATGGTTTCAAGAACATATTTAGTAAACCAAGTATATATACAGCACTGATTTTTTTTGCAGATGAGTTATGCTTCATCCTACAATCAGGTAATACATATATGCTAATTCTCAGTGAATCTGACCAGATTTATAACCATTTTTATACAGAAATATGATGCATACAGAACAGTAAAAATGTGAACAATAATAAGTACTGAGTGGTCAACTAAAATTTGTAAAAATAATTTTCAAAGAGGAAAAATGTAAACACATTTCAATTTCTTAAATTAAGTTTATTTTCACTATAAATAAATATGCAATTATTTAATAATTTGTCAACCTTGATCTAACCTCAGATAAACTTTCCTAATCTAGCAAAATAAAAAAATTAATTTCTCCAAATTTTAAATTATATTTCTCAAATCAGCATTAAGAGCTATATTAATTTTTTTTTTCTATTTGAAAACACCTCAATTATTACAAAAATTGTGGAATACACTATCAAACCTGCACACTGAAAAACCAATAAAATAAAGAACTTGAACCAATCTTTATTATAGGAATCATTAATTTCATAATCCCATTACTCTACAGTTTTCTATCATATTCCTCATAGAAACCTTTGTTTTTAAATTATTCTTTACTTATCTCTAAATTATTAAATTCAGCCAATTGTCTTTTAAACATTTCAAACGTAAACTTAAAACCTCTAAAAATGTTGACTATTTTACATCTAACAATCTCCTGTTCTATGAAGTACATTTAAATTAGGTATAATCAGGGCTATTTTACCTCTAACAGGCTCCTGTTATGCACAGGATACATGCAAGCAATAATCAATTTGATCTTGTTCTGAGGTACAAAACTGATAAAGTGAATGTCTTCCAACAACAAGAATTAAGAAACATTTTATTATCTGTTAAATTACACTTAGTTTCATTTTCTACAGAAATGTTAAAACTATTATAACTCTGCTGATGTGTCTAATTTTATTATAGATATTTACCAAGTTTTAAATTGTTTCAAGTAAACTGAACAAAATAAAGTAATGACAGAGGGCCTAAAATGCATCAGATGTTACATTCCTTTTTTTAATCCCCATAAACAAAATGACATATCCCTAATTAGTAATGATGTAGAGTGCTCAATCTAATAAATACAATAATTTGAACTGAAAAAAACAACAAAAAACAACTGTACGTTTTACAAAAACCTGATTTATTCCCAACCACTATTTCTCCAGTAAAAGTATCAGCATGAAGCAGTGTTTATCAGCAAACCAAGAGTTGTTAATAAATGGAGTTTCTGTGAAATGTATAATTGTCTGTTTTCTTCCCTTACCCCACAGAAAAAAACTTGAAAAGTAGGTACTTCGAGATTCCATTTTATGCTCAAATTTTACCATAATTTATTGAAAGTATGAATCACGTGCAAGAACTTCTTTATGACCCACAAAAACTGGTGTTCACTGGCATTAACACTCACCATAGGTACAAGCACAAACACCCACACTTGCAGGTTACACCTGTAATTTATCCTACATTGTTATGCTGATTCATACATACCACTACAAGTCTATTTATTTACCTAGAAACAAATTATAAGTGCACTTTAATGGTTAAAAAGTCATACTGTTACTGTGACAAAGCACTGACACCTGGTCTGTAGTCCTGCACCAGAGCACACGATTGCATGCAGGTGATATCTTTTCTTGTGTTAAAAAAAAACAAAGAAATTAATAGAATTTAAAATGAGTAAAAAAATACAGATATACATAGCTACCCAATATGTTTATGGGTGATTTTTTTTCATCTTTCCTTTCTATTTTTCTTTACTGTGGTTTATTAGGTTTCAAAATTCAAAACAAATCTAATCACAAGGGCAGCTTTTAAATTATTTTACTTTCAACTACTGCATGTAATTTATTTTTTAAAAAGAAATGTACATCTAGTTTAGTAAATATAACATTCTTTTGGTTTGCAAAAGTACAGAATCCTAAAATCATACACTAAGTAGAAGAGAGATAAGCAGTCTTTTCTAAGTGTTTGAAATGACAAATTTCAAGCATGCATGTCCCATCAAAATTTTATAAAGTAACATAACCCTATCAGCAAGAGAAACATGTCTTATTAATTGCTAACCAACACTGTAAATCTTATCAAAAGTGTTTGTGTGCACTATGCTGGTTCATAACATTTCATGATCCTTTATAATCTGTTTTGAGAGCTTAAGTATTCACATCTTCATATCTGCTGATAACGGGATACTGGAAAGCATTGTGTCTCTCTTGTTCAAAAGAAACTTGACAGACATAATAGTCGGATTAGGGCCTACAGAATGAGCTATCATACTGGGAACTGTGAAGCAATGCATTTTTGATACAGAAAATTATGTGAAAGAGGACTGACATTACAGAAAATGAAAACTACTTTATCATCACTGCTGGTAAAACCTCAGACAGCCTTAGCCATGATTTAAAAAACACTGAATACATAACCAAGATCTATTTGGAAGACACATAGAATTAAGAACAAACTTTTTTCCAAGCCTTGTACTCATTTAATCCAATTATTACACAAAAATAATTAAAATATTAGAAAAAGTACAGGGATGGCAAATAAGAATGGCTCACTTATTGTCTCTGGATTACAGAACTGGTTATAACAATGATTTCACTGAAATGTTAAAAACTGTTGCACATTTTGGTACTACAATTTAGCGATTAAAAACTGGGAATGAAACTTGAATACTGTGGATGGTAAATTCAAGCTATTAAAATCTAATGCAGTATTGTCTTTGAACAAACAGAACTTTACTGAACATTGAAAATTAATTGTGGAATGGTTTTAACTGATGATGCTGTTAGACTAAATTATATCAGACTTCTATTAGTTAATGGCGTATACATATACTGATGTGAAGATATTTGTATTCATGAAGTGATTTCAACAGGTTGAAAAGTTTCCTGTTATCTTGCATTTATTGTTGAAAGAAATTCATGTTTTTTGTTATTTTTTCTTACTTGAACTTGGAGTTCCTAATTTATTAAATACATACACATTTTCTTTTCAACATGTAAAAACTTAGAAATACCCTTAATAATATTCAAACCACTTCACTTAATTGTTTACATAAATTTTTTATGTCCTAATGTTATGTTGTTATATGAACTGTAAACCTGTTTATGTACTTGTTGCTTTTATCTATTCCTTCCTAACCATATCAATGTATTACACAACATACTTTCTTATCATCAGTAATCTTCTTTTCAATACATTACATATTTACATCTAATTTTTCACATCAAAGCTAATCTATATTAACTTTAATATTCCATCTATTTCACTTAATTATTCTCAAATGTATTTTCTATTTTAATCTTATCTTCCATTTCTACATTGAAGCTGTTTCTTTAGTTTTCTGTCTGTTTTTTTGAACCTTGTCACTGTGTTACCAAATTTAGTCTCCTAATCACTGATGGACCTGGTATCTTCCAACATCTGTATTGATGCTTTGCATTTCAAAATATTGAAGAATGTCATAGCACTGTTATTTTCCTTGTTCTCTTTTTACACTAGCAATTAGAAGACTATTATTTCAAGGTCCCATCCTTGGGTTGTTGTTGTTTTTTAACTTGAATATTTTAAAATTGATTAAAATAAACATCGTGAAAGTTTCTAACCAAATGTTTACAAAATTCACCTTCTACTACCTTTCACACTCACAAACACACAAGCATAAACAAACCCTAAGTCTCCATATTTTGCAAGTATGTATAATTAAATTTTTAAAGGTCAGTGGAAAATACCTCATTAAAAATGTGTACACTGTAAATGCTAAAATTCCATAAATATCAATATAGATGGCATAACTTTACAAGGGTACATACAACAATTGGCAATGTAATTTTTGTTCATCATGGCATAACATGACTTCCTTGATATAAACAACAAAAACACATTTAGAGAGTGGGTTCTGAATTGCACATTAAGTTACAACCATATTTTAATTGCATTTAGAATAAGTTAATAATATCTTTTATTGACACTTCTGAGTATCAATAAGTATTGTTCATCTTGAAAAACAAATGTACAAGTTAACTTTTTTTCAACAAAAGTATCATGCTAAGATTTTATACCAAGGAATCACAAGTCACATGACACATCATACATCTCTTACATACCAAATTCTTTATTTCAAGAATTGCAGGCATTTGCTACAATGCTAGACAACACTTGTGACTAGTACTAAGCAAGTTAATTCTTTTTTTACATGGAAAAAGATTTCTTTCACTTTGAATAACAATATAAAAATGAGACAGCAAAATAAAAAGCATGTTATTATAAAAATGTTTTCCCTTTAAAAGATAAACCAAGTGAATTAATTAATAAAAAAGATACTTTTCTAAATTAAATAAAAGTTTAATTATTTTAATTTTTCATTTATTAGCCTGTATTTTTTATTTAAAATAATTTTTATACTCTCCATACAATGTATATTAATGCTGCAAGTTCTCAATAAAACTTTGAATGAGTTCCAAATGTACACAAATTATATTTTATATCTTTAATACAGAAGCAATTTCCTTTCAAAACATAAAAATTTAGTGTGCACTTGTATACAGGGCCATTGTTTAAAAAACAAAAACACACCTTAAGAACCTTTTAAAAAGAGTAACAGTATTTTCACCATCATAAAGAAATGTATGGTTTGGTGATGTCTATAAAACATATAATCAGTAAACAAAACTCTGACATAAATAATAATTACATAAGAAGAACAAAAAAATGGGCACCTGTTGCCATGAGAGGATTTTCTGCTTGCTATTGCCGAAGACTGATTACTCTCACGCTGAGCTTCCCACAGCATTTTTTCAATATTTCCATTGATTGTTGATCCCCCAAGCAACACGGGAGTGGTGCAGGTATGAGTACTTTCTCTGCTTGCCATATTAAGTTCTCCCCAAGATTCTATATGAAAATATGAATTACTTTTAACAGGCAAAAAAGAACAGTAATAAATTTCACAAATAGCTTGATGATAAGTATTAAAAGCATGTTTTCCTTTGAATTTCTTCCAAAACATGGATAAGTGCATTTAAGGTACAATGTATATTTTTATGTACATATACTGATTTATACTAGATATATGAAAGATTTCCAGAAAACTCAAAAGATGAACCATCCTGAAGTACAATCATCTTTAATACAAGATTGTTCATCTGAGAGTGCAAATATCATTGTTTCAAACTTAGTTATACCTCTCACCCAAAACAAGATTCATAATGTACATGTTTTCATAGTTACACACACACACACACACATACTTGGATCTGCAAGATATTATATAAATCAATTATCTTTTTAATACCTTATATACAATGTGCATCTTTTGAAGTAACACAAAAAATATAATAAATCTTACTTATTATTACATACAGCAGTATACTTATGTTTCCTCTAATTTACACATCAATGTTATTAATTACTTTTTTTTTAATTAATATTGTTTTCTGATTTCTACCTGCTATTCTTGTTCCTGATAGCTTACAGAATTGTGAGAAAACTTTATGCACACTTTATAACTAAAAATAACAAATACTGATGATTTCCTGACACCTTGATTCACAAACAGGAATGCCTCCATTATATTTTCAAAATCCTATCTCTCTTCATGTATTTTTATACACCTGTACAATATTGATATATAAATTATAAAACATCACACAATTTACCACAAAAATTGTCTTTATCTCTTACCTCCTTTGATGAATGAAAACAGAAAAGAACCACATCCATACGTTTTTCTTACATTTGAAATGTAACATACAGAAGCAGTAAGGACTGATATAAATACAGAAATCAGTACAACACTTATTTTCTTTTAAAAAATTTTAATAGCTAATGGCAACCTCTAATAGTACAATATTTTAACTCATTGACATTAACAGCCCTAGTACTGTTTAAGTAAATAATCAGTTTCGTTGCAATTTACTGTCAATATGAAATGATGTAAAATCTGTCAAAGCTTTATTTAAACTAAAACCTCTTAGTAACTAATGAAATAATAAGTAATAGTAATACTATTAGTATTACTACAATATCACTCTCCCTCATACTGTATGAATATATTGTTATTAGTTTATTGTTTTAAACAGTAGACTACATACATAACCTAATACTAATTGTAATATAATTTATAAATATATAATAATGAACTAGTTTTAAATTATGAGTTTTGAAAATTGACAAACCTGGTAAGCTTTCCATAGAATTGTATCTTTCCATATTGATTAGAAATTATTCAGTTGAAATTTGAGTTAAGACAGGCGCTGTATAACTACAACTACAAAGAAGAGGATGTTAACAGTGATCTTTTCTAAATTGAACCGTAAAAATTAATGAAATTTAATGCTGTCAACAAAATATGCACTTAAATCCCTAATGTATACTCAGATGTTCATAATACGGAACGTTAAAATTTTGAAATAGCATTTCAAAGTAAAATGTTCTAACACTTTCTAATAATATACTGTTTACTAATGCTACCGCTCTATAACATACGATTTCAGCAACAACTTAATTATATTTGACAACATTACGATGACAAAATGTAGCGCCACGTAGCGGCTATTTCTTTCAAGTAGCGGAAATCGATAGTTTTCAAATTTTCAAGGTTAAACAAGTTGCTGTTACGATGCAGCCACTACGTGAGGAGTAGCACTCGCTCAACAATTGACTGACGGGATGAATATAAAAAATATTACAACAATGTTATTTAATTTCTACGGTTCATAATCGTGTCTAAGAGACACTGATATTAGTAATAAATAACCTTTTAACACAAAACTTGTTGCCTTCAATAGAACACTGTAAAGCGAAACGTTGACGTCCAAATAAAGAAAAATATTTGTGTTAAGGCGTGCGACTCTTAATCTGAGGGGCTCGGGTTCGCATCCTGGTCACGCCAAACATGCTCGCCTTTTCCGTTCAATCCCACTATTGGTTAGTAAAAGAGTAGCCTAACAGTTGGCGGTGGGTGGTGATGACTAGCTGCCTTACGCTGCTAAATTAGGGACAGATAGCCCTCCATGAGCTTTGTGCAAAATCCAAAAAACAAACAAACAAACAAATTACAAACCAGTTTATTATTAGGATAACGTTGTTTTCAGAACATTATTATTTCAGGTTGTAGAAGGCAATAACACAACATTCAAATCGTGTTACTTTGGTTTACATATTATGCTTATAAACGATATAAAATAAATATATACAATGAAACATTGTAATGCGACATCTACTGCCTCAACCATACCAGGGTTGCGTAGGATTTCCGATCAAACCATACGCAACCGTCGACGAGATTCTTAGGCCCCATATGCAACCAATCATGGTGAACGTCAACGACGTTTTTCAACATGACAACGCAAGTCCTCACACAGCCCGACTCACCACTATCTTCTTGAGACACCACAACATCAACGTTCTTCCCTGGCTTTCCAGGTCACCAGATTTAAACCCCATCGAACATCTTTGGGACGAGTTGAGCCGAGATCTGCGACGGCGACAACCTCAACCGCAGACTCTACCACAGCTTTGCAGGCTGAGTGAACAGCCATTCCACAGAATGTGATTCGTCATCTCATCGCTTCCATGGGCAGGAGATGCCAAGCAGTTATTGATGCTCACTGGGGGCATACTCGTTATTGACGTTGAGTTACGTTAAACTTCAACTAGTGAGCGTGGACTTCGCTTTTGCAGACTTTGGATGTTCAGCAGTGGATGTGCAAAGTTTCATACGTGTCATACAGAACTACTCTAAATGAACTTGTTAACAATATGTCTCAAATTTTGCCTTTTGCGTTTCTTTTTTTGAAGAGTATATATATATATATATATCAGAGTGTATATCTTACATTGTAAACTCCCTTGATGGACCAGCGATAACTCTTAAGGGTTATATTGCTAAAAATCTGATTCCAAAAATCCTGGCAAGAAGAGGACAAGTAATCCATAGAGTAGCTTTGTTCTTTACAAAAAAACACTATAACAGTTTTGAAAGATGTGAAACTCGAAACTGATGGCGCTATACGCATGCATGTGATATGTTTTCTAACTGCATTAGCAATATCGGAAGTTTTAAAATAATTCGTTTACTTATACTGTATGGAGTTTAAACATGTGGTCTAGAGAGACATTGAGATTGTTTTATTCCAGTTGTTTTGTTTCTTTGTTCTCCTAATAATGCCTATTCTGCCCAAGAGTATACTGCATTAACACACAGCGCACGAGTTGAAAGAATTGATTACTTTAATATACTGTGCTAGCCAATATGATGCTGTCTTCGTGTTATAGCATCAACTCTTTGAAGGAGCAAAGGTCGTGTGGTGATACTGTCGAGTAGGCAAATGAACCAAATTTAACTGTTGAATTCAGGATTATTGTTTTTTGTTTTTGTTTAATTCTATCTGGAGCTCTTCGAGTAAATATTTTCCTGCTTAGTCCTAAAGAAGCCTATCCCAATGAAAGGGAATTTGTAGATCTAATTACAATCCAAAATTTTACTCTCAGAACCTACTTTTATTAACAGATCAAGCTATTTACTGCTTGTAGAAATTTATAAAATGTATTTTTTAAAGGGACTTACGTAGTTTACACAAGGAAATCATCGCCAAGTTATCAGATTCAGGTACTATCATTATTTCCTGAGCTAATCTTCTGTTATTAGTGGATCTAATTATATAATACTTTTGAAGAGTTATTAAATTTAAGCTTTTTAATAAGATATTTATGTAGTTTACATAAATAAGACATGGGATATCAGGTTCAGGTACTTATTTTCTAAGTGGATCTTCTGTTATTAGCTGGTCTAACTATCTAACAATTGTCGTTGGGCTGGGAAGTCAGGTTAATTTGCCTTGAAGTTCGCGCAAAGCTACAAGATGGCTACCTGCACCAGCCATGCCTAGTTTTTAGCAGTAAAAGACTGAAAGGGATGCACCACCATCTTAGACTCATCAAGTAGGTATTGACAGATACCTGTTAAGATGGAAAATCGACATAAAATTGCTTGCATAACTGATAATGAACTGCATCAAATTAAAGTAATGCCTTTTGAAATCAAACATGTACCTTCCAAAGACTTATATATGAGGCTTTAGCAGAAGCATATTTTTATGTACGTATATTTTCACATACATTTATCTTAATTCCACATCGTCACATACTCCAATATCTTCTAATAGACTGCTTCTAGCATCCATTCCGTTTAACCTTCTTGAATGACTTTCTAAAACTATTGTAAGTACCCAATATTTAATAAAATACTGCCATCGTTCATATTTCTTTTTAGACATTATGAAAGAAATAATAATTGACTGAGGTCGGTTGAGCTAAGGTGTTTCAGCTGATATTCCTATAGTTCAGGATGAGCTATCCTTGTTCTTGTAACATTGTATACATACATAATTTAAAATGAAATACAACTCCGTGACTGTATATGAAGACAAAACATATTTTAGGTGTGCCAGCAACAAAGATATAATAAATATTGTGTCACTAGCTGGAGTCCATGTCTATGGAACTAGTGAAATAAAATTCGTTTGTAACAAAAGATAGGAATTTTTTAATGTATATTACATACTGAAAACCCACCCCTCATGACCTTCCTCACGTCGTCCTGTATCACTGTGTCAACTTTGATGCTGATTGATCAAGAGATGTGAAAATGAATAAAGAACAAACACACACACACATTTTGACATTTGTTTATCAAGATTCTCCATGGAGCTCAGTTAGATCGAGAGAATGACTCTTCTGAAATGTTGAAATGTCTTTGATGTTTTCACTGTAAATATCACTAGACAGCTGAGAATGCCAAGGCCACGAAGCACTTTTAACTGTTTTCAAACTCCCAGTTATTACCTTCAATAGATATTACATTTACTGGCACCACTTGTCGTAAACTATATTAATATAAAAGGTATCATATGGTATCTTATGGATATCACTTATAGTGAAACTTTACTTGACAGCTCGGAAACTAGGAGTCTTGAAATCTTGAACAGCCAGACATGTACTCTAAATTCTTTCCTTCTTATTTGCAAAGCCAGAGTGAAATGAAACAATAATATCATCGTCCTCTAACTCTCTATCAGGTCCATTCACTAATAAAGTATGGATGCAGCTGATCCACGTACCATATGCACTTTTCACTTCTTCAACTGCTATAATTCGTGAATTAATGGAACGACTCATTGGTGCACACGATAAAAAGCTGTCCAGCTGGAACTAAAATGTTTCCACGCTGATACACCCAGTCTTCACTTTAGCACGTTCATTCATCAATGTCTTATTGTAGCACTTCTTTTAATGTATGGCAGCCTTTCCTAGTTGTTGATATGCAAACTTGTGCATATCTATTAATTCAAATTATAAATATTTCAAATATTCGTGAGGACGCTATAGGACATCTGTTCGATGTGGATGGTTATACATCATCTTTACAGAGAGCAAGTCTTCTTGATTGGACGTTGATAGATTTTATGAACAACCTTCGAATCTGTATTTCAGATAAGCAGAGAACAACGTTTCGATCTTCCTAGGTTATAATCAGGTTAACAAACTCATCAATAAAAGTGTTAATACCCACACCAGTCGTTCTGAGATACATATTTATTTCAAGTGGGTTTCTCGTTGTCAAAAACTTTTGAATCTCTCCTCCTCTGTGTCATCATGTCTTAGGTGTAAATTTTCATTCCAGTATGTTTGATCTGGCGAACAAATTTATAAAAATTGTGCTTGACAGTTTATATTATTAGCCTTTCCATTAAACCGTAATATTAGGGGATGATAAGGTTAAGTTTGTGTCTTTTGCCACTCAACACTTTACATAATTTGGAGAGCAACTAGTTACTAAACTTAGCATTTGTTTCCAATGGTATTTCTTCAGGTTCTTTGGTCTGGCCTGTTTAATGCTCCATTAGCACGTCAGCCATGAATGTGCAGAGGTATCTTAAAGTTGACAATACTGGTATGTATATGTACAACTGATTTGTTTTTACTTCTATTCATTGTATTTGTATGCTAGTAATTATTCCAAAGATTGTTTAATTTGTTATTTTCGTACATTTGCTGAAGATGTAATATATATATCTCCTATATGTTCATTAACGATGTTTATATAGTTGCCATGGGTCTACTATTTATTATCAGGCTAGGTGGAAACATTGGCAGTATAAGCTGCAGCATGTAAACAATGGGAGAAATGCAATAGTCCTGCTCATTCATTGACTACTAGTATTGTTGTACATCAATGGTATGATGTATGAATGGTTAATTAACTCTTGGCTGGGTTTGATCTTGGTTTGATATAGATGTCTGCCTAAGATAAAGTCACTGCATCTGCTGCTACTGACTTCTCCCTCTCTTACAACTGCTCCAAGTTTCCATTTTGTTTCACATTGCAACAAAACATTTCTTAGCTAGAATATCTCTCACACTCATTGGATATACTACTGTCTTTTCACTGAGTATACCTTTCAAGAACTTATCAGTAACGATATCCTTTCAATTTTCTGAAGTTATTGCTGGATATGCTTTACTTGGTAATCAGCACAGACCATCTGTATTAAGTAGTAAAGCTTCGTAGTAAAGCTTTTCCAAGCCATTAATTCAGCTTCATGCATTGTTTTTAATTTTTCACTTGGTGACAGTTCTGCCATAACTCAGTATTCACTGTCTCCAATTTTGAAGTTAGTGTTCATTCAGGGGTTTGATGAAGTCCAGGCCAGATTTTTTTAGCATTGCACCGTACAATCTGATACAGAGTAAGCAATTCTAGACAGTTACCTACATGAAATGCTTCACGAAATGGTCCAAATATTTCTTTATTATGCCTTTAACAGTCAGCAAAGTAAGTTACTTTGTCTCACTCATGGATAACTGTGATTGTAAACAGACACTCTCCTTTTCACTTAAAAGTATGTTACTTTTATGTTCAGACACAGTAAACTCCGTAATAGCAACATTCTTCACTCATAGCATTAAAATTTTCCCTTCTTATTCAGTTTGTTTTATATTCAAGAGCAAGAATCATATTGGATAAATCTGCTAGATAAAATGAAAATTATTCAAGGTATTGATTATGAGTAATACTAAATCTCTTACTAATTGAATCGGTGAAAATTAAAAAAAACATGACCGGACAAAAAGCTAAAACAATGAATATATCATACAATGAAATACATTAATCAGTAGATATTTGCTTTCAAATTATTAACAACGCTGTAAGTGTAGCTACCAATTTCACCGTCAATTTCAATTACATTCCTTTAAGTCGTACCATGAACCCTTTTTTGGCTGTATTTTTTCGCACCTAGGATGTTTTTCATCAGATATCATGACGTTTTGTTAGTACACACCAACAAACCACAGCTAGTAAGAAATTGACACTCGATAGTAACCCCCACCAGCTTTAGAATTGCAACCCTATGATTTGGAACGGAGCTGTACTTTACAGAATCAACTGATTTTTTTAAAGAAATATATAATGGTAGTTTCTCTCTGTGAAACAGTGCTAATAACTTTCTTTATACTAACGCCACGGAATCTAGATCAACTCTTCCTTGTCATCACCTCAATGTACTCGGTACAGCCATAACAATCATCATTATCTATGCTAATAGTTTAAGCTAATACCACATGATGTTAAACACTTTTAAATTAGAACAGTTTCTTTACATTTAGGAAATTTATGGTAACGAGTTGGCAGTAAATAATCGATAATAACCGTTCATCTGTGTGATTGCTTTTGAAACCTCAGCTAGAAACTGTTAACCAAGTGCCTTCAGTGTCTTCTATAAACTAATTCGCAGATTCTATGGTATTGTTACACGTATGGTGGAACTATTTGGTGAATGTATTCATATATTGAAATTATTTGAGCAGATAATTACATTTTTATCAGTTTGTTTTAGATGAACGAGTTTCTCTTTTACTTGTGATATTTACTATTTCCTTTTATATGTTAATATTCAAAATAAAAAAAAAACAATCACAGGACCACGAAATGAGTTACTAAGAAATTTCTTATTAAAACGAATTTTCTTTGTTCTTGTTCGTTAAAACACTGTATGTTATCACGTAGTAGCTCATTTGTTCCAAAATGCAGATGTTATAAACAGATACCACTTTCTCTTAATACATAATAAATAACTTGCATTAGTTAATATTTTGTTGACTAGTTTGCAATGTGATGAAGAAACTTATTATAGCTTCAGAGTATCTCTTTCCATAAATCACACGTTTTAAAATCCAACGTAATATCTTAACGTAAACAATCGTTACGAGTGAAACAGGGTTGCTTTTTCATAATCAAACGTTGCGATATAAAGTTTCGCAAGTTCGTGCGATAAGAACTATAAATACATGCACCTTGAAAAACGCGTACGTCATTGCGAAAAACACGAACGAAAAGCAAGATACACGATAACTGTGACTGCACTGCGCGTAAAACGCCAGTGACCTTAGAAACCAATTCGGGGTTTACACCAGCTAAGCAAACGGGAAATAATTATGATTTTATCACTGTACCTTTCCATAACAAATTTGTTTAACATTTTTTTTTACTCAAGGACAATATTTGTTTAACGAGAAGAAAAGTATAAAAAATGAACTGGCGAAGGAATTTTGTTTTGAAATAAGAAACAGTGAGGGAATTGTTTTGTTTTTGTAGAATTTCCAGTTTTACTAAACTGCTTAGTAACAAAAGTATAAATGTGTTTTCACAACGACTTTCTTAGCAAAACTATACATATATATATATATAGTTAAAGGAACGTTTAGTTTCGTAGAGAATATGTTTTATTTAGAGACTTAAAAAAGAAAGACAACAATGTTTCTGGAATGCTTTAAATTTTTGTGCTCTAATTTTATTTGAAACCGTAAAAAATAATTTAGTACCTTTATAAAATTCTGTGATTAGCTGCCCATCTCGGGCAAAGGTCACTTATTACATGAGCAAAGAGACACAGTTTCCTCATTATCATTACAGAAGTGATTTGTTTTCGCACTGCTCGTCCGTAGTTTCAGAGTGATGGACTATAAGAAAGGCACTTATTGAACAACTCTATTGTGGATATTTTAACCAGCAAAAAAGTTGGATTTACGATCACGTTATGAATCCCCCACAACTGAAAGAATGAGTGTGTTTGGTGTTGGAATTCGAATTTTCGATCTACATATTGCAAGCCCAGCAAGCAAACCGCATGACATTTGATAGTATGCAAGGTTTTTTTTGTTTGTTTTTTGTAGAAGAGTTAATTACATGGATATCAAATTTTTATCACATAGTAACTTTCTTAGACAGAATTAAGTTTATTTCAAGCCATGTCAAAATCTTTAAAGAACTTATCGTCTATTTTAGCCAAAAGATTAGCAACAGAGATTAAGTATGTATCATTATAAAAATAAATAAAACAATATTGACTTCTTGTTTATTTATTTTACAAAATGATACAGTAAGTGTTTAGTCTATTTCGAATTTTGTGCAAAACTACACGACGGCTATCTGCGCTAGCCGCCCTAATTTAGTAGTGTAAGACTAGAGGGAAGGTGACTAGACATCACCACCCACCGCCAACTCTTGGGTTATTCTTTCGTCAACGAATAATGAGATTGACTGTCACATTATAATGCCCGTACGGCTGAAATGGCGAGTATGTTTGGTGTGAAGGAGATTTGAACCCGCGATTCTCGGGTCTTAACCACGTGACCGTGCCACATTTAAAATAAGTAAACTATTATTGTTTATCACTCGATATTGATATTAATATTGAGTGTTTTTACGTTGCTGTAGATTTACTGGAATCGAATTTTTCTTTTTTTCTGGTTCTTTATCTTGATTTTATTTTTTTAAATACTAATCATATTTATTATACATTGTTGAATAACATTAGTTTAAAGTGCTGGCCAGGCACATGTTTATTAGCTGTGTTTTGGTAGGCGCTAAATTTATTTTAAATGTTGTTAAAGTTGTATGATTTGTTTTTGGAGTATTTAGCAAATATTATTGATACTTTACAGAATTCTACAAACTTTGCCCCCCAGTGGCTCAGCGGTATGTTTGCGGACTTATAACGCTAAAAACCGGGTTTCGATACACGTGGTGAGCAGAGCACAGATTGCTCTTTGTGTAACTTTGTGCTTGATTCAAAACAACAAAAACAACAATTTACAAACTTTTGGAAGTTGAAATTGACTTCTTTATATACACAGATTTTATCCTTGTATTATACAAAACACGAAGCGCCCCCTGTCTCAGAACCTTACAGGATTCACCGAGATCTGGTAGCTGACGAGCATCTGTTACCATATCTCAGTGTTTCCTAATAAAGCTATAAACAGCACTGTAACTGATTATAAAAGTCAATGAATTTTCTCTCAACTACTGGAGACATAAATCATTGATGCTTCTGTCTTAGTGACTTGATCGTATATTCCAAATTCTTGAGACCCAACAGCCCATTAATTAAGGGACATATGGTGTATTTAAATAGTGAAGTTCCTACTATACAGCCTCCTGCTAGTATAGCGGTATGTCTACGGATTTACAACGCTAAAATCATGGGTTCAATTCCTCTCGGTGGGCTCAGCAGGTAGTCTGTGGGTTTGTTATAAGAAAAACACACAAACACACACCTACCATACAGGTATTAGTGTTAACGTTTAGCAAGCACAACAGTACAGGCAGTTTCTTTGTTATTGAACTGCATTGGTTCTAGACAGTGATAGCACATGACTCACACGTGTTACAACATATTTCATACCAGTCCCTCTCTAACAAAAAACTACTCTAATCCCACTGTCACTGGAGTCAGTATCTAGGATAAATGGATAGATTTCACAAGTACAGTCTAATAAAACGCAGAAGGTGGTAAACGGCATATCTAATCTAAGGTTGGTACCACCCCTTAATCACTGCCTTTGTTTTTTGCAGTATCAGAAAATTGACATTCTTGTCTGATGTGTGTATAACACTTGCTATGACGCTTGCTTCTTATAATGAAATGACATGTTATATGTTTAGACCATAAACTACACATTTCCACAATTTATATGTCTACACTCGTTTTTTCGTTACAAGTAGCTGTACTTAGTGTTAAGGTTCTATTGTCTATATACATTTAAAATGTGGTTTAATACGACCTTTTCACCTCTGTCGTAGATTTCCAACATAACATACTTTACGTGTGTACGTGGATATTGGGTTTCGTAAGCTGCACTGATGGATTACTGACATGAAAATTATGTGAAAAGATTAAAGCGTCCAAATTACTATCTTTCTCAGCCACATCCAGGCAGAACAAGAGAGAAAGTATTTATTAGTCTACAAACAGCAAAATAAACCTGAATTTCGCCAATGAAGGAAACTTTGGTTATTGTTATTATTATGGTTAAGTACTTGATATTATTGAGACAAGTGTCATAACTTGAACGTCTACATTTCTTAACCAATTCCTTTTAAAAATGATAACAGCAATGAATTAGAAAATTCTGGTGATTATATTCTAATGTTGTTTGTATTGAGAAATCTTTTGCCCTATTTTTGGTGTCTTATTCTACGTTTTGTTTCAATTTTCAGTGTGCCAGTTGGCCGGACCTACTTTAAACAAGTTTTGGGAGTACCCAGGATGAACGTGAAACCCATATTAAATCCATTTAATGTGTTAAAATATGCATAAGCCCCACCTAGAAACGTTGTTCTTAATTTTCCTAAATAGTCACATGGGAAGTTTTTGATAGGCTAGCCATGAAACACGCGTAATTATAAAATAAAGAATAGATAAAAAAAAAGCTGCTTTGTAAACCTTCACTTTAGGATGTGATTGAGTTACTCCAAAATTATGCTAGTAGAACATGTTTTGCCTAGATTAGCTTTAAATAAAGTCTCTGAAGCACCTTCTGGTGGAGCTAATCAATGCTTTTTTTTTTATAACAGTTACATTTTGACCACATTATTAGAATATTTATATGTCAATCAGTATGGAAGACAAGTTATACGTGAGTGAGCCTCAGAAGCAGACAATTAAACATTATTATTTTTATTCTTAATTAATAAGTCGCAAGGCTACTCTTTTACCAACGAATAGTGGGAAATTGACTGTTAAATTATAATTTCCTCATGGCTGAAAGGCCGACCATATTTGGTGTGACAAGAATTCGACCCTGCGACCCTCAGATGGCGAGTCGAGCATGCCAAAACCACCTGGTCATCCTGGGCCACAAAGTTTGGCACCTATCTTTATGTTTATCTGCTACAAGACCCAGCATATTGTTTAATACAACTAAGGTACTACTTCTTTATGCGGATTTCTCTTTGGCTGGTTTTTGTGCTTTTGATACCCTAATTCTTTTGTTTTCATCAGCCATTAAATGTAGGGAATATTATAGTCTTGTAAGTTTTAATTCCCCTATTAGAACACGTATTTATGACCCGAGTGGATGAATATTTTGCGTCGGAAAGAATTGTCACATACCTTTACTCACAGTGTTAAATTTTCAGTGGCATCACGCTGTATTCAAACACAAAACAACGTCAAAATGTAGTTCTGACACGTCATTTCGCTGAGTCCTTTTATTGACTGTGATTGTCACGTTACTGAGTCACTTACAGAATCAAATTCGATTTATTGTAACGTATTCAGTCCTCTGGTTGTCAGAAGGTCCATTTTCATTTTGCTGCTGTTTCGTCATTGTTTATTCGAAACATTAACAATAATGAAAATGTTTATTTTACTTCACTCTGGATAACATTATCAATGAAGGGCCAACATTTTTCATCATAAATAACAAATGTTTATAGCCAGTCAGATAAATATTCGTGAGAGCCACTAAAATAATCGCTAATACAGGGTGGTCGCTAGAAAAGCGGAAAATTTGTCAAACAGCTATTTATTTTTACAAAGAATAACTTTTACAAAGTTTTTTAAAGGCATATGTTATATTACACTCATAGATGCTCAAAATGCATTTTATGATATTAAAATCATGTATTTTTTTCATGATGTAAAGAAATCAAAATAGAAATGAGTAAGCACGCATTTTATTCATGATCTCATCTGACCCTCAAATTTTCCGCTTTTCTAGCGACCACCCTGTATTATCATTTTACATATTAACTAGTCTTAAACTTCCACATTCCACCCTTATTACGTATAAGTTTTCGTAATATCGTAAACTTTGGCACAAATATTACTGAAGACAAGAGTTAAATAGAACTCTTGTTTTTCTCATCACGTGCAACACCTCTTCTGGTTTCAATTCAGTAATGGAAACCCAACAGTACTGAGATGTTTCATATATATTTTTAAAAATGGAGGGATCGAACAAAAGATGGATAGCATAAGTAAATATATTATGCAATAACACAGGATTTCACTTATGGGAAAAGAGTTTAAAGATAATGTAAAAATACAGGTAAATAGATGATCAAAATACATAAATTAAGTATGCAGAGATTTAGGGGTAATAAAGTTATTAATACAAGCTCTAAAACAATCCCGGAAGTGGTTCCTTGGTAGATGGTAGCATGGCTACGATATTTGACGATAGAGGTCCAAGTATTAAAGAGAGCGTAAAACAGAATTAATAGATAGTGAGGAAGTAAGTGTGGATTTAAAGAAAAGGGACAGGGTTAGCAGGCGTTTTGAAGTAAGAAAGTTATTACAACATGCTGTTCTTCAACACGCTACTCTAAAGTAAAGAGAAGAGCAAAACACGACGCGCAAGAATACAATGAAATATAAATAGATATTGTTTGACAGCAAACATCCTGACCTTTATGCCAGGTTATGTCTTTATTGTTACTCATATTACTAGTATTGGTTAATGTTTTTTAATCTTTTGTTCTCTGTTATTGAACTTTTATTAGAGAAATTGCATTGCACTGTTAACTTTTGGTTTGATTTTGGTTTTTTTGCACAAAGCTACTTGAGGGCTATCTGCTAGCCGTCCCTAATTTAGCAGTGTAAGACTAGAGGGAAGGCAGCTAGTCATCACCACCCACAGCCAATTCTTTGGCTACTCTTTTACCAACGAAAAATGGGATTGACCGTCACATTGTAACGCCCCCACGGCTGGGAGGGCGAGCATGTTTGACGCGACGCGGGCGCGAACCTGCGACCTTCGGATTACGAGTCGCGCGCCTTACGCGCTTGGCCATGCCGGGCCACACTGTTAACTTAATATACGTAGTTAGGGCTAACCTAAATCATTAAAGCTGGTCAATTCTTGTGAAATATTGTTGGGATTACGACCAAAAATGTCGTTAAGAGTGAAGGTACCCAAATAATGAAACTAATATTTTAAAGTTGGAGCTTCAGACAAGTATATTTATTTAGCTATATTTGTTAACAAGTTGATTTGCTTGTTGTTGTTTTTTCTAGTTTTGCTTTAAATATGTAAAGAATCGGAAGTTAATATTAACGTCAGGAACCTACCAAAAAGAGACTGTTATTTACCGTTTGGAGACGCCAGTGAGCACTAAGAGAGCAACAACATCTCTCTATTGCTTAATTGGTTTATTACGTGCATTAAGGAGCACTAAAAGACCAACAATGCCCTCCATCCCTTAAATAAGTGATTTCTAATATATTCCAGTGAGCACTAGAAGCTGATAACCCCCTATATCTTCCCTTGTTTATTAACGTCGTTTCGTTTTATTGTTGTTTTGAATTAAGCACAAAGCTACACAATGGGCTATCTGTGCTCTGCCCACCACGGGTATCGAAACCCGGATTTTAGCGTGTAAGCCCGCAGACATACCGCTGAACCACTGGGGGCGTTTCGTTTTATAAAGTTTAAATCTTCACTTTCAACAAAATCAGTCTAAAATTCCTTTTTCCCATGCCTGTGGTTTAACGGTTAAAAGTAGCCACTGTCCAGCTACAACCTCAACTTCAGAACTGTTAGATCTTAATATATTTTACTAATCCAGACAGTCTAGGTGTTCGCATTGGCGCCTTGATGTTCACGTGTAGTTAGAGTGACAGAATAGTTACTGAACACTAGTATGTTACTGTATGAAGTTTATTTTATGGTCAGTTGGACATGTCTGGTGATACCTTACAGAAAATTCTGTCTATAGTCAAACCCTATTCAATAATTTTGTCTATAGTCACTCTCCACACAAAAATTCTGTCTATAGTCACACTCTATACAAAAATCCTGTCTATAGTCACACTCTATACAAAATTCTGTCGATAGTCACACTCTATACAAAAATCCTGTCTATAGTCACACTCTATACAAAAATTCTGCCTAGTCACACTCCATACAAAAATTGTGGGGAAGAATTCAAGACCGTGTATTTGTATCAGATTTTTGCATTAGTTTAAAGTTTCTTTACTTTTTATATTTCAACATGGTTTCTTTACATTTTATATTTCAGTATGGTTTCCTTCAGTTACAGTTTACTTACTTTGTACATTTCAACATTGTATTTTTTCAATTACAGTTTTTTAACTTTTTATATTTCAATGTGGTTTCTTTTAGTTATAGTTTCTTTACGTTTTATATTTCAGTATGATTTCTTTCAATGTTCATTTGTCGTTTGTCAAAACACTGGTTTCTTATCTTTATGGAATTTTCCATTTTATCCATTGAGCTCTTTTCACTCATCGACTAAATCCTCATACGTCTAGTTACTTACGGTTTCTTCTTTTTTTGTAGATAAAATTCTATGCCACAATGTTTCGTGGTCAAGTTTATTATATTTTGCTAATGTCTTTAAAAAGCTTAACCAAGTGAAATATACTTTTCACACAAACATAGCATCTGACAGAAAAACACACGCCAGGTATTTATTTTCGACTACATACTAGTAGTAGGTGGTACAGCGTATCATTATATTACTAACCCAAACATTAGATCATAAACTTTAATAGTCAGCACGTTCGACGAACTATTCTTTATATCTGAATAATACACACATACACACACATATAAAGCTATAAATGTCGACCTACACTCCACTGTAAAGCTTCTTCGGATTTTAACTCCAACTTCTGTACTGGAATTAACAAAAGCTGTTATGATTATGCACGCGCAAAGCAATAACCTTGACTTTAAGCTTATATATAATTCAAAATGACAACTAACAACATATAATTTTTTTTTTAATTTCCCAGAGCTACACGAGAACCAACTGTGCTAGCCATCCTTAATTTAGCAGTGTAAGACCACAGGAAAGGTAGCTAGTCATCACCACCCACCGGCAACTCTTGGGTTACTCTTTTACCAATGAATAGTGAGATTGACCGTGGCATTATAATGTACCCACGGCTGAAAGAACGAGCATGTTTGGTGCAATGAGGATTCGAATTCGCGACTCTCGGATTCGATCCAGCACCTTAATCTAAATAAATGAGATTAAATAAACTGTTAAATCTTATATAATAGCTCAAGACGTAATACACTGCTGGTCAAAATCTTAAGGCCAATGAATAAATAAAAAAATATGCATTTTGCGTTGTTAGAATCAACCACTTATTTGAGTAGACCTTCGAAAGATGAAGATAAGAAAAAGGAAAATAAAAATAAACAACTTTTTAGCATTTAATAGGGAATACGTGAACACTATGAAATTAGCCTAAATACAAGCCGGTCAAAAGTTTAAGACCATACCAAAAAGAAGTCCTAAACAGGGTAGGAAATGCCCAACAAGAGGTCTCGGTATTGTGTTGTACGGCCGTCATTGCGAATAACTTCAAACATTCGCTTTGGTACGATCGATATAAGCGTTTGCAGAAAGCTGCCTGGAATGTTATTCCAAGTGGTGAAAATAGCTTCACGTAGATCATGCACTGTTTGGAAGTGACATCCATTTCTACAGACTTTCCTTGCCACCCACTCCCAAAAATTTTTAATGGGCGAACATGCTGGATGGTCCAAAAGAATCACGTTATTTACCATAAGAAAGTTCTTTGTCCTGCGGGTATTGTGGATTGCAGCGTTGTCCTGCTAAAAAATCCATTCATTTCCACACAAGCGAGGGCCTTCAATCAATTAGGATGCTCTCTCCAGCATGCCAATATAGCTAGCTGCCGTTTGACGCCCCTGTATAACCTGAAGCTCCATTGTTTCGTGGAAGGAGAAAGCACCCCAAATCATGATGGAACCTCCTCCACTGTGTCATGTAGAAAATGTCTCCGGTGGGATATCCTTATCGTGCCAGTAATGTTGGAAGCCATCTGGACCCTCTTCGTCCACGTTTCTACGTTCCATGTTTGGTGCTTCTTAGCAAAGTTTAACCGAGCTGTTTCGTGGTGAGGAAGGAGGCGTGACCTTTCAAGACGTTTACGGTTTTTAAAGCCTTTCTCTTGTAGATGCAGTCTTATTGTTCTTGAGCTGCATTCTGCGTCCGTAAGGGTCTTAATCTGGTTCGACGATCGGCTGGTGTCTTGCTGGACAACCCGTGGAATCCTCCTGCTCAACGCCGACGAAATTTGCTTGGGCTGACCACTTGAAATTCTCGTTCCGTATCTCTCAGAGTATTTTAGGAAATGCAACAACAGTTTTACTACGTCCAATCTCACCAGCGATCGCACGTTGAGAAAGACCTTGCTTTTACAGCTCGACAATTCTGCTATGTTCAAACTCTGTTAACTTTTCAGCCTTTGCCATGTTTTTACCCCATGTAACACAGGAGATGTCAGTAGAAGATGTTGACAACACTAATGCTTGAACACAAATGACTAAATTTCGTTACGTATTTACCGATTAATGCTTCATTTAAGTATGGTCTTAAACTTTTGACCAGCTAGTATTTAGGCTAATTTCACAGTGTTCACATTTTTCCCATTAAATGCTAATTTTTTTTTTTTTCATTTTTCTTATTTTCATCTTTCGAAGCTCTACTCAAATAAGTGGTTGAGTCTAACAACGCAAAATACATATTTTTTCTTTATGTTCCTTGGCTTTAAGATTTTGGCCAGCAGTGTATTAGTTGGTGCCTAGAATATTACATCTTTGAGGGTTTGTTTGTTTCAATTACACACGAAACCAATTCTTTGAACTTTTTTTTACATGTGGAAAGATATTTGGTATTTCTAAACCAGAACGGCAACTTATGCGACACATAAACTAAAATACCAGACCTTAGATTCTCGCATTTATATTTCTAATTTAGAACCATTGACCAGATGGAAGCATTCACTCAACAGCACCCACATTTATAAGCCTACTTTTAACTGAATAAACGTATTCGCTGCTACAACTATAATGAAATGCAACACGTCACGTTTAACTGACGAACAAAATAAATCAATTCCTTTATGTGTAACTTGTTGCATTCATCTGTATAGAAGGTGCGGAGAAATAGATATATTAAAAAACTGTTACAATATATCTAAAAACTCTACGAAATGTGAACAATTCTTGCATAAACCTGTTTGTGATGAAACTTTGTAGAATGAACGGCAACTGCCTGTTGTGGAGACACGAGGATGACGTTTTAATTACTTTTACTATAATTATCTCGTTACTCACGAAAAACATACACACTGAAAACCTCGTGTTCAAAATTTTATATTTAATGTCAGTTTGACTGTACTGTGTTATCAAAACTGGTCGAAGACAGTATATTTTAGGAAGGCCGTGTCGCATATGGTTATTTGTAAAGTCTAGATGGTTAATAAGAGTAGCTGTTACTGAATCATAAGTGTCTCTTTATAGCCAAGTGTCATCTTCATATTTGTATCTGATAGTGGCGTAACAGCAGCTTAGAAAACAAAATAATTTGTTCATAACTTCTATCTTTTGTCTGTACCCTTATTCCAATGGTACGTGTTTCCCATATTAAAATGTTGTGTTATTGCTTCCATAGGTACACAGTTTACAAAATGTTGTCCAATGGTGCAGATATTATATAGTTAGTGAAGTGTTGGGCTGTTATTTCCAATGGTACGTGTTTCCCATATTAAAATGTTGTGTTATTACTTTCAAAGCTAAATATTTCACATAATTAATGGAGTGTTGTATTATGTCAAAAGATAAAACAGAAAACACGCAAATAAATATTATAATAAGAGGTTTCTATTAATTCTATTTGCTAAAATATACAACTTTGAACAAATACTGTAATTTAGGCCGTACGGAAGAGCATAATAGTATTACCTTATGTAAATGTAAGAAATACAATATTATCATATGTTTTATGTTGCTTCTAAGTAAAGCAAGAAGGAAGGCTTTATCAAGAGAGTATAAATAAATTTTGAAGATTACTTACCACGGTTTCTCTACTTTAAACATAACCAAAGGTTAAAAAATATACCCACGACAAAACATCAGACTAAAACATGATAACCGTACACAAAACTAAGTACAATTTACCCAAGTTCAAGCGTCGTGTATCAAAACTAAATGGGTGACGCGGTGTACACCAGGACAATAAACTCCAAAGATATATCTTTGTTTGTTTGTTTTTATGTGAACTATACAAAATCTTAAACGTTAAGAAAAAGATAGGGTAAAAATAATCGAGTTAAATCATTTTACACAAGATTTATAAAACATGCGAGAAAAAAAGAACAATGTCTGTTCCCTTTCGGTTCACGGTAAGAACAGGACAATATTTTATAAACAGCAGATTACAGTGCAAAATAAATCAAATTGTACATGGCTAACACTTATGAGATCTTCGTTACAAACACGTGAAGTACAGCAGCCAGTAGAGTCTCCGTATCCAGTGTCTTCGGAGATGTCAGAGTGGTAATCCAGAGGGAGTTGGCACTTACACAGTTCACAGTTTGAAACCACAGTTACAACTAAAAAAAGATCAAGAATTTTGCATGTAATATTGCATATGTTGAAAATACGCTATTACATCGAACATTTGTACACATTAACAAACACCTTTCGTTCTTCCCTTGAGTAGCACGAAAGAACTTCATGGTACGCCCCCCAGTGGCTCAGCGGTATGTCTGCGGACTTACACGCTAAAATCCGGGTTTCGATACCCGTGGTGGGCAGAGCACAGATAGCCCATTGTGTAGCTTTGTGCTTAATTCAAAACAACAACAACAACTTCATGGGAAGTTGTACATTAATTAGAGACATATTTCGAGTATCAACACATCCGCTACGAATAACATAAGAAAGCATCACCTTATAGTTTGCTTGCTATTACACGCAGAACTACACATTAAGCCACTCACTGAAGATATCGATGTGGTTTGTTTTGAACTTCGCGTAAAGCTACACGAGGGTTATCTGCTCAAACCGTCCCTAATTTACCAGTGTAAGACTAGAAGAAAGGCAACTAGTCATCACCACTCACCGTCAACTCTTCGGCTACTCTTTCACCAACGAATAGTAGGATTGACTGTCACATTATAATGACCCCATCACGAAGAGGGCGAGTATGTTTGGTGTTATGGGAATTTGAACCCGTGATCTTCAGATTAACCACTTAGCCATGCCGGGCCACAATATATCGAAACCCGATTTTTAAGGTTATAAATCATGAGGTACATCGTAAAACTATTGGGTGGCGTTTATTTGTTTCCAGATGAGATTTAAAATGTATGAGACAATTCACATGCAATTACAAGAATCACGATGTAAAAATACAGAACGCAATTAGAAATATAATACAACTCTGCTTACAAATACAACTGGAACAGAATCACAATTTTAAATACAATTATAATAAAAACAATTAGAAGCACGGTTACAATGGCACCACAGTTACAAAAACAGATGTCGCAATTATAATAGAAATAATATTATTAACATGGATGGAACATCTAACAACAAAGTAAATTGTTCTCTGTTCAGTTTGATGGCAAAAATCCTCCAGTGACACAGGAAACACACCGCTATAAACCAGGTTTCGATACTCGATGTGGGCTGAGCACAGATAACTCATTGTGTAACTTTATGCTTAACTTCAGGAATCAACATCATTTACGACAAGAAAAAGTTACATCAGATATTTCATAATAAATCATGTGTGAACATCTAATTTTGTAATTAAATCAATGTAAACACAAGTAAATCATGATGTGCACATCTAGTTTTGAAATTAAATCAATGTTAACAAGATTAAATCATAGTGTGAACATCTAGTTTTCTAATTAAATCAATGTAAACACAAGTAAATCATGATGTGCACATCTAGTTTTGAAATTAAATCAATGTTAACAAGATTAAATCATAGTGTGAACATCTAGTTTTCTAATTAAATCAATGTAAACAAAAGTAAATCATTTTGTGAACATCTAGTTTTCTAATTAAATCAATGTAAACACAAGCAAATCATTATATGAACATCTAGTTTTGTAATTAGATCGATGCAAACACAAATAAATCATGATGTGAACATCTAGTTCTGTAATTAAATTAATGTGAACACGAGTAAATCATGATATAAACATCTAGTTTTGTAATTAAATAATTGTTAGCAGGATTAAATCACAGTGTCAACATCTAGTTTTGTAATTAAATCAAAGTGACAACAAGTAAATAATTGTGTAAACATCTAGTTCTGTAATTAAATCCATGTGAACACAAGTAAATCATTCTGTGCACACATAGTTTTGTAATTAAATCAATGTAAACACAAGTAAACATGATGTACACATCTAGTTTTGTAATTAAATCAATGTGAACACAAGTAAATCATTGTGTACACATCTAGTTTTGTAATTAAATCAATGTAAACACAAGTAAACCATGTTGTGAAAATCTAGTTTTGTAATTACATCAATGTTGAGACAAGTTAATCATTGTGTGAACATCTAGTTTTGTAATTCAATAATTGTTAGCAGGAGTAAATCACAGTGTGAACATCTAGTTTTGTAATTATATCAATGTGAACACAAGTAAATCATTGTTTGCACATCTAGTTTTGTAATTAAATCAATGTAAACACAAGTAGATCATGATGTGAACATCTAGTTTTGTAATTAAATCAATGTAAACACAAGTAATTCATGTTGTGAAAATCTAGATTTGTAATTAAGTCAATGTTAAGACAAGTTAATTATTGTGTGAACATCTAGTTCTGTAATTAAATCCATGTGAATACAAAAAATCATTCTGTGCACACCTGGTTTTGTAATTAAATCAATATAAACGCAAGTAAATTATGATGTGAACATCTAGTTTTGTAATTACACCAATGTTCAGACAAGTGAATCATTGGGTGAACATCTAGTTTTGTAATTAAATCAATGTGAACAAAGTAAATCACGATGTGTACATTTAGTTTTGTAATTAAACCAAAGTGAACACAAGTAAATAACTGTGTGAACATCTAGTTTTGAAATTAAATCAATGTAAACACAAGTAAATCATGTTTTTTGATTAAATTAATGTGAGCAAAAAAATCGTTGTCTGAAATCTGATTAAATCAATGTGAACAGGAGTACGTCATAGTCTGAAGATTTAGTTTTGCAATTAAATGAATGTAAACACAACTAAATCATAGTGTGAACATCAAGTTTGCAATTAAATCAACTTGAACACATTACACTAAATAACTGTTGATAAAACAGTGTGAAAAGTCTAGTTTGTGTCCAATGATTTTGAACCAAATGTTTCACTATATATTTACCACAATTACATCTTTTACTTGTATATTATAAGTTTAGTTTTTTCCTCTTTTTGTTTTTTTTTAACCACTCAATGTAATGTAGAAATGTAGTTAAAATTCCTGGACCTAATCATAGTGCAGTGTTATAAAATATTGTACATACGTTCAAGTGTTTTTCCGGTCCGGGACTTGACCGCTGTCCACCATTTATGTCCTTACAACTAGTGAAGGTAGTGATCACAGGCTCCGATAAAACGTTAGATGTAGACACGGATCTGATGCTGACACTTAGTGGATATCCAAGGTTTAGTTTGTGAAGTAGTGCCTTTGTTCTGTCTGGGCTTCTGACCTTTTGATGAAGTTCATTGTCTACAAAAATCTTTGAAAGAAACAAAGATCCACAGGTACTCATAACCCAATAAAATGGTGGACGTATTTCAAAAAATAAAATAACAGAAAAAAACGAATATGAAAGCGTGAGGCGGGAATATACAAAAACACGTTCAGACATACAAAACGACAACATGAGACTAAACTTTGAAGATATGCGCGTGCACAGGTTCTACTTCTAATTACTTCAGTTCAGTGTTTAGTAAAAGTTAGAAACGGCAGTTAAATTAAATGTCATTAAATTTAAATAAAATCAAACCTCCATTAGGATGACTTACAACTTTACTATTTTCTCAGAAAGTTGTTGAAGTTCGACGTACATTTCGTACGTTTTTAGTGTTACGAAAACCAGGATTTCCTGTAATATCTTCATGGATGAGATTTCCTTTCGGGCTAAATTAGTTTTGCTCACCATGAAAATGATATTCCTGTGTGTATATATGCATTTCATATATTTGTCTTTAAAAATTATCTCAGGACGGCTGTTTAATACACCTTTTCGTTCAGAATTGGTGACAATTTACTGGACAATAGTTAATTTTGTTTAACAACAATTCACGAGAACGGTGTTAACTCAGGTTTGATATGTTGTTTTGGGGTAGATGTTTTCTTACGTATTGAGGTCAATCAATCCTTCCTGTTGATTGTGTTGAACGTCATATCTAAGACAAGTAAGTAAAATCTGTGCATCAACTGACCGTTCAGGTTTTACGTACCTACAGTTGTATTTGTGAAGCATGGCTGCTTAACCTGTAATTTAAAGCCACTGGAGCACAAACCATATAAGCCTGAACATAGAAAAACAATCAGCAAGGTTTTGTTAGCAATAGGATTCAAATGTTGTACATCTCCCAGTGTCTAAAATTGTCTCAACCAAAATCTCTTTCAACGTATTGATAAATGTTAGTTGGTTTATGCTGGATTACTTTAAAGAAAGCGAGTAAGTGTGTATCAATTACTGGTGTAATACTGCAATTAAATTAGGTAAATGTATGTTGATAACTGGTGTAATGTCGCAGTGAAAGCTGGTAAATGTATGTTGGTTACCAGTGTAACATCACAGGAAAAACAGGTTTAGGGTTAGAGCATCTCAACTATAGCAGATGAAACTAGCAGAATTGTACTTCTTGGCTGTTGGACCATAAAGCAGTCAAGAACTTTCAACACTTAATTTAACTTAATCTTAAAAGGCAGTTATTAACAATCGACTACATTGTTATAGCACCAAAAGCAGCTTGCAAACTGTTCATAGGCCTAAGAGAAAGAAAATTATTTTACTCAGAGGCTCCGTTCGTTATAGGTCTGTCTAGATATTAAACCAATTATAATGAACGACAACATAACATACTCTTAGGGTATATTCTAACACTCTTTTGTGTGTTTGTTTTCGAATTTCGCGCAAAGCTACTCGAGGGCTATCTGCGCTAGCCGTCCCTAATTTAGCAGTGTAAGACTGGAGGGAAAGCAACTAGTCATCACCATTCACCGCCTATGGGCTACTCTTTTATCAACGCATAATAACGCCCCCACGGCTGAAAGGACGAACATGTTTAGTGCGACCGGGATTCGAACCCACGACCCTCGAATTACATGGGTTCGAATCCCCGTCACATCAAATATGCTCGCCTTTTCAGCCGTGAGGGCATTATAATCTTACGGTCAATCCCATTATTAGTTGATAAAAGAGTCACCCAGGAGTTGGCAGTGGGTGATCATAAATAGCTGTCTTCCCTGTAGTCTTACACTGCAAAATTAAAGACGGCTAGCGCAGATAGTCCTTCTGTAGCTTTGCGCGAAATTAAAAATCAAACAAATAAATTTAAATCTAAAAAGAAAATACCCTAGTGACAATTATATTGTACCTTAACTGTGTCTATGGATACACCATTTGAATGACATTTTTCACCTAATTCTTAATCATTAAAGATTTGCTAGTACACGATAAACAAATAACAATAGGATATTAAGAAACTAACAGAGAACATGGTGTGTTAGAAATCTGGTAGTTTAACTAATTAGGAAGTATTATATCTTGAATTTCGACCACTAAAACCCAGGTTGTGAAAGTAAGAGAGCTTACAGTTGCTTTAGTTGATGTAAAACGCAATAAACGATTACATTTAAAATAAATTCAGTTGAAGTGTTATACTTCTGGGCAACATTGATCAAACAATTTAGAAAGTAAATCGATTTGGAGTCACACTTGTGAGTGAAAACTGCGAAAAGAGGAAGCTGGACTCACTTTTAGAGACATAATGACTGTATTCTAGGCTGTTTGGTCAATTAAAAACGCCAAGTCAACGATTGAAGCCTCCGAAGATGATGGCCTCATTGTTAGGGACAAACTGAGTGTATTCCAAGATAGCTCGGCGTGGCCAGTTGACTAGGGGTTTCGTAATTTGTTGTGTGAGAAAAAAATGCTAGAATACTAGTGATCAGGAACGTCACATGTCTTCTTCACCTGATCAATAAACTGAAGGTAAAGAGGAATTGAATTACACCAACTACAAGAATCGTGGCTGTGATAAAGTCATTCGTTAGCTTCTTGCTGTTGACCTTCTGCCTTAAGAGCATTCTTTTAGCTCAGCATTTGGATAAGTTGGTCAATCACCTGAATCCAAAAACTTTAAAAGTAAAGATTTTGAATCACTTGAAAAACTATTGACTTAAGACCAATCCATAAAATCACTTTGACTAAAGTATATTCTTATAAATATCGTGCTTACCTGTATCTTGCTAGAAATGTATAAAGATTGGCCTAAACTTGTTTATAAATAGGTATTTTCGTGGATTCTCAACCAAATATTTAAAATCGGTGAAAACGTCTTCTCTGATATATTCGTGGCTTCAATGGCTGATCTTGCATTTGTTATTGATCAAACTACCTAGAATACACCCAGTACGTCTCTAAAAATGAAACCATAGTCTTCCGTGGCTTCGTTGGTTGATTTTGTATTTCTAATTGACCAAACAGCCAAGAATACAGTTCGTTTGTTTTTAATTTTGCGCAAAGCTGCATGAAGGCTATCTGCACCAGCCGTCCATAATTTTGCAGTATAAGACTAGAAGGGAGGCAGTTAGTCATCACCACCAACAGCCGACTCTTGGGCTCCTCTTTTACGAAAGAACAGTGGAATTAATAGTCACGTTATAACGCCCCACGGCTGAAAGGGCTGGTATAACGAGAATTCCAACCCGCGACCCTCGGATTATGAGTAGAGCGCTCTATCCACCAAACCGTGCCAGGCACTGTGATTATAAAATACTTCAAGTTGCTTGCTGCCGTTTTGGGGCATTGCACCTCTTGTTTTGCACTTAAAAAATTTCAATTGGGGACGTTTTTAACTCGAAGTATCAAGAATTTTATTTATCACAAGGAAATCTTTGTCGTTTTTCTTTGCTTGGAAGAAAATTTTAAATGAAATGTGTAAAATGTTTTTATCCTTGAGACCAAATATTTCTTCTTGATATCAGAGAGAAATTTTTACACGAAATAAAAAAAATGTTACTTTTTCTCTTTTTCACATGTACACAAGTGTTGGACCTTTTAGTCACCATTTTTTATCATCGCCCTTCCATAATTACCTGGTTGCGTCCCCGTCGCGCCAAACATGCTTGCCCTTTCAGCCATGAGGGCGTTATAATTTTACGGTCAATCCCATTATTCGCTGGTAAAAGACTAGCCCAAAAGTTGGCGGTGGGTGGTGATGACTATCTGCCTTCCCTCTAGTCTTACACCGCTAAATTAGGGACGGCTAGCACAGATAGCCCTCGAGTAGATTTGTGTAAAATTCAAAAGAAAAAATTACCTGGTAGCCACCGATAGTAGCGCCACCTTCAGGAAGCTGCCATCCAACAAGAAGGCTATCGTTACCAACTTGTCGAAGGATGCGGAAATCTACGGGTGTTGATGGAACGTCTGGAATAAAATAATCTTATTAAGATTGTAAAAAATAATATCTGAAATTATCTTTAACACTATTTCAATTTTATTGTAATGAGTAACTAAAAATTTAAAACCAACTATAATGTATTGAAAGTGCAACAGGTTACCCTCTTCATTGACCTGCAGCTAAATTTTTGAAAGTGAATTAGCTTGATATTCTACTGAGTGAATCAAAAGGATGAAGGTATGATTAAATATTTCCAAAATATTTCCTGGCAGAGCCGTAGACCAGTGACCCATAATCTAGTTTTGATCGAATAAGAGCACGATATATCTTTAGCATAGAACATTGAGCCGTTTCCCAAGTAGTGGAAAAGAGGACGCGGAAAATTGCTCTTTTACACTTGACTCGAAGCTGCTTAATGTTGATATAAAGGTCAGCTTACGGTCAAAGATAAACCCCTAGAACTTTGTCTCAGAGAATACAGGTAGCACAACTTCATCGATACGGAGTTCTGGATCAGGGTGAATACCCGTTGGCGGCAAAAGTGCATGCGAGCAGTTTTAGAGAGAGAGAATTTAAAGCCGTTTGCTGTGGTCCACTTTAGTAAACGATTTAGGGTAGTCTGAGGCTGCCACACAATATACCTAATGTTTGACGACTGACACGAGATGTGAAAATCGTCAACAAGAAGCCCGTTTGCAACAGTAAGAAGGGGTTGTTCAATAATGGCATTAATCTTTATTCTAAAATGTGTCACATTCAAAATACAGCCCTGAGGAAATCCAAGTTCCTGTAGAACAGAAAAGTGTCGAACCCACACGAACTTAGAATCGCCTGTTCATTAAACAAATTGAATAAAAATGGGCAAATGACCACGAAACCCAAATAAATGGAGATCTCTCAAAATGCCATACCTCCGTGTAGAATCATAAGCCTTCTGAAGGTCAAAGAATATTGATACAAGATGTTGTCGTTTGAAAAAGGCTTCTCTGATTGACCTTTCAAGTCAAATCAGGTTTCCACGGTGTAGCACTGTTTTCAGAACCCCCACTAGGTGGGCGAGAGGAAGTTATTTGATTCGAGGAATCAAACAAGACAAGCATTAACCATCCTCTCCGAGGTCTTACAGAAACAGCTCGTTAAAGCAATTAGTTTTGGTTTGTTTTGAATTTCGTGCAAAGCTACTCGAGGACTATCTGCGCTAGCCGTCCCTAATTTAGCAGTGTAAGACTAAAGGGAAGGAAGCTAGTCATCACCACCCACCACCAACTCTTGGACTACTCTTTTACCAACGAATAGTGGGATTGACCTACAAATTATAACGCCCCTACAGCTGAAAGGACGAGCATGTTTGGCATGATGGGAATTTGAACCTGCGACCTTCAGATAACGAATCAAGTGACTTAAACACCTGGCCATACCGGACCTAAAGTAATTGTATGGTGGTTTGAAGTAATCTTGGGATCCTTCCCAGGCTTAGAGAAACGCAGAAAAATAGCCTGGCGCCAGGCATCAGGAAAAATATTCTCCTGCCAAATCTGGTTAAAAACAATCAGAAGAATAGCAAGAGAAGCAGGAGATAGTTAGTACAGCATTTCATAGTGTACCTCATCAGGTACGACCGATGTACTGCCAGACCAATGAAGGGCCAGTTTGAGTTCCACCAGTGTAAAGGGACAATTATAGTCACAGAGACAATCAGCTCGACAGGAAAGAGGTGTTCGATCTGCCCAAGTCGGGAAGGCTAAGAAAGCAGAGGATGAAACAGAAGTACTGGATACCCGGCAAAAGCTTTCACCTAGAGTATCGGCGATGCTCCGGAGAATCAGCTATTTCCTGGCCATCAGAGCGCAAGATTGAGAGGGAGACGAAATTATATTGACCACTGACCTTTTGAATCTTGTCCCATATAACTTTGAAACTGGTATAGAAGATATGCTGGTTGTGAACTTTATCCAGGATTCCTTCTGGTTTTGACGTCTTACCTGCCGAGAATGTGCATGGACCTATAGGAAAGCGATGCAGTTCAAGAGTGTGGGATACCTACGAAAAGTATCCCACACCCGTTTTTGAGCCTTCCGTGCCATATGGCAGGCAGAATTCCACCATGGACGAAAACGTATATAACGTGGAAAACGTATTGAGGTTTAAGGAATACATTGAGCAGCTTCCTGTACAATACAGGATCAAGAGAACAGTGAACGAGGGCTAGTTAGCTTGCTCTAGCTGCCACAGAGGCACGCGGGTCAGGTAACATCGACCACGGTCAATCTCTTTCAAATGTATGGAAAATTATCACTGCCTCATGGGTTATTGTCAACCCTCCATGAAAAGTAGGAGAATAGTGAAGGGGAGCAAATTGAGAGATCAATAGAAATAAAGGACTGACTAGGTGAATGAAAATAAGTAGAAGAACCAATACAGAAAAAAGAAAGGTTGTGATCTGAGAGCAAACGCTCTACGGAGCAACCCCTCTCATCAATATCAATACCTCCCCAGAGGGAATTATGCCCATTAAAGTCCACCAGGATTGAAAATGGAGGTGACGACTGTTCAACGAGAGCATCAAGGTCTGATTGATCAAAGATCTCTCCAGGCGACAGGTAGAGAGAAGAAACAGTGATAGTACGACCACAGAAAACACGGATGGCTACGGCCTTCAAGGATATGTCGAGTGGCCAAGACAGGGTAGGGATATGCTGATCAGCCAACAGTAACACCCCTTCTTGCACTCGTCTATCACACAGCCTGTCATTTCTGTAGAAAGAAAACTGCCAAATTGTGACTTTATCGGCAGGTTTCAGAAATGTTTCCTGTAAGGAAAGACATACAGGATGGTAGCAAGCAATTAGTGTTTTGATGTCATCCAGATTAGAACGTAAAACTTGACAGTTCCATTGTATCAAGGTGGCCATATTTATTTGTGTAGGCGAATTGGGTGAAAAACCCTTCTGTTTACCACCACGTCTTTTTTCTTTATTCTCTTTATTTGAGAGAAGTCTGTCGACCTCCATGGATCCTGCCCTGGGTCGATTGAGCAGGTTTTTGTCGTTGGAAGAGGATTCCAATGACTGAGGACGTGAACGAATGATCGTTTTGCATCTTGGGGTGGGAGAAGAAGATGTACTAAAGGAACTTTCCGTAGCCGGAACTAAAGGAAGTGGATCTTTGGGTTTGCTGGAATAAATGTTAAGGACAGAACAAGTATCGACATTGATTTATCAACTTTTTTAACCACGGAGGTCAAAAGTCTTTTCATTTGTTTTAAGAACGATTCTTTTGGAGGTACAGAGAAATCTGTCTACACTATCACTGTAATAGTGGAATGAAGTGCAGCAGCATACGTCCGAGATGAAGTGGTGGTCAGCAATTTTCAAGCCTCAGGATAAGTAATGTTATGAATAGTTTTCAAACACTGCACCTCTTTTTCTTCCAACAGTGTACGGCAAGAAAGAAAGTAGGATGGGTGAGAGCCATTGCAATTGACCATTGAGGATCCCTTTCACACTCTTATGCATCATGGTACTTGCCACTGCAACGAGCACACGTCAAGGAACCACAACATGATGTCTTCGGATGACCGAAACACTGATATTGGAAACATCTGAGAGTATTTGGAATGTATGGCTGTACCTTGCAATTAAAATAACCTGCCTTTATGGATGCAAGTGGATGCGGTAATATAAATGTTAAAATGTAAACATTGGTTAGCATCATAATTCCATCTTAGTGAGTGGTGATATGACCCACTGCAGAAACTCCTTGGGTGGAGAAACCAGTGAGAATCTCTAACTCAAGGATGTTCTTCAAATCCCTCTCAACAATAACTCCTCGTGATGAATTCAAAGAAACACGAGGTGTAACCTCAATAGATATATCCCCAATTGCCTTTGAATGCAAGAGGAGTTCACTGTGTTGAGATGTGAATGTTTAAGCCAATATGTCACAAGAGCGAAGCTTTTTGACTGACTTTGAAAAGCCAGCAAATCTCTCTAGTCTCTTCTAAATGAAAAAGAGAGGCATTTGTCCTAAAAATTTGTTTGAAAGAAAATGTAGAATAAGAAAATGAGAAACCGGTGTTACAAATGTTGAAGATTGCTGCTCAGAATCTTAAAGACATGGTCGTTTACCTGTGGTCTGTTTTTTCACTATTTTGTTTAAGTTTTTTTGGAGGATCCACAATAAAGAAAAGGAAATTTCCATGCCCACTGACTCAACCCATCATGGAGCCCAACAAGAGGACGCACTGCAATGTCAAACAAGGACACTGCAGCAATGCCAGGGTTTCGTAGGCACTATACCCAACACACCACTTTGGCTCGAATTTCTGTAGATGGGCGACCTTGAGATGGCCCCCCAGGGGAGTCAGCTGGTCCAGTTGGGCTGGGGTCAAACAAGTACCAGTGTTAGATGTTCTCAACAGGTGTTGTGGACATTGTATCTGTTGCTGGATTCTCCCCCTCCCCTTCATGAGTCACCACGCACGGCAAATAAATGGATGATGTTTAGATCCCAATGAAGGTGAACTGAAAGAACAGAATCTTCCCTGGGAGGTCCCCTCACCACGTACAGTAATCCACACCGAGGGGTTTGAATATAATAAACAAGGAAGAAAGAATAAACAATCTAGAGAAGTCTCATTCTTGGGGGCAAATTTTGATATGATAAACCAGGAAGAAAGAACAAATAGTGTTATAAACATCATTCCTGGAGGCAAGTTTTGATAAGATAAACAAGGAAGGAAGAACAATAGGTTCACAAAGTCTCGTTCTTGAGAAGCGACTCTGGACATTATGAAACAGGGACAAAGTAATGTTTTCCTATTACAGTTCTTAATTCATAAGCTGAAGAACAGTATTTCCATAAATACCTGTCGAATGATCCTACTTATGTCAACACTTGTAGTTAAACACTTTTAGTTGTTTGATTATTTACCTTTCAATCATAATTTTATTGTATTGTTCGCATTTTTATCATTCTTGAAGCTGTTAGCTATGTATGTGTCATACAGGAACTAAGATATTATCTTTAATCCTAAGCAACTGTTGGAATTTTCCGTTGCAAAATGTGTCTATAGTTTTAGTACTACAATGAAACTAAGTAATCAAACGAAAATGTCTGATCTTCTTTTTTTCAACAATACTCTCAACTCACTAAAGTACAGAGAATCAACTATTGCAAAACGGTGTTATTAAGTCTAAAAATATGTACTTCAATTCGAACATTGTAAACTTACTCTTGACACAAGTTAAGGAGAAAACTACAACAATAGTTTATATTTTTAAATGGGCTTCATTTATTTAATTACAGCAGTTAGTAGACCAGTCTCTACCTTACCTGTTTGTCTGGTACTACTATTTATTTACAACGGTTAATAGACCAGATTTTAACATGTCTGTTTATCTAGTATCACTATTTAATTACACCGGTTAATGGACCAGTCTTAAACTTATCTGTTTATATAGTACCATTATTTAATAACAGCACTTAGTAGACCCGTCTTTAACATATCTGTTTATATAGTATCACTTAACAGAAATAAACAGATCAATAGAAATTCTCTTCTCACCAAATTCCTGAGAGTGGGTTTTCTGACGAGCTCCTGTGTTCCTTGTGAAAGTTCCCGAATTCTGTATTTACAATAAATCATTATTGTGGTGCTCATTAAATGCTACCTAAAACTATCACTACACACATAATACGTATGTGATTATTTTCACATCAAGCTTACACCTTCACTCTACGGTTAGAAACTCACTCTACATGGAATATTTTTTAAAGAGAAGTATATAGAAAAACGAATTTCCCCTACACATAATATATTTGATAAAGGGGTTCAAGATAGCCCCCAGTGGCACACCAGTATGTCTACAAATGTACAATTCTAGAAACCGGGTTTCGATACCTGTGATGGACAGACAGACCATTGTGTAGCTTCAAAACAGGAAATGTTAGTTGAAACATATCTCACAGTTTGAGCCATATTTGAAAACGTATGACTTTTTAACTATGGAGAACCACTGATGGCCTTATTGACCAATTGATAACTGCTTCATGGTCACCACACACAAACATAAACTAATTTTTTTAATGTTTAACACCTGTTCACCCTTAACCTTTAATAACCTCCACTCAGTGGCATGCCGGGCCCAGCTGATCAGTGGCTTCAGTCTCTGTAAGTCAACTAAATATTGTTGTTGTTTAGAATTAGTACAAAGTTACACAATGCGTTATCTGTGCTCTGGCCTTCATGAGTATCGAAACCCGGTTTTTATTGTTGTGAGTCCGTAGACATACCGCTGTGCCACTGAGTGGCCAAATAAGTATTGTTTGTTTCTGATCAGTAGTTATTGGTGATAAGTGCTCTTACCTTACATTTAGACAGTGTGAGTAACAAGTGCCTTACAGTATCTTATGCATGTATTTATAAAACAGAATAACAAAATAACAAAACATATAACAAGATAGATCCAGACTTGTCTTGATTTATCACGAAGACTGAACATTTTCGTCACTTGTCAAATCAACAAAGTCCTAATACGACCTGATGAACACAGACGAAGTAACCTGATGGTATGAACTTATAATACATGACATCATATGGCCCAATGATAGCAGATGTGGTATGACCAGATAATGATTGATAATGGATAACACGATACCACCTGATGATAGCGGATGTGGTATGACCAGATAATGATTAATAATGGATGACATGATACCACCTGATGATAGCCAATGTGGTATAAACAGATAATTGATGATAGTGGATGTGGTATTACCAAATAATTATCCGATAACAGAAAAATAATCTCACATATATGCGAGGCAATCGAAGATAACCTTTCACAGTGTAATTAAAGACAATTCTGTCATAATAACCTATATGTAATTCCTCTTGTGTCCAACACCTTTCGATGAAAATGTCACTCATTTACCCAGTCCCTAAACCTCAAACTTATTATTTAAGATAGAAACTCATACAGACCTAAACGGCAAATCAAGCGCCATTTGTAAAAAAAGAAGGGCAGAAATATTTTGAATAGAAGAATATATTTTACTGTATTCAACTTACCACATTATTTTGACTTGTTGTCAGTAGCTGACTGTCGGGAAGATGGTTATTGAAACTTCTAGAAACTGGACTAGGTGATAAATTCTGAACCAGCTGTTATAAGAGAGAGAAGTTCACGTATACGAGTTTAATTTTTCTTATACAAAGGAAGGCACTGAAGTTTAAATAAACACAACTGCACGACATTTGTCACTGGAGAAAAAATGTTTCTCTAATACATGACATTTAATTACTCTGGATTGAAAACCATACCATATCTCTTACCTAGGTGGTCTTTCCTTACAATATTCATTGTACTTTTATCTACTTAAAGATCACAGCTAAGTTTCATTGTTCAAAACAACACTAATTTTATCCAGTTAAAAATTTCAGCTGACTTCCTTCGTTTAAAGCAGTATTCATGTAGTTAATTAATGATTACAGCTTGCTTTATTTATAATAACACTACTTCTATGTATTTAACAGTTATAATTAACTTGTTAAAAACGATGCTGTTTTTGTCTAATTAATAGTTACACAGAACTTCATTTGTTTAAAATATTCACACTGTTTTTGGTTGAGTTATCGAAGAGAACTTTCACAGTTTAGAACACGTTAAGTTTGATTTCGTTGTTTATTAACAGTTTTCAAAGATTAAAATATTCAACTTACCTTTTCTCTAACAGTTATACAATTGTTGGAATGAGGTTTTGTCGTGATGGAAGACGATAAAGTTGACGTGAGGGTGGAACGCCCTCTGACAGATTTTTCCAAAGGAAGATCAACTACTGGGTGGAAAGGAGTTGGGTAATATGACAAAGGATTTTGTTCTACTGTGCTTTCTGTATCACTATTGGACGATGAAGAGTCGAACA
Organism: Carcinoscorpius rotundicauda; assembly: GCA_011833715.1. NCBI lineage: Eukaryota > Metazoa > Arthropoda > Merostomata > Xiphosura > Limulidae > Carcinoscorpius > Carcinoscorpius rotundicauda. Next base: position 124,934,596 of record CM022391.1, on the reverse strand, counting down.
GCGCGAGACACGAACCGTCATTGTTGTTCATCTTATCACGATGTTCCTAGAACATTGACAGTGTGCTCGAGTACAAACGTAGGATACCTGACTTCTTGGCGTTAGTTAAGGCTTTAAAAGTACGTTAATTAAAGGACACTATGTTATTTTTTTTTAAATAAATCAAACATTTGAAACGTCAGATTTACGGAACTTTGTACTTTACTGTCAATATAATAGAAATAAAACCTTAATGAAAACAAATAGTGATGTTTAATCACACCCAAAACAAAATATACAGTTACATCTTAATTAATGTTATGAAACTATTCATATAATACTGGTATGATTGTTTTTTTAATTTCGCGCACACTTACGTGACGGCTATTTGCGTTAGTTGTCCCTCATTTAGCAGTGTAAGACAAGAGGGAAGGTAGCTAGTCATCACCACCCACTCCCAACTTTGGGCTACTCTTTTACAAACGAATAGTGGGATTTACCGTAACATAATAACGCTCGAAGGGTCGAAAGAGCGAGAATGATAAGTGTTCGGGGATTCGAACGCACGACCCGCAGATTACGAGTCGAATGCTTTAACTACCTGACCATGCCGGACCTACTCTTTACCAGTGAATAGTAAGACTAAATTATTCTCCAATTACCATATTTTAAGTAAATTTATTATATTTTAAACGTAAAAATGTATTAAACAATGGCTATCACACTGAGTCTAACACGAACATAGTTAAAAAATGTCTAAAAATGTATTAAACAATTGCTATCATACTGACTCTTACAACAACATAGTTCAACAATGTCTAAAATGTATGAAACAATAGCTATCATACTGACTCTAACATTAATATAGTTATAAATGTCTAAAAATGTATTAAACAATGGTTATCACACTGAGTCTAACACCAATACAGATAAAAATGTCTAAAAATGTATTAAACAATGGCTTACATACAGAGTCTAACACCATCATAACTCGAAAATGTCTAAAAACGTATTAAACAATAGCTATCATATTGACGCTAACAATAACATATTTAAAAATGTCTAAAAATGTATTGAACAATGGCTACCACACTGATTCTAACACGAACATAGTTAAAAAATGTCTAAAAATGTATTAAACAATTGCTATCATACTGACTCTTACAACAACATAGTTCAACAATGTCTAAAATGTATGAAACAATAGCTATCATACTGACCCTAACAATAATATAGTTAAAAATGTCTAAAAATGTATTAAATATTGCCATCATACTGACTCTAACACCAATATAGTTAAAAATGTGTAATACATGTAGTAAACAATTGCTATCATACTGACTTTCACAACAACGTAGTTAAAAAATGTTTAAAAAATGTATTAAACAATAGCTATCATACTGACTCTAACATTAACATAGTTAAAAATGTCTAAAATATGTTAAACAATGGATATCATACTGAGTCCAACACGAACATAGTTCAACAATGTCTAATAATGTATTAAATGATTTTCATCATACTGACTCTAACACCAACATAGTTAAAATGTCTAAAAATGTATTAAACAACGGCTATCATACTGAGTCTAACACCATCATAGCTCGAAAGCGTCTAAAAATGTATTAAACAACGGCTATCATACTGAGTCTTACACGAGCATAGTTAATAAATATCTAAACAGTGTATTATACAATGGCTATCATATTAACTCTAACACTAACATAGTTAAAAAATGTCTAAATTCATTAGTAAATGAATAGCCCAAAAGTTGGTGGTGGGTGGTGTTGACTAGTCTTTCCTCTAGTTTGTCACTGCTAGAGCATCGTATAACTGTGATAATGCTTTCGCCACCGACTTTCCCATTATTCGTTGTTGGTTAAAATTAGAAATCTATAGGTGTTTATTCCGCATTTATTTCCACTGCTATACCTCTTGAAGTAGCTATAGGTTGGGCATGGGCAAGTAGCTAGCATTATCAGACTGTGAATCAGAATGTTCAGGGGCGAAATCCCATTTAAGAAAATAATTTACTGGATTTCAGGGGGTGAGTACGCTGTAAGAATGACTATAAGTCCTACTATTCGGCCAGAGGAAAGCAGCCCAGAAGGTGCCAGTTATTGCCCTATTTTATCATTTGAACTATCAGTTCAAAATTGTAAACGGCCTGCGCTGATATATAATACTGCGAAATATTGTGAAGCAAACAATTTGTCTATTGTGCTGTCGTCGTCAATTGTGTTCCTGTAAAACGATTTATTCAGAAGAATAAGTGCACTAATAAGTTGATTTATTGGTTTATTGGTGAACTTAAGTTTTTTTACTTGTAAAATTAGTTCTAACAATCTACTCAAACTTACAGAGCACCCGTTACTTAAATTTGTTGTTTAAACTGAACTGGCATTATAAAAGTTACATTTTTTATTATTATTGAATAGGTTGTCGTCATTAGACATTACAATATTAAGACCTTCGGTCACGGAAAACCGACCCAAGTTTAGTTAAAAAAAGGTCGAAGCCAAAAATCGTATTGGAAGTGCCAGACTGTAATCGTAATTTAATAATACAATCTAAAAAGGCCCCTATTTCTTATTGTACAAATATACTCATAAGTGAAATTCATAAAATATCTTGACAGGAATATCAACATATAAAGAAATGTAACTGCTTCACCTATGGTGTTTGTAAATGCTGTTTACCTTTGGATTCATGCTCGAATAAAGAATGTTAACTGGAAGTGAAGAACTGATGTTGCAATTGGAGTTATGAGAAAGACAAGTGTTCTGAGAGGTCAAAATAAAATTAATGTATAAGAAAGCAAAGCGTGTGATATTGATTCTGGAAAATTATGGAAACACCGAAACCTCTGAAACCATTACTGATATATACAGCTGTATCATGTTTCAAGAGTAGAGTCAAGAAGTTTATTTCAACCAATCAGTTCCTTCTAGGATGTAATATTTTACCGAGCAGAGGTCTTAATTTCCTCCCATACGAATAGCGTATTAACGATTTATTGATTGCTAAGAACGGCAGTGACATTAACGATCCAAGCGACCCATAAATATAGTTTACAACTATACAAGATGAAAACTTTAGTACTTTAAAACAATCGTGAAAACTGGTTAATATTTTTTTATTCCAAAAACGAACCAAATTTGGATTTTTAATGAGAAGAACCAAAGGTTCTCAGCTTCTTCGTGTAGTTACTTAAGAAATGTTTGCCTGTTTTAACGCAAACTACACAGGGAATCGAACCCCGAATCTTAACCTGGTCAGTCTCTAAACTTACCGTTGACTTCATTACTGGGCGACAATAGTAGAATTATGTCTCTTTGAAAAACACACACATTTGGATCGGTTATTGTCTAAATAGGTATTGCGTAATTGTGTTTAACTTAACAGGAATTTATCAAAATCTCTTACAACGAGTCTATCTTGTACTTGTAATTTCTTTCATAGTATCAATAAATTTGAGTTTATCAAAAATTATATATATATATAGTTCTCGAACCATTTACAACAGTTTACAATAGTCAACAGCACAGTTCTTACTTTTTTTTCTAATTCCTTCTCCATAGCCAGCATAGCCCTTGTAACACATTCCTCAAATTGGAATCGAGCATCCAGGCCTTCTTCATCGGAAACTACAATTTGGTTACTAGTGACATCTGTTGAGTCTTTCTCTAGTGAGTTTTGTACGATAGTGGACGTCTCGGTAGTTTCTACCACCTTCGCAACTGATGATTCAAGACTTGAGTTTGTTGCTGAAATCGGGGTCTCGTTTATTGTCCTTGTTGAGTGGTCTTGTGAACATGGCTTCAAGTATATATCTTTTGATGTAAAAGAAGACCCGGTTGCCGTCTGTGCCGACTGAAAGAAAATTATGAATTAAAGTAAAAGCTAAAGCTACGAGAAGTGTACATATTGACAGATCGCGTTGTTGTTGCTTGTGATGTTTTTAAGCGCAAGACTACACCGTGAGTTACCTCGGCACTATTTACAGTGGAGAATCAAACCATAATACTCAGCCGACCAAATGTGAGACAGCAGATAACAACAACAATGAATTTATCATCAAGACCCCGTCACTTTAAACATGTTCGCCATTTCAGCCGTGTGGGCGTCATAATGTTACGGTAAATCCCACTCTTCGTTGATAAAAGAGTGGCCCAAAAGTGGCAGTGGGTGGGGATAACTAGCTGCCTTCCCTCTAGTTTTACGCTGCTAAGTTAGAGACAGCTAGCGTAGAAAGCCCTTATGTAGCTTTGCGCGACATTTAAAAACAAGTTATTATCTTCAAGTGAAAGAGCAGACTAAACATAAAGTATTTGTAAAAAAAAAAGAGTATTGTTTGTTTGTCGCAAATCTACAACACATTTTACAAATTTGTTCTCCCGCGACAATGATAATCTAAATGATAAGCGTATCCCTCGTTGGTTAACTATCAACCAAAAATCACAATTTTGTTCTTGTCAGTGGAACGTGGTTTCGTTTCTCAATTTTGCGCAAAGCTGCCCGAGGGCTGTCTGCACTAGCTGTCCCTAATTTAGCAGTTTAAGACTACAGGGAAGGTTTGTTTGTTTGTTTTTTTGGAATTTCGCACAAAGCTACTCGAGGGCTATCTGTGCTAGCCGTCCCTAATTTTGCAGTGTAAGACTAGAGGGAAGGCAGCTAGTCATCACCACCCACCGCCAACTCTTGGACTACTCTTTTACCAACGAATAGTGGGATTGAGCGTTTCATTATACACCCCCACGGCTGGGAGGGCGAGCATGTTTAGCGCGACGCGGGCGCGAACCCGCGACCCTCGGATTACGAGTGCACGCCTTAACGCGCTCGGCCATGCCAGGCCCCTACAGGGAAGGAAAATAGTCATCTCGTTAACATATTTTATTCGGGCACGCGACCTATGAAAACTGCCTTATATATTTTGGGCTGTTGAATTCCCTGATTATATAAGTTCGCGCAAATTAAACCACTTCATTACCAACAGGATTCAATTCGTCCCTTATATAAGAAGCCACCTCACCATATCTTTTAAAAATTATTGTTATTAAATAGATTACGTCAAAATAATTCATATTACCAATATTCTCTTTATCAAATCAAAAATCAGTAGTTTCCTTTATAACCAATTTTATTTCAGTTTGATTCCTGAACTCGTTCATTTTGTTCCAGATACTCTTAACATTAGAATGAAAATTATAGCTAAGCCTATCTTTAAATCACGAAAGTTTGCTTTTTAAAACAATTATTTACGTTTTTTCTCTAATTTTAACTTTTTTGGTTTTCTCGGTGTTCCAGCTATCCTGTTAATTTGTTTATACCCAAGTTCCCTTACCACTTTTCATGTTTAGCTTCAACCACCGTATTTATTAAATTTCTTTAGGGTTTCTCCGAATGACTTGTTATCTAGCCTGCTTAAATGAAGTCATCTTGGCATTTAAATTACCCTTACCTTAAAACCCGCGAATCCCCGTCATACCAAAGATGCTCACCCTTTCAACCGTACGGACGTTATAAAGTTACGATCAATGCCATTATTCGTTGGTAAAAGAGTAGCCCAAAAGTTGGCGGTTGGTGATGATAACTAGCTGCCTTCCCTCTGGTCTTACACTGCTAAATTAGGGACGACTAGTGTAGATAGCCCTCGTGTAGCTTTGCGCGAAAATTCAAACAAAACCAAACCACCAATAACCATTTTCCACCAAAAAAATAACTCATCCCACCTTTTGCTCCATATATATATATTCTTGGTAAATGTATCACCTGGGCCTTAAAACTGCTAGGTAATTTATTCCAACGTCTAATTCAAAGTACACTCTCAAAATGACCGTATGTCTATTTCCATTTATAAACCGTTGAAGCTCTTTTACCTTTTCAGTAAGTTCTAAGCTCAGACGTTCTTATCAAACTACCTTATACTATAAATATAGGTAATATGAGAACTTATTAAAAGTAATATTATAAAATACGCATTTTTTTAGTAATTTTCTTTAAATACAAGTAGAATCACGTTTTCTTGGAGAACCAATTGGTAAAGTTTGAGGGTATTTAACAAATTAATCACAATACGTTGCACAGTGTAATAATAACTGATTATCATCAAATCATCTGAAGTTCAAAAACCTCTGACACCTTCACAGTTTCCTGTCATCAAGTCATGTAAAGTTCACATACCTCTAGCAGCTTTACAGTTTCCTGTTATCTAGTCATGTGAAGTTCACAAACCTCTAACAGCTTCACAGTTTCCTGTTATCTAGTCATGTGAAGTTCACATACCTCTAACAGCTTTACAGTTTCCTGTTATCTAGTCATGTAAAGTTCACATACCTCTAGCAGCTTTACAGTTTCCTGTTATCTAGTCATGTAAAGTTCACATACCTCTAACAGCTTCACAGATTCCTGTCATCAAGTCACGTGAAGTTCACATACCTCTAACAGCTTCACAGATTCCTGTCATCATGTGACGTGAAGTTCACATACCTCTAACAGCTTCACAGATTCCTGTCATCAAGTCATGTAAAGTTCACATACCTCTAACAGCTTCACAGATTCCTGTCATCAAGTCATGTAAAGTTCACATACCTCTAATAGCTTTACAGTTTCCTGTTATCAAGTCATACGAAGTTCACAAACGTCTAACAGCTTCACAGTTTCCTGTTATCTAGTCATGTGAAGTTTACAAACCTCCAACAGCTTCACAGTTTCCTTGGCTTCCAGCTCTCGATTTCTTATTTGTAGCTGCTCAATGATTCGTTCTTGTTCTAACAGTTGAAGCCGCTGTTCAAATTCGGCATCATCTGTTTGAGATTCCTGGTTTCTTATTTTCCTTCCAGGGATTTTTGTGTCATCACAGTGATCGTCCATGCTCACCACATCAGAATCAGTATCTACTGTTTGATCCTGGAGATCTATCAACTGTTCTTGAAGTAATTCGGGTTCAATTACCTCAAAGACTTTATCATTATCATCTTGACCCTGAAGGTTCAGCAGTTGCTCTTGGAGTAATTCAACCTAATTACGACATTTAGAATTGTGAATATTTCAAATGTTTTACACAAAATATTGAATTTTTACAGCTCTATTTTCAATTGTGTCGCTCGTAGTATTTCAGTAAAAATCTACGTTACATAAATTTCTGGGTCAGCTTTCATTTATGTACGTATAAATATAAATCTTTCTCAGAATAATTTTAAAACTCACTGAATTTGCACAATTAGCCTTAAGTTAAATATTCGACAAAAAATCAATATGATAGCTTTCAAATTCAAGTATACGATGTGTACATAGACTCTCAAAACCAAAAGCTATCCAGTGAGTATGCATAGGTTCACTTGTATTCAAAGAAATCTACAAGTAGCACTTTAAGGCATTTTATCTGAATGTGTAAATTTTGTACTCCAGTTTTTATAATATAAACTACACGAAGTTATCCAACGATACACGTTGTGAAATGTTAATATTTTGTAAGATTCTCACTAAACAAGGAAAACAACATAGGAACGTGGCACTTGTGTAACGATATTTGTTTTAAACTGAATTAAACTAACATTTCAAAACACACGATAACCCAAAATTCGGGAACACACCAGGTCTGACTAAAAATCGACATGTTTCTGTTTTTAATTTCTGACGATAGAGGGTCCTGACTTACCGAAACACCCAGTTTTTCAGAAACTGAATAATTAATTCCAAAATACTCTGAAAGCCCCTTCTGGAGTAATCGAGTTAAGATTCCAGTTATTACAACGTTTTGTCACACAGTACTGGGTCATTATCAGGTAAAAATGTAAATGAAAATCAAGAGCTGTAAAAGTTACTTTTAATTTTTTTATGGGTTTGGTCTGTGGCGAAATAATCACTCGATGACGCATAGTTATTGCTCATTCAACAAGATTTTCTTAACCTGAAAATCACTTAAGGTCAAAACGTTGTTTTCTTCTTATAAGTAAGTGTTAACACCCATATCAGCCTTTCTGAGATACGTAGACTAAAGTGTCTGATATTAGCTGGGCTATTATTGGGTAAGGTCGATATCAGCTGAGCTATTATCGGTGATGGCTGTAAAAGTGTGTACTCAAGAAAAAGTGAATACGTAAAGGGTCTGAGAGTAAAATGTTTGGTTTGTTTGTTTTGAATTTCGCACAAAGCTACACGAGGGCTATCTGCGCTATCCGTCTCTAATTTAGTGGTGTAAAACTAGAGGGAAGGCAGCTAGTCATCACCACCCACCGCCAACTCTTGGGCTACTCTTTTACCAACGAATAGTGTGATTGACCATAACATTATAACGCCCCACGGCTGAAAGAGCGAGCATGTTTGGTATGATGGGAATTGGAACCCAAGAACTTCAGATTACGGGTCGAGTGCCTTAATCACCTGGCCATGCCGGGCCTGAAGTACCTGATATTAGCTGGATTATTACACAATGTAACAAAATTTTCACTTTTTCTTGGGCCCGGCATGGCCAGATGGGTTAAGGTGTTCCCACTCTTCGTTGGTAAAAAAGTAGTCCAAGAGTTGGCGGGGGTAGTGATGACTAGCTGCCTTCCCTCTAGTCTTATACTGCTAAATTAGGGACGGCTAGCACAGATATTCCTTGAGTAGCTTTGCGCGAAATTCAAAATAGCAAATAATAATTTTTTCTCGTTCCTGGACAGAAAGTATTATTTCCCAATTGCTTATGCCTAAAGTAAATGGAAAAGGCCTACTTTTCTCTTCAAAGTTTGCTTTTGTAACCTGGGAGCGTGTAACAAAAACTTAATGGGAGACTATATTTGGGGGCTGATACGTGAAAATGATTTACATTACATTCGCAAGTCTCGAAAAATAATCACTTCTAAACATTTTTGTATAACTTTAGTACAAATACATGTAAATCTTGATTCATATATTGTTTTGTTCAAACCTAATATAAATGAGAATTTGCAAATTTGCCCGTTTTTACTTAGAAAATATGTTAATTTCTAAACTTCATTATCCAGGTCACAAAAGCAAAGTTTGAAAGGAATAATGGCCATTTTCTGTACTTTTACAACATAAGCAATTAAGAAATAACACATACTATCCAGGAACAAAAATTTGTGTTACATAGTATTATTGATTGGGTAAGGCTGATATTAGCTGCGCTGTTATTGATGAAGGCTGTAAAACTACGTATTCAAGAAGTGAACATCGCATAAAGGATCTGACAGTGAAAGGAGATTTCATCTACTATGTAAACCGTTTCTGATACATTTCACACAGGGTGATGTCAGTCAAGTTTTGGTGACAATAATTTAGCCATCATTCAACTTTTATCGGTCTACATTTGAGAGTGAAGAATAATAAATCTGGATGAAGATTTACTTACTAAAAAGTAAGTAAGGACACAAAGGACTTGTTTGGTTTGGATGAACATCAATGGTGATGACCTGTAAATATGGAAAAGAAGAAGCAAGGGTAGAAACAAAATCTGGATGAACAGAAAGGAGATTTAGTAAGCATTGACACAATCGACTTGTTTGGTTAGGATTAACGTCAGTACTGATGTCCATCCTAACCAAACAAGCCCTTCTTACGCCATCTAGTATTTCTGAAGAAAAAACAAACGGAAAAGCTTGCGTACAAACGAGCTTCCAGGAAAACTTTTAAAATGAAACGGTGATCTTAAAATTTTCTAGAAGTATGGAGTGGTTGTTATTCTCACTGTGAAATTGGGTACAAGACTCTAATGGATTACTTAGCCTATATTTGCATGTGACGTGTAGTTTTACCAACATAGAGTCGTTTATAAATACACTCGTAGTGACTGTAAAACTAGACATATTGGTAAAACTACACGGCACTTACAAATACGTGCACACAAGCCCATGGGAATTTCAGCAAGAAGCAGACGTGAGATACTTAATTCACCCAAGTCTTGTAACCGATTATACAGTGAAGTAGACATTTTATAGGTTAAAGGTCCGGATGTAGTTTTGTAAAGTAAACGCAATCCCAACAGATTTTCAAAATCTTTTCTTGTGCCGATCCCCAGATTAATTGAAATCCTGAGGCTGGTCGGGAGGCGAGGATCAAATCAATATCAGAATACTGACGAATTTATACCAAATTCAGAAATCAGCAGAAGGAACTGACGAGAAACTAAAAGGGTCGTATTTGGTTAAAAAAGGTGTTATATGAAAATGTTGACATTATCGAAGTTACATGATACGCAAAAAAGACCTCTAATGACAGAGAAGTAATTATTGATACAAATTTATCAATAATGTACGTCAGTAATGATGCCTCGGGTAGTTAGGGATGTACGTCAGTAATGATGGCTTGTTTAGTTAGAGATGTGCGTCAGTAATGATGGCTTGGGTAGTTAGGGATGTACGACAGTAATGATGACTAGTTTAGTTTGGGTGTACGTCAGTAATGATGACTTGTTTAGTTAGGGATGTACGTCAATAATGATGGCTTGTTTAATTAGGAATGAACATCAGTACTGAGTAAGTACGATTAGGAATGTACATCAATACTGATGAAGTACTGGAATGTATAGAAACTACTGATAAAGTATTGGAATGTATAGAAACTACTGATAAAGTATTGGAATGTATAGAGACTACTGACGAAGTACTGGAATGTATAATAACTACTGATGAAGTACTGGAAAGTGTTAAAACAAACTATCCAGTACATTATACTTAATGCTGACTTTTGCTTTATTAGAATCATGTTATATTGGCAACATATTTACAACATACATACAAAACACAAAATTTAAACTTCTTAATGGAGGTTATAAAAGGTAAAAAATCAGTTCTGTGCTCCTTAACATATCTAAACCACACAGTCACGCTTATCTGAAGTGTGACTTCCGTGGTATTAGCACGGTAGAATGACTACAAAACATAACGTTTGTCACTTCTTTATCACGCTGACAAACAGTCCATGACAATTACTCAAATTCGTTTGTATACTGTGTTTCCTGTTAACGCGTCATATAATTGTGGGAAGTTTGGGTAAAACGACCTTCTAAAGGATTTTGTTTTTGTATTTCAAATAAGAACCTTGAGATAATGTATGGGAAAATTTCTAACAAAGCAACAGGGAATCCTCAATACTTCCGGCAGTTGGAATTCTTTTAGATGGGATTAAAGTAAATTAATCTATAATGCCTTGGGTCAAAAACTTGAGTCCAAAACTGTTATTAGATCTAAAATCGGTCAAGAATTGATGGAAGCATGAGCTAAATGTTTTTATTTGAAAAAAAAAAAAAAGTCAGAGCTATTCTATGAGCCGTTATGTCGCGGCAAAATATTGAAGTCTACTTCAGATGTATGTGTGTGTGTACGTCTGTGTATTTATGTATCTACACGTGTTTGTATGCACATATGTGTATGTATAAACATATATAAATAAATAAATATACAGAAAGATGTAAATATATATATACACACACACACGTACAGATCTATTTAGATAAACAGAAATATATATATATATATGAATAAAAGCAATTCTAAACAAAAATAAAATACCCTGCATCAATTGAAAGCAACTTTATGATACAGCCTTTAATGTTAGATAAAAAATGTACCCTAGGTTTTGGAGATATCTGAAGAAGTAGGTCCCACATTGTGGTGGTGATACACCGTCTATCAGTTTAGACTTCGTTGCCAATCTGATATAACGGAATAAAATAAATGAATAGCAATAGAAATTAAAATAATTGAAATGGAAATTAGGAGAGAGTGATATGGGTGCTCAAGCCCACAACGTCCCACATCTATATCACCCTTCACTACCTGCAGACAGTTAAGAGTAATATAGATATGGCACATTGTGAACTTAAGCACCCACATTTTGCTCCCCTAGTTTCTGTTTCTATTAGTTTAGTTCCTATTGTTATTCCATCATTTCTTTATGTAAGATAGATAAACGGCGTATCCCCAATACAGAGTGGGTCCTACATCCTTTTGATTTAGTTTTATTTTACTTAACTTTTCAGTATTAATATTCTATATATACATTTCTAGTGAATGATTAACTTGTTTATTATTTAAGTGTAAGTTTTATTTTGAGTTAAAAGAAGACAAACTCTCAGAACAGTATGTTTTTCAGTTCTGATTTTACTAGGAGACGTTTTCTGTAAGCGACTGAATGTCAAGGTCATGTATTTTGATAAACTGTTGATTCAGGTACGTGTCACTATTTAAACGGCCTAACTAAAGAAGCAAAAAAAAAAAAAACGAAACAGTTAATGTTTTCCACATACCTGTTCTTGTAACTGGGCGTTAACTTTTATCAAACTTTCTCTCCACTTTTCTTCAATATCTATTTTTTCTATCCTTTGCAACAGCTGTTTCTTTTCTTCCTGTAACTGATTTATTCTATCATATAGTCCCTGCGACCTCTCTACTCCAGCTTTCAGCTGCCGCAGTTCTTCTTGGAGCATCGTTTTATCTTGTTGTAATGAAGCAATGGTGTCTTCCTGATTCCTTCGAACGCTGTCCAGGTCAGCTAAGTGGGAATTGGAAGCAGAGAGACATTGGCGAAGACGAGTGATCTGAATTGGGAGTTGGTTTGAAAAATGGCTGATTTCAATTGAACTATAAACTTCAAATATAAACAATAACATTCTTTTACTGCAAAGAATAGCACACGTAAGCTATGTGAAAATAAGTTGAGAATATTCGTTACTTTTAAACAAACTCTTAACTTTGTAGCACTTCATTTTTCAAATAAAATATATATACAAGTTATTAATTTGATTTGTCAAATGGGTTTAGGGTTCACCTTAACTCTAAAAAAGATTGGCTCTAACAGTAAACTTGTTTATTGTCGTGTAGAACATGTTAAAACAGTAAACTTGTTTATTGTCGTGTAGAACATGTTAAAATAGTAAACTTGTTTATTGTCGTGTAGAAAGTGTTAAAATAGTAAACATGTTTATTGTCGTGCAAAAAGTGTTAAAATAGTAAAATTGTTTGTTGTCGTGTAGAAAGTGTTAATATAGTAAACATGTTTATTGTCGTGTAGAACGTGTTAAAATAGTAAACTTGTTTATTGTCGTATAGAACGTGTTAAAATATTTTTATACCAGACTACATTTCTTCAATTGTTAAATGTCTGACTGTGATCCAAGTTTCTTGCATTGTTCTAGAGCAGCCAGTAAGTTATAATTTTATGAATATACAAAACATTCTTTGACGTTGCCAAACTTGCAGGTAACGTTTCGAAAATATCACTTTTTGTTGTTGTTTTAAGATTTAAAATGAAATTTCCTGCGAGGGTTCTCAACTAAATTCATCCAAAAATAACATTTAACTGTAACTATTGTTATTGTGTGTTCATTGTTGCTAGGCCATCTCTTCTTCGGGCCTCTCCAGAAAACGAAACTATTTGGATGGTTCTCAGATACATTGCTGGACAAAATCTTAAGGCCAATGAACATAAAGAAAAAATATGCATTATGCGTTGTAAGACTCAACCGCTTATTTGAGAAGAGCTTCGAAACACGAAAATAAAAAAGGAGAATAAAAATAGAAAACTTTTTTAGCATTTAATAGGGAATATGTGAACATGTGGGCCGACCACTTGAAAATCTCTTTCCATATCTCTCAGGGTATTTTAAGAAATTTGCAAAATCAGTTTTACTAAGCCTAATCTCAACAGCGATGGCACGTTGAGAAAGATCTTGCTTTTGCAGCTCGACAATTCTACCACGTTCAAACTCTGTTAACTTTTCAGCCTTTGCCAAGTTTTTACCCCATGTAACACAGGAGATGTCAGTAGAAGATGTTGACAACGCTAATGCTTGAACACAAATGACTAAATTTCGTTACGTATTTACCGACTAACGCTTCGTTTCAGTATGGTGTTAAACTTTTGACCAGCTAGTATTTAGGCTAATTTCATAGTGTTCACATTTTCCCTATTAAATGCTAAAAAAGTTTTTTATTTTTATTTTCCCTTTTCTTATTTTTATCTTTCGAAGCTCTACTCAAATAAGTGGTTGAGTCTAACAACGTAAAATGCATATTTTTTTCTTTATGTTCATTGGCTTTAAGAATCTGACCATCATGTATGTACTGATCATTATCAATAATCGTGAAAAACGTTGCTACTGTTCTCAAAAGTAATGTTTCCAAAATATATTGATTTCAAAGTTAAGGAACAGTTAAAGTATGGCTGTTGATTCAAAAGAAAACTTGTTTTTGATAGACGTAGATGTAAGAAAGATCAAACATAGACGCATAAAAATGCATCATAAATTTTAAGAATTTGATCCTTTGTCAATCCAAACTGGATCAGTAACAGAATAATAATTTGGTTGATTGATTTATTTGGAATTAAACACAAAACTACATAATGTGCTATCTGTGCTCTGCCAACAACGAGTATCGAAAACCGGTTATGAGCAGTATGAGTCCGCAGATATACCGCGCTGTGACTTAGAAAGGTTAATAATTTAGAGACTCTGCATGGCCAGGTGATTAAGGCAATCCACTCGTAATCTGAGGATCCCGGGTTCGCATCCCCGTCGCGCCAAACATGCTCGCCCTTTCAGCAGTGGGGGCGTTATAATGTGACGGTCAATCCCATTATTCGTTGGTGAAAGAGTAGCCCAAGAGTTGGCGGTGGGTGGTGATGACTAGCTGCCTTCCCTCTCGTCTTACACTGCTAAATTAGGGACGGCTAGCACTGATAGCCCTCGAGAAGTTTTACGCAAAATTCAAAACAAACCAAACTAATAATTTTTGTTAATCTCTGAAAAACAGTTTACTTATTTAATAAAGGTAATTCATTTACGAAGTGAATAGCGAACGGTTACTATTTCTCCTACCTCTAATCTTAAGTCTGCTTCAACGTATTCATGTTCTCTTATTTTCCAATCCTGCCGGTCGCAAGCATAGAACGTTTCATCGTTTCTCGCTGGTTGAGGAGGTGGTGTCTCTTCACATTGAAAATCGAACAGAGAGAACGGTTCACAGCTGACAGTTATTTGTTTATTAATGTCCCGTTCGATGCGATCTTTCAACTGTCTCACGTCATTTCGCAGTTGAATTACAGTGTCTTCTAATTCTTTCTTTTCCTCTTCTAATTCCATTATCTTCTGGTTCAACTCCGACTCCCTTTGCAGAAGGATCGTGTCGGCTTCTTCCAGAGTTTCCTTAAGGGCATTTTCTGATCTATGAATCCTCACAAGTTCCTTCTTCAAATCTTCTGTTTCTTGCCGTAATTTTTCCAAATTATGCGTCATGTCGTCTTTTTCCTTCAATTCGTCTTTCAGTGCTTCTTGCGACTTTGCTATTCCTTTGATTTTAACCAACAAGTTTCTCTCTGTGTTCTCTAGCTCGCAAACTTTTTCCTTCAGTTCGCTCTCCCTAGACTCAGCTTCCATCAGTTCCTTCAACAAATCGCTACTCCTACGGCCATCAGTTCCTCTCTGCTCGTATTTTAAAGCGTTACGAAGGCGACTTTCAATGTCTTCCAGATGAGAGACGCGCAACCTTAGATTCCGTTCGGACGATTCTAATTCGTCAATTTTTTCTTTATATCCGCGTTCCAAAGATGCGACAATCTTGTCAGCATTTTCTAACGTTTCCCTGTATGCTGCTTCCTTCTTTTCCATTTCTTCGAGCTTTTGATGAAGTAATTTTTCTCTCTCCGATATATAATCCAATTTTTCACCTTCTCCTTTAATATTCATATCACTTGTTACTACGGAAGAAACAGTTATACTACCTATTTCACTTTTAAGTTTCTGAACTTGCTTCTCTAATTCTGATATTCGAACTTTATATATTTTTTCTTTAGAGTGTAGATCTTCCAAATCAGTTTGGAGATTCAGTTCTAGCTTTTGTTTCTCTTCTTTTAATGCAATTACAGTGGCTGCCGTGTTCTCTTCCATTTCTTTTAACTTCCACTTCAACTCTGCTTCAACCAAATGATTTTCTTCTTCCAAAACTCTCATGGAATTTTTATATTGCTGGTTGCAGATTTCAAGTTCATTTTGTTTTGTCTCTAAATCTTTTTCTAATTTTGACATTTTCTCATAAAGTTGCGCAATCTCTTCATCACGATTCTGTTGTTGGAAACGCAACTTCTTCATGTCTTCTTCCAGCGTTGACTCTTTGAGAAAATGTTGAGATTTCATGAGTTCTATCTCTGATTTATGCATTTCTTTGAGTGATTCTAATTGTTTTTTATTTTTCTCAACTTTTTCATCCAGGTCTTTTTGGCCATCTTGTTCAGTTTGTAAATCTTGCAAACTACTCACACAAACTCCTTCATCACAGGTTTTTCTAATCAATTCATTGTTTACTGTTTCCTCTTTTTGAGGACATAGGTTCATTTGTTTTGTCATTTTCTCTATTGTATTCTTTAAATCTTTTATATTAGTTCTGAGATTTGCAACCTCTTGACTATGTCTACGTTCTAAATCTTCCATTTCTTTAGCGTGTTCTAACTTCAAGGTTTCAAGTTTTTTTTGTACGTTTTCAACTTCTTTTTCGAGATTCTTTTTTTCTAAATTTAACAACGAAGCTTTTTGAAACAGCAAAGACTTTTCTCCATTCAGTGTCTGAATTGTTTCTTTAAGTAATCTTTCTTCTTGCATCCACTTCTGTTGTTGTTTATCTTTTTCTTTGTAAAGTTTCTCTCTAATCTCGAGTTCTTTTTCAAATTCGTGATTAATTTTTTCTAGCTCCCAGAGCCTTTCTTTGAGTTTCTGTTCATTTCCTTCTAAGCTTAACAGCCTAGAAAGAATAAGTTCCTGTCTGTGTTCCAACTGACCGGTGGTTGTTGCCTCTGATTGGACGGGAAGAGAGCTTTGCATCTCTTTTTTAGCATTTTTTGCAGTTAAGAGATCATCAAGTCGAGCCGTGGCTTTGTAGTGTTTATCTTCATGAAATGATATTTCCCAGCTAACGTTCTCTCTCTTACAAGCACCTACATGGTTACCTAAATCATATAATTTCTGCCAAAGAACCAGATTTAAACCATCCATCTGGTGAAGTTGTTCTCTAAGCACCGAATCATCTTCTTCTAGGGCCCTCAGCCGAACCAATAAAGCCTGTTGCTTCTCGCTCAACACCTCAGAGGAAGCACAAAGTGAAGGGTGGGAAAGAACGGACTTGAGTGTATACAGTGGATTTTGTCCTAAGTCGTGACTGCACGCATCAGACCCAATTTGAAAGTATTTTAATAATGTTTGAGTAGATTGATCCGACATTGATTTGGTGCCGATATCAACCTTTACCTCATCGGAGTAGCTTTCGGACAACGTGAGCTTCTGCGAGTTCACAGTGTCCAGTATTTTAGAAGAATCTATGTTTTCTGAACACTCACAATGATGCATTAATGTGTTGGGCTGTAACATCTGTTCAAGTCTGAAAACCTTTTTCTGGAGTTCGGTTTCAGAGGATTCGAGATCTTGGATATGAACCTCATATTTCTGCACCAATGTCTCCATGTAAGTTATCTGTGAACGAAGCTCGTTCTCTGTTGCTTCTGCCACCATCAGCTGCTTAAGAAAGACTTCAGAGTATCTGTTTCTATCTGATGATTCTTCCTCTAACTCCTTTTGCTTCTCCAGCAGATTCTTCAACTGCTCTTGCAACTTCTGTTCCCCACATCTAGCATCATTTTCAGATTCCTCAAGCTCCAGTAGTTTCTCTTGGAGTTCCTTCTTTTCTTTTTCTATTGTAAGCAAATATTTTTGTTGATCTTCAAACTTTGCTTGTTGCTTTTCCATCTCCAATTGCCACTTCTTCATTTCTTCAGATTTACTTTGACTAGCTGTACTGTGCTCAGATAAAAGTTTGCAAATCTGTGCTTCTTTTACTTTCAGTTTTTCTTGTAACTCCACTACCAAAGTATCTGAATGCTTGCGACAATCGGACGACTCTTCTCTCTTTTGTTGTAAATTGTCCATCTCCTGAAATTTCGACCTGATCTGCTCGAATCCCTGTGGTGTTGAGTGTTCCAAAACACGGTCTTCACCGAAATTAAAATCCGAAGACTTTGTCAAGAGATCTTCAGATTCATGAAGATCTGTAAGACTACTTGGACCCGTAGAATCTCCTCGTCTACTGTCATCACCAAGACCTTCATCTTCACTTGTAGCAGTTCCTATGGAATCTGGTTCATCAGGAAAAACGTCATGGAGGTGATGTACACCTTTACTGGTACTAACATTGACACCAGAAGTACCAGATGGCCGATGGTCAAGTTGTAAAAGGAGCTTTTGTATATCTTCTCTAGCTGATACATAGTCTATATACAATCGAAGATTCTTCTCCACAAGTTCTTGTTCTGACTTCTCGACAGTTGCTAATTTTCCCCTTAACTCGTTATTTATCCTGTCATAATCGTTTATTACTAGTCTAAGATCATCACAGGACTTGCATACATCCCTAAGCTTTTCTTGTAACATCTCATCTTGAATTTCTCGAGCTGCTAGATCCTGACTTCCTGGTAAGACTGGTAATTTAATTTCTTGGCCATCGGTTTCACTAAGTGAACATTCATTGAGTTTTGCTAGTGTTTCCTTTAACGAATTGTTTTCTTTTATTAGATGTTGCACTTCTTCCTGATGCCTTTTACGTTCTTCTTCGATATTTTCTAACTGCTAAATAAACAAATACAAAACTTTTGAATTGCACACTTTTTAGAATGTTTAAGATCATTGTTATCAAAGCATGAATAAATTAACGTTCCTATAAGAAGAAACAACAACAAAAAACATCAGCATTATTGAAGCTAATGTAGCTCGTCTGAACAGTTGTTTAAAAAAAATATGACCCAAACATACAAATAGTTTTAAGGTCTAAAAGATTGTATACGAACAAGTGTAAAAATCATAACTGTAAATGCACTGTTTGTCGGATTACTGTTCACGTAAATTCAAATTTCTAGAAAACATTCAATACTCAACTGCTTTAAGACTATTTATGTGTTCTATGTGCTCCTTCAAAAGGATAGCTTGAGCGTCCTGACCTCTAGTGGCAACAGCTAATTGTGACTGTAAATCTTTAAAGGCATTTCTAAGGTGCCCCATACACTGCTGGTTCATCTCCTCCATCTGATTCAAAGTAGCTTCCCGTTTCTGGACCTCTTCCAGTTCTTCCTGGGTACTAGCGAGAATCTGAAAGGTTCCAAAAATTATCAAATTAATTTCCCTCTTGGGAATAAATTTATATTAAAACCCTCAGCAGAACCTGAGCGAGTTTCAGAGCTGTGAATATATCAAATACACTGGTTCTCGTGTGTATAAGTAATGTAATCAATGGTGTGAGCTGTACAACAGGTAAATTATAGTATAATACAGGGTGTTCCCAATGTCACCGTGCACTTATATATTTATTAACATACATGTTTTAATATAGAATACAAGAGGTAAATATGAATGACAATTATAAACAGTGTTGAAAGTGACCCCCATTGGCATCAATACAGGCCTGGATCATTCTTATTTTGTTTCTAAACACCACTATCAGTTGCTGGCTTGAAATAGACTGAATAAAATATGATTACAAAACTGCATAGTGACTTTCCAAACACCCTGTATTTTATCAACAATTACAAGTTTAGCGTGACAAACATTTTATTTCACTTATAAAAGCTTTGGGTGTCCAAAAAATGTTATTTCTCAGAACGTTTATACGTTACGTTACTTTGTTAACACGAAAACTGTCTCAGGTCTAAAAAATTGAGGTTACAATAACTTCAGCTCTATAGCTTGTTCTATATTTATTAAGCATTATTTTAGAATTAAAATTAGTAATAAAGAATCTACTAGAAAACATGTCTAATTTAATAATTAAATTTACACAAAGTTTTATTGCAGTACGAGAAAACAAAATCACTAGGAAATACATAGTTTTT
Source organism: Carcinoscorpius rotundicauda (assembly GCA_011833715.1). Lineage (NCBI taxonomy): Eukaryota > Metazoa > Arthropoda > Merostomata > Xiphosura > Limulidae > Carcinoscorpius > Carcinoscorpius rotundicauda. The sequence continues at coordinate 124,914,748 of CM022391.1, read as the reverse complement.
AAAAAAAGACGCTTCATTACGAAATCAGCACAATTTGGTATACAATCATTACAATACAGTCAGCACAATACAAATCACTATGATCCATGACGATTTAGTACAAAATAATTACAATATAAATCACCATGGTTCATGATAATTTAGTACAGAATCAAAGAAAATGGGTTAGGGAGGGTTTGTTTGTTTGTTTTTGAATTTCGCACAAAGCTACTAGAGGGCTATCTGCGCTAGCCGTCCCTAATTTAGCAGTGTAAGACTAGAGGGAAGGCAGCTAGTCATCATTACCCACCGCCAACTCTTGGGCTACTCTTTTACCAACGAATAGTGGGATTGACCGTAACGTTATAACGCCCCCACGGCTGAAAGGGCGAGCATGTTTGGCGCGACGGGGATGCGAACCTGCGACTCTCAGATTACGAGTCGGACGCCTTAAAGCGCTTGGCCATCCCGGGCGAGGGTTAGGGAGGGAATCGTAGCCACGCATAAAACTGAATCTATTGTTTTAATATAAATTGTGAACAGAATATTTGTTTCTTAATTAAAATTATTTTGTAAAAATACTAATTTTCTTTCTGGGTTGTATATTAGTACATTTCAAGGCGAGAGGGCATTATACACTGGTAAAACTACGCACATTGAAACTAAATGCTTTTAACCATGCACGAAAAATAAGCTGAAAACAAATCATCAGCGTTTTCTCTAATGAAACATCTTATCTGGAAATATAAACATCAATAGCTTGTCCTAAACACGAAACAAATCTCCTAATTAAACGATCCATCTTTTAAACTGTACATCGAGTAGATCTCCGAACGAAATGATCCAATTTGAAAAATAAACACGGTGTGCTTGTTCTAACAAAACGATCCATCTTAAAAATCAGACTCGAAATCTATCTCATAATTCAGCGATTCTCCTTGAAATCTAAACAGGTCGTTTCTCCAGGGCCCGGCATGGCCAGGTGGTTAAAGCACTCGACTCGTAACCCGCGGGTTCGAATCCCCGTCACACCAAACTCGCCCTTTCAATCGTGGGAGCGTTGTAATGTAACGGTTAATCCCACTATTCGTTGGTAAAAGAGTAGTCCAAAAGTTGGTGGTGGGTGATGATGACTAGTTGCCTTCCCTCTAGTCTTACACTACTAAATGTGGGACGGCTAGCGCAGATAGCCCTCGCGCAGCTTTGCGCGAAATTTAAACAAAACCAAATCGTTTCTCCAAATTAAATGTTCCCTCTTGTTAATTTTAATTTCAAGATTGGTGATCAGAGAAGGTTTCATAACGTCTGAGGCACGTTTATGCGTGTATTTCAGATTTTGTTGATTTGTTTTGTTGTTGTTTTTTGAATTAAGCACAAAGCTGCACAATGGGCTATCTGTGCTCTGCCCACCACGGGTATCGAAACCCGGATTTTAGCGTGTAAGTCCGCAGACATATCGCTGAGCCACTGGGGGCTTCAGATTTTGATCTGTGGGCTTAGATTTCGAATTCTTTGTAAATAATTGTTTGGATTTTTATCTTCTAAGCTGCATCGTTGAACCCATTTAAAGCTCCAATACTATTCGATAGTAGAATTTCTAAGCTGCATCGTTGCTTGAACCCATTTAAAGCTCCAATACTATTCGATAGTAGAATTTATGCTTGCTATTTTGCTTTTGGAATCGTTAACTGACGTTTAAGAAAAAAATTCGTGTCAAATTCGTGTCATTTAATTCTCGGAAATACTCTGTTACTTAAACTCTAACTTAGCTCAGCTTGTCACTTTTCCAGAATTTCTTTTTCATATAAGTGAATATTAACCTTTTGCGTTTCTTCCAGCTGCATTTTACACCTTTCGTAGTCTTCAACAAGGTCCTCTGGTGGACGAAATGTAAGCAGCTGTTTCTGAAACATGGTGACGTACAAATAAGTAAACACTTTTCGACATCTCATGATATTACTTCACTAAATTGCGCATGTTAGTGGCAAATATCATTAGAAAAAAGAAATATTGACAATATAAAAGATATGACAGATAAATTTAAAAAAAGATATAAGTTAGAGTAACAAGTCGTATTTCTTTTTAAGATAAATCTACGCTGTATACGAAACCCCTTAGATTGTTGTAATCCAGACTAGATTTTAATCCAAAATAAATCACAAATACTGAGAAGAATAAGCCGTTTTAAACTGTCCAAATTTAGGATCCTGGCCATTACGCTCTCAAACGTTAATGGATAATTTGAATTTATAGTATTTGAACTAAGACAGGCCATTTGTAAGCCCCTCCCCCAGCTTCAATCACCAATTTATTTTTCCTTCATTAGGTCGTGGAAAGTAGACCCAAAAAAGAAAGGCCAAATATAAAACGATGACCAAAGTAGAGGAATAGACAAAGACCTCAGCTACAGAATGTGTAATAATGGTGAAGAGCTAGGAAGATTTATAGCAGCTGATATATAGGTTTACAAATGGTCGGAATGGATGGGACTTGCCACCTTTATTTCATAATGGCCGCTTTACCCTGTCACAGCTGTTGTTACAAATTCTGGTTAATCTCTAATTGCTTTGTGCGATGTAACACGAAAACTGTTTCCTTAAGTAAAATTCGCACAATATTTAATACAAACACAGACCTGTAGTTGGAATTCAGAAAAGGCGATTTTAAATATCTAAAAAAAACAAATAAAAAGATACAACAATTAGGATAACAACACGACCATTGCATAGACTCTCAAAAGTATGCCAAAAACAAAAGACCCGGCATGGCCAGGTGGATAAGGGCACTCGACTCGTGATCTGAGAATCGCGGGTTCAAATCCACGTTATACTAAACACGCTTGCCCTTTCAGGCTTGGGACATTATAATGTTTTAATCAATCTCACTATACGTTGGTAAAAGAGTAGCCCAAAAGTTGGTGGAGGGTGGTGATGACTAACTGTCTTCTCTCTAGTCCTACACTATAGCCCCATCGGCTGAAAGAGCGAGCTTGTTTGGTGTGAGGGGAATTTGAACCCGCGACCGTCAGATTGCAAGTCGAATGGTTTAACCACCGGGCCATGCCGAGCCTAGGCTAGCAGAACTACAATTCCCGACTCTGCTAAAGGGGACAGCTGTTTTATGATTATACATTACAAACTTTCATGCCATTGGCTGTTGAAGTCGAGATTAAGAAGGATTCTTGAACGACTAGAAAAGACTAGAACTCGTCTATTTGTTAGTGATGTTCCAAATATAAATGGTATTAATTGATTAAATACCGATTACCACGTGCTCGAATTCAATTCTAACTTTTTCAGTTATTCTCACAAATTGTAGATGTGTTGTCGTAAAGATAAACTCTTTCAAGTTATATGGATATATGTACCCTGTATTTCCAAATTAAAAGCTGTTTCAAGTTCTATATATACCCAGTTTCCAAACTGGAAACTCTTTCAACTTTTATATATTTATATACCCTGTCTTGTATATACAGAAAGGTCTAACAACTGTATAGTTATACATACGAAAAACTGTTCAAGTTATATATATATATAGTAGTAGTACTTTATTTTTCAATTATTTTTTCTTCTTCTTTACTTTGAAAAACAGTCGCCTTTCCAGAACTACCTGCAGGCAATAGCGAGGAGTGACGTGGGCATGAGCCACGTTTCACTCTCCTGATTCCTATTTTTATATCTGTTATTTCTATTGCTGTTCCTTTATTTTTTATATTTATGTGAGACTAGCAAATGAAGGTTAAAACTGGAAGATGGTTTACCCCACCGCAATGTAGGTCCTACTTTTTCAGCCACCTCCAAAATCTAGGGTACATTTTATACCCTACATTATAGCTTACATTCTGAGATCCTTTCAGTTAATGTAACGGTTTTTTATTTTTGTTACTGTTTAATTAATTTTGTTTCAGCTTGTTTCTGGTTATAACAAACCAATATTTATATACACACACACACCAAGTGTTATCATATATACACCATGTCAACTTCTTAAAACCAAAAAGAAAGCTTTTAAACGTTGTTAAATATCCCCAGCCATATGCGATACTATGGCTGGGGATATTTAACAATATATTTAACTGCCTCTACCTTGCACAAATGGCCATTTAAGTGTTAGGTTCAACAAATCACTGAATGTTTTACTAACTGACCTTTTCCCCTTCCAAACTGTTTATTTTCTCCTCCAAAGCTGCAACCGTTTCCTTCATATGTGTATGGCATGTCTCCAGAAAGCCAATGGTCTGGGCTAAGACTGACCTTTCGTCGGAACACAGCACCTGCGCGAAATTCAAACAGAATAATCACAGGTTTTTAAAGGGACAACACATAACATTGTATTAGCGTGGCATACGTAAATGAAATTTCCAGCTTTAGTAATTAGCCATCTATTGGTAGACTTGCATAATATATCATTTTGTGGTTTATAAAATAGCGTATTAATATTGTATTTATGTCAACACATACAGTGTGAACTACCAAATGAGACAATGGACTACAAATAGTAAGTGTATCTCAAAGGGAATGACAAACGTTTCACATAACAGAGATATTAAGTACTGTGCTGCACACTTTCAGTTTTCAACCTTTTTTGTTAATGTTTAACATTCAATCAGTGCTGAGAAAGAACTCACGTTTTCAACTAACCCTCCTTCATCTACATAGATCTAAATACCGTTAAATTAGAACAAAAGTATCTAGATGACAATCAAAGACAACATTAACATATTTGTACTAAACCCGACCTTACATTAAAACAATTGTATTAAATTCTCTAAACCCAACACAAAATTAACAAACGTGTATCAAACTCTCGAAACCTAACTCTATATTAACAAACTTGTACCAAACTCTCTAAACTTGACTCTATATTAACAAACTTGTACCAAACTCTCTAAACTTGACTCTATATTAACAAACTTGTACCAAACTATCTAAACTCCACTCTATATTAACAAACTTGTACCAAACTATCTAAACTACATTCTATATTAACAAACTTGCAACAAATTATCTGAACTTGACTCTATATTAATGCATTTGTAACAAACTTTATAATTTCGACATTATATTAATACTAGCAAACCCATGGACCTATGGAAAACTAGGATTCAAGTGGATTTCCCAATAACATAGACTTAGAGAATAAACAATTTTCGGAATGTTACGTTTATCTATTATATCTACTATTATGCGGATATATAATATGAAGAAATGAATAGTGACGGTTGACTTACCCCTTTATAATATACACTCTTTAGTTTTTCGCTCAATCCGTTAAATGTCTCCGCCTGCAATAAAGATAGAGAAGATAATTAATATATGTACAAACATTTTTCGTACAGTATATCAGAAACCATATCTACTTTATTTTAACAGTTAGAAAGTTAGTTGGTAGCATAATAATGTTCAAAGTCACTTAATTTTGATACGTTAAAACGAACATAACAAGAAAAAAAACGTTCGAAAAGTTTTGAGCCAAACGTACCAGAGTGGCTAGCGTGTCAAACTGAGGACCCAGTGTTTACTTCGTATTACTGAAGCAAAAAAACACGACATTTCACACTTTTGGGGTCGTGAGTGGGTTACGTGGGTGTTGGTCACATCTCATTATTCAGACAGGCAAGAGGAGCTAAAAAGTTGGCGGTGGGTGTCATTGACTGGCAGACTTCCCTTTTGTCTAGCAATTGTAAACTTAAGGTCTATTGGTACAAATATTGAGCCCTTGGGTAACTTTTTGTAAATATACGAAACACAGCACAACAGAAATTACCGTAGTACAAAATAATAAGTTGTATTTATTTCATACAAAGAATATATGTAATATATATTTGTTACAGACAAAGAAAATGGAGCTTAACACGTTTTGTTTGATTTTTGTACTAACTTATATTAACGTTCTGTGACATATTCTCCGTTTCGCTGGTGCACGTACATAATTACAAAATTAGACTTCGGTCTGCTAAATGCAAAAAGAGTTAGTGTCTCTTAAGTTAACTTAAAAGGGTCAGGACACGGTAACAATATCCCTAGACTCCAAGCAATGTGATATATTAGGCTTAATGGTTAAGAAACAGCATGTTTAGTATAACGACTATATGTTTCATAAGACATGAATATTATGTAATGCTGAAGACTTTACACCGATGTTTCTGTCATATACTTTAATACTTTCAGACCTTAAGATCTGTAAGTTTAAACAACACCAGAATCACGGTTTCTTTCTTAATAATCACCTATTATCTTCCCACAGTTGCACCTAGAAAATACTCATTATAAACCCTACTTATTATCCACATTCATCCCAATGTACAGCAGTGTACAAAAATATGATTCCAGATTTTTTATTATTTTTTTTTCCTACAAGTCATTTTTCAAAAGGCTTACCTTTAAATATCCGATTTTATCAGTTATAATGAGGCATGAAATTCCATTAAAAGTGTAAATAATAAAGTAAATTCTCAAAAGGTTAAGTCTGTTTGTTTGTTTTGGAATTCCGCACAAAGCTACTCGAAGGCTATCTGTACTAGCCGTCCCTAATTTAGCAGTGTAACACTAGAGGGAAGGCAGCTAGTCATCACCACCCACCGCCAACTCTTGGGCTACTCTTTTACCAACGAATAGTGGAATTGATCGTCATGTTATAACGCCCCCATGGCTGGGAGGGCGAGCATGTTTGGTGCGACGCGGACGCAAACCCGCGACCCTCGGATTACGAGTCGCGCGCCTTACGCGCTTGGCCATGCCGGGCCTAAATGGTAAAGAAGCGGTAGTTAACTGATTACAACGTCTAATGTTTTGAAATGTCATTCGGTAACTACTGACAATCGAAACTGTAATTACCATGGTGTATGTCTTTTATGAACAGCTCGATGATAATAAGCTGTAATTTGTAGTGTCAAAATTTTACACTTTCATTCGGACAAATATACAAAACAACTTTGTAATAAGACATTGTAAAATAAAATCTCCAACAAGTTAGAATAACTTCGAGAAATGCTTAAGCCCAAAATATACAGGAAAATATATATATATATAAACACAGTCTGGAAGTGTTTTTTTAACCAAACTGCATCTCAACTACATGTAATTCAAAACCAACCGTACCGGAATGCAAAGTAATAAAATCATGCAACTCGTGCTTCCAATGACGTAATCAGCTGACGACACAACTACGCGGAATCTTTATACTCACTGAATGTTATTTTTCGAATTCTGGATTCACACATTTAACATCCAACCCTATTACAAATTTGAAGAACAATCGCACCACGTGGCTAGGATAGGAAAACACACTAGTAAAATGTCACGGCCTAAAGTAACATTTTTCATTAACATTTTCACACATGAAAATCGAATGTTTATCTCGAAGCACACCAAAGTATGTAATATTAGCATAATAAATTAACATATAACTAAAATTGACCTCACCTTTATTTCGATTTCCTTATACTTCTTGATGACGTCATCAAAATATGAACCACTGCCACATTGAATAATCTTCTCCATATTTTCACCAGATGACTCTGTATTTACTCCTTTCTCGGAGAGAGGTCTATTTTCTATTATCTAGGAACGCATCAGAACGCTTAATCTTAATAGAAGTAATATTATACTTAATAAATGTGATCAATAAAAACCTAAACCTTAGGCCAATAGAAAAAATAATTCATGGCTAAAGAATCTCTACTGTGTTAAACGCGGACAAAATTTCAACTTTCATTATGAAGTTAAGAAACATAAAGCTCTGTATATTCAACTCAGTATCTCCTCTCTGTAGATTCAACTGATACCAACAAATACAGCACAGTTAAAATCCAACTGGAGGCTGTGCTATTTTTGTGAAACAAACTGCAGCGAATTCAAATACGTTTGTAGGTTTGGCAGTGGTCCTTACATAGACTGAAAGGTTCTGGCAGTCTGTCAGATGAGTCTAAGTATATAATAAAACCTAGTTCATGGGGCAAAGCAAAACTAGGATTTACAGCAAACAATGAAGCAAAATTGGATCAAAAACATCACGTACAACAAAGAAAAATCTGACGATGACCAAAGAAGGTCGAAACGTTGTTCGCTCTTCTATGTGAAAAATATAACAAAATATAACATTCCAGTTAATACTAAATTTATTCAAAAACCAGGCACAAAACTAAGGTCTATACTATGTAAGAACTACACTGACAAACACCACACCAACATTATTTATAAAATACAATGTGATAACTGCCACGACTTCTATATTGGAGAAACAAGTAGAAAAATGGAAACCAGATTCAAAGAATATAAAAAGTCACCTTCACACGTTTTCGAACACTACAAATCAAATGGACACAACATAACCATAGAAAACACTAAAATACTAAATAAAGAAACAAACATAAACAAACGCAAAATTAAAGAAGCCTTACTTATACAACAACTTAAACCCAAAATAAACCAATATAAAGAAACGCCATTATACCTATATTAATATTATAGATAAAATTATATATTCAAACATCTAACCCCGCCCTCTACATTGCGACACTCAGTTACACAACCCCTTCCAAACATGTGGTCAGCTTCCGGTCAGTTACCTCTTTCTTTGTGAACCTGACGATGACCGAAAAAAGGTCGAAACGTTGTTCGCTCTTCTATTTAAAATATTTTCTGAACCCAAACGAGCCTTTTTTGCATATAAAATTCTCAATAAGTGGGTTTCTCGACATCACTGATTATGTGAAATATTTTCTCAACCCAAACGAACCGTTTTTGCATATAAAAGAAAAACATTCATATTAAAAGATATGCATAGAACTAATAACCTGACTTGTCACTTTATCAAAGTTATGACTAATAGACATTACTGTTTACTTCTTGACAGTCTACATTACTGTTTACTCCCTGACAGTCTACAACATTGTTTACTCCCTAACAGTCTACAATACTGTTTACTTCTTGACAGTCTACATTACTGTTTACTCCCTGACAGTCTACAACATTGTTTACTCCCTAACAGTCTACAATACTGTTTACTTCTTGACAGTCTACATTATTGTTTATTCCCTGACAGTGTACAATATTATTTACTCCCTAACAGTCTACAATACTGTTTACTCCCTGACACTCTTCATTACCGTTTAATTCCTGGCAGTCAACATTATTATTTATTCCCTACCCTAACAGTCTACAATACTGTTTACTCCCTTACAGTCTACATTATTGTTCACTTCCTGACAGTCAACATTATTGTTTACTCCCTAACAGTCTACAATACTGTTAACTTCTTGACAGTGTACAATATTATTTACTCCCTAACAGTCTACAATACTGTTTACTCCCTGACACTCTTCATTACCGTTTAATTCCTGGCAGTTAACATTATTATTTATTCCCTACCCTAACAGTCTACAATACTGTTTACTCCCTTACAGTCTACATTATTGTTCACTTCCTGACAGTCAACATTATTGTTTACTCCCTAACAATCTACAATACTGTTAACTTCTTGACAGTCTACATTATTGTTTATTCCCTGACAGTGTACAATATTATTTACTCCCTAACAGTCTACAATACTGTTTACTCCCTGACACTCTTCATTACCGTTTAATTCCTGGCAGTCAACATTATTATTTATTCCCTACCCTAACAGTCTACAATACTGTTTACTCCCTTACAGTCTACATTATTGTTCACTTCCTGACAGTCAACATTATTGTTTACTCCCTAACAGTTTACAATACTGTTTACGTCCTGACAGTCAACAATATTGTTTACTCCCTGAGAGTCTATATTATTGTTTACTTGCTGACAGTCTACATTATTGTTTACTTCTTGACAGTCTTCATTACTGTTTACTTCCTAACAGTCTACAATACTGTTTACTATTTGACAGTCTACATTATTATTTACTTCCTGACAGTCTACACTATTGATTGATCCCTAACAGTCTTCAATACTGTTTACTTCCTGACAGTCTACATTATTGTGTACTCCCAAACCGTCTATATTACTGTTTACTCAGTGATATTCTAGACTATGGTTTACTTTTACAAAGTCTTGATTATTGTTTATTCTCTTCACTCTAGATAACTGTTCACTTCCAAACAGTCTGTACTTGAAATTAATGAAATCCAGTTGCAGATTGAACCAGGAATTTTATTTCTTTAATTTTTTGCTAAATCATAAGACAAAATCAATTTAAGTAATTAGTATAATAGAATATAGTAAACAAACACAGCACTTTAAAACATCAAAGCAAAATGTTCCAAATTGTAATTAATTACATTAAAGTTTGTGAATTTAAGAAACTAGTAAGAAGTATTTCACCTACCTTATTAGCCTGTTCCAGCTCCAGGACACGAAACTCCAAAAGTTCATTCTGATCTTTAGATTCTTTCAACTCTTCACATAGTTGAGTCACCTAAGTTAACATAAATAACTGTAAACGTGAAATTATGGAATCAGTTCATATAATCGAATTATAATACTGATACTGTTCTTTACACAGGTCACTTTATCAGTTTTTCTGAAACTTTTATATATGGGATACCAGCCACGCACACTGGCATGAATTTTGTTTTTTGTTACCATAGCTCTGAAATGGTTCAAAATGAGATGATTTAAATTATTCACAGCAGAAATGATTGCCATCACCACTAAATATTATACAGTCATGTGAAAAAGTCACAACACCCTATTAAAGCCTGTGTATTTTTGTAACATTTTTGGATATACAGATATTTAATCTCAACTTTAATAATACCGAGAAATTACAGGAATATAACTAAACAATTAAAACTGAAGAAAAGACTTTTCAAGATCTTCTGTAAATGTAATTCTACAAAAATTCATATTCTATCTGAGGAAAATGTTAGGACACCTCCACATTTATTTCCACTTAAAATGACTTAACTCACACACAAGTGTATCACACCAGGTGCACATGATTAGAAGATCGTTACTCAGCATTTTGAATGAGGCTTGCACAATTTAAACTTCAAACATTTAGTTTGGTGGGCTCCTGACTGTTGAAGTGAGAATGAGCACCAAGGTGAGAGCAAAAGAGCTGTCTGAGGCCTTCAGAAAGAAAATTGTAGCAGCTTATGAGTCCGGTAAGGGATTTAAAAAAAACCCAAAAGATTTTGAAATCAGCCATTCCACTGTCCGGAAAATAGTCAACAAGTGGAGGAGTTTCAAAACAACTGCCAACATGCCCAGGTCTGGTTGTCCAAGCAAGTTCACCCCAAGAGCAGATTGCAAGATGCTAAAAAAAAAGTCTCCAAACACCTTAACATGTAATCATGAGACCAACAGCAGGCTCTGGCTACTGTTGATGTAAAAGTGCATGCCTCTACAATCAGAAAGAGACTGCACAAGTTTAACTTGCATGGGAGGTGTGCAAGGAGGAAACCTTTGCTCTCTGAGAGAAACATCAAGGTCAGGCTGAAGTTTGCCAGAGAGAATGTAGACTAAGACCAGGACTTCTGGAATAATGTTCTTTGGACAGATGAGTCCAAAATTGAATTGATTGGACACCAGAACAGAGGACATGTTCGTCATAAACCAAATTCAGCATTTCAGGAAAAGAACCTCATACCAACTGTTAAACATGGGGGTGGAAGTGTCATGGTTTGGGGCTGCTTCCCTGCAGCAGGACCTGGACAGCTCACAATCATAGAATCCACCATGAATTCTACTGTGTATCAGAAGGTGCTTGAGGATCACATGAGACCATCTGTAAGAAAATTAAAACTGAGGCAGAAGTGGACCCTGCAACATGACAGTAAACCAATCCACCAAGGACTAACTAAAAACTAAGAAATGGAGAGTCCTGGAGTGTCCGAGTCAAAGCCCAGATCTTAATCCCATTGAGATGCTGTGGGTGACTTGAAACGGGCTGTGCATGCAAGAAACCCCCAAACATCTCACAGCTGAAAGAATTCTGCATTAAGAAGTGGGGAAAACTTTCTTCAGACTGATGTCAGAGACTGATAGATGGCTACAAGAAGCATCTCACTGCAGTTATTTCAGCCAAAGGGGAGTAACACTAGCTATTAAGGGGTAGGGTGCCCTAACTTTTTCCCCAGTTAGAATATGTATTTTTGTAGAATTACATTTACAGAAGATCTTGAAAAGTCTTTTCTTCAGTTTTAATTGTTTAGTTATATTCCTATAATCTCTCAGTATTGTTAAAATTGAGATTAAATATCCATATATCCAAAAATGTTACACAAATACACAGTCTTTCATAGGGTGTCCTAACTTTTTCACATGACTGTAGATCGTTAATAATAGGCTGTTCCACAAACCAGTTTAAACAGTGTCTATATTTTTCTGTTGTATATCATGGTATGATAATTAAGTTCGTAGACTGTGTCAGTATTTTGTTGTTTTATATCATAACTTAATAACTGTACATATATACAGACTAATACCTTATAAGTAAGTTTTTTGCATCCATTACACACTTTAAATGCACGTGTGCTAAAGTATCAGCTCAGAGATTATGAGCATTAGTTACTGTACAGCTGTGCCTATGTTAAGTTGATTGCTGAAGGAAAAACCACCAGCCATAAACTCGCTGTTGTTTTTATAAGATGCCAATAAATGGAACTGTTCAGCATGCATATTCTGCAGTAACAAAATTGGTCAGTTCAATCGTCATCTGAACACACTAACCAGTGGCCACACTTTACCAAAATTTACACATAGATTGTATGTCAATTTCAATAGTTTGTAGCATGTCATAACAACTGCATATCTACATACAACCACACATGACCATTCTGTACAAATCTTAGTGCTCAGTTACACAGTAATATAGACTTAAACATACTAATTTTATCCATATTATATTTTTAGTAACGTTAAAAACATGAAAATATATCCTCACATACAGACTTTGTCCATACTTTTCTTTTTAGTGATAAAAAAAATCTTCACACATAGAATTTGTCCATATTGTTCAGATTAATGATAATACAACATATCTAGTCATATAATCTGTCCATATTTTTCTGTTTAGTAATAAAATAACACATCCACTCATATATTTTGTCCATATTTTTCTATTTAGTGATAAGACAACACATCAACTCACATATTTTGTCCATATAATTCTATTTAGTGATAAGATAACACATCCACTCATTGATTTTGTCCATATTTTGCTACTCAAAGACAAGATACCCATATATAGGTTTTGTCCCAATTTTTTTCCTGTTTAGTGACATAATGACATAGCCACTTACTTACAGTTTGATATCTCACTGAAATATACTCCAACATCACAACTACTAATAGATAGGGCATTAGATTTTATTCTTTAATTTTACCAGAATATTATAAATGAATTCATAGATTTTGTTTGACATAGCATAAAAAGATATACTTAAAATTTAACATCTATCATTCGACATTCATGTTTTCAATCAGTCTTAAGACACTAATGCTGTGAAATTCAGAAACTGGTTTTAATATTTTATCTAATTTATTATTTATATCATCCCATGACCTTTAATTATGTGAAATATGTAGCTTGTGACTTTTATTTTGATTTAATATTATTTCAACATTCCTATAACATTTGACGCTATGAAGTATGTTTCTTTGACTTCTGTTTTACCTTAAACATAAGTCATGCAAAAAAAATGTTTTTTCTAATGAGTTAAGCCAAAAAATGGGTATCTATAATTAGTAATGAAAAAAAACATGGTTTCTCTGATTAATAGTGAGAAAAATAGAGTATATCTAATCAATAATGAAAAAATTGGGTTTCTCTAGTTAGTTATGTGAGAAATAGAGTCAAGTTGAAAATAGGGTATCTCTAATCAGTAATTTGTTAAATAGAGTTCTCTAATAAGTCAAGTCAAAAACAGAGTTTCTATAATTAGTTGCATGGTAAATATAATTTTCTAAAGAGTAAAGTTGAAAATAGAACTTTCTAAACAGTCACATAGAAAATAAATGTTCTCCAATGATCTATGTGGAAAATAAAGCTTTCTAATAAGTCCGGTTGTAAAGTAGTGTTTGTTTCTCTAATTAGTCATGAAATAAAACTCCTGTAATGAGTCAAGTTTTAAAGTACTTGTTCTCTAATTAGTTAAGTCAAAAGTAAGGATTCCACAATAAGTCAAAGCAAAAATAGGGATTCTCTAATGAGCCATGTGGAAAATAAGAGTTATTTAATGAGCCAAGAGGGAAATAGGGGTTCTCTTATGAATCCAGATGTGAGAGAGTGTTTTAATAAGTGATGTGAAAAGCACTGTTTCTATAATAAGCCAAATTGAAAAGTTTCCCTTAATGACTCACACCATAAATAGAAGTTCTCTAATGAGTCAAGTGGAAAACAAAGTTTTCTAGTGAATTGAGCTGTAAAATAGGGCTTTTCTAATAAGTTACACAAAAAGTAGGAGTTCTCTAAAAAGCCAAGTAGAAAAGGTTTCTCCAATCAGTCATCTAAACAACAAAAACTCTGTGATGAATCAAGTGGAAAAAATTGGTTTCTCAATGGATATGTCATGCTAATAATGACTTCTGTAGTTTAAACTACAAGTCAATAATACATTACATACCTTCCTGTTCAAACCATCTGCTTTGTTTTCTAGTGTCTGCTTTTCTTCAGCCCAGGTAAGTATCTTGGTTTGAAAGAAAATAAATAGTCTAATTATTGGTTGTTTAATACAGAAGACAATTAACACAAAACCAGACTGAGAAGAAGATGGGTGAAGCATGTATCATTCTTTATTTCTGCAGATGTTGAACAATGTTTGCAATAAGATAGACAACTTTCGTAACGTTCTTTAAACTTGAGCTTATATATATACATATCTGAGAGTTAAAAACGTTTCTACTAGTTTTCAAACCACACGTATATGTGTAATAACAGTACTACTCAACATGTACAGAAATATCACTGTGATAAATTCCTACTTTGGTAGTTCCTTGTATGCCTTGGTTCTCTGCCACTAGATGGCGCAGTAAAGAAAATGCCCGTTGCAGTTGTAGGTGTTCCGAATAAAGACGCTTGTACATTGTATCTATCGTTGACTGTAACATACGTAAAAATAGCATTATTTTTCGCTGTAAAACATGTATAAATAACATTACACTAAACCGTCCGTTTGCAAATCAATGGACCGAAATTAATCATTATTTAACAATCAGTACTTTTTTTTCTTCATAAATGAATTTAAAGAAATTAATATGTCTAAATATCTAATATATTTCCTGTTGACTCATATAAAAATGTCATGACTGTTAAAAATTACAATTATAAATTCTTTATGTCTCATTTCCCTTAAAAGAAGTTAGTCAATGTAAACACAAAACCGACGAGTCAAAAAAGTTGGCAACTTTCCCATTAACTATGCAACGGTTGAGAGAAACTGAAATGTGCCACTGAAGATGAGATATTCGATATTATGTGTATTAAGACGGATCTAATGTAAGGTTTAATTTTACTTGCACCGATCCTGACATAAGAAAACATTAACCTATACTTGTTTCCTTCTTCAAGTTAAATGGTTACAAAAGTATACAACCGGTTTAACGGTTTTCATAATGGTTTGTTGTTTTTTTGTATCTGGAAACATGAGAAGGCAACCATTACGAATCGTGAAAGAAAAAAATAGTTATATGAAATTGGCAACAGTTATTCAGAAAAAATATATCCTTTTCAATTGGTAGATTCGTTTAGAATTAAGTACAAAGCTGCGCAATGAGTATCGAAACCCGGTTTCTAACGGTGTGAGTCCATTGACATACCGCTGTGCAACCGAGGAGGTTAGATGTTGGCTATCTGAAAATAAACAAACAAAATAATAATATTTTCAAGACGCGTTCTCTTCTTCCTTCGTATAACCCAGTCGATCAACAGTAAATTTACTTAGCAACACTCAAAATCGAGGATTCGATTATCTGGAGTGAACAAAGCGCAAATTGCCCAAAGTAGTGTCTTCCCTAAAATAAATAAATCTTCAGTCTCGTAAATTTTATCAAAAAATATTAAGCAAATCAAGTGGATACTAAATTAAAATGAGCATATATAAAAGGTATTTTGTGAAAATACAGCTTTATATACACATACATATACTTTGCTTATTGTTTATAAGGCTATGACCAAGCGTGAACATAATCATTGATAAGATTCACGAATAATCGCAATAGAAACACACTAACTTGTATTCGACGTTTTGACATCAAGATTTAACAACATAAATCATGTTTCATTCAGAGTAGTTTATGTAGTGGAGGCTTAATAAGTTTAAATCCAATTTATAAGTTTGATATTTCGCTTTATTTGAACCCTCAGAATTATACTGTCATAAATAATTAATTAGGCTTCGTATGACTAAACACACTAAATTAGTACTTCATTTGTTTAAAAATATTGATTCTTAGCCTAATCATTAAAACAATGACTTCAGCTTTTAAACATATTGTGACAATAACAAAAACGTTTTCTTAAATTTGGTAAAATTTACTGACATTAAACGTCTATTACGTTAAACCCTGACTTTAAAATATTTTTGTTATTGGAACATTGACTTGTTTTTATACTGTTGTGACTCTAATTCAAAACATTTTTTTTCAGTCGTTTTACTGGATAGATTCTTCCTAATCAAATTAATCTGTAAATTAAGTTTCTTGAATTGTGATCCGCTTTGAAATTTGATGAAGATGTGCTTATAAATAGGTGTAAAAGGTTTGATAATAGCAAACATTGAGCTTTAAATAGAGTTTTCAGTTTTGTAGGGTTTTTTTATACAATTATTATAGCAGAGGTATTAAAAAATTGACGACGATGAACACTAAAACCTTAAAAATTAATAAATTAGGTGATGTATTAAAAGATCCATCACTATAAAAATATACCTTTTTAGAGCCTGGTGATTTTGGTTTTGGGGTTGAATCTTTTGATGTCGTTGACTTCTGCTGTAAAATTATTAATATATAACACGTTATACAAACATTAATCTAAGCCTAGTTCATTGGTATATGCTAAGTACAGATAAATCTATGCCTATATCATGGCTATACTCTAGGTACATTTATTAATTAATCTTTCCTTATGTCATTGCTATGATTTAACATATACATATTAATTAATCCTTACCTATCTCACTGTTATATCCTAACTAGACATGTATAATTAATTTAAACCTGTCTCGATGCTGTATCATAAAGTTTGAGTACACTAAACGTGTGCTGTGTCAGAAATTTTTGAAAATTAAAATAAACGATTATGCCTTAGTTTTCATCACTCTAATTCGCAGATGTAAACTATATAAATGTATGTTTATTCTTAGAATTTAATTTTGTTGAAAATCTGAGTATTGTGTTCAAGAGAACTAATATTATATAGGGAGTAGAATGCCTGCTGAAATAAGAAGAGGTGTTAATTATACGAAAGTTACGGGGCAGAATGCCTGCTGAAATAAGAATTAGGGGTACAATGTGTGTTGACAATATGAACTAGAATGATAAAATCACAGAGTATTAGATTACTTTTCAACACTTGTAAAGTTTTGTTTGTTTGTTTGTTTGTTTTTGAATTTCGTACAAAGCTACTCGAGGGCTATCTGTGCTAGCCGTCCCTAATTTAGCAGTGTAACACTAGAGGGAAGGCAGCTAGTCATCACCACCCACCGCCAACTCTTGGGCTACTCTTTTACCAACGAAAAGTGGGATTGATCGTCACATTATAACGCCCCCACGGCTGGGAAGGCGAGCATTTTAGCGTGACTCGGATACGAATCCGTGAACCTCAGATTACGAGTGCATGCCTTAGCGTGCTCGGCCATGCCAGGCTCACTTGTATAAACACGAACTATTTACATATATTTAAATATACATGTGGAAATATGTAATATTTTATGGCACCTAATAACCCTTTAACTTTTCATGCACCTCTGCCATTTCAGTATCAACGATACTTTTTCTGCCATGTGAGTGTCCCCAGTGACTCAGCGGCATGTCTGCAGACTTACAACACTAAAAACCGGGATTCGATACCTGTGGTTGGCAGAACACAGATAGCCCATTGTGTATCTTTGTGCTTAATTCAAAACAACAACAAACAACAGTCATATGAGCCTCTAAGCTTTTTCTGAGTGATTCTTGCCTTTTCAGGAACAGTGTATATGTAAACAATGGACATGAGGTGTTTCGAAAATATTCGAAATCAGGCATTCAGAAATTCTTCTACGTGAATTTTAGAAATTGTTTGCTATAACGTGTTGTTTTAAAATGAAATGTTTGAAAACTGTTTCACATGGGGTATTTAAACTTTACTCGATTAAAAATATTTGTTGGTGAATGCATAAAATAAAAACACTCATGTACACAGTTCCATTTTATTTGGGACCCTTGGGCCAAATAGTCCCAAAAATGTTAACTGCATCTCATTAATGTACTTAAAAGAACCAAATTTGGTTTTGTCCGGTACAGTTTGGTTTGTTTGGAATTTCGTGCAAAGCTACACGAGGTCTTACTGAGCTAACCGTCCATAATTAAGCAGAGTGAGATTAGAGCGGGTGGTCATCACCACCCACCGGCAACTCTTGGCCTACTCTTTTACCAACGAATAGTGGGATTAAACGAAACATTATAACATCCCCACGGCCGAAAGGGCGAGCATGTTTGGTGTGATGGAGTTTCGAATCCCCGACCCTCAGACGAGAAGTCAAATGCTTTAACCACCCGGGCATGCATGACCTCCTGTAGATTTACCACCATAACTATATCAGAGACAAGCCTGTAGATTTACCACCATAACTATATCAGAGACAAGCCTGTAGATTTACCACCATAACTATACCAGAGACAAGATGGATTCACTGATTGATCCGCATTTTGTACTAGTCTAAAATTAATTAAAAACACGAAACAAAATCCAATGAGTCATTTTTATCCAACTTATGTAAAAATATAAATAGTTTATTCTCGTATTTTGTACACGGTAATATTATTATATTTTATATCAAGATAGTATTCAAATATTGTACTCCGAAGTCAAAATAACCACAATTTGTTTTTGTAATGTTTTAAGTACAAAACGGTAATGTTTGAGTTAAATTTATTACTTTGAACTTTGGTGTTATTTCATAAAACTTGGAAGATATATTTTCCGTTGTTTTGGAATAAAAATTACATGAACTGAACCAACACTTTCGTTTTAGCAGTGATTACTTTAAAAACTGCAAATAAATTATTCAGAGCTTAAATCAAAATTCCTAAAACAAGTACATCTTACTTGTCTCAGAGTTTCTGAGGGAAAGCTACTTACCTCTTGTGTAAGTGTCACGTTCTGTCCACGTCTTACCACTGGGAAAGCTTTAGGGTTTGATAAAAGTTGAGCCTAAAAAACAGAAGCAAGGAAAATATAAATCAAATGTCAAACTGATGCACACCATCTGAAGGTAGAGGTTATAATGTAGATTAGTTCACGAGTTAAAACAAATACTAACAGATTTGAAAAAAATACGTAAAAAAATATAATGATATCCACGAAAATAAGTGAAAGAAAAACTCAAATCTACGTTACACATGTAATTATAATGCAAGATTATGTTTAACCACCAGTTGTATTTCAACAAAATTGTGTGAAAACATCCAACAAACACAAAAGCAACTTCCCCCTCACTCACTAACAGGTGTGGTGTATCAGCACAAAAGCAACTTCCCCTCTCACTCACTAACAGGTGTAGTGTATCAACACAAAAGCAACTTCCCCCTCACTCACTAACAGGTGTGGTGTATCAGCACAAAAGCAACTTCCCCCTCACTCACTAACAGGTGTGGTGTATCAGCACAAAAGCAACTTCCCCTCTCACTCACTAACAGGTGTAGTGTATCAACACAAAAGCAACTTCCCCCTCACTCACTAACAGGTGTGGTGTATCAGCACAAAAGCAACTTCCCCCTCACTCACTAACAGGTGTGGTGTATCAGCACAAAACCTACTTCCCCCTCACTCAATAACAGGTGTAGTGTATCAACACAAAAGTAACTTCCCCCTCACTCACTAACAGGTGTGGTGTATCAGCACAAAAGTAACTTCCCCTCATTCACTAACAGGTGTAGTGTATCAGCACCAAAGCAACTTCCCCCTCACTCACTAACAGGTGTGGTGTATCAGCACAAAAGTAACTTCCCCCTCACTCACTAACAGGTGTGGTGTATCAGCACAAAAGCAACTTCCCCCTCACTCACTAACAGGTGTGGTGTATCAGCACAAAAGCAACTTCCCCCTCACTCACTAACAGGTGTAGTGTATCAGCACAAAAGCAACTTCCCCCTCACTCACTAACAGGTGTGGTGTATCAGCACAAAAGCAACTTCCCCCTCACTCACTAACAGGTGTAGTGTATCAGCACAAAAGCAACTTCCCCTCTCACTCACTAACAGGTGTGGTGTATCAGCACAAAAGCAACTTCCCCCTCACTCACTAACAGGTGTGGTGTATCAGCACAAAAGCAACTTCCCCCTCACTCACTAACAGGTGGTGTATCAGCACAAAAGCAACTTCCCCCTCACTCACTAACAGGTGTGGTGTATCAGCACAAAAGCAACTTCCCCCTCACTCACTAACAGGTGTGGTGTATCAGCACAAAAGCAACTTCCCCCTCACTCACTAACAGGTGTGGTGTATCAACACAAAAGCAACTTCCCCCTCACTCACTAACAGGTGTGGTGTATCAACACAAAAGTAACTTCCCCCTCACTCACTAACAGGTGTAGTGTATCAGCACAAAAGCAACTTCCCCCTCACTCACTAACAGGTGTGGTGTATCAGCACAAAAGCAACTTCCCCCTCACTCACTAACAGGTGTAGTGTATCAGCACAAAAGCAACTTCCCCCTCACTCACTAACAGGTGTGGTGTATCAGCACAAAAGCAACTTCCCCTCACTCACTAACAGGTGTAGTGTATCAGCACAAAGCAACTTTTATTTAATAACAATCTTACATGGACCGCAGTGACGCTGTTAACATTTTCTTCATAAGCGTTTCCTCGGTAACTGCAGTTTGAATCGTTGCTGGCTTCTTTTAGAAGCTGCATAAGTTGCTCAACTGGCTCGTTTTTCTCGAAGATTCGCTGGCCACATTGCAGGTTAAGTTCCTTTTCCAGCTGATGTATCGTCCTGTCTTTCGCTCGAACTTCTCGAAGCTGGCATTTAAACAATATTAAACACGTTAGAGGGACACAACCTTATGTAGCGATAAAAGTTTTCATACATGCTTCAGAATGTAAGATTATTGGAAGTGTTTACATGTTGACCAGGTACGAACCGTTTTGCCTCATTGCCGTTCGCTGCTAGAAATTACGCTTTATGACAGTTACGTGAAAAGAACAAAAGCAGACGGGTTTTGACGTACATCGCGTGCAAGAAAATGAAGAAAGCGTTTTTTATTGAAATCAGTCTTACTAGTTAGTGGTGCTAATAACATCCCTGTAAATGTCTCAAGAGGTATGTTCATAACGCGTTGTTCTATTTTTACCATGTTAAGAATTTTAATAACACTATTTCTTAATCATCCTAATAGCTAGAACGTAAGAAATCATCAGGATGAGAACAATGTATGATGATAAACAAAGTCTGTAAATGAAAGAAAATGATACGTACATTAAGGGATACAAATGGCCGTTTGTTTGTTTTTTTTAATTTCGCACAAAGCTACTCGAGGGCTATCTGTGCTAGCTGTCCCTAATTTAGCAGTGTAAGACTAGAGTAAAGGCATCTAGTCATTACCACTCACTGCCAACTCTTGGGCTACTCTTTTACCAACGAATAGTGGGATTGATCATCACATTATAACGCCCCCATAGCTGAAAGGGCGAGAATGTTTGGTGCGACCGGGATTCAAACCCGCGACCCTCAGATTACGAGTCGAACACCGTAACCCACTTGGCCATGCCAGGCCCCATAAATGACCGTAATTATGAACAAAGGATAAAAGAAGGGATTTCATGAAGGATATGTGGAGATATTATTCAATGAAAATATTTACAATAAAGAAAGATTTAACCAAGGAAAAGTTTGGGTAATAAGTGTAATAACTTTTCATCAAATTACTTTATGTAGAAGGTTTAACTGAACCTTTTAATATATATTTACATATCTACATGAATATAATAGTATTGACTATTGTACATCAATGTAACCTCACAGGATGTGGATGGATCTTTATAAAATTTGGCATAGAGGTTCGTTAGGTCTATGTAAATTTGACGTTTCACATTTTGTTTTGCAGTTTTTTAACAACTACATATAAGGGAAGCAACTTTTCATATCCTAAGATAACCTTTCGTTTATCATGAATTGACATAACTTCCGTCCAAGGAAAGGGTACTCTAGCTAGTCATGAAATGACATCAAAGAAGTGCGTAAATATTTTTAGTGTCAAATACACTGCAGTTTCCTACTTATCATATCATGATTACTTTTAGGTTTGACCTACTTACCATATATCCAGAAGACTTCTGAAGTTGACTTACTTATAGCATCTTAATAGCTTCTGAGTTTAATTGCAAGGATACATCTTGTACTTAGAAGATAAAATATTTGAATTCCAGTAACAAACAGCATTTACACGGAAAGTTTTAGTGACTGTACTGTGTTTGTGCTTTTTGTTTGTTTCATTGCAAAGTTTTACATTGAACTACATGCACTATATTCACCATGGGAGAACACACCTCTAATTTTAGCGTTGGAAGTCCACACACTTTCAGCTTACTCACTTTAGTAAACGAGTTGCTAACAAATAAATACATGTGACTCTGTTTATATTGCTTTAATGAAACAGGCATTTTCCTTTCGTACCAAAACCTGTAGAGGTAACATAAATAATTTTACAAAGTATGTGTCTAAACGTAACGGGTCTGTTTGACACTATGTTACTTATGTTTTAAATGAGTACGACCCAGATAACCTTAAAAATAATATTAACAAAACCGTTAATTCATCAAAAAAATCTATACTGAAATCATAATACCTTTACTCGGGTAGTATTGTGAGCCTAGTGTTAAACAGCTTTAACCCAATGTAGATACCGTAACTGTATAATTCAGGCATAAATCTCAATTTCAGTGACAACGACTGTAAGCTGAAAAGCAAAATGCTTTATCTCCGGGCCCATAGGCGCGAATATTTTCGGAATTTCAGCGTGAAGTTGATCAGAGTTTTCTTTTCTGATTTTTTTTTCAGACATTACATAGAGGTTTAGGGTACAGGGTGTATGTACCACTGTTTATCAACGCCTCTGCCTTAAACAATGATGCAATATACGACAAATAATCATAGAAACTGGTTCGTCTATAACGGTGATAACCAACATGCTACTTTATGAAAACATTACAAACACAACAACACGCAATAATGGAAGGAATTACTATGTAATAATAATAATAAAAACATTTAAAATTATAAACAATCATACAGCTGTTTATTCATGCTTTTAATGATACAAATGTACATAATTTGGACTAAATAAATTACTAATGGAAAATCTTAACACCTGCCTAACGAGCCATCTTGGTGTAGTTCAAAACTAAATCATTCCGGAGAGTTTGAGAAAACATTTGGAATTATTCTCGAGGTTTAATTCGCTGGACAGAGCCGTGACCATGAGAACAAACATAGAAAAGTTACGTTGTAAACAGAAAGCAAACCAATGTAGATAAACGATTGGTCCACTTCAGAGGAGGGAAGAAATTATTCGAAAATATCGCGGTCGAACTGACGTATCAACTGAATCGAAGATTCGTCAACTAACTGACAACGAAACAAAACAGGGAGAGACAAAAATATCGTTACACCTTCAGAAAGGGGCGTAAAATCATTAGTTTCAATATCTGATGAAAATGAAGACACAGTAAAGCCTGAAGATGTAATCTTGAAGTTGATGTACGGTACATCATAATACGATTTCCATAGCGATTTTTAACTTTAAAATGTCGTTTCTTAAATTAATTATTTAATTTTAGTAGTTGTGTCGAACTTCATTCATCAAGATTTATCGAAGTAATTCAAAATCATTGTTACCTGGAATGACTCCTGTTGAACATCCAAAACTTAATAGAAACAAATGCTGGGCTAGCTCGTGTGGGGAATGTTCAGGATTATAGAATACCTTCTGATATTAACATTTCCCTTTCAGGTTTTTAAACAACGAATACATTTCGATAATCTTTTTACAAAGAAAAGTTTTTGAGTCATTTAGCCACACATGGAACACTGTTTAAATGTCTCCTGAGTTATGTAACAATAAATGAGTGGAACACTGTTTAAATATCTACTGAGTCATGTAACAATATATGAGTGGAATACTGTTTAAATATCTACTGAGTCATGTAACAATATATGAGTGGAACACTGTTTAAATATATCCTGAGTTATGTAACAATATACGAGTGGAACACTGTTTAAATATCTACTCAGTTATGTAACAATATATGAGTGGAACACTGTTTAAATATCTCCACAGTTACGGAACAATACATGAGTAGAACACTATGTAAATATTTATCGAGTTACGTAACGTGGAACACTATTTAAATATATTCTGAGTTATACAACAATATATGAGTGGAACACTGTTTAAATATATCCCAAATTACGTAACGTGGAATACTTTTTAAATATCTACTGAGTTATGGAACAATATATGAGTGGAACACTGTTTAAGTATCTACCGAGTTATGTAACAATATATGAGGAACACTGAATGTATCCTGACTCGTATAAGCATGATGGTGGTACAATGAATGTTTCCTGACTTGTATAAGCATGATGGTGGTACAATGAATGTCTCCTGACTTGTATAAACATGATGGTGGTACAATGAATGTCATCTGTGTTATATAAACATGCTGGTGGTACAATGAATGTCTCCTGTGTTGTATAAACATGCTGGTGGTACAATGAATGTCTCCTGTGTTGTATAAACATGCTGGTGGTACAATGAATGTCTCCTGTGTTGTATAAACATGATGGTGGTACAATGAATGTCTCCTGTGTTATATAAACATGCTGGTGGAACATTGAATGTATCCTGACTTGTATAAACATAATGGTGGTACAATAAATGTCTCCTGACTTGTATAAACATGATAATGGTACACTGAATGTCTTCTGTGTTATATAAACATGCTGATGGTCATCTTTTGTTATATATTTACATTACAATTCTGCTCTAGATTTTAATATTTAAGGACGATGGATTCAAAACCTAAAAATTTGGTATTTCTTGACGCATTTTAAATTTAAAAATATTAAAATGTTGGCGAAGAAGAGTCGAGCTAAGGAATGTTGACAACATAACAGATGTTTGCGTTACACAGTTACAAAATAAAAAAATATGTTAACTTCAATAGCATGTTAAAACACGCACACATATACGCACACACATATAGATTAAAGTTAACTTCTTAAATCAACAGATAGCAAAATTCCGGCGTACAAATTGAGGCAAATCATATTTTATTTTATTAAGAAAGTAAACACACTTAGAAACACTTCAAACTATATTGAAACAAAACGCACTTAGATACACCTCAAATCATTAAGAAGGTAAACACACTTAGGTACACTTCAAATCATTAAAAACTAAACACACTTAGACACACCTCAAATCATTAAAAAACTAAACAGTTACACATATCATTATTAGGAAACTAAACTTCGTCTTTAACGTGAAGTAACCACCTTATGGAAAATAAAACTGAAATGTGATTTAGTTTTGTGTGTAGCTGTGGTCTATATTCTCACAATAAGAGAATAAATTATTACGTATAGCAGCTACAACTAATGGAAAGATGGCGTTCTGACTTGTCTTCACTCAGTCCCAAACGGAAGGACTATTTTGACTGTCTTAGTCAGACCAATGCAACACGTGTATGAAACTGCATTGTTCTCAATGAACGTTCATTAACCCATCATTTAAAAAACATATATTTGTTCCGGTCTAATTAAGTTCCACATTTCAGCTAAAGGTTAAGACAATGGAAACACTGAAAATAAATGGTAGTCTTCAAGTAAAGAAAGTGTAAAAAAACAATATACATATTACTGAACCACTTTAACAGGTTTTTGACACAGTATGAAAAGAATTAGTAACTGCAGGAATATACAGTGTGAACAAACCACAAGTTGGCTCACCGGTTTAAAAATTTTCTCTTTTTCTAGACGACTCTTAATAAAAAACGAGAGGTTAAAGAGAGAGAAAGTAATATATTCTCCAAGCCCTTCAATCACTTGATGGTAGGTACCAGTAGGAGTTTCTGGTATCACAATCCGTACCTACTAAATACACAAATACGTAATGGAATGCACTCTGCTAGCTAATTCGCTGGTAAACATGAAAAACATAGGTACCACTAGGTGTCATAGTCCCTAGCAGCTACACGTGAAAACATGTAACGTACTCTGGTGACTAATTCTGTGAAGGTAGACGTGAAAATGATCATAAGTGCCAACAGGAATTTCCGGTGTCACTTCCACAAGCAACTACACAAACAAATAAAGATTGAAACGCATTCTGATGGCTAATTACGCGAAGGTAGGCATAAATAAACACTTTTATGTTAAGAAACTTTGTTCATACTGACAACATATCCTGCCCACTCCATGACCACTTGAGCGATGAGGTTTCAAGTTATATCTGGTCGACGCGACGACAAAGAATACTGTACCACTTCTGTAGATGTTGTTTATACACGAATTTTTTATAGTTATATGAGTTTGCATGTGGATTTATCATTTAAGTTTTGTTTCATGATATACCACGGTAAGATGCAGTGCCGAGTGTTACTGTAAACCTATTATCCCCCAAACCCGTTTCGCTATGGAACTAGCCTGGCATGGCCAGGTCGTTAGGGCGCTTTATTTGTAATTTAATGGTCGCGGGTTCGAATCCCCAACAGACCAAACATGCTCGTCCTTTCAGCTGTAAGAGCGTTATAATTTCACGGTCAATCCAACTATTCGTTGGTAAGAGAGTAGCCCAAGAGTTGGCAGTGGGTAGTGTTAACTAACTGCCTTTACACTGTCTTACACTGCTAAATTAGAAACAGCTCTTGCAGCTAGCCCTCGTGCAGCTTTGCGCAAAATTCAGAAACCAAACCAAACTTGTCTACTCCAAATCTGTATACCGCCATTTGATTATGGTCACTTCAAATATACCCAAATCTCAGGAACATTTTATGGCCAAGTGTAGAAAACATCTGTTAAGAAACTGCAAAATACTAGTAGATTTTATTAGGCCCCTACAAGATATTTATTACTTCTATTGAGGTTGGATTTTTCCTTTACAGTTCCTACCAGAGAAATATGTGACAACTGAACGTGGGCCTGGCATGGCCTAGCGCGTTAAGGCGTGCACTTTGTAATCTGAGGGTCGCTTAAATTTATTAGATAAACTGAATTGTAAACCTGATGAAATCGGTCAGCTATAGCTGTATAGAGAATTGGAAATCAAAATGTTAATAAATGATCAAGTCTGAGGTCTTTAGGCCATTCCTATTTTTAAGTTACTCATCAACTAAGCAGCAGCCCTTCAAACAGAAAAACGGCAGTAACTCACTTTTATAAACACTACCATAATTGAAAGTGAAGAGCGGTATCGTAATTCAATTCTTAGGCCCTTGATTTGCAGCCCAGCACGATAACCACTAGGCTACCTTGATTAGCTACATAGAGAAGACAATTAAACAGGTGAAGTAGAAAGACTGTGACAAACATGTTCACAGATTTATCAATACAGATTTCAGAACAACTGTTACCATGGATGCAGAGAAAATTTCTCGTCCTTATACGTCACCTACTGGTCATAAAAGGAACCAGAAAAATCTGTACATGAGCTCCAGAAGAGTTACTGAAAACCACAGTCTAGTTATCAAAAGAGTGCAAACCGATCAAACTATTTTTGCATTTATGCACAGTAATTAACTGGACAAACACATTATAAGCATAATTAATATTCCATTGTTAAAGAGTGAAAGACTTTACCAGAGATTAAGCCAATGTAGTTGTCCAGCTGAAAAAAACGTACATGAAGTAAGCAGATCCGGAAAACAACACGCCAAACGAAGTTCAGAGAGAAAAGAAAGAAAGATTGTTTATAAAACAGGTCACATACAAACGCTTAGCTCAGATAGATAAAATCAAACGTGAAATGACAGTAGCTAAGCACTTGAACACACTTCTACCCCATCTCTCCCGACATTGCTTTCAGTCAGGCTAGCATTTGATATAAGTCTTTGAAGCTTACCCCTCCCCCCAATTCTGAAATCATTTATCTTTCCCAGACATTGGCTAATCACAAAGAGGCGGTGGCTAACAACATCGACCAATGTGTACGAAGATTAAAAACTAACCACACTGGCATTTAACATAGAGGTGACAAACCCTAAGGGGTGAAGTTGCAACAGGTCAGACGTGAGATGCTGGTTCAAGCAAGAACTCTCAGCAAAGTACATGAAAAAGGTTGAATAGAAAAAATAATAGTTATGTTCAGATCTAAACTATAGAATGTTGCAGTACAGTATAAACAGTTTGTTTGGATATCCGGACAATTTGTTGCATCCCAGAACGACCTTCCTAGGTCATCTTCAGGTTAAAAAACTTTCTTTGTTAATAGACTAGAGAAAAGGCAACTAAACAGCAGTTTGTTTGTTCGGAATTATGCACAAATCTACACAAAAAGATATCTGTGCTGTGCTCACCATGGGTATCGAAGCCTGGTTTTTAGTGACATGAGTGGGCAGACATACCGCTGTGCCATTGGGAGGCCTAAACAACAACATTCACTGCTAACTCACCCGCAGCTTCTGAGTGGAAAGTACCATTTTGTGGCAAAAGACCTCGAACCATGAACCACCGAATTCACAGTCCGAAAACGCTAATTATTCGGCCCTGCTGGCTTATTCAATAAAAACCATTAAAGGACTGGTAAAGAAAACCACATTTGCCTAGTACTATCGTCAGAGGTGTAAAAATGATGACTCTATATTTCTTATTACGGAACTTCATTACCACAAGCTATACCATCCTGTTGTATAGATTGGAAGTTATTTCTGTAACTATAGCCAAAGTCCTGGTTTCACCTGAAAACCAATTATTCGTTTCCTGCAAACATGGCTATGTGAGTGGTCGTTTCTACAACTGTTCTCAATCTTCACTAAGATGTTGGTCCCATGTTAACAGGATTTCCCGGAATGACTAAGTAATTAGAGCGCTCTAATCACAATCCGATGATCGCGTGTTTGAATCCCCGTCACACCTAACATGCTTGCCCTGTCAGCCATAAGGGCATTAAACCGTTATGGTCAATGCTATTATTCGTTGGTAAAAGTGTTGCTCAAGAGTTGGAGGTAGGCGGTGAGAGATAACTAGCTGTCTTCCCTCTAGTCTTACACTACTAAATTAGGGATGGCTAGCGCATCTAGCCCTCGTGTACTTTGCGCGAAATTAAAAAAAAAACAACAAGTGACTAGAATTTGCTCTTGTGGAATTACAAGACCAAGTCTGATATGTGAGGATAAAAAAATGTCACGAATCAAATCTGGTGACTGAATAAGATATCAGAGTTAACACAGTTTTGAAGCTCTTAATCAACAAAGATAATAATGTGTTTAGATTGAACCTGGAAATTTTAAGTTCTGTCTGTTTTTAAAATAAGTGGCTTGTGAGCTTCTGTTTGTTTGTAGTTAAAGAACAAGGCTTCACAATGAGCTATCTCTGATGTGCCCGTTATACTGAGTAAGCCAAAAGAAACAAAATAAAATTTGTTTTTTTCAATAAAACATTTTCAAAGATATTTTTCTGTGTCAGACACTAGATTAAAAGTCCACGAACAGTTTTCAGAACCTTCAACTTAAGAGTAATACAGTATCTGATTGTAATTACTTCTAATTAGAAACATCAAAATACGGTTTCGCATAAGCCATCGATATAATAAACAAGGTATGATTATTGTATAATAAACAAGGTATAATTATTGTGTAATAAACAGAGTATGATTGTTGTATAATGAACAATGTATGATTATTGCATATTGAAAAAGGTGTGATTATTGAGTAATAAACAGAGTATGATTATTGTATAATGAAAAAGGTATGATTATTGCAGACTAGTTATTTCAATTCGATGCTTTCACGTTTCTCTCTCTCAAGTGTCTTACAGAATTAAAGATTTAAGAATTTGTGAGTGTTCCACGCCGAAAAGAATGTGTACAGGTCCATTTTTTTATTCAAAATACCCACTGATACTCTGTTAAATTCTTTAAGATATGACACACTCGGCTCATTACCTATGGCAACTGCCACGATCAATCTAAAAAATCCAGATATAGTAGAGAGGCACTTTCAGCACATCCATCAAGTTTCCAATTCATCACAACTCTATCAGTAGATTGTGCAGAAGGACAGCTCTGAAAGGTTTCTAAACAGTGGGCAGTTGTTTCTGATCCAAATCTATCTTCCATCAACTGAAATAACTGGTCACCTCACAAAAAGTGGATAATGGTTGAATTACCTCTAAGCCTTCCACAATGGAAAGGTACATCATCAGCAAAGCAAAAGGTATGTGTGTTCAAATCAGCAATACAATAGTGGCAACGAGGGCCCAATCAAATGTTGAAATGTACCGAAATCAGTTTGTGGCGACCACCAAAGCAGAAGATAGGTGTGTTCGAATCAGCAATACAATAGTGGCAACGAGGGCCCAATCAAATGTTGAAATGTACCGAAATCAGTTTGTGGCGACCACCAAAGCAGAAGATAGGTGTGTTCGAATCAGCAACACAATAGTGGCAACGAGGGCCCAGTCAAATGTTGAAGTGTACCGAAATCAGTTTGTGGTGACCACCAAAGCAGAAGATAGGTGTGTTCGAATCAGCAATATAATAGTGGCGACGAGGGCCCAATCAGATGTTGAAGTGTACCGAAAAGTCAATCTTTGTTCTCCAAAGAAGGAGAAGGAAAGTCAACTCTACCCATCAATTTTCTGGTAAATCAAGATAATAATGCCAGTTTTAACCTGATATTCTAGTTAGAGATAGAACTTAACTCAATTAAGATCAGTATGGCTTGCCCCTTTGTGACAGGTTATTTCAATGCTAATTAATACTGTTGTCCAGAAACAACGAACTCCAGACATAAATCTAGAAATAAAGCAGTTAAATCACAACATACGAGTTTCATACTGAATTATTGAATGTAGTTAATAACAGCTACCTAACTACCTAAGCTCTGTCAAACATTGGGTCTGGAAAGTAAAATTTTACACACAAGAACAAGTGTGACACTTTAGGTTAAATAAATGACAGAGAAGATAGTTTTTTCTAAAGAACCTATTAAACGTTTGTTGAGTAAAATCAGTAAAAATCGCTAAGATAGTTCAGGTTTTACATTTAGAAAAAACTACTATACTTCCAAATGATAAAGGTAATATGAAAGTGATGAAAATTATAACGATGTAATTATGTGAGTAGATTCTTTACTGACCAGAAATCTAAGTAAAGGAAAAGAAACTTGGTTTTATAAAATACTTGCAACGTTCTCCCAACCTAAAGTTAAACAAACATAATTCAGTTTAGATAGCAGCATTTTAAAATGTAGCTCTTCAGCTAAGACAGGTTGCAAATGATTTTACAAGTTTTAAAATATAGTGCATCATTCTGTCACAATTGTTTTTATTTTTTTGTTTGTCTGTTTCGAGACACAAAGCTACACAAATGACTACCTGGGCTCTGGCCACAGCAGATATCAAAACCCAATATTTAACGTTTTAAGCCCTCAAATTTACCACTGACAATAAAAAAGGAAATGATAAGAAGTTAATGAGAGTCTGTTCTCTCTTGCAGATATTGTATAAGGTTAGTTACCTTCATCAGCATATAGCGAAAACTAAGTTCTAAACAGAAATAAAAAATAAGTAGACCTAATTAAGATTATTTAACAATAAGTATATGGGGAGAGATGTATTTATTAATTTTTTGTTTTCATAATAACTAATTAAGACTACTCGTTAAGAAAGCAAGGTTTGTATGAAGAACAATGTTAAATGATACTCCCCCTTCCTTCTTTCTTGGCCTAGCATGGCCAAGCGCTTAAGGCGTAATCCGAGGGTCGCGGGTTCACGCCAGCGTCGCGCTAAACATGCTCGCCCTCCCAGCCGTGGGGGCGTATAATGTTACGGTCAATCCCATTATTCGTTGGTAAAAGAGTAGCCCAAGAGTTGGCGGTGGGTGGTGATGACTAGCTTCCTTCCCTCTAGTCTTAAACTGCTAAATTAGGGACGGCTAGCACAGATAGCCCTCGAGTAGCTTTGTGCGAAATTCCAAAACAAACAAACAATCCTTCTTTCTTCTGTTTTGAAATTCCTTAAGACATCATTAGATGCTAACTGCTTGTTTGTTTTGAATTTTGCGGAAAGCTATACGAGGGCTATCTGCGCTAGCCGTCCCTAATTTAGCAGTGTAAGACTAGAAGGAAGGCAGCTAGTCATCACCATCCACCGCCAACTCTTGGGCTGCTCTTTTATCAACGAAAACTGAGATTGACCGTCACGTTATAATACCCCCACGGCTGAAAGGGCGAGCATGTTTGGTGTGACGGGGATTCGAACCCACGATCCTAGGATTACGAGTCGAACGCCTTAACACACTTGGCCATGCCGAGCCTCTTACCATAAGAACACACACACACACACACACATATATATATATATAACATTTTTATAGTCAGATACGCAATGAGTTCAGTTTACCGATATTTTGTTGTCATTTTGATAAAATAAATACTAATCTAAGTCACAAGATGATTGTAACATATTCGAAAATTATGCTGGATTTTTGTTGTTACAAAACTAATAAGCGTGAATACTTAAGACAAACAAATGTAGAGAGTTTTAGTCTGTCAAGCAGATCCTTCTTAAAAATTCCAAAAGAAGTAGAAATAGTTAATGAGTTTCTGTTCTCGCTTACAAATGTTGTATAAGCTAAATTACCTACGTCAGCATGTAAGGGAAACTAAGTTCTGATTGTTGTTGTTGTTTTGAATTAAGCACAAAGCTACACAAGGGGCTATCTGTGCTCTGCCCACCACGGGTATCGAAACCCAGATTTTAGCGTGGAAGTCCGCAGACATACCGCTGAGCCACTGGGGGCACTAAGTTCTGAACAGAAATTGAAACAAAAGTAGACCTAATTAAGATTATTTAAGCATAAGTCAAATTCTTTTATTTCTGGAAAAAGGAAAACAAAAAAATTAAGGCTTAATTGTACAGCAAAGATTTAACAAGCTACAGTTACGACAGAAAGTGTTCGTACCCCTGTGTCCCGAGTGGTTTATTGTTCATAATTTAAAAAGTGTAATGATTAGACTAATAAAAGTATAATATATTATAAATATTTATAATATTTAACACACATCTACATAAATTTTTATGTAAATCAAACGACAAATAAACTGTTTATAAACAAATAACCAAAAATAAGTGGGGCAGAAAGTGTTCGTACATTTCAGAACGTGTGAAAAAACTGATACTCCCGTAAAAAATTTTGTTTAGTTTGGCTAATAAAGTGCATTATACCATTCCAGAACTTGACACTTGGTTCATAATTATTTGAAATTAATCATCAAAACATTTATTTCCGGCAATTTAGCGCTGTCTCCGTCATGATCTGCTTGGTCATCACGGCGAACAGGAAAAAACTGTCCAGTGATTTAAAACACCAAATTATTGTAAAATACAAGTCTCGTGTGTCTCTTTCCGGTATTGCTACAC
This sequence comes from Carcinoscorpius rotundicauda, assembly GCA_011833715.1. Lineage (NCBI taxonomy): Eukaryota > Metazoa > Arthropoda > Merostomata > Xiphosura > Limulidae > Carcinoscorpius > Carcinoscorpius rotundicauda. The sequence goes on along the minus strand of CM022391.1, from coordinate 124,881,001 downwards.
AACTTAATGTGCCAAAATCTACTATTCAAAGCATAATTGCCAAGTTTAAGCTTACAGGATCAACTGCTAACCTCCCTCGTTCCGGACGCTCCACTAAAATTCCAGAGAGAACCAAGAGGAAGATTCTCAGAGAAGTTAGTAGGAACCCTCGTTTAACACATAATGACATACAGAAACTAGGAAGGGAAACTGGGGTAAGCAACTCTACAGTTACGAACATGTTACGCTCTTCTGGGTTCAAAGCATGCCGTTCTCGTAGAACTCCATATTTAAAGCCTGTTCATTTAGAAGCACGATTGAGGTATGCAAGAAAGCATATAGATAAACCCTTTACCTATTGGAAGAGTATTCTTTGGTCAGATGAGACTAAAATCTAGCTTTTCTGCAACAATGATGTTTGCAATATTTTCCGTAAGAAGGAGAAACGAAATATTCCAAAAAACACCGTCCCTACAGTTAAACACGGAGGTGGCTCGATCATGCTATGGGGTTCCTACAGCTCTTCTGGTGCAGGCAGCCTTCACCGCATCAACGGAATCATGAAAAAAGAAAAGTACGTTGATATATTCGGCACTTATATCAAGAATGATGCTCGGAACTTGCTGCTTGGGCGTCGTTGGATCTTCCAGCACGACAATGACTCCAAGCACACATCAAAATATGTGCAATCCTGGTTGCAGAGGAACCACATAAGCGTTCTGGAGTGGCCATTGCAGTCACCCGATCTCAACCCAATTGAAAACATTTGACATGAGTTGAAGACAAGGGTTTGTCAGTATAATTCGAGTTGGAGGCCTTGTTGAAAGGAGAATGGAATAAAATACAAGTCGAGTGCTGTCAAACGACCATGGAGGTCTATGATGAGAAATTGCGCCAAGTAATTCACCTGAAAGGCTACAAAACTGACCATAAAAGTAGACGCACGAACACTTTCTGCCCCACTTATTTTTGATTATTTGTTTATAAACAGTTAATTTGTCGTTTAATTTACATAAAAATCTATGTAGATGTGTGATAGAATGATATTTATAATACACTGTACTTTCATTATCCTAATCGTGACACTTTTTAATATGTTCTCAATTAACATCGGTTCAATTACAGTCAGTGCAAAAACCTCTAACACATTCTCTTTCAAGGATTATCGGTACACAGTAATACCGGATGAATTTGTCCTACATTAACAACGGTTCATTTACAGCTATAAAAAATAAAAACTTGTACCAAGGTTTATTAGGACACAGGAATACCAACCGAACAGTCCCCAAACTGTTGTTTACTTCAATAATTAGTCCTGCAAATTTATAGGGTTTTCATAAAGGAGGTGCAGATAAAAAAACAAGTAAAAACGAAATATATTGTGTTATTATTATAAAATTCCATAGGAGATAAATATGAACAAATCACAAGAATTCACACCGTAGAAAACAAGTTGAAGTTCGATGTTGACAGAATAAAGAAACATTAAGGAAACAACTTACAGGTTACACAGAGTAGCTTACTGTCATATGAAAGCACTTCATTCAACCGTTTTACCATGAACTGTCAACCGCTACCTTCATAAGTGTTCTTGTGTAAACTCCCTGAACTTCCTGACGGGGAAAATGTCACGTGTACACGGTTAACGATCACCTTCCATCATCAGTTGGCCCCTTAAGGTGACTTGCCACTTCAGACGAACAATCCTGTCTGACACAACTTATGCAAGTGCGACTTACAATATTAAATGAACGGTGCTGGAGAGCGTAGATGATAATTAGAATAAACAATAAAGAAAAAAAGTTGTGACACGTGAATCGTGCGTTGCTTTAAACTTTTGACACAATTAATATTATTTAAAACTTACTGTTTACTTTCGCCAGGTGTTTGAGTGAAAGAAGTGTGGTGTATGATGAAGGTAAAGACTGAAAACAGGTTCTTGTAATTCGTTTCAAAACCCGGTAATGTTGAGGATATAGTCACTGTACATCCAAACAAGTTTTATTTTGTTTTTATCTCATTTTGGAGATATAGTCACCGTACATCCAAACAAGTTTTATTTTGTTTTTATCTCATTTTGGAAACAACTTTTAATCCAACAGAAATTCGTGTTTTTATGCATTATATCGTAGTATGCATAAAAATTATGTTCGTTTATGTTGCGTCGCGTAAGACGAAATCCCAGAAATATAAATAAGGCTATTCTTAAATTGGCCAGCAGACTTATACTCGATATTCACCAGAGGCATTTAGTAAAATTGGAAAGATCGAATAATCTGACTTGTACATAAAATAATTTATCAGGATCTCCATCTAATTATTGCACTATAACTGAAACAGAAAAAAAAAAAAACATCAACTTTCAACTTATTTCTGAGTTATTGGAGAGACAAATCATTAAAATAACCCTACCTTTCCAGAGTTTATTTATATTACTGAAAACAAGAAATACCACTGAACATCAGCTTTCCTATATTCATATATTTATATAATTGAAAACAACAACCACAGGCAAACATCCAGCTTTCCTGAATATATACTTATATTATTGGAATATATACTTATATTATATTATTATTACACCGGTAGTCTTCCAAATTTCTACAGAAAAAACGTTTAGAGCATATCTGAAATAAGTATGATAATTAAAGACGAGAAACATAAAGAACCTCCATTATTTTCATTAACCCCCTGATCTACTCTTGATGAAAACACCAGATAATGATATATTTCCATAGTCTAAACTTTGTGCGATGGTATTTTCCTTTAAGTGGCAATTGTTTCTTTCGAGCAATCAATCAAAACATCTTATGCCAGAAAGAGGTACATCAACTTCTAAAACATTGGAAGGTTATTTATATTTTAAAATGAGATTTGTCTTTCAAACATGCTCTTCAAATCATGGAAAGTTGATTATATTTTATCTAAGAAATACCAATAAGCGGTAGTATATATTTGTTTTCAGTCTTCAAAGGAAGTAAATTACCCATTTTATGGCGTCCCTAATGACTTAACGCTAAGTGTACAGGTTTACAACGATAAAAATCGACTTCTATACCGGTGATGGGCAGAACAGAGATATCCCTTTGTGTAGCTTTGTGTTTAAAAATAATCAACCAACCAAACTCATATTTCATTAAAACACATGCTAACCCAACTGGATATTTCTCTGGGAGTGTATATTCAAACATCTTTGCAGGTTACACATGGAATCTCAGAGTGCATGTGAGCCACGTAAGGGTTAAAGCTGTTAGGTAATAACCGAAAAGCTGTCATCCAGTAACAAGCCAAAATCTACCTTAAACCAGTTACTGTGACACAGCATACTTGTTACAAGGCAGCCTTTTCAGAGTAGCCTACACCTGTTTACATTCGAGTGTTGAAAGAGTTGAGAAAACCATCGATTGATTGATGTCGTTCGGTGAATTTCTCCCCTGAAGTGATAAACTACCGGAAGAGCAATGAATGTACATTATCCAGCCGAAACTTACAAAAGCTGGAGAAAAAGAAAGGCATGTCCCTCTAGAAGAACATATGGTCAAGAGAGATATTTTTTTAAGCGTAGGGATATCATGATGATAATTCCCCTGACAACCATTAACCCAAAAATCTCGCAATAAAAGTTGGTGCCATCGATGAAGTCGGTATAGTCATGCTAAAGGACACTAACCACACTATATACAACTAAACAGCAAAGATATAACCATAATCTGCATGGTGACGTACATTTGTTTTAGTTGGTTGAAAACATAGTCACGTGTAATGTATGATTCGCATGTTAAAATGTCACCTGCCACCACTGTACGATGTAAAGGGTCACAAAGAATGATACAGTTAAAAATACTAAAACCTGTCAAGTCAGGAGTGTTTAATTATCTTCATAACCTATTTTGTAAACGGACAATGTGACGTTGAATATAAGTCTAAATATATAAGATATAAATATAATTGTACTGTCTGTTGCATATCCATGTAACTAATTCGCAGGGTGTGGATGGATCTTCAATATGATTGGTTCAGACATTGATTAGGTCCATGCAGGGTTACATTCAAATTTCAAATTTCGTGTTTTGCAATTTTTATGAGTGTTTTTGTATTTTTTGTGACTACTTCGACCCCTGTGAATGGATGGATTTTCACTAAATGTGTCATGAAGATTTGTTGGGGCCATCTATGCGGAGATACGTGTAAATTTATGGTTTCACATTTTGTATTTTGCAATTTTTACTCGCGTTTTTCGCAATTACTTATAAAGGAAGCTATTTTTCGCGCCCTAGGATAGCTTTTTATTAATTATAAGTATACGACAGCTAGTATAGGATATTTTAATCCCATCTAAGGAAGACTGCTGTGTAATGTTAAGCCTTTAAAGTAATGTTGTCAGAAAACAAATATGAAAAAAATAGTAGTAATGACAAGCGAGTTACATGAAAATTCATATACACATTCTACACAATTATTATTTCTTCATATTCTATTTTATTAGGCCCGGCATGGCCAGGTGGTAAGGGCACTTGACTCGTAATCTGAGTATCGAGGGTTCGAATCCCTGTCATACCAAACATTCTCACCCTTTCAACAATGGGAGCGTTATAATGTGACGACCAATCACATTATTCGTTGGTAAATGAGTAGTGTGAGAGTTGGCGGTGGGTGGTGATGACTAGCTGCCTTTCCTCTAATCTTACACTGTTAAATTAGGGACGGCTAGCGCAAATAGCCCTTGAGTAGCTTTGCGCGAAATTCCAAACAAACAAACAAGCTACCACTTTTAATTTCATTTTTAAGCCATATACTCAATCCTTTTAAGATCGCGCCTTTTCATTTCAGACCTAAAGTGTGTTTTCTTATTACACATCAGGATTTTTTTTCAAAACACATCAAAAACCACAGCAAGTAAAAAAGTGCCACTTGGTAGTAACCAATATTAACTTTAGGATCGCAACCCTATTACTCGCAACATACCGATACTTAACAAAACCAACCATATTTAAAATTTATTTTAATTTTCCTCTCTAAAATAGTGTTGATAAAGTTTTTTTTCACAACAACGCCATGGAATCTAGATCAACAGTTTCTTCTCATCGTTGTTGTTGTTTTGAATTAAGCATAAAGCTACACAATGGGCTATCTGTGCTCTGCCCACCACGGGTATCGAAACCCGGATTTTAGCGTGTACGTCCGCAGACATACCGCTGAGCCACTGAAGGGCTCTTCTCATCGCTCGCATACACTCATTAGTTAGGCTAACTGATCAAGCTAATATCATATGAGGCTAAATTTTCTTTTATTATAATAATCCGGTGATATCAACTAAATTTATGCTGAAAAGTTAACAATGAATAATCAATAATAACCATACATCAGTAAGATTTTGAAACCTTGAACTAGGAATTGCTAATTTGGTTTGCTAGGCGTAACCAATACTTATATTATGTATCTTTTACCTTATAATTATGTTGCCTTAAATAAATTTCTTTAATCCGAATGGCAAAAGACTAAAAACGGTCCACTTTTAATACTAAGCGAAGTTGTAGAAGAAATATTAAACGTAACTTCTAGCGCAGACATGCACAAAAATGTTCGTCAAATTTGAGCAGTTTTTGTTGAATAGCTTTAAACATTTCGCTTATATTTGCACCAAATGATATTCCTGATTGTAGGTCAGAAAAATCTGTCAGTGTACCAAATATGAAAAAATCATAAACATTAAGCATGTTATTATATTAAATAAAGTTTCTGTACTTGTGGTGAAAAGGAAAAATATAGGAATAAAACCAAAACAGGAAATGTTATACATGAAGTATGTCTAAATAGATTGCCTTGAAATTTAATATGTGAAGTAAGAGTCCAAAGAGCACATCTACTCAAAATATGTTATGGATTGTGTTACCACAGTCTGTGATAGAGAAGGTGGAAAGTCGCTGAACTATCTCTACTGTTTAGAGGCCCGGCATGGCCAGGTAGTTTATGCACTCAACTCGTAATCTGAGAGTTGCGGGTTCGAATCCTCGTCACACCAAACACGCTTGCCCTTTCAGCTGTGGGGCGTTATACTTTTACGGTCAATCCCACTCTTCTTTGGTAAAATAATAACCCAAGAAGTGGCAGTGGGTGGTGATGATTAGCTGCCTTCCCTCTAATCTTACACTGTTAAATTAGGGACAGCTAGCACAGATAGCTCTCGAGTAGCTTTGTGCGAAGTTCCAAAAACAAACAAATGCAGGAGACTGTTTTGGCCGCAGGACAAACTTCGGTGTATCTCGATCAATAAATTATATTTTCTTACTAAACTAATGAACTTAGATTTATTATGGTAGTACCTTAGTTTTATTTCTTCTTCTTCTTATGATTATTACATTCTAAACAAAGATAGAAATTTTAAGCAATGGTCTATGCTCTTCATAACAACCACGTGAATCAGAAACGCTAGTAAAATCATCTGTATAGCCTTTGTGGTCCTATGTATATAAATTATTGGAGTTTTATTTTGGTTGTCCATTATCTAACTGGGTATGGAGGAGATGCCAATTCGTGGGATCACATCCTTCGTTACCTAGGAGATGCTGCAACATATTCCGTTTGCTTACCAGTTTGTCACGACAGGTTATATGTTCTGCTCGTTCAGTTTATTTAGCAAGCCATCGCGAAATTCATTTAATTCCCATGTTTAAAGTGCGTGTACGTAAACATATTTATCTCCATTACCATAGGTGTTTGTTACATAACTCATTAGGTGTTTTTTATTATACGTATTCTTATGTTGGTACCTTGGCAAACCAAGGTGCCCAAGGTTATTACTTGTGTACTTTATTAAGATAAGTTGTAATTTCTTTATTTGCATTGTCTTTTTAATTTTGTTGCCAATAACAGATCTATTGGTTTCTTGTTTTGATACGTAAACTGTATTATTTGAATAACTGCTGTTCAAAATTACATCTTTTATATATTTTTTGTTTCTAATTTATTAGCTTTGTGGTAATTTTCAGCATGATAATCTGTAGAGTTATTGATACATGATAATTTATTAACTTGTGTTTTAATTGTTGTATTTCTGTCTATACCCCCTCGTTGAGGTGGGATAAATAAAGAGAAAAAAAATACAAACTCACAAAGTCCAGACAAACAAGTAGTTAAAAGGAAATATATCGACATACGTTATTCCTGCCAACAAGCTCCGAAATAACGACACCTTAACGTCTTGGTTCTACTTTAGCACGTTTGTTGTTGTCTGTACCATTTCATACTCACTCTTCAGGAATTTGTTCGACCGAAATTGAATTCAGATACCACAAAAAGGAAGTGATGACGTGGTAAGTGTAAGTTCCAGCATGGAGGGAAAGAAGGGCGTCTCACCAGGAAAGCGCACGGGCAGGAAAGGCTAGCCTACTTCAAGATCAATACTATGATGAAAAATATCAGTCTTAACACCGACAAAAATAGTATTAAAAGTCAGTTTTCGTTGTGATCTCTACTACCGAACAGAAAGTACAGAATTAAAAGCCAGGTCTTGATTTGATCTCTGCAACCGAGCAGAAGGTACAGTATTAAAAGCCAGTCCTTGTTGTTATCTTTACTACTGAGCAGAAGGTACAGTATTAAAAGCCAGTCCTTGTTGTTATCTTTACTACTGAGCAGAAGGTACAGTATTAAAAGCCAGTCCTTGTTGTTATCTTTACTACTGAGCAGAAAGTACGGTATTAAAAGTTTGTCCTTAACACCGAAGTCTCTACATCTCTACAATAGTTTTCATTAAATATAATTTTCACACTGTCACCACAGTGTCTACATCTCTACAACAACACAACTTTCACACTGTCACCACAGTCTCTACATCTCTGTAGTAGTTTTCACCAAATATAACTTCACACTGCCACCACACTCGCTATATCTTTACAACAGCTTTCATTCAATATAACTTTCACACTGTCACTATAGTCTCTACATCTCTACAAAAATTACAACTTTTACATTGTCACCATAGTCTATACATCTCTACAACAGTTACAGCTTCCACACAGTCTCTACATCTCAACAGTAGTTTTCATAAAATATAACTTTCACACTGTCAACACAGTCTCTACATCTCTTCAACAGTTTTCATGAAATATAACTTTACACTGTCACATTATTGTCTACATCTCTCTAAAAATTACAACTTTCACAATGCCACCATACTTGCTACGTCTCCACAACAGTTTTCATTAAATATAACTTTCACATTGTCACATTGTCATTTTTCTCTCACACTGTCTCACGTTTGAAGATGGAAAAACCACAAGATAGTGTGGAACCACGAGAAGTGGTGCTAAAACGTATTAAACAGAAAATCCACAGAGCAGAAACTGATCATTGTACATTTACCTTTCTTTGCGCTTGCAATTTTTAAATGTTATCTTACCTCATTCAAAAGATAAAACAGTTTGTTTGAAGAATTAGAAATAAGTTCACTTGCACTAAAAAAATGAACTGCTCCGAACAGAACAAGCACCGACCTCGTAAGATGACCACACCCACATTCAGTTTGCTATCTATTATATGAATAAAAAATGAGTCTTATATAGATATGTCAAAGTTCTAAATCGGCTAACGATAATGGAATGAGAGCAAACAAAAACCGATCCTGCAACATAATTCATATCAAATGAAAGTATTATTTCCGTTTCCTGTAATCAGAAAAAGAACGTGCTCCATTTTTTCCTGAAATAAAAACTATACGTTTCCTCTTGAACCACACTTTGCACACGCTTCTTTTATTCCAAGTTATTATATATACAGGGGCGTAGATCCTGGGGGATGGAGGATACATCCCTCCTTCATTTCAGGTGGGGGGTATGATGCATACAATCATCCTCTCTACAGTTTGATCTGTTGAATTGTTTTATTGCATGACAGGCCTACAAATTGTGTGTTTGTTCTTTTGATTGTCGTGTTATTACCAATCGAATCACATAATTAGGCCAAGATGTAGGCTTTTTCTGTAGCCGAAATATATATCTTTAATATAGGCGTGCTTCTAAGCTTTTTGATCTAAGGGATAGTTCGTAGGTATCAGTCAGTAGGCCTAAGTATACATGCAAGGCTTGCAAGCACTATCACAGAATCTACCTATGTCTTGTACGTAGTATACGATTAAGTAAAATTTTCATCACAACAGATCGAACAGAGCATGAAATTCGAAAATATTACTCCCAAACGTAAACTCCTGTGATCTAAATCTGGCAGGCCATTTGTAGTGTAGCTACATCAATTTTATGTGTATATTGTGCGGTTTTCCTACGCCATTTGTTCTTATACATGTCTAGCCGGTTTTATTGTCGAACGCCTTACTCTCCTCAGCTGCCGAATCCGCTGACCATAGTGTATGTTTAGTGTACAGTTAACGACAGGTTCGGGCCGCTCGGATCCAGACGCGCTACATCGCTCCCTCAGCTCCCTTTAGTCTGAGAGTCGATTTTACAACAGGGCTCGTTAAACCTGTGTTTGTGGCCCTCATTAATTCATAAAATTCCGGATTTTCACCGCCCTCTAATAAAGTGCTGGTGCTTTATGGTAAAAGAACAATATATTCTCTTATCATAGATAGTAAAAATATTGTATTTTCTTGTATAATTAGAACACAAAAGGAGCGATTTCAATGGCCTAACGCTTCTACTCGAATTGTATTGCTAGTTTTTGTTTAGGTGTTTTTATTTAACAGACGTGCTTATAGAAATTATGTCACAACGTGTTTGGCTTTTGATGAGCTGTAACAGGAATATAATATATTTGTGATTGTTTAAGTATTTTTTGAGAAACTTGCAATAACTTGTGTTGCAACTGGCACACATTATTGTCCCAGCGATGCCCAGGCTGTTAGTCGGCTCGGTAATCACTGTGAGGTACGCGCGTTCGACTTAAATACATTGCACAATTCAGTCCTACTTCCATTCTGTTCTATATTAGTTTGTTGTACGTTAGAGTTTTTCAATAAAGACTGTATTTTAGCCTGTTGAGTCATCTGGGAAACATTCCAATTAAGACAAGCAAGCGTCTGAAACTTTCCAATATTAGACAGTTCTTCAAGCCAGTTACTGGTACTACAAGTGACAATACAGATGCAGATAATCCAACAACCTCAAGCAAAGAAATAAAAACTTGCCATACAGAGGAAATACAATGTTCATCAGAGGACAAGTCTGAAAATGCTTGTGCAACTATTGCACATCGCGAACCACCAGATGATGGTGTTTCACAGATAGCTGTGAAACAAGTTTGTGCAGTAATGAAAAATCTGTCCCTCCACAGATACAATTTGGAAAGCCATATCATCCAGACGCACAACTAATACCACGACAGAAAGCAAAATATCAATTTCCAGGGCAAGTGGTTTGATGAGTTCCCATGGCTGCACTTCGATAATCAGACTCAAAAAGTCATACGCTTTCATTGTGCCAAGGCGGAAAATAGATGCCTTTTTACAGGGAAATTGTAGAGGCCAGTCCACCGGTTTTTGCAACTAAAAAAAGGCAAAATAGAAATTCAACGAACACCAATCCTCCTCTCAGCACAGATTCGCTATATCTACAGAAGGTTCACTTGATGTAACTCCAGTGACTGTCCAGCTACATGATGGAAAAATGAAGCAGCAGGAAGAATGCAAAAGAAGTCTAGCCAAAATATTCAGAAGTTTGCGTTTCTTACTGCGTCAAGGTTCAGCATAACGTAAACATACTGATACGAAGGGGAACTTCCTGCAGTTAATGAAGCTCCTGGAAGAGGGAGATCCTAAGTTGACGGCCTGCTTGTTAAAGAAACCACATTTACATCACCCCATGCTCAGAATGAAATAATGGAGATGTTCAGTCATCAAATACTGAGGAACACAGCACACGAAGTGCAGCAAAGTAAAATCTTTACATTAATTGTTGATGTCACTCAAGATGTTACAGGTGTCGAACAGTAAGCAACATGTGTACGATACGTAAATGAGAACCTTGTTCTCATGACGTCCATGAGACGTTTCTTGGTTTGTACAGTGTTTCCAATACAACTGGTGAAACAATATCCTCGACTATACTTGATGTACTGACAAGACTCAATTTACCACTGTCAGGATTAAGTGCACAAACTTATGATGCAGCCGCTAACATGAGTGGTCCGTGCAGTGGATGTTAGGGAAAAATAAAAGAGAATCAACATTCAATTTTGTTTTTTTCACTGCAGAGCAAACAAGGCTAATTTAGTAATGCAACATGCAGTTGAAGCTTGTGAATGTGTTCGAGATTCTGTCCAGTGGGTACATAAACTTGGTGTTTTGCTTCAGAGGTCGGGCAAATACAAGACAGTCTTTGAAAATATTGTATTGTCAGACAGCCACAATGGTCCAGTTAAATACATCTGCCCACTGTGTTCAACACGCTGGTTGTGCCACCTATCTGCAATTAAATGTGCTAATGATCACTACAGTGACATATTTGATTCTTTGTCTGAATTAGCAAATGAAAAATCAAATGTAGCAGTGAAAGCACGAGGACTGCTGGACAGATTTGACAAAGAAAAGACAGTTTTAGGATTGTTGATAGCTCAGCATCCATTAGCTGCATTAGAGGAACTACACCGTGCATTCCAAGCAGTATCTGGCATGATTGAAGCATCTACAATGACAGTTGAGCAATTGCGGCTTTTGCGAACAGAGGAAAATTACAACAAAATATTTGATGAAGCCGAGAAAAAGTAACTTCCCTAGATCTGGTGCCTATTGAACTACCACACATTCGCAGGCCACCCAAAAAGATGGTTGCTCAGCACACCATTCTGCAATAGCTAAAGATTACTAAAGAGCCAATATTTTGAATTTGTGGCCACAGTCATAGAATACCTGACCACCAGATTTAATCCTGGAAAGTTGCTTATATTTTATTTAAGAAATATCAATAAGCGGTAGTATATATTTGTTTTCAGTCTTCAAAGGAAGTAAATTACCCATTTTATGGCGTCCCTAATGACTTAACGCTAAGTGTACAGGTTTACAACGATAAAAATCGACTTCTATACCGGTGATGGGCAGAACAGAGATATCCCTTTGTGTAGCTTTGTGTTTAACAACAATCAACCAACCAACCAAACTCATATTTCATTAAAACACATGCTAACCCAACTGGATATTACTCTGGGAGTGCATATTCAAACATCTTTGCAGGTTACACATGGAATCTCAGAGTGCATGTGAGCCACGTAAAGGTTAAAGCTGTTTAGGTAATAACCGAAAAGCTGTCATCCAGTAACAAGCCAAAATCTACCTTAAACCAGTTACTGTGACACAGCATACTTGTTACAAGGCAGCCTTTTCAGAGTAGCCTACACCTGTTTACATTCGAGTGTTGAAAGAGTTGAGAAAACCATCGATTGATTGATGTCGTTCGGTGAATTTCTCCCCTGAAGTGATAAACTACCGGAAGAGCAATGAATGTACATTATCCAGCCGAAACTTACAAAAGCTGGAGAAAAAGAAAGGCATGTCCCTCTAGAAGAACACATGGTCAAGAGAGATATTTTTAAGCGTAGGGATATCATGATGATAATTCCCCTGACAACCCTTAACCCAAAAATCTCGCAATAAAAGTTGGTGCCATCGATGAAGTCGGTATAGTCATGCTAAAGGACACTAACCACACTATATACAACCAAACAGCAAAGATATAATGATAATGACTATAACTAATAAACATGTAGCCTTCATAAAAACAACCTGACAATAACGTACGTGACGTACATTTGTTTTAGTTGGTTGAAAACATAGTCACGTGTAATGTATGACTCGCATGTTAAAATGTCACCTGCCACCACTGTACGATGTAAAGGGTCACAAAGAATGATACAGTTAAAAATACTAAAACCTGTCAAGTCAAGAGTGTTTAATTATCTTCATAACCTATTTTGTAAACGGACAATGTGACGTTGAATATAAGTCTAAATATATAAGATATAAATATAATTGTACTGTCTGTTGCATATCCATGTAACTAATTCGCAGGGTGTGGATGGATCTTCAATATGATTGGTTCAGGCATTGATTAGGTCCATGCAAGGTTACATTCAAATGTCAAATTTCGTGTTTTGCATTTTTTATGAGTGTTTTTGTATTTTTTGTGACTACTTCGACCCCTGTGAATGGATGGATTTTCACTAAATGTGTCATGAAGGTTTGTTGGGGCCATTTATGCGGAGATACGTGTAAATTTATGGTTTCACATTTTGTATTTTGCAATTTTTACACGCGTTTTTCACAATTACTTATGAAGGAAGCAATTTTTCGCGCCCTAGGATAACTTTTTATTAATTATAAGTATACGACAGCTAGTAGAGAATATTTTAATCCCATCTAAGGAAGACTGATGTGTAATGTTAAGCCTTTAAAGTAATGTTGTCAAAAAACAAATATGAAAAAAAATAGTAGTAATGACAAGCGAGTTACATGAAAATTCATAGACACATTCTACACAATTATCATTTCTTCATATTCTATTTTATTAGGCCCGGCATGGCCAGGTAGTAAAGGCACTTGACTCGTAATCTGAGTATCGAGGGTTCGAATCCCTGTCATACCAAACATTCTCACCCTTTCAACAATGGGAGCGTTATAATGTGACGACCAATCACACTATTCGTTGGTAAATGAGTAGTGTGAGAGTTGGCGGTAGGTGGTGATGACTAGCTGCCTTTCCTCTAATCTTACACTGTTAAATTAGGGACGGCTAGCGCAGATAGCCCTTGAGTAGCTTTGCGCGAAATTCCAAACAAACAAACAAGCTACCACTTTTAATTTCATTTTTAAGCCATATACTCAATCCTTTTAAGATCGCGCCTTTTCATTTCAGACCTAAAGTGTGTTTTCTTATTACACATCAGGATTTTTTTTCAAAACACATCAAAAACCACAGCAAGTAAAAAAGGGCCACTTGGTAGTAACCAATATTAACTTTAGGAATGCAACCCTATTACTCGCAACATACCGATACTTAACAAAACCAACCATAATTAAAATTTATTTTAATTTTCCTCTCTAAAACAGTATTGATAAAGTTTTTTTCACAGCGTTATAATGTGACGACCAAACCCACTATTCGTTGGTAAAAGAGCAGCCCAAGAGTTGGCGGTTGGTGGTGATGACTAGCTGCCTTCCCTCTAGTCGTACACTGATAAATTAGGGACGGCTAGCACAAATAGCCCATGAATAGCTATGTGCGAAATTCAAAAACAAACAAACGCTCGCATACACTCGGTACAACAGTATTAAGCATCATTAGTTAGGCTAATTGATCAAGCTAATATCACATGACGCTAAATTTTCTTTTATTATAATAATCCGGTGATATCAACTAAATTTATGCTGAAAAGTTAACAATGAATAATCAATAATAACCATACATCAGTAAGATTTTGAAACCTTGAACTAGGAATTGCTAATTTGGTTTGCTAGGCGTAACCAATACTTATATTATGTATCTTTTACCTTATAGTTATGTTGCCGTAAATAAATTTCTTTAATCCGAATAGCAAAAGACTAAAAACGGTCCACTTTTAATATTAAACGAAGTTATAGTGAAAATATTAAACGTAACTTTTAGCGCAGACTTGCACAAAAATGTTCGTCAACTTTGAACAGTTTTGTTGAATAACTTTAAAAATTTCGCTTATATTTGCACCAAATGATATTCCTGATTGTAGGTTAGAAAAATCTAACATCTGAACAGCAGATCTAATACAGACAACTATGACTTGAGGCAATATCTGGCACTTGAGAACATGATCACATCTAGCAGGATTGACAGCTCGGTTATAAACTTATATCCAGAAATCTCTGCACAACGGCTCGATTCTCAGTTCCTCATGTTCAATGGAACAACAAAAACAGTATCTCTGAAAGATGTGAAGGATGCTTACTGCAAAATGCATGAAACAAACCAGTAGATGTTTAGTGAAGTGTTTCTTCTCATGAAAATTTTGCTTGTTTGTCCAGTATCCAGCTGCAAATGTGAACGCAGCTTTTCTGCGTTAAGACGGTTGTGTGTGTGTTTTTCGTATAGCAAAGCCACAAAGGGCTATCTGCTCAGCCCACCGAGGGGAATCGAGCCCCTAATTTTAGCGTTGTAAATCCGGAGACACAGCGCTATTAAGACGGTTGAGGTTAACTATGTCTCAATGTCGCCTCAACCATGTGGAAGTTTGTCACACTAACAAAGATGAGATCGACAAGATTAAAAAATACAGAATAACTTATGAATAAATTCATAAACAGATCATCACAAAGAAGGTCTTTGTTTAGGAACATGTAGACTAGAGGACTAAATGAATCTTTCTTCAATGAAAAGTATGAATAATTATGTGCTACATTGTATTGATGTGTAATATTCAAGAGTTTGCAACGACATTTTAATTATTTTTATGGCCTGGCATGGCCGAGCGCGTTAAGGCGTGCACTCGTAATCCGAGGGTCGCGGGTTCGCGCCCGCGTCGCGCTAAACATGCTCACCCTCCCAGCCGTGGGGGTGTATAATGTGACGGTCAATCCCACTATTCGTAGTAAAAGAGTAGCCCAATAGTTGGCGGTGGGTGGTGATGACTAGCTGCCTTCCCTCTAGTCTTACACTGCTAAATTAGGGACGGCTAGCACAGATAGCCCTCGAGTAGCTTTGTGCGAAATTCCAAAAACAAACAAACAAAACAAATTATTTTTATCAAAAACATGAACAGTTTTACAGTAGATATAAACTTATCAAGGGTAATTACTAATTTTATTAATATTTGAAAACATAATTCATGCAATGAAAGTTATTAGTAACCTTGTCAAGTATAATGGCCATCTTTTATACTGTGAAGTGTGCAGGAATAAATTCATGTGGCAGTTAATTTGTGACACATTTGTCTTTATTTTATTAACATTTTGAAAACTGTTCACAACACCTCACTTATACAAACATACATGGAAACTTTGAAGTATCGTGGCAACAAGATTACTCTGTGACTGCATGTTTACAGCTTTCAGGTTCACGTAATCAGAAATTACCAATTTGTAAATTGAACAGTCCACATAAGTGGTTGCAAAAATCATCCCCCTTCCCAATCGGGTGTAAAAAATCTACGCCCTGTACATATACTTTCATGTATGGCTATATTTAAATAAGAAATACAAGGTGTTCGGAAAGTCACTGTGCAGTTTTGTCTGTTAATAAATATATAAGTGCACAGTGACTTTCAAAACAAAACTGATAAAAGTCTTGTGTGTTTCTCTAGTTAATGAGTACAGATATTTAATGTTGACAAAACAATTTATTTTATCATATAACTTCTTGCTTTGTTCTCTTCTTCTAGCGATCTTCAACAAATAACTTTTCAACATTATTTTCGGGTTTTCTTTTTGACGCTGCTGTTTTGGGGTTGTTGTTATTGTTGGGTTTTTTTTCGCGTTTCTAGCATATAACTTCCTTGAAAATGAACAGAAGTTTTATCTATTACTTCAGGAAAATGAATACAAGACTTAGGTGCTATTTCAAAGGCCTTTTTCAGCCGTGAAGGCATTATAATGTCCCGGTCAATTCCACTATTCGTTGGTAAAATAGTAGCCCTAGAGATAGCGGTGAGTGGTGATGACTAGCTGCCTTCCCTCTTGTCCCACACTGTTAAATTAGGGACGCCTAGGGTGTAGCTTTGCGCGAAATTCAAAAACAAACAAACATATAATTTCAGAAACATTACATAATGGGTGTATCAGGTTCTTGTCCTGTGTTTAAAATAAATTAACAAACCAATGAAATCATGAATCAAAAGATAGTAAAACTAACTATAGTCGTATGTTTACTCTCTCCTCCTATAACAAAAGATGTCCAGGTCAGCCAATAATACTGCCAAAACAACACAATGTTTTGTCCTATTGAACTTGTCAGGTACACATAATTTTTCAACTCTTATCAGTAATTACTTTTTAAGCCTAACTTTTTCTTGCAAAGTTAATTTAATTGTTAACGTTCCAACATACGATTGTTTGTAAATTTATACATATCTTTTTTTTGTAACAGATTTACACACAATTGCCTTTTTTTAATTAAGCACAAAGCTACACAATGGGCTATCTGTGCTCTGCCCACCACAGGTATCGAAATCCGGTTTTTAGCGTTGTAAGTCCGCAGATATACCGCTAAGCCACTGTGGGGAGGGGGGCATTGCTTAATTATTTGCGCTTTAGTACAAAGAAAACTTTATTTTAGACTTATATTCGCTAACCAGTGTAAAAAAATAAATAGAATAAATGCATCGTGAGTCATGTTTTAAAAAACATGTTCATAAAGCTTCCTTAATCTTTCGTTTTATTTGTATGCTAATTGTAAAGTTATACACATACTGAAACCTGAAACTTTCCATTCAATAACCCGGGAATTATAATAAATTACAAATATTAATTGTTCATTATCGGAAGCTATTCTCCTAAAAAAGGGCACTCCGAAATTGTTTGACCACCTAAATTCACTATTTAACTTATCGCTATACTCAGGATATATCCCAGTTTCTTGGAAGCTAGCAAATATATTAATGTTCCATAAGGAAGGAAAACCAGCGAATAAACCAAATAGCTACCGACCAATCAGCCTGACCAGCTGTGTTGGCAAAATTCTCGAAAGAATAATAAGTAATAGACTCTCCACATTCTTGGAGGTAACATCAAAATTACGAGAAGAACAGAATGGATTCCGAAAATTTAGACAAACGACAGACCATTTAATAAGATTAACCGAAACCATAATAGATAGTTTCAACAAAAAAGAATGTACAGTCGCTTGCTTCCTCGATATCGAGAAAGCATTCGACACCGTTTGGCACGACGGTCTAAGGTTCCGAATGAATGAAATGGAACTACTGCGAGGAATTATTCGCTGGTTATCTAACTTTCTGGAAAACAGAAAATGTAGAGTAAACGTAGAAGGAACTTTTTCCGAATACTTTACTCCACTAGCTGGTGTCCCACAGGGAGGGGTGGTTAGTCCTATACTCTTCATCATGTATGTAAACAATATGCCATTGAAGGATCCAAATCATGGATTCTCATCACAGTTCGCAGATGATGTGGCAATTTGGAAAAGTGCTGCAACACCCACGATAGCAGCTACAAACATACAACCACAATTAAATAGAATTAGTGAATACTGCGAAAAATATAGAATTAAAATAAACACAGCAAAAACTCAGCTCGTACTCTTTACGAAATCGACAAAACACATAAAACAACAGCCAGAAATATATATGAATGGCACTCTACTCCAGATTGCCCAATCAGCAAAATTTTTAGGTCTGACTTATGATTCAAAATTAACTTGGATCAATCATGTCAACGAAATTAAAAATAAAATTTGGCGAAGAACCAACTATGTAAGGAATCTAACTGGTAAACACAGTGGAGCATCTACAGATAACATTTTGAAAATATACAAAACATATATTAGACCAGTAATAGACTATGCAGCTCCAGCATGGGTAACTGTAAGTAATAAAACAATCAAAACTAAACTACAAACAATACAAAACACACTTCTTACAACTGCATACAGAGTCCCGAGATCAATATCATCTAAATTCATTCATAATTACTCGAACATACCAACCATATCAGATAGACTCCTAAATATTACAATTAGATATTTTAACAAAAATTGGATGAAAAATGATTTATTATGCGAACTAGACAGGTACCTCATACATGATGAAGAAAATCCTAAATACCTCTCCCCAATTAACATATATTTTAAACATAAAGAAAAAATAAATTAAAATAAAATATGTATGTATATAAACTTTAAATCTTATATTTATAGTTTACATATTTATGTATTTTAAAATAATAATAAAATAAAATAAATAAATTGCCACCAGCTAACTTGACCTACTGTGAATAATAGACTATAAATGGACATTGCCCTGAGAAGGACCTAACATACAAACAGTTAAGGAAAATAAGTTCAGGAAGGAGGAAGAGGTCAAAGTGAACCTGACCCTCCAGGGCAAAATACCCAGATACCATTGATCCATCATTATCGGAAAGGTTGTAGTGAAACTCTGAAGATTCATTATATATTATAAGACACTTTAAAAACCATCAGTCATTCTTTATCAATTGTTTTAGTGAACTTAAAAACTTTCACTGCGTTGTTGGGAACATCGTATTCAACGTATAAACATTTATTGCATATTGTCTGATAGGTTTTAGACAAATTATAAATTTTCGCTGTACGTTATAGCGCAGGTTTTATTTAATATATAAGCTTTCATTGTGCACTGTTGGGCAGGTTTTAATAAACGCACAAAGTCGGCAAAAATGTAACAATGTTCAATTTCGTACTAACTTAGCAAGAATATAACAATGTTACTCAACCAAAGCCTTTTCTTTTTTTACTTTATGATATTTATATGACATTATACCACTCCCGCCAGAAATGTGCTTTCAATAACGGAAATTTTTATAGATATATATATATAATGTTGCTTTCTTCGCCATCTCCCAGATCACGGAAGTCTATCTCACTTCTCCTCAGGCTGGTAAATAGGACGACAAGCTATAATTTGGAACACAATTGAATGTTTGATCACGTCTCGGTTAACACGTAGTACAGCGTCTGAGCCAAAGCCAGTCTTCACAAAAGCGAAAAAGAAGACAAAGATACGCATTAGCAGCAATTTATAGGTAGATCTAACTGTGGATATGATGAGAAATTAGTCTTCCAACCAGTTCTATTCGTTGCTTCTTGACAAGGAATAAAACCTAAAACAATATTACAGCACTATAATATAATATGTTTCCGATTAGTCGTCCTTCTAAAAAAATAATAATACAATAAAATTAACTTTAGAAATAAAAATGTTTACATTTTAGCTGTTACTGGCAGAATATTACTTCTGTAACTGCTATGAGCTAATTACCTTACATGATGGTACGTTTATAACAGTATGTAACAAAATATTTACTTTTTTCTTATTTAATTTATTCTTCATTATAATTTTATTTTGCTCTTTTGCAGGATGGTACAGAGGGGGGAAAGAGAGCCATGAAGTTCGCTATTCCAAGAATTTGTCGTGAACCCACTGACCACTCAAGCAATTGCTACTTCTGCATGGTGGACCCTTCTAAACGTCGGTTTGGCAAAAATGCATCTGCTATCATCCATCGCCACAATGCCTCACTGCCCTGAGCTCACTGTACCAACTTCGCCAGAAAGAAAGCAGCCATCCTCAGAAGAGAGGAGCAAATCAGAAGAGTAAGTAGACGTTGAGAATCCAGTTTACAATTTTAGAGTTGCAGTTGGTGAGAAAAACTCATACCACCCCAACCAAAAAGACCTGAATGACTTGATCAGAGATCTTGGTCTAGTAAAGTCGAATGCTGAAATTTTGACATCTAGGCTCAAGGAGTGAGATTTGTTAAATGAAAGTATGGAAGTCGCAAGTCAGAGGAAGCGTCACCGACATTTTTCAAGCTTCTTCACTCGTCAAGATGGGCTCTGCTTCTGCCACAATGTATCCAGTCTGTGCGTGGCAATTGTAATTGCCTGTAACCCTAACGAGTGGCGCCTCGTCATTGATAGCTCATCCAGAAGCCTCACAGCTGTGCTGCTCCATAACGGGAAAAATTATCCGTCTCTTCATAATACAACAGCATCAAGACCTTGCTAGAAGGCTTGAAGTATGATGAGTATGGCTGGGAGGTGATCGGAGACTTCAAAATGGTGGCAGTCCTGATGGGTCTCCAAGGAGGCTTTACCAAGTTTCCCTGTTATCTTTGCCTGTATCCATAAGCCTCAAAGCTGTACTGCTCCATAACGGGGATTAGTATCCTCTCTTCCCCAGGCTGATTCGGTGCACATTAAAGAGCAAGGCAAGCGCTTCCTCCAAAATATACTGGACTTTGAACACCGCTACCATGGAGCGTATAACGAAAACATGATAGGAAATTAAATTTTGGGCCTGATACATGAAAGTGATTTTTATTACAGTCGCAAATCTCAAAAACTACTCACTTCTAAACATTTTTGACAACTTTATTATAAATGCATGTAAATCTTGATTCCTATGTTGTTTTATTCAGACCTTACGTAAATGAAAATGTGCAAATTTGCCCGTTTTTACATAGAAAATAGATTAATTTCCAAATTTCATTATCCAGATCAGAAAAGCAAAGTTTGAAGGGAATAATGGCAATTTTCTGTACTTTTACAGCATAAGCAATTAAGAAATAGCACATACTATCCAGGAACAAAATTAGTGTTCCATAGTGTGATTCCTTCTAGCCGATTAAGTGAGAGAATGTTGTTAGTGTAAGTGGTACTATCTGATGAAATGAATGTCGTTCAAGGAACAGTTGCTAGTTTTTAATAAAACGTATGTAATTTATAAAAAAGACTACCCGGTGCTTATGTGAGGGTATTATATTAACATGAATACTACTAAATGTTTAAGTCTTTCACTGCCGTGGAAACATATACGGTCCCCGTTAGAGACCGACTATTTCACTACCTTGGGAATATATATGGTCCCCGTTAGAGACCTACTCTTTCACTGCAAAGGGGGACGCATACGTCTTCCTTTACAGACCTCCTCTCTTGCTGACTTGGAAACATATACGGTCCCCGTTAGAGAGCTACTCTTTCACTG
This sequence comes from Carcinoscorpius rotundicauda, assembly GCA_011833715.1. Classification (NCBI taxonomy): domain Eukaryota; kingdom Metazoa; phylum Arthropoda; class Merostomata; order Xiphosura; family Limulidae; genus Carcinoscorpius; species Carcinoscorpius rotundicauda. The sequence continues at coordinate 124,859,347 of CM022391.1, read as the reverse complement.
CCTTGGGATGCATACGTCTCCCTTTAGAGACCTAACAAGCGAGTTTGAAATTTCGTAGTACCATAAATAAAGAATTTTCATTCTTAATCGAACATTTAAAATGTTACATAAGTAATGAAATATTAAAGTATGTGTATTTTTGTTTTTATTATGCATCTGAAAACAAACCTAGCACTGAGAGAGTTGTTCATTTATGAACCTAGCAGTGAAAACAGTTTAGTGGAAGAATGCAATGGACATTAACTGTCCAAGTGCAGTAATGTAATTTCTAACGATACTTCTAGATGTCTGTGTAAAGGATTGGCATCGGTGTAACTGCTGCTAAGCACTTAAGCGGTTTATCGGTTTGGTTTAAATTTCGCGCAAAGCTATACGAAGGCTATTTGCGCTAGCCATTCCTAATTTAGTAGCGCAAGACTAGAGGAGGGGTGTACAACTCCATGCCCACTGGCCACATGTGGTCAGTGGATAGCACAATTGTGTCCAGTTCGAGTTTGGGAATTAACTTTTTCTATCATTTATTTTGTATCGCAAATTTGGTGATCAACAACTGCATTGGCTCACGTCATCGCTAATGTGTGCGCTTCATCACTGCTACACACTTTTCTCATTTTGTAATGTTAGTCTGGTTTAGATGTTTGTTATCGAGCGTGCGTTGTTTTGCATGCGCTTGCAAGCATTTTTATTGTGCAGCTTTCAAGTGTTTAGATAAATTTTGTTTTTAATCCCATAACATGGATAAGTGGATAATTCGAAAACGAAAGAATCCAGATAATGGTGAACACCCAGAAAATAAAGACAGATTAATTGATTCTGGCATTACTGCTGAAAATAGAATGACACGTGACTGGAAAAATGTGAAACGAGAATTTAATGAAAGTTGAAATTTGCAGTGATTGAAGCAAACAATAAACCAGTGTGTCCTTTGTGCAACAAAGTTTTAGGAATAATAAAGTATACAACCTTAAGCAAGATTTTAACAATTTTTACAACGAATTTGATGTAAAATTTCCAGTTGATGGCAAAAATCGTATGAATAAAATTAGTCGTCTGAATGTACAACTTCATGAACAAAAGGGAGGCCTAAAAAGATTTTTATCATCGATAGAACTAGTTACGTTAGCTAACTATAAAGTAGCTTGGATTATAGCTTTAAAAAAGAAATTATTTTCTGATGCTGAACTAGTAAAAGAAATATTGATTCTGGTTATTTAAACCTTGTTGAATAATTACGATTCAAAGATAAAAGATGATATTCTTTAAAAAGTAAATAATTTGCAATTATGTCGGATTGTCAACATAATGCTAGAGTTAGCGAAAGACATAGAAAATCAGTTGCTTGAACAACTAAAAGACTGTTTGTATTTTTCTTTAGCACTAGATGGGTCAACAGATGTTAGTGACACTACACAGTTGATATTTTGGGTTCCATATGTAACTTCAGATTTTCAAGTGCTTGGCCTTTGTGAATTACGAGATCAAACATGTGAAAAACATCCTTGAAAATTGTCTTTAAATGTCGAAAACATTCAATCTGGATTTAAATAACTGGTTTATGTCACAACAGACGGTGCTTCTACCATGTTTATGGCGAAATTAAGAATTGTTTCTCTTTTGAAGCAGCATTTAATTGTAAATAATGTGAAGTCCTTGCTGCCATCTTTCAATTGCATTTTGCATCAGGAATATTTATGTGTTCAGATGTCTAAAAGTGATGAAGTGAAACATTTGATGGGCATTGTTGTAAATATTGTAAATTATATTAGAAGTGGAAGCTCTCTCATCCATCGACAGTTTGTTGAGTCTTTGAAGAAACACAGTGACTGTACTTTTAATGATCTTACTGATTTTGCAAACGTAAGACAGTTAAGTAGAGGAACATTCTTGGAACGATTTAGTTCCTTATTTCCTCAAATGAAAAAGTATCATGTTGAAAAAGGTAAGATCGAAAATTTCCTTGAGATTGTAACTTTGTCATGGCAGTGGGATTTGCACTTTGTGCGCGACATGATGGCTCACTTGAATAATTTGGATACGAAGCTTCACGAAAGAGGTAAAATAACAAACGAGAGATTACAGTCTATTCTTGAATTTCAATTAAAGCTAAACCTTCTTGCGGAACAATTACAAAAGAATGAATTAACACATTTTGCAAAGTTTAATAGTTTAATAATAAGGACTATGATTTCTCTAATGCTAAAGATGATCTCGATGTAAACTGGATCAAAAATATATCTCAAACATTTGAATCACGTTTCTCCAAACTTAGAAATTTGAAATTGATATTTGGATTTTTGTATGATTCATTTCAATTTAACATACGAAATTTCAGTAAGGAGATCACATCTTTTTTGTCTTTGGATAAGTGTGGTTTTGAAGACGAGATGCTTACCTGCAAAGTGTAGAACACATAAAAGGTAAATAAAAATTTTCTATCAGACTGATGTGGCTCACTATTCTGATAAATGAGCCTTCCAATATTTAGTCTTCAAAAATTTAGAGGCAGAGCTAAGATATTCATTGAGCATAGATACTAAGCCAAATTTCGTGAAACTTGTTGGTAAAAACTCCCATCAATTTTGATACTGAAAGTTAGTTGAAATGCAATTATTTTGATTTAACTAACATCTTTACATTTTTTTAAAATAGTGTGGTCAACGTTGTTTTCATTAGCCACAGCTGTGGCCACTATGAAAAATAAGTTGCCCACCCCTGGACTAGAAGAAAGACAGCTTGTCATTACTCACCACCCACCGCCAACTCTTGGACTGCTCTTTCGCCAATGAATAATGGGATTGATCGTGACTTTATAAGGCCTTCACGGCTGAAAGGACGAGCATGTTTGGTGTGATAGAGATTCCAACTCGCGACCTTCACATTACGAGTAGAGTACCTTAACGACCTGGGTATGGCGAGTCAACACTTAAGTAATAAATATCATTCGTGTAATTGCTACTGGCTGTTTAAACTAAGAAAACTTAGATATGTAACTGGTATCTTCTACGTAAATGAAAACATATAAGATGAAAGAAAAGGCTATCATTTATATAGATGCTATATAAATATAGTTGACAAACAGCATTCCAATCATAGAACAAGTTCTGTGAAAAATTTCTTTCTCAATAAATTTTCGAAACATATCATACGGCTAAAATTATCACTATCTTAGTTTAGAAACATTCCAAAAACGATCAACTAATGAACCGCCAACCTTCTCACCTGAGTTGTCAAAAAGAGGCCACTGGGTAACACTTCTATCTGATCAAGCATGGAGCGAGATAATGATTACACAGTTAATACCTATTCTAGTGCGAGTGAAATGCCTTAGTTTCCGAAATAGAACAATAACTTGTTACTGGTGTGAAAAGTTCCAATTCTATATTGCCTACCCAAAATTATTTATGGTATCGTTTTATAAATGTATAGATATTTAACCAACTTACATATTTGTATTGTTTGTTTGTTTGTTTTTTTTGTAATTTCGCACCAAGCTACTCGAGGGCTATCTGTGTTTGCCGTCCCTAATCTAGCAGTGTAAGACTAGAGGAAAGGCAGCTAGTCATCACCACCCACCGCCAACTCTTGGACTACTCTTTTACCAACGAATAGTGGGATTGACCGTGCCATTATAACGCCCCCACACTTTCAATAAGTGCGTTACAGACTACATTCACTGGCAGGCTTAAACGTAACAAGGAAATTTTCAAAAGAAATTTCAAGACTAGCAACATACGTCTGTCTCATAAATAAACTTAATTGCAGGATTTCCCAGCTAACTCATCATCTGATACTGAACTGAATAATTCCTGAACTCAACAACTCGCTGACTCTTGTATTTTTACACAATCTGCTCTTATACGTAATACAAAAATATTTTAGACTTTACTAAGGAGTTAACTCTCACGAAATTGCCCCCCAGTAGCACAGCAGTAGGTTTACGGACTCACACTGCTAAAAATCGGGTAAGATAGTCCATTGTGTAGCTTTGGGCTTAACTCAAACATATCAAACACCCACGAAATTTCTATATTTTGTGTCAGCATAACATAATGACGCGCTCCTCTAGCAAACAAACATCTATATTAAAATATAGTATATAGCAATATATTTTTATCAAAATAATATCAAATTGATGTTAATGTCTAACAGAGATTTATGTCAACAAGAAAAGACTAAATAATTACAAAATTACGAGTTTTTGTATCTGTAATGATATATTAGTTATTACTAGTAATTCCTCTGTTATGGGTTTCATCGTTAATTTTAACGCACAAAGAAACCGGAAATAGAACCGACAAATAGCTAAGATTAAGAATCTTTCTTTAAGCAAAACCTTTTAGCATACCAATTGTGAATGAAGTACTTAATGCAATTTTAGTATCCTTGTTTATCTTAAAGAAATAATTATATGTGGAGACTTAGAGTTTACTTCCTCAACGCCTTATTGCGTTAACTTCACAATCACAAGCTCTAGTTGTATATAACATTAGTCCAATTACGACGTTGTTGATTATGAATATGTAATAAAGTATAACTGAGAAAAATACTTTACCGAACCAAAATAATTATAGAATACACATTTATTGTTAAACAACTACTTTTGAAGAATAAGCGGGGAAACCCTAAATACCTATGTCTGACCTCCTGAACTAAATGTCTCCCTGTAGGACAGAGTGTACAGACGTGTAATGCTAAAATCTGAAATTCGATATCCGTGGTGGACAGAGCACAGAAAACAAAACTGATAATGTAACACAACTACCTGTACGAGGATTTAGAAGAATTATTATTTATACATTTCATCCGTCGTCTTTTACACTAACAGGATCCTGCATGGCCAGGTCGTTTGGGCACTCTACTTGTAATTTGAGGGTCGCGGGTTTGATTCCCCGTCACACCAAACATGCTCGTCCTTACAGCCGTTGGGGCGTTATAACGTGAAAGCCAATCCCACTGTTCGTTGGTAAAAGAATAGCCCAAGAGTTGGTAGTAGGCGTTGATGCCTTTCCTCAAGTCTTACACAACTAAATTAGGGATAGCTAGTGCAGATAGCCCTCGTGTAGCTTTGCGCGAAATTCAAAACAAACCCAACAAACGAATCATACTAACAACAAACTTCTGTCATAAAAAAAACTTAAAAATTGTTTTATGGCCGTGAAAAACTGCAGTAAATGTAAAAAAACCTGTTTGAAGTTTTGAATTTATAGAAACTAGTTTCGACTCATTTGTCTTTCCTGTTTAATTTCATGTTTTTCATTTACATGATATTGTGTTCTTTTATTAACGTCTTACAATACTTAAAACTGTCATGAACAGTTAAAAGTTGTTTTTATTATATGAAAAGATTTTTTAGATCAGATAATAAAGGACAGATGATTATTATTTATAGAACCAGTTGTTTCCCACTTTGTCCTACTTTCTTTCAAAACCTTCACATTCTGCGCAGAGACTCGATGTTTCAGGGTGGTACATCCTTAGTTTTTGTCTGGCCTTGAGGAAACATGAAAAAGCCCAAACTTTGTTCAATAAACTAGGGAATTCTGACTTTAGATTTTCAACTTTACAGTTTGGCCTTTGGCTCACATCCATGAGTGTACAAATAAATATAAAAAACATTATTCAACAGTGTAGCTTGTTCTTTCGGTGGAACAATAGGCAAAGTAGAAGTAATAACTTTTATAACTTTAATGGACTACATCTATCTGTTGAAAACAAAAGGAGACAGTACTTTAGCTTCTGTACAACGAATCCTTTTCTTTCAACAGGCAGTTACGGTCCATTAAATTTTTCAAACTAAATTTTACCTTGTTTTCGTGTGTATCTTTAAAATACATTTTTATGTTTTTTCCTTAATAGCATGGGCTATACCATGTTGCTGATCTTACGCTCAGTAATTGACCTCTGAAGTGTCATTATATAACAGCAGTCCAACTAGCTGTAAGTTATTTGGGAAAGATTTGTTTGTTTAGAATTTTGCTCAAAGCTACTCGAGGGCCATCTGCGCTAGCCGTCCCTAATTTAGCAGTGTAAAACTAGAGGGAAAGCAGCTTGTCAGCACCACCCATCGCCAACTCTTAGGCTAGTCTTTTACCAGCGAATAATGGGATTGACCGTAACTTTATAATGCCCCCACAGCTGAAAGGTCGAGCATGTTTGGTGCGACCGGGATTCGAACCCGCGACCCTCAGATTACGAGTCAAGCGCCTTAACCCACTTGGCCATGCCGGGCCCATTTAGGAAGGGAAACAGTTTACTTCAAAAATTATATACGTGAAAAGTTGCTGCAAGTCTCTTACATTTGTACCACCCACTACCCACATTAATCACAAGTATTTATGACTTTATGCATTAGAATATCCGCATAAAATACGTATTATAACTTTACATCCATTAAAGCTGATTTTTAACATCTAAAGCATCAGCATCCATTTGTCTTTCCTATCACATTCTTTCTTATAAGCGTCGTATCCACCTAACGATTTCCCAATATAACTTCTGTCTAAATTGTTTAAGGACTTCTACCAAAGCTTCAACTCAACAAGTGTCTTTAGGTGCTCCATTATGTTTTCAATGTGTTTTATCTTATTGTTAGATATCTATTAAATTATTCAAAACAATATTTTCTTGTTAACCGTCATTGCCTTCTATAAAACAGTTCACAGAAATACCATTGTGTCGATATCCTATTACATCTTCTGCCAAACAATCCACATAAATAGAATCCTATAAATAATCTATTACAGCTCACACCAAACAGTCCACATCAGTACCTTCCTATAGATAAGTATGCCGTTACACCTTTTGCCAAAAAATGCAGATAAAGAGCTTCCTGTAGATATACCATTATACCTTCTACTAAACAACTCACATTAAGGCCGTCATGTAGATATTCCTGCAGATGTCCTGTTATACCTTCTACAAAACAATTCACATTAGGATTGTTATGTAGATATTCCTGTAGATGTCCTATTATACCTTCTACCAACCTTTTAACGTAGGATCTTATTCTAGGTATCTCCATAAACCATCACATATGAAACAAAATAAAATCCTCTGTATATTCAATTATATCTCGCAACAATATTTTATTTATTTATCTACTGGAGTTATCATGTTAAGTAATTCCACACAGTAATAACCAACTTAAATGTAAACAAATACAACTCAGAGTTGTAAATACTTAAAGAAGATCCTCCCGTCATTTTCATTACTTACTCATGACCCATCCACATCATCTTTACTACCCAAAAATGACCCTTCCATTTCAACTTCATTACTCACACACTACCCTTCCATTTAATCTTCATTACCCACACATTACCCTTCCACCTCATTTTCATTACTCACACATGAACCTTCCACCTCATTTTCATTACTCACACATGAGCCTTCCACCTCATCTTCATTACTCACACATGAACCTTCCACCTCATCTTGGTTACTCACACATGACTCTTCCATTTTATCTTCATTACCCATATATGGCCCTTCCACTTCACCTTCACTACCCACACATGACCCTTCCATATCATCTTCATTATCCAAATACGACCCTTCAATCTCATCTTCCTTACCCACACACTACCCTTCTATTTCACCTTCATTACTCACACATTACCCTTCCATTTCACCATCATTACTCACATATTACTCATCTATTTCATCCTGATTACTCACACACCACCTTTCCATTTCATTTTCATTAATCATACATGACCCTTCCACCTCATCTTCATTATCCAGATACGACCCTTCCATTTCATCTTCATCACTCACACATTACCATTCTATGTCATCTTTATTACCCAGATATGACGTTACAGCACGTCTGTTTAAGATACTAAATGTTGTTGTTTTTTTATTAAAACTTTCTAACGATTTAAAACTATAGAATTTCGTTACGGAATGTTAATATTATGAAAATCCAAAGTTTAACTAGACTATGACATATCAACAATAGCAGTAATAACGAAAATATCAGTTGAAGCCGTTATCACTAAACTGTATAACTTACTTTATTCGATAACTCATACTAACTAGCGTTTAGTTTTAAAAAGGAGTTAGGGAAAAGGCTGTTTGCTTTATCGTTTGTTTTACGTCGCTACACGTATGTTTAAGCCTAAATTAAAAGTACATAGGTAAAGGTAACTTAAAAATATATAACAATAAGAGCAGAAATATCTGGTGACAACTTACAATAAGACGAAAGAGTTTTGAAGATGAAATATTAGGCGGGAGAAATCGTCGGTGATAGTTGGGATTACTTTTAAAATTCTTCACATTTTTTTAGCCTCATGTTGAAAACGTGCGGTTTGTAACTACGGACATTCTTGTGCCGAAAAACATCCGCCAACATAAAACATCGGATATGCTTCGCAGTACCTGACGTGTGAATATAGTAAGGTATTGTTGTAAACCTCAACAACTGGCATCATTACCTAGCCGAAACCTATATTCTAGCATTCCTTTAGCCACAGGCCTAACACTGAATGTTTTGATGAGTTGAGGTCACGTGACCAAGCCTTTCAGCGTTGACCCTGAAACTGGGTATCCGCAAACCAACCTCTGTAGCATTATATATATTAATGTCCCTCGTGTTACTTCCTCATTCCGGTTCTTCAAAATCGAAATGCTTGTTGTACGACCCCATATTGTGGCAAACCTGCTATGTCAGGTTTATCCACTATGATCCTATATATCATAATCAAACGTACCATGGCTGTGTTGTTTGACCAGTTTTACATCATTTCCGCATCTACAGCTGACACTCTCGAAAGCACTTATAAAATTTCTATACAACGAACGACACTATGTACAATAGTTCGTTATTCACATAATATTCACACTTCACATTACATTCTGTTGTTTTTTATAATACTTCGGTTTTTAAATAATGAATAAAATATCAAAAAACTTTGTGTTATCAATAAAACAGTAGTTTTCAACTTTAAACTTTAGGTAAGTTTGAAATTTTGTGTTAAAAAATTGATGGATTTTTGTAAATTTAAAATATCTAGAAATTCTACTTTGGTGTTTTTATTTCCATTACCTAAGGATTGTATTTTGTTTCGACTTACCTACATATTTCGAACACTCATTCAACAGTTTGTTTCAGTTTATGCTGAAAAGGTTACCTTCACAGACTAAAGATCTTAATTAGTAAAACGTTTCTTGTTGGTGTAAATTACAGCAGAAACATCAGAACTGGCAATGTCTGGTAGTTACAGCACTCGACTCGCAACCTGCTGGTTCGAATCATCGTCACACCAGCTCACCCTTTCAGCAGTGGGAACATTATAAAGTTACGGTCAATCCCACAGTTCGTTGGAAAAAAAGAGTAGCGAGAAATTCAAGAACAAACTAATCTTAAATATATATTATAAATGTTTTACTTCATGTAAAACGGAAAAAAAGGATAAAACTCCATGAAATTTTACTGGGTTTCATCAACCAACATTAAGGAATTTAAAACAGACCTGATAAATGAAGAAAAAAAGCTCTTACAAAATATTATGTTTTGTTTGTTTATGTTGTTTTTAAATTTCAAGCAAAGCTACACGAGAGCTATCTGCGCTAGCCATCCCTAATTTAGCAGTGTAAGTTTGTTTGTTTGTTTTGGAATTTCGCATAAAGCTACTCGAGGGCTATCTGTGCTAGCCGTCCCTAATTTAGCAGTGTAAGACTAGAGGGAAGGCAGCTTGTCATCACCACCCACCGCCAACTCTTGGGCTACTCTTTTACCAACGAATAGTGGGATTGACCGTCTCATTATACGCCCCCACGGCTGGGAGGGCGAGCATGTTCAGCGCGACGCGGGCGTGAACCAGCGACCCTCGGATTACGAATCGCACGCCTTACGCGCTTGGCCATGCCAGGCCAGCAGTGTAAGACTAGAGGGAAGATAACTAGTCATCACCACCCACCACCAACTCTTTTACCAACGAATAGTGAGATTGGCTATCACTTATAACGCCTCCACGGCTAAAAGGACGAATATGTTTGGTATGACAGAGATTTGAACCCCCAACCCTCAGATTAAGTCAAGTGCCTTAACCACCTGGCCAATAGGCCTGGGTAAATGAAGTGCACTATATAATTTTAGATGTTATAAAATTAATTACGGTGATCATATTTATTACTGTATATACCAAGAAAGGAGTTATCGTTTTATGTATACACAAATTATGTATTGCTTTCAGGAACTGTGCATGTGAAACTTCTTTTCCAAGCAGACGAGTATTACCAGATAAAAACCCCAACGTGTGTATGTGTACATACTAAGTTACGTAATTCTCAAAAAACTTCGAGACACAATATTAACTGTACAGCCTTTATTGTGACGTGCTCGTCAATTTCTTACCGATACGAACGACACCTGGTCACAAATATCATGATAATGACGTATTTTCCAAGAATTAAATATACTAGTAGGAGATTTGATACTTCACATTTACATTATGTTGATACATATCATGCTGATAAGATACTTTGCATCAATATGAAGTTGAAAAGTGTCGTGCTGTTTTGATATTTTAAGGATTACTTTGGGTATTCCAATATTTCTATTGTTCGTATATTACGGTTTAATTCCAGGAGGCGAGGAGATTCAACGTATTTATCCCACGTCATACAATGTTTCGGAGATTGCCAGATGTACAATTTAAAGAAACTTGTATGAATTCAATTTTTAATACTTGTTTTTAAATCAAATATCGTTATTAATGTTATGGTGCATATTACTTGAGTCAAACAGAGATTTTACATCACTTAAAACAAATTGTAGGCTTAACAACCTAGAAGTTCGTGAGAGACAAGTGAAATTACTTTTAAATAACCGAATTCACACCAAGAGGCCAACTTTTTGACTTATCAGATAGAACGATTGTTGCTTCACGCTGCTTTAGTTGATCTTTTTACCGATGCTTTACCTTCTTCAACTGATTTTTAAGAATGACGATTCACTTTTTCAAATAAACTTCATCAACGATGTTAAGCCTTCTTCAGTTGATTTTTTAACCGATGCTTCACCTTATTCAACTGATCTTCATCAAAAATACTTTACCTTCTTCTTACGAACTTCATTAACAATGTTTCAACCTGTTTTACACGATTTTACATCAACAACATTTCAATTATGGCACTTCTACGACAGCTGAACAAGAAAATCATCAGGGAACCAGTTCTGGTAGTTCCACAAGCACAGAAGAAAAACCTGAGAACATCTGTTCAGTTACTTCTACCAGCACTGAAGGAAAAACAACTATCAGGGTAGCTTTTCTGGAACTTGTATAATTACTGAAGAGAAAACATCAGGACATCTGTTCTACCACCTCTACTGCCACTGACAAAGAAAGCCATCAAGACACCTATTTTAATGCTTCTACTGCCTCTGACAAAGAAAGCCATCAAGACGCCTCTTCTAGCACTTCTACTACCGCTGATAAAAAAAAGCCATCAGAACATCTGTTTTGGTACTTCTACTACCGCTGATGAAAAAAGCCATCAGGCCATCAGGACACCTGTTGTAGTACTTCTATTATTTCTGATGAAAAAATCCATCAGGACATCTTAAGTCGTACCGCTGATGAAAAAAGCCATCAGAACACCAATTTTAGTACTTCTACAACCACTGATGAAAACGTCCTCAGGACACATGTTCTAGTACTTCTACAACCATTGATGAATAAAAAACATCAGGACACCTGTTCTAGTATTTCTACAACCATTAAGTAAGACAACCATCGTAACACCTATTCTGGTACCTCTATAATCACTGAAGAAGAAAGCCATCAAGACACCTGTTCTATTACTTCTACTACCACTAAAGAATAAATACATCATAACAGCAGTTCTGTTATTTCTACAAACAGTAAAATTTGATAATCATGACACCAGTTCTGGTTTCCCTACAGCCACTAAAGAAGCAGACTACTACAACGTTAATTTTATTGTTTCCACGACCAAACACATTTAGAAAAATAATGTACTATATTCACACTAATAATTATTACATACCCTTGTTGTTTCTGTTAAACATGAACAAATGTTTTAGTTATTTTATGGGTTTTTTAATTTGATAGTGCTATACAACATTGAAATCAGATAGTCAATGCCATCCACCACCAAATCTTTGGATACTCTAATCGAATAGTGGGATTATAATACACTCGCTATTTCTAAGCGCAGTGTTCTTTTTTATTCTTTTTTTCATCAACAGGGCGTGAACCATGTTCATTAAAATCCACAATCGGCAAGTTAACCTATGTGCTGCACTCAGTCACTCCCACACAAAAATAACAATGGAAGCGCATTATGTAAATTCCTAAACATATATATATATAAATGGTCTATGGCACTAAACGTATATTTTCTGTGTAAAATTAAATTCTTCCTGAGTCCATAAGCCCAGTTAAAACTGAGAACATAACCTGATGCACGATATTTTCAAAAAAAAATATCTATAAAATTTTGATTTGTTATATCAAAGTTAAAGTTTGCTATCTGTTTGCACCATCGGGACATTTTTAAAACATCATGCCAAATCACAGAAATTATGAGATTTGAAATTCTAGGACGACTTACTCGAGCCCCCGACCGCCTTGCTGAGAATATTATTGTTTTCAATATTATAAATGAGTTGCTCGCTAGAGGGAGCTACTAACCGTCATGATTAACGACGAAGAAACCTTAAGTCGTACCTGAAGGCTAAGGTATATTTTAATTATAAATACGGTTAAGAATTTAGTGAAGTATATAATGTATAATCAACTTCAGTATTAGAAGTTAGAGTTATCGTATCTACTCAGCTATTGAGTTACGTATCTGTTAATCTGTGAAATTTAAAATATGGTTAAGTTAGGCTTATGTTTCGTAGTTTACACAAAAGCATTGTATTTGAAGTTAGACCAATATTTAGTTGCAGAATTTATGTTAAAAAGCTCTTTTACGAAACTAGGTCTATGACAAGTGAACCTGCTGTAGCAAACATTATACTAAAAATAAATTAGTTCGTTATGTCACTATAATATATATGGTAGCAAATAAGTGCTTGAGCTGATAACATAACACACATTCCACCGGCTTTATTATTTATACTGAGCTATTAGAAACCAAAAACAACATACGGATCACCAAACCTTGTAATGACATTTTGCACAAGGTTTACAGCGCTTCCATTTATGGTGGTCCTTTGTTGTTTATATCTAAGGGGTAAAGTATAATTTTTACATACAAAAGACATCCACGATACAAAAATAATAAATAAAAACTTGAGATGGTTAATGACATACCTCGTTCTCTGACATGTTAATCTTTCTTCTCTGTTATTCTGGTTTTAAAGTATGACACCAGTTGCTTGTCTGACTCAGTACTCAACTCTGTGCACCTGTGTGTAAAATTCACCGACCTGGTTGTCATAGTAACGAGAGTCAACCACTTGGGGGGTGGATAGTTGCCCAAGGCCTCTCTCTGTGTGTTCTAATGACGAGAATACCATACACTCTTGATGCCACCCCTTCGTACGCCCTGGTGTTCATTCTTGGTGACTGCAAACGAAACACCACCAGGCAGACAACAGGTGAAGGGGCGAGAGTGAATAACCGTTACGTTCACAGCTCTTACCCTAGAGCGATAGACTTATAAACAAAGTATTGCGTCAAGAATTACTGAATAACCTTTCTAAAGAAAACCCCAAAGCAACTTTTAACTTTGATTTTTTTTTCTTGTTAATTGTGGGGTTTCCGGTTCGCTGCAGCAAAAACCGAACAAAAGGTCAGTGGTTTGGTTAAAAGTGGATAATAATGTGTTTTTTCTGCCAGATCGGAAGGTCTCCTTTCTAACAAAAGACATGACATCATACATTTGCATCGCTAATAGTGAAAATTAAGAAAGACTATTGTCAAGCAAAATAAAATAATTGTTAATATTCTGTGCGTTTAACTAGTCAAATAAGGCCATGTTCTGTGACACAATTTTCTGCAAGAGTGAGCAGGAATTTAAGTTCCATTCCCCTACACCATATATTCACTAATGCGCATCAGGTGATAGTTTTCCAAGTGTAAATATTCGAGGCAATTTGTTGCTGCGGCTGCGCAGTACCAGGTACAATAGTGGCGAAATATTATATAATTGGCTCTGTTGCGTGCCTATACCTCGTATGCGGTATTTATAATGTTGAGGCTGTGTTTCATGTTTTAATAAGATGCACAGTAATATAAAATTTAATTTTTCTCTGGTATTTTCATTAGCATTGTAAATATTCCCCTTAAAATTAACCGTAATAATGTTTTTTTTCATAAAGTTGTTGTTTACGGGAGCAACGACAAGACATTAACACTACTCAGCCTTTTCCCTTTGTCTACCACATTGCTTATAGAAAATCTGTTTATTTTTTTTTAATAAACAGGCATATAAGTTTTAAGCAAAAGCGTTCTAAAGGTTATAGCAAAACGCAGAGATATTTTTTTAATAACGTCATCATGATGTAAATCCATTTTTGTGTTCTAAAGACGGCTGGTATGGGTATTAAAGCGTTTATTCAGATAAAGTACAAAACAATGTGTTTTTTTAAGATTGAAACGTTTTTCTGTACTTTATTTTAATTAAAGTTTAATACCCATACCAGCCGTCTTTAGAATACATTTTTACTTCAAGTGGGTTTTCTCATTATCATGAACTCCATTTTTTTCTGTTTATCGTAAATATATTGACATAAATCCCTTTATTATAATACAGTAACTTCTATCTGTAGTCAACACAAATATTCTTTTTATAAAGTGCTCACTTCTATTTATCGTCAACACAATGATTGACATAACTCTATTTTTTAAAGTGTTCACCCCTGTCCATCGTCAAAATAATGTCAAACTCTTTTAAAATTGTTAATTGTTATAATACTGTTATAGTTCTCAGCTTCATAGTATTTATAGGAATTTACTTAAACGTACACAGTTTAGTTTACACGCTCTCAGAAACCTAAACAAACACGTACCTTTATCTTCTACTTGTCCTATGTACTTCAGGATACGGACAATGTCTCACCCACATCCTTTTTATTTATTTATATTACTTTTTAAGGCATTTTGAATGATAGGTAATTTAGTAATTACAACTTGTATTTTTCAAGATGAGAAATTACTCTTTATTGCATGAAATTGACGTCTCGAAATTCTTCTATTTCAGTAAAACAATTAATTGTCAAACACATTTTTTTCAATCGAATATAAGAGACTAAAATTTTAAAGAAATGATTGGAAGATGTATACTTGTTCGATTTGTTTTGTCTGAACACAAAAACATGTGGCAATTCAGTTCCTGTCTAGTGTTGGACACACTATTAGATTCTAAATTAACACTATGAAATGGATTATCAACTGACTCTGCTCGTGATAAACTATGTGCTATTATATATTGTAACGTGTGCTGTAATCTGTATTACTATATATGACATATCCTGTAATATTATATAATCATTGTTTTTGTGTAATGTTAAATTTAATGATGAAATAAAACAGTAAAAACATCTAATGTATTACTGTAATTTTTTGCTCCGATGAGACATTGTCCTGGATCCATGTTCTTCGAAAATAATTGACTTATCCACAGCAAACGTCAAGACGCTGAATATTAGGTATTTGATTCCATTTTAATTCGTTATTTAGTTAGTATGATAATTTGAGAAGTTTTAGGATCAGAGTCATTAAGCAAGCACGAGAATTGGCGTAAGAATTGGACAGTTTTTATAATATTGCGTGAAATATGTGTGTCTATGTGACAGTTACACTGTGAATTATGTGTCTACGTGACAGTTACACTGTGAATTACGTGTGTCTACGTGACAGTTACACTGTGAATTATGTCTGTCCATGTGACAGTTCGGTTGTGAATTATATAATTCATCAGTGTGAATAAACTAAAAATTAAAATTAAAATCATCAAGAAATATTGCCCCCCAGTGGCTCAGCGGTATGTCTGCGGACTTACACGCTAAAATCCGGGTTTCGATACCCGTGGTGGGCAGAGCACAGATAGCCCATTGTGTAGCTTTGTGCTTAATTCAAAACAACAACAACAACAATCAAGAAATATTAAAAGAAAGTCTCGTTCTGGGTAAATATTTATCTGAAAATACTGCACTCTGTACTTTAAAAAGATAAAGATAACAGACGAATTCTTCACCATAAAAGGCCCGGCATGGCTAGGTGGTTAAAGCACTCGACTCGTAATCCGAGGCTCGTGGGTTCGAATCCTCGTCACACCAAACATGCTCGCCCGTTCAGCCGTGGGGACGTTATAATGTGACGATCAATCTCACTATTCGTTAGTAAAAGAGTAGCCCAAGAGTTGGCGGTGGGTGGTGATGACTAACCGCCTTCCCTCTAGTCTTACACTGCTAGATTAGGGACGGCTAGCGCAGATAGCCTTCGTGTAGCTTTGCACGAAATTAAAAACAAAATTTGGTAATTATGGTTAAGCCTGATTTGATCATGGAATTAGTAAAATATTGTGAGTGTGTATAGATATATAAGCAAAGTTTATTATTCTCAGAATGCCCTAAATTGTCATTACATACATCTTCCTCTACCAAACATTCTTAGAACATCTTCGATAATATGAAATGATGTTTATAAGACATAATGGAATACAAATTAGTCCGAATCTGTTTAGGTATTATTTGGTTTTTGGAAGACAAACGTTTGAATTGTGATCTCTGTGATCTTTTATTTATTTAGTTACATGTGGAAAGATTATGTGCACAGATGGAGATATCCACAAGTAAGTGTATTAAGCAAAAGTATGTGTTAGGCTAGTTGTGTATGCTTGTATTGTATGGTGAAATTATCATTTTGAAAGTTTCAGTGAAATGTTAATTACTATCAAAAAGGTGTTCCCCCAAATTTTCGTTACTATTTTGATTTTCACTCATGATAGTTTTAAGGAAAGGCTATTGTGGTGATGCTTTGGTTTGTTTGGAATTTTGCGCAAAGCTACATGAGAGCTATCTGCGCTAATCGTCCCTAATTTAGTGGTGTTAGACTAGAAAAAAGGCAGCTAGTAATCACAACCCACCGCCAACTCTTTTACCAACAAATAGTGGGATTGACAGTACTATTGTAACGCCTCCACGGATAAAAGTGTGAGCATGTTCTGTGTGAGAGTAATTTGAACCTAAGACCCTCAGATTACGAGTCGAGCGCTCTAATCACCTGGCCATGCCGGGCTCCCGCTCTTAATTTGGAAGAGAATGGACCCATATTCGGCTTGAATCACATCTCAGTCTGGACTCTCAGCGGTAAGGCTGAAGGCTTATAATGCTATAAACTGGGTTTCAATAACCGTTGTTGACACATCACAGCTAGTCCATTGTGTAGTTTTGTACTTAGCATGAAACAAGTAAACAAAAAACAAATTAACCACCAACCAACCTTGGGTTCACATCTAATGGGGTAGAACCTGTCTTTTAGTAAAGCAACTACTTATGTGTTGTGATATTTTGAGTGTGTGTTCTTCCAGTCCTTCAGACAACGTCCCAAATCAGTTCAGTATGAAATGAAACCAGGAGTTTTGGATGATCGAGGTACATTCTTAATGTTGTTTATCTGAAACTGTTACTGGATACAATATACGTATTGCAGTATACCATCAATCTGAAAAAGTAAACCCTTTAACATTAAATTTACTATCGATAATGAATTTGTACAAAATACGATAAAAGACGAAAACGTCTAGAATACTTGCGCAAAAAATAATTGTTTTATCAACTAATCTTGCCTAAATGTAGTAGATTACGGCTTTTACAATTCTTTGCATTAGCTATTGCACTGCGGTAACCAATTGTAATACAAAGTATCTCTTATGCGATATTGTGGCACCATCTATTACCACCTTTTTGAACCAACGTTCAATTCTAATTAAAGCAAATTATTGTTTTGTATAAATTGCGGTTTAAACTTAGAAGTAATCTTATGTTATCAAATATGATCTGCTGATAGATTCCCATCGACTCTTTCATCTCCAAGCCACTTACTTCATGATTATGTTAGTTTATTTTAAATATTTTCATCTTAATGACAACCTTAAATCAACTATAACTTTCGGTTTTACTTTTAAAGGGCTCACTGCTTTGGATTTTCATAGTTTTGTTGGTCATAAAATAGTCGAATAATAATTTTGTGTATGTTTATATAAAATCTAGTTTTTGTTTATAATTATGTACATAAGCGGTAAAGAATTGTTTATCCTGTTTCTTACGTAATTAAGATGACCCTTGTTTTGTTTTTGACACGAAGTTTCTGGTCAGTTCTAACTCCAATATCGACCCTTAAATAAACGATGACGAAGAAAATACTAATAGAAATAACGTCAAGTTACCAAATCCATTCTGAAAAGGAAATAGTGAGTTGATAAGTAAACTGGAATGGACGGCAAGTGCCTGTTATAAAAAGACACGAGCAAAACCTCATTGGACCACCGGGACACTGCAAAATCCTGGTGAGCTGTTGACACATGGACCAGTGAGGGGATAACCTGGTTATACGACCCTGGTGCTACTTAATAACCTGTTTTACATATCTTTTCCTATATTTTATCCTGATTTTTTTCAGTATTGTCTGGGACGTTTTAGACCCCCAATCTGCTCATTAAAACAAGCGTAAAGTACGACGTTGAAAAAGTCTTTCGTCTTCAGTCATTATACATAAGATGTTGCAAATTTTTAGAGTATCCTGGTGGATTCTGGAGGACGTTGTGATTTGTCATGTTTAGCTAGTTAATAGTGACCTTCGGCCTTGTATAGTTTCTTTCACTAATGTAGAGAATATGAAGTATAAATATTTAAAGCATAATTTGTACAGGTCTCTTAGAATAAAGTTTCCGAATAACAATATCTACTGCACTTAATAATTGTAAGTCTGACGTCGCATATATCAAATTCCTTAACTTTATCTTACCGCTGAGTAACGTGGGAGAGGAGGAGACTATAAACCTTACATAAAATATGTTTGGTTTATGAAAATCTCAGTGCAATATGTTGTTTTCATAATATTTTAAACGATCCTCGGAATATTTTTATTAATCGGGCTATCTGTGCTAGCCGTCCCTAATTTAGCAATGTAAGACTAGAGGGAAAACAGCTAGTCATCGCCACTCGCCGCCAACTCTTGGGCTACTGTTTTACCAACGAATAGTGGGATTGACCATAAAATTATAACACCCCAACGAGTGGGAGGGCGAGCATGTTTGGTCCGACTGGGATTCGAACCCGCGACCCTTAGATTACGAGTTGCACGCCTTAACACGCTTGGCCATGTCGGGCCATTCAGAATGGAGTAAATAGCGTTGTTGTTGTTGTTGTTTTGAATTAAGCACAAAGCTGCACAATGGGCTATCTGTGCTCTGCCCACCACGGGTATCGAAACCCGGATTTTAGCATGTAAGTCCGCAGACATACCGCTGAGCCACTGGGGGGCAAGAGTAAAGAGCGAATGATAATGTTGACACTATGTTCACAATGGAGTAAATAACGAATGGTAGTGGTGACGCTCTGTTCAGATTGTAGTAAATAGCGAATGGTAGTGGTGACACTATGTTCAGAATGGAGTAAATAGCGAATGGTAGTGATGACACTGTGTTCAGAATGGAGTAAATAGCGAATGGTAATGATGACACTGTGTTCAGAATGGAGTAAATAGCGAATGGTAGTGGTGACACTATGTTCAGAATGGAGTAAATAGCAATTGGTAATAATGACACTGTGTTCAGAATGGAGTAAATAACTAATGGTAATGATGACACTGTTCAGAATAGAGTAAATAGCGAATGGTAGTGGTGACACTTTAGTCAATATAATGTGGCGGAGGAACGACATAAATCAACTATATTTTGAAACGTTTGACGTTTCGCAGGTTCTGTGATGCCATCGAAAGTTGGTAGTTTTGAGAAGGGTGTACAACAATCATTTCCGACGTAAAATATTCGTACGTTCAAATTGAGGATTTGGAATTTTTAACACAGTGACTTATCTTACGCTTAATGATAATGAAAAACATAAATATATGGATTAATTTGGAGTATCAGATCCATAAAGTAAGAGACCTGCAGCAAATTCGTGCTCCTCCTGTAATTTTGTTACAGGTGAGAATTCACTAACACATATGTCTTTAGGCAATATTATTCAATAAGAACAAAAACGATCTCCCTCTATAAAAGTAAGACAAGTTGTTTCTGTAACTTATCAGTTCTATCGTTGTGGCTAGAGAATGAAACAGAAATGAAAGGTATTCCATAAGAAGACGTACAAGTTAGGTTGCCAGACTAAGCCTATATAGATTTCTGTGCGATGATGCACTGGCAAACTGTCGCCTTCGAATTATGGAAAAGAAATAGAGAAGAATTATGTGTTTTGGACATGTCCGATTTACGATGAAGTTTGTTACGATGGAAATTATGTTGAGGAGCCATTGTGAAAATGACCATTCGTTAGATGGAGCATGGCCATAAGAGGCAACATGTACTGTAACTACGTGGTGTAGCTTTATATTCGTTTTGAATAAATTTGGTATTAACTGGAATGTCATATTTTGTGACTAATTTTTGCCAAATGTTTGTTATTTGTTTGCTGATGTCAGGAATGTGTTGAAAAACCAGGCACAAAACTGAGGTCTATACTATGTAAAAACTACACTGACAAACACCACACCAACATTATTTATAAAATACAATGTGATAATTGCCACGACTTCTATATTGGAGAAACAAGTAGAAAAATGGAAACCAGATTCAAAGAACATAAAAAGTCACCTTCACAAGTTTTCGAACACTGCAAGTCAAATAAACACTACATAACCATGAAAAACACTCAAATACTAAATAAAGAAACAAACCTGAACAAACGCAAAATTAAAGAAGCCTTACTTATACAACAACTTAAACCCAAAATAAACCAATATAAAGGAACGCCTTTATACCTTTATTGATATAATAAAATAAATTATATATTCAAACATCTAACACCGCCCTCTACATTCCGACACTCAGTTACACAACCCCTTTCAAACATGTGGTCAGTTTCCGGTCAGTTACCTCTGTCTTTGTGAACCTGACGATGACCGAAGAAGGTCGAAACGTTGTTCGCTCTTCCATGTAAAATATTTTATCAACCCAAACGAGCCGTTTTTGCATATAAATTTCTCAACAAGTGGGTTTCTCGATATCACTGGTTAACTATTTCTGAAAATCTCGGTTGTTATTCATTCACAATGCATCGCATAAGCTAAACACGAAGGAACAGATCACTACAAATATAATAACTTTGGAGCTTTCGAGGTGAACTAAAATATCTTTGGTTTACTAAACGTCGAAAAAACCAAAAACATATCGTGTATTTACCCATTTCTTAGCAAACTTACAGATGTAAATAAACTTTTATTGTACCTGACGATCAGTATTATTATCTTTAACAAACAATTTGAATATTGAAATGAAAATATGTTTAACAAACATTTTAAAATTTTTTTTCGTTCTTCACATAAAACGACCAATTCTAATTTGCCAACAAGTATCAAGTGTATGAACACATCTTACCAGTTTTCTTACTTCCCCTTCTGATTCTTTCCGGACTTTTCTCATTTTCGAATCATACTTTTCGTGAACTCGTCTGAGATCACTTGCTTTTCGACGATCTGCTTCCATCACATCTTTTAGATTTTCCTCCAGACGTCGCTTCACCTCTCGCAGGTCGTATACCTCTTGTATCAATCGTTTGGCGTCCCCTTGGTTAGCGCCATCTTGTGCGCGATGACCAGCCCTACGTTCGGCATCTCGAAACTGCGCAGTGAGTTCCTCTCGAAGACGGCGAGTTTCACTCTGGGCTTTTCGAATCCCCTCTTCTTTCTCGCGCATCAATCTTTGAAGCTCTTTTTCAAAATGTTTCACAAGAATGTCCTTTTGGCGAACAATGTCGGAACTTCTTTCCTGTTCACTTTTTATTTCATTTGCCTCCTGTTCAACTTTTTGATGAGACTGTATTCTTTTTCTGTCGGAATTTTCTCCCTTTTCTCTAGGATCACCTTGTTTCTTTTGTTTTTCTCTGACGGAAGAAGAACTGCATAGGTCGGCATCAGCGGAAGGTCGTTCGTATGGAGTCGAAGTGATTGAGTTCATTGTCGGTCGGAGGACTTGATCAACAGCTAAAATAAGATATGTTATTCTGTAAATAAAATCAAAACTGTTCAGACTAAACACTACCTATTAATCTGTTGTTTTTAGTTATTCTCAAATGTCAACGAAATTTTCCAAACAAAAATCTTGAATAAAACTCTCTTAACGCCTGATCCAGAATGGCCAGGTGGTTAAGGCACTCGACTCCTAATTAGGGACGGCTAGCGTAAATAGCCCTGGTGTAGCTTTGTGCGAAATTCAAAAATCTGTAAGAAGACACTTCTCAGCACAACTAGAAATGTTCGAGAAACTGTATTTTACCAGTTTGAAGTTAATTTTAATTATTGTATGAGAACTATAGGTCTAAAGAATTATATCATGAGAGCATAATGATTATTAGATCTCTTGCCACATATATTTTATAAAAAAAACAAAACAGAAACAATCTGGGAAAAGTTTCTAAAATTTAATAACGTGTTTCGTTTAAAGATATAGGAGCTTCTCCATGATTAAATGGAAAAGCTTTAAATTGTCTTTGTTTAACATATGTCTCCGTATCTGCAAGTCAAACCTATATTTTTATTTTGTTGTTTAAATGTGTCGATGGTAAAAAAACACTTTCTTGTGTTGTTTACCTGAGTGGATCGCTTACTAGCAGGTGATGGGTGCTTCATGTTTTATAAGTGAACATTCTTTTTATACTTACGGTATTATTTTCGTGTTTCTTATTACGTTAAGGGTATGTCATACTAAATTTAACCCTTAAGAATATTAAATCTCTGATTAGTTATATTAGAATTGCTTATATAGTATTTATAATAATACAAAATATTTTTTATTATGAAGATCATTTCATATTGTTAATTTAATGTATTTATATCTAACCTAATTCTACTTAGTCGAATCTCTTTCGATATTATTGGGATTACGACCGAAAATACCGTTACTCGCGAGGATACCCAACTAATGATTCGGTGTTTTAAAGCATTTGTTATTGTTTTAAAATGATTGAAGTGGCCCTAGTCAATATATTACGTAAATTTGGTTAAACTAATGATAGTTTCTTTGATGTGTTGATCTAGCAAGCTTATTTTTATCACCAGTTTTTAATATCATACTGTCAAAATTCAGTTACTCTCACCAAATTGTAACCATCGTTTCTTACTTTAACACATATATGTTGATTTACAATTAACAAATAAAAAAATAATGTACATTACTCACTAATACAGTTTTTTATGTATAAAATATTTTGGCTTGCTCTGTTCATTATCTTAACTTGCTTTTCTTTAGATATGAATACTTGTTTTTTGAATTTCGTGCAAAGCTACACGAGGGATATCTACCCAAGCCGTCCATAATTTAGCGCTGTTAGACTAGAGTGAAGACACCTAGTCATCATTACCCACCACCAACTCATGGGCTACTCTTTTACCAACCAATAGTGAGATTGATCCACACATTATAACGCCCCATAACTGAAGGGGCGAGCATGTTTGGTGTGATAAGGATTCAAACCCACGACCCTCAACTTAGGAGTCGAGCGCCCCTAACCACTTGGCCATGCTGGTCAAATATTATTTGTATGCATATAAACGTGAGACATTTTAGTCAATTGGCCAACTTTTAAAAACAACCTCATTAAGAAATGTATAACAATCATTTTCAAAGAGTATCAGAGATTGTTTTGAAGTCCTAGTTCATGGAGAATGTAGACGAATGCATTTCGTATTATCAAGTCCTTCTCTCAGTTTGTTCTAGAATATATAGCAAACCTATTCTTTAAAAAAAACATTGATTTTATTATATCTTAAATATAATATAAAACAAAATAATATCAAAAATATAACTCTAGGGACAATAGCATAATTAATTTAAATAAAATTGTTATAAAATAAAGCCACATTGGGCTATCTACTATATTCATCAAAGGATATCGAACCCCTGATTTTATCGTTGTAAGTCCATAAACTTAGCTCTGTCCTATCAAAGAACCTTTAAATATGGATAGTGTTAAGAGTGCATGAGTTACAAGGCTGTACTCATCAAACATTATATCGTACAAATATATTAATTAAGGCAGTTGATTGGTGTTGTCTTATACTTTTGATAAATTTGGTTATCATGTTTTAAACAGGAACCTTTAAACTTGTATTATAACGATAAACGTAGTGGATTGACTGTTCCGTGATAGTTCAAATTTAAAAATATTATTTTGCTGTCTCGTTTTGAAAAATGTAAACCAGTTTTATTCGGTTCTTCTTGTTTATCGTAAAAAGTATCAGTAAATGTGAACCATCGTCAAATACAAGTTTCAGACTTCATATTTATGTTTCCTTGTTTAACTTTCTCTGTTTACTGAGAATCGGTTGGGAATAACAACAAATACGTATGACTACAACTCTTGGCAAGATTCCAAGAAAAACGAAAAGTTATTTAAATTATCGTAATCGGGTTATTTTTCTCTATACAGACGTTGGTTCTTGTTTTGTTTTTTTATGACTTCATGAGTGTTTTCCTTAAGCAAATAGCATAGAGAAAACATATGATTGGATATCCTAAAATACTCTATTAGCTTCGTGAATACTCTAAGCCACGCCCAGGTCTTGTGTTTGTTTAGATGATGAAATAACACGTTATTACAGGCGGTTGAGCAGTTAGCCCTGGTGTAGCTTTGCGCGAAATTCAAAACAAACAAACAGGCGGTTGAATAAGGAATGGTACAAAGCTGTTCTACAGTTCACAACTAAATATGTCGTTATGGCAAGTTCGTGGCCACGTGGTTAAGGCATTTAACTCGTAATCTGAGGGTTGCGGGTTCGAATCCCCGTCATACAAAACCTGTTCATCCTTTCAATTGTGTGGATATTATAAAGTACGGTCAATTCCACTATTTGTTGGTAAAAGAGTAGCCCAAGAGTTGGCGGTGGGTGGTGATGAGTAGCTGCCTTCATTCTAGTCTCATATAGCTAAATTAGGGACGGCTAACGCAGACAATCCTTGTGTAGCTTTGCGCAAAATTCAAAACCAAGCAAGTACTTATCCAGTAATGTCATTACACCCTCACCGCGTAATAGAAAGAAACGTCATGCTTACGATCGGAGCAGTAAATAACACATCGCCAACATTCTTCAACACTTAACACTCATATCTGAATAGGAGGGACTAACACTGCAATGACAGCTCCGAAAGGGTCTTAAAGTTAACCTAAATTTATAGTCATTCATATTAGTAGTAGTGCCAGTTTCACAAATTGCTATGTATAAAGCGTTTGGAATGCCATGTTGTTGTTTATATTATTGTTTCGAAGTTCAAACCAATAAAATATGTTATTATTCATGTAGAAATTTCTAGAATTAGGTAGATCGATCATTTGTCTTGGCCTGGTGTCTGTACGAGACGAATCCAGATTACTCTGGAATTCTGGGAAGTTACGCGATTGTTCGAGAACACAGTAGGCCTACTAGTATATAAACAGACGGCGATACGAGGAGAGTCAGTCAGTCATTTGTTTTCATTCGATTCAAGAGATGTTGTCGTCGTTTGAGAAATTTTCAACGTTTGCTGTGTGTTTATTCAACTTGGATTTGTGACTGGAGCTAGATCTACAAAAACTGTGATTTTATTTCGTCAATCTTTACGATTCATTCGAATTACTGGTTATACTGAAGGTCAACACGTACAGGACTGTTTAGGGGAGACCAAGGCAGGTTGGAAAACGACATATTTGAGACATTCATCAAAGACATCGTAAAAAGAGCTTCGTCAAATTTATTGGACTGTGAATTGTTTCTGGACTTCTCCATTCAAACTTCGGAATTTCTTCGTGGGACCAAATTCACCCCCTAGACTGGAACTTTGAATTTCTGAACTAAATTTTTGGACTTTCATTCTGAATCATTATATCGGACACAGGCCAGTACCATTTTGTATTGTAATTAATTTTGAAGGTTGAAACTGAATATCTGTCATTGTTATTATTTAATTTATTTTATATCTGTCACATATATAATAGTTTATTGTAATAAATTATATAAGCTGATATCTGTGTCTTTCTGTTGCGTTCAGTCTACATAAAAAAACACGAATAGCTGAGATTTTTGAGGTACAAGTCACTGCAGTTACAAAATATCCATTCTGGCTTCTCATAACATATGTGGCTGGGATTTATAGTTTGAACTTTAACCAGACGTCACAGCCTCTGTGTAAAAATATTTACGTTAATTCTTCATTGACAAGACAACTGTAATAAGTGACTGAAACAGATTAACATTTATTCAGTTTAATACCTTTGAAATGTATCTTACTTTTAAAAGATGTTTCTATGTTAAAATTTATAAAGGTAAATATTGGGAAAAAACGTCATGTTTTGGATTGATTGTTTGTTTTTCGAATTCAGTAAAACTAAAAATAATCGCCTTTGCTTATCAAGCCTTCTAAAAGCTTCCACCACGAGGTTGGGTTTGTTTTGAATTTCGCGCAAAGGAAAATTTACCAAAGTTTTAAACTTAATAGCACAAAGAATCTACGTAATGTGGACAACGCCCAAAAATCGTAAAATGGTATAATGAAAAGTTCACACCATCCCACTCTACAAAGTTTAAACATAACAGTTTAAGGCCCCCCACTGGCTCAGCGGTATGTCTGCGGACTTGCACGCTAAAACCCGGGTTTCGATACCCGTGGTGGGCAGAGCACAGATAGCCCATTGTGTAGCTTTGTGCTTAATTCAAAAAACAAAAACAAACAAAACAGACAGTTTAAGTATTTCTGAGGTTAAAAAAAGGCAAAAATATTATACTGGTAAATTTTGTATTCAAGCAACTAATCAAACAAACACCTTTTGAAAATTATGGAATTTATTTAATCGGTAAAACTTCGAAAAACCTAAGGTTTAATATTATTTGCATTCTTGAACGATCAAAGTAAAAATAGAACAAGTTAAATGAATGCATTTAACATAATTCCACTATTCACAAACAAAGGAAATTCGTACACAAACACATGTGCAAGAATACGAGTCTAGTTCTGCACGTGAACCACGTTCTTCAGAGATTACAAAATTAAACTGATACTTCTACGCTCTTGTCATCTAAACTTTTCCCTCTCCACCCCCTCGAAAAAATTACAAAAGAGGCAGTAAATGGGCTTAAGTCCAAAATAGATTCAACAGGGGAAACTATATTTTCTGTGCGGAGTTAGATCTATCTTTAGGTTTAGAAACTAACACATCTATTTACATTTATATTTATTTGTGTGTGTGTATATATATATATATATATATGATAATCTAATTTATAATTTAATTGGGTAAGCCTTACTTAAATTGCTAAAATAATATACAATAATATATTCCTGGCTAACCCTAAAAATTTCTTAATTGTAATACGTTCAATAAACATTAAATGAACTATGTACAACAGTTCTCCCTGCGAGGCTTATACCTTAACGTAAAACGACTATAAAAAAACTCTTCAAATATACAATTATTCCTTGAGAAACATTGTAGTTAGATAGAAGGTATGAATTAAATAATTTTACACTGTACCTTGTATTAGCCTTCAAAAATATATAGTTCTTTAACCACACTATAATATAAGTTGGTTTTAAAAATACGTGCTTCTGACTTCTCCCATCAACATTACGTGAGTTTTAAAAGCATTTCTCATTCGAGTTTACTCCCAAATTTATAATAATTCTACTGTTGCTATGAAAACTTTCAGTTCAAGATAATCAGACTTGTGTTATTCGTTATCTCCATTGTTACATTATTTATATTGTCTTATGTAGGTAAACAGTAAGTTGTGTTTAAAACCGTAATGACTAAACAAACATGCAAGGTCTTGTCAATAATAGTGTTTGAAACCATAATAATTACATAAAAAAACAGTATTTAAAAAAAACTCACATTAAAAAAACGATTAAATAAGGATGATGGACCTGGTGAAAATGTTGTTAATAAGTAGTGTGAAATTATTTAATGTAAATTAGTCGTCTGGTAATTGTATAAATAAGGGTTACTTCTGTACCACTTCACATTTATGAAGATGGCGCATTGGTATAAGTCGAAACATGTAGAGTATACAAGTGTTTCCTAGTCTCATCGTTTTTGTTTGTTTTTTTAAGTGATTTTAATTTTGTGTAGTAAGTTATTGTACTTTTGAGACTAGAAACTACCTTATTTTTAGAATTGTGTATAAAATAATTGTTTTTAGAAGCAACTGTGAGTTTTTTTTTTTATCATGGAACATTACATCAGTATCAAGGATTTTTCTTAAAAGCCCAGTTTTGTTTTAATAAGTATTTTAAACTTTAATAATTAAACAAAAAGCCAGGATTTTCCTAAGTGAGCTGAAGTTATGTTCTATGAACCAGAAAATAGAAGGCATATAAACGATATGTAAATGAAACTTTTCATAAGTACGTAACAAGTATCATAACCAGACATGGTGAAATTTACCATTTAAAGTAAAGTACAGTTTTGTCACATAAATTCTTTTTTCTTTCGAAAATGGGGAAATTCTCTGTACATTTTAAAAAAAATGTTTAACTTCAAACAGTAACTGATAATGAAGTCATCGCTCTTTAACAACCAAAACTGTGAATCATCTTCCACGAAATCCAACTTGAAGTTCTGACTATTTGCGAGGATAAGAATTTTAGTGTTACTGCCTGTGGTTTGCTCTTTCACATCTTCCTAGAGTAAATCTACTGTATAAGGAAGAAAAGCCGTTCGTTTGTCATGTTGATATCTTGGCAATTACAATACAAACAGACATACAACTTCCACCAAACAACGGCGCTTTCTGTCGCGACAACCAAGTTTCTCTTGTTTTTTATGATTCTTCCAACTATATATTTATATACAAAATGGACAATGCGCTACTTTGGGTATATAATTAGATTTAAGGTTGGTAGAGATTGTGATGAGCAATAAAATCACAATATGCTATGTCTTTTCTGTATTGTATTTGAAACCTTAATAATTAAACAAACATCCCAGTTTTCTGACTCTCAAAAATCATAATCATTGGGTAAAATTCCCCATAACGTCTGTTTAGTCTCAAGAAAACGTATTGATGTAACATAACCAAATTTTCTCTAGATGGAACCTTTGGCTACAATTTTGTTTTACCCGCAGCACATTTCAAATTTTAAAATACCCTAATTAAACCACGCTTCTTTAGCTCAGCATGCTAGCAGAGCTAAAACCAGAAAGGTAAATTAATAGAAGAACCTCGAAATTCAAAATAAAATGTATTGCTTTGCTTTTGTTATCACAATTAATCATTTGCAGGATCATACAGTTCGCCAAGTAGGAATATGTCTTTAAAAGTTCATTTTTCGCGTATTTCAATGTATAGTAATTCGTCGTTTCAACACCACTTAAAAAGCACACAAAAGCTAAAACGCTAATCAAGCAGTACTTAAGGGAGATTTTTTTATTTGTTCGTTTAGAATTAATCGCAAAGCTAAACAAGGGGCTCTCTAGGCTTTGCCCATCGTGAGTATCGAAACACGGTTTCTAGCGGTCCGCAGACGTACCGCTGTGCTACTGGAGAGTTAAAGGTTTTTTTGTTTTGTTTTGAATTTCGCTCAAAGCTACACGAAGGCTATCTGCGCTAACCATCCCTAATTTTGCAATGTAAGACTAGAGGGAAGGCAGCTACTCATCACCACTCACCGCCAACTCTCAGACTACGGTTTAACCTACGAATAGTGGGATTGATTGTCACATTATAACGCCCTCACGGCTGAAAGGGCGAGTATATTTGGTGTGACAGGGATTCGAACCCGTGACCCTTAGATTACGAGTCGAAGGGCTAAAGGAGATGATCAAATATACAATTTAAAATGTTGTTTTCGTGAAATACTAGAAATAGTATAGTCATTTCCCATATCTATATTGTTACTAGATTATTATTATTTTTTACAAAACATGTTAATGGAATATTTATTTAGATACAATTTTGAGAAAAAGAATCAATCATTATTTACCATCATAAGATAGACATTCAGCATTTGCTTATAAAGAGGGTGTTAGAAAGTGGCGTATTTATGACAAAGATAAATATTATAAGGAAGTTACGGCGATAATAAGGTTTTATACTTATTAATTTTGTGGTAGACTAGCGATGGTTTCACACGTTACTAAAGGCGACAAATTTGTCTTGTTTGTTAGCATGCCGGACTGTGAATACGATGTCTGTGGTTGACGTATCTTGCTGTAAAATCATCCTCCATATTGTGGAGTCATGGGTGCGTTACAAGAATGACATTAAAATCCCAGTATAGTATTAGAGTAGGCAAAGGATGCTTTTGATTAGTTGCCTTGCCTCCTGTTTATCGTTTCAAAACCAGAAACTTCTGTCGTGGATATCGCTTACTCAGTTTTGAGCTAATGTCTGAAACAAACTATCAAAATCAGTGTCCTAGTACTGGAGCTTGCAGAAAGATAAAGCATTTGTGTTCTGATGTATATACAGCACGAATGTTTAGAGAGACTAAAATAGATGAAGATTAAAACATGAAATAAAAAACTAGAAATATTTATTCAAAATCCACGCGCACAGTGATGCATAGAACTCTCCAAGCAAGCCAAAAGCTCTTGGGGATTCTTACATTATATCCCACATTGGGATAGCGGTAAGATTTGGGATTTACAATATTAAAATGGGAGGTTTGATTCCTCTCGGTGAACCCAGCAGATAGCCCAATGTGGCTTTATTATTAGAAAAGAGACACTCTTACTTTATTTTTCTCGTATGTAAACATCCTTGAAAAAAAAACACCGTTAATCAAACAGTATTCAGTTTCTTCTTCCACTTCTATCACCATATTTTCAATTTTGTTTTGTTTTTACTTATCAAATGATACTTACAATCTTTTAACTTACCGCTTTCAGTATTGTACTGTTAAATGGAAGCTAACTAGAAGGGATCAAAAGGAACAATCCAACTCCTACCCTCTCTAAACTTCTGTACTTCACTTTGAATGTTTCTTGCACGAGTCGAAAGACCCCAGCAATCTGTATGGAACGAATCAGCAGTTTATTTTTGGCACAATCTGTTTGGTAAATTCTGTGCCAAAAAAGTCCGCGCGAAATTTCAATGTTTTCTGCAATAGTTTATGCCGTTTAATAATTTTAAAAAAACAACATACCAGTGGGAATGTTATTAAACCATAATCTAAATCCTGTTTATAAAATACTTTCTGCGATTATTATAATTAATAAATTAAAATCTGAAACCACCAAGTCTTCTTTTACAAAATACAGTGATGGAACCATTCAATCATCTTGAATTAAGCACAATGAAAAATAATAGTTTCATTAAGTTACACACTGAGGAATAGCATAGAATGAAGAAATAAAATCTGAAACCACCAAGTCTTCTTTTACAAAATACAGTGTGATAGAACCATTCAATCATCTTGAATTAAACACAATGAAAAATCATAGTTTCATCAAGTTACACACTGAAGAATAGCATAGAATGAAGAAATAAAATAGCTTTTTTACTTTTTTGTGAATTAAAAGTGTGAGCCCGAGATGACCCGGTGGTTAAGGCACTCGGCTCATAATCTGAGGGTTGTGTGTTTGAATTCCAGTCACACAAAACATGGTTGCCCTTTCAGCCATGTGATGGTCAATCCCATACAGTGATAGAACCATTCAACCATCGTTGGTAAAAGTATAGTCCAAAATTGGCGGTGGATGGTGATGACTAGCTACCTTCTCTCTAGTCTTACATGGATGGCTCGCACAGATAGCCCTCGTGTAGCTTTGCGCGAAATTCAAAACAAACAAACATACAAAACAAAAAGCGGAGATTTGTAAAGCAGACGATACCACATGTGTTCCCTCTTTTAAAATGGATGTTTACGCATGATTCAGATTGTAAATAGTTATTATTCCATTCAGTTTACTTATCATAGCGATCTGATGTCTTTCACATTGACATTCCAGTTTTGAGAAAACAAATTATTCTATACCTTATTTCTGTGTAAGTAACGTAGGTTATTCTTATAAAGCGAACATATCAATTATCATGATATAAAAACTTGTTAATTCCAGTTGTGGCGCATTAATTTTGTGGGAAAAATTGTTTTAAATTTTTGCCCTCTCACCCAGTGGCACACCGGCATGTCTGCGGACATACAATGTTAGAAACCAGGTTTCGATACCCGTAGAGGCATAGCACAGATAGCCCATTGTAGCTTTGCACTTAACTCAAAACAAACAGACAATATTTATTGCCCTACTTGCATGACGATCAGAAAAAAAAAAAGATCAAAGCGGACGTAACGGCTCTTCCTTTCTTGCCCTGGCAGGCACAATACTTTTGCCCCCCAGTGGCTAAGCGGTATGTCTGCGGACTTACACGCTAAAATCCGGGTTTCGATACCCGTGGTGGGCAGAGCACAGATAGCCCATTGTGTAGCTTTGTGCTTAATTCAAAACAACAACAACAACAACAACAGCTTAATATCATCACATTCACTGATGTGACGCCCTCTAGTTGCACATTGATATTATTCGGACTTAAACTGCTAGAAACTGGGTTTCAATACCCGTGGTGAGCGAGGCATATATGCCTCTTTGTGTATTTTTGTGCATAATAGAAAAAACAACAACACTGATATCATACATTTTTAAACACTGGTTGACAACATTACTGTGGTTGGTGTTCTTTACATGACAGCGTTCACTAAAGTGACACACACTAACTTTCAAACTTTGGTTGACAACATTACTGTGGTTGGTGTTCTTTACATGACAGCGTTCACTAAAGTGACACACACTAACTTTCAAACTTTGGTTGACAGTATTACTGTGGTTGGTGTTCTTTACATGACAGCGTTCACTAAAGTGACACACACTAACTTTCAAACTTTGGTTGACAACATTACTGTGGTTGGTGTTCTTTACATGACAGCGTTCACTAAAGTGACACACACTAACTTTCAAACTTTGGTTGACAGTATTACTGTGGTTGGTGTTCTTTACATGACAGCGTTCACTAAAGTGACACACACTAACTTTCAAACTTTGGTTGACAACATTACTGTGGTTGGTGTTCTTTACATGACAGCGTTCACTAAAGTGACACACACTAACT
Source organism: Carcinoscorpius rotundicauda (assembly GCA_011833715.1). Lineage (NCBI taxonomy): Eukaryota > Metazoa > Arthropoda > Merostomata > Xiphosura > Limulidae > Carcinoscorpius > Carcinoscorpius rotundicauda. The sequence goes on along the minus strand of CM022391.1, from coordinate 124,826,072 downwards.
TTCAAACTTTGGTTGACAACATTACTGTGGTTGGTGTTCTTTACATGACAGCGTTCACTAAAGTGACACACACTAACTTTCAAACTTTGGTTGACAACATTACTGTGGTTGGTGTTCTTTACATGACAGCGTTCACTAAAGTGACACACACTAACTTTCAAACTTTGGTTGACAACATTACTGTGGTTGGTGTTCTTTACATGACAGCGTTCACTAAAGTGACACACACTAACTTTCAAACTTTGGTTGACAACATTACTGTGGTTGGTGTTCTTAACATAACGCTCACTGAAGTGACATACACTTTCAAACAACAGTTGGTATCACCAATGCGGTCTGTATTCTTAATATCACAATTTTCTCTGCGACACAACGAGGGACTACAGAAACGTTTCAGGTCCTTTATATTGAAAACTGTGCTTTATGAATGCTTTTATGACGTTGTTTTCGTCCGTTAGTTTAATACCATAACTTTTTTCGTTATGGAATTCAACTACACGATTTGTAGTCATAACAATTACATTGTTGAAATATCTAAGGCAGTTGTAGACCATTTTGTGAGACATGACACTTGCCCAATGTTTTTGAACAACAAACCTTCGACTCACGCTAATAATCTGCGTCAAAAGTTCTACAATTGAGCTAACGAGGCTCGAACCCTAAAAATATACTCTCTGCCCTCAAAGCCGTTATATTTCTGAATAAAGCTAAGTCTTTATTCTCTCCGAGGTACCTCTGTTTGTAAAACAAACAAACCGTAGTTATCACAATGCTTACAACAGGGTCTCAGCCGTTGTTCATTAGGATTCCAATGTTTCTTCTGCTGCACAAGAAAAAAAAGTTTAATATAGACAAGAGAGTATTATCAAAGGACTGCGCACCGATCTCTTAGTATTTGCAATATTTTTTCGAAGAAAATCATATAATTTCAGTAATACGGGTTCAGCATAGCCAGGTGAAGCTCAGCACGTAATCTGAGATAGCGATTTTGAATCTTCGTCACACCAAACATGCTCGCCCTTTCAATCGTGGGGAAGTTATAACGTGCAGTAAATCCCACTGTTCGTTGATAAAAGAGTAGCCAAGAGCTGACAGTGGATGGTGGTAATTAGCTGCCTTACCTCTAGTCCTACACTGCTAAAGTAAGGACGGCTAACGCAGATAGCCCTTGTGTGGCTTTGCGCGAAATTAAAAACAAACAAACAAATCAGTACTTATTAGAATAAGTACTAAAAACTAAAATAATACAAGAAAAACGTATATTATGTTCGAAAGTTTGTCATCAGTCGTGATACCATGTCGTGTTAAACTTCATTTTATTACCTTCAGTTATTTTTTACAGATGTGGACGAGGGTTATACTTCAGACTCAATGCTCGGATTAGCATTTTAAAAACAATCTTTAAAAATTAATCCCGTACAATGAAAATATATTACATCTGAGCTCTAAAGGTCTTAGGAAATAGTATAGTCTATTTACCAAAGTGAGAAACTACTGCGTATTACACCTAATTAAAAACTCTTTATATATGAAAGAAAAGAAAGTGGAAACAAGAAAAAAGCCGTGTATGTGACTTGAAAGAATGGAATAAGAAATGGCTACCAGACAAGTAGTCCTAGCATCGATAAGAAGTTTACAGCAGATGTTGATGTAAAACTAGCCGAGCCTCACATTCATGCTTCATTATGAAAGCTGCTATCAATATGAACTCTTCCTTAATGTTAGTTATTCACACATCATAACTTATAGAGAAGCTTCCTACAATAAGGGCAATTTCCAGTTTTTCTTTTGTTGGAACTTTATATCAACTTGCTTTTTTCATCAGTCACTATTTTATCTTCACCCCTGGAGACAACTTTTCAACTTTTATTAACAAACCGGAAAGAACAATTGTAGCTGTTGAACCTGTTTTAATTGGCATACTACAATATTTCTGCTTTAGAGAGCTGAATAGCAGATGACCGATTTTCCGACAGTAATGTTCTTCTTGTCTAATTTGGAGTAGATGAAACTTTGTTCCATAGATCTGTCTGGTTCCCGTTTTTTTTTATATCTGGTTAGTTTTTTTGTTATTCTTTTATTTGTTTGAGCCTCCTTAGATTAATAACAGCTGTTCATTTCTTACAGTCTCAGCTTTAATGGCCAGGTTCTTATATATATATATATGTGTGTGTGTGTGTGTGTGTAATTATATAGATGTTACCTCTTCCTAGCAACCTTTAAGTTGTAATTGAAACACCTACTGTTTTTTTTGTTTCTTTCTGAGTAACTAGCTGTTTAACTGTTCCTTTTAGTCCTTCTAAAGTTCCTTAATATGATTTAATGTTTTTTGTTACTCACTCTAATGATCGCACGATTGAAAGTGTCTTTAATTTTATCTGCGAACATAGTGGATTCTATTTTCATCGCAACTACCGAAATTCTTTCACGATGCGTGCTTGCATTTTTTCAGTCTAATTTTCAAATCATTGTCTTTATGACACTTAAAAGTTGCTCACGTACCAATAACCTACCAGTTCACAACGAGTATGAGGTAAGATAACACTGCACAACAAAGATTTTGCTTCTGGAACACTGCTGGGTGTTCCGTATAGATTTTTGGCTGCTCATCCCGAAAATCACATCCAAATTTGCCCATCACGCACCGTTTCATCGAAAACTTTAGTTTCACCAGGACATTACTGTAATGGAAAAACGATATCAGGGTAACTGGAATTCGTCAATGCTTGCTGACTACTGTTGGACACTGCAACGTGATGCACCGGAATTGAATACAAACGAAAATCAGGAGCAAAACACTTTTAATTATGTTGAACTTAATAGCGTATGAGAAACATAAATACAATTAAATACGTTATTGCCAATAAACAGTTAACTGTCTATTTCTCAGAGTTCCTAGGTGATGAAACAAAACCGAAACTATATATGTGTATACCCACCAGGTACCTATCACAATCAGCAAAAAACTTTTCAATAAGCAAAACTTTAAAAAAAAAATGTTGTCCAGTGTAATTGACAACCTTTTCAAAATCTTCCACAAGATCCATTAATGTTTCTTCTTTCCTCCATACCTTGCTCTAGAACTTTGATTTTGACACTTTTTTTCTTATGTGGCCTTGCTGGATAAGATGACTGTCTATTCTTGATAACTTTTATGACTTTCAGGTGGAAGGTTACTGATTGTTATTAAAGCTAATCCTTTTATGTGTGCAGCATGAGGAATGCCTTGTTGTTCTCTGTTTCACCTGTTCACTCTGGGAGTTATTGTAAAATAAGCTTGTTATGCCTCCCATGAAATCTTCTCATAGAGTCCATTAGTTTCTTGATTGGTCAATTTTTAATTGATGACCAGTAAAGTTCTTAAATTGGTTTTGGTAATTAATGGCTGGAATATTTCAGAAAAATCCTTCAGTAACAGGTGGCACAGCAATACTGATAATAGGTGTGGACCTAATACAATTTGCTATTCCATATCTAGTACTAGATGGTGTTGACACAGAAAAGAAGTGTGGGTGGTTAAGCCTATACATTTCATAATTCGTTTTTTAGATGCTTTATTCTTTCGTTGATATTCATTTCTATTTCACTTTTGATTTTTCGATGTCGTCTTGAATTTCTTCAAACTTTCTGATGTAATCCTTAAGTACTTCATCTACAGTGTTATCGATCTTCTCTTCAATTTGATTTATTATTGTTTTTCAATCTTCTTTAAACAGTACATCTCTTTATTTTAGCTCTTTCTAAAAATTCTTGTCTTCTCAATTTTCTTGTTCTTGTTTTTTTCTATCTCTTTCTTCTTGACCTTTGATTGGCTCTCCAATGGTACAGCAGTATATCTGCGGACTTACAACGATAGAATCTGGGTTTTGATGCCTGCTGTGGGCAGAGCACAACAGCGCATTGCGTAGCTTTGTGCTTAATTATAAACAATTGGCTTTTGATTTCTCTATTATTTCTTCGTGTTTGTCTTTTAATTTCTGTACATTTCTACTCAACCTTCTTTTGTTTTCACACTCCTTTTCTTCTGATATTATTTTAACTTTCTGTAAGTTTCTTCTTGGTTTTCTTTTAATTTTCAATTTTTTTCTTAACATTTTCTGCTCAGTTCCTCCTGTGCTTATCTTAGTAACATCGTCATCTTATGTAATGTTTTACTCCATGGTTGTCATCATCAATACTTAAATTTATATTTCAAGTCCTCAAAGTTCTTTTTTATTTCCATCAATTAACACCGAACTTCTGATACTAGTTTTGTTTTGTTGGTTTTATTTCGTAAAAATAGTACATCATCTTGTCTAAATAACCACGAATAATTAGTTTATTTCCTCCTTTGAATTCTCTACAGTATTGAACACTTGCACACTGTTGTAAATTGTTGCAGGCCTACCTTACAAAAGACGTTCAAACCTTTCTAATGTCCAATCAACTTACTCTCAATATACAATCTCAAGAGACAACTGGGACAGATAACATGGATCCAATTATTCACGAAAATATAGTGACTGATTTAATTTTATATCTTGAAATAGTTCTGTCTACAGTACTCACAAACATTAAATGACCGTAAAGTTTTAATGTGTTGTTGTTTTCAAAATTTGAAAAAAAATAGCAAGAGAGAGAGAGATCCATTGTTGACGAAACTTCTTTATTACAGATATCACCGGTAAACAATAACAAAGCAAGTCATAAAAGTCATTTATAAATAACAAAACAGCTAAGTAAAAAATGCAATTTTTGGCTTCACAGATAGATATATAATGAAATATTTATTAAGATAAACAAACATAACAAAATGAGTCTTCAGTAGCTGGTATGCTCTCCTATATATTTTTTAAGACTTGACTGCATCTGTTCTCTGTTTCGATTATTACATTTCGAATGTCTTCCTGGGGCAGCAAAGTCTGCATCTGATGAAGGTAGCTCTTAGCTCGTGGGCAGTCGTAAAAACAGATTGTCTGTTTCTAACTGCTTTTCCTAAAAACTTCCACACATGCTCAATCAGAATTGGTCCAGTGACTTAATAAGCCAGTCTGGTATCTCTATTCCTTCGTCCAGAAAAAACAAACAAACTTGTTGTGTGAGAATGGTTGTTACCCCCACTGTTACTCGAACTCGCCTCTGACAGCACTTGTAATAGGGCGAACAATGGCTAGAAGTGTTAATAATTCAGACAGTTTAATAATTTTAAACATATGATTCGCTTAAATACTCTTATTTCTCAAGCGTTGACTCTTTTAAACTTGGCAAAGCTCTTCGAACACATTAGCAAAAAATCACACTGGTACGATAGAAAACATTTCACGTTCGTCATTACTGTTTAATGCAGGCCGCAATACCTGATACATTTCCTTTGAACAAGGAATGATTGGGTAAAGGAAAATATAACATAAAGTGACGTCAAACGGACTACCATGAAAATCCGAAAGTAGTCTGAGTAGCTTTCAGTGTATTGTAATAAGTTTTTGTTTGTTTGTTTGTTTGATTATTTTTGAATTTCGTACAAAGCTGAACGAGGGATATCAGCGCCAGCCGTCACTAATTTAACAACTAATCATCACCACTCATTACCAACTGTTGGGAAACTTTTTTATGTGTGTGTGTATTCTTATAGTAAAGCCACATCAGGCTATCTCTTGTGTCCACTGATGGGTATCGAATCCCTGATTTTAGCGTTGTAAATTTGAAGACTTAACGAATTTGGCATTGACTGTGATACAATAATGTCACAACAGCTGAAAGGGTGAGCATGTTTGGTGTGACAGAGATTCGGGCCAGCGACCCTCTCATTTCGAGCCGAGCGCCACCTGACCACTGTAACAAGTATTTCTCATTCGCGGTGCAGTACTACCGTAAACAAAAATTTTATTAATAAAGATGTTAAAAATTTATGGTGTTAAAAACGATCAAGACAAAGTACGCTGAGGGTTGATAAAGTAAAATAAAATAAGATATGAAGGTTATCTTAAAAAGGAATGTTAAATATCTGCGGTCTTAACCATTCTTAAACAATGTAATAGTAAAGTTTTGAACAAAATTCCCCTTGGCATTATCTTTCAGTTTAAACTAATTCTGAAAAAAAGAAATTAAAAGTATTTTCATCTACTACAACCGAATGGGCCCAGCATGGCCAGATGGTTAAGGCATTCGACTCGTAGTCTAATGGTCGCGGGTTCGAATTCTCGTCACATCAAACATGCTCGCTCTTTCAGCAGTTGGACGTTATAATGTGATAGCCAATTTCATTATTCGTTGGTAAAAGATTAACCTAAAAGTTGGCGGTCAGTGGCGATGACTAGATGCGTTCCCACTAGTCTTATACTGCTAAATTAGGGAGGTTTAGCGGAGATAGCTCTCGTGTAGCTTTGTTTGAAATCCAAAACAAATCAAACCTAAACAACCAAATGACCGTCTTAACCAAATATTTCCTGACCTTCTCCATCGACTCCAACAAGACTATAATTGTTGAGCTTATTCCTGTTCATACAAAAGTGAATTACTTCGAATCAGAGAAAGTTTACCATCCATGAAATAAAGCTTGTTTTCTATCTGAAAGTTTGTGAAAACCATTTACTTTTTTCCTATAAATGTTACCGTAAATATTTTAAAATTTCTAAAGAAGTTACTCACACAATATAAAATATCATTACCTCACACAGTATGTAGGACAAAGTCAAAATACTATTTGTTTGTTAGAATTTTCACGTAAAGCTACATGAGGGCTATCTGCGCTAGCCGTTCTTAATTTAGCAGTTTAAGACTAGAAGGAAGACAGTCAGTCATCACCACCAAACGCCAGCTTTAGGGCTATTCTTTTGCCAACGAATAGTGGGATCGACCGATATGTTTTAAGGCTCACCTCGGCTGAAAGGTCGAGTGCTCTAACCACCTGGCCATGCCGGGCCTCCAAGGCAAATGTTATAAAGCAGTTTAACAATCATGAATCTTTTATCAACACTTAAAAAGATCTTCCTGTTGTCCAACACTTTAACCAACGTGGTCATTCAATTAATGGTGCAACTCTCTTCGGCATTGAAACGAATTTTAAGCCTAAAGCCCGTAGAGAGATAAGAAAAGAATATTGGCTTCCCACTTTAAATAGGTTTCAACATCTTGGAATAAATCAAGATCATGGAATCAGTGATCCACGATCATTAATTTGTTCTCTGTCAGAAAAACAGAGTTTTTTTTTTTCATGTAGTAGGAAGTCTCGATTTTTACCAGTGGTCCTTGTATTACCTGTAATTTATTTATGATATTTTTCATGTTATTTTTAATTATATCTATTCAGAATTCCTTCCTTAATCAATCATCCTACTTGAATCCTGCGAATCACAACTTTTTTATTTGAATCATGTCTTAATATGCAAATCAAATAGAATAGGCTGAATTAAATCTTACATCAAATAGAAAATGACTTCTTTTGTTAAGTATAGTACCTATGCACATAGTTAGTAATGAGTTTAAAATTCAATCTTTCTGAGAACGAGACACGAACTAAATCTTTTTTTAAAAACAAGATGTGCTTAAACATCTGCAAGAGGAGGTACAAAATTGTGATAAAGAGTACTTACAAGAAAATGGACACAAGTATACAGACAGATTAAATCAAAATATAAATTCTAAACTTTACTGGAAGTGATGTAGCTTTGAAAATATCGAATCGGAGCCCTAGCTAACGAATTGAATCGAATCTCGAAACTGTGCAAGGCCCTACCTCATGCCTCACTTTTATTTGACTTTATCAACACCCAGTACAGTTTCTCTTGAAAGTAGTAGATCTCTCACTACTTTGCACCTAATATTTTTGTTTTCGGTTGTATTCTAATTTGTTGTTAAGCGCAAAACTAAATAAGGGGCTATCTGTGCTGTGCCCACTACGAGTATCGAAACCTAGCCTTTAGTACTGTGAGCCCTTAGCTTTACCGCTGGGTCACTATTGAGCCGAAGGCAGTAAGGAGGGAGGATTTCAAGACCTATAGTAAGGTATCATACTGATTCTAATGTACTTGTAAATTTCATAATTTTAAACTTAAAGTATTATAAAGAAATGTATGAAGAAACTCAGTATGTATTAAACAGTAATCGTGAATATGAAATATCTTTTTATGGTACTGGTTTGAATTGCTATTAATGTGTTCGAAAAGCACCCCAGTTATAAAGAGACACGGGAATATTTAAGTGAATGACGTCATATGTTACTTCTAGATGTCTGAAACATCAACATTGAGTTTTTAATACTAGAGATTCCCCAGTGAAGATGAATGGAATTCATAGTGTAACTTTCTTCTAAACGATAAGGTATTGGTAATATTTTTGATAACATATGTTTCTTATAGTAATAATAACATTTATTATAAATATTTCACGAGGGGTTAAGATGTTATGACATTCAGAGAACGTGGTTTGGTGAAAGATGTGAGAAAACTAGCTTCAGTTTGATTCGTGTTCAAGTCACGGCGATTTTGTCTTTTTTTTTAATATTATATATAAAAATACCACTTACATTAATATTATAATAATATTTAAGTTTAATAACTTAGTAAAAATTACTTGTTATTTGGCTTCAGAGGTATAGCTTTTAAGTTAATTTAGGAGATCGGCCAGGAGTAGGAGCCTATATGCACATTATTTATTGATTATAGTTTTAGATATGGTGAATCTTGTTAGAAACGTAGTTATCAGGGGCTATGCATGATTTTCAATCTCGGATAAGTTTCCTTCATTTGCGTTCTATAAATCCTTGATGAAGTGAGTTTAATGAAAGGTGAAAAACAGTAAAAGTAGCACAAAGTATATATTTCTTAATTACGTTATTTTTTATAAATTGAAAAACAGTGTGACTTGTTTTCAAATGCATGCTAATTGTTGTGCTTTTTATGTGGCTTCCTATATTTTGAAATTGAATGGCTTCATTTAAAACGTGTTACAGTTTGGTATTTAATTTTGCTGTCATCATTTGCAAATTAAGAAAGATCTTAATTGTTTTTTCCTTTAGTTCTTTAGTTCAATTCAAATGGAATGGATAATTTAACATTTCCTTATTTCATGAAATCATTTTAAGTCATAATTATTCTGTAAAAATAAAGTATTGATACACTTTGTATTCCATCAGTTAATACTGTTATGAGTGCAGATATCCTTCTGAGATCAAAAGAAATATAGAGTTAAAGAGTGTGTTGGTTGTGGGTTATTGCCAAAAGAAACAGAAAAATCCTGACTTGCACTTTCTACTGGACATCTGATTATGCTCTTTTTGAGTGGTGTCTGATTTTACTCCCATATTACAAGAAAGATGTAAAGAAGGAAATAACACAAATGCAGCTACTAAATATTATCTGATATAAAGTATTTAAATTTTTGAGCTATAAGAAGAAGCATGAAAGTTTTTGATGTTTTTGCTGGAGTGCAGAAATAATAAGCACTAGTATTACAAAGAGAAGAAAAAATATATATTTTTTTTTATATTTAAATCTAAAACCTTAAATATCCTGTCTTGCTTTATTATTGTTATAAGACAGACTTCCTTTTCCAGTTTTTTTTATAGTTGATGTCATTATTGGGATCATTTTTACTGTTACCATTATTACTGGGGTCCTTATTATTTGTGTTCTTTTTCTTTCTCCTTAATCCTTTTTTTAAGAATTTTTAGGGGAGAGTCATGCTGTAGATTGTTTGTTTGTAGGTTGAATTAGAAAAAAATGAAAATATTAGCTGGGATATTAGAAGTAATTGTTTTAAGCTTTAGAAACATGGATACATGCTTTTATTTTTGACCCAAGTTTTTATTTCTTGGTTAAGAGATGAAAACATGTGAATGATTTGCCCAATGATGTGATTTATGTAGTTAGTTTGGAACCTTTAAACTTTAATGGTAGAGATATATGGATGTAAAGCTAGGATTAAGCCAGAGTCATAAGACTCAAGATCAAAAAAAGAAGATGGTAAGGTACATTGGGCAGATAATATTTATCCTAGGGTAATGAAGGAAACTGAAGAGTAGATTTATGAATCATACCCCTAATTTTTAATAAATAAATTAATAATAATTAAGTACGAGATGACTGAAGATTAGTTAATGTTAGACTATTACATATAATTTCCAGTCAGTTATTATTATGTCAGTAGTTGAGAGATAATTAAAAGTGTGTAATTGAATAACTTTTACATGTTTAGTTACATAATAAAGGGAAGTTTATGTTTTATAAACATTTAACCTTGGTATGGAAATCTGGTGGGTTTGGTATGTTTGAACTTTCAGAAGGCTTCTTATAAGGTTCTTCATAAAGAATTATGTGCGTTAAGGCGTGCGCTTCGTAATCTGAGGATCGTGGGTTCGCGCCCGAGTTGTGCCAAACATGCTTGCCCTCTCAGCCATGGGGGCATTATAATGTGATGGTCAGTCCCACTATTTGTTGGTAAAAGAGTTGCCCTAGAGTTAGAGGTAGGTGGTGATGACTAGCTGCCCTCCCTCTAGTCTTACACTACTAAATTAGGGATGGCTAGCACAGATAGCCCTCAAGTAGCTTTGTGCAAAATTAAAAGAAAAAAACCCATAAAGAATTGCTTAGTGAGATTGCATATTTCAGGGGACAGAAGAGAAATTGTCCCTCAACACATGATCTTGAAAAAGTTAGTGGTTTTTTCTTTTAAACTCTTGTAAAGTGCACACCTTCATTACTACCAACAGTAGTTCATCCCATAATCATCCCAAACACTCAGAAAAACAAGGCTCGGCATGGCCAAGCGCGTAAGGCATGCGACTCGTAATCCAAGGGTCGCGGGTTTGCGCTAAACATGCTCGCCCCCCCAGCCATGGGGGTGTATAATATGACAGTCAATCCCACTGTTCATTGGTAAAAGAGTAGCCCAAGAATTGGCGGTGGGTGGTGATGACTAGCTGCCTTCCCTCTAGTCTTACACTGCTAAATTAGGGACGGCTAGCACAGATAGCCCTTGAATAGCTTTGTGCGAAATTTCAAAACAAACAGAAAAACAAAATTATTTTAACTGGAGCCGAGTCAGTCTTTTTTTTTTCACTTGTAAACTTTGATCCTCTAATTCTGTTGTCTTTAGAATATAGTACAAACTCAAAAAAATCAGAGGTTTTTATCCTATTAATTCCTGGGAAATATTGTAAGTTTTAACACGATTTGTTCTCCCTCTTTGTGTCTCAAGAAACTAAGAGTTTTTAACCTGTCTCTTTAAGATAGTATAAAATGTCTGAATAACAAGGAAACTGTTTATATATCTAGACTGTCCCACCCAAAAAACTAAATAATAATAATAAAAGAAAGCAGCCTTTTTGAGTTAATTGTTTATCAAGCCTTCCCTTAAGGTTGTTTGAACTTACTGCATCTATTACATCTGAAGATAACCTATTCCAGAGACCAACCACCCAATTAAAAGAATAAAACTATTTTAATTTAAGATGACTTCATCACTGTTAAAAATGATTATGGTTTTTAATTCTATCATTCCCACCATTATGTACAAAAACAGATGATGCTTCAGTACTATGAATCTTCTCAACAATCTTAACTTGATAAGATCCCTTCCATTTTTTTTAAAGATAAACTAATTTTGGAGATCTTTTACAAACCTGTACATACCAGTAACTCTCGTGTGAACTCCTCAGGAGGATCTTCATTGTGAGGCAACATCTTTATCAGGGACAGTCACACATGCCTATTATTATTTCTCCACACCTGTATTCTGGCTATAATGGAGACCACCACATGATCAGTGTTCTTTACAGGAAATACTATTTTCTCCTGAAATTTGCATCATTTATAGATAACAGAATCCAAACTGAAAAAGTTGTGCCAACCTTTATATCCCAGTACCTATCATCTAAACCGTTTCCAACAATTGAATGTCCTTCCTCAGAAAATGATCCAGGACTAAACACAGTACTCCAAATCAGGCCAAACAAGTAACATTTGTAATGAAACAATATGATATATAACTTTATGCTTAATATTTTTGTATATAAACCTAAAACCATATTTGGTCTACCACCACCACTTGCATGTTTTTTGGTGGCTCAAGAGACTGATCAACCAGAACACTAGCATCATTTTCTTCCATAATATTAAGGTTATTCCCTTAAAAATTAGTTAAAATTGTTATGTCTAACATGCATTACATTGCATTTATTATAGTTAAAAGCAGTGTGGTGTTTATTTGCCCATGTCATTAAATATAATTTTTTTGTAAAGTATAAGCATTCACCTCATATCCAGTAACACCCTAAATGTTGATATCATCAGAAACTAAATGACATATTCCAGAAACTTCCAAAGCTAAATTTTTAAATATCTTCACTCTTTTGTTGTGCTCTCTTGGTCGGTTAGGCTCTGTGAGAAATGGCATAAAACTCAAAATGTGTAGAAACCAATATCTTTCTGTGAAAGGGAGTACTAAATTCATTCTTTAATTTTTTAACTTGAACATCAAGGAAAGAATGTTTATTTTAATATTCAATTTTGATCCAGTACTTTCCTCTGTTCAGATGATTAGCTATTCCCATTTGTTGCAGCAATATATGTATATACAAACATTTTTCTTATAAAAACCACAGGCTTTCCACCCCACCCTATTAGAATCAGATGATATTTATTGTTTCAGGTGCAATTGATCATGTGTTACTTTTCTAACAATAGTTAGAGTCACTCACATGACACGTGATTCCCTCTGTGTATCTCTATTAACTCTCACTTCTAATGTGGCAGCTCTTGGGTTTGGATATCTTTCTTTTATCATCTTGATTAGTGCTTTAGATTGAATCTATTCTTGAAGTGTTTATTTTGACATACTCATTTTTTAAACCATTTAGGTTCTGTTACTCTTGCTCCAGTTACAATTATATATAATTACTCCTTACTTTTAGTGCTTTTTGTGACTGACACAACATGAATTCCAAAGTTAATGTCACCACTTTAGGGGTTCTCACATTTAACAGGCACTTTACCACAGGCATCATGTGGTGGTGACCCATCTGGAGATTTATCTACATTTATTTGCTGGGAAATTGAATGTTATATGTCTTTATCTCCAGACATTACCCCACTTCCACATGAGCACATGGAGCCTGTGCAGGCCTGTTTCTACCTCCTGAATTCCCCAAGGCTTTCCATACCCTCCCTAAGGATTCCATTCAGCCTCATACATTTTTTTCAGACTTTATTTTTTAGGTCTGTGATATTTTAAACTTTGCTCTTATCTATTATAATGTAAGCCCTTCATTATTGCATGGATATATTTGTCAACCTCAATTGTTGTTGTTTTTTCCTGACATTTGGCCTCATGCTGAAAATTTTGCCTCTCAGCTGGATGATGAAATTAGTTTGCTTTGTCCCCTTCAGGCTTTGAATCAGTCTGCCCTTGCATATCATAGGACTAATTATCCATATCCCAACCAAAAATGATTGGATTCAGTTTTACCCTTTAGCAAGTTTAAGTATCTTATGTCATTGATGAAAATCAAAAAGAAACCTTTTGTGGCCTGCTTGTGAAATTAACCCAGTTTGACTTAACTCTTCTGTTAATGACTCATTATTTTTTTCCATCTGATCACCTTTTTATCTGATTTCAGTTCAATTTTGAAATTAATGTCAAATTCAGTCATGGTTGGAATACCATTTAATATCATGAATGCTAAAGTACATACAGCTAAAATACTGGTTGGCATTGATGCTTGTAAACAATAAGTAAGAGAACACCAGTAGGAGCTGAATACTTTAAGTAGTAAAGGAAAAAGGTATTTTTCATTTTCAGCATTTTTGTTGTACTAAAATTAATATTTTTGCTTATTGTTTGTCTGTTCAGTGTTTTTCCATTTTTATTAGCAACTGCCCATATGAAAGACAGATTGCTAGCTAAAAGTCTGTTTGCAGAGAATTTTACTTTTATTAAGGACTTAGTTAAATTAGATAAAAGAAACTGTAATTGTATCTTTAAACAAAATGGTTGTAGACACACTAGTGGATATAAAAGAAAAAGATATTAATTTGGTAACAAATATTAATAATCTATAATTTATGGTAATGCTATCTTTACAAATAATAAATTATACTGATATAAAGAACCTTACTGTAACAAAATATTTCAAATTATTTAAAGCAGAACAATGATCTAATAGATTAAATGTACTAGTTCAGTGGGGAGGTTCACAATTTCTGTCTTTAACTAAAAAATTAGAATCCATCAGTGATAAGTAAAATCAGATTAAAAATACATTTCTCAATATTTTATTATCATGAGTGTAAACTCTCTTTGCCACTATGTATTTAGAGATACTAGGTTTTAAAATATTATTTACTTAAGCAGTGTTTGAATTTTCTTTTTTCCATTAAGATCGTCTATTTGACAGAATATCTTTTTTCTTTCTGTAAGTTGTAGAAGAGGCATTTTCAATATGACTGTCACATCTCTGTTGCTTTTTGATTTTAAAAATATATTTGTTTGTACATAAATGTATTAAGTTGTTACTGTACCATTTTTTACAGAATTAACAAAATGAATTTCAGCAAGACCATGTTGATTGGCCCAAAGAAAGATGGCAGATTGTTGTTGCTGCGTGTCTGTTATGTCATGTGGTGCTTTTCTCTGTTTCCTAGAGCTGGAGCATCTGAATTTGGCCAGAGTATGTATCAACATTTTTTTCATTTTTCAAGATAAAAAGTTTAAATTGTTTATTTTGTTCATGTCTTAAAATCTCCAAAAAATTAAATCTCATTAATTTTGTATGAACATGTCAGATAAAAAGTGACAATAAAAGTTAATCATAGCCTTTATGTAATTTTAATCATTTCATAATTAACTGATCAGTTGCAGTTAGATATAAAATATTAATTTATTTTGAACAATTTCCTTTTTTCTGTTTATGTTATACCTTTTGAATAATCCTTATTTCAAAAAAAAGTGAAAAATCATTTAATGATTTTGAATCATGTTTTATTTTTTAATTATAATAAAAATATTAAATATCAACTTGTCAATCATTAAACAGGTCTTATACCAGAAAATGTCTTTCAAATCATGTAGTATTATCTTTAAAATAGTAAAAGTATCCTTCTGAAGTTACTCTCATGATGCCAACAAATGTACTCTTCAAAAAAAGAAATGCAAAAGGCAAAATTTGAAACAAATTGTTAACAAGTTTATTCCGGGTAGTTCTGTATGACATGTGCGAAAATTTGCACATTCACTGCTGAACATCCAAAGGCGAAGTCCATGCTCACTAGTTGAAGTTTAATGTCAATAACGAGTATACCCCCCACCCCGTGAGCATCAATAACTGCTTGGCATCTCCTGTCCATGGAAGCGATGAGATGATGAATCACATCCTGTGGAATGGCTGTCCACTCAGCCTGCAAAGCTCCTGCAAGCTGAGGTGGAGTCTATAGTTGAGGTTGTCGTCATTGCAGATGTTGGTCCAACTCGTCCCAAAGATATTCGATGGGGTTTAAATCTGGTGATCTCAAGGACCAGGGAAGAACGTTGATGTTGTGGTGTCTTAAAAAGACAGTGGTGAGTCGAGCTGTGTGAGGATGTGCATTGTCATGTTTGAAAACGTTATTGACATTCACCATGATGGGTTGCACATGGGGCCTAAGAATCTCGTCGATGTATCGTTGAGCCGTAAGATTCCCTCGAATGTACAAAAGGTCTGTTCTGGCATTGTAGGTGATGGCAACCCTCATCATGATGCTGCCACCACCAAATCTGTCAACTTTCTGCACACAGTTTGCTGCAAAATGTTCACCTCAGCAACAGTAAACACGAGTCCTTTCATTCTCCTACAACGCATAAAACGTGATTCATCACTGAACCAAACATGCCTCCGTTATCAATGAGGCCATACCCGATGTGACTGAGTCCACTGCAGCCGTGCTTGACGATGTTCCTGGGTGAGGATGAGCTTCTGACTAAATGTCGAGGTCAGATTCCTGGATCTCTTAGATGGTTGCGTATGGTCTGATAGGAAATCCTATGCAGCCTTGATATGATTGAGGCAGTAGACATTGCATTGGTGGTTCTATCCCAAAGGTGAAGTAACCAGATGTAGCGATCTTGTGTGGGCATGGTCACACGAGGTCTGCCAGATCGTGGATGGTCATGAGTTGATCCATGTTGTTGGTGATGATTCCATAGTCTTGTGATGGTGCTGGGGTGGACATTCACAGCTCTGGCAACATCTGATCGAGATTTGCTTGCTTCCAAGCAACCAGTGGCATTATTGCATTGTGCTTTAGTCAGTCTTGACGTAACTGTATTGCATGTCGATGGCTTAACACTGAGCTATGGAAACCGAGAACCCGTTACTTTTATAGGGATTTTGCACGTGTTGCACTTGCAGAACATGCACATCTCTCAAACAAATTTATTGGACATGAATGTGTTTTGACGAAAAATCCAATGTTTTCCTCTTTTTTTGTCATTTTGGTCTGACAATCAGTGCCTTAACACATGTAACATCACATACTCTGAGCTTGTAATGTTATTACATATATTTCTCTTTAAAATAAAAAAAATATCCTTTTTGCATTTCTTTTTTTGAAGAGTATATTTGACCATTTGTTGGTAGAATGTACATATGATCTGTTTCAGAAGTGTTACTTACTTCTACAAAGAACTTATAGCTATTACTTTGTGCCAGTGATGAACAGATTTTTTGCACATGTGCCAAGTCTTGAAGTAAATACATTTACTAATGTATGCTGTGCTCATCTATGATACAGACAACATTAGACTATAGCCTTCCACTGGCAGGTGGGGTACACATACTCAGTGGACACTGAATGTATTAACAGGCTCATTATTTAGCCAGCATTGCTAGGGAATTAGGTATGTTTTTTCATTACAAGTTATGCATGTATTCTTTTAAACATTTGTTATCACTTCTTGTTGTAGTCATTCTTTTACTGATTTTCTTTCATGAAATGAAAGAAAGTTACAAAAGTTTAAACATTTCAGCTAGAACCTTTGATTTTAACAATTATTTTTTTCCACTTATTTCGTATTTTTCTCTCAATCAGGTTTTGAATTGTGAGAGATATGTTCTAGAGTTTGTGTTATGATATCTTTGAGAGGAATATCCTCCAATGTTATTTATCTGATTGGTTTCAATAATGAATGAATCATTTACATTATCATATTGATGACTAGCGACTGCATACAGTGGATTTATCAGACTTCTTTAAATAATAAATAAATGGTTTTAAGGGTTGTCTCATTTATAGATTCATGTATCCAGCACCTGCTGAGGCCCTGACACTATTTCACTTGTAACTGGAGAAACTATTGAGTGATGTTACTAATTATGGTTCCATTCTAATCTTGAATCTAGATTTTCTTACCTCTTGCCCCTGTTGCTTCAGCTGAGTCTGCCTCATCTCCATCTCTACCACATTTTGCTTCTGGTTCTTTTGTTTTTGACAAAGAACAGGTTCTGCACCTTCATGTTTTGCTGCTTTGATTTCACAAGTATGTGACATTCTTTCTCCATTGCTTTTTGTGAATCTTGGGCTATCATGCTACATGAATCTCCCCCAATTGCTTAGTTTTGTCACAATCTTTCCACACTTTACCTTCTTTTAGAGGACCTACATTGTGAATCACACATCTTTAATAAGGACATTCACACCTACCTATTATTATTTCCCTACACCTATATTCTGGTTGTGATGGAGACCACCATGTGGTTAAGACACTTGACTTGTAATCCGAGAGTCATGGGTTTCAACCTCCACCACACTAAACGTGCTCACCCTTTCAGCCATGGAGATATTATAAGTGATGGTGAATCCCACTATTTGTTGGTAAAAGAGTAGCCCAAAAGTTTGCGATGGGTGGTGATGACTGGCTGCCTTCCCTCTAGTCTTATACTGCTAAATTAGGGATGGATAGTACAGATAGCCCTCTTGTAGCTTTACACAAAATTGAAAACAAACCAAACCAAGTAGAAGCATTCTCCTCACATCCAGCAACACACCAAACCTTAACATTATCAGAATTTAAATGACCTATTCCAGAAACTTCAAATGCTAAGTTTTCAAATATCTTCACTCTTCTGTCATACTCTCTTCCTGATGGTTTTCTTCTGAACTTTTTTCAGTAAGTCAGCATCCGTTCTTGTGTGCACCATATTCATAATGATGTCTAATTAATTATTTTATATAAACACAGAATCATCTTTTTTATATCTATAAATGCTGTTTTTAACATCCATCTATCTGCAAAAGATGGTGAAAATTACAGCGTATGTTGCACGACAGAAAGGGATTTTGGTGTAATAGTTGATCAGTCTCTAAAGCCATTCAAGCAATATGCTGTTGCAAGTAGTAGGGCAAATAGGATTTTAGGTTATATTTATAGAAATAGTGAATACATGTCAAAAGAGGTTATTTCATTATACTATATCACTGGTTAAGCCACATTTAGAATAATCTCTTTATTGTTGGGCTTTTTAGTGTACAAAAGACAATGAATTGTTGGAAAAGGCTCAGAGGAGGGTCACTGAAATGTTGCTTGGGATTAAGGGGTAGTTATATGAGGAGAGGCTGAAATCTTTCAAATTATTGCAAAAAGAAGAGTTATTGGGGTTTTTATTTAAGTGTTTAAGATTATAAAAGGAATTGATAATGTTGATGTATCGTTTTTTTCATATTTAACAGGTGAGAACAGTGATAAAAGGGGACACTAATAAAAAGTTTTGCATAATAAGAGCCATTTTCAACTAACAGGATTATTTCTCTAACAGGAGGGTTGGCTTTTGGAATGGGTTGCCTTTGGGTGTTGTGAAGGCAGTAAATTTAAGTAAGTTTAAGATAAAGTCTGATAAGTATATGAATGATAAGGGCTGGTTTTAAGATTTATTAAAAATTATTCATCTAATAGTTTTAATTTAGTTGAGAGAATGGAACAGCTTAGATGGACCAACATGTCTCTTGTTATCCCTAAATGTTTCCTGGATTAGATAGATACATTTTACCAACAATTGTTGTCCCTACTAGGTTACCCCACCTTATGGATATGTTTCTTAAGCTTTTACTTGTTGGTAATAAAACTCCTTTTTATTTTATTTTTACTCTACACTGATACTTTCACCATGTAAAATTGTATCAGTGTAGATTAAAAAAATATATGGATATGTTTCATAAGCTTTTACTTCTTGGTCATAAAACTCCTTTTTAATTTTTTTTTTATCTACACTGATACTTCCACCATGTAAAATTTTTGAAATTAACATTTTCCTTACTTGATCATACATTTCAGACAGATACATTTTCTTGAAACTGATAGTTATTACATGACATCATTGCCAAAAAAGATTGTTTCTGCCTGCTTCAAGCCTTGAAAAAAACTCTAATCTGTACAAGTATTAATATATGCTGCACCAATCTATTATTCAATTAACATTAGACTGTAGTTCTTCACCAATATAAGGATGACACATCTTCCATGTGCAGTAGACCCCCATGATCACCTCATGATTTAACTCCTCCATCACTACAATGATGAACATGTGCTTGTCATGGCACTGCTCATCACCCAAAACTATAACAAACAATTGTTCTTTATGAACTATCACTTATTATTTATGGTTTTATTTTACTGAAGTGAGTTGTGACACTATAACATGAGTTTCAAATTTATTAGCTATAAACAGTTCTGACAACATAGCAAGTAAGTCAATCGTCAGCCTTGAGAGCGAAGATTAATACCCAGGGTACCACACCTAGTAAAATTTATTTCAGTTTTGAAGAGTGACGGAAATTTTGAGATTTTGGTCATTTTTCTTACTGTATAAGTGTCTAAATGTCTTTTATTGACATAAATACTAGTGATAACAGAAGGCATATATTGTGGTTATAGTGACTTAGAAAATGAAAATGGTGAAAGTTTTGAGAGTAAAAATGAGTTATTGAGTGCTGATGAAATTAAGCCCTTGCAAATGTCTGCTGGTTAAACTTGTATACTTAATGTTTTTTGAGATAAAAGACCTAGTTCAGAGCAAGAATAATTGTATTGATTTTTATGAGTGTCATCCCTGCTGTTATATCTGTTTTGTTATGTCTTGTGTGAATGATAAAACTAAATCTTTCTTTGATGCAAGCAACCCTCATTCAGGACAAAAACAGTGACCAAAAAACATTGTTCATGCAATAGTTTATATTCTTCAATTTCCTGACAGTTCAGTGACATGCCCAATAAAACAGTGTTTCATTTGGTATCCTAAAAGGAAGGACAAAGGAAATGTTGTATAGACTGTCCAGAAAAGCCAGGCTTATGTTCTGTTGACAATTTTCAAGCATAAGGAGAATTTATTTTGTACTTAGGCATGCAGTCTATATTCTTTGTCTGTGTGGGTGTTGCATTCCTTATCACATTTCAGTAAGAACTTTAAAATATCAGAATGATATAATGATAAATAATGAATAAAGGTTGATTAAAAACTCGTTTTTGCATTGTACGTCATCTTTTTAAAATCATGCTGAAGGGGTTAGCAAAGGCTCATTCTTGATGAGGCAAACATATCATAAGTGAATAGGAATGTAGAAAGCCCTATTATAGAGGTGAGTATTTATCTTAAATATTTTCAGTTGAGGAATATGTTAACTTGCCCATCATATTTCTGCTTTTCTTGTTGGCAGTTGTTTTGTATTTTTCCCTCTTTATGAATCTTGAAGCCACTGTTAACTCTGATGTAAATATTAAAAATTCTTCAAGTGTATCCTGCAGGGAGTTTCTGCAGCATTATTGTTCGCTGTTATTTTTCAGTGAAATTGGATGATTAATGTTGAATTGCCATCTGATGTTTCTTGTGGATTGCATGATAATGTGGTTGTTCAAACTGCAGGACAATCTGCCCTTTCTTTCATAACATTGAGCAAGTTCAAGGTTTTGATAAGGCCTATTTTATATAAATGAAAAGATTAATTTTCCTTAATCATGATGAAGTTTCCACTGATCTGAGTTATCTTTTCTTTCTCAAGTATTTTAAATCTTAAACCAATTTCTGTTGCATGTGAGGGTGCTAGTTTCTTTATAGATGATTCAGTTCTTCAATCTTTGTATTGTTCACCTCTTTTGATATTTGGGTCAGCAGTTATTAGCTACTCTTGTTCTCCTAATTATTTTAACTTGGATTACATTTTTACCTTGCAGTTTTCCTCAGCTAAGGGTCTAACAGATGTTATTTCTATTACTATATGGCTTTTATGTTTCTTTAACACTTCAGTCTATGTTTCAAGGTATTCATATCTCTCCCAACCTTTCAAAAGAGTTGCATTATTTTCTCTTTGCAGGAATTTCTCCCAAACAAATCTTCCATTTCAGAGAATCTTGCCAGCAGTAAATGTACAGTTTTCAGTAACAAAATTCTAAAGATTTATTCTAAATGCAGCAAATTTTATAGACTTTTTTCATTTTTTAGTGATTTATTTGTGCAACATAACTGCCAAAATAATAGAAATTGGTACTTTCGCACAGTTATTAATCCTAAAATTCATGAAAATTAGCATAATTTTTGTCATTGCTGATTTATATGTTTTCATATATTATTTTCAAATTAAAACACAATGCTCGGATATAATGTTATGTCTGGTACCATATTTAGTCTAAAATATCTCAAAAGGGCTTCCTCTAAAAAGAAACTGAAAATTATTGTGCTAATTAGATTAAAAATGAACATTTGATATATAAAGTATAGGCTATATTTTTGAGATAATTGCATCTAGAACAATATAACACCTTTTAGTTCTCTTTGAACACTCCCACAAAAATTGTTTTTTGTATTATCTATTACTTAAGTACTGTAAGTACAAATTTAGCTTTAAAAAAATCTCCAGTGGGTTAACAGTAAGTAAGATCAAAGATTCAATTCTCCAAATTGAACAGAATACAGATGGCCAGTTGTTTAGCTTTGTATTAAAACTTTTGTATAGAATTGAATGATCTAAATGTACTTTAATTTTTTGTGTGAAAGAATTTATAGGAATGACATGTTCATCAGACCGAGATTGTATGACTCTTTACATTACTTGTTCTAATGGAATATGCAGCTGTGACCCAACTTTTACCACTAGCAAGATTCCTTACTTTATTGTTGCTGCGTGTAAGGATGGTAAGTCTCTTAAAATCTGTGTATGTATATACATAAATAAAAGAGATTGTATTATACGTGTCTTTAAAGCTTCCCCATGCAAAACTAGTATCTTTTAAAATATAATTAGTACCTTTAAATTAGTTGCATTGAAATTACAAAATAAAACTTGTCATATGTGCTCAACATTTAAAGAATAGTGTTATTAGACAGACGTATTGTGTCATCAGAAGCTAGAAGCACAAAATTAATTTCACATTTACTGTAAACTGGGGTTTAAAAGTAATGCATCTAGTGGGCCTTGCCGTAAATGGCTTAAAGATTTTAGAGGTTTGAGTAAAAAGAGTTTCCTGTGGTACCAACCCATCTTTGTAGCAGTTTCCATACCATAATAACTTTCTTGTCTGTATTCCTTGCTATGGGTCTGTCATCTCACATCAAAATAAAAGAAAATAAGTTATACAAACACACTGAAGTGACTACAATTCAATAATGACTACAGGTATAATTACTTCAAACTTCTAGTGTACTTGCTCAAATACAAAGAGCAATTAACCCTATCACTAAAGGTTTCCTTTACTGTACATAACACAAGGTTTTAGTGTCTTGCATTCCAAATTGGTAAACTACTTTTTATTTATGTTATACCAATTAGTACAGCATAAAATCTTAGCTAATAATCCATATTTTAATAATAAATAAGTTTTTAAGTTCTTAATTCTATAAGGAAATACTTTTTAAAAATCTTGAAGAAAGCATCACATTTTCTGTAGGTTTCTTCTCATTTCTATCTTATCTACCACCCTCTTAAATGGTACAAAATCTAGTGTAATATAATCATTATAAAATTATCATTGCTCGTACAAATCATAATTTTTATAGCCATTGGTTTAGTTTGGTTACAAAGTTACAAATAAAATATTACACCCCTCCTGCCACACTTACTTGTCACATCCTCTCTATGAGGTTTGTTAATAATTCTCCTTTATTTATTTATATAACCATTAGGAAGTACATATTCATCTATCAAATGATATATTGTATAACATATGATACTTATTTCCACTCACAAAATTAGCTGTTCTCAGTAAGTGCTGCCTTTTGCATGCAAACTTTTGTTTTTTACATGTACATTATGTTTCCCCTTTGTTGGAATTAATATATTCAAAGGTGTCTCT
Source organism: Carcinoscorpius rotundicauda (assembly GCA_011833715.1). Taxonomy (NCBI): domain Eukaryota; kingdom Metazoa; phylum Arthropoda; class Merostomata; order Xiphosura; family Limulidae; genus Carcinoscorpius; species Carcinoscorpius rotundicauda. The sequence goes on along the minus strand of CM022391.1, from coordinate 124,802,786 downwards.
CGCACAAATCATAATGTGATATCTATTAATAAATAGTACCAAAGCACAGTTGTGTGATATACGTGACTCCCTCTTTCAAACCTTCACTTCTTGTTTTCATCCTTTGAATACGGCCCCCTGCTGGTACAGTGGTAAGTCTACAGATTAACAATGCTAAAATCAGTGGTTTGATTCCCCTTGATTGGCTCAGTAGATAGCCTGATATGGCTTTGGTATGAGAAAACACACACATACTACTTTGAATACAAATGTTTTCTTTTGTGCTGAATACTTCCTATGTGACACAATTTAATTTTTGTTTTTGTGTTTTTTTACACTTTAAAACATTTTTTCTCAGTTTATTATTGTTGCCTTATTTCTGCACTCAACAATTTTGTACAGATTTCATAAGTTTTGAACATCAGGAGTCACACCAACAACCAGTATTTTGTCTCAGGTCTCAGGTGTAGGCATTCCTACATTAACTTTTTCTACTTTCATACATTAGAACATTGAACATCAACTTGGTCAACCTTCATTTCTTTATCGCCTGGGCTTCTCATGATTTTGCTTAAATTATTCAGAATGATGACAATTTTGGTGACAATCAGTGGGTGACACAGGTTCTTTCAAAGGGTTTTGCTATCAAGTTTCTCCTCCAATCTCCATATCCTATTTTTTTTTCCTCCTTCTCAAGATCCTGTGACATGCCACAGGCAGTTCAAAATTTACTTTTGCAGGAGATTATTGAACTGGTTCAACATTCCATGGGAGTTTTGATTCATGTCTTTTCTTGGTACCCAAGAAAACTGGGGATTGCAGGCAAGTCATCAGTTTATTATGCTTCAACACTATCCCAAGATCACTATGAAGCTCTTTCTCATTGTGAGATGGGAATTTTCTCAGCCATGGGTGACATAAATGGACGTCTCCAATGCCTATCTCCTCATAGCAATAGCACTTGAATCTCAACTGTATTTTAAGTTTGTTCATCTTGGAATGGTTTACCAACTTCAGGCACTTCCCTTTGAACTTCACTTGGCTCCTTACATGTTTTTTCACATTGGTCAGGCCATTTCTAATTATATTTGTACTGTGAGGATGTGATTTTATCATTACATGAATGGTTGACTTCTTCTAGCTCATTCCAAGCAGGAATCAATCATTCACATTCGCCAATTCCTGGTTTATCAAATTGGAAATGTGCAGGTCACCCAAAATATAGTGCATTTGTGGGTCATCTTTCTCACCAACATCAGTCACACTCCATCTTTTCTTTTATATCATGTTTCTATGTTCCATGGAACTTTTATTTCACTTTCTTTTCTGAACTCAGTTGCATATTGTTTGCAAAGTTCTGTCACTTTTGAAAGTATGTTCCTCAGTGACCAGTGATGACGCCTTCTGTTACGTATTCAATGTATGCAAATGTACTTCACCATTTGGATATGGAATCTTCATGCTACCTTTATGTGGATGTTGACTTTCAGCATTGAGGTTTGGATTCAAATGAATCAATTAACATAAACCATCACACGAGTTGATTCCATCTTTTTTATTTCAGATAACAATTCCTGGACTGATGAAGCAGTGATGATCCTTATGTTATACCATTGATTTTCAAATCTCACTTTGCTTCCTTATGAATATGCTGAGCCTGTTCAGGCTGACAATGACTTAGCTTGCCTATTCTCACTTCTTGGTTTTGCCATGCCCCTCCTTAGGATTCTGTTAAGCCTACTACACTCTTTCTTTTTGGACTTTTTTTTTCTGATATGTGATGTTTTATCACTTGTCCCTATTTCCCATTAAACACATCCTCCTTTACTACATAACCACTCTTCACATCACTATTTAACTTCTATCCTCTTCCTCAGATATTTGGGTACAAGCTGACCAACTTCCCTCACAAATAAGTGATTGAATTATTAAACTCCCAAGGTTTTTAGATCTATTTGATCTTGCATAAGACTGTCCTCTTATATACAAACAGTTGTTTGGTTCTGTTTTACCTGTTTTAGTGGCAGCCCCATAATTTCCTGTAAATCTTACCCATTTCCAAATTTTCCTGCCTTTGTCTTCCCCTCACAACTTTTTTATCATATCTCCCTATTGTCAGTTTTCTCTTTGAGGTTCTAGACCAAAACCACAAGAGATTTTTTTTATTGGCATCATTTCCCTTCTTTCATCCATGTTGGCTTGTTCTCTTCAGCTCTAACTTTGCATGAGTAGCTTCTCTGTTATTGAGACCTTCTATGTCATTATGTGACCTGAAATTGCATCTGTTTACCATCATCTTTCCTATGAGATTTACATATGGCCCTGCTTTTGTGGCATTATGTATTTGACACAGTCTCAGAGTCCTGGGAATCATGAGTTGCATCAGTACAACAGAGTCCTATCTTTCCCCTTTCCAACCCTTACCTGTCCCTCTTTCCCAGGGTGCCTTGTATCATCGTTTTCTTCAATAGTTTCTTGTTAATTCCAATTGCAGAATGTTCTGTTTTCTTTCTCCTATGTTTGAGCTCAGAAGAATTCATATACCTTATAATACTGGTTACATGACATGAAATGCCCTGTTACAATGGTAATGCAGGGTGTACAATGTATTTCACCTGCTCTTTTGTTGAGTTAGAATCATGCAAGGTATACACTGTTTTGACCTACTCTTATCATTGAGTATGAATCATTATTTTCCTGCTTATAATACTGGATACAAGACGACTCTGTGCTCTTACAGTTGAGTTAAGATTTAGCCACATACTTGTAAGTCCAGGTTCAATTTGTTGGACTTCCTGTCCTCAGTGGTTGACTTAGAAATTTCTTCCTGGAATTTTTCACCTCATAATACTAAGGATAGGGTATATTGTTGAGTAGATAGCTAGCAGTGTCCCATTCAAAATTCTGGGAAACAGCCATGGGTTTTCTGTTTTTTTCATTTGGATGTGGAGTTACTTATCTGAGTTCATTTCTTCTTTATATTACATGCGACTTTTCTTCTGCAGGAGTTTGTTTCCAGTCATATTTGCACACTCGAGGAAGGAGTTGAGTATGTAAACCTGATAAATTGTTTTTTGAGGTCTTTCTTTTACTATATCCAGGCCCTGATGCCACCTATTTTACAACACTTCACTTTTTTGAGAGCAAAGAATATGTCTGTTCCAGAAGTTGAATGGTTCACCATGTGTGCTTCCATGCTATAACAAGGTACATTTGTTTGATTCTCTATGGATACTTTCCACTGTAGTTTCTTGTTTTATCTTTCACTAGTCCTTTCACCTGTTCAATGTGGGATGCTATCTATTGTGTGAGGAAAGGTATATATCCTCTTGCAAAGAAGTATGTATCACATTGGATATTATCATTTTCTCAGATTGAAAATGGATTTCCAATAGAAACTTCACATATTTCCCATTCTCTCTCCCCACATCCAATGCTGTTCTGTTTCTTGTGGATCTAATCTCGAAAGTGAGGTTCATTTCAAGCTGAATAGTGGTAACCAGCTCCTCTAATGTGCTGTGCTGCTACTGGAAGAGGGTTGTCACATGCTTTATACTTAATAAATGAGCACCTCAAACTTGTAGGTTATAAAGGCTAGTTCATCAAGCAAAATTTAGAAGGCAGTGGAAGACCAAGAAACTAATGTGTCAGGGCAGGAGGTAAATATTTATTTGAAATTTATTTTTTCAGTGTTAGAAAATAGTAACTTTCAACTTGTTAATTTACAACATTTATATTTTTATACTTAAGCACCATTTGGACAGGTTAGGTTCAAAATGAGTCAACTTACAACACTTGCATTTTGATGCTGAATGAATAATTGTGAAATGATGCATGCATAAATTTGAATTAATGTACTGCTTCCCAGGAGCAAGAGACGTTTTTCTTCTTTATGTGGATTTGCTTTAATGCATGTGATGGTTCTAGAAATAGGAGCATTGTATTTGGAATTATTATTTTAATATTAAAAAGGAAAGTATGTCTACTGTTATATTATTTTGCCCTGTTTCTCTGCTTTCTGACAACACTAGAAACTGAGTTTCAATAGATGTAGTTCAAACAACAGGAACAACTATTATACTCCCACCTTCTCATGCGCACTTATTGTAACTGAGGAGACATAACTATAAACTGTAAGAGCCCTGTCATGTAGAGTACTGAGACCAGGATGGACATGTGAATAGATAAGTCAAGCACAACTTTCCGATAAAGGGCATGCAGTCAAATAAGGTTTCAGAAAATATAAAGTTAAATTGAAAAGAAAGTGAAGGTCTAAATCTCAACGAAAAAAAGAAAAATAACTTTTAATATAAATAGATTAATTTACCAGTTGAGGACCATTAATTTATAAAATAGTTTTCACTATTATTTCTTTCAGAATGGAAATGGAACGAGTTGAACTAACTATTGAACTTGTTTCTTTACCAGACAGGAAACTTGGAGACATGTGCTTCTCAGACAAAGAGTGTAAAACACCACATTCCCATTGTTCTGTTGGCAGTTGTGAATGTGATTCTGGTTACATTAAAGAACTTCAAGTAGGAAAGAATGTTTGTGTAAAATATGAGGGTGAGAATTATGTTAATTTTTGGAACAAAGTAACTTTTGTTACAATACTTTAACATAACTCTTTCAGTATGAAAATACTGTTAGTTCATCTTGTAATATAAGTGAGTATATTATAATCTGTCTAAATACTGGTTATTAAGGTGGTCGTTATTTGCAGATTAAATTTTAGGTTTAAAATTCTCATCCCCTAATCTTGTTCCTATGTACCAAGAAACATTATATGTCAAACTTTATCCATTTTAGACCATATTTAAATTTTGTTCAATGAGGTTGATGTTCTAGACTGCAAAGGCCTGGTGTTTTATTTATTACATAATGTCAAAACAGTTTTTTGTATTATAAATGGTTTATTATTATTTTATTGATTACATAATTATTTGACTTTGGTAGGTTACAAACTTCTGATGTCAGGAAGACATCATCTGTAATCCTTCATAACTTGAAAGAGAAATTGTTTCAATTTTTCATCATTTCTTATGATGGCATTATTCTCTTCAGTAAAGGCCACATCCTTTTCACTATTGTCAAGTGTTGAATAGTCTGTAGTGCCTCCTTCTGAGGTCCTGTGACAGTGTTATAATTCAGAAATTCAGATGGTAGCCCCTCGAAGATGTCTGCTGTGTTCATTGTGACAATATCTTCAATTTATATATCCTCAGACTTCCTGATATTCAGCTGGATATTCTTTGGAGATTCCTCCATGTCTTTCTTCTCACTATGAAATTAGTCTAAATACTAGCTGGTCAAAAGTTTAAGACCATACTGAAACAAAGCATTAATTGATAAACACAAAACGAAATTTAGTCATTTGTGTTCAAGCATTAGCATTGTCAACATCCACTAACATCTCCTGTGTTACATGAGGTAAAACATGGCAAAAGCTAAAAAGTAAACAGAGTTTGAATGTGGCAGAATTGTTGAGCTGTAAAAGCAAGGTCTCTCTCAACGTGCCATTGCTGGTGGTATTGGGCACAGTAAAACTGTTGTTGCAAATTTCTTAAAAGATCCTCAGGGATACGGAATGAGAATTTCAAGTGGTCACCCCAAGAAAATTTCCCGGTGTTGAGCAGGTTGTCCAGCAAGACACCAGCCAATCGTCGTACAAGATTAAAGCCCAAATGGACATAGAATGCAGCTCAAGAACAATAAGATGGCATTTAAGAGAAAAAGGCTTTAAAAACTGTAAATATCTTCAAAGACCACACCTCCTTCCACGCCACAAAACAGCTCAGTTAAATTTTGCAGAGAAGCACCAAAAATGGGATGTAGAAAAGTGGACAAAGGTTTTGTTCTCTGATGAGAACCTGGATGGTCCAGATGGCTTCTAACATTACTAGCACGATAAGTCTCCCACTGCAGACTTTTTCTACATGACATAGTAGAGGAGGTTCCATCATGATTTGTAGTGCTTTCTCCTTCCAGGTTATACAGGGCATCAAACAGCAGCTGGCTACATTGGCATGTTGGAGAGAGCATCCTTATTGACTGAAGGCACTCGCTTGTGTGGAAATGATTGCATCTTTCAGCAGGACAACACTACAATCCACAATGCCTGCAGGACAAAGGACTTTTTCATGACAAATAATGCATTTCTTTTGGACTATCCAGCATGTTCTCCCAAACTGAACCCCATTGAAAATGTTTGGGGGAGGATGGCAAGTGAAATCCATGGAAAATGACGTCAATTCCAAACACTACATGATCTTTGTGAAGCCATCTTCACCACTTGGAATAACATTCCAGCCAGCCTTCTGCAAACGCTTATATCGACCATGCCAAAGTGAATGTTTGAAGTTATTCACAATGACGGCTGTGCAATTCACTACTGAGACCTCTTGTTGGGCATTTCCTACCCTGTTTAGGACTTCTTTTTGGTATGGACTTAAACATTTGACCAGCTAGTATTCAAGCTAATTTTATAGTGTTCACATTTTCCCTATTAAATGCTATAAAATTTTTTAAAATTTTTATTTTCATCTTTCAAAGCTCTACCCAAATAGGTGGTTGAATCTAGCAATGCAAAATGCATATTTTGTGTTTATGTTCATTGGCCTTAAGATTTTGGCCAGCATTGTCTATAAAAATAAGGATTTTTTATTACAGTTTAGAGCTACAAACTGATAAAATTGCATATGTTTTTTGTTTCATATGCTTGTTTTTGAAAATATAAAAGGAAAGTGTTAATAACATGATTTTTGTTTTTAAAAGAATTTCTTATTCTTCAGTTTCATAAAAATAGGAAAATAATGTATAAGATTAGTCAATTTTTTTCAGAAAATTGAGTAGTTTTTAAAAATTTAGCAAAATTTAACTTTTGTTGCTTAGTCCTTGTTTTTTGTTCATTTCGTTTTTTCCTCATAACTTAAAAAGTGTCATGATTAGTATAATGAAAGTATAGTATATTATAAATATTATACTAGCACAAATCTGCATAAATTTTTATGTAAATTGAATGACAAATAAACTGTTTATAAACAAACAACCATACATTGGAGAAGCAAAAAGTGTTTGTGGGTCTACTTCAATGGTCAGTTGTGTAGCCTTTCAGGTGAAGTACTTAGCGCAATCTCTCCTTGTAGCCCTCCATGATCGTTTAACAGTACTCGACTGGTATTTTATTCGGATGACGCTGGTGAACCCTGGTCTTAAACTCATGCCAAACGTTTTCAGTTGGGTTGAGATTGGGTGACTGCAATGGCCACTCCAGAACACTTATGTGGTTACTCTGCAACCAGGATTGCACATATTTTGATGTGTGCTTTAGGTCATTGTCGTACCGGAAGATCCAACAACGCCAAAGCCGCAAGTTTTGAGCATCATTCTTGATACAAGTGCCAAATATATCAACGTACTCTTATTTTTCATGATTTTGTTGATGAGGTGAAGGCTGCCTATACCAGAAGAGCTGAAGGAACCTCATAGCATGATCAAGCTGCCTTCATGTTTAACTGCAGGGACTGTGTTCTTTGCTAGATTTTGTTCCCCCTTCTTACGGAAAATATAGCAAACATCATTGTGGCTGAAAAGTTCAATTTTAGTTTCGTCTGACCAAAGAATACTCTTCCAATAGAAAAAGGGCTTATCTACATGCTTTCTTGCATACCTCAATCGTGCTTCTAAAGGAACAGCTTTAAATATGGAGTTCTACGAGGACAGCATGCTTTGAACCCAGAAGAGCGTAACATGTTCACAAATGTAGAGGTGCTTTCTTTAACCCCAGTTTCCCTTACCAGTTTCTGTATGTCATTATGTGTTAAACAAGGGTTCCTGTTAACTTCTCTGAGAACCTTCCTCTTGGTTCCCTCTGGAATTTTGGTGAGGTGTCCAGAATGAGGGAAGTTAGCAGTTGATCCTGAAAGCTTAAACTTGGCAATTATGCTTTAAACAGAGGTTTTGGCACATTAAGTTGTGTAGCAATACTGGAAAGAGACACACGAGGCTTGCATTTTACAATAATTTTAAATCACTGGACAGTTGTTTCCTATTTGCCATGATGACCAAGCAGATAATGATGGAGACAGTGCTAAATTGCTGGAAGTACATTTTTTGCTGGCTAAATTCTAATAATTATGAACCCGATGTTTAGTTCTGGAATGGTATAATATAGTTTATTCGCCAAACTGAACAAAATTTTTACGAAAGTATCAGTTTTTTCACACGTTCTGAAATGTACGAACACTTTCTGCCCCACTTATTTTTGGTTATTTACTTATAAAAAGTTTATTTGTCACTTAATTTACATAAAAATTTATGTAGATGCATGTTAGTATAATATTTGTAATATACTTCTATTAGCCTACTCGTGATACTTTTTAAGTTATGACCAAAAACTATTTGGGATGCAGGGTTACGAACACTTTCTGTTGTAACTGTATGTTTGTTTTTCATTGCAAGATATTCTCATTTTAAAAGAATCTTTTAATGAAAGGCTAAGTGTTAATAGTTTCTTTGTTTGTTTTCTTTACTTCTTTCTTTTTCCATAGCTTTCTAGTGAACAAAGTATTTGCATTATTTGATTTATGAATGAGCTACTGTAACTTCTGATTTCTTTTTACAACAGGCATTGTTCAAATGTATACTTTGACCTTTTGACCAAAGTTTTACAGTGTTAGATTTCTTTTGGAAACTAGGATATCTGAAGCTGTATCTTTTCTGTTTGCTCTTAGGACCTTGTGTGTGGAGATTATGTTTTTCATATATTCACAAGTCCCCAATTTGAAGTTGAATTTATAAGTTAATTAAATGTCAATATGTAACAGATTTGATATTTGCCAATAAGATTGATACACATTGTTTTCTCTCTTAAAAGAAATATATTTTAATATATAAACAACAATACAATTTATATTAACTGCTATTACAAATAGTTATTGCAAATAATGGCCTATGTACAGGAGTTTTACAAACTGTATCAAGTCTTCTATCTGGTCTGGAACAAAATATTTTATCAATGGTCAAAGTCCACTGTGAGAAAATTCTATGGTGACATTGTTAAGCTTTGCTTAAGTTAGCTGATTCTTTATTCTTGGCTGGCCTCACAATGCTTACAAGCTTTTAATGGTGAAGATATATTTCATGTCTTCATGGAAATGCTAAGGTCTAAAGTTAATTCACTGAATTTAAAAAGATTGTAAAATTCAAAATCTATGAATATTCCTAGTTAAATATCTGTAGTTTTTCAATTAATAATCATTTATCACAATTAGTGCTTCTGAGGGCTTATTGTATACCCACTGTAGTGACCAAATAATATATATAACTGTCTTTCAGTGTTTTGTGGTAGTTAGTTTCTGTACTCATTAGGCAAGATTCTCGAAAGTTCAACAATATTCAGAGTTATGAATGTGTCAGTAAAATGTATATTATTGATTCTTACTCTTGGGAATCTTTGACAAACTTAGAGAACAGGAGATACTCGTGCAATACACATCCAACAATATGCATCATACTGAAACAAATGCAGATATTAAAATAAATGTGCAACAGTAAATCCATTACATGTTATAAATCTTTTCCTACCAGTTAATCTTCTCTGTTTTGACCAAAAGTTCATTAGACTCACAAGTTTCTTAAGCTTTTCTAATTTGTACTTTCATGCATCTTCTTGACCAGTTGATACCTTCCATAAATCGTCCTCTTTCTGTGGATCTTGTTGAAGTAAGGTTGGGCCATTTTGTGTTTAAATCAAAACCGTTTTTGTAGAACTCTTTGTCCTTCTTCTTCTTCTTTTCTTTTTTTTTGCTGTACTCTTTAGAACTAGTTGTTCTTTTCATGCCCTTCTTTCTTCCAACATTCAGTTTCTCCATCTTCAATCCCTGTGGAATAATATTTCATGTACTTTCATCTGTTTAACAACTTTAAGTGTGTTTGTAAATTTTTTCCTTTTCCTTATTCTTTATATATGGTTTAAGCTGTTGCTGTTGGAGCTATGCAGAAACTGAATTATTTAGAAATAAATTTATTAACATTGATGTACTGGTAGAAAATACTGTACAAAGTTCATAGGTAGTGCATATAAATATATATTATGCTAATTTTTCAGGTACAAATAATGGTGTCAGAATTTTGGAAGCTAAGAACTCTCCTACATTTGAACATATGAAGTTTGAACTATCAAAATGGCCACTGGTTGCTGCGATTGTGGTTGTTCTTTTAATATTAACGCTGTGTATATACTTTTGTTTTCGACGATGCAAAAGGTAAGTGATAAGAAATTTATGGAAAACATTATTTTGAAAAATGATTAGTAAAGATCAAAGAAGTTAAATGTTTGAAATAGATTGGTAAGCTATGCAGTTTGTTTCTGCTGAAAATTTCAGTAAAGTGGTCAACAAAGAAAAAATCAGTGGCTATACTAGTAATTTGATTGCAGCAGGACCCTTTTTTGTGTGAAGGAAGGAGAGGGTATAAAGTCACAAACTTTTGTCACTTTATCCACATCATAATTTTGTCTTTGAGGAATCCTGAATATAACAAATGTTAGGAGTTTAAGAATTTCTTTCCATTGTAGTATAACACAGCACACGTAAAAACATCTGCTTTGACATATTTTTAACTTCTTCATAATTATACTTTTATTAAAATTCCAAAGCCATATTTTTGATTAAATATCACATTAATGAAGCCATTTAGGTCGACACTTTATGTTAAAACTATAAATTACTATGTGTTTCATTCTTGGCAATCCTTATTTTCTATAACTGTAGTGTTATTATAAAATATAATTTAAAGAATGTTACATGATAGGATTTTTATTATGTAAAAACATACTGGCATTAAATAACAAGCTCGTATCCTGACCAATTAGTTAACTATGACATTTATGGAAGTGGACCAGCTGAGATTATTCATAATTGCTATTAATTAGTAAGTACATGTGATGCAATAATATTGTTACTTGTAATTTATTGTATGTACAACTTTTCTGAGGAGTGGAACAAGTAAAAAATTCTCACAAAGACTTAAATAACTGTTAGTAGTTCATATATAAATGATCATAAAAAAAATTCTCACCACATACCTAAATAATTGTTAATAGTTCATATGAATGATGCTAACTTTCATTGAAGAAGAGGAGTGAACAGTTCTGATGAAGTGTTTAAATAAAAACCCAAACTTTCAATGCTTTAATTCATTGAAATTGATATTTTTTATTCTAAGTTTGTTTGAGAGTTTATATAAACTGAATTTATTAATTTCTCACTGAACATGAAATATTTATTATTAATTCTTGGAATAATTTTATGTTCTAAACTATGCAAATAACTTTGACTATAGGATTTATCTCATTATTTGTTTCAGCATTGTTGTCTGTTTTCTCTCTGTACTGATTCTTCAGTTCATCTGCAAAACTTTTTTTATATGATAAATTTTATTTTAAGATATCAATTAACCTTGGTTTTACTTACAGAGCATCTCTTGCATTCTCTTCTAGACCAGGTTTTGACTACAAAAGGGAAGATATTTCATAACTATGGAAGCAATAAAAGCAATTTTTATAATGAAAAAAAATCTAAATTGTGCTTTAGACTGATGATTATATATTTTTTTAGTAATACATTTCAAAACAACTCTCAAACACTAATAATCTAAGCAGTTACAAAAAAAATTAAGTCCCAGTTTACAATGTTTCAATTAATTCTAAGAATGTCTGATGCTTTGTTGTTGTTTTTCTAGAAGATTGTAATGTAGTTATAACTAATTAGCAAGAAGGCACGTAATATAGCTGTCCTTAGTGATTGTTCTTTCTTTCAATAATTCATGTGTTCAAAATCCTAAAATCAAGTTACAGTTTTGAATCTCATAGATCATGAAATTTTTAGACCTTTTTACCTGTGGTATGTATTCTTTATATTTAACTTGCCTTTAAATCAGATTATCCTGATGTTTGTAAGTATTTGCATTATACAAACATTTTAATTAATTTTAAATAACTGCTGGTTTTACAACAGAAACCAACAGCAGGGACCCCAACAACAACAACAACAGGCTCAGCCATCAGTCAATTATCAAAGTTGTCCTCAAGCTAGTGGACCACCAGTAGTGACAGGTGCTTTCTCTCAGCAGATGAATTATCTTCCATACCCTATATCATCAGGATATGGAGGAGGACCTCCCTCAACAAGTGGTTTTGGAGGCTCATTTCCTGTTGGTGGATATGTTGCATATCCTCCATCTGGTACACACTGCTATTATGGCACCCCTCGACCAGGTGGATACCAAGGATATCCACCAGTGCTTGGATATCCAGGCCACAGCAGTAATTCACAGACAGATCAGTATCAGGGGTATCCTCCAGTGTATGGAAACCCTCCGCAAATGGGTAATTACATGTTTCCACCTTATCCTACTCACTCTGTTGGACTTTCTGAGTACTTTCAACCAGCTGTACCTTTCCCTGTTTCAGGTCTGTATGTGTATTTATCTTCTGTTCTTTTTGTACTTGCTGAGGATTTCTTCACTTAATTTAAGTTTTGAAAAACTTGTTTATTGATAAGAAAGAATAAAATGGACAATTTTTTTGACAATATGATTATTATAATATTTCAAGTTTGTTGAAAAGATATATTTTCTATACTCCAATTTATTAATATTCATTCATGTGTGATTTATCCTTTATCTGTACTGGCAATATCCTTGTAATTTGCCAACTTAATTATAACTGTAGAATAAAACTTGTGGTTTCCTGTTATGCATTTATTTAAGTCTTCCTACTTTATCACTTTAAACATTGAGCTGTCTTTCCAGATGTTTCTTTCTTAGCATTTTTGACTCCTTGTCCATGACTTAGTTTTAATGAGACCATAGAAAGATATGAAGACAATCAGAATGAGTTATTGGCCATATATAAATGTGATAGAAGTTCCAAGACCCTCCAGTATTACTGAGCCAAGATATCATCTAATGATTTCCAGTTTACCTGGTTAAATATGTCTGTGATGTGAGCTGAGGAACATGGCTGATTAAAAAGAGCTACCTTTTGGTTAGCATGGCAACAGAACACAGTTAGTGCAAGTCTCCTTTGTAGAGACTTGGTGATGCTAACTCTTAAATCAGGTTTGCTCTGAAGCTCACGTGGAGTGGAAGATCAAGTAAGATGATGACCTGATGCTGATTGTTACATGCTCACAAACAGAGTGCTTCTTGGTCAGTTATCTGCCTTCAAGTGTTCAGACACATTATAATTTGGGTGGCTGTGTATTTGTTCTGGCAGTGTGCTTCATGTGAAAGCCTAATTCAAGTATCTCACTCATATATTCAGAGGTGAAGAATTATAGTGCTGCACATTGGCACAAAACATTTCCAGGATGACATAGACCTAACAATAATTTAAACACTAGTGCTCAGGATCTGAGCTGACATTATAGCGGTCTTAACCCATAAACAGCAGGAATGTTGTAGGTAGCAGCATCAGCTGATGATTGCCATCATTTAAGGGTTAATGCTGTGTAGAGTAGCTGTAAAGGAATATAGATTGAAAAGGAGATATTTTGCCCTTCAAAAAAATGTGTTTAAACCAATAAAACTTGTTGTATCTTTAGCTAATCTTTATATAGGTGAAGAAAGTCTATAGTCACCATTAAGTGGAGCAGTGAAGTTTAACCCTTAAATGGTGGCCATTATCAGTTGATGTTGCCACCTATATCATTCCCACCATTTAAGATTTAATTATAATGTTGACTAAGCTGTTCAGGTGGAGAAAACCTAGCCATTGTGTATACAACTTGAAGCTTCAGTTGTATATTAAACTAAGCTGTTCAGGTAGAGAAGGTTTATAACCGTCACTACATGCTCTGGTAAAGCTTGATGTCATAATTTAAACTAAGCTGTTCAGGTATAGAAGGTTTATAACCGTCACTACATGTTCTGGTAAAGCTTGATGTCATAATTTAAACTAAGCTGTACAGGTGAAAGAAATTATAGCCATCTTTGCATGCAACAATAAAGCTGAAGTTGTAACATAATTGTTTCAGGCTCAGTCCCAGTAACTGACCTCACACCCATTATATGCTTGTTATACTTTCCATGCTATAACTTTTGATATTGTAAATGTATTGTCACAGAATTTTGCAAATTATTATTAAACATTACAAAGATTTTGTACACAGAAATTAGATTTTTTAAGTAATGATTTGCTCATGTATTTTTTTCTTTTTTAATATTGACTATCAAAGGTGCAATGTAATTTTGATTTTAAGTTTAAAAATGTGTTTTGCATTAGATAACTTTCAACCTTTTCATGCAAAATCTTTACATCCTCCAGATTATTAAAATTATTAAACTTTTCTTATAAAGAACTTTATATTTTATGTCTATATGGATTTGACCAACCTCATCACCACCATAAAAAAATTAGATATAAAGTATACTTTTTATTCATTTTAAAGTGACAATAAATTGTAACACAAAATCAGCCCAAATCTTTAGTGAAAATAGCTGAAATCTCATAAACATTATACATTTATATTTATTTACTGTTTTTATAATATTGACCTTTCTGTGGAACGTAAATAATATTACAGAAACTGCAATGGCTCTGTATGCATCCACTCGTGTTAACTTTTCCAAGAATATAAAACCAGCCTTTACTTGTCTTGACTTTTTCTAGTGGGCCAGTATTTTGTCAAATACAGTCTCATTTTAGTTATAATAAATTATACATATATTATTACTATTACAAAAAGTTTTTAAGTGTCAGTTTTTTATTTTTTTTCTTAAATATAGAACAGTAACTAAAGGTTTATAGAAAACAATTATCCCTTCAACTTATGAGCTTTGTACTCGTTTGCTGCTTCCTGTAAATTACTAAGCCTTATCAAATTTGGCACATGGAGAATGTAAAACAGAATAATTTTTTTTTATTTTTATTTATATCCATTTTGAAATCTTAAATAAAAAAAAACAAATTAGTATATTAGCCACAGAATTCCACTATAATTTATTGAGCTTGGTAACTGAGCTGTATTTGGGTCTAAAAATGATTTTTCATGCTCTATGTTTTATCTAACCAGTTGGAATCTAGCATGAAAAGCAAGCATTTCTTACGAAAATATTTCACAGAGGCTGAGAAAACCACTAGGAGACATTTTTAGCTTTTCAGTAGTTATATACCGAAGTCACTGGGCTAACCAGGCGTATACAAATTTTCAAAAATTGAAGAGGTGAACAAAGCCATTTTTGTTGATTGAATAAATATATTAGTATCTCAAAAAAATAGAAAAGACAGGAGGTTCTTTGTCATATATTTTAGCTTATCAGTATTATTAATTTGAGTATCTAATTTGTAAGAAACTATAGACTTTGTATTTGGACATCACAATAATTTAATTTGAACCAGTGCTGCATTCAACATACCACGTGTTATGCAAAGATTAATATTTAAGTTTTTTGTCTTAATATTTGCTTTTAAATTAAGAAATTAACTAATGTATATCACTACAATTTGAAGTATAATCTACAATTTAATACCAAACTTAGTGACATGCATTCGTGAAATAGTAGTTCAGTAAAATATTGAATGGGCATCTACAAATATGATGACATAACCTTTGACCTTTGGCCATAGGAAAACTTGTCTGGGTAGGGTAAAACTAAGCTGTTCATTTAAAGAAAGTATAACTACACACAGTAGTGAAACTTAGTTATAACCTACACTAATATCTTCAAGTGAAGAGGTCTATAGCCATTACTGTACGAGGGCTGTTCAAAAAATACGTGGACTGATGTCATAAAACAAAATGTACTTTATTTAGAAGTTACAGGTCTGGAACCCCTTCAATGTACTCTCCTCCCCAGTGCACGCACTTATCCCAGCGGTGTTTCTACTTGTTGAAACAGTTCTTGTACACTTCTTTTGTAATGTCCTCCAGCTCATTTGTTGCATTTGCCTTAATCTCGGGAATCGTCTCATGTCTTCTTCCTTTCAAGGGTCTTTTGAATTTGGGAAACAAGAAAAAATCGCAAGGAGCAAGGTCAGATGAGTAGGGGGGGGAGAACAGTGATCAAGTGTTTGACCAAAAACTTACGAGTTCTGAAGCACAAATTTCATAGCAACACAGTGCATCTTCCATTTTTTGGTCAAAATCTCGTAACAAGATCCAACTGATATCCCACCATTTTCAGCAAGGTCCCTGACAGTCAGACGTCAATTTCCCTGTACCAGGGTGTTGATTTTGTTGACATGGAAGGACGTCCAGGATGTTCATCATCTTCAATGGACTGTCAACCATCCTTAAAACGTTCATGTCACTTGAAAGATGCCGTACCCTTCATAGCAACATCACTGTAAGCCATGTTAAGCATAGTCGCAGATTTTCTAAGTTTAACACAAAATTTCACAGCAAGTCGTTGCTCCTTCAGGTCATTCATTCTGAAATCTGCCAAACGAAAAAATTGCACTTCACTTAAAACTGCGTAACTAATACACAAATGAAGATATCTGCAATCAGGAAATGGCATCATGATCAGCTGATTTGTGCAAACCTAGCAACACCAAGCAGATTCCCCTGGAACCAACTGGAGCTGCGCAATTCAAACAGTCAACATATTTTTTGAACAGACCTCATATACAGCAGTTAAGCTTCAGTTGTAACTTAAACTAAGATCTTCAACTTGCGAAAATATATAGTCATCTCCACAGTAACTTCAGCTAATTACGGATGGTGTGATATATATGTATATCTACACTCACAAGTTCAGACGTCCAAAAATTATTTAAAAATTACAATTATATAATTCCTGAAAATCTTTGTAGTCAAAGTACAAGTATTGTGAAAGATAAATATATCTGGTATTAATGCACATAAGATGTTGGGTATTTGGAGAGTCAAAGATTCGTTATTCTGTTACTAAATATACTGAGTATAAGTTTTCTGAAACTTAATATATGTAATAGTATTTTACTGTGTGTTATTATTTGAGGGTATAGTAATTTTTACATAGACTTTTAACTATCTTTTATTTGTTTATTCAACATTGTCACCATCTGAGTCCATTTAATAACTTTTGTCCAGAATATTATAGTTAGTTTAATTTATTTATTTATTATGTGAGATCTCAACTTTTATATGTTTCATTACTCGTTTGCAGGTGCAAACTACCCATCAGCTACAGCTTTCACTATGTCTCCTGTTCATCCTTCTGCACCTCCTGACAATGGAGAAAATGGACAGGTTTGTTTCAGGTTTTACAGGGCCATGATTCTTTACAGTAGGTGCCTGTTATTTGTTGGCAATTAATTTCAATAATAAACAGACACCACACAATATGTTTTTTTAAAAAATAATGTATTCTAAACAAGTGAAATGTATGTACAAAAATTTGTCACTATTTTTTCTCACAGTTGTATTCAGAACTTTAAGTAATTGTCTCTTTTTCGTCAAAGTCCACATTGGGGTGGGTTCAGTTACTTTTAGAACATCCCTGAATAAGATAAATTATTCTCCTTTGTCTCTGTTATTACAATACAAGGTGTGAAACTCAATTTGGAAATTACATCTGTAATGGCTAAATACACAGTCACATAGTCTAACTTCATTTTTTTTCACTAGCTTTCTTCTTTGCACTGTGTATCTACACATTTATTATACACAGCAAAAAACTCAAGAAATAATATCTAGCCCTCTAGTAACAGCAATATTCGACCTAAGTAGAAAGAGTTAGAAGTTTTGAGCAAGAAAACATGAACAATATTAAAAGCTCAGTGCAACAATTAAACTTCATACACAGTGTACAACTCACACAGAGTTATGTGCTAAAACTTGTAATAATTATTGCTTTTAAAACTTGTTATGAAAAAGAAATCTTGCTATAATGGACATAGCATGTATGTCCGTATCTCTGTATGTAACCAAAATTCCTGTGCTGTCTGTTGAATAGCACAACAAATAAAAATCCATAAAAACATTCATGTTTTAGGTATTCAAAATTCAAACAATTACAAATATAATTGTGATATGTGCAACAACAATTCTTAATTGTAAAGCATAATTTTAAACATAGTTGGTCAGCAAAATTTATAAAGAACACAACTGTTAAGAAAACTGGTTATGATCTTTAAACCTGAAAAACACTTTTCATATTAGGTTGAAAGATGTGTGTTAAGCTTTGTTGCATTACTATTTGTAAAAGCTATGGAAGTAATGTGTGAACAAATATCATTCCAAATAAAGCAAGGGCAACCTTATAGACGAGGTAGAAACTTTTTACAATTGATATATTTTTCTATATCAGTGGAATATTAAGAAATTAAAACAAAAACTTCCACTTTTAATTTTTAACCCTTCATTATTTTCTGTATTAATCTAGTAAGTAACTTTAATGTTTTATTTTAACAGAAAAGTTTCATAAATTGAACTGATGTTTAACTCGTATTATGAGCTTCTTTAAATAATAAATTTCTTAACATGTTGACCGTTAACAACTGAATATTGAGTAATTGGCAGCTTTTTATATCAACACTCCCCATTGCAAATGGGCAACAAGGGCACACATGACAATAGAAAAAATAACATAAACAGAATAAACACTGTTATTCAATCCATTAAAGCAAAAAGAAAATCGCACAATTGTATAGGATTGGCCAACTACCATGTCCCATCTTTCACAAATTGTCTTACTGGTTTGGTTGTGGAATAATAGGTAATTTAAGATTGTTATTCTACTGGTCATACAGTTAGGATGAGAAACAGTTTAAATGTTTATATAACAAGTATTGTGTCATATAATTTATGAAATTTTGACTAAGTCATGGAAAATTGAATCATGCATACAAATTTTTCTTTCAAGTTTTTATTGAAACTATTTTTATGCCCTCATTGAATGTGTTTCATAATATTACTTCTGACTTATTGGTAGAGAAGTTAGTAGCTAATATAAAAAAAAAATCTTGTATATGTTGATTTCATGCTGTACTTACCTCAATAAATTGCTTAAATTTGTGAACTTAAATGGAATAGTCTTTTTACATATTCTTCTACAGTCATATGTGACAGAGCTTATATCACAGAGAAGCACACAGATATGACATGATATTGCACACCTATAGCATAATTGCTTATAATTCTATTGTAAATTTGTAAATAAATTCTTACAATATCAAACTGCTATTGTTACCCCTGATATTAAAAATAAATCAATGTTAAAAGTCATCAGGGTTGTATAAATGCAGAGGAAAAATCACTCAAGATCTCATTAATGGCTGAAAGATGTTTAGTCCCAAAACTAAGCAAATTAACTGAAATCACTCATTTTCTATATGAAGTACATAAGAACCACCATCATTATTGATCATATTTGTATTTACACATTTTTGTATGATTACATGTTATTAGGGACCCTTTTTATTAACAGTGTGAGGGTTGAAACAAGCAAGTTATTGCATAAATGTTTAAATATCTAATAGGTTTCCTATGGAGCTTAGCTTTATTAATGATTCTAGAATTCGTTTTAGTATACACATATTAATAATTACTTTTATAGTGTGTTTCAAAATACTAAACAACTTGTGTATTTAGATATGGTCCTTAATAAAAACTATAATCAATTATTATCAGAGAAAACTGACTAACATTTTTTTATCTTATCCCACATAATATACAAATAAAAATGTTTGAAGGAGTTTATGTTACATAAGTTTACTGCCTAGAGTTAATGCTATGACTTTAATGGAAAGGTTGTGTGATGACAGTGCAGATAATGTGCTTTTATTTACTCTTGTGTAGGATTTACCATCACTTTATTGTACATCTCAAGGCCATCAGGAGGTTCAGCCAAAGTGAGATAATTCCACAAAACATCAGTTTGACTCCTTTATTATACCACCCAGTGAACAGAGAGAGTATAAGACATCTGATGAGAACAGCACATATATTGTGTATACTCGTGCACCAAATGACCCCATCCTTGCTCATGCTTCCAAGCTTTCTTGTTTGAGTGGACCTTTAGTATTCGGAGTTCTTGACCTTTATAGGAACTTTCAATAAGTGTTCATTGTTTTAAACATTTTCACTGTTTAAAAGAATTAAGAATTTTAAGGTTTTTCAGAGCTGTCAGCAACTATTATAGGTTTAGAATACTTCTAAAATATTATGTTTGTCACAAGAATTTTTAAGTGTATTAAAAATCATTAACCTTAAGGTGTAGGTTTGAAATAACTTTATTATAAAACTAAACGTGATTTTGTTTCAATTTTTATTTAAAAATACATTGATTACCTCAGAAACCAATTTTGTCATTTTATCATAATGCAGGCAGTAGGTTGCATGGCAACACACATTTCATCATAGTGCCTAATCTTTTCTCCCATTTTGATTGTGCATAGGGTTGTGCTCAATATAACTTGAATCTGGAATGGTTCTGGACTCTTGGAAGTTGAGAGCTATTTTCAAATTCTTTGAGTCCCAAGTTGAACTTTGTTTTTCGGATTTTAATAACATATTCAACACTTCCTCATGTTTTTTTCAGGAATGAATTGTTGAGTTTTCACAACATATTACTAATTTTGCATCATTTTGTTTTCTTCTTTCTTTCAGTTAAACTTATTAATGCATTTGTTTAGACTTGGATGGGACCAAAGGCAGTTTAAGCAATAGTATCAAGTGTCTCAATATCTTGCGGTTGTTATCATGCACTCATTACTGTAAAAGTAAACAAATATACGTAGATTCCATTTCCCTATACAAACAGTTGTGAAGTTAGATTAGGCACACTTGTCTCCTTATTTTTTGGGCTAGCTCCTGGATCTTAAAATATTTGTCAAAGCCTGTCGTTATCAAAATGTTGTAACCAATTAAATGAATTAATTACTTTATGTAATTGAAATAAAAGAAAAAAATTGTAATGTTTACAATGCATCTAAACTTTAAAAAGTAGGGAAAATACAGCAAATTTGTATATTTGTTTTGGGAATTTTTTATTTTTATTGTTGTAATTTTTTGAGATTCCAAAAACATAATTCATTATGTTGATAGAATATATATGTATATATATACACACTTGTGTGTGTGTTTATAGACAGTAATATTCCATATACCTTTTTTCTTTGAAACATTCTTGTTTAAATTGGATATAAATTACTTAGGGGTATGTATATCAAAGATATGTTGTGCTCTTATTGAAAGATGTGTTTGTTATATTGTGCTAAAAGTTTTTCTCTTGTTTGTAAATATGATCCACATTAGAAATTATTAAGTTATGGAGAGGATGTATGTACATATGTGATCCACATAAAGCCAATAATGAGTTTTACCTGCAGATATGTATATAATTGTAAGAAATATACTGTTACTTCACTAACAGTTTGAGCCTTCCGAAGATGTATATTAACTATCTGTGTTGATGTGATTTTATATTATGCTTAGTTTCTCAGGAACCTCGCAGTAGCCATATTTTGTTACATATATCAAATTTAAGAAATATTCATTTATTTTTTATTATTTTATCTCCAATTTAAAAATCACAAAAAAATTTAAATTGATTTGTAATTTATGGAATAGATCAATGTTTCTGCTAGTGTCCATCTTGGTGTATTATACACCCACAATCTCCTTGAAAATTTAATGCATGGAAGTTTCAAGGACAAATGCACTTTGATTCCATATGCCCATAGGCCTTAAAACAACACTGTTTTAATTTCCAATTCATCTTATTTTGTTATTATGGCCCTTAGAAATGTTTCTTAATTTTAGTAATCAAGATTTTGATATGAGCTTAACAAGTTAAACTGCATTTTAAGTCCTTGTAGCTCATTTGTAGTGGTCACATTACAGACATACACATAAAGAAGATGAGCAATAAATAGATACCCAGTCCAAACAACCTAACTTGAAATGAGTGATGTGACAAAGTTGCATGGTTATAACAATATTTAGCATCCATTATAGTATTCTGAGACTTCCAAGTTTTTAAATGGGACTTCCCAAATGGATGCACTAGAAGTTCTGGACTTTCTATTGTTGAAAATAAGTGAAAATATTGCTTTATATGAAACCACTCAATTCCTAAAATAAAACTGTGTATTTCATTCATTTTCTTTGCCCTATTTAAGAACATATTATATGTAATTGTACACACTATTTTTACTGTTTGAAAATATTAGATTTAAATTTCTTTAATAAAAGTCACCAACACATTATTTAGTACACTGACATTTACCTTTGTGTTTGAAAGTTAGTTAAATATCTTGTATTAACAAACTTTAAATAAAATAAAAACTTGTCTTGTTTTCCATTATTCCATACAATAGACTGAATTGTTGGTTGTCCTTTAAAGCCTGCAAATCATTTTTAAGCCATATTTTCATTTACTCATTAGAAAAAACGTTTTTGACCCTTTTTGCATATTGACACTTGATACATTAAGAGTGATGGAAATAATAATTTTAATAATAATTAATATATCTTTGTTACTTTATACACTTAATCAAAATATGTTGTTACTTTATTAATGTTTTTACACTTATATTATGACCTAAAAATGGCTGTTGTTATAATTTGGCCTTGTTTATGAATTCATTGCTGTTCTAATTTAAAATGTGTTGTTTTTTTTAATATATTCTTTAATATGTTTAAAACGTCAGAGATAGTGGACCCAGGAAGGATATGTGCCCCAGGGCCTGTGCTGGATCTCAATGTTCCTGTGCCAAACATAGATAGTCTGTTCTGTTGCTTTATGCTTAACATCAAACAAAAGCATCAGTATGCAGATGTAGATGGAGTTTGTCAAACCAACAGAGATAATTCATTGCATCCTATGAAGTTATAAAAATAAGGGTTAAAAATCATTGCATTAAAAAAGGCATCAGTTAATCTTTATTCAGATAGTAAGAATGATAGTGTGTGCTTTAAAATGGCTAAGTAAAAATTATGTCAGTCACTCCAGTGATATATTTCCAGCATTCCAAATTATGGGAAAGCACACTGAAATTAGTTAGACATAAAAACAAAGTTATCCTGTAGAAAATGTACTCCATTTGGTAAGTGTGAAAAATGGTAGCTGTTAAAGAAGACAAGTGAATTTCACTTTATATGCCCAAAGAAGTACGAGATTTTTTTAAGAAAGGTTTTTTATGTGCATTGTAATAATGAACAGTTTTTAAATCTAAGTTTAAAAAACATTTCATTGTAATTTACAGCTTTTACAGAAGGTAAGATTAATTTTTAGAACAGGTATGACATTTTGATCAGTAGTGCAAGAATTATCAAATATACAAGCTTATATAGTAAAGTTTTTTTTATATTTATTCAACTTTGTATTAAAATTTACATGGATTGATATTTACATGAGTAAGTAACAACAATCAATTCTAGAATTTACATACATGTATTTTTAAAGTTGATTTAAATATTAAAGTATTCTGTTTGAAAACTAACATTACTATTAAAGCTGCAAGATGTAGTAAAATATACCTTATTAGTAAGTAAACTTCAAACAAAACTATAAGTTAATCAAACATTTAGGGATTTTAAATGCAATAGTAGCTTGGGCTCAGTTAGAACAGGAAGGATGTATCTTCTCCTGTACCTATTTTTTTTTATATTTTGGCTGCAAGCTTCCCCAGATATGCTAAAACCAATTCTGTCAAATATCCTACCCAGAGAATGCTGGATCTACCACTGTAAAGACGTGTGTCTCAATATTTCTGCATGACAATTTCTTAAGTGTTGCAAACCAAAAGTTATTCTAAGAACTTGTGAATGAAACCACATAATATATTGTGATATATATCTCATAGAATCTATGATAAAAAGATGTTAATCAACAAATGTTTTGTCGCTTTCAGATATTTATGCAGCATTTGGTAGTGAACAAATTCGTAAGTTGACAATGCAGCTGTGGCAGTAAAAGAAATGTAAATTTAATATTTATTCATGAGCAAACAGATTAATTCTGTACATAATTATAAAATGGAGAAATATCAGCAGAATTTAATTAAGGAGCATAACTGTAATTTTTAAGTCGTGGTACAGGATGTTCCCTTAAGCCTTTTAGAAGAATAAACTATGAGGATGATTTTAAGTAGGATCTTAAATTGTAATAACATTCAGAGTGAAAAAGACAGGAAAAATACAAAAAAAGAAATTACCCTCAAGTTGCATAATTTTTGTTTTTTTCTGAGCTGTCTTGAGACACTGTTTTATTAGGTCTCTTATGCTTGTTACTAAGTGTTGTGAGATTTGAAGGTCTGTTTGGGCTTGGGGTCTCCTATGCACACTAATTATTTGGCTGATTTAGTGCCATATTTTGTTTTTTATAATCGTTACTTATTCAAGCTTCCACATGTTCATTGTCATGATTATTATTTTAGTTATTACTGTGCCCTGAAAGGACAGTAAGTTTACCAACTTAAAATACTAAAGTTAGGGGTTCCCTTGGTGAACACAGCAGATAGTTCAATGTGACTCCATGAAATAACCAGTGAACTAGTTTTTATTGTGCTTATTTATATAGTAATTTAAATACAGTTCTTTTGTCTTACTAGATTATTTTGTCAGGACTATTTTATTATGTAATACCCAGCCTTCTACAATTTATTGTATCATGATTATGTTATTTATTGTGTAATATACAGCCTTCTACAATTTATTGTATCATGATTATGTTATTTATTATGTAATACCCAGCCTTCTACAATGTATTGTATCATGATTATGTTATTTATTATGTAATACCCAGCCTTCTACAATGTATTGTATCATGATTATGTTATTTATTATGTAATACCCAGCCTTCTACAATTTATTGTATCGTGATTGTTATTTATTATGTAATATACAGCTGTTTACAATTTATTGTATTATATTATTTATTACGTGATACATAGCCTTCTGTCATTTATTGTATTATGTTATTTTATAATACACAGCTTTCTATGATTTATTGTGTCATTATTATGTAACTTATTATGTAATATACAGCTTTTTACAATTTACTGACATATTACCATTCATAACCATTTATATATCATTTAATTTTACACAAGTCAATCATATTTGTTAATACAATAGAATCCTGTAAAATAACGGTGCCGAGTTTGTATAAAATAAACTTATGACAATATTTTAGAACACTACCCAATTATTATATTGTATTTTACTATTTAAATGTGAAATAATTAATTAGAATAACACAGATCATACTTGTTTTAAAATTAGTTTTATTGAAATACATTTAAACAATTAGTTTAAGTAAATCACAGCATGTACATTTTGGGATTAATTTAAAAATACTAAACTGGACAGAATAGTTTTCTGTGTTCATTCATCTTCAGTTTTGATTATCTATTTTATTTTTGGAAATAATTATTTTTTCATCTGTTGACTAGTCTGTACTGAATCGTACAAGAGTACTGTGGTTTCATTGCTGTTTATCAAAACCAAAGTCAGTTAGCTCTTGCTCTTCTAATAATTCTCATTTCACTAGAGTTATGTAAATTTGATAGATATTCTGGAAAGGTTGATTAAGTATTGTAATTGTAACTTGTCCCTATTTTTATGTAAAATTATAAATGGAAAGTTTGGCATGTTTTTACTTGTCTTGATTCAAATAGTACATATAGAATGAAATTGGACTTTAACTTTTTCTTCAGGTATGATTTTATCTTCTGAAAAACATATGAGCTAAATGTACCTTTATGTTTAAATCAAGATATTTCCTTAGAGATTGTTATTACATTTTTACCAGTTTTGTAGTTATCTTTCTCAATATTGCTTTTTTAATTCTGCAACACTTCATATAATGTAGTGGAGGATATTAGAAAATAACGCATCAACTAGAAATTCATTTTTTGCTTTACAATTATAACATATTTATTACAATGACTTTATATTTCACTGCTGAGTTATTCCCGTACTTTACTTTCAGGTTAAGACCATGATAATTGTTTTGTTGTCCTTTTTTTATGTTATAATTTTGGAGTGAATGCTCTATCATAAGCCACGATCTTCTCATTTGTGAATACTTTACCATCATTTAAAAAGTTTTAATATGTTTGTATGAAAGTGAAAAAGAAACTAGAAACTTAGCAGGGTTTGCAAAAAATGGATGTGTGCAAGGGGTTGCCACCAGTTGGATCTTTACAACATTACATCTTGAATTCTTTTATGTTATAGCTTTGTTCAGTGAAAAATTAAAACGTTTTTGTTATACTTTGCATAGTTTAACATAAGTGAACAATAGAAAGCCTAATACAACAGTTTCTCAGACATTTTACACCTGTTTATGAACTAAGAAGCCATTACTTTATTGATACCAAAATGTTCATTCAGAAAGCAGATAATGTCATAATGGTATTTTATGTCATTTGTGGTTTTTCTTTATGTTTCATGATGTATGCTTGATATGTTGTATTACAGAACTCAATCTAACATTCATGTTTTGTTTGTTACTAAGAAATAACTGATTATCTTTTTAATTTGTTCATGTACAATGATGTATTTTTAAACACAGTGTATGCCACTGAAGAAAGTTTTTTTTATTATTATACCTCTGTATCTTATTAACAACTTCCGATATCTAGTTTTTATTAAAATAGTAATCAAATGTGTCCTACCTAAAATAAAATACAAATTTTATTGTTACAGTAAACGATTGCCTTCTAAGTTTAAAAATATACAGTTTTTATTTGAATGGTGATTGATTCACTCCTAAATTAAAAAGACTATTTTTATTGATGAATTATTAAAGAAAAAAGTGGAGTATTTTGCTATTTTTCTAAGTGAATTACATTTTTGTTTTGTTCTAGGTATCTGGGTCAAATGTTTTATACAGGATTATAAACAATTTTACAATTTTTTTTTCAATTCAATCTGCTAATGTTGGCTTGTCGGTGTTATAATATTTAACTGTACTGCAAATAACAACAAAAAAATTTAATTGTATACTTTTTGGCCATCTACCTGTTGGACGTTCCACCAGGTACATGAAAGTTCTGTTGTAATGAACTTATTTTTAAAAAATGTGTTGTAAGAACCAGAAATTTTTTTTAAACCTTATGACTCTTGTTCCTAAAGGACAGTGCTGTTATGATATGAATAGAGAAGAAAAAATTAAAATTTTGTGGTTTATATTTTCAGATATTAACAATGCAAATAAATTTAATGTAGACAATGTTGTGTTGTATGAACTGCAAATATTTAATTTTATAGGCAGAACTAGTAAAACCTTGAGTAACATTAATTGGTATTTTAACAGGTAAGGTGAGAAAAATATACAGCTGTTAGAGGCAATTTTTTTATTTTTTTGTTGTATACTTATCATATGTAACTACAGATATTAATCAAGTAATTTCTGCATATGGGATCATGATTTTATGTTTGTTGTTAACAGTATACATGCATTGTCAAAAGATAAAAAAATGAAGCTACATTCATTGGATAATATATATATGGAATGCATATAGACATGTTAATATGTATCTATTACTTTTAGAAACCATAATTAATTGTGTTAAAAAAAATTTGATTAACTGTGTCATCTGTACCTCTCCAAAGATGCAAGTTTGTTTTAACACTCCAGTTGTAGTCTATGTAATATTCTGGATGAGATCTGTAAGTACAGGTATTTAACTAGATTTATTTTTATTTTTTGTTACATGTATAGTGTTTCTCACAATGTTATATGTAACTAGTTAAGTTCTCACTGTATACAAGTGACCTGATTTTGCATAATACCAAAGGCATTATTTCTTTGTGTTATATACTTTTATGGAAAAAGATTCTTATATAAACAAGAAATATTTCTGTTATGAGCTTTAAAATTTTCATATCTAGAAGATATTCCATAAAAATGACTATTGTATTATTATTGTTATGATATATTTTGCTTGTATTGCTTTAGTGACATGTTTGACAGATTTTATGAAAATGTTTTGTGCTTTGTAATGTAATTAAGTCATATTTGTTCTTGCTTATAAAGTATAATAATTAGCACAAGGAATACATAATTAATGTAGAAATATATGAATTATAACCCAAATAAATTTCCTGGCATTATTTATCTCAGAGTATAGACTTTTCTGTAAAATCTTAATGTTGTAATCACCCAAGCTCCACATTAAAATCGAAGATAAGAATATCAGCTTATTTTTCCTGAGTTCTTCCTTCCTCTTCTTTTTGTATAGCTCTTGTTAAGTTAAGGTAAAAGTTTTACCTAGTACATAGCTATATGTTGTTGAATTTCATTCATATGTTTAATCTGGCACTTAATTTCAAATAAGCAAGCCATGGAATGTTAATGGTTATGAATTAATCATAAATGTGTGATGTATTCTTTACTGTGAGCCAAAATTAAAAATTTGTTAGATTTATAGAAACAGTCAGTTATATTTTATCCAATTGTTAACGTATACATATTAAAAATAGAGACGTATAATCGTGTTTTTCAGACAAACACTTAATTCAAAAAGTTAAATATGAAATTATCAGAACACACACACACGCTCACACACACACATATATATATATATATAAAGAAAAACAGAGAATATGACTAAACCAAAGTCTGGTGTTAAGCGTAAGAAGATTTTTCATATGTATTTTATTTAATCAAATTGACAGTAACTTGAAACCACTGTCTTGATTAACACTTGGTAAATCGAAGCAATAACTAACGGTTCAACCCTCAAACATAATAACAATTTTTATAGTCGTGTAACAAAGACAACAAATTTTAAAATGAAATAACTTGTAACTGTAACATTATAAAACATATCACCCTTTTTAATTAATTCTATTAAGAAACCCTCACTTTCCATCTACCAATAAACGTCGTCGGAACATAACTGCCAAAAAGTCGACCACTCACATACGTTGTAATAGTACACTTCGACAAGCCTGTCGTTGAGAGGGTGGCTGTTGCTTGTAGCTTTATGTTGTTCTCGGATCGCGCTCTGGTCATTAAATCTTGTTATTAGTGTGAAAGTGAGTCTGTACGTAAAAGTAGTGTTGTTACTTAAAGGGTTTGGGTTTAGGCGTATAGAATTGCTTTGAATCCTAGATTATCGTGCTAAGTTTCGTGAAATAGTACGAAATATAGTTTCTACACAATAAATATATATATTTTTATGTATTATCGTAATTGCAATGTCCTCAGTGCCCTTAGCATTCAGTAAGTGGTGCCACGAAAACTTAACAACCCGCGAGTTGTTTTCCTTTTCTACGGAAGAACGCTATCTCAGGCCCAAGAAAACATACCTTTGAACTACATTTCAGAGGTAAATATTAATGACGATTTAATTTGTTCTTGGTGAATTTGAGAATGTCGTAATTAAACTTTCTTGGCTCGACGTATTTTAATACTAAATAAATAAGATATAGACAGTGTGATTGTGACTATCAAGCGCCCTCCCTTGTTTAGATGCAGCCGAGTAGAGCAACTTGAGCTTTGAATGTCAGTCAATATAAGTCAACCTACTGGTTGGAATAGTTCAAATAGAGTATTATTTGTGGCCTTTATGTACAAAAATATATCATGAAGCAAAAGGAAATTGATATCGTTCATAAAAGTGTGAGTTTTAATTTTAAAACTTTGCTTTTGGAATCTTAAGTGTATCGTTAAATGAATTTGAAACATATCCTTCATTTTACTTCCCATTAGTGCTATATTCGGTTAATAAATTCGTACTGGACAGCCATTTGATAATACAAAAGAACCAAAAAACATTAAATGAATGAAAAAAGTGGAATATACACTAAAGAAAAATGAAAACGTTTTGTATGACCTGTTTACTTCTTTCGGCCATGGCGTCAGTTTTAGCCGACTGCCCTGAAGCTTGTCGTTGTCGGGGCCGTCCATCAAGTAACCACGGTCATCGAGTCAAGTGCAATAAATTAAATAATGTGTCTTCATTAACACCTGATAAGCTCTCCAAACTTCCAGCGAATACCATTTCATTGTAAGTAGTAAATATTTTCTGTCTAATTTTTTGAAATTAAGGAAAAATCATCATTAATATATGGTTTTTCATTTGTTTTTAAGGGAGAAGAAAATTTGGGTGATTGTTGGACTACACTTTGCTGAAAATTTCAAGTGATAAAACTGTATTTTAATCTCTAAAGTAGAAACGTAGGAATGGTGTACTTAATTTGATATTTCAATTTCCAGATTATCTTTACGTTTCGCTGTATTTACTTCGCTAACTTTTATTCTAAGTTATTTTTAATTACTGTGAAAAGCATTAATCGATTTCAAACTTACAGTTTGCTCTTAGCCGTGGAATGCTTATTGTGGTGTCAAGATCGGAAAATGTACATTACCAATAATTGTGAACATTTTTTCTGATGTCACTCCAAAAATGTTAAAACTTTTACATCTCCGTGTTTCTAAGTTACAGAATGTGAAATTCATCGACATCATTTATGAGAATTTACTTCTGTAACCTATTCATAAGAAACCATGACTCTTCCAGATTCTTAAATAGTAATAAATCGACGCAGACTTTTGGTTCCACAAAAACATTACAGTTGATTGTAAAGGTGAAATTGTTATTCCTATGGCTTTTGAGTATTATTTTATTGAAGTGAAAGGTTAAAATGAGAGAAACGTTTAGTCGATCCCTCATCTTAAGACAGTAACCTAAACCATTCTTAGTAAGTCCCAGCTGCGCAAGTTTAGTAATTCTTTAAACAATAACGTTTAAACGCTGTTATAGACCATCAAGCCAGTATTTAGAGCATATGTATACTCAAATAAAAAATTAAGATATGACATCGTTTAGCTTCGATATTACAGCAAGAAATTATTATCGATGTGTCTGTTTGAAAGAAAAAAAAACGTTGAAAATGTTTAAAAAATATAGCTATTTCCTATGCAGTTAAATATTTTCAGTATATTAATTCTTGGTTGAGTTATCATGAAAACTAAATTGCCGAGTAGTGTATTAAAAGATGAGCTTTGAAACTAATATTTAATGAAAAGACGAAATATTTAGTAGTGAGCTTGTTTTCAATTTATTTTGAGAAAAGTTTATGACTCTCTGTTTAATATTACCACACTATTTAGTAGTACGATGTTGGATGATAGGCATAACACACATCGCTATTTTTTCCCGTTATATTTCATCTTCAACAGTTTAGAACATAATTATTACCGTAAGGAACATGCTTCTAATTAGGAAAAACATTAACAAACAAGGGTTACTACGGGTGTACTAATATAAATGCTACACCGCAGTAGAATATGTTATACCTGGTTGTGTTTGTATATCATATTACACAACTTACAGTTTTACTTGTGAAGTTTTAAAGCCTGGCCTACCTCCGTTATTGTTATTGAGAGTTAGGTTACAATGAAACAAATTCTGTTTGTGTATGTATGTGTAGGACACTTAATTTAACAAATTGATATATTTTATTGAGTTGGTTCGTTGGCATATATTTTTTATGTGTAAACTGTAATCGTTTCCACTATATGAATGAAAGCACTAAAATTAATTTGGCTTTTCGTATTAGGCTTTCTTAAATTTCATTTTATCTTAAAAGTATTCTTGAATGCTAACAGAAAGGAATATTAAGTGTTTGTATCATAAACAAATGATGTAAATGCGGCTTGCGTGTAATAGTGAATTAACTGTTCTTATACTTTGAAATGAAATAAAATTGTCGGTTTTTTACAAAGACATTCATTTTATGCAAATAAAAGCAAAACTAGTTGATTGCAAAAGTTTGAATAAAAGTTTTAGAAGAGATATAGGCCCATTGTAACTGAAATGAGATTGTGTGACAGGTTTCCAACTATGATGTTAGACGTGTGTTTCTCTTTCTGAGTGGTTGTTTTTTTATAATGACATATTAATTACGTAACACACCTAAACAGTTGCTGGTTATTTGGTGTGAATTCACTATTTTCCACCAGTTTTTCGATGTATAAGTAATTTAGGTATGTTTTTCATGTTCAGTTGATATTTGGGATATGCATGGAACATCCATACCCGACTGTCAGTTCGTTACATTCTATTTCAGGCCTAGACAGAGAATGTTTGAATGGAGGGGTAAGATTTGTGAAATCAAAAACCAACATATATTATTCTAAGCACTATCAGCATGCTAATTAATACTACAGGGTCTGGTGGTATATTCCTCAGAAAAAATCTAAACAGTATGTGCTATAAAACTGAACTGTTATTACTTAAACTATATTTAATCCAAAATTTTGCTCGAATTATAGTTTAAATAATTACATGGGTGTTCAAAACAATTGCAAACATCCAAAACGTTAAATACCATAAGCAGTTACGCTATAACTATATTTTTTACATAAAAGAATTTTGGGGGTTTGACGTACGTTCATGATATTATTTTAATAATTTGGAAACGTTCCAGTTCCCGTTTTTCTGACAACCCCATAAGAACAACCTGCTTTCTTTACCATAAGCATTACTACATATAATTCCCCTCAGTGGACCCAGCAGATAGCTCTAAGTGGCTTTGCTGTGAGAAAACACACATACACACAATGCCACATATAATCTGTCTACTCTCTTCTATATGGCCTCTGTGTTTCTTTCCACCTTTACTATGTCTTAATACGATTAACTTAAATTCCGGGTGATTTTTGACTTAAACATGAAACAGCCAGAGAAATTAAGAAACGCAGTAGGGTTTCTTGGTGTATTTTAGTTGCTCAGTGACAGAAATGTACCTACGCCAGTTACCGGTATTTTTATCCGGTTTTAACATAGTTTAGTAAAAATTATTAAATAGCCCTTCCCGTGGTGAAACAATAAACAAATGCTATTAATAAGCCTTAACGAGTTATTATATCTGTTGTTAGGGATATCTAAATTTTACGACAGACAAGTAAGATTTGCAACGTGAAAGCTAATTCTCTGAAAAAAATCTGTCACACTAAACGTGATGGACCTAGCATTTGGTTACATGTTTTGACATAGTCTTTGGTACTTTTGTGAGTAATGTTTTGAAGTATTTGCTTCTTTCACGAATAATCACGAAGTTTAAAACAGGCTCGGAAAAGACGGATTTCATCGGAAATTTGAGTGAAATTTTACTGCAGTTCTCAGTAAGTTTTTATGTACACAGTTTTGTTTAAAACTAGTAGGTGTTTGAATGTGCTACTTATATTTATAAAACCGCGTATTTAAGAAATACACTGAAATAAATGTTTCTTGAATATGAAATATGCATTTTGCATATTTTATGAAAAAATTACAAAATCTGATGTGTGTTGAGAAGGAAAGGTTTTGACAGTGTTATAAGTGTGAGTACACAGCTAAGACAGTTTTAGAATTTCTGGCTGTGTTATATTAGGTAAGACGTTTGTGGTGTTTAAATATACCAGTACGAATTTCGTAGCTGTTGCCATGTATAAGGAGTAATTGATATCAACAACCAACACATTTATTTTCTGTGACAGTCAAGAATTCTCTGGAACGCGATAATATGCTCCCTCGATTGGCACAGCGGTTAGCTTTAGTTTTTACAACGATGTAAACTGTAGCTCGTTGTTCTGTGTTTTCGATGAATAC
Organism: Carcinoscorpius rotundicauda; assembly: GCA_011833715.1. Lineage (NCBI taxonomy): Eukaryota > Metazoa > Arthropoda > Merostomata > Xiphosura > Limulidae > Carcinoscorpius > Carcinoscorpius rotundicauda. The sequence continues at coordinate 124,769,260 of CM022391.1, read as the reverse complement.
AGCGAAGACAGTTCGTTGGGTCTTTTTGCGCTGTAGCAAAAATGCAACAGGCTAGGTATATTTAAGAGAAGCTCCTGGTTGTTGTTTTGAATTAAGTACAAAGTTACACAGTGGGCTATCTGTGCTATGCCCACCACGGGTATTGAAAACCGGATTTTAGCGTGTAAGTCCGCAGACATACCGCTGAGCCATTGAGGGGCGAGAAGCTCCTGGAAAACAAATAGTTTGTCTCAATTATCAGAAACAATTCTCATAAATAATGTTGCTTCAAAATATTTAAAAGAAGATGATCTAGAAAGGTCGAAAGGTTCTCTCCTTATCAGCAAAAGTGTTTATTACCCAAACCAGCCGTTCCAAAATAAAAAAGAAAATGTGTTGTTTTTTTTGTGGGGGGTGAGAATGTTCTGATGATAACGTTAGTTAAGACTGACTTACTCCAAGTAGTTTACAGTTGTTAGTTTTATAGTTTTAAAAATTATTAATTTAATTAGAAGGACATTAAACTATTCTACTTAATAATTAAAAATGTTAGGTAGTAATGGATAAAATATTTTAATTATTCACTTTGCATTTTGATCTGTTTATAATGTCATGATTAGGCCTACTAACTATCATGTATATTTAGCTAGATGCATAGTATAAATTTGGAATGCGTCCTTTGATAAACAAACATTTCCGAATCTTATCATTTACCTATACTTCTGGTAACAAGTGTAGGTCATGGTTAAAGTCTATCTTTCATCCTTTCCCTTGGTACACTTGCACCTATGACACTTAAACTCTTGAAGTGAATGTTTCTGTATTGTATTATTTTCTTCTTAGGCTTTCTTCTTGCTGCGAGTTGTTTTATCTTTTGGTGTCACTTGCATGCCATATTTTCTGCATAAGGGAAAATATTTCTCCATTAAGATCTTAAGATTTGTCATACTTCAGTCGGATCAAACATTCAGTTTACATGTTCAAGGAATCTCTTCATTTCAAACAACTTGGAGATTTCTTATAATATTTAAAAACAAATAGGTCAGGGATTTCCAGAAAGCAGTGGACTCTATTTGAGAGATGACAAATTAAAATAGGAAAATTACTAGAAATTATAACTGCCCTATTAAGCCAATTAAATTATTTTTTGCTATTGTAGTGGTTCACAAGCTTTCTTTTTGGTCAGCTTACTAAACAAGACAAATTTTGGACCCTGGTATTAAAACTGAAGTCAAAATGTTGTTTTATACTTTATTTTAATCAAAGTTTTAATACTCATACCAGCTGTCTTGAAAATACATTTTTACTTCAAGTGGGTTTCATATTATCATGAAATTTTGGACCCCTGCTCTGTATGTAACTTTTCATTTATATGAGACTTTTGTGGGTTAATAGAAATATGGAAACTGCCTTTTTATACCTGTCACTTCCTAGTTTGTGATATAAAGGTCTTATGGATTATAACCATGAAAAAAATTTGAAAGTAATTTTTTTTAACTGTGGGAAAATTTAAAATACACTGTGTGTTTAGCTTCATAATGTATTTATTGAACAAAAGGTTTGAAGCTGATCTTTTGACTCTTCATGACATGATTTTGCTAAATTTGAAATACTTAACCCAAGTATTCTCATTTAAATCAAAATAATCAGTCAAAAGTTTTTATACCATGTGATGTGCTTTCATTAGGGATTGAATGTTGTAGGGCGGGTTCACCATGCTGGAAAATATAATACTGGTTCTTTATTCTTTACTACTTGGATTCCAGAATTCATTAACATATAGGAAGCAGTAGATCCAATATAGTCTCCACCTACAATGGGTTCAAATGAAGTGATAAACATATAGTAATAGGATATTTCTTAAACTTATTGTTTAAATATGTTGTTGTTTAGAATTAAGCACAAAGCTACACAATGGGCTATCTGTGCTCTGCCCACCACGGGTATCGAAACCCGGATTTTAGCATGTAAGTCCGCAGACATACCACTGAGCCACTGGGGGGCATGTTTAAATATAAAATAAGACTTTGGTAAACAGTGGATGTATCAAAAGCATACCTTTTTTATCAGCTTTAAACTGCAAATTTTCAAAGATGATAATACAAGTATATTTCACCATTTCCTTTTCATTTGGGGCATACAGAATTTGTTAAGGTAACTTCATATGATCTTAGTATTAATTAAAAGACAAAAACAATTGAAGTGAAAAGAAATTTTTAAGTTTTAAATAGAAATCTTAAAAACCACTCACTGTTTTAATTACTCTATACATGGACAATAATTAGATTAATTTTTAAGACTAAACAGTACAAATCTACTAAGGTGAAGTACTTACTGTAAGGTGAGTGTCTGATTTAAACTGAATTACCATGATGTGAAATATTCAGCTCTTGAAAGGAAAAAAACAAAAGTTATCAGCCATGAATTTAATGATGGAGCAATAAAATTGGGTTTATAAATAACAAAAGTATCATCATATTGCAGATGCCTGGTATAACAATGGATACTGATCAACCCACATCTTTACATAACATCAGAACAAGTTAGCAAAACTTAGGCTAGTTAGAAACAGTAACTTTTGTAAATAAAATTGAACCATAAGCTACCTTGACTTGGGTTTTTCTTCGATTGAGCTTATTTTTTGTTTTTAAGCTAATTATTTTCTCTTAAGATTGCTTGCTTTTTCATACTTTGTATCATTTCTTAAAATCAACATTTATCTGCCAAGTCTTTTTTTTTTATCTTTTGTCAGTTGTTTCCTGGAAGAGTATTTGACATTTTCAGTTTCACTTCATCCACATCATAATTTGAATGTTGAGTCATTTCTACTTCCTTGTCAGCTTGTTTTTCACTGAGAATATTTTATGCTTGACAAAGGCTTCTTCTTTTTTCATAGTTCCCTTCTGGTCTACAGTTTCAAACTTTTTTTTAATACTCAAGCTAGCATTGCTTTATATGTGTATTCTCTTTGATATTCTATTTTTGAGGCTGGATTCAAATTTTGTGCTGAGAGTTTAAACTGCACAAAATTAAGGAAGTAATATCGATAACTGAGTGGACTAAAATGCATGCATTTTTTGTTGTTATTTTAAGTGTGAATTTTACTGTTGTGTTTACTTCTGTCATGGATTCCATTGTAAAGTTGCAGTATTCTTCTTGAGAGGTCTTTGCTGAAAAGATATTCAAGAATTTGGATACCTATCTTGCATTCTTAGGCTTAAGATTTGAGTTTCAACATATGGTTCACTTGTGCTTTATGACTGTTCATCATTTCTCTGACACACTGATCTACATCTGTTGTCATTCAACTTGTGTCTCTATTTTAAAGATGTGTTGCATGTAATTCCCAAAACACTTTCCATCATGAAGCTAAAGTTGTTGTTGTTTTTCTTTTTGGTTTTTATGACTGATGTTGTTCTAGAAAGGTATTGAAGATGCTTTTCACCCTGAATGTGATTGACCTGAAACCATGTGTGGTGGATATCAGTAATCCATGAAAATATATTGATATATAGACCATTGCTTGCTACTAGTCATTATGTAGTGGTTATTAAATGTCATCTTTTGTCAAGTGATTTATACTTCATGCTTTTGTTTTCTTACAGTTATTATGTAAATGTTATGTTATTATATTAATGTTATGTGTTATTATGTTAATTTTATGTTAATAATGTTATATGTTAATGTTAGGAATTTTATTTTGTAACTAGTGCATCTTCTGTAGATGCTTGAGTGGTAGAAATTCTGAAAGTGTTACTGTTAGGTGTTGCTGTGTGAGTGTAAGGAGTATTTAAATGCTGTTACTGTTACACACCTTTGTTATTTGAGGGATGTGGTAATTATGTTATCTTTGCCATATATTAGTCCTGATGGTAAAAGTTTCTTTGAATACTACGACCAGGACAGTATTATGATAAGAAGGCAGGATTGTGGGAATCTCACACATATAAGTACGTGTTCCTTTGTAAAGAGTACATTGTGGACTTAGTGGTGCATCTACCATTTTGAGCCTTTATATCTTTCAATGCAAATTTCCACGTGTAGGCCTATATTTTACCAATCAAGTTTCTGGTGTGTACATTTTAAGTAATAGAAATGAATATATTCATTTTACGTCTCCAAAATTGACATAAAATTCATTACCAGATGCGAGTTAATTGTCTTTCATCAACTTTATTAACACTTATTTTGACTGCAGGTCACCTTTCAGTTTTACATTAACCATTGTATACAACATGTTACTAATGATCAAACATTAAATCACTACAAGGGGAGTCCTGCAACCTAATTATTGTACAGTGGTAGAAGAGAGAGAGAGAAGTAGTAGCTTGTCAAAATTGGTGTGATTTGCACACAATAAAAGGAAGGATCTGTTTGAAACTTTTGGAAAACTCGGCATTTCCTGCAAATAAAAAGAACAGTAATCAAGAAAATAGGTATGATGAGATGGGATGAAGGAAATAATAAGTTGGAGAAGATTGAGGAAGTAACTGGAGAGTGGTGGGAACACAAGGAAAAGAAGATGACAGATTTAGAGGAAAAGTCGTAAGAGTGAACAAGGAAATAATGTGCTTAAAAAGAATACAAAAATCATTTAAGACCAAATAATTTTGTGGTTGAGGAATTTAAAGAACCTGATCAAGAGTCTTGGGAAAAAAATGGAAAAATTAGTAAAGAAGAAATTGGATGAAAAGATGAACATTAAAATAAACAACTTTGAATGAGTTCATAGAGTAAGGAAGAAAATACAAAAAAAGAATCAAACTAGTAGTAGTCAAATTAGTGAAAGAAAGTTAGTGATGTCAAGAAAAAGACTAAAAGGGATAACTATTTATATGGAGATTAAGTAATTTAAACAAGGAAGACTCGAGCAGTGTTATGTCAGATGTGCAAGGATACAAGAGGGAAAGGGGCAATAAAACAAAGTTTTGATTTCAAAAATTGTGCAAAGATGGGAGTTGGTGAAAGTGAAGTAAAGGAGAAGGAAAACACACTGAACATGGAAAGAGAGAGAGTTGCTACACAAATTAAAAGATGATGTATGGAAAAGTATAAGACACTCATCAATGAATAGGAACTCAAAAACTGAAGCCTTGGAAGAAACTGTGAAAAGACTTAGAATGAAATAGGAACAAGTGAACATAGACTTTAACATGGGATGAAATAAGAAAGTGTTTAGAATATGGCTGGACTTTATAACAGAAATGATTTTAAAGAGATATAGGAATAAACTTGGACTAAACAACTGTATGAGAGATGTGAATGGTACTTTAAGGAAGTTGTTAAAGAAAAATCTCAAGAGACGGTGAAAGGAGGGCAACTGGTTAGAATTGCAAATAAAGTGCCTCCATTAATTTGTTGCAAGTCATGGAAGCTAGGATTTATAATAACAAATTCCCACAAGCAAGATAAATAGAGAATAATTGTTGTGTATAACTACCTATCTTGGGATGGTGGAAACTTTACATGACTTTCTAAGGATGTGAATAACAATAATATTGATAATTATCAATTAATTATTGATATTTATTAATATTAATAAATAATAATTAATAATAATTATTGTTTTAATTGGACTCTAATCCAAGGATGAGGATCATATTTATGAAACTTTGTAGAATGGACAGCAGCTGCTTCTTACAGAGGCACAAGTGTAGAGGATGATGTTTCAAAAGTCTTTCACCTTTTGTTGTCCTCTATGCTTGTGTCTCCACAGCATGCAGCTGTTGTTTATTCTACAGAGTTTCATCATGAATACACTTCCTAAACAATCTATCAAAGAGGATCATATTGTTTTCTTTGGACACTTCAATGCAGAAACTAATAAAGAACAAGGATGAGAACAGGGATGAGAGGAAGAATGTACAGGATGATGATTAATCCTATTACTGTGGGTTTTCCTATGGTTAGCAGTTAAAGAGAGTGTTGTTACATATTTAAATTTGCATTTAAAATTTTACTGAATTACTGTTTTCTGAATACAGGTCAATAAGTTTGTTATCAAACTATAGATCATAATTCAGATCTTAGTGCTGCATGTTAGTTAATTTCTTTAAAGTAAACATCAAAAAGAACATTACTAAATGATGTTTGTTGTTTTTGTTATGTTTTGTGTGTGTGTCATATGCTATGTTAAAAGGAATTTTGGTTCAAATTAGATGTTTTTAATGTCCAAATACAAAGTCTGTAGTTTCTTATCAATTAAAAACTTAAATTACTGATATTGACAAGAGCCTCATATCCTTTGTATTTTCTAAGATATTCTTGTATTTAGTGAATCATATGAGATGGCTCCCCACATCTTCAATTTTTGGAAATGGCTATGTGTACCTACTTCACTATACCAGGCTCCTACTGAAAGTGTTAAGAAATGTTAAGGAAACAAGAAACATTGTTATTTCACCAAGAGGATGGTCAAATAATTTTTGGACTTGAAACAAGGATGTCCAGTATGATTGGAAAGATGAAGTGATGACAAGGAATAATGGAGAAATGTTATTGGAAATAGAATATAACTAATTTAAATTGTTGGATGACATTGTTGCACTGGCTAATCCACAGAAACAGTATAAGGGAATTAGTTAAAGCATGTGAAAAATTAGTGGAAAGAAATGATTTTGTTATCAGTATGGAAAAATTAAGAATGGTGGTATTTCATAAAGGAAAGAAGATAAATGGACATACAAGGATCAGCCTATTGAGATGGTCAACAAATACTTGGGAGTTTGATTTTCTATAAAAAAATATTCATACAAAACATGCAAAGCAGCGAGACCAAAAGGCTCAAAGAATCATCAATATGGCACAGAGATTAACAAGGAAAGATGGTATATGGAATAAGAAGATGCATCTTTTTAAAAGCTTGATTCAGAATGTTTTGTTTTATGGACTGGAAGCTGGAATGTTAACAAAGAGCATAAAAGATGTAAGAGAAAATATATCAAGAAAATTTTGAGTATATTCCATAAACTTCCTGTTTATTTGTAAACAATGAAAGTGGGAGAGACAAGTATGGATTATGAAAGAGTCATAAAAAGTATTGTAGTACAACTTTCAAAGTGCTGGAAGATAAATACTCAAAGATTTGCTTGAAAGATATGGCAAAATTAATATATTGTATCAAATAACTTGCATTTTTTACTTGCTTTATCAAGCTGCTAAAGTGGTGAAGTGATTGAATTTGTTAAGGAAGAAGCTCTGTTAGAGGAAACTATGAAAGCATTACAAGAGATGCTTCAGATGTTTGAACAGAAAATTCAAGTAACGTAGACTAGAATTGATAATTCACCATACTGTGACTTTCATAAAATATTAAGAAGTCAATTAATAGAGATAATTACCTGTTTGATGACAAAAGTAATTAGTTCAACAGAATGGTATGAATGAGACTACAAGTGAAAACGTTAACCAGAGAGGAAAACCTGATTACCATATGATTAAAGAAGATGCAATAATTGTAACCTGAAATAAATGACTGTCAATCAGATGAAGTGCTCATACATGAGGAGCAATTCAATATGGAATTAAATAATCCAAGGGTTGGAAGAAAAAAAAAAGTTAATTCATGGAAATAATTATTACAAAAAACTCAACTAAAGCCAATATTTACAAATATGTTTTAGCATACACAAGATGAAGTAATGAATTATTTTATTTAAAGAGTGTTAACCCTCACTCCTAAGAAATTGTAAGTTTTAAAAATACATAAGAAATTTAGTTTTCAAAACATTACATTAATTTCACTTTTTGCAAGTCAGTTTGTTTGGAATATGGCATACAGCTACACAGAGGCTATATTCATTAGCAGTCCCTAATTTAGCACATACACCCATTGATTTAGTGATAGACTACAGAGAAGGAAGCTAGTCAACACCACCCACTACTAACTTTTTTACCAATGAATTGTGGGAATGATCATTGAGCCTATAGCTGAAAACACGAGCATGTTCAGTAACAGTAATTCAGATCCACATGTTTTCAGTCAAGCATCTTAACTACTAGACCACATCCAGGCTTTTCAACAGTCAAAGGCCTACTAGCATGGAATTATACTAGATCCAAAATGAGGCTGAAAATGTATCTGTTGCATCAGCAAGTTTCATATCCATTGTCAACAATTGAGGTCACACTGACCATGATCAAGTAAATGATTGTTTTTGCTTTTCTTTATGCTGTTTATGGTTCATTAATGTAAATCTAGAAATAAAAACAAGTTAATAAAGCATACGAGCATTTGCATCATCACTTCAATTTTGGTAAGCAATAAAATATGTACAAAAATACTCTACTGATGTGATATAATCCAAGAAACCCTCTGAACTCTCTCTTATTATGTTAATATCAATGCACTAGTGATGTGCTCACCCATTACATTCTGGATCTAGCACAACTAATTTAGGTGTGTCTAGTGTGTCATATCCACAGAGATTATTTAAGATTTTGGGAACTTGAAAAGTGTTGTAGAATAACAACAGTAATATTTTTGTTAATAATATAGAATTAAGTAGCAAAACAAGGCCAAAACAGTCCTATTAACTCAATGTATATTCTTAGTTGTACTTTTCAGTTTGAAAAACAATTTGTTATTGTTGTCAATCAGAATTTCCTCAATTTCCCTGAATTTTGAGATGGGGGGACATAGGGCCCTTAAACTGTAAAACCTAGGATCAACATTATTGAAGTATGCCTGTGGTTATGTGAGGGGTAATATATATTGCTCTGTGAGTATTGAAGGTTTGTTATCACTGGTACATGCTGCAATGCAAGTAATATTTTATTAAGGTCATAAGATTGCTGCTTTTTAATGATGATTTTCTGGAGGAGTTTTTAAGTCTCAAGCATGCTGTTACTGCTGTAAGCAGTTCAGGCAAATAGACAATGTTTCTGTGGTCCCCGAATAAGGTATACTGTGTTTTTCAATTATTCTTATATTCATCAATAGAGTTGGTTTTATTATTTTATATATTGTACTTCATTATTTTTAATTTTTATAATTATTTGTTTAGTATATAAATTTTGCATTTGTAATTTTATATGTGTGTTTAGGACAAACTTGAATATCCCAGTCTGGCTGACCTCATAAGATATTGTTGGGGTTATGGCCAATATTATTGTTAATATTGATGATATGATAAGCAACTTGTGAAAAAAGTCATTCTAATTATTGTTGATGAAAGTGTAAGAAAAGTATTTTTCAAAATAAGGAAATACACTCAGCTGTTCAAAAGAAAACAGATCAATGCTCTGTCAAAACATGTAGTATGTATTAAATTATTTCATTATACTTAAAATGACTCAATAAAGATAAATGAGGTATGTTATAAAATCAGAACTGACCTAGATGTTCACATATTACCAAACAGTAAATTACCAAAGGGATGGAAATGATGCAAAAACAGTTAGTGATAAGATTTAACCAGAAACGTTACAAGCGTTCATCCAGGATAGTGATCAGTTTAAATGATCCATAGAGAATATTTATTTTTCCCACGTAAATATTATATTTAGTGTACCCATTTTGAGTTTTATTAACTTTATAAAGCAGTGAGAGTATCTTGGCTCTTAATAGACCTCTGCAACATGCAGACTGAGATGGTTTGGGTTTTATGAAATTTCATTGATTCACATCTATGTGATATCTAATATTAAAAATAGGAAATTATAAGTGATCACAAAAGGTAAATATGGTTTGTAATATATTTCAATAAGAATTTGTTCATAATATTCCAACAATTGGACAAACTGATGTTTAGAAGACTTTGGAGAAGGCAGTGAGTGATTTTGTTGAGTATCAATGATCTGTGGAAGAGCAGTGAAGAATCTACATCTTGTTATTAAAGAAATAAACTCAAATAAAACTTAGTAAAGGTGATTATGATAAGACACCAAATGAAAAATTAGCTCATGATGTCTATGTTCTCCATTATAGTAATTACCTTTCTTACAGTAAAGCCAGAGGCTTGTGATGTTCTCAGTAAAGAAACTGAAATATTGACTTGTAGCTTCAATAATAGAGTGTTATCAAGTTATACAATATCACTGGTGGAATCTCAGATCATTGTTTCAATATTTAGTCTTTCATTTTACTTCAAATGGAATGATTAGTTACACTTGTAGAACAATTAAACAGGTAATGAAATGTGTGCTTCTCCTACTCAGGAATAACAAAACTGAATTATTTAAGGTAATTTTCATTATACATGACAGATGTTATTTAATTATTAGAATCATCTTGAAAGTTTAAAAACAATCTCAACAGCATAAAACACAAGTTAGGCTAGAATAGGTTAGTATTAATTGTTGAGGTAACAAGTTTATTAGCGAGTTCATTTTTGCAAATATTAGTGTTTTTTAACAAAGTACAGGAGGTTTGAGAAAGTGCTGTACATATAAAACAAACAAGTGAAACCATTGCATTAACACTAATTTTAACTTAGGCTTGTCACTGAACATAGTTAAGCTGTCTTTTTAACATACAATAAATAAAATACTTTTGTTATCATTAAATGCACATGCTTTTGCATTATTCGTTTTACTTAATAATCCAAAAGAACCTACCAAACAATACAAACTGTTATAAGAGTCAGGGTCACATTCAGATCTTTTGAGGCTTCCTACAATATTGTGATGCTAGAGGCCCCATTCCTAGGATGATTCAGACACCAAATGAAAATTGATTCAGATTCTGAGAATTCCACCAGTAGTTTGTTCTGCATGTATTTGTAGACCAGGAGCCATTAATGCAGAAGTTCTGGCTTGTTATTTGAACATGTTAGCATCTGGATTCCTATACTTCTCCTCAAAGTAAATTGTACTTTATCTTAATTTAATAAAATGTTATTTATTGTGAACATATAGCTCTGTAAATGTAACTTGCATGTTTTAAGTGTTGCAAAATCACTGGTAAGATTGTCATAAGGCACCTCTCTTGCAATTTTATGCTTGGTGGATATATTAGTAACACCATTCAAATATTCTTAGGAATGGTAGATTTTTATTAGCTTTAAACATGAGAAAGTTATTTCACCTGAAGCAACTACAAACAGTCAACTCTAAATGCAAAGCAGTAATCAAATTTGGATGTAAATTTACCAAATTTTCTCAAAAAATGTAGTCAAGAATCTGAAGTGGTCAATTGCATGGTAGTGCTGTAATTGGACATGATACTTCTAATTCCAAATCATTAGAGTCAATTTTCCCTATTATATTTGTAGTCCTCAAACAACTAGTTTGTAGAGTGTTTTAACCTAAGCTATTTTTTTATTGTTGATTGAATGATGAATGCCAAAGTCGTTTTAGAAAGCTTTCACTTGAGGAAATTGCTTGGTTATGCTACTTGAGCAGTAATGGTACGTGGAAAGAAAACACTTTGTTGGTACTCAGCCTCAAGAGTAGTGTTATCTAATTGTTTTTTACTTTTATAATATAAAATTCACCATTTCTTTTTTGGTTTTTTTTCTCTGGAAATCCTGACCTCTCAAACTAGGTGTGTCCAAGACTATAGCTGCATCTTTCTTGTCACTGTCAGTGGTATATCTTATCGAACTGTGTTCGAGACTATAGCTGTATCTTTCTTGTCAGTGTCAGTGGTATATCAATGCAATGTATTCAAAGCATCACATACTTTACTTCTACTTTTCCAAGGTGTACTTTGTAACTTTTTAAACTTAAATCAGTTACAAACTTTCAGAACTGCCCAATGTTGCACTGACCTACTGAAATGGCATGTAGTGATTTCAAAATGTTACAAAAACATGCATTGTTGACCTTACAGCATCTAATATCAACAGATTTAGTGTGTGGCTGGTACAGGACCTGTGTATTGCCTTTTTATTTACATCCAACAGCCTTTTTTGAACACCCTTCTTGATGCCCTTTGTACTGAAGCCATTATCCAAAGAATGGCCACTGCAGTTGTTAATATCAACGTTCAGTTTCTCTACATAAGACAAAAATGCTTCCATCAATTTTCTCTTACTGGAGTGATCAACAGTAGTAAATCCAGTGAAATGTGTTAAAACGTGAACATCATCTGATAGGGTAATCAGAAGCAATTATTAATATCGGGAATACATTCCATTATTACATCAAAATATCTAGTAAATGAAACTTCCTCAACTGTATTTTGCACATGACTCCCAGAGAAACTTAATGAATTCATTCTGTATTGTTTGACTAAGATAATTGTCACTCATTTACTTATGCTGAATTTGTATCAGTTGTTTTTCTGTAGTTTCATTGAACTTGGTGGTAATTCTACTTGCTCAAGAAAGTTATCAGTATTTAGGTTACTAAGCTTTTCAGTTGTGTCACAGAAAGATGGCAACTATATAAGTTAAAACCATTCTCAAGTGCATTTCCTCTTGCCCTGAACTGCACGTTTTAGATGCTATGATTTTTGCATGTTTGTTATATACAGCTCATGGTCCTTTAGTGCAGTTGACAAATGTTGTCAAAAATAAAACCCTTGATTAGAGGCAGTTCATTTGTTTTTTTCTGTTGAACAGTTTACAGCAGAAACATATTACACTATATGAAGGATTGAAGTAAACTAATCAATTCTTCAAAAGTATTTCATTTTTTCATACAATTATAATAGTTTTTTTGTGAAATGATAAGGAATTTTTCATTGTTTGGCAGAAAAGAAATATCAATCAGTGGTACTGTACCCTTAGTAACAATAACTTTTTTTGTTCATTGATCAGTTCATCTGACCAAAAGAGTTGGATTTGATGAAATAACTGTTCTCACAGTATGCTAATAGGTAAATGTAGAATTATTACCAAAAGGATTCTAATATGTGTTACAGACAGCACAATTTTCAATTATTTCAGCCAGTTCTGCATCTTTTAAGCCTATATCAGGTTTTCTTTTAAGGTTATTTTGCAGGCTGAGTATATTTTTTGCAATGTATTTGAATTATTGCAGCTAGGCCCACCCTCATATGTCTTGTTTGTTCCTTCAGTAACAATTGATATGGATTTGTATTTAAAAAATTAAATAATTTTGGATAATTATCGCATTTAATCCACCTTTTCTGCCAATTGCTTCAGCTTGAAAGCACCAGTTTTTCCACTGCCTCATTTTCCAGTGAATAACCTGAAAATAAAAGAGATTGATATAAAGCCTTAATTATATTTTTTTACCTGTATTCATACATTTTTTAGCAGAAAGTAGTATAAGCCTACTTGTGGGAATTATTGCATAGTTTATTTCACTTAGGGCATATAGAATAGCTTATTTTGCTATACCTTTGAGTACAATTTTAAAACGTATAAGCATTGACATTGAATGATAATATTTACTCACCAAGAAATAAAAATGAAGGTATAACAAAGTCTGCCATAATTGAATACCAGGTAATTAGATTGTAAGGGTCTAAATTATCTTTATTCTTCTTCAATAACTTATTGAGCATGTTACTGAATTATTTAACAATATGCAAATATTTTCACTTGAGGAGCTTGGAGAATGCCTCTTTAAAATGTGTTGTAGATTTTGTTGCAGATAGAGAAGATGAATGTTGATAGATACGGGTCTAAATTAACATCTATATTCCATAATAACTTGTTGAAATTATACTAGAATTATATAAAACTATTTGAAAGCTTCAATATGAGGAGTTTGGATAAATATAATACATTTTTGTTGCTTCTTTGCTCCTGCTATATAGAAAAGTTCTTAAATGTTCATATGGTGTGTGTGTGTGTGTATCAGGTCATCCCTTAAGTAATGTCTGATTTTAGATTCATAAAAAGAGAGGACTTTAAGCACTTTTAGTGTTATTTAATCACTAGTGTATGTTCCATTATTATTAATTGCTTCCCTCCAACGATTCATAAGATTCTGAATGCCATTTCTACCAAATTCTTGGGGTTTGAAAGGAAAAAAATGTAGAGAGGGTAATTTTGACATCTTCATGTGCTTCAAGCTCTTTTTCATCAAGATAGTTCTGCAAACTTTGGAAAAGATGATAATCAGATGGGAGCAAGGTCTGGAGAATAAGGAGGATGTGGAGGTTTTTCCCAGTTTAGCACTTCAATCTTTTTAGATGTAATCCTTGCTGTATGGGGCCATGCATTTTCCTGATGTGATACAACACCTTTACAACTGATCAAAGCAGGCCTCTTTTCTTTCAGTACACCATTCAAGCACTGTAACTGTTGACAGTAGAAGTATGATGTAATCATTACATTGAGTGGCAGCAACTCAAAGTGGATCACACCAACAATATCCCACCAAACGCTAAAGAAGACTTTCCTGGGGTGGAGATCCACTTTGGGCTGTGCTTTAGCCAGTGTATCTGCACTGAGCAATTATCTGTGGTATTTAATATTTTTATAAGATATCCATTTTTCATCTACAGTCACCAACATGCCTCAAAAAAGTGAGTTACGTTCACAAGAGTGGAGAGAAGAGCAAATGTCCACTCTTGCTCTAAGGTTGGCTTCTGTCAAATCACAAGGAATTCACTTTCCAAGTTTTGACACTTTTCCAAGCTGCTGGAGATGACGGTGAACTGTTGAATAGGTTGAATTAAGCTTATATGCTAGTTTTTCAAATGTTACAGCACAATCTTCATCAAGTGCAGCCATCAGCAATTCATCATTAAACTCAACAGGACGACCTGAATGTGGCTCATCACTTAAGTTATAGTCACCTGACCTGAACTTCTGAAACCACCTTCGATATTTTATTTCATTTCATTGAGAGACTGCACCATAAATACCTTGAATGTTTGGTGTAGTTTCTGCTACCTTTTTTTAAACTGATAAAGCATTATATGTCTAAATTGCTCCTCAGACACATCCATTTTCATAATGGTTTATTTGATTAATGATCTGAAAAAGTGGAGTTGTGTCAGTTTCTTTTATTTATCTGAATTTTATACACGTCCTACTACATATTTTAGTCATTAAAGCCTGCTACAAAGACAGAAATTATGCTGTACTTTTTTTGTTAAATTTTCGGACATTACTTATGGGATGACCTGATACTTAAACTCATTGTTAAAAAGTTGTTTCGTTTTTGAGTACAATTATAGGCTGAAGGCATACCTTGATCTAATTAAGTGCAGAATGTTAACATATTGCTGTCCCACAGTATGATGAGCTACGTCACGTCTTTGAGAATGTCGGTCACTAGTGAATACATGAGTGTGCGTTCCAGGGGTTTGAACCCTGCCATTTGCAATGCGAAGTGCCCTCATTATGCAACATATTCTTCATTGTTTTATGATTTTCTAAAATCTGAGAAAATAATCATCATTAAAATCTTAAACACAACTCGTTATATAAATTTAATTTCGTCATTTCCTATATGCGTAGAAATCCTACACCTAATGGAGGTTTTATACGACTCTGTAGATGTACTGCGATATATAATTTCCATTTCCAAAACTTATCAGGAAGATCATTCGTTTTCGTCATGCCCTCTCTTTCGTATGATTACTTTTTTTTTCAACTGGCGGGAAACTGGAAACTGTTATAATATTGAATGCATTTGTGAACAGAAACGGGATCATCAACTGTCCATTTGAATGGATAAATTCCTCAAAACTCTATTTTTCATTTGTCCATTAATATTATTTCCTGCTAGTTGGTAAACTTTTCGCTTTACAAAATGAAACAGTATACTGATTCATTACCTACATGGACATGGCCTTGGAAGAGGTCAGATGTACGTGTGTTCAGGGTACAAATCACGACTTTCATGAAGTAACAAAGTATTTTACATACTATAATGTTAACAGCAGTAAAGGAAGAAATCCTGATTGTTCCCATAACACGCAAGAATAAAACTAAATACCATTAAAAAATACATGCAAGATTGTAAAATCCATATTGTACAAAGAGAGAAAAGGGATAAGTATTGGGTTAATTGACAAGCGAAAATTGTTCACGGACAGGCACTTTCAAAATAAGACTAATTTTAGATTTAAGGATAAATAAATGTAATTTATTGTTACACATTATAGTTTTTTTTTTAGAAAGGAAAGAATGGGTAATTTAGATTTATTTCGATCTTTATTTTCTTTTTGTTGTTGTTGTTTTTGGAATTTTGCACAAAGCTACTCGAGGGCTATCTGTGCTAGCCGTCCCTAATTTAGCAATGTAAGACTAGAGGGAAGGCAGCTAGTCATCACCACCCACCGCCAACTCTTGGGCTACTCTTTTACAAACGAATAGTGGGATTGACCGTCACATTATACACCCCCACGGCTGGGAGGGCGAGCATGTTTAGCGCAACTCGGGCGCGAACCCGCGACCCTCGGATTACGAGTGCACGCCTTAACGCGCTCGGCCATGCCAGGCCATTTCCTTTTTCTGGTTACAAGATTGGTCAATTTGACTAATCTTGTATAGGGTTAGGGTAGAGAAACAGGTAATGGATAAGTTTTTATTGAAAAAAATCGTTTGAAATGTATTTTGGTTTTTAGCTATTATGCAAATGATATTTGAGATTTTTTAGATGAATAAGTATTTGTAATCTTAATATGAAATTTCTTTGCACTTGAACTGGTAAAAAAAGACTCGATATATTGACGGGAAAATCTTTCATTAAAAACAACTTTTTGTCGGTACAAACGACTTGTAGTGTTTACTAAATTCTGTAAATTTTGTGAATATAAACTTAGTGCGTTAATAGTTATGGTAATAAAACTCTATACGAGTAAAAAATGTTCACGTGGTCTGTCCGTGGGACCAAGTACATGTTGAGAGAGTTAACTGTTTTGCTACGAATAGGTAAAAATGTCGCAACGTTTTACAGTTTTACATTCAGTATGTAATTAAAGTACCCTATTATCAGTGCATATCAATAAAGGTGGCTTTAAATATAGAGAGCAAATTTTATTAACATGAATGTTTTAATTTCGTATTTTTAAAAGTGTATAAATACCGAACATCGTTTTCTGCATATTGCAGACAAAACTATTTATTTCAACATTTTCTGCTACCATGTAATTTTCGGTTAACTTAGTACTTACATTGTATATATACATCTTCAAGCTAAACTATCAATTTCTAGGGAAAATTTGTCACCGACACAACTTTTAATTTATAGAGATATCAGAAGTACTGGTAAAATGTCGTGCCTTCCGCTGAGCTTTCTAAATATATCTATCATAAATTCTCTCTTACCAATACAGAGCTTATATTTCACGGAACTGACAGCAATAGGGTATAAAGGTCTGCGACAGTGGAATAGTAATTTTGACATCTGAATAGTAGTTTATTCAATCTGACTGTTATGGCTCTGCTTGACTAGATATGGGAATAATTTTAAGCCATTTCCATGTAAGTTATTTTTTCATTTGTAGTTAAGTGCAAAGCTACACATTGGTTTGTCTGTATTCTGCTAACCATGGTTATTGAAACCCAGTTTTTGGTAATATAAGTGCACAGACTATCCCTGGGGGGACAATGGAAGTTAGAAAGATAGATAAACTATGCAAGTTTTATGGCACTCTCTTATATGTGTGTGTGGAAATATTATGTATTCTAAATTGAATAAAAAATTGTATGGCCACATTGTATAAGAAATTTTAATTTTCTGTTGTAATCTTCAGCCGTTCTAGAAAAAAAGGGATAAGTTAGATTTTTTTGTGATGATTACAATGTTGGTAAAAATGACATTTTTGCATAGAATTAATAAAATGTGTAAAGTATTTTGTTTTTAAAATAACTTTGCCAGAAGTATTGAAACAAAATGATATTTTGTGAAACGAAATATGCATTTATTATAAATTAAATATGGTATATCTGTGCAAACTATTTTCATTCAAAACTCCGAATTTTTTAATTTCTTGTTTGTATTTGTGTGCACGTGTTTAGTTGTTTAGAATTAAGCACAAAGCTACACAATGGGCTATCTGTGCTCTGCCCACCACGGGTATTGAAACCCGGATTTTAGCGTGTAAGTCCGCAGACATACCGCTGAGCTACTGGGGGTCATGTGCATGTGTCACTTATATACGATAAATATAATCAAAAACATTTTACATGTGGAAAAAGGTGCAGCTAAAAAAATGATTCAACGTATAAACAAAAGGAATGAAATCAAAAATGGCCTTAAAGTCAGTAGCCACACTTAAAGCATTGATAAGAATTTGACAGAAAATATTCAGTCATTAGTTAGCCAGGCTGCAGTTTTTATTCAATTTTGGGTGGTGAAACAAAATACGCGATCCAGCTGACTAATAGATAGATACTGGCTGTAAAATTCTTGTAAATGCTATAAGTGTTGCTACCAGTTTCTCCACCAGTTTTGATTTCAATGCTTTGAGTAGCACGCTCAATACTTCTTATGTTGCACTTTTTTTCACAATGTGTTTTTTATTAGATATCATAACAGTTTTATCAACACACCAACAAACCACAGCTAGTAAGAAAGTAACACTGGATAGTGACTAACAATAGATTTAGGATTGCATCCCGGTTGTTTGTAACAGACCCAACCAGATTTTTTAATATAATTTGGTAGTTTTCTCTTTAAAACACTGTTAATAACAAGATCAGCAGTTTCTTGTCATCGCCCATATGCACTCGATACAGCCTTATCAAGCGCGTGATGCTATATGCTCTTTAAGTAAGAGACTTCGTAACATTTAGCTAATTTGTGCTTAAAACTTGGCAATGAATGAAAACCGTTCACCCGTATGCTTGATTTGACTAATACTTGTATCTGCACGTTCTTTTACCTTAAAGTATTACTGCTGTAAATCAGCTATCTTTGATCTGAACAAAAAAAACTAAAACCATCTATTTTTATTACTCATAGGTAAAGCTGTAGAAGAAACTGTATAGCTCGGAATGGCCAGGTGGGTTAAGGCGTTCGACTCATAATCATAGGGTCGCGAAGTTCGAATCCCCGTCGCACCAAACATGCTCGCACTTTCAGCCGTGGGGGCGTTATAAAGTTTTAGTCAATCCCATTATTCACTAGTAAAAGAGTAGTCTAAGAGTTGGCGATGGGAGATGATGACTAGCTGCCTTCCCGCTAGTCTTACACTGCTAAATTAAGGACGGATAGCGCAGATAGCCCTAGTGTAGCTTTGCGCGAAAGTAAAAAAAAAACAACAAGAAACTGCAGACCGATAGTTCATGTAACTTTTTCCCAGACTTGTGCAAAATCATTTTCATAACTGAATGGTTTTATGTTGAATAACTTTGTACATGTGGCTTTATTTAGACCGAAATTGAAAAGGTCTATCAGTGTACCAAATTTTAAAAAAATATCTGTAAAAGTTAAGTATGTTTTTCTATCAAATAAAATTTTTGTACAAAGGAAAAGAAAAGTAAATTCAGCTAAAATTGGATATTTTATATTTCGTGTAGTTCGCGACAGACCAATTGCCTTGAAATTCTGTTTGTGAAGTAAGGGTCCAGCAGAGCATATTCGTTGAAAATATGTGGTAATTTGTCTCAGTGTGTGAGCTATAGAAAGTAGAAAACTGCTTGACTGTTTCTCTTATTAATAATGCCCCCCAGTGGCTCAGCGGTATGTCTGCGGACTTGCACGCTAAAATCCGGGTTTCGATACCCGTGGTGGGCAGAGCACAGATAGCCCATTGTGTAGCTTTGTGCTTAATTCAAAACAAACAAACAAACTTATTAATAACATGCAGTGCTTCCAGCAAGTTGTTTTAGCTGCGCGACACATTACTGTGTGTGTGTTGATATCAAAATATCAATGAAAATAGTTTTGAAATATACATTTTAAAGTCGCAAATATATTATTATTTATATGCATGTACCCTTTTTACAGACTGAACCCCGCCTTTCAAAAATTTCGATATTTGCTTCTGACTCTGACGAGCCCCCCCCAGTGGCTCAGCGGTATGTCTGCGGACTTAAACGCTAAAATCCGGATTTCGATACCCGTGGTGAGCAGAGCACAGATAGCCTATTGTGTAGCTTTGTGCTTATTTAAAAACAACAACGACTCTGACGAAAATTTGATATTCATTTCTAATATCTCTTCCGTAAAAATTTATCAGGCTAATTGTCGTTAGAAATTATCACCGTTTCCTGAAATAACATCAATCTGATGATAGTTTGGTAGATCCAAAGCTTGAATGGCCACTTCATTTCTTTGTATTATGAACTAATGTTAGTAGGCCTGCTGGTGTATTATGAAATAATGTTAGTAGGCCTGCTGGAAATCTTCAGCCTCAAGACTATTAAGACTTAGAATTTGTTCACGTTTATTTTAGAAACCAAAAATTACTTAAGTCCAAAAACTGTTCAGTTTGTCTTCAGAGCAAATGACATTTGATAGATATTGTTCAGCGATACGCTGGTGAATTGATCTTTTCCTCCCAGTCTACGTACGCACACGTATTTTATGATTGATTACCAGACGAACATATTCATGGACCTAATACAGAAAGCAATTTTTTCAACAAATTTCATAATTTTATGGAAGAATGCCCCTTTCCCTTCTATCGAGAAATCCTGGATCCTCCCTTGTACTAATAACAACAAACGACCAGTCAGGTAAAAATATTTCAGTAATACAGTCTAAAATACGAAATAATCTTAATAAAATTGACTGAAACCAGTGTCAGCTGTCTCAACTATGTAGAGAACATGATTAGTAAATATGCAGAAAAGAATTTAACAAAACAGGAACTGGCCTTCGTCTGTGAGTATTGGCGATCTCAAAACAATAAGTTCGGCATGGCCAAGTGGTTAAGGCACTTGGCTCTTAATCTGAGGGTCGCGGATTCGAATCCCTGTTACACCAAACATGCTCGCCCTTTTAGCCATGGAGACGATTAAGGTGACGGTCAATCCCTCTACTCGTTGGTAAAAGAGTAGCCCAAGAGTTGGCGGTGGGTGGTGATGACTAGCTGCTTTCCCTCAAGCCTTACACTGCTAAATTAGGGACGGCTAGTACAGATAGCCCTTGTGTAGCTTTGCGCGAAATTCAAAACAAACCAAAAAATTATTTATCCTTCCTTGAGATAACGATCGATCATTGAAAGTGCCAAATCTGCATACACAAAACACATTTTTTGTGTAACTTGTCACTTAGAAAAATAATACGCCAAAATGCGAAAGTATTTCCGTTCCATGTGACAGTCGCAAAGCTGTCCTGCGTACAAAAAGGTAAGTAGAACGCAATATAACTATTCAATAAAATAATATTGGTAAGTTCTTTGACCGAATAGCCTGCAGAAGGTATCACATAATCTCAACAGAACTTACCGTATTTTACGCCTTGTAAGACGCACTTTTTTTCTTTAAAAATAACTTGAGAAATCCCTATGTCTTGCAAGACAAAAGTGATGGGTTAAAGTAAGAGAATACTTATTTTAGGGTCTACTCAAAACGGCCTCTCATACAGATCATAATCTTATTACTTACCAATTACAAGTATTCTCAATAGCCTGAAACACTCAACTGATATTGTCGATATATTATGAAGAATATGATGTATTTGACTGTATTTACCCAGTAGATTGAAAAAAGTCAAAGCTGCATCAAGATGTTGGTTGCTGAGTCAAAATATTTTTTTCTTAGAATCGTCTTTCCAAAATTAGGGTGCGTCTTACAAGGCGTACTGGTTCCAAAATTAGAACGCAGTTTCTTTTTCATTTTGTAGAGATTCGTACACTGTGTGTCAGAAAAAAGTGTCTTGTATTTTTTTATACTACGTTATTATGTTTTATTAGTGATCATTGATTTTGCCTTGCCTCATTTACAAGTGCTTGAAATTTATTTCGTTTGTCCAATATTTATCTATCTGCTTTATTTTCTTCGGTCATACATATCACCGAGTATACAGCGCTTAGTACGCAGCGGCAGCGATAAGCCGGAGAAAAATAGCCGTCATGTATCAGGAATTGCTTATCACAGTCACAAATGTTTCTTATAACAGTCTAAGAAACATTTAAAAGAAAAAGTAGTTAAAAGGTGAAAAAATCAGGATAAATTAGGGATAGCTATGCAAAATATATAGAAATAAGCTAGAAATGAGTACACGAAACCGCACAAATGTCCCCACACAAGTAGCGATTGACTCAGTGCCGTGAGCTTACGGTAATCAGCCATTGTATGATTTTACATTATCATTTGGTTTAAATGCTTTTATTCGACCTAAATTACTGCAAATAAAAGGATTTCAACATTTAAAAGTCGATCCTGCGAGCGTCCTATCCACTAGGCTATGCTAAGCCTAAATGTAAAGTTAAAAATTAATAGTGGTGTCTAATCACTTGGGCCTCAACTAGATGAAAAATTCAATGGAAAATATTTTTATTCGTTGCTTCTTGTTTTATCCAAATAGCCCTCAGTGACGAACCTGCAAGCTTATGACACGAACATTTGTATTTTGATACTCGTGGTGGACAGAGCACAGATTGGCCATTCCATTGTGTAGTTTTTTTGCTTAAAAAATCTAAATCAGCTGTAACATTAAATTGTAAAATATGATAGAATTGATGATCCACTACCAGATTTTATTGTGAATGCACATATAAACGAACATTAATATATCACAAAACTTTCTGCAGTGTTAGAGTAAAATATCAAGAGCACATATCTCATCTTATAGTAGTTGGTACAATAAATATATAGATATTGATGCAGCATTATGATACGTACCTACGTACAGAAGTTTTACCAAAGGTTTATTACAAAGTCTGACAGTTTTTGTCTGTAATGTATTATCTATATTACTGACACTGTCTTATTTAAGTACTTAACACTTTACAGTGCTTTTTCAAATTATCAAGTTAGTTCCATTAAATGGTAGCTGCTAAAAGAAGTGAAAAAACAACATTAATATCTAACTATTTTATTGTTAGTTCATTATGTTACTTTACATCTAATGTTTTTAATAAAAGAAATTAAGATGGCATACAGCATCCAGTACTCATATTCCTTTACTGAATCATTGGTTTTTAGTAAAAACACTTTATTATAAATTCTGATTTTTTTTCTGTACAAAAGACTTACAATGTTTACCAAAAGCTTACCAAATTTTGTAAAGATATATAAATTGTATCAGATGATGTATTGACACAATCATATCACAATTTCAAGATACAGTATTCCTAACGTATTGTTGTATCATCACATCTTTTATAAATACACAACATTTAGAAAGACGCGTAACAACAAGCTTTGTAGAATGGACAGCAACTGCCTTTCATTGGAATACTTTCAAAACATCATTCTCTACACTTGTGTCTTCACAATAGACAGCTGCCATCCATTCTACAAAGTTTCATCATAAATACTCTGCCTAAACAATCTATCAAAGAATATTACTCTCCTGTTCATAAAATTTTCTGTTGTTATTATTTTACATGTTTAACCTGTTGGTTATTAACAAACCAATGTTATGTTTTATAATTAAGAAGGTGATAGCACTGCATGTGTCGGGATAGCTGTAATTGTTCATCTAAACAAGATTTAAATCACTTCAATAGTTCACCAGAACTCTACAATATTATTATATAGTTTCCTTTTATAATAATATCTGTGTAATTCTGAAAATGTCTAGAAATATCATAGCCAAATGTTTTCTTTTTTCTTTTGCCTCTTTCTTATGACACAATAATTCAAAAATGAAAACAATGGTGTCAACCAATTTCATTGAGGTGATGCAGTTTTAAATGGAGTATCTGCTTTTATAAGCGTTATAAATAATGAATTGTAATTACAGTCATGATTCTAGTGTAAACGTTGTTTTTATTACCCCATGAAATTGGCTTTCTTACAAAAAAAAGAAAAACTTTAAAAAACTTGAACACAGGATGAAGTGGGAATTACCAGCCAAAAATAGTAAAAGAATAAATATTACAGTTGGAGTCTATTTGTATTGAAAACACAATTATAAACATTGCCTTCCTATGTCTATTGAAACATTATATTAAAAAAACACAAGTGAAGAAAAACTTTTCAAAAAAGGAAGGAAATGTAGAGATAGCCAAAATCACTCATTAAAAAACATTGCAAATAATATCATAAGGATGACATTTGCATCATACCTTCATTATAGCAATGGGTACAAATTAACATATAGCAATATATAACTATGCAATCGCAGTTTAGTTTTAGAGTATCCTGTAATTGTCTGTTAGCATTCTATTACACCATGTGTCTGTCATGTTAACCCACTTACTACAATCTAAAGTAGCATCAGAAAGATTTATGAAATATTTTTGAAAGAAATAACATTTTATGCTTAAATTCCCCATAAAAGGAAAACATGAAAATGTTGTTTTTAACTTTTTGAAACCATTATTTGCTGAAAATTTTTACTCCTATATAGTGTTGTTTGTTGTTTTGCTTTATTTGAGGGGGACATCTAACATAGAACTTGTGTCAACTTTTCCATAACTGTAAATAATTTTTTTTTGTCAATATAAATTCATCACAATTTGTACATTTTAAAATATATATTATTATCTCAGAATTGCAATTAAGTGAATTATTAATAAAAAACGGATTTAATGTTGTTGTTGCGGTAGGTTATTTGTATACCCTAAATTACATAAAACAGTTTTTCATTTTCTTTTGAAAACTTTAGATTTAGTCAATAATCTATTTAAATTTTTCAGTAATCTTGATAATTTTTTTATTATTTTTGAAAACATCTCTTTAAGATTTTTATCTACTAATTGTTTTAACTATGTATTAACAAGTGAAATATCAGTTTGTATATTTAAACAATGAGTCACAACAAAAGGTATAATTGTCTCTTTAGGTTACTAATCAAACTGTTTAAATGTTTCTTATCAAAAAGGTATTGTTAGTCATTTCAAAACTCTTAATATAAATTTTTCCAAATACTGACAATGAATTAAACATTTGTTTAGTTCTAATAAACTATTAACTCTCATTTTTTTATTGGAAACCGATTGATGTAATATATCTAGAATGATTACTAAAAAACTTGACATGATGAAATTTGAGGACTTATAATGAATATTTGTTACAATTTTCTTTTATGGTGAAATATTTACCACCACCTAAAAATGACAACCCTTTATTATTTCTTTGTTAATTGAATTTAAATTTGCAATAAATTTATTAACATCTTGAGTACCTTTCATCATCAACAGGTCAATATAAACTCAATCAAGTGGAAAGAAATTTAAAATTTAGGATTAAGAAACATAAGAACACAGCAGAAAATTACAAAATAAATGAATCAGTATTGGCAGAACATGTTGTGGAAACAGCTTTTTATAGACGAGTAACGTTGAGCTGATAGAACAGGTAGAAGTTAAATTTGAATTAAATATCTGAGAAACTATCTAACTTGAAATAAGAAAGCACAGAGATATTGTATTAAATAAAAAATATGGTCCAGGTCTAGAAAAAATAAACTACTGGACAGATACTTTGTAACTCTGCTTTATTTAAGTCTACATGTCATTATTTGTATATAAATAATTATATCGGTATATGTCTTAGCCACGTTTTTGCCATTACTCCTGAAGGATACCAAAACTTGTAGGGAAAGCCCCTGCTTTTAATAAACATTTATTGTGTAATGATTTTAATACTGAAAACCTTTTAATAAATTATTTGATATTTTTCTTTGTAAATCACAATGTACAAATTTTGCAAAATTATAAAATATTAGTTCTCAGATATTTTTCGGTTACCAAATAGTTTAAAAAGTTAAAATAATTAATTAATTGTAAAATTTATTATGTAAAGTTTCCTTTCATTCCTGGAGATGATGTCACAGAACACCTAAACATGTTTAGTCCTGTTTTTTAGGACAAGTTCCTGTTCTAATAACTATTTATTATGTAATAATTTTAACCTTGTAGTTCTTTTAATTATAAATATATGTTGTACACAAGTGTCGCTTTAAATCGTTTAAACTTTATAACAATAAAGAAAAGTAAGTGTAATTAGAATAAGATTTTAATTTAGAAAGGAAGTATATTGACTAATTTTATTTATTTTAGAGCGTTTGTAACGTATTTAATTTATACATGAATTATCGTATGTGTTTGTACATTTGGAAAATATATGCATTTAATTTGTATCACTTATGTTTAGTTGAAAGGTGGTATGTGTATGTTTCTTGTAAGATTCTCAATAAAAATATTTTTAACAGTGACATTTGAAGTCACAAAAAGGGTAGAAGAAATTAACAAAAAAGTGTAAAACATCGCTATTTTATATATATATGGTTGACGTTTATAATGTAACCTTTGATTTTGTGTCATTAGTTAAGTTTTATACAGAACTCTCCGGTACGTTAAGACTTGTATATATAAGGCGAAGATTTCTACACCTGTACACAGCCGTACACTTCTCTGATTGGCAGCTAACTTTACTGTGTGTGTTAATGGCCTTATGAAAGTGAATTGTAATATACACAGCAAGAGGGGAAAACGGAAAACTGGACGTACGTAAAACGATTAACACGGATAAAAACTTGTACTGTTATCAAGGTTAAAATCTCAAAAGGTTGTTAGAGGGGATTGTGTGATCACGCGTGGCACCTGGAAATTAAATACTGAATTGTAAGTACTGGCAGCCTGTCTGATGCCCAACACAATATGGTTGATTGAAATAGGAAGTTTTGTGAAATCACAAATAAAATTTTTATACTGTGATCTCAAGCTGCTCGTGTCATCAATTATTCCAAATAACACATACAGGAAAACCTTTAACTGATACTAATTTGTACAAATGTGTGTGTCACCCCTTATGGAATTTTTCTCTCCTCACTCTCACATATTCAGAGTTGGTAGAGGGTCAGAGTACGAAAAGCTTCTAGTCGTTGCCATATATGTACATATTTTTCCTGGTAAAAGAATAGGAAAAGTTGTTTTCCAGATATTCCTAAACAGTTGGTAATATTATTAGAAAAATAATGGTAATATAATTTTTATTCCACAGAATAAAACTGGAAATCACTTGAGATCGTTAGAATACCAAAAAAACAAATAGTGGAAAATATGATGTAATATTTCATAAAGAGGAACTAGCTTCTTATATACACTGCTGGCCAAAATCTCAAGGCTAATGTACATAGAAACAAAATATGTATTTTGCGTTGTTAGACTCAACCACTTATTTGAGTAGAGCTTCGAAAGATGAAAATAAGAAAATGGAAAATTAAAAAAAAACTTTTTAGCATTCAATAGGGAAAATGTGAACACTATAAAATTAGTCTAAATACTAGTTGGTCAAAAGTTTAAGACCATACCGAAATGAAGCGTTAATCGGTAAACACGTAAGGAAATTTAGTCATTTGTGTTCAATCTTTAACGTTGTCAGCATCTACCAGTGACATCTCCTGTTACATTGAGTAAAAACATGGAAAAGCTTAAAAAGCTGACAGATTTTGAATGTGACAGAATTATCGAGCTGCAAAAGCAAGGTTTCTCTCAACGTGTCATCGCTGGTGAGATTGGGCGTAGTAAAACTGCTGTTTCAAATTTCTTAAAAGACCCTGAGGGATACGGAACGAGAATTTTAAGTGGTCGGCCCAAAGAAAATTTCGGCGGCGTTGAGCAGGAGGATTCCACGGGTTGTCCAGCAAGACACCAGCCGATCGTCGAACCAGATTAAGGCCCTTACGGACGCAGAATGCAGCTCAAGAACAATAAGACGAGAGAAAGGCTTTAAAAACCGTGAACGTCTTCAAAGGCCATGCCTCCTTCCACACCACGAAACAGCTCGGTTAAACTTTGCTGAGAAGCACCAAACATGGGACGTAGAAAAGTGGACGAAGGTTTTGTTCTCTGATGAAAAAACATTTAGCCTGGATGGTCCAGATGGCTCCCAACTTTACTGGCACGATAAGGATATCCCACCGGAGACATTTTCTACACGACATAGTAGAGGAAGTTCCATCACGATCTGGGGTGCTTTCTCCTTCCATGGAACAATGGAGCTCCAGGTTATACAGGGACTGGCTACATTGGCATGTTGGAGAGAGCATCCTTATTGACTGAAGACCTTCGCTTGTGTGGAAATGACAAGATCTTTTAGTAGGACAACGCTGCAATCCACAATGTCCGCAGGACACAGGACTTTTTCATGGCGAATAACGTGATTTTTTTGGACCATCCATCGTGTTCGCCCGAATTGAACCCCATTGAAAATGTTTGGGGGTGGATGGTAAGGGAAATCCATAGAAATTGACGTCAATTCCAAACAGTGCACGATATTCGTGAAGCCATTTTCACCATTTGGAATAACATTCCAGCCAGCCTTCTGTAAACGCTTATATCGATCATGCCAAAGTGAATGTTAGAAGTTATTC
This sequence comes from Carcinoscorpius rotundicauda, assembly GCA_011833715.1. Classification (NCBI taxonomy): domain Eukaryota; kingdom Metazoa; phylum Arthropoda; class Merostomata; order Xiphosura; family Limulidae; genus Carcinoscorpius; species Carcinoscorpius rotundicauda. Next base: position 124,741,027 of record CM022391.1, on the reverse strand, counting down.
GTAATGACGGCCATGTAAATCACTATTGAGACCTCTTGTTGGGCATTTCCTACCCTGTTTAAGACTTCTTTTTAGTATGGTATTAAACTTTTGACCAGCTAGTTTTTAGGCTAATTTCATAGTGTTCACATTTTCACTATTAAATGCTAAAAAAGTCCCCCCCCTTTTGTTATTTTCATTTTTCGAAGCTCTACTGAAATAAGCGGTTGAGTCTAACAACGCAAAATGCGTATTTTTTCTTTATGTGCATTTTACCTTAAGATTTTGGCCAGCAGTGTGTATATCAAAGTACCGGTACATTTGTTAACATTTATTACTTGGCTGAAACGAAAACATTAATTGTTTATCTAGTATGAGTTACATTATTAATTCGGAATTTATATTAAAATTAAGATTGTATTTACATCAAAAATCTTGCAAAAAATGGTATTATCACATTTTCTGATGAGTGAAAATTTTTAAAATTATAATGGCGAGTATGAGTGGAAACATTTCGAAGTTACAAATAATGCTAAGACTAAAGTAGAAAGATATTTAAAAGCAAGTCACTGTGTTATGCAAACAAAGCTTTTTGGATAAATGGAGACGATGGCCAAAAATGTAGTACTGTGGAAAGAAAAAACTGTATCCCCGCCACCACACCCCTTAGAAGCATAAAATAATCGTGTTTTCAGCTAAATGGCAGCTGTTGTTGAAATTAGTGCTCTTATGGTTATTGTTTGTTTTATGTAAATAGTTTATCATACTTAAAACCGTCGTTTGTTTGGATATATGCATGAAATTTAAAAGCTGCCAAGCGTGCAAGAAATCCACTTGGTTTATCGAACACTCCGCACGTGAAAATACGTGAAAAGTTCGTGCAACATCTCTTGAGATTAAATACAAGCTGTAGCTTTGATGATTCGTATATTATTAGTAGTCAACTGTATTCGAAATTGTGTGACTATGAGTGAAACTCCTATTTATTTATCTAACTGACTACTTCGGAACTTCTCTATCGAAGCTGTTTTGTCAAAGAACAGTACAATTTTTTCGACAGTCGCCGTCTTTCAGACGTTTTGTTACAGACACGTGCATAAGCGACAAAGTCACGATTATGACGTAACACATAAAGTAGTTCTTTTGAACTTCGGTTCTGTGTACTTTGAAATGGGCTGTGTTAAAGTAATATACAGAATATGCTCTGGCCAGGCTTGTTCTGCATATTCAACGATCCAGCTTGCACACTTAAACTTAGGTCAACAGCAAAGAACTTTTAAGTAATACATTCGGTGCATTTGGTTTGGTTTACAGGCGTAGCAGTATCTAACTTTAAATTTAATGCCTCTGGCAATGACTAAGGTTTATTACACCGTTCACAAGTATGTGAAAATATTTGTAGAGTTTGTTTCATTCCCTGGTTTGTATAAACGCATAACAGTTAAATGAATGTTTATATATTTTTTCATGTAGAGGAAGGGAGGTAGAATAAAATAGAATAAAACCAACGTTAACCTAAAGTCATTAACCTGATGTATAGATTAGTGACGTGTTATATGTGTTTCAGTATACAAACTAATTTTGTTAGGTACTGCAGTATAGCTGTAAAGTAACCTCAAGTGTAAAGTGATATTTTTTTGTATATCAGAAAAAGTCATTTTAGAAATAATTTCAAAAATTAAGCGTTAATAGCGTGTGTTCCGATACCTATTTTTAGAGAGTAACATCATCAGAAATCACGTGACGAATTACAATCGGACAGACAAATCGAAGAGGCCTAGAGACTACTTTTTCATGGATCAGTGACAGTTCACTGGGCTCATAACTCTATATATAAATCTGGTCTTAATACCTGCGATTGGCAGAACATAGTCCTTTTGCACTTAACAACAACTGAGTCAAGAGTTGACTTGTAGAACTGGATGTCATTTCTGAGTTTAGAAATACTGTGCGTGTGAATAATGTATTTGAGGAAATAGAAGCTACAAGTCGATGTTGATTTGTAGATACCGTATTTTCCGCCTAATAAACCGAATTTCTGGCCCTAAATTTTGGACCTGATTTTTGGGGGTCGGCTTTTTGGCCTATCATCAGCTTTGGACCAAAAAATACCGAAGACCAAAATCGGTCCCAAAATCATACCTTTGATCTCACAGTTACGGCAGAGTTATTTCAGTTGAATAAACTTTATTTATTAATAGAAAAAGGTCTATACATTATGAATGACATGTATTCATAGAAATAGCAAAATTCATAAAAAAAATACACTTTAATCTCAGAAATTTATTAAAATCCATCAAATTCATCATCTTCATCGTCAGAAGCACCAAATAATAGATTCCAATCCTCGGCAGAGACCTGGTCGTCGTACGGGTCATTCTCTGGTGTTATTAGCTGATCGAGTGGAATGTTGTCTTCCTCGTCGTCGTCCAACCACAACATATCATCTTCCGTTCCATCCATTGCATTTGAGATGCTGCATTTTTTAAATGACTTCTCTACAGTTTCAATACTAACATCGGTTTATTGGGCGGTAATAAGCAAAAACCCTCATTTTCAGAGCTGAAAATTGGCCTCGGCTTATTAACCGGAAAATACGGTAATTTAGAAGGCGTGATATTCTCGGATAAATTGATTTCCGCGCAAGAATAGGATAGTCCCACTAATAACTGCAGGGTCAAATAGGGTATATGTATTATGTGAGTCTGAAAATGCGACTGTGTTTCTATGTTGCGTCAAAAATAAACGGTTTGGTTTGGTGTTTTATGGATGTCGGAAGTAATGTTTATTAAATAACAAGTGTGTGTACCGATCGGCTGTACCGCAGCGAACTAAATCTTCAGCTTGTCTTCTGTAGATTCGAATTTCCGTAAAACCAGTCACAATGTCCTTTGCCTCAGACAGCTTAGTGAAGAAGTCTCGAAGGTACTTGATTGTGTGTGTCTGTTTTCTTATAGCAAAGCCACATCGGGCTATCTGCTTAGCCTACCGAGGGGAATCGAACCCCTGATTTTAGCGTTGTAAATCCGCAGACTTACCGCTGTACTAGCGAGGGGCGAAGGTACTTGAAGGTTACAGACTCCTTATCAAGGTGATAAATTGTTTCATAAGGCCCAATTTTATGTGCAGTGGTGGGAAAAACACCTTTTGGAAGTCCACAAATAGCTCACATATGACATTGTGCCTACTACTGAGAACTCGGTCTGTTAAGGCCACCGCTTCCTTTTGTGGTGCACTGGGGTATCCTTGCTGTCCCAAAGGCAAAGATAACGGAAACTTGGTAAAGCCACATACATAGCAGCTTCTTGATGCCATCTCTGGTAAAATCTGATAAATCTCTGATTTAGTTTGTGTTCACTTAGACAGCTCGAACTAAACTTAAGTGGTGAACCCCTGTATATATATTACTATGGAAAGTTCTAAAAGGTTCTTGAAAATTCTCGTAAGTTATACAACATTCTAGAAAGTTCTTGAAAATTCTTACGAGTTTGAGAAAATTATCTGCTGTCCCAAAGGTAAAGATAACAGGGAAACTTTATAAAGCCTGTTGTTTTCCTCTTTGAGGTGCATCGAATGAGCAAGGGAAAGAGATGAATACTTATTCCCGTTATGAAGTAACACAGCTTTGAGGCTTTTGGATGAGCTGAGCTATCAATGAAGAGGCGCCACTTGTTTGGTTACAGACAATTCCAATTGTTTCGCACAGACCGGATACATTATGGCAGAAGCAGAGCCCATCATGACGAGTGAAAAAGCTTGAAAAATGTCGGTGACGCTTTCTCTGAGTTGTGATTTGCACACTTTCATCTAACAAATCCCACTTCTTGAGCCTAAATGTTAAAAGCTCGGCATTCGACTTTGTTAGACCAAGTTCTCTGATCAAGTCATTGAGGTCTTTTTGGTTGGAGTCGTGTGGGTTTTCGCTCTTGTCTTGATAAATTGGCCACGTACATGGCAGAATGCGTCTGGAGAATGATTGCAGCTTCTTAATGCCATGTCTGATAAAATCATATTGGTCTATATGTTCACTTAGGCAGCTAGAACTAAACTGAAGTGGTGAGCCCCTCTATATATATTACTATGGAAAGTTCTCGAGAATTCTAAAAGGTTTTTTAAAACTGTCGAAAGTTCCACAACATTTTAGAAAATTCTTGTAAGTTCGAGAATATTCTCTGTTAACTACTCAGCACTAAATCTGCCTGGAACGTTCTGGAAAATGGGTAAATTTAAAAATTTCATGACTCAAGTCACAAAAGTAAAATTTGAAGAGAAAAATAGGTCTTTTCCATTTACTTCAGGCACAGGCAATTGAGAAATAACACTTTCTGTCCAGGAACAAGAAAAAGTAAAAAAAAAAATATTTCTAAAACAAATAATTATAAACTAAATGTTTATGAATTAATCACACTTTTATTTCTATTTCAAAACGTGACGTAACCTAAAGAATAAAGTTGTATATTTACTGTATGTTATTGCTGAATGGCTTTTAGCATGACTAAAATATTCAGCATTTACTTTTCGCGATATAAGTAGGTCGAGGTTTTGCTCTGAGTGAAACCCAAAGTGTAACACATTTAACATTTTTTAATGTCCATGAAATAACTTTAATATTTATTCTTTGCGTGTTTTTTTATTTCGCGCAAAGCTACACGAGGGCTATCTCTGCTAGCCGTCTCTAATTTAACAGTGTAAGACTAGAAGGAAGACAGCTAGTCATCACCACCCAACCGCCAACTTTTAGGCTACTCTTTGACTAACAGATAATGGGATTGATCATCACATTATAACACCCCCAGGCTAGTTAAAGCATTCGACTCGTAATCCGAAGTCGCGAGTAAAAATCCCCGTTGGACCAAACATGCTTGCCCTTTCAGCAATGGGGGCGTTATAATGTTACAGTCAGTCCCACTATTAGCTAGTAAAAGAATAGCCCAAGAGTTGGCAGTCTTACACTGGTAAATTGGGGACGGCTAGTCAGATAGCCCTCGTGTAGCTTTGCGCGAAATTAAAAAAAACAACAGACAAAACTATAACACTCCATGGAAAATGTTGCTGTGTAGTTAACACTCAATGAAAAGTAGTACTAACTGTATTTAACAGTATTCTAATAAACTAAAAAACAAAACCTTGATGTTTAACAATGATACATAAACATAAGAAGCTTTCACCGTGTTCAGTATTTTCCATCGTGTTTGTCTAAGTCAAATATTACCATCTGTATTTGATGTAAATAACAGGAACAAACAAAATACAGTCCATTTATTTCTTTAAGAAACGTGACACCTCAGTACAACCGCTTATCTACATCAGTGGTTCTCAAATTGTTTTAGTCTGACGCTCCTTTGATGTGAATAAATAAGTTTGATTATTGATCTTAACATGAAGATGACCTAGGAAGGTCAAAATGTTGTTCTATCCCTACTTCCCTCTCCTAAACTACGACTTTAGCGTAGTGATTGAAAAACAATGCCATTGTAAAAACAGTAACATCTTTCAGCATTTAATTAATTCAACCTAACTGTTTATTTATAAGTAAAATTAATTCAGTCTATTTTTTTTCGACCAATTTTTGGTGGCTCCCACTTCGGGATATACTGCTTTAGTCTATCTCTGCTAAGTTAGGGACAATTAATTTTTGTTTTTTTAATAATGAAATTTTTTTATTTTTTTTTTCCGATGGTGTTTGGGTATTTGCCCTGGAGGGTCAGGTTCACTTTGACCTCTTCCTCCTTATGAAATGTTAAAACCATCTTTGGTTCGTTTTGAATTTCGCGCAAAGCTACATGAGAGCTATCTGCGCTAGCCGTCCTTAATTTACGAGTGTAAGACTACAGGGAAGGCAGATAGTCATTATCACTCACCGCCAACGCTTGGGCTACTCTTACCAACGAATAATGAAATGGACGGTAACATTATAACGTCCCCAGGTGAAAGGGCGAGCACGTTGAGTGTGATGGGGATTCGAACCCGCGACTCTCGGATTATGAGTCGAGTGCCTTAACTACCTGGCTATGCCTTTAAAGCATCTTTGTTATGCAGGTTTATTCTTAGATATTTATATAAACATTAGACAGTGTGAAGGTATCTCATATGTGACGTATCCACAACCGTTATAGTCGGTTACCGAAATATGACATTTAAGGTTGAAACTGGTTACTGTGGTTTTTGTTTGCTTAATCGTTAAGAGGTACTTAGCCTGTCATATAAATTTAAAATTCCTATTTTTTTATTTTTTTTTGCGAAATGCGACGAAATTTGTGTGCTGATAGCAGTAATATTGTATAGATTCGTGACGTCACTAAGTCTATTATGGGTTGTTGTGAGTCGATCGAATTATGTATTCGATTAACCCGAAAGTTTGGTCATTTTGGTTGTGCCGTAAAATACTAAAATGTTAACGACGATACGTAAATGATTGCTCGTTATAATTTTGAGCAGAGTGTGGGTGAAGGTTACCAATATACATTCCCATTTCTGAAATAACGGCTTTTATCTACTGAAGAAAAATTACACAGGGCTATTGTAGGTGACGACTAACAATGAAATAAAGTCATTACAGCACGATTCCAGACTTATTGTTTAAATGAAAAGTTCCAAGCGCTTTAATAGAATGTGGGATGGGCTTTGGTCTTGTGGTTGTTGTACTCTTTCTTCAGCTGAACTGGATATTTTTATGTAAAAAGACAAACAGAATTTTATATACAAGTGTCCTTCAAATATTACTAGTCTGAATCTATAATCCCATGTTTTAGTGCATCTCGTCGTCGCAAAATATAAATTGATTTATGAAATAGATTGCTAGTACCGAGTGGAAATTATACTGTTAATATTGGCAGTAGTCCCTGGGTACAAATAGACTACTATTCTAGGGGGAGATGATAACCCATGGTGACATTGTATATATGGCAGGGGGCTAATCAGAACCCGAAATGAAGCTCTAAATGGAAAGGTAATGCTGCCAATGACAACGAGACCAGATTAAGGTTAACATTATATATGAATTCCGCAGTGAAAACTGAAACAGTGTAAGAAAATAAAAACTGTAATGTGACTACACTCAGTTGTAGGAGAAGAAAGGGTAACGAATTTAACGAGTGACTGGCATGAAACGTCGCACAAGTTTTAAAAAACTGCACTTTGGACGGCCATATTTATACGTACAATTCAGTAATTCACATAAATTATTTTTTCTTTTATTTCTTTTTTAGGTTACCTGTGCAACTTATGTTTCCTTCATAACCTGTTCGTGGACGACCTGTTTGATTTGTTCACGTTATGCTCTAACTCTGACAATGACTGGAGCAGCATTTGGTTTCTGAGTTTTTTTGCTTCGGCTTCGAATTCAGAGATTTAGCCACGAGACTGTCGAAGATTCCATCAAAATAGGCGCGAACAAAATTGTCCTCTTAACCCTAAACGGCGGCCATTATCAATCGATACTGCTACCTACAACATTCCAGCTGCTTAAGGGTTAAACAGTATCATCATTGCTATAAACCAAGGTCTCACTACCTAACTTCTCATTCTTTAAGTTGTCGATCCAGAGCCGTTACATGACGCCCTGTGCAACATGTAAATTCGGTACCCCCCCCCAGAAAAAAAGAAATCTAAACATTTACAAAGTGACAGTAAATAATATTATTTAGATACACATGAACATTTATACATGTTGTGTGTATATGAAATTACATTTGTACTCTTCTTGGCCTCCTCCCCAGTGGCATAGTCACATGTCTGCGGTATTACAACACTAAAAATCTGGTTTCGATACCCGCGGTGGGAAGAGCGCTGATAGCCCATTGTGTAACTTTATGCTTAACTTCAAGCACACAAACTTTTGCTTTCAGTTATTCAATCGGGCTGTCGGCGACCCCCTTTGAGTTGGCGCCCCGTGCGAACACACTGTGTACGGTACGGTATCTATCAGTTTCTTGCATATGGCACGATTTGCCCTCGGAAAAAGCTACTTATTCGTATTTATATTTAGTATTTGTGCAAGTTACTACCTGAAGATTAATAATAAAAATTCGCATAAATAGTTATTATCTACAGCGAACACGGCAGTAGCGTATTGTCAGGTTACAGGATCCAGTGAAATCTCTTATTAGTTTCCGTGTATCGATTTTCTCACTGACGACAGTTGTCAATGGACCGGATAAGCCTGAACGACGTCAGCGAATGCTCTGTTATTGCTTTCATCACAGAAGAGAGCTTACAACATGGCGGCACCTACGTAACGTTGAAGCTGTCGATTTCGAAACTTTACACGCGGGAATCTCGCAAGCGTGAATTTTAGAGAAAAAAAATTGTTTTTTATTTTTATATCATTTGCAGAAAAAATATCACGATTTGACGAAATTAGTTCGTTTTCTTTAATTAATGTTGTTGTTTGTGTTCAGTGTTTATTTAGATTGAATTGTTTCATATTTTATGAACATTTCTGAATATATTAGAAAGTGGTCGAGTTACAGCTCTATGAATCGTAATTAATTTTTAGACATACTGTAACTGAAATCTTTGTTAACCTAAAGCGTGATGGTGAGTAAAACAAACTACCTGGTCTAGCTAACTTGAGAATATTTTCTGTTTTGTTTTATAATTACGCCTGCATTACACACCTAATTGGTGTGCGGGTTCAATTTATATATATTATTAAAACTTCGAAATGAGTATATAGACTTACAGCTGTTATTTTCCGCTTGTTTTACAGGAATCTCAAAGGAAATGATATATTACAAATACAAGAAGGAGCCTTTGGGTCATTTCGTAATCTTAAAAAACTGTGAGTACTTAGATATATGTTATGAAAATAGACTGTTTATAAATGAATACTTGGTTGTTATATTATTAAATACATCGACTTGTTTTTTGTTGTTTTTTTAACTTTCATGTGCGGAATTCAAACTTTACTGGATATAAAAGCTTGCGAAAAGTGATAAAAAATTATCTCGCCATGGCTTTTAGTACTTCATAAATATTTGTACAATGGCGCTTTTATACATTTAATGTGATGTTGTCACGTGATCTGAGTGTAATTTGATAAACCCGCAAGTAGAGGTAAAATCCGAGTGGGGTTTAAGTTGCCGAAGAAGAAACGTACCGAATGTGACTGAAATATTTACAAAGATGTAAAGTTGTTTAGTAAACAAAATTACTAAAGCTAGATAAAAGAAAATTTAATCATGTGTTCTAAACTTTAAAAAAAAAATAGATATACAGTTGTGAATTTTTAAAGTATAAGTGAACTAAACGAAATTATACCTTTTTACTTAGTAGAAAATGTGTTTAAAGGACTGTAGCAACTACTTATAAAACGTGCTAACGTGATACTTGTATATATAACATCGCTTTACCCTACTCGTGTTTTATTTTACTGACGAAACAGAAAACATGGAGATGGAAGTAAATCTGCGCTGTTTAGTTTTAGTATGTAATTAAAGTGACATTATTTATTAATTGTTCGTGCAGTAGCATTTAGTATTTAATAAATAATCATACATTTGATTCGTGTCTCCAAATTCCGTGGAAAAATGTATATCCATATGGTTATCAGCCGACGTTTATGAGATAACAAGTTGTATTTGTTTATGAATTTAAAGAAAGTACATTTCAGATTTACAGGAATGTTTGTTTATCTGCGCGATCATTTCAGAAAAGACGCCAGTTAGTTTACACTTTATTTTCACGGAGGACAATGACCTCGGGCTTGTTCGATTACTTCTGTCTTTGTTGTTAAGTGTAAAGTTACACAATGGGCTATTTGAGTTTTGCCCACAACGGGCATAGAAATTTAATTTGTAGTGCTGTAACAGAATAACCGCTGAACAACTGAGGAGCATTTCTCATGACAGTCTTGGAACAGGGGGAAAAAATGTACTGTATATATTTTGGGAAGCTATCAGTTATAGAATTTACTCTATCGATATTATTATATTTACTTATTTAAATCATAATATATAGACGTTAAATATGTGGTGTGTGAATGTTATAAGCACAATCGAAAGGAGGGTGAATGGCATGTTTATTATTGAAACACGATAGGAAATTATATTGTTAATTACATAATTTCCGCTTGTTAAATGGAAATAATCCTCTCCCATAAAATATCCACATCGGTTCTTGCACTTACTGTATCATAACTACTTGTTTGTTTGGAATTAAGCACAGAGCTACGCAGTGGACTGTCTGTGCTCTGCCCACCACGAGTATCGAAACTTGGTTTCTAGCGGTGTAAGCACGCAGACATGCCCCTAGGGGAAGGGGTTTATAACTGTGGATCTGTGTTTCTGAAAAAGAAACAAACCAATTCCACTAAAACGAACGTTTGGACCGCTGCAGGTTTTCTATTCTATATTTTGACATTTCTTAAAATATTGTTATTAAGAGATAAAGAGCTTTCTGAAAGTGGCCAAGAAAACACACACACACACACACACTACGGAGGAAATTTCGAAATCTCAGGCCGACCGGCGTTTGGTTATTTGAATAACATCTTTACAAGGGATTTGGAGAAAGTAATGAAATCCATGCGTAGTTCACGTTTAGTTTGTTTAAAATCGAAAAACACAAGAAAATATTAATTGTTTTGTAATGTCTGAAAAACTAGAAATAACGTTATTAATAATCAGAGTACGTAGAATACTGTATGACTAACCAGTTTTATTTGTTCTTAAAACATAATTTTGAAGGGGATGTGTTTTAATAGTATTGTTTTATTTACTGTAAAAGTAAAAATTAATAGCTGGGGGCGCTTTGTTCTCTTTGACGTCAAAAGCCAAGTTAAAAGGATACTGTATTATAGTATGGTATTAGTCTAACTGTAGTGAGGTAAATCTGTAGCTCAACAGTAAGCTTCAAGGTTTATAATGCTAAACATCGGGGTTCGATACCCATGATGGGTAGAGTTTGTGTAGTTTTGTGCTTAACAGCAAACAACAACTTCTTACAGTAATAACACGTCAGCGTTCACAAAAAGATTAATAAATATTGTACGTTTCCTGCTTATTCAAGAGACAACTCTTTACACTTGATATATTAGCTAACTTATTGTTTAATTTCACGCAAAGCCACACGAGAGCTATTTGCGTTAGCCTAATTTAACAGTGTAAGACTATAGGAAAGGCGTTTGGTCATCACCACCCACCGCTAACCCTTGGACTACTCTTTTACCAACGAATTGAAGGCAGCTAGTCATCACCACCCACCGCTAACTCTTGAGCTACTCTTTTACCAACGAATTGAAGGCAGCTAGTCATCACCACCCACCGCTAACTCTTGAGCTACTCTTTTACCAACGAATAGCGGGATTGATCGAAACATTATAACGCCTCCATGGTTGAAAGGGTGGGCATGTTTGGTGTGACGGGGTTTCAAACCCGCGACTTTTAGATACGAGTCGAGCGCCCGAACCATCTGGCCAAACTAACCTGATAACCTAAAAGGAATTCCAGCACCAGATCATGATTTATCATTTATACGTTCATTTGGTTCATTATTATAAAATGCAAAGTTGTAAGTTGCAAAAGTTTTCAAACGCAAAATATCTTTTATTTATTCTACAAAAATGTCGTTTAGCAGCAAAATCCAATTTCAAGACAATACTGCTCTGTTTAACACTCCTACGAAAATTGGGGCCTAATAGGCCCCAGAGCAACTTGAAAGGTTATTAATATCAGTCTGATAATTTTGTATTTAAATGAAATTGCCATTAACTGACCCTATCCCTTTATATTTTAAGGAGCAATAATATTGACTTTTCAGACATTTGCGAAATAATATTTAATTTTTTTAAACATCCACTAAGGGTATCACTTTAGTGGATGTATATATTTTTTTCGTAGGAGTATTAAAAGAAAACTATAATACAAATATGAATTTAACAGATCCAATGAAACTGAACTTTCCTACAAATATTACATACTTGGTAAGTACAATTTGTCATATGAATGTCGATTCAATACTTGTGGAGTCGCGGTTACTGGTTTTTAAGTTTATCTTTGAATACATACCAAGGCTTACTTAGGTTTATTTAGATATGATCCTACACTGTAGCTACCAGCTGGAACATCCATTTGGGGGTTTTACTTGAAGGAGGTGAGCACTTGATGTGTTTTTTGTTTTTTTACAATGTTTGTTCATATCTATACAACGGCATTCTGTAAACATCTGTCCCTAATTTTGAACTAATGGATTAGAGGAAAGACAACTAGGCAGTAGTACCCACCGCCAACTCTTTTGCCACACTGATCAAATAGTAGAATTTGGCCATTATATTTAGTATTTATTCCGAAGTGTAGAGAGGACCGGATTTCGGGGATGGGGATAAATGAGTGCACTTGCCGCAGGTTCCAGGATGGAAAGCCCTTCTCATTAAGAGAAAAAATATTGTAACTATGACAACAGACAATATTAGTTGTTTCGTATAAACCTTTTATTTTCTAATTTTACATACATATGATCTTGCCCCCCCAGTGGCTCAGCGGTATGTCTGCGGACTTACATGCTAAAATCCGGGTTTCGATACTTGTGGTGGGCAGAGCACAGATAGCCCATTGTGTAGCTTTGTGCTTAATTCAAAACAACAACAACAACAACATGTGATCTTACAGTTTACTCTTTCGTAAATATTTGCTTGGCCATTAAAAAAAAATCGATAGATATGAAGTAAGAGAAGATGGTTAACATCCGTTCCCAACGTTTCTGTTTATGCTGAATGGTAATAACGGCTTTGTCGAGAGGTTGACTCTAAGGTAAAATGTTGGTAATAAAAGACAAACTGAGGGAAACAGTGACCGACGAATGGTTCGTGTCTGAGCGTCGCCTTTGACTCAAAGTGACATGTTAATAACGCTTGATTTTGAATCGACTAAAAGAGGTTTAGCTGCTGTCAGAGCCAGAAAGATACTACAGAGAGATCTGCGTGCGTGTTTGTGTACTGATTAAACTATTATTAGTAAATATTACTGAATTGCCTCGAGCTTACCGAGTTCTTAATCCAGCTTGGGCGGAGAGCGAATGCTTACTTGATGCAGTACATAAATGATAAGGTTGTGATTGTGGATTAGTTACAAGGTAAAGTCACAATGAAGCTAATTTCACTTACTTTGATAGGAACCAATCTTGATAGATTACGTGATACGGTACAGTGATCAGCCATGAATGTGAAACATTTGTTGCTGGTGTTGAACATGACGAGTTTCAATTGATAAGAAAATAAAACATATAATAAACTACATTGATGTTAAAATTATGATAGGGATATTTTGCAAATAACGTATGATATGACACGAGAAGGCGTGGATAACTTCATGTAATTATTAGTGACGAATATCTTGATATCTTCGGGAAATTAGTGTTTTACTGGAATGTGATTTTTTTAATGACCGAAATGGTGAGAAGAAGACGAAATATCCCCAAATTAAAATGTGTGTTTATTCTCTTTTTCATTAGTGAAATTCAAAGTGTTTGTAAAACATACTTGGACAAGTCCACTCTTTTGGAGTTTTTTTTGGACTTGTAACATGTAGTTCACCTGATGTTGCTTTAGTTTCATTTTTTGTTTATATAACTAATATAAGAAGGCTTACCACAACAGATAGTTGTTTTAAGGGCCTGGCATGGCCAGATGGATTAAGGTGTTCGACTCGTAATCCGAAGGTCGCGGGTTCAAATCCCTGTCGCATCAAACATGCTCGCCTTTTTAGCTATGGGGGTGTTATAATGTCACGGTCAGTCCCACTATTCGTTGGTAAAAAGTAACTCAAGAGTTGACAGTGAATGGTGATAACTAGCTGCCTTCCCTCTATTCTTACACTGCTAAATTAAGTACAGCTATCTCTGATAGCCCTCGAGTAGCTTTGCGCGAAATTAAAAGAAAAAGTTTTAAAGTTGTTTGTTCTTCCCTCTGTCCTCCACAAATAGAACCACAAGAAGCACATCGCGTTTCGAACTAAAACCCCATAAACAGCTCGTTTTCTCCACGCGCGAATGGGATTTGTAGTAACCCTCTTATAAATATTGTTTCAGCGCATGTATGAATTTATGTAAGATAAATTAACTAAAATGCAGTGTAAATGTTGGCACAAAATTAATTACGGCTTTTAAAACTGCCTTATGATATTGCAATTGTTTGAAGTAATTGTAAGATCTCGACAAAAAATAGAGTTCATTTTGGAACGCGTCACAGTCTACTTCATAGCACCATTAACAGCATATGTTTACTTTAAATTATAATACACCCCTACGATCAAGTGACACTAATAAATTTACAGAGCAGAAGTAACATTATAAAATAGGCCAGGAAATTTACTTCTCTACGTTTTAAGGAGGCCCAGTTACTTTGGTTATTTTTAGAAAGTAGGTCCTCTTTCGTTAGGAAAAATTGGGTAACAACAAAAGTTAATTATGTGATGTTACATACGTAAGTCAGTACTCTAGCTTTGTGATGTGGTTCTACGTAAATACGCCGAAGCATGTGTGATAAGGCTGCGGTGTTTTAATGGTGTGTAATAAAACCGAATTGAGTGAATTAACATGGAAAAACCACATTCCGAACGAAAACTCAGAAGCATGACTATCACCGACAGGAAATATTTCGAAAGTATTTAAAATCGAAAGTAATATTGCACAGAAAAAAACGCTGATAGAAATAATAGCGAGAGGTTTTATCACGGAAAGGCCAACACTGAACAGCGTTTTCGTTTAATGGATTAATAACGAAAATGTGTTAGCTGCACCTAAAAGGCACAGCATTGCACATACTTCAAACAAAAATTTCATTTGTTCAATAAAAATTCAGTTTTTCACAGCTGTTAGAAATGCTCCCCCTTTTCTTCCGGAAACACTTAGACATATATATGTAGTAAATATGTCTAATTATAAGACTACTCTTAACCACCAGAAGGCATGAGAATATTTAAACGTATTTGGTATTGTTTATCTCTAAAAAATGTGAATATATCTCTTAGTATTTCATAGTAATTTTTATTTTCAGTTTAGTAAGTGCACGATACTTGCCCATTTTAATTCTTCCTAAACTCGCCCGGCATGACCAGGCGTGGTTAGGTGTGCGACTCGTAATCTGAGGGTCGCGGGTTCCCATCCCCGTCGCGCCAAACATGCTCGCCCTTTCAGTCGTGGGGTCGTTATAATGTTACAGTTAATCACACTATTCGTTGGTAAAAGAGTAGCCCAAGAGTTGGCAGTGCATGGTGATGACTAGCCACCTTCTCTCTAGTCTTACACTGCTAAATTAGGGACGGCTAGTGTAGATAGCCCTCAAGTAGCTTTGTGCAAAATTCAAAACAAACAAACAAACAAATACTCCCTAAACTTTAATTATATTGTATTTTGTTTTACCTGGTATGATACATTAAATGGACTGCTATTTATATATCATCTGTATAACTATATTACCTGAAGTTTTTTCAGTGTTATTTATTTCAAAGTACAGTTTCTCTGTGCTAGTGTTCCATTTGAGTTAAATCAGTTTAAAGTTACTACTTTCAGAACAGTATCCTTTCTTTAGTATTGTAAACAATACTTTAGGTATTTAATGGAATTCCTTTTAGTCATTTTTGATGCAAGTCGTTTCTTCTGTTTTTTATTATTCTGTCATAAGCAGTTTTGGAATTATTCTTTTTTGATGTTACTTTTAAGAAAGTTGGTTTTGTTTCTTTCTGTTTCAATTCTCCTTGACGTTATTCCTTGAAACAAACTTTTAGTTCTAAAGAGGTTCAGTGTGTCATCCTAGAATGATTTTAGAGCCTTACCAAGGCCAATCATTCTCTATCTGATGACAGTATCTCTTAACAATAGCCTTACTACATAGTTTTCATTGCAAAAGGCTCTGGGATAAGACTGCCATGTCAAAAATGTACCATTGCTCCTAGACTGCAAATCTTTATTTATATTTAGTGCTCTTTCATTGGTCCCATCACATCTGGCATAATTTACCTGTGTGCCATCAGCAAGAATACCCATTTCATTCTCCAGCTGCTTGAAGTATTTCATGGAAGCAATTTATGTTCATTTGATTATGTTGCATAGGGTATGTGGACAGCCTGTTTGGTTTACCTTTGTGTTTCCAGCCTTTAAGTTACTGCTGCGGCATGCTGTGCTTCACTTACTGCAGCTATGGTATTACTTCTTGCAGGTCTCTGTTTAGATGTACAGAATACCCCAAGTTGATCCATATTACTTTGCTCTCACATGCCATTGAGTACAAGGGATAATCATCATCCTGAAATTTCTTGACCCCAGTGGGAAAATATCTTTATGACCTAAATGTATAGCTATTTTGTATCAGGAAGGTCAACTATACACTTTTATAAAAATGTTCTCTCTTTTTACGTTTTTTTTAAATCACACTGCCATCAGAATGATAGATAGTTTAGAAATGTGTATGTAGTGCATCCCATTCCACTACAATTTTATGTCAGCTGTGGTTGTCATGTGGCTTCCTGAGTTGCATGTTCAAAAGTGTTGTAACGTATTCAACCCTTTGTAGTTCTGTCAATGTTATGTATTATACCATTCAAAGTTATTACATTTCTTTTCTTGTGGGTATTTTTTCAAGTTTCAAAAGTTTAAGAAAATTCTAAAATAAATTACTTTGATATTTATATTTTGTCAAAATATTTAAACTATGTTTACAGTATGTTAATAAAATAATTTAGTAAATGTAGTTGCATAAGATTGCAGAAATGTGATTAATTATGATAATTTCAGCCGCTGTTTTAAAATCTTTGATAGGCATCAGTGTTATGCTATTCATAAGCACAAATTTATATGGCTTCCTCTATGTCAATTTCATTTTTTTTTATTTTTTTTTCACATACAGAATGTCACAGAAATCTGGACCCAAAGGGAAAATACAAAACCTATTTTTAAATTGTGTATTATTCCAACTGTACACTATTAATATTAATTTTTGATATATAATGCCAACAGGGTATCTTCTTTCTTGGAATATGTACATTTGGCATTAGAAATGTATATTTAAGAATATAATGTCTGATAACCCTTTTGTGACATCTGTATATACATATTTATTTACTCAATCATTTTATATTTAATTAGTGATGCTGTATGACCTGTAATTATGGTTCTCAAAATTAAAAAGAGTGTCATCTGTTCTTTAGAAGGATTATTTTGATGTCTTGCAAGAAGAAACCTTTTGTTAACACACTTATATTTAATTTCAGGTATTTTGTTTTTGCACATTAATACCTGCCATCCGGTGGCACAGTAGTATGTCTGGGGAGTCACAATGCTAGAAAATGGGTTTTGATACCCTTGGCAGGTAGAACACAGACACAGATAGCTCATTGTGAAGCTTTGTGTTTAACTTCAAACAGACATTAAAACTAAGGTTATTTATCTAAACAGTGCAAATATAAAGTAAAGAAACAATAAAGTTAAAGATGGCAACTTGTTTACCAGACAGTATTCTTGTATTTGTTAAATAAATACAAGGGCTGTTCAAAAAATATGCAGACTGACGTCATAAAACAAAATGTACTTTATTTAGAAGTTACAGGTCTAGGACCCCTTCAATTTACTCTCCTCCCCAATGCACACACTTATCCCAATGGTGTTTTTACTTGTTGAAACAGTCCTGGTATGCTTCTTTTGTAATGTCCTCCAGCTCCTTTGTCCCATTTGCCTTTATCTCGTGAATCATCTCAAATCTTCTCCCTTTTAATGGTCTTGAGTTTGGGGAGCAAGAAAAACTCGCAAGGACCAAGGTCAGGTGAGTAGGGGGGGTGGGGAAGAACAGTGATTGAGCGTTTGGCCAAAAACTAACGAGTTCTGAGGCACAAATTTCGCAGCAACGTGGTGCATCTTCAATTTTTTGGTCAAAATCTCGTAACAAGATCCAACTGATATCCTACACTCTTCAGCAAGCTCCCTGACAGTTAGACGTCGATTTGCTCACACCAGGGTGTTGATTTTGTAGGCGTGTGAGTCGTTAGTTGACGTGGAAGGACGTCCAAGATGCTCATCATCTTCAATGGACTGTCGACCATCTTTAAAGCGTTCATGCCACTTGAAACATACCTTACCATTCATAGCAACATCACCGTAAGCCGTGTTAAGCATAGCAAAAGTTTCACAGCAAGTCGTTGCTCCTTCAGGTCATTCATTTTGAAATCCACCAAATGAAAACATCGCACTTTACTTAAAACTGCGTAGCTAATACACAAATGAAGATATCTGCAATCAGGAAATGGCGTCGTAATCAGCTGATCTGTGTGAACCTAGCAACACCAAGCGGATTCCCCTGGAACCAACTGGAGCTGCGTAATTCAAACAGTCCGCGTATTTTTTTAACAAACCTCATGAATAACCAGTTAGTCTGCTGAATGATAATGGATAATTGATTATAATGGTTTTTGTTTTGTTTTTAGTTAAGCATAAAGCTACACAATGGCCTCTTTGTCTGTGTTTGCCTTGGGTATCAAAACTCGATTTGTAGGGTTATAAGTTCACAAATATACCACTGGGGGACAAGTGTGATTGTATCCCATGTGCTACCCAAATAACTGAGGTATATTACGTTATTAATGGTGACTATAAAACTATACATCTTACTCAGATAGCTTTTATTTCTCAACATTATTACATATATAATCTCATTTAGCATGTGTAATTTATGTTAGGCATTTTTCATTTAATTCTTTGTACTTGAGAATATGCTGGATGATTAGTTACTCTTTTTTCAACTTTTCACCTGGGTTGCTGGTTGAATTGATAGAACTGTTTTTCTTGTGTTGGAATATTATTTTTGTGGTTCTGGGCTGCCTTGTGTGTACTATGTGTTTCTACCAATGTATGTTTGGTTTGTTCAACAACATTTTGCCTGCTGCAGATATGTAGATATAAAAAATAGTGCTGAACATTGCAATGTGCAGGTTTGATTGTGTGTTTAATTACAATCGTATTGTTATTTATTTATATAAAAGATAAATTAAGAATATGCACTCTTTCTCACAATTGTGGAGTTTTATTACAGTACATTTGTCAATGTGCATTCTGTTGAAGGTTTACTCATGTAATTTAGATCAAATCAATGTGCAGTTGTGTGATGAGGTTTAAAGAGCCTGTCAGGAGTATCATATTCTCTTGATCTTCACTGTTACTGATCATCCAAAACTGTATCCTTATAAGCCTTTCTACTCTACTCTGACTAAACTGGATTACCCATGTCTTTTCTAATGACCTTTTGAAACACTAGATATCTGTCATTCCACATGGCTCCTTCCCATGCAGTCATTTCCAGAATGAATGAATCATTCATTTCAGTGGTCGATATCCACTTGGTAATTTTGACTGTGTTGGCCATGGCCAGTCTTGATATCTCCCTCAGCATCCTATTACCAGCCTTCATTTTGTTTAACTTCATGCCATCTGCCTGGCATGTCATGGTGGCTTGGATGGTTGAATAGTAATCTACAGATTACAGGTTTGAATTCCCATCACTGAACATGTTTGCCCTTTCAGTCAAGTGACATTATAATGTTATGTTCCTTACCACTATTTAGTGGTAAAAAATTAGCACAAGAGTTAATAGTCAGTGGTTTCAACTAGCTGCCTACCCTCTCTTCTGTTAGAGATGGCTAGTGCTTATAGCTCTCATGTAACTTAAAAACAAACCATCCATGTAGACTCAGTCAGTATACTTGATGTTTCTCTGTGTACATATCTTCTCTATATTCTTCTTGAATTCACGTCTTACTTCTTTCAGTCTTTGTTTTTCTTATTTCATCTGCTCTCTCAAGTGCCAATACAGTGGATCAGATATGGTTATGGTTGCTCTGAGTAGTATTTGCTGGATAGAGTCTATTATCTTGTAGTATTAATTTATTTTCTGCTTAACTCGCCTTAGAATCTATCATGTATTGCAAATTATGTGTGACTAACCTGTTAGTAATCAGCATAACTGAATACCACATCAGTACTGGCCATTTCAGTTAGAATGTTATATGATTAAATTACAATGAAAGGTGTAATTTTGGAATGTTGTTTTTGAAAGAACATGGTTTATTTTTCAGAGTCCTTAAAAAGAATCAAATCAGAGTTATAGAAGATGGAGCATTTGAGAACTTAACATCTCTAGAAAGTTTGTAAGTTATCGTTTTAATAATTATTTTCTCATTTAAATTTTATTGCTGAGAAGTTTGATATTTGTTTCTTTAAATGTGTTTGGTTTCATAGGTGTGTCTTGCAAAACACAACTGAATTTGTTGTTATTAGTTAGAACTGAATGTAAGTTGCTTGTCTTCAGTAGGTTGTCTACTTCTTGATAAAGTCCTAAGGCGAAATGTTGAGGAAATTAATACATTTCACATAATTCTCCTTGTCACTATAATCATCTTGGGCCCAATAGTTAGAGTGTTTAAACTGTAACATATAAGTTGCAAGTTTATATCCCTTATCACCAAACATGCTTGTTTTGTATGGTTACCAACTGGGCCAGGCATCTGTGTGTAAATATTATTAGCTCATGAAAATGCTAGCCATCCCCAGACATGTTGGAACTAAGGTTATATTGTTAAAATAACATAAAATAATGATATTACATAATTTAAAGTTTTATTGTTTTAGAACTGAATTAGTTTATCATTGACAAATCTCAAAACCATTCAAAATTTATATTTTAAATTGATTTCTTTGGAAAAAAGTTACAGAAACCATATAATTTTCCTGTGTGAATACAGTATTAAATGTAGCCAACGGACAAACAGTGCAGCAATATTAGAATACATCAAGACAGTTTTGGAATTACATTCTCCAATACTTTTAAGCATTTTATATATTTGAGTAAAAACAAAGCAGTTGGTATAGAAGAGGGAAGTTAACGAGCATGTGTTATTTGGGTGGAAATGTTATTTAATCCCAGAAAGGGATCACGCGAGAATTAACTAATAACAATTGTGAAAAATTAATGTTGATTTTTGTTTTAACAATTATATTTTTATACACATGTTTACTAACATATTTAATGCAGAATGTATAGCAAAATATAAAATAATTATATGCTTTCCAGTTGATGCATTTGGAGAAAAAGAAGGTTTTAAAATACACAGAATTCCAGCATTTAAGATGAACAACATTGCTTATTTACAAAAGAAGGGAACACAAGTAACTGATTTTTTTTTTAGTTTGCTTTAGATACTGAATATGGAATTTGAAAAATGAAAAACAATCTTCTGTCCTTTCTGTTCTAAATAAACTGTTCTTTTGGTCAAAAATAGTATTATTTGTCAGATGTTGGTAGCTGACGCACATAAAAATGGCCTGGCTCAAAACAATTTTTAGTAGTTTGATCCCTTCTTTCTTTTATCATGCACAGACAAGAATCAAGTATTTATAAATCAATAAACATTTTATGCAAAACGTATCAGCTGCTTGTGCAATTGTTAACAAAGCATTGGTAGTATACTTCATGTAAATGTACAAGAGAATATGTACAATGAACATAATCATGTGAACCATTTTCAAACATACAGAATTATGGTGTTGCTATTTTTCAAGAAAAGTAGTACAGTTTTATGCTGTAGTTTTAAGGATATTACAGATCTCACATAATTATTTAAGCTTTATGAATGCACCATTTCTGACTTATTTATTAAAAAGTTTCTAGTAAACATGCCCCCCTTTCTTTCAAACCTCCTCTGTAGAGTTTTTGTTCCTTTTAAACTTTTTAGTTGTATTTTATCTTTAATGTAAACAAACTGAAATTTTGTGAAAGGCCATGTTTGATATTATCTATATAATACTATCATATCTTGTTAGGGATCTCTCAGACAATAAAGTTGGAACCATAACACCTGGAATGTTTAGAGGGTTATCATCACTTCAGCGTTTGTAAGTACTGCAGTTAATATTTCTTGCAAAGCATTAAAACACTCATGAACTTTTGATTTTTTGACATAAAAGATTATTTTCAGCCCTACCTTTTGTATTGCTAACTAGTAGCCACTTAACAACTGGGACAACTGCCAGTTAATGTTTAAAGATATTAAGTTTTCCTTAGGATGTCAGTGGAAACTGCTTATAGTTATTCTGTATGCATTGCCACTGGCAAACAGATGAGCTGTGACAGTTAGGATGAGAAGTTGTTTGCTTGTGCTAATACCATAAAACAATTACATGTAAATGGAATGTGATGTTAGAATGAGATGTTGTTTGTTTGGAACTTGAATACCAGTAGCATAGAACCATTACATGTGAATGGAATGGGACAGCTAGCATGAGGTGTTGTTTGTTTAGAGCTTCAGTACTAATAGTTTGAAACTACTATGTATACTGAAATACCAGTGTAGAATTTAATATCTCAGATTTTATTGCAGTAGCTTTAACAAACTGTTGTTATTCAGTTGTTTCTTCATCAGAATAAAGCATAATTAAATGTAACAATGAATTGATCAAAATATTTTCCAAGCTCTTGATGAATTGCTATGATATTACAACAAAACTATATATGTAACAAGATACAATATGGGAGATTAAAAAGGAAATGTAACATAGAAGAATAAATCAAACACCTGTTACAAGAAATGTGAAACAGTGACAGATGTGACACAAAAAAAATAAATCTCTGTTACAACACAACAAGATATACTGTGTGCCACTCCTATACCACTAGCTGGCATATATTTGTTCTGAATAATTTGTGGCTTTTAAGGTAAAGAGGTCACTCAACTGCATTCAACTAAAGAAGGAAGAATTGTTCAGTTAGCATTATTTTGGTTAGATCAAGGTATTTGTGTATTACCACACAATCTTGGTTGCTGCACAGGTTGTCATGACACTAGAATTGATGAAAGACAAATTATCTACCTCGCCATACTAGTGCAAACAAATCTCTGCATCATGCTTCCAATATCTACTGTGATATAAAACCTTTTCTTTAAGTAATGATTCGAAATAAGAGGGGCAATAAATCTTGTTGTAACAAAGTCAGCTAAATGCAGAAACCTTTATGAAATCTTTGAAAAATTTATCTGAATACACTTAAATAAAGATATTTTAGATTTCTTAGTTATGGAAGGGTAAAATTTGCATTCTACTTTTCATTGTTTTGGTATGTTCCTAGGGTATAAATTTAAAAATTAATGCTAGTTACAAATTTGGAGTGTCTAATTAACTCATTTCCATTTTCTTTAATCAGTTACTTAGACCACATTCATGGTACCATACAGGGGAGTGTTCACTGGGATGGTGTGAGGGCAGACCCTACCATAGAAACACCATTGATGATGTAAATGTTACTCTGGAATAGTCAAAAATATTGTTCCAACAGTCCACAATATAAAATACAAAATAAACTTAAGAAGTAGAACTCCAGATAAGAACATAATAAACAAAAATTAAAATTCGAGATAAGAAACAAGCTTAAAACATAATGAAAATTAAAACTGAAAGAAAAGCATGAAATGATTACAGTGGCATATAATTAATATAATGTGCAGGTCATAACTAATTTTACTGAGTTATCCACAAAACATTCCCGCCAGAGGAAAGTGTCTTGTACAGTCTAGGTGTGTATGCATTAGATATTTCCAGTCAATAGTCTCCAAAATTTATTTTGCTACCAATCTTGTCATAATACCTCTTTAAACATACAGAGACCTCACTGAATAACTGATATACAAGCTGCACAATTGAGGGTGATATCATGAAATGTGTGTTTTTTCCATACTTGTACAAACTGCTAATTGTTGATGTGTACTTATTAATCCAGGTTCTCTGAATTGTATAATCTACTGCTTACCCCACATGTAGCAGCCAACTGGCCCAAAACATGGATGAGAGTTTGAGGCCACTTAATGAAGTAGTAGATTACATTTGACACATACAGATAATCTTTATCATTTTTTAACAGAAGACTATATATATCCAGTGATATTCTTTGCAAAAGAGAACCACATTCTCTTTACTGGATTTTCTTATCTATATAGTCACATTTCTTCTGGGAAAATCATAGGGTAAATTGTTTACATCACTCAGCCAGGAAAAGAACTTGAAACACCATTGAGACTCTGTAAGTCTTCCAGTGGCTTCTAATTCCTGGATTATATAAAGTTTGATATATTTCCTATCATAAATTTCCAAGAAGCACTAATTGCATCACAAATTGGCTTCCACACTTTCTTGATTCATTTTTCAATTCTAAGTAACTTGTCGCATATGTTCGGTGCATCAGCTTTATGTTTTCTGGTGTACCTTAGTGATTATCATGTAGCTTCCAATCAGTGTCTTGATTCTTTCTTCTGAATAGTTATTTGAATAGACACTGTTTGCAGTTTCCCTCATCACTACTGTTGTTATGGGTCTTAGTGTTTACAGGATTCAGGAGCCAAATGCTCACCAAATGGATATGCCCTCATTAGTTGACACATAGGTCCATAAGCATTCCCATGCTGTGTACATCATCAGTATTGTACAGAAAAGTTGTGTTCCTCTCACATTTTAATTCAATGATAAGTTGCATGTTCTGGATTTTTAAAGCTCATCAGCTATGGTGCACTTGAAGAGCGAACTTCATACCATACAGGTACCAATTCCTTCTTTGTTATGCAGTGTTGGGATTGAGGAATGTTTAGCATACAACCTGCACAAGCAGTTAAAGTCTTCATACCATCATGCATCTTTTACAGTAGTGCATTAATTCAATCATCACTATCCAAAATAAATGGACAGTCTTGATAAGGATATTTCAGTACACTGTAATGATGATAATAATTATAAATCTAAATGTAAAGACATCAAGTTTTTTTCTAAAAGACTCTACCCTGATTCTCTCACCATAATGCAGCCAGCAATGCCATCTCATATACTCAGGAGCAAACACTCAGTCCTACCAAGGAAAAACACACTGATTGTATTCCACTTGTGCTAACATACAACCAAGAAGATTAGAGATATTACACAAAAAATTTACACAATATTTACTGAAGACCCCTACTACCAAATCTCTTTTCAACAGCCCACCCATGATTTCTTAAAGACATGACAAAAACTTAAGAGAAATTATGCAAAGTAACTTTCAACAAAAACAAAAGGATATTCCAGGCACTCACATATGTAAATGAAACAGGTGTGTCACCTGCCCACATACAAACAGCTCCTCACACATATGAGGAAAGAACATGACTTTTGACATAAGACAGTCCTTTTCATGTACTACTGAATGTATAATTTCCAAAAGATGCAATATTTTATACCCTGGACAAACAGACCATAGACTCAGTGACTCAAGTACAATAACATCTAAACCATATTAAACTGTGGAACCAAGATACATCTCAAATTTCACCATTAATGACTATACAGTCGAGGACTTATTAGTACTTCATCAGGTATAAAAGAACAACTGGAGAGAAGATTAATCTACAGTCTGGAGTCCTTACAACCATTAGGATTAAATTAAAGCTTTTATTTCCTAGATATTTCCATTTTTTATTTATATTTTAATTGCTGTTTGGTTACCTTTTCATACTCAACATTCCAAACATTGTAAAACACAAGTTCTTTGAATTCCATACATGCATCTTTGTTGTAAATTGTACAATCTGATGAAGAGAACCAGCTTGAAATGTCCTCCTTTTTCAAATAAAAAATCTATAAAAAGTTAGCAGTTATTCAACGTAGTATTTACTTTGATATATTTTTGTCAACTGCGCAGTTTTAACTAGATTTTTCATTTTTCATTATCAATGAATGACATGCTCAGGAAAGCCTTTCTTTCCAGTTACTTCAGACCTTCTTTGTAACTCTCTTTATTCTTATCAACCTCTGTTTATGATCATTAAATTCAACTTCGAACCATTCACACTAAGTATCACTTATTGCATACTTGTCTCTGAGTCCACCCATTTCAGAATACAACTTTCCTGTAACAGTTGTAGCAATTGTGCAAACCTTTTTCTTTGAACACTAGTGGGCTGTCGTATTCTGCTTAACTTTGCCACTATTTCCAGCTTCTCAACCATCATATGTGAGGAATACCTTCAATATGTGAGGGAGGCTTTCTCCTTCATTTGATAATATGTAGGTACATGATCCTAACCAATATGACGGCTTCATACAGAGTTGTCAGCAGCATGGTGTGGCATATAGGTATTCTTTTAATTAGATAATGCATTCATCTTACCTGCTAAAACAGTTTCAGAACATTAACCTACCTCACCAGTTTAGAATGTTGCAGATTATCCTAAGGGTCTGCATGATTTTGGCAAGATGCTGGTTGAACTTTGGCTGACACGTGCACTTTGTCTTTCTACCAAGTCACAGACAACACCAATTAACAGCTGATTATGCAGGTAGATTTAAGTATCCCACCTTTACCTTAATATGTTTTCTGTATGTAGAAGGGAATTAAGAGAGGTCAAGTTGATAAAACAGCTAAGATGTTTTCTGTGTGCTCTTTCCTTGACTGGCTAAATCTATTAGTCTTGAGAAAAGGGGATACCCCCAGCCTTCACATTGTGTCTTTACTTCATCCACAGTTTCTTCTCTCCACTGTAGTATATAGTTCCAGATAACAATCTTCTGTGGCTATGATTTTCAAACATAACATCAAACTGAAGAATGAAACATAATAGTAATAACTTGGCCATGACACTAGAATATTTCTTTGTAACTTAGTCTTTGGTGTTAACAGGCAAAATTGTAATCACCAGATAAGTTTCAAGATGAGATATTTTTGAGTAGACATAACATTGGAAAACAATTCAAATACACACCATAAGAAGAATGAAATATAGCTATTACACAAATAAATTAAGTTTTTTTTACCACAGAGAAATGGTTTCCAAACTGTTGTCTTGCCAAGTTGCTAGTGGGGTGTCTCAAGAGTTCTATCAAACAAAAAATAATTAAGAACAAAAAAATGCCACAAATGTTCCATGTGGCAACAGAGGTATCATACAGATCGAGGTAAGTTAATTAGTGTCTTCACTAAAAACGTTTAGAAATTACTGCAATAGAACAAGGAGGGTTTGGATGAGCAGATGTAAGAGTACTGGTGCAATCCTATAGAGCCTGGGATCAAAGTTCAAGTAATTACCACACCTTCTCAGAAGCTTTTATTTACAGTGGTTTCTTTTTTAAAAAAGTAATATGTATTGCTTTTTATGAAATATTCCTGTTTTAGAGTTCAAAGATCACCCAGTGGGTTGATGACTCACTGCAGCAAAAACAGAGATATTTCCAAAGTTGTACAAATTTTACTGCATAGGTGAACTCCAAATTCCATAGTTCATTGTGTTTTCAGGAATGTTAATGGATGGTGACACCAACATCACTGTGACCACATGGATTTTAAATTGACATAAAAACCAATAATTAAATTAGCTTTATTATTTTGTCCATTTCTGTCGTGAATAAAAGCTTTAAGTAGTTTTCTGGTTACCCCCTCAAATCTGCCATAAACAGTTCATTTTATGTTTTAAGAAGAAACAATACAGAAGTCCAAATGGTCAGTTTATGAACTTTTATTGAATAACCCTTGTGATTTTGTTTAAAGTAGGCTAGATCTGGCTGAATTCTGTTTGCAAGAACATCAACCAAATGCAAGATTACGTGCATAAAAACTGAAACAATTGCTTGAATATACATTTTTATTTTAATATTTCTCACATAACTGTTCAGATCAGGAATGCCCTTCCATTAGTTGCAGTTCAGAAAGTATATTTTGTAAAGAATCAGCAGTATGTTCTCTGTAGATTTTCATAGTCGTTATATAACAATGGTCTTGCATTTTCACTGTAATTAAAATCTCTTGCCATATACATAAATTAAAATGTTTTTCATCAAACAAAGTGTAATTTACAAACAACTAAACATTCATATTCACCTTGTCAAAAAAAGCCTGGTATTAATCATATTAGTAATACTTAGACCAGCATGTCAGACAGTTCCTCTAACACATTTTCTAAGTCACTTCAGTTAACCTACTTTTACTGCCACTCATCATGAATACATTTTCCTTATGTTTATTTAATACCCTTTCCACACACGCGCGTCACTTCTCTACTGTGTATTCATATCATAAAACAGAAGAGTAATATTAATCATATTTCCTAATTACTCACTTGTTTCTTAGAAATGAAACACTGACATAAAAATGTCACTTCTCCAAAGCCACCCCACAACTGTATGCGTAGCAGACGTAATAAGAGATGCAACTCTTGCCCATTATCAGTCTTTCCAGTTAATAATAATCTTGCCTGTGCATCTGAATATTTAAGGTTATTTTTAATCTTTGTGACAGTTGTAACCAAACTGACATATAATATACGAAGCACTTTCTCAGTGAGTGCACACAAGAACACGTGAAATATTTCAGGTACATATCAAGATAAGCCTGTACTTGACATTTTAACAAGGTGTTTCACACAACTTGTCCTAAGACATGCCTTTCCCCAAACATCAATCAATGAATCAGAATTTTAAAAAAAATTAAAATTTTTAATTAAATTGTATAATTATTTTTTTTATTGTTGAACAGTTTAGACTTATAATTTTCAATTTTCTTTTTTCATTACTTATCTCAATACTTTTTGAAATTTGTTCACATTTATGTCAATGTTTAATATGTTTTGTAAATGATTTATTAATCACATTTTTATTTGCATAATTTTTTAATTAGTAGTCTCACTTTTTACACATGATGTTTTACACATATACACATTTCTTGCTCATTTCTTTCAGGTTGTTAATTTTGAAGTTTAGTAGTGTTTAACATAATCAAATATTTGTTTGTTGTTGTTTTTTTAAAGAGAGTTAGGTGGAAATGCAATTAGTAGGATTCCAGAAGGTTCCTTCAAGGAACTACCATCACTCAGAATAATGTAAGTATATATTATGACAGAAGTAAAAATTATAATTATATATTTGTGCATATCTGGAGTTTTGTGAGTTTTGTATTCTTTAAATTACAAGTGATATTTTCAGTTTAAACTGATTTTTCCTAAAGTTATATATCTGCTATAAAACAGGTTATATTGCAAAGTGATACTGAATTAGTCTTAGACCAATTCAGAAAATAAATAAATAAATTTAATTGTGTAACACGCAATTAAAAACAATAATTTTCATCAAATGCACAAAACATGGTGTGTGTACTTACACATGGACTATAGACATTTGCTTTTGCTGGATTTGTGAGTTGATTAAACCAGTATTTTCCATCAAAATGTATTGCTGCTAATCCTTTCACTCAGGATATGATGTCTGAATGAAAATTACTGACAGTTACATGGTTAGAACTAGTCACTGAAGTAAATCCTACATTTCCCATTAAGTAAGAAGTGTTAGAGTTTAATATATTGCATATTCTGCAACATCAAAGCCATAGATCCATTGGCAGAACAAGTCTTATCTCTGTAAAATGGTAAAGTTAGAATGAAATAGGCTGAATTTTATGACCATGTGTTGTATTAGTGACCAAGTATCTAGGGAAGGGAGCCTGAACCACTTTGTGTCAACTACTATGATTACTTTTTCTAGCATTCTTGTGTGTAGAAACATTTGACTGTTGTCAATAATGTTTGTGCTGCCTAATCCTCACAATGAGTGTGTTAATTAATATACCCACGTAAAAGATTTGGCAGCAACAAACACAACAGCAAAATACAAATAGGTTCTATTCTGTTGTTTGATAATTCCTATTAAATTATGATCATTACAAATTATTATAATTTATAAGTTCTTTCTTTGTATTTCAATTTGCACTTGTTTCTTTTGTTTTGCAGAGATCTAGAAAAAAATCCATTAATTTGTGATTGCCAGTTATGGTGGCTTGTTGCTTGGGCAGTGTTGGACAAAAATCGAATAACTCTGAAATCTACTTGCAAGATTCCACATGAGTTTGAGAATACCCAGCTTGTTGAAATGAAAAAACATGACATGCATTGCAGTAAGAATATTTTTGTAAACATTTCTTTTACATGTCTTTCTCATTACAAGTAATAAAATTTAAAAGAGGCTTATAGTTGATTCTGATTCAACACAGTAAAGTGGTGGCAGGTTACTTAAGGTTCAATACAGTAAAGTAGTGACAGGTTACCAGTGATTCAACACAGTAAAGTGGTAGCAGGTTACTTAAGGTTCAACACAGTAAAGTGGTAGCAGGTTACTTGAGGTTCAACACAGTAAAGTGGTGGCAGGTTACTTGAGGTTCAACACAGTAAAGTGGTGGCACGTTACTTGTTATTCAACTTGGTAATGTGGTACAATGATAATCATGATTCAACACAGTAAAGTAGTGACAGATTACTTGTTATTCAACTTGGTAATGTGGTACAATGATAATCATGATTCAACACAGTAAAGTAGTGACAGATTACTTATTATTCAACTTGGTAATGTGGTACAATGATAATCATGATTCAACACAGTAAAGTAGTTACAGATTACTTTTTATTCAACTTGGTAATGTGGTACAAGAATAATCATGATTCAACACAGTAAAGTAGTGACAGATTACTTGTTATTCAACTTTTTAATGTGGTACAAGGATGATCGTGGTTTAACATAGCAAAGTAGTAACAGTTTAATTTTGATTCAACACAGATGATGACATATCATTTCAGTTTTTGTTGTTTAAAATGCCCATTGTGCATGAGCACTTAGAGGTGATGGCAAATTAATGCTACATAATTTCTGAATAAAGGAAAGTTTATGGCAAAGGTTAAGTTATATGTTATTTTATATTCATTATAAACACTTATATTTTACACTTAACTTGTTAATTAAGAATATAACAATATCACCTTGTGTAAGCACTCCTTAAAATGTTAATGTACTTAGAATTGTTTATGAAGATGTATTTATGCACAGTGAGTTAAAAGATACTGCCAAATGTATTGTGCACATTTAACCACTTGACAGCGGATGACATATATATACACAAATTTCAATGTAGATCTATAAGTGGATGACGTATATATATGCCTATTCATTTAAAAAAAGCCCTGGGTGTTTCCTGTTGTTTTTGTTACTGTTTAGCAATTTAGTGGCGTCTAACAACCAATCAGGAAAGAGATTTTCTAATTGGCGACACATTTACTCTAGAAAAATTAATTCTAACATGTAATATTTCAGAGGGCGATCTTTGATTTTTGGAAAATAAAAATAATGAATTATTGATTTGTCTCTAACTTATTTTAGACTTATAATTTGTTTTTTACCTCTTGGAATAAAATTTCAACAGGATCGAATACCTAATGGCTTATAAAAGAAAATTAGTTTTTACTGCAGAAGAAGCTGCCATGATGTTTGTGGATTCTGGCTCTTCTGATAATGAGGAAAGTGATAATACAGACAATGATAGTGAGGCATCTCAACCTGATAATGATGAACAAATAGAATCTGAGCCACCTTGTCGTCGTCCAAAGCACCAGGATTCAGAAACAATGAAATGGACTAAGAGAGACAATCGTCCAATTTTACACAACTTTACAGGAAGCTCAGGTATTCAACAAAGTGATCTAAATGCAAACAGAAGCGTATCTGATTTATTTGTTTGTTTCTTTCCAAATGAACTTATAAATCACATAACTGTGGAAACTAATAGATATGCTAATGCTCATCCACAGCCACCTCTACAGCCAGGAAAACTGCGTCATGATTCTGCATGGAAGGACTGTACACGTGATGAAATAAAGGTAGTGTTGGCTTTGTGCTTTCTCTTGGGTATCATAAAAAAACCTACGTTTGATTCATACTGGACACGTGATGATACTACTGAAACACCATTTTTCCAAAGACTATGCCATGAGACAGATTCAGAAAGATAATGAGCAACTTGCACTTTTGTGACAACGATAATGCAGATCCAGATGACCGCTTATTCAAAATACGTCATGTAATTGACACATGCCTTCAGAACTTTCAGAAAGTCTACATTCCTAGTCAGGAAATTTGTGTCGATGAGTCCCTAATGAAATTTCATGGACGTTTACTTTTCAAGCAGTACAATCCTAGCAAATGTGCTAGGTTTGGTATAAAATTTTACAAGTTGTGTCAATCCACTGGACCAGAGACTGGTTACGTTTGGAACTTCAAAATATACACTGGTCAGGACAATGAACCTGATTTACCAGCAAGCACAAAGGTTGTTCTGAATCTTATGGAACCACTGTTAGGTCAAGGTTACAATGTCTATCTTGATAACTGGTATTCAAGTCCCAATTTATTTTCAATGCTCATAAAAGAAAAAACAAATGCACGTGGAACTGTTCGCTTTAATCGAAAAAATATGCCAAAGGATATTGGAATGGAAAAAAGGAAAAAGGGAGAAATTAGTGTGAGATCCAGCAATGAAAATATCATGGCACTTGTCTGGAAGGACAAAAAAGATGTCAAAATGTTGTCTACTATGCACACCTCAATTATGGTGGATACTGGGAAGAAAGACAGGAAAGACAATGTCATATGCAAGCCACAATGTGTCCTTGACTTCAATAAAGGTATGGTAGATCGGTCCGATCAGGTGTCAGCAACATGTAGATCAACAAGGAAGTATGTGAAATGGTACAAGAAGGTGTTTTTCTATGTGTTAGACATATGCATTGCAAATGCCTTTGCACTACATAAATCGTTCGATGGATCAAAATCATTTCAAGAATTCAAGCTTACTCTTGTGAAAGAGATCATTCTTGAAGCTAATCTTCCTGATTGGTATACTAAAAAAGGTCGTCCCCATAGCATTCCAACTCCATTGAGATTACAAGGGCGGCATTTTCCTGAAAGAATCAAACCTGAGCAAAGTGCTAAAAAACAGAAACCTCAAAAACGGTGTGCAGTGTGTTATGAAAAGGGCAGAAGAAAGGAAACTGTATACCAGTGTGATTGTTGTGGCATTCCACTTTGTATCGAACCATGCTTTAAGGCATACCACACAAAATCCTCTTACTAACTCTTTTTGATAATAAAATGATCTATTTTTATCATTATATTGTATAGTTTTATTCATATTTTTTTAGTTGTTCTTTTTTTTAAGAATTTTCAATTTCATGCAATTTTTCTAAAAAAAACCCGCTAGCAGGACATAAAAATGCTTTTAAAAATCCGCTGTCAAGTGGTTAAGGATATAATCTGTGTGTGAATTGATTAGAAATATAAATGAGATTCAGATAAAATTAATATATTTTTAATGTTACATACAATATATTTATCACAAGATATCAGGCTGTTGTTCAGCACTATCTAGTGCTTACACCATGTATATGAATTATTGTGTGAAATAATTGCTTCATGAGTTAAAATTTTCCTTGTGTTTAATCAGTTAATACAGTTTTGCTGCATCACTTTAGGTTTGCAGCCTTTTTATTTTAAAATACTGTTATTGACAAGTGATGCTGGTTTGTGAAGTTATAGTTATTAGTTGCTAAGCAAGAAAGTAGTATTGTGTTATTATTGATAAGTTAACAACATCATGAACTGTAAAATTCATTATCTTTGGTTACTGTTAACTTACTTGGAAACAAACCATGATAATAGTGATGACATTGTAAGTTAGTGTAATTTATTATCTTTATTATTGAAGAGTAGTGTAACAAAATATACAACTTAAGTGTGTAAGCAAAGTCAACAGTGTGATAGGTGTTCAGAGATCTAATTTTTTTCCGACAAATGTTGTTTACCTTATCATTTTATATGTGGGAACTTATCAACCTTAGTAAACTGTACATAATATTATATTGAATTTTAATTTTTCAGATTGGCCTCTCCAATTGCCAGTGTTTGAATTGCAGCCAAAAGCCAACCAGCTGGTTTTTGCAGGTGATTCTCTCACCTTCTTGTGCCGTGTATCTAATATAGAACAAGATACTCACTTAACCTGGATTCACAATGGTGAAACAGTCATAGCAGATCCACTGGGAAGTGTTCTGATTGAACAACATATGAATGCAGACAAAAGTGTCATTGTTAGTTCCCTGTCATTGAGGCAGCTTCAGACAAGTCACTCTGGGTCATGGATGTGTCATGTAGAGACATCAAGAGGAAATGAATCACTTAGTATCAAAATTGTTGTCGTTGCTGAAAATGCTGGTCGTTGTCCACGCACTGTTACTTCAGATAATAAGGTTTAAGTGTGGTTTATGAAACATTTTTAAAGAAAATAACACAGTTATCTTGTTTCTGTGTGATTTTGTTATTCTAAGGGTTTTGATACTTTTGATATTGTCATATATGGGTATCCAAAAACAAATATACAAAAAATAAAGTTAAATTTCTTTATTGTTATTTTGAGATAACAAACATTGCATATAAATACTAGTAGTAGGTTTGAAAGTTTTAATTATCAATGGATTTCTATGTGTTTTCCATCATTTACTATAATTAATATAATTATGCATTCAAATTCTGAGAAAGCACTTTCCAGTACAATAAGTTAGCATCATATGTCTAATTTTTCAGTTTTTCAAAAAGCTCGAGAAATCAAAAAATCTAAAGGGGTTAAATTGGACGAACAAATGGACCATTTGATAGGTTGTCCCTTACCAATTCAGTACTCTGAAAAGGTTTGATGTAGAAACACTTTAACAGTCATAGGAAAATAGGATGGTGCTCTAAACTGTTGGAAGATAGCTTTTTGCAACAAGCCAGGAATTTCTAGGAGTTGTGGAATTATGAACTCTTGTAGTAAGTGTAAATGTGAATATCCGGTAACAGTTCAGTTATCAGAGAAAGGAAACAAAAATTATTGTAATATAACTTACAGACTACTTGTATTTATATTCAATTTTTGTTGTTATCTCAAATAACAGTAAAGTTATTCATATTTGTTTTTGGTATATTCATTTTGGATGCCCTGTATATACAAATAAACAAAGAGAAAGAGGAAAAATGTGCTTCTTGTTGTTGTAGCTTGGCTCTCTTATATAAAGTTTTTTTAGTAGTTCTCATTCTAATGGTCTATGTGTATTGGAACTTTTTGTAGTGTTTGTTTCTTTATGTTTAAGTTGTTTTTGTAAAGACGTATTTGGAAATTTTATTATTTGTTCCTTTGGTACAAGGTGGTATTCTAGAGGTGCATTTTTTGCTGCTTTATCTGTTCCTTTCAAGTATATATTATTATTATTATTCTAAAGGTATACATGTTTCTGAGTTGCATTCTTTTCCTAGGACAGATCAGATATGGATTATATCTAATGTTACCTACATCTGATCCTCTTACATCCACTATATTTCATTGTAAATTTTTTTTAATATTCACTTCAAGCTACAAATGTTTACACCATTATTCCAGAGTTTATTTTAAACATAAAATAGAAACATGTTTAAGGTAACAAATGAAATATATCCATACTATTTATTCGAAGTAATGATTAGTATTAAAATTTGATTACTGAAACTGCCTAACAAGATGTTTAATTTTTACAGGGGCAGTATGTGTGGCCCGAAACACTGGCAGGAATAACTGTGCAGCTTCAGTGTATGGGAACACCATCTGGTGCCTTAGGATATGGAATTGCACATGCTTATCATACCTGCACTGCAAAAGGTGTGTGGGAAGACTTGAATACCTCAGGGTGTCCTTATGTTTCTGAAGTAACAAACGTTTTGTATCAGTTTTCTAAAGTAAGTAAGAACAAACTAATGCATATACTCTTATCTTTGAAACTTGTAATCTCCTTTATTTAATCAGAATTATGTCTTGAAAATATTTTTAAGCTGTTCTAAACCCTAGTGTCATATTGTTACTAAATTTGTTTTATAAAGTATGGTTGTATGTAAGGTTTTAACCTGGGTGTAGTTAATTTTACTGTCTCATATGAATGCTTGTATAACTGTGCACATGTAACTTTTTGTTTCAGGGTGAATTATCTGTAATATAAGTGAAAGTAACTTTATTGTCTCAAGTGAACTCTCTGATACCTGAGTGTAGGTGACATTGTTTCAGAGTGAGTTATTTGAAACATAAGTGTAAATAACTTTACCATTTACGGGTGAGTTATCTGAACATTATACTTCTCAGTCAAATTAGAGTTTTGCAGATGAGAAGACTGGTTTCATTTTCACAGTGTTTAAGTAATTGCATAAAAATATAATCAAACATTTCAAACAAATAATATTTATCTTCTTCAGGGGAATGATAAGTATTATCTCTGCTAATTTCTAGTATTTTTGTGCTAATATTACATTTTTATTTTATAAACTCATTATGACATAATTTCATCAAACATTTCCTGTTGTTTGCCTCTATGTATATGTGATGCATGGATAACATGCTTGTATTGAATAGCCTATATTCTTATACAGGTTATCACTTTAGTAAAGAAGAAAATGATAAGCACGGCTATGTAACTACTGTGAAAAAAAATCCATTATGAGTTCTCATTGTTATAAAACATTTTTAATGCTTGTAGGAGTTTGAAATGGTGCCAGCATAAAAACTTAATATTTATTTAAATCTTAAAAACATGCTATAAGCATTTATTTGGCATGCAAAACTGAATTTTTTAAAACATTCATTTCACAGATGAAAGATTGTACTTATGCAAGAAAAAAAAAAGATAGAAGTATGGTCATTTGAGTGATTGGTTGACTTGTATAAATTATTTTCCGTTATTAATCACTAGCTCAGTTGCTGAATGGTTATGAACCATGCTGCAACTTGAAGTTAAGACTGTTGATATTAAAGACAAGTAGAAATTAATAATGTTTTTGCTGTATTTTATCAAAAGCAAGCACATAAAATCCTGAGTATTTCAACCCATTACAACAACAACAACAAAAAAGAATAAAATTGAAATAGTTTAGAATTGATTATTGATAACAATATAACACTATGAAACATAGTGTTAAAAGTAATTTCACTTAAATGAATGCATACTGCTGCTAATTTGGACACTTTTTTTCTCTTTTTAATTTTTTGGGTGCATCTTTGTAGTATTTTGCTAATTATATTATTTTAACAGCTCTGTAGTAACTTGAAGCCTCATGAGTTCAACAGAAAATTACAAAAAATTATCATTTTCTGCTGATCTTTTTCACAAATTGTGATTCTGAAAAACTCTTAAGAATGGTTTAAATTTTATGTTCCATAACAGACAAATGAAGCAACAGTAAATTTAAGCTATTTTGAAATAACATCTGCAAGTGTAATGAAAATATATTTTGGTTTCAGACAAACTTGAGCTTGAGTAAAACCAACATTGTTGACAGTGTAAATGGGTTGAGAAACTACACTGGCAATGGTGACAGGCTTCATGACAAAATGGACGTTGTTTTTATTGCACAAACTCTTGAGAATTATCTGGAATTTGTTCCTGAATACAAAGAGGTAATTTGTTGTGTTTTTTTCATAGTTGTGTGTAGTAATGTTTGTTTTGTTCTTTACTAAATGAAATATATAATCTGTATGGGAGTGAATTTCATTCAGTTTTCATACATCTTGTATTTAGGTATTCTTGCACTGTATCTTTTGAATTTATGGATATTTTTTCTGACTTTGGTTGAATTTGATCTTTGTTAGTGTGCTTAATTATTGGTGTACAGAACCATCTTAATTTTTATACATGTGGTTGAGTTTTTGGATCAGCTAGATAAATGATCTTATATTTTTCCTTTTTATTTAATTTCATTGAAGGTGTAAATCAAAACAGTGATGTAATAAGTAATTCTTAAGTCTGAAATTATAATTTTTATTTTGAAACAAAGAAAATGTCCTCAATATTCCAATTATTATTATTATGGGAGTTAAAAAAAAAGAAAAGTAATTTTGTTGCATATTTTTTGTCTTAAATTTTTCCCCAATAAATTTATCTTACACATTTGGAAAGTTATGATATACAAATAAAGAAAATAAAAAGTCACACAAAGGAGTTGTTGTTTTTATTAATAGATGAAGAGTAAATTTTAATTTGGGACATCTTAAGTATAATAAAAACAGTTTTAAGTTGCAACAAGTCAAGTTAAATCACTATTAGGAAATCCTACTTAACAACATTTTGTACTAGGTTTTTCTTATGAAGTTTGTTTGGAGTAATCCTTATTGTCACCTTATGGGTCAGTGATAAGTTTTAGGACTGACAATTCTAAAATCGGGGATTGGATTCCTTGCATTAAACATAAGTGCAAATAGTTCAGTGTGAATTTTGCTGTAAAAGTAAAGCAACAACAATAATTCCTATTTTCATGATTGTTATGTTTTTAACAATAAAAAAATTTACCCTGTGTTACCTTAGTTGTCAGAAAAATATACTCATTGAGTTATTTTCTCAGCATGCTGGATGACTCATGTAAAACTTTAAATAGGTTTCATAATATTTTTGGCATGGTTATATGTTGAGTACTGAAAAGGTCTGACAGCTCAGAACTTTTGTGGTATGAACTTGACTAAAATAATAGTAGTTTTTACCCATCATTGCAAACTTATGTAGAATTGATTGATCAATACATTCAACCTAAAATATTTAAATGTCTTTTTTTAAAAGATTGCTGAAATGTTAGTGGATATTATTAATTCAGTAATGAATGTCGATCGACGTCTCCTGCGAGCAGCACAGACTGAAGATAGATCTTGTTCAAGGTAAATGTTGTAGGAAGAAACTATTTTTGATGTATTATATCTCATTAAATGTCTTTTTTTCTAGGTGGCAAAAATCACTAATTTATCAAATACAGGTTAGAGCATATTTTAAGGTTAGTTTTAAATGGACTTACTATCGAATTTTTGATTTGTGAGTTTGTATTGCATATGTATAGTAAGACACAAATGAACTAGATATAATATTAATAATGTGTTCCGACTACTTTTGATATATGTTCATAATGAAATAAACATATAGAGAATGCATACAGTTTACAGTTTTTGTTATTGTTTTAGGTGTTTTGCTAGAAAAATGTATTGTATTTATGTTGATTGTTCTTGTACTTAGCATATACTTAGTTTGAGAACTTTATGTAAGAGATTGGTGCACTAGTCAGTACTGTTGAAGTATTTGTAATGTATGCCAAAATAAAGATTAAAAACATGTATTAAAATTGAAAAAGTAAGGAGGGTTAAATCTATCAAAATGATGGCAGAAATAGTTGCTTGTCGTGAACACCTATCTTCAGTGAAAGCACTAGGGGGCTTAAATAATATTCCAGTTTTATTTGAAATGGTTATTTTATCAGTTCAAATCCAAAAAACTCTGTACTTGTATTAAAATGAAAAGAAATGAATGTGATGTTCAACCTTTTTCTTAATTTTAATAGTTTTTAAGTTGCATAACAAATGTTAGATATTTGTTATTATTATATCTAATTACTTATTTTATTCAGCTTTTTTTTGTACTAACTTCTTGAAGACATGGTTACTTCTTTGCACACAGTCTATTTGATGCATGTATTTTTGAAAGTTTCAAATATTACATTTTATAATACATTAAATAAAATATGTGTAATGATTAACAAAAACTAAAAATTGTTTGACATTTTTCTTTAGTTGTATTTATTTATAAAATATCATGATATCCTCTACATCTAATTTAGAAACTTTAAAGCCCTTATTTGAACCATATTATATAAAAACATTATAAATACCATTAAGCATATGGTTTCAGTGCAGTTTGGCACTAGAAACAGAATTTGATGTATTATTGTATTGTTCTGTTTTTGTGGTTGTCCTTTGTTCTAATCATTTTCATCATGAAGTTCTCTAGAAATGTATTGGAATGTGACATCTAAAACATGTCTACCTACACTGTACTACATCTTTTCTGGCACAGATAGCCTTGTAGCTTTGTGCCAATAAACATTGAACACTGACTTACCTATTTAAAACATGTTCTTCATGTTTACTATTTAACATATTTGTACTTCTACTAATATCCATGAGCATTCCCTTCCAATCTTATTTTGTGTTATCTAAGAGCTTTTTCTTTGAATTTCATTTCCTGTTGTTCTATAGTTTTTACCAATATTTTTCTTTGCTATCTAGTAGCTTTCTTTAGTACTTTTTCCTTGCTATCCAGTTACATTCCTTCATATTCTGAAAACATAGATAGTTATTTCATATCTTCAGCTTTAAAAATTAGTTGAATTTTTCCAATTGTTAATTATTAGTTTTTTATTGATAGGATTATTATTTTCAAATTTTAGCTTTTTAGTTTAATTTTCTTAGATTGCTTTTGAAATTAACTTTTAATTTTTAGACCTACTTGTGTGAATTAGTATTATTAATTTATTCTTTATTTTCTGCAGTATCTATATACATATTTCAAGTTGATTCTTCTTTCCTACAATATCTTATTTTATTAAGCAACATACACTCTGATAAAGATACTTTATTTTCCATGAATTATAAATTATGCATTCATGCTATTATTTAAAACTGAAATTATGTTTTAAATTTAATTTGCTCATTAAATTCTATTAAGACTGCTGATGTTTTAGTAATAAAATATTTAAGCATGTAGTTGTTCAGAAAAAACAAACTACATTCCTCTCATAACACTGTAATAAAAAATACATTGTCCAAGTTTAGATAATAAAATTATTATTATTTTATGATAATGAGATATGTTCTTCAACAGTGACCCTTGCTATATTTTAACTTGTAAGCTATTAAAGTATAAAATTCATTTGTTAATTGTTTATATAATTCAGGCTAGTTGGAGTTCTTAGACAGTTACCAGAGCTTTCAATTGACACAGCCTTGAATCGTTATCGTAAAAATCTTGTCATGGAAGAATTTATTATAAAACCTGAAGTGTTTCAAGGAATGGCATGTATATCACACACAATCAGAATGCCTGGCCAGTCAACTGATATTGAGCACTTCTGGCCCAGTGGTCGTGGTTTTTTCAATGATAAATCACTTCATTGTCATACAGTCAACATCAGCACGTTGAGGAGAACCAATGAAGATCAAGTAAGATTTTATGAAACTGTTTCTACTCTCTTCCAGGTTTCATTACATAAGAGATACAAGTTGATGATTTCTAAAGGTCATTTATAAATGTGTAAAATGCTTACTGATTGCACATAATATTCTAAATAGTTTATAGATGTTAACCTTGTATGATTTGTTATTTGTACCCCTTTAGGCACATACAGAATTGATAGATATTTTGTGTGTGTGATTAATTATCAGAAGTTTTCAAATGAGAAAGTTCTACTGACTAAGGTGACACTCAACTAAAGTCATCTTCATATAGATCATACAACTAAGATGTTAGTATATGAGCACAATGTAGTTTATCTACGACCTACAGTGTCATAGCAAAACCACACATTTTTGACATGTGCATGTTTTCCTGAAAAAATAAAGTTCCAAATAAACAGACACAAGGTTACCAACAGATATCTCAGAGGGTTGAGTAATACTGTGAAGGTATGATGTAACTTGTTTGGAAAACCAAGAAGCAGTATACTAAGGAAGAGAAATAACATTACAGTAGAAAGTAAATAACATGTTATGAAGTACAGAAATAGTATTTTTTTACTTAGTTTATAATACAGACATTTAAGTATTGTTTGACTAAATTCTAGCAAATTTATTAACCCATTCTCAACTGGATGACACAGTTCACATCACCTCAGCTGGTGAAGAACATTTATACAAAATATGTACGACAGCTATGAAATATCCTTACAAAACCTGGTAACATTTTGTTACAAAGATTATAAGCATATTGTACACAAAAATGACATTATTTCAATTACATCTTTCTTATAAAAACAGTAATCTACAGAAGTTATTACTCAGAGGGTTGAGTAATACTGTGAAGGTATGATGTAACTTGTTTGGAAAACCAAGAAGCAGTATACTAAGGAAGAGAAATAACATTACAGTAGAAAGTAAATAACATGTTATGAAGTACAGAAATAGTATTTTTTTACTTAGTTTATAATACAGACATTTAAGTATTGTTTGACTAAATTCTAGCAAATTTATTAACCCATTCTCAACTGGATGACACAGTTCACATCACCTCAGCTGGTGAAGAACATTTATACAAAATATGTACGACAGCTATGAAATATCCTTACAAAACCTGGTAACATTTTGTTACAAAGATTATAAGCATATTGTACACAAAAATGACATTATTTCAATTACATCTTTCTTATAAAAACAGTAATCTACAGAAGTTATTTGCCTTTAAATTCTGAATAGTTCACGTGTAAGGTGATTTTGGTTTTAAGTATACAAATACTTTTCTTCATCTTATAGTTTTTATATTTCATTTACATAACCTCAGGACCCACCTAAATGAATATCAAAGTTTTTTGAAGATAAATATTCACAGTTTATTTCTCATTTTCTGTACCATATCATTAACTCTAGCTATTGTTATTTAATATTCACATACACTGACAGTAAAGGCATTTAACTGTACCACCATGTGTACACTTTACTATGCACCACACAAAGTATTAGTGTCTTACATTCAAAATTTTATCAAAGTACATTTGGCTTACATTGTATCATTTAGAATAGAAAATCTCAGCTAATAATCCATATTTAAATAATATGTAAGCTTTAATTCTACAAGGTAATATTTAAAAATTCTTAGTGCCCTTCAGTGTGACACAGGTAACACATTTTTTCTCTACATGTCATCATCCTTGTTTCTTCTACCACACATTGATTCCCTTCAGTGTGACACAGGTAACACATTTTCTCTCAACATGTCATCATCCTTGTTTTTTCTTCCACACATTAATTCCCTTCAGTGTGACACAGGTAACACATTTTCTATCAGCATGTCATGATCCTTGTTTTCTCTACCTCACATTGATTCCCTTCAGTGTGACACAGGTAACACATTTTCTCTCAGCATGTCATCATCCTTCGTTTTTTATACCACACCTTGAATCCTCTCAGTGTGACACAGGTAACACATTTTCTCCATGTCGTCATCCTTGTTTTTTATACCACACATTGATAAAGTAGAAATTAAATGTAAATTACTCACTATAAAGTTTTCATTGCTCAGACAAACCATATTTCTTTATAGTCTTCAATTGTTTTGGTGACAGAGCTATTGAATAGAAAATCACATGCACACCTGTCATATTCACTTTTTTATAATTTGTTAGTAGTTCTCATTTACATTTAATTATATGTTGCCTATAACCAACAGAAACTTGAGGTTTTCATCTATCAAATGACATATCATATAAGATTACATTATGAATATTTAAATGTCAGTTTTACTCAGAGCAATACCAATATTCATAGCTTGGATGAATTTGTAACAACTCTTGTCACAGAGTTATATGCTTATGATATCTACCTTTGAAAGTGTATAACTTATATTACCACTGGAATATCTGTATCGTTACCAGTAATAACATTATTCTAAGCCTGAGGAGTTAAAAAGAGTGCCAATAAACATCACCATATGTACGGTGATGTTTTTGTTTGTTTGTTATTTAATACTGAGTAACTTACACATTTCATTCTGGGTGATATGGAGGAGCTTGGATTACTGTCTGGTATTGAAATGCTTCCTCTAGGCTTAGGTTTAGGCCATTGAGCAATTTAATCTTTGGCCTAAAAGATGCAGGGTAAAATTTTGAAACTTATTTTTGGGAAAAAATAGCATCCTTGATGCTGGGAAATACAGTAAGTAAAATAACTAATAATAATAAAAATGTTTCACAAGGCACATATACAAGCTGTTTGTGCTAGATGTGGTAGCTTGTGGGTAATGTAATTTCATAGCATAATGTGAGCTGCACAAGTCCTGGTACTTTCAATTTATAATGGCATTGACAGTGGTTAGACTGTCAAAGGGCAATAAGACAGTAATATTTAATTATAAATACATGTATACTGTTACAAACGTAGAGCCACTTAGGATAAATGAATGTAGTTTCATGTTACAATTTGAAGTATTTCTAAAAAGAAAAAAGTCTTATTTTGGTTTTATTGTAACATGATTGATCAAATTAAACAAAGTTGTTAGGAGTTAGGATAGAGGAAATAACAGATAAAATATAAACTTTTACTGAAAACAAAAATCTGAAATGTATTAAGGAGGTTTTTAGGGATTACACAAAGAAAATTAGAGATTTTTGAGATGAGAAAAAGTGTTTTAAATTTTATCATGAAAAATTACTATTCAAAATAAACACCCAACTTATTTATGGACAAATTTTTATTTTATTTTATTAAAACTACTTCACTAAAAATATGATTTTTTCTATGGTATAGGCTTATTATATTAACTGAAAGACTGCCAACCTTTGTGAAGATATACACACCATATTGAAAGTTTGAAGTATTAAATCAAAAAATACTTTAAACGAGAGCAAAGAAGTCATGTGGTCGGTCATGTAGACCTAGCCCGTATTGAGTGAGTTAATTAAACTTTGAATGTAAAACA
Organism: Carcinoscorpius rotundicauda; assembly: GCA_011833715.1. NCBI lineage: Eukaryota > Metazoa > Arthropoda > Merostomata > Xiphosura > Limulidae > Carcinoscorpius > Carcinoscorpius rotundicauda. The sequence continues at coordinate 124,696,700 of CM022391.1, read as the reverse complement.
ATGACTTGCATTGAAAAATGTTTAAAAGAATACTGACTGTGAGAGAATTAATATAAAACCAGTTAATAGCCATTAAATAAGAAACACTTTTAATTTAACTTATACCTCTCCTAGTGACTCAACATTAAATCTTCAGGCTTACAACATTAAAAACCAGGTTTCATCAGCCATGTTCAGAAGAGCACAGATAGCCTCTTGTTTAACTTTGTGCTTAAGAACAATCAAACCAGATCTCATAAAATTTAATTGATATTTGTTTCATTACAGTTTTCAATTATGTAACCTTGAGTATCATTCGAAGGATGTGTGTGATGTTTGTAGTGCACAAATGAACACATTCATTGTCAGATGGAGTTCACCTGACAACAGTGCTCTATAATTATAAATATTTTTGTGTATAGCAAATTACTTCAATGCAGTTTAAAAGCCATTATTTGAATATTTGTTCTCTGTTTGTTTAAATCCATTATATATTCAAATGTTTAATCATTAAGATTAGTACTACACTTGTATAAGTTTTCACATAGATATATTAAAGAACTAAAGTCGATGTTTAATAGTACAGATTAAATGTTTGAAATGATGAACAAATAAGACACTGAAAGACGGAGAACAGTCTAATGCACTCTACATGTTTCAGCATCTCACTGTGTTGTCATTATCAGAGTGAACATCTCTATATAACTTTACAAATAATACAATCAAATTTATATAGTTTATCTCAAAACATTCTGTTCCATCTATTACTAATTAACAGAAATGTTAAGATTTAAAAACTGAAGAATTATTGAAGAAGATCTGAAAGAGAACATCAAAATTAATCCAATAAATTCCATACAGTAGTGAAAGAAAAAAATTAAAAACTTTGTATTATTAACACCTCAAGAAATCTAAGCTTCAGTTCTAAGTAACTTTATATTACCTAGATTATATGCTTTACCTAAAATTCATAAGATTGGTAAGAATTTGCATTACAATCATTACCATATTTTAAATTAGTTATGAAATAAAATGAGTCTTAATTTATCTAAAATAACATGATTTTAGTTTATGTTTCTGTAAAGTATCGTTAATTTTTTGACCCACAAAGTTCACATTAGCTTTTCAGTTTCTCCTTTGTCTTGTGCCATGTGAATGATGCATAGTATTCTCCCAACAAAGGAAGTTTTTCTTTCAGAGTCTTGATGCTTCCATTTATTTGCCACCCTCATTATTTCGACAGACAGCTTCCTCTGAAGCTTTAACCAGTCACAAATTACAGTTTCTTGTTTTTCAAGACAGTATCTTGTTTCCACGGCCAGCAGAATTAGCTAGACACAAGGACATCACCTCAGCTGTTATAACCAGTAAAGTTGGTAAGTACAATTCTCTCTTTAAGAAACAAAAGTTAATTAAAACTTAGGATTGTTAAGAAACGTTACTTAAACAAATTATCTTTAAAAATGTTATTTTATCGAGTTAATGCAAGTGTGTGTTATGAGTATCTGTATTTTCAGTGTTGGATAAATTAATAGAAAAGTAGAAAAAGTGATTTGTTATAAATATTTTATCTTTGTGTCTTTTTTTTTTAACCAGATTAATGATTTTATATATTTAGGGATGGTGCAATGACAAATTTGAAAATCAAAGAATGGTTGTTTTTTGTTGTTGTTTTTTTTATAATGAGCATTTTTGTTTCTTTCAGCCAGAGTTTTTCTTACAAACTTATCAGATCCTGTTGTTGTAACTTTGACTGCACCGCTTTATACAAATGATATCACACCAGTCTGGTGGAATCAGGATACTAATGGTAGGTGTACACAAAATATGACACAAACATGAAACAATAACTGTGAAACACACTAATCACAAGTGTACATATGATATTACCTAAGTATGATGATATGACAATATGGGTTGATGCATGCAGGAACTTCTTCAAACGAACTATTCAAGCTTTACATCACTCATTTTTGGATCATTTTTTTTATTTTACTGGTACTACAGTGACTACATAGTTAATGATAATGTATAAATTAGTGATCATTTCCATTCTACATTACAATAACCTAGAAGGAAAAACACCATGGTGTTTTCTCTGCTTTGTAATCTTAACTTGATAAGCATTATTATTATAGGTGTAATAACGTTTGCATCTGATATTTTTTTATGTATCTTAATTACATTATCATGACAACATTGACCCAATGCAGTAATCCAGTAAAGGAAGAGCACATTTTTATACCTTGAACACTAAAATAATAAGATACAGTACTTTACAGAAACACACTAAGAAGTATTTTTTGCCTTGCGTCAGTAATTTACCATTCATAATTAACTCTCTCACTATGGACTTAGTTCCAGGGGTGAATTTCATAATTTAAAGTTTTGAGATATTTTTGGTAATGATATACTCATACATTTTTTATTTTTGAATGTTGACTGTCCAACATGCACAGTAATATTGATTTTATGGCATTCATGTTTGGGAACTTTTAACTCTGTTTTTCTTTTTTATATCAAACATTTTATTACTGTATTTTGTTATTCAGATTCTTTTCAAGATACGAGCACTAAACCAGGGTTTCTTCTCATAGCAAGTCTTAACCAACAAAAAGTCGCAATTTTCCAACAGTTGTATTTTTTAAAAGCAAGCTTGAATTGCAGTATATCCTGAAATATGTTATGTTTCTCAAACAATTTTAATCCAATTCAAAGAAAATTTGCAAGTTTGATGGTTCATACAGTATTGTGGATTTGTGTGACAAAAATTGAAGAAATAGGTTTCACGTTATTTATATTTCAGAGAACACAGTATAGTAAGCCCTCTTTTTACGTTAGGGATGTGATCTTAAAAAAAGGTAACTTTAGGCAAAACAACATAATCAGAAATTTATTTTCTCATTGAAATAATGGTATAAATATGTTATTGTGAGATGCTATTTGCCCATAATTTACAGAACAATATTAAAGAAGTACCCAAACACTTTGCTACATTGATGACTGAATAAATAAATAAATGTATAGAGATGATTGTTTTGAATGCCTTCATTGTTGGCTGCTTTTCAGACATGTTTGAAGGGTTTTGAGTTGTAATAAACACAACTTAACCTGTCACAGTACCAAAGCTGTCATAAGACAACTCTTTCAGAGGACCTGATAAACACATGGATTTTAAGTGTTGGGTTTAAGTTACCTTTACTATTTATTTTAATTAGGTTCTATACTGAAGTGTCATAAACTGCAAAGATATAAGCCAAGATAAATGGCTATTCCTTTGAATTTCACGTAGCTTGTATGATTTTCATATAAATTAACTGAGTGGGTAGCTAACAATGGTAGGTCAAGCTATATTTACAAAAGGATTTTTGAGCACACTTATAGAATTTTGTTGTGTGGAGAGTAATAAAAAATGAGTTTATTGATGTAAACCTGCAGACATTAATGTGATGAAAACTTGCATTCAAGAGGAATTTGCAAATCATAACATAATGTTTAGGAGCATCAAGAGATTTATTGGTCCATCAAAAGTGTCTATACTAAATTACTATATTTTTTTTAGAAAACTTAAAACCAGCTCTTGTTATTCATACAGTTGTTAAACCTTCTTTTAAACTCATTTAAATTTACTATCTCAACAGCATTTAAAAGGTAACCCATTCTAAATGCCAATCACTCTCTTAAAAGAATAAAACTGTCCCAGCTGAAGATATTTCCCACTGCAAAAAAATTATATTGTATCCCCTAATTCTATTATTTTTGTCATTAAATATGAAAAAAGACGATGAATCAACTTCATAAGTTATTTTTCTAGTCTTAAACATGTCATCAATCAAATCCCCTGTAATTCTTTCTTTTTTCAAGATAAAACAGTTTCAGATATCTTAGTGTCTCCTCATATGACAAACTCTCCATCCCAGGTGATGTTCTAATAACTCTCCTCTGAACCCTTTTGAACAGATCAGTGTCATTCCTAAGGTAAGTTCCCCAAGACTGAACACATTGCTCCAATTGTGGCCTAACCAGTGACCTATTTAATGAAATTATAGCCTCTTCGTTTAGATTTGTATTTAATATTTCTGTAGATGCTACCTAAAATCCTATTTGCATTACTACTAGTAAAAGCATACTTCTTAGATGGCTTAAAAGACTGACTAACCATTACACCAATATTTTTTTCTTTCATGACACTGTTAAAGTTATTCTCATGCAAGTTATAGTTAAAATTACAATAACCCACATGCATTATCTTGCATTTCTTGTAGTTGAAACCTGTATACTATCTATTTGCCCAACTCACTAAAAAATCTGAACTTTTTTATGTATCAGCAGCTTCCACTCACAGCTAGCAACGCCCAGTATCTTAATATCATCAGAAAATCTAAATAATTTGCTGAACATTCTTTCATCTATATCATTGATAAAAATAAAAGAGAAAAGATTCTAACTTGAGTTTTGAGGTGCCCACTTTGGATATTAACCATAATTGACTAAACTCAACATACTTTTCTATTTAATAAGCTAATTTATCTCCACACCTCTAAAGATATGTTGAACCTTGTGAAATGCTTTCTGAAAATCCAGATACACCAAATCTACATCCTTATCTTCATCTAAATGAACAGTAACCTCTTCAAATAATTCCAAAGCTAGTAAGGCAATATTTTCCCTTAGTGAAACCATGTTCACTATCCAATAAATTTCTGAACTTTGTTAAATGACTTTTCAAAGTATCTTATATCAAACTACGCAACATTTTTCCAGTAATTGATGTAAGACTAATAGATCTATAATTATTAGGACAATTTTTATTACGTCCCTTAAAAAGAGGAGTGACCTACATTAGCTAACTTCTGATCCTTTAGTACCTTCTCATTATTCAAGGACTTTAAAAAAAATGGTGGGAACCCAGCAAACACATTTATGTAGCAAATATATATTAATAAAGTAGTGGTTTGGTAGTGACTATGAAACTATTACTTAAATGTGTGGATTACCAGAAATGTTGTTACTATGTGGTTATGTTACATAATGGAACTACCACTATACAATTAATGTGGTATATTAAATTATCAACATGGTACATTCCTGCAACCTTTCTGGAAACTAGATACTATCTTCCATTGCCTTCTATATCTTCTTAGTATTTATAGTGTGCTGTACCTTTCAGCTGCACCTAGAATACTTTCAACATCATCATTTATAAAAGTAAATAAGAAGTAATATCATTAACACAGCATTAGAACAACAAATTATACATATCTGAATCTCTGTAATTCTAATATAGTCTCCACTCATCTGAATCAAACTGTGTTACTGTGAGAGTTGGTGTGGGTGCCCCAGGAAACTTCAAAATAGCTATAAATATAACACATTAATTTATTTTGATGGACCAATACAACTCTCAATAAAATTACAAATTAAAAAGTCAGATTTGTATTTTTGTCTTTCTGTCAAGAACTTTAATTTTGTCACGTTAAAACAATGTTGGTCAGATTATCATAAATACGTGCTATACCTTGTTTTATTGTTAAAAATGAATATTTTGTTTCATGTAATTAGAAGCTCAGACAAACCTGGTATATAACTTAGCAGTAATGTCATTGTATTCTTTATTTTACTCTTGTTTTGAGTGCATTTCAAATTTACCTATATTATATTTTGTTCATTTTAATTGATGAACACATTAGTTAACAATTTTGATCAGTACCAGTGTATCACTTTATTTGTCAATATGTTTACCAGTAACAAGTATCCACCACAATGTATACTAAGTTTATGCCATCTGTAACTCAACCTTAGCATCATGGCATTTGGGGTGAATTTGTCTTTTTATTGTCTTTTTATATTTCTATTGGATTATTATTCCAGTTTACAATATTTTATCACTTTATGTTCATGCTAAAGTAATTAACTTTATCTATAATTTTATAGAAGTGACAAATAACTAGACCTTATTTTATATTTATGTATATTAACAGTAACAACAGAATGCATTTATTCTGGATCCACAGATTTAAATTCAGTTTATAAGTAGGTTATAAATTAGGCTAAAGTGAAGTAAATAAGATAATCCTTGAAATACAAGAAGACAATTAACTAGTCTTTAGATTGTATTTGTTTGATAAAACAATGTATTTAACTTGTCTTTCAATTTACCATTAAGACAAATTATAGCTAATTTTAAAAGTACTCTTACACATTCTATACCCAGTCTATCAATGTAATAATGATTACACCATTAAACTCTAATATGAAGCTTAAATCAACTTAAATTATTTATCAATTTCACCCTATCTAGTTACTCTTTTGTTATTTAACCCAAGTCACATTAAAAATTTTACAATGGTGTAATAGCTTATCCTTCCATTGTCTTCTATTTTGCATTGCACTTTCATTATATAAAAGAAAATCTGTAGCTTGACATTCAACATTACAAATTGTCTGCATCAAGTAGCTTGAATATTTGCTTTAAGAATGGAAAGTTGAATCAAATAGCTTGTTAATTCAACTTTGTATTGTTGTAGTAACAGTGCAGCGTGTTTTGTTTACTATAACATGATGAATAAATCATTGGTTCATGAACTGTGTAAGTTTGCTTATAGTCCACCCTGTATTAGGTCAATAGGCTTTAGTTAGTATGTAAGAATGTGCAGATTTTCTGGTTAAATGGTAGGACCAGTTTAAAGGGGAAATAGAGCTTTTTGGAATGAATTGTTTACATTTAATTAATGTAGGGGCTTGCTTGTTTGCAGGGGGCTATTAAATCAGCTATAATAGAAGTTCTAAACTAGGATTAGACAATGGTGAGGGCCAAGATAAACTAAATGCAAATGACTTAGATTCAGAAGAACATTTAATGGAAGAAGAGAGTATAGAAGTGGTTTCAAGGTTAGCTTGATTGTTGCTCTTCTAATGTTAACAGTATAAAACGTAAAATGGGTGACTTCTACTGCTAGTAGAAATGATGGATTTTGATAGGATGGGAATGACTGATACATAGTTAAACACAGATGATTTTGATAACAAAAGTTTATTTGTAATTCAAGGTTAGAGGTTATTTAAGAGAGATAGAATGTTAAAGAGAGGTGGAAGAAGGGCTTTGTAAAATGTGAGTTACATCTGTTGAAGTTGATATCAAAGATAATATGAAGGATATTGAATCTATTTGAGTTTCTATAAGTGAATAAATAAAAAGTAAAATGATTTTAGTGGCAAGTTGTTACAGACTATCAGATAATGCTGTTGAAATCAATGAGAAACTTTATTGTGTGATTAAGATTTCAGCTGTTAATGAAATAATAAGTATGGGTGACTTTTATTTTCAAACTGTGAGGGAGAAAGGTTTTTTGAAACTGTTAACCAGTTAGAAACAACGCTATTTTAGATTTATTGTTAACATCTAATATATAAATGGTTGAGAAGGTGGAAATTAGGAAACATTTGGTGACTAGTGATCATTGCTTTATTAGGTTCAATGTTTTGATAAAGAATAATGTTATTTTGATTACAAGTTTTTAAAAACTAATTTTAAAGGAATGTAACAAGGTTATCTTTTGTTCATTTGGCAGTAAATTATTTAGAAACACTGATCAAATGTGGAAAATTTTTAATATTCAAACTAGGAAAAAAACCAGGTTGGTTCAAGAAAAACATCATAAGTTTAAGAAATTTAAATTTAATGGTATGATGGGAAATTTAGAAGATTATAGAAGTTCCAGAAATTTGGTGAAACATGATATTATGACATTAGAAAGATTGTGTGATAAAAGCACTGGCTGAAAATATAAAAATTAACAGTAAGGATTTCTTAAAATACATTAAGTGTAAACAAAATGTTAGAGGTAATAAAGGAAAGCTTGCATCTGTTAAAGATTGGATATGTGAGCCATTTTCTACTATTTTTGCAAATCCTTGAATAGTGGGCAGATACTGAAGGATTTAGAAGTTAAATAATATAAAATTTGTCCCAATTATTATAGACCTGTCAGTTTTACATCAGTTGTGTGAAGCCCCTTAGTGTCATAGCAGCATGTCTGTAGACTAGCACTGCTTGAAACTGTGTTTCAATACCCATGGTGGGCAGAGCACAGGTAGCTCATTGTGCAGCTTTGTGCTTAATTTAAAAAAAAAAACAGTAGTGTGAAAAATTTTGAAAAGTCTAATAAAAGATGATTTGCAAAGTTATTTTATAAAATTTAGAATTTAATTGGTCAGTCATCATGGTTTCACTAAGGGAAAGAAAGTCAGGCCTTACAAATCTTTTGATATTTTTCGAAAAGGTTACGACATATGTAGATGAAGGTAAAGGTGTTGATTTGGTGTATTTGGATTTACAGAAAGTGTCTGACAAGGTACCACCAGAAAAAGGCAGGTGGGTGTGTAGGATAAGCTAGCAAATTGGATAGAAGAGTGGCTGGATGGAAAAAAGCAGAGGGTTGTTGCAAATAGAGTTCAGTCAAACTAGATTAATGTTGTAAGTCAGATTCCTTAGTGCTCAGTCTTAGGACTTTTGCTCATTTTGATATACATCAATGATGTGGATGAAGGAATAGTTAATAAATTACTTGCATTTGCAAATGATATGAAAGTCTTGGGTGTGTTGCAAGCTATGAAGAGGATCCTGCTGATTTTCAAAAGGATTTAGATCATTTAGTGAGTTGAGCAAGTAAATGGTAACTGGATTTTAATTATAGTGCAAGATAATGTAAGTGAATTATTATAGTTTGAATTATAAGTATAATTTGAGTAGAATTAACCTTAACAGTGTCATTAAAGAAAGAGATCTTGGTGTAATAGTTGTTTGGTATTTTTAAACTATCCAAGCAGTGTGTATTGCTAGTAGTTAGACAAAGGATTTTTGGTTATAACTGCAGAAATACTGAATAAAAGCCTAAAGGAGTTGTATGTTCATTGAATCAGTTACAGGTTAGGCCACATTTGGAGTTTTGTATACAGCAGTGGAATATTTAGGTCGGGGCTAGAGGGGGCTCAGCACCTGGTCTCATGGTCTTAATGGGGGCCCATTGACAATTTTATTCTGTGTAAAACTACATGGGATGTAGGGCCATCAAAAATTATTAATCTCTGGGCCCACACCACCTTAAATCCACCACTAGTATTCAGTTTTGGGATTAGGTTCCTTACCTTGAAAAGGACATCATAGCTTGGTCTGTAATGTGTATTTTGTAGATCTTAAACCACACAATAAACTGTTCACAGTTAACATTCAAGTAGAACTGTATAATCTTAAGCATAACAGCCTATAAATTAAAAAAAAATTAATTGAAAACAGAAATACCAAAAATTATGAATATTGTTGTATAGTATGCATGTTGAGAGAGTACTGAATATAAAAGAATATAATGATTCAGAAGTGGTTAATTTAATATAATATGGAGATTGAAATTTAATAAATATTTAGGAATGTGCAAGTTAAAACAATAATAAAGACTTGGAATATGTAGCATTAAGGATTACTGAATGATCATCTGTTTGTTGTTAATCATAAAACTACACAGTAAATTATCTGTGCACTATCTCCTGAGCATATCAGAACCTGATTTGTTACATCATAATCCTTCCTAATCACTGGTGGGCCACCAGATGACCAATTGTATTGAATGATTAGTAAACGTAGAAAGGATGTCATATGTAATAGAATAAGCAAAAGTAATAAATAGTAACTGGACACAAAAATTTTGACATAATATAAAGATAAAAGATTTTTATTGGAATGATGTTTTTGATTCAGTTAACTTTCTTTTATGCTATTTCAGATATTTACTTTCATTAATATGTAAAGCACAAAAAAGATCATGAAAATTTTCAGCAACAATTATATTTTACTAATAATTTGTGATAAAAGTAGGTTGTATCTTGTTTTTAAAACAATATTCATAAAATCTGTATCTTACTTATAGGAGGCCATGGAGATTGGTCACATGAAGGTTGTAGAATCCAGAACATTTATGAAAATCAGGTGACATTTTCTTGTCATCGATTAGGAACTTTTGGACTCCTGCAAGTAAGAAAACAATTTATACTGCTTTCAGTGATGGCTAATTCATATTCAGACTAGGTTTCTTTAACACACATGGGCTTCATCAGTTTGATAGACCATGTGACCTCTTTATACTTGTTTAAAGTCTTTATAGCTATTTTACTCCAAACATTCAACATAATAGATTAGCACAAACCAGAAAACTAAAAAAAGAAAACCTCACAAAAAGAGACATTAATTCCATTAAAAACCTAAAACAAGACAAAAAACAATAAAGTTCTAAAAGTTGATAAAGGAAACACTATAGTCATAATGAACACAAATGAATACATCCTGTCAGACACAGACAAATTTAAACCAATGCACACAAATCCAACAAAGACACACAAAACACAACGAAACACAATACTACTAAAAATGAAAATAGCCAACACAATTTCAAAAACACTTCATTTCTACCTATGCAAGACTGAAGTATGCACACCACAAATATACAGCATCTTCAAACCTCATAAACCAGATAGTCCACTGTGACCAATAATGTCTACATATGAATCGTATAATTACAATATTGATAAATACATAGCATGGCCATTCTCAAAATTTGTAACATCAGCCAGCTCATTCAAAGACTCTTAATTTCAAATCTAACCTTAATCAACTTAATCAGAAAGCCTTAATGGCCAGTTTTGATGTCACATCCCTCTTTTACAGAAGTCCCAACAACTGAAGCCTGCAAGATAGCCTTAGAACTCTATTTCTGAGACCCTAACCCATCAATAGACATTTCCAGCAACCAATTAGCAACCCTCATAGAATTCACCACAATAAAGACAAACTTTATGTTTAACAACCACAATTATATACAAACAAATGGCCTAAGCATGGGTTATCCAGTATCACCAGTTTTAGCCAATATTTTTATGTCACAAGTTTAAACACAAGTAATTAACACAGCATCACATTCACCACTATACTGGTACAGATATGTAGACGACACAGTTGCGTGATTTACATCTACAGAACACACACTTCATTTTTCAATCACATTAACTTCACATGTGAACAGGAAGAAAGCAATCAGATATCATTTCTTAACCTCAAAATTACAAGAACTGATACACAATTTTATAACAAGAATCCACTGAAAAATCACCCTTACTGGACTATACATTCCTTGGACTCAGCACATGAAACAACACAAAAACTCAACATACTAAGAAACCAAACAAACACAGTCATAAAACTATGCTCACAAGATAAAATTAACAACAAATTAGACAAAATAAAACAATACTTCATCAACATCAACGAGTTTCTTCTACAAACCATAGAAAACATTATATGCACACACCTAGACAAAAAGCAAAATCAACTAACAAAAGTAAATATACTCCAAGATTTAAAAAGTTACGAAACCATATACGGTTGCATACCATATATTCCCGACATCATTCCCATCACCTTCGCATGTTTTCGAACACTGCAAATCAAATAAACACAACAGAACCATACAAAACACCCAAATACTATGTAAAGAAACAAAGATAAACAAATGCAAAATTAATGAAGTCTAACTTATACAACAACTCAAGCCCAAAATAAACCAATACAAAGGAACACCTTTATACCTATATTAATAAATATAATCAAACATCTAACACCGCCCTCTACATTCCTCCACTCAATTACACAACTGCCTTCAAACATGTAGTCAGCTATCGGTCAGTTACCTCTTTCTTTCTTTGTGAACCTGACGATGACCAAAGAAGGTCAAAATGTTGTTTGCTTTTCTACATAGTGCTTTCTCTACCCATACCAGCCATTTTTACATATATAATTTTCTCTGCAAGTGGGTTTTCTCATCATCACAGATTTCAAATTGTAACATAAAACTACATTTGTTTATCTTAAGTAGCTTTTAGCTGAGAACAGTGTACATTTATTTATAATTAAATTTTATTGTTTTATTGCACCTTGAACCTGTCTAACTAGCTGACTACTGTCCACATCATTGTAAGTTTTAAATCGTTCAGGGCATATGTTAGCTCATGTTATACATTATGTTAACCATGACCTACTGGTTACATGTGTGCCTCGTAAAACGTTTGTATTAGATTATTATTTAATATACATATTATAATCTTAATTTACTAGGAAAGACCCCATATTTTTACATTTAATTACTTTTATAATAATTAATAAAGAATAAGTGTGAAAAACAAGAAATAAAAAGTACTTATTCAAATATTTTTCTCTTGGTGTTGATGACGCTTAAGCCTATTTTTTTTATACTAATGGTAGTAATGTACTAAGTAATTTTTATCTATGTAAATAATGTACCAAAGAACACATAGCGGTAACATGCAAAAAATAGACAATTTTTGTAGCTTTCTAATTGTGCAAGAGTCATTATGAGTTCATCCAAGCTAGCTTGTATTTTCCATGGAAACTGATGTTTTACTAGAACACAGCAATATGTTGTTTGATAAATGAAAACTTGACTTTCTGTTGTTTATATGTTATAGTTAAACATAAGAGAGAACTTAACAGATCCTTAAAGAGAGGATGTAACTGGTGGGTTTGGTAAGAGGGGTGCACCTTTGTATTCAGTAGTTCTGTAACCAAACAAAATTGAAGACTCAAAACTTTGTCTGAAAAGTTTTGTTTAATGTTGTATTTTTTGAAGGGGTGGTGGGTAAAATAGATAAAAGAAGACGGCTAGGGCAGCTGTGTTACGTGTCACACTAGGGAAAATTCAGGATTTCTTTAAATATTGCCTTGCAGAATTAAGAACTTAAAACTTGTATGTTGTTAAAATATGGATTATCGGCTAAAGTTTTCATGTTATGCTAATTGGTATAGCATAAACAAAAAGTAGAATTTAAAAAACTGAATGTTAGACACTAAAAATTTGTGTCATGTGCAGTAAAGAATACCTTGGGTAAGGGAGTTTATTATACATGATTGTTTATGATTAAAACTGCCATTTGGCTTTAATTTGCCTATTATGAAAAGGAATGTTACAGTATAAGCACATGCATATTGGATCTTATTTCAGTGATTTTCTGGATGTAATTTAAGGTTTTGAGATAGCTTGACTAGGTAATGAAAAAAACTATTATAATTATATAACATTTCAACAAGTTTTTTTGTTACCCAATCCAGCAGTCTCAAAACTGTTCTTTTCTTGAAAGTGAATTCCTCATTCTCAAGTTTTAGATGCATTTATTAATTCAAGCATTCAATGTTTTTGTGGTTAAGCTAACATAATTTTCTTCACATCAAGGACAAGTTTGTTGATCAATAACATAAGATTGTTTTACCAAGGAAACTTCATCCTTTACATTTTAAAGAGGAAGATAACCTTATATCAGGTTTAATTTTCCTTTTAAGCCATTTTTGTGCACTTTGTAAGTTCAAGTGAGAATAGCAGAACATTGTGGTATCACACATACAAAAAACATTCCTTAACAAAACTCAAATGTTTTACATTCAGCTTAAAAGAAAAGTTATTTTTATCTTATAAGTTTCATAAAATAAAATACAAGCAGTACTTTTTTCTTATCATAAAAATGTGAAAATTACTTTGAAATTAATCACCTACAATAAATCAACTTATATGGTGATAGTTGTTTAAAAATATAAATAATAAAAGCATTTTGTAAGTAACAGTTTTAAGTTTAGAAAAATATTATTCCAACTAAAGGTTTGTTTTCCAGTTGTAAAATAAGTGTCTATTATTCTTTAAATATTTTAAAACTTTTACTCTCTTTTTTTTATAATATCAGATGTGGATTAAGGCAAAAATAATGAAAACTAGATAAAGCTAATCTCAGTACAAATTTGATGGAATGTAGTCCTTTTCTGATCATATCAGAGTATCTTTTAGTAGTTGTCAAGTAAAATAAACTGACTAATGTTTGAGAAGGAATTAAAAACTTTAAATTTATATCATTCAGCTATATTTAGCTACTTTATAAAGAGTATTAAATTTCAGCTTCCAGAGGGTGCATACTTTGATTACTACACAATTATTGGTTAAAAAATGTGTATAATTCATTATGCCACTTTTATAAATGATTGGTGTTTATCAGAAGAGGTGGATAAATTTAGTAAAACTGGTTTGACAACTCACATCGTAGTTAAGTCTCTGATTTGTGAGCTATATTTAATTATTTATTGTGTGGTTTCAGTTACTGTTCATCTTTATTTTAAGGCTTTTTTATTTATGAAGCACCCTTGAAATATGCTGCTGCTGCTTATTCTCTGTTTGTGTTACAGGACCTGGATGCTCTATTTCAGGAATACAGTCAACAACATGTGCAGTACAGACTTAGTCACCCAACCATCTATTTGGGTTCCTTAATCACTGTCTCTTGCCTCATTGTATCTATAGCTGTATACATTAGCTGTTTCAGGTAGAGTTCCTTTTAATAATATGTATTCTGTATTCTTTGTTTATTCCAGTGTTGTAGGGCATATTGTTTATAATGAAATTATTAACTGCTAACAATTGTCACTAAATTTTCACTTTTCCTGTTGTATTTCATGAAAAATGTTGTTGATGATTTTATCTTAAAAGTTTGAATTTACAGTTTAGATAGATTTATTGTTAGCTCACTATTAATTTTCTCTGAATGTGTGGAACAAAAAAGGCTTAACACTGACAAATTGAAAAGTCAGTTTTTAATTCTGCAGACATTATGTTTATTAAAACAAGTGGTAGAAATTATTGCTAATAAAAACAAAAAATTACTCTATTTTAAGGTTCTACCATCAAATATTAACAATGTGGATTATTTGACTTTCTTAATCATTTCTTTCACATTTTATACTTAGTAGACTACATGTTTAATAAACACTGGTTATAGCAATTATCAAGCAAAAACTTCTTCAACTGTCATGAAACATAAAAGCAATATTTTTTTTTTTCAGTTTAACATTTTAATGAACACAGTTTTTAACTGTGAGTTATGAGAAAGGCACTAAGTGTACACTTTTGTCAAAAAACCAGGATCAATTAGTTTTCTTGTTGGGATAAACCAAAGTTAGTCTTAGCTGAATTTTAGATTAATAGTTAAACTGAAATCATTATTTCAAGTCCTTATTAAATTTAGGCCTATTAAATACTTTACTTTGTATTTTTCAAATATTTCCAGCAAGATTTGTATGCCAAAGAAGAACAAACATTCACTTCTAAACACCTGGCTAGCACTTGTTCTTTTGTGTTGTTTGTTTGCTCTTGGAGTGAAGCAGGTAGATATTCCCCTGGTGTGTCAAGCAATTGGTCTCTTACTGCATTATTTAACCTTGTGTGCATTACTGTGGATGGTCATATCTGTCAGGTAGGAGAAACTTAAAATGTTTTATTTGTACTTTTAAAATCTATTTTACTATATATTGAAAAGTCAACAAAACACAGCATGTTCATCACTTCTTATGTGCTGGTTATGTATTATTAGAACAAAGACTTATAATATGCAAAAAGTAGACAGTTTTTACTAACTCTCACAATTATTCTGGCTTTCTAACTATGCAACAAGAGCCATTACAGATTCATCCAAGCTTGTTGTTATCTTTTCTGTGGGAATGAAGTTTGTACTAAGAGTGAACTGGATAATTCTTTGTTCATTGTATTATTTGAATGATTCCATCAACTTCTTTCTGAATTATGCAATTTCTGCATAGGTTGGATGAGTGTTTAGGGTCATTATCTTATTGGTAGTTAAATCATTTACCAATAATATGCAAACCACTGGGTATACCATGATGGTTGAGTATCTGATGGTCTTTGCACAGGTCCATTATTCCAAAATATAAGAATTATAAACTTAGCAGCTTAAAATAAAACAAGTTCAGTAAAATAAAATGTCTAGAATTATATTAACCCTATATAACAAGTACCTCACAATCATGTATTTGCTTAGTTCTGTGAAAAACAGTTAAGTGTTTATCCCTGTAATTTTTTTTACACTCTGCAAAAAGTATTTCAGTGAGTACAACAACAAAAGATGGTAAAAAAATCATAAGATTAAAAGTTAGTCTTAGTGGCTGGAACTGTAACTTGGAATTTTATTTTTGGCCATTACTGCAGTCAGTGAAGAGATAAAAATGAATTATTCATTTATCTCAAATTGTTCAACTTTTTATTTCCCTGTACACTGACAGTTTTGCTACAGCTGGGGTTATAGTAGAGAAAATGAGAGAAAACGTATAGAGATTTAATAAAAAAACAACTTAGATAGACCTATACTGTTACAAGTTTAAAGTTACTTAGGATAAACAATGTAGTTTCATGTTACAAATTGAAGATATACCAGAAAAGAAAAAAAAGGGTAATTTAGATTTGTGGTTATGAGGTCCGTAACTGTACAAGAAAAGGTTTAGTTCACCATGTGGTTTGCAGAGACCAAATCAGTGGCACAGCATAATTACAGACACCATGTTATGAACATTATGTATTGCATACCTGTCACAAAATCACAGAACTAAAGACCAGGATAATGGATGCAATCACCTTTGTATCTGTTGTGACTGTTACAGAGAATGCAGACTGAAATCAAATATTGGTTAGACATACTGAGAGCCACTAATGGCACTCTTGATCACACATTACCAAAAGAAATCTGACTTTTTCAGTTTGAGACCAATTTCCAAATTGCTGTACTGGTTTATTTTTACTTATATCACTTTTAGTTATCTCCAAATTTGTAAAATATTTGTATTATATTGCCTACTCAATATCATATTCTGAACTTAACTCATTTCAAACAGTAGTGTTAGTAATTAGAATTAGGTATGTAAGGTTATTGTTTTGTAAATATAGCTCAATAAATCAAGCCCATTGAATGTGCAGTTATATATTAACATTTATGTATTTTTGAATCATAATATTTGCCTGTTATTATTATTTGATTAAACTGATAAATATATTACAAAGTTAAAACAAATTATATGATAAAAAACTGATGCTGTAAATCCAGGTGTTTTTGAAAGTAGATGAATTATAAATTTGGCTCTGAAGACAGAAGGATGTCTTGTGAGTTATAGTTTATCATTATTATTATGTTGTGATATATCTACTTTTATGCCCTACATATTTTCAGTGCAGTAGGAAGTGAAAGTTAGAATCATAAAATCTTTAGCTATTTAAGGATCGCTCTTCCTTGAACTAAAAGTGTTAGTTTTATTGATACTAGAATAATATGTATTATTTTGGTACTTTTATGAGAATACCAGAAGTAATGATAGTTACCATACATGTTTTAAATGTTCTTTTTTTTTTTAATTTATTGGAAACATTAAATTTAAGCACATACAAAAGAAATACCTAATTATCTTTAGAAAATTCTAAATAGTGTTTTCAGAAATGAGGCTTATGAAGTTGTAAAAGAGTTTTATGGTTATGATTTAACAGTAATGAGAAATTTCTTGTATTTTGCCCAGCAACCTTTATAAGAAATTAACAAAGAGTGAGCCACCTCAACCCCCACCCGATGAACCACTGCCAGATCATCCACTCCCTCCAAAACCTATGCTCAGATTTTACTTGGTTGGATGGGGTGTAGCTACAATTGTATGTGGAATCTCAGCAGCTGTACATCTTGAAAACTATGGAGGACATTCCTAGTAAGTAACTAAAACTATTGTAAATGTTTCCAAACAGATATCGACCAACACATGAGAAGAAAAAAATACAAAAAAAAGTGTTTCTTATAAAAAGCAATTCACCCAGTATGATGCTGAGTCATCTACTTGTATTAAAAGGAAATTATATAAAAAACTATTTAACTTATAGTAGTTGTAATACTTTCAAAAGTAATAAAAATTAACTTTTTCCATACCTAACCAGTTTGCTTAGATAACAGTTCAATCTGTTTTAATGATTAAAGTAATTTAATTCCTGTTTTATATATCTTCATATATACATATTGGTAAAAATAGAAACTTGAATGTCTCTGTATCAAACCATATTGTTCTTGTAAACTAGTAAGATTTTATGAAAGGTAACAAGTATTTTGTACACAAAGAATGATATTATTGTAATTAAATATTTATACTAAAAATTGTAGTTTATTTATTGTAGTTATTTAGCACTAAAAGCTCTGAATATTTTGAGTGCAAGGTGATTTTCGTGCTAAGTATAAAAATGCTATTTTTTTATCATAGAGCTTTCATATTTCACTTACATAATCTCTAGAACTTCCTAAATGAAAATAAAAATTCTAAAATAAATCTTTGTATCTTACATTTTCTCTGCCATATTACTAATTGTAGTTATAATTGCCAACATATAATACAATAAAAGTTTCAAAATTAAAACATAAAAATAAATGTTCTTATTTTTTAATTTTATGTCAGATAATCTTAAAAGATTTTTAGTATATTTATAACTGTACATCTTTACTTTATCATGTATATATTATTTTGAATGTTTAATTTTCTTTTTCTATTCTTTAATGTTTGTCATTTACTTTGAATCATGTCAGTGAGTGCCTGTAGACAGTATCATGATACCATCCTGTAGACAGTATTATGATACCATCCTGTAGACAGTGTTATGATACCATCCTGTAGACAGTGTTATGATACCATCCTGTAGACAGTGTTATGATACCATCCTGTAGACAGTGTTATGATACCATCCTGTAGACAGTGTTATGATACCATCCTGTAGACAGTATCATGATACCATCCTGTAGACAGTATCATGATACCATCCTGTAGACAGTGTTATGATACCATCCTGTAGACAGTATTATGATACCATCAGCAGAGATACTTTAGCTTTCACCAAGATATACTTGCACTTGCTTTCTACTTCAAGCTTACCAAACTGAGGCAAAGTTAAAGTTATGTTAAAAATATTATTAAACCTTTCAAATATGCATTTCAAAATATAAATAATGCATAATTAACTAAAATATAAAAGTGAAACCTAAATACAGTTTAACTGTATATGTATAATTAATATATCTTTTGGTGTTAAACAATGCTAAAAGTGAATGGATGTACTTGATAACAAACACTGTGTGTCGATTTTGAAATAACCATTGGAAGATTGTAATTTAAAATTAGCTTTTTCTATTGGTCATGAACACGTATATCAAACAAGTATGCATCTCATAAATCTCAAGTCTTAAATTCAGAAGATGTGCATAGCTTGTATTAGGGGCTGGAGAAATTTATCTCTTTTTTTTCTAAGAATTTATTTTAAGAAATTGGAAATGAAGATGGCTAAACAGTGCAATAAGCTCAGTTTGTGTATTGACATGAGATGTAAAAATTAAGAAATGTTAATCCTGGTGCATCAAGTTACAACAAAACTGAAATATCAGTATTTTTTAAAGGTTTCTTTTGAAATAATGGAGTTAATTAAAAACTAGATAATATAAATTTTTGGATTGTAACTTACATTATAACACTAAGTAAAAACATTTTTCCTTTTTCTTGTTCTTGGGCAGGAAGTGTTATTTCTCAATTGCTTATACCTAAATTAAATGGAAAAGATCTATTTCTCTCTTCAAACTTTGTTTTCACAATCTGAGTAATGAAATTTTCAAATTAAAACATTTTCCAGAATATTCCAGGTAGATTCAGTGCTGAGTAGGTGATAGATAATTTTCTCGAACTTACAAGAATTTTTAAGAACTTTCTAGAATGTTGTAAAACTTACAAGAATTTTTAAGAACTTTCTAGAATGTTGTAGAACTTACAAGAATTTTCAAGAACCTTTCAGAACTTTAGTAACATATATACAGGGGCTCACCACTTTAATTTTGTTCTAGCTGCCTAAGTGAACACAAACCTTTCTGATTTTATCAGAGATGGCATCAAGAAGCTGCCAGTAGAAGTGGCTTTATCACGTTTCCCTGTTATCTTTATCTTTGGGACAGCAGGGACACTGCAGTGCACTACAACAGGAAGCTCTGGCCACAACAGTCCGAGTTCTCTGTGGGGAGGCACAATATCAAGTGTGAGTCACTAATGGACCTCCAGAAGGTGTTGTTCCTACCATTGCACATAAAATTGGGTCTTATGAAACAATTTGTCACAGCTCTTGAAAAAGAGTCTGCAGACTTCAAGTACCTTCAAGATTTCTTCCCTAAGCTGTATGAGGAAAAAAAAAGTTTGGGCAGCTTTGTCACAGTAGTTCAGGGCTATTTTGGCAATTACAAAACAGAAAATTATCCGGAAATTGTTGAGGCTCTGGTGAAGAATTATGGCAAAATGGGCTGCAGGATGTCCCTGAAAGTCCATATCCTTGATGCTTATCTTGATACATTCAAGGAGAACATGGAAGCATACTCAGAGGACCAAGGCAAGCACTTCCACCAAGATATACTGGACTTTGAACGCTGCTATCAAGGAATGTACAATGAAAAAATAACGGGATACTATATTTGTGGGTTGATACATGAAAGTGATTTGCATTACAATCACAAATCTCAAAAAACTACTCACTTCTAAACATTTTTGTATAACTTTATTATAAATGTAAATCTTTATTCATATGTGCTTTTATTCAGACCTTATGTAAATAAAAATGTGCAAATTTGCCTGTTTTCTCATAGAAAGTTGGATAATTTTTAAATTTCCTTATCCAGGTCAAAAAAGCAAAGTTTGAAGGTGATTAATGGCCATTTTCTGTACTTTTACAACATAAGCAATTAAGAAATAACACATACTATCCTGGAACAAAATTTGTGTTACATAGTGTAATCTTCAGTTTGTTTGCACTTAGCTCCCTGCTAGTACAGCAGTATGTCTACAGATTTACAATGCAAAAATATGAGGTTTGATTCCCTCAGTGGGCTCAGCAAATAGCCCAATGTGGCTTTGCTATAAATGAAACAAACAAACATTTGTGCTTATTTGATAGTAAAGTTGTTTGTTTAAATTTTAAAAGTAAGACCTTGTGATATGCAGAAAAAAGGTATGATCTGTCTTTAAAATAGTCATTTAGAAAAACTAGATTTTAAGTATTGGCAAAAATATGCTTTCATATGAACACCACTGAAAAATATTGTACTGCTGGGAAATACTGCAGAGAAAAAAAAATGTATACAGATTGTGTTCTTCCTAAACAATTCACTAAATCAAAATGATTCAATGTATAGAGCTGAAAATTTTCATAAATTTTATTGATATAAACTGTAATGTTTTTATACAGTAAAAGTAATAATTTTAATTGGCAAAAGAAATTTTTTAAGAACTTCAGTTTCTCAGTACTACATTTAAAAATCACACAAGTGAAGGTATAATAAAACGATAACACACCATCCATGTGATTTTTTTTTCTGCTATAAACATTTCTTTGTTGCATATACTACAGGTATTTTTATAATTGTCTGAATCTTGAATATTCAAAATATGAAATATAGATTTTTGTTTATGGTTTCACTAAATAAATGACACAGGAGTTTTGGTTATATATATAAATACTGACACATTCGCTATGCCCACTGTAATAAGATTTTTCTAATTATCAAAATAAGTTCATACTTTTATAATTATTTTTTCTTTTAAAATGTTATTCATGATTGGTATTATTGCAAGAGAATGTTTTGTTGTTATACATTTTCTTCCATAATTATTACATTTATGAGACAGTTTATGCATTAAATATAAAATTAATTTTTCAGTTACAAGGTTTATAGCATATGAATTATGAAAACATGTCTTCATTTTCTTTTTAGTTGTTTTCTGGCCTTCAGTCCAAGTATCGCAGCATTCTATGGCCCGACCTCAGTTTTACTGTTCTTTCTCTGCGTATTTCTTTTGCTTATTCGATGTGTACTGCAGAGTTCTGTGGATTCCTCTGGCCATCTTTTGGACAACATTCCTATAGCCAGCAATGTAGATACAGATCTCACTCATAACAACATTGATTCTCAAGAACAAGATTCACTAAAAACTGAAAAAGCATCCACTCTGGAGAGCACTGAAGATAATGAATTTTCATGTCACACGCAGCTTCGAGCTCATTCAGTGATGCTTATTTTGTTTGTTTGTGCCTGGGCTTCAGGTGCTGTTGCAGTTGGTAGATCTACAGCTGGACGTCTTCCAGCTGATGACTTAATTTTTGGTTTGTTGTACTGCCTCTTCAGTATCTTTCTTGGAATATTTGTTCTTGTGTTCTTCTGTTATTCTAGACAGGATGTACGTATGTGCATTTTTAAGTGGTTAAAACTAAAGGAACCAGACAATGATGAAACAGCAGCTCTGTCAGAAGTAGTACCTCCAGTCAATGGTCCTGATGCAGTTTCTAGTGAACCAGTTTTGCAGTCAACCAATAGCCTTCATTCTTCACACACTAGCAAGTCAAACAATCCAGTTATTAAACAAGGACCAGATCACAGCAAGCCACCATCAATTAATTTACTTTCATCCTACCCCAGTGCCACTGACCACTCCTTCAGTGGGGCTGAAATGTTCTATGATCCAAGACAAAGTGTAGTAGCAAAGAAATTTTTTGAAAAGAATCGTCGTCAACAACAGTTGCGATTGCTGAAAAAGAACAACTTGCAAAAAGAAGCAGCCACAAGAAATAGTGATAGTGGAAAAACAAATGACCCTTTTTACAACCAAAAGAGTGATTCAGAACAAACAAGTATGTTGGATGGAAGCAGTATCGTGTCTGGCATTCCTATAGCTTGCAACATTTTACCAGACCTATCAAAGTCTTCAGTTGCACAAGAGAACATATGTTTGGGACAGCGAACGGAAGGCGAAGGTGCAGATTTGAAAGTTCCTTCGGATAAAAGGGGCAGTAGTTCAAAAAAATTGCCTGGATTTCTATTGGATGAAAATAAGGTGCACAACTGTTCACTTTGCAGCGACACTTCTCAGGATACGAGTTGTACAAATTACCCTGATATACAACATTATGCACCAGCTCCTTCACCCATGGGAATTCCTCCATGGTTATCTGGACCACCAACTAACTCAAGAAAACCTAGATATATTGGTCATAAAAATAATTCTTGTGTAGACTGTTCAGATAGCAGCAGGGTGGCTCCATCTGTGTTTACCCATAGCTGCTGCTCTGAGCTAACTGAAAGTAGTTATCCACAAACTGTAGGTCATAAACCAAGATCTAGAGAGAGAAGCAGACAAAGAAGAAATCGACGTCAACGTAGCTGGGATGATCGATACAGAAGAGAAAGAGCAAAAAATCAGACTTGTAAAGAATGTTGTTCAATTCATTGTAATCAGTGTCTTCATGAGCAGTCCTATCCTATGGGAAACATGAGCAGGCAGCGTCACAGAGCAGGTAGCCGTACGTCTGAAAGGTCTCGGCAGTTGGATCATTTACAAGGAAGTCATCAGTTTACTCGCTCACAAAGTGCTTATGAACAGATGGCACGTCAGGTGCTGGATGACCTAGTGTCATCTTCAGGAGCAGATGAAGGTAGTGAAGGCTCAAGAGGAGGAAAGAAAGCAGAGACTTTTTTGTAGTTCAGTTTATGTTTTTTTGTTGTTTTTTATATAAATATATTTTAGAAAAAATGGTGACATCAGTTTCATGGTGTGACTCCATTGAATGAGTTATGGCCGTTGTATAGTTTTACAACTCTTTGTATATATATATCATGCTTTTAGTGTTTAAGTCATTCATTCACTTGTTTTTTGGTGTGTTTTTTTACTGTATTTAACTTTAAATGATACCACAAAAAGCTTGTATTATGTTAATATTGAAACTTTTTTTGTTCCTACCTCGTTTGTCTTGAAATGTAAAGGTAAGATATAGAACTTTATAGAATGGTTTACAATGAAATGTTTAAAACAAATTATTGAAATTTCTGTATAAAAAAATATATAAAAATCAGCTATTTGTGAATAACTTGGTCAATCATGTTTTCATTTAATAGGTCTTAATGCTTGCTGTCTGCCAAAAACACTGTTAACAAAATATTTAAATAATTATTATTTATTAATTTTCCGAAATATTGAGGTAATTTATTTGGATATCTACATCTCAATAATCTTTATGTATCATGTTTCAAACGAGTATAATTAAATCAAAATAGAAGTGTTTATTAAATTGATGAAGATTACTGATGATATAAAATCATGCAAGACACAGTTACTTTAGTGTAAAAGGTAAACATTTATAAGCATCAATCCTTTCAAGAAACATTTGAATAATTTTAAGAGAGGAATGAAACTTTTTCTTTGAAAAGTAACATTATAGTTCTAAACATTAAAATATGTAGAGTGAGGAATTAACTTGGAGCAGAAAGTTTTATTTCTTTCAAAATTGCTATTTAACCACTAAACGCTTAATATCCAGAACATTTTGTTGGGAAAGTATGATATACACCCACTGAACATTGTCAAGCACAAAAAATAATTATTACAAGGAAAAGAAAAAAAAAATAACTTGTTGAAAGTATGTATTTGTTTCAATTCAGTACTATTTTATACTGTAAAAGTGGTTATTACAGTAGTGTATAGAATATTAAATTTCTTCTCTCCTATAAACTAATCAATGATATAAATGCCTTTATAATCAAATACTTAAAAACAACAGCTGAGTATTTCTTGTGTGAGATGCCTTTGGTCCATTTAAAAAGAACACTATTTGGGTAATGCTGAAAAAGATTTGAATTTTCCAACTGAATAGTTTCTTATGCACACACGAGTTAATTACAAAGTCGGAAACCTACACTAAGATTTAAGTATAGCCGTCCCTAATTTTCTACTACAGGCTGAATAAGAAGAAACGAACCAGCTCAGGGCTTTGTCTAGGATTTTATTTTAACTGAGTTTGTATGTTATTGTAATAAACTACCCACAGCTTAAAGTGTGAAACTTGATGAGTGGTACCACATCTTAAATTTCAGACTCATCAGTTCAACAACACTCCCACGTTAATAACAGGCCACCATAAGCCACATTTTAACTTGCTATATTTATTAATTGAAATAAAAAAGCAGTATTGTAACATTAAATTAAAAATAAAGTTTAATAAAACAAAATATTCCAGATCAATATTACTTTTTTAACCTCTACAAATTAGTTATTAGACTTGGTTATCAATCCATAAAATGTAATTGAATTTTGATAAAATAAATAATTTATGTGAGAAAATTTTGTCAAACTTAGATTTAAATTACCATGTTGCACCATTTCTTTTTATAAATCCTTTATGGGAAATAACATACTTTATTTTGTAATTGTGTAGGAAACATAAAAATGCACATCAGAATAGCCGAAACATGAAGTATATGTTTGTTTATTTTTTGAATTTCGCACAAAGCTACTCGAGTGCTATCTGTTATACCCATCCCTAATTTAGCAGTGTAAGACAAGAGGGAAGGTAGCTAGTTATCACCACCCACCGCCAACTCTTGGGTTACTCTTTTACCAACGAATAGTAGGATTGGCTGTTACAATATAACGCCCCCACGGCTGAAAGGGCGAGCATGTTTGGCGCGACAGGGATGCTCAGATCACGAGTCGCACGCTTGGCCATGCCGGGCCTGAAGTATATGTAATATGTAACTTCCGTTTATCAAGCTCTTTAATGAATACTTGAATTCTGCTTGAGACTGTTTATTATTACCATTATTATATGGCACCTATTTTATACATACTATTATTGTGTAGCTTTTATTTTATGTATACCATTATCATATGACACTTATGGTTGAAGCTGTTGAATATTTAAATATAAGTTGCATATATATATTAGTTTTTACATGGAATTTACACAGGTTCATAATTCATGGGGGAATATTGAGATTTTGAAAGGTTAGAAGATTTAAAACCAGCATTTTCAGAAAAGAAGCTTTACACGTTTAAATCTGAAACTACTGACCTTGCTTGTTGATTATTCATTCAATACCTTTGGAGTTCACATATTATTTCATGCTGTCTGATTTTTATTTATAGGCCACATTCTTTAAAGTTGGTGTTTTTGACTTGTTGGGGATACATTTCGACAATAAACGTACACCAGCCACTTGTTTTAAAATAATATGTATTAAAACAGGTAATATGTTTATACAGATGTTCTCTACACAGTTAATCACCACGGTAGTATTTAGAGCTTTAAGTATTGTCTCTTCTCATCAAAATTTTCACAGGCTGGTTTGCCCACTTCAGAACATAAATGACAAAATTAGTTGTTCTTCTTTGCTCTGTTATTCCAATACAGTCAATGATAAGTTTACTTATATTATATTATTGATTATCAAAGTTTTGTCCAGAGCTTTAAATAACTCTCTTTTGTCAAAAGTTCGCACAGTTTTGTACATTATTTTAGAACCCAACTGACAAAAATTATTTTTTTTATCTGTTTATTATAATAAACTCTTCATGTCTAGATTCACAATCACCCAGCTTATATATATATTTTTTTAACTTAATTGCAATAACTTAATTAAACGTGTTTGTGTCTTTATATATAATGCTCAGCTGAGGCTAAGAACTTTCTACAAAGTTACAGACATTATTATGTAACAATGTTCAATGAAATAATGAGAAAAATTAGTTCTAGTAGCATGATGCAACAATATAACAATCATTGACTAACTACATAACTTATGATTTGTACACAATTACGTAAAAACGATAATTTATTGCTTCTAAAAATACTAAATTTAAAATTTCTTTTTATCTCTTTCTAAAGCAATCCAAATTTAAATGAAACAGTCAAATCTAACAAGCCTCTTAAATAAAACCATTACAATGTTTTTATGCTATATCTAAAAACTTTCGGTTCATACACGAGGTCAACTAGTACAGTTTGCACTAACATTTGCAGTTCTTCTTATGGCTTCAATACAGAACTGATAGTTCTGGAAATACAACGCTCACCTCATGATCCTCACACTGCCAAGTTTGTGCTGCTGGGTGTATGCAAGGATCTCATGGTGTGTGTGTCTCGATGATTAATTAATTCTCTTTTCATCTTTTTTGTATGTAACTGGTTCAGAATGGTACGTATTACAAAGTAGTTCTTCTTATTGCTCAAAAGTTTTTTTTTATTTTTTGTAGAAGTACTGCTCCAATTACAATTCCTGAGGCATCATTCTGAATTATAAATGGTTTGTTAAAGTCTCGCATTATACGACTTGGCAAACTTCCTAGCATGTTCTCTAATTTCTGAAATGCCTCTTGCTGTAGTTTTCCATTCTATGTTGTTGGGTAGGCCGTTTTTAATCAGGTCTGTCATTGGTGCGGCAATTTCAGCATACTTTGTAATACTTCCTATATATGTATATAGTATTTCTTTAAACCCTGGAAAGACCAGATATATTGCTTCATTGTTAGAGTTGTAACATCTTGTCTGCAGAACAGACAACAGATGGTTCGCCATATTTATTTCAGTAAAGTTCACCACAGAATAAATGATATAGCAGTTAGATGATCTAATGAATAAAGCTGCTGCCCTTGCTCTCGTGGGAAGTTAAGTTGTTCCCATCTTGCTGTATAAATCAGAATGTTGTCTACATAATGCTCACTGTTACTGGTTTTGTTCAACATTTCCTCGTCATGCGATGAATGTTTATGCTGAGTTTCCTAGCCCAAATAATATCCTCTTAAACTGGTGATATCCATCTGGTGTCACAAGGGTGTCTTCTCTTTCGATACTGTTTCCATAGGTATCTACCAATAACCTTTATTGATGCTGATCTTGGAAAAGAATTTGGCTTCACCTACATTCGACATGATAGCTTTTAGTTCTTCTAGAAGTCTATGCAGATGTGGTTTGGGCTGTCCATCTTCAGGATTATGACTGATGAACAAAAGCCCAACTTCAAAAGCTCAGTATTTTCAGCTTCTAATGCTATCTCGATTTCTTGCATGATTGGATCTGGTAACATGTCACACAGTGAACTACTGTCAGCAGGTAATGGCTGCCTATGTCAGATCAAGTCCACGGTTACTCGACTTAATAGCTCTTCTATGAGAAGTATCTTAATGGCACATTGGCTACTCTAAGTATTGTCCTTTGGCAGATGTCACATAACCTGCAGAATTTGGCCGCATTTTCAATGATCCACGACCAATGAAAATTGCTGGTGGTTCTGTCTGTCATCTTATACTTTCCTAGGTGTCCTCTGAGAATCAGGCCTGGCATGGCCAAGTGTGTTAAAGCGTTCGACTCGTAATTCGCGGGTTAGAATCCCTGTCGCACCAAACATGCTCGCCTTTTCAGCCGTGGGGGCGTTATAATGTGACGGTCAATCCAACTATTTGTTCGTAAAAAGTAGCTCAAGAGTTAGCGGTGAGTGGTGATGACTAGCTGCTTTCCCTCTCGTCTTACACTGCTAAATTAGGGACGACTAGCACAGTTAGTTCGAGTTTCTCCGTGTGGGTATTTGGGTAATGATGTCAAATACCCAGGAGGGTCAGGTACATTAGACTTTTTCCTCCCTCCGGGACGTTTATAGCGTCTGTCGTGAGGGGTTTTTTTGCTGTTTTTTTAAAGCTTAGGACTTGAGCAAAAGTATAACATCGTACTCAGGCCCATTTCAGAGCACAGTCCATGCATGGACGCACAAGTTTTTTTTTCCTGTTTTAACTATTTTTCTTGTAATTTTTTTCTTTGTATATTTTTTGTTTTTTTTTGTATTTTTCATATGAGTTTTTGTTGTTGTTTTTTTACTTTTCTCCTTTTTTCTTCATATAATGTTATTCTCCATGGAGAAAAATGCTACTACTTTTTGTAGTAACAATAGAAAAAAAAGAAATAAATAATAATAAAAAAATTAAATAACAAAAATGATAAATCAATAAATAATATTTAATTGTCTAGTGAAAGGGGCCTGGCATGGCCTAGCGCGTCAAGGCGTGTGCTTCGTAATCTGAGGGTCGCGGGTTCGCGCCCGATTCGTGCCAAACGTGCTCACCCTCCCAGCCGTGAGGGCGTTATAATGTGACGGTCAATCCCACTATTCGTTGGTAAAAGAGTAGCCCAAGAGTTGGCTGCCTTCCCTCTAGTCTTACACTGCTAAATTAGGGACAGCTAGCACAGATAACCCTCGAGCTGCTTTGTGCGAAATTCCAAAAACAAACAAACAGTCTAGTGAAAGATGGCCAGCTTGTTTAACATTTCTTAAATACAAGTTAAAAGGGGAGAGGTATTTAGGACTATTTACATCATTTACGTGGTATCTGTCGAGATCACACATTAAGTTATTCTTATGCCAATTCTCATTGAAATATTTCAGAGGATTATGCAAGAGTCTTTCAGATATTGTGTCTATGTTTGCATACTTGTGCATGAAAGTGGATGATGTGCTTCGTGGTACTTTATATGCCAAAGTTAGAACTGAATTTTATATTCGTTGAAGTTTCTGTTAGTGTGTGAGTGCAATGTTAATCCAGGCAGGTGATGAAAACATTCCATTTTAATATAATGTAAACTGCGTCAAACACCGTGTGCAATATCACTCTTTGGGAGGGCGAGCATGTTTGGAACGACGCGGGCGCGAACCTCGGATTTCGAGTCGCACGCCTTATGCGTTTGGCCATGTCAGGCCTAGTTAGCCCTCGAGTAGCTTTGTGCGAAATTCAAACCTCTCACAATCGACTTGCGATCCAGTTTCATCACTTAATCCTGTATACTGTTGGTACTGTGATATATTTAATTTCCAGTCGTACTATTTTGATAGATTCAGTTCAGCACTCCCTTCTGGTCCTTTATTCTGTAAATCCCTTTTCCATTTCTCTTGTGCTCAGCTTTCCCATGGACACTGTTCCAGAGTTTCTGCAGTTAAGGGTCTTCCTTTAATGCTTTTTTTCAGTTCCCATTGATCTACATTGGAAATTTTAACTTTCAAACTTGTAGAGGTTTAATGTCTTTCTTATTTTTCTTTTCTTGAATTTTAGTGCTTCATTAATTTTCCTTCTATCTGGTACCTTCAAACTTTTATTGCCAAATATATTTCAAATCACCAAGTCACAGATGGATGCCTTCGTACACATAGTCCAAGATATCCCATGTAGTCTAGAGTATCCACCTTTATTTTTGATGTGGAAAAATTTCTCATTGTCTCATCAATCAGCATATACAAATGTACCTTACCTCTCATCTTGTCATCAAATACTAGATTGATTCTCTACTGCACCTAATGTCTTGTATGACCTTCACTCCTCCCCCCAAAACTCCTACTAGCATGTTGATATTAGATATTAACAGGATCAGGAAGTGTTTGTTGCGATATGGTTCGATGAATGTTTGTCGCTTTGCTTCTTCTCTTCAACGACGTTTTCGGCCTTGATCTTATCTTTGCCTCCGGACCCGCCAAACATTTCTCCAGTCTTCAAATCCGCCGTCGTGAAACAGATGATCAATCTTTCGAAATTCCTTAAGTTCATGAACTCATTAAATAATTTATCATGAACAGGGCGAAAACTCCGAAGACCTCAGTTTGGGAACGTTTCTTTCCTTTAAAAACTAAATCCTTACAACAGAATTTTTTATTGTTTTTGTTGTTGTTCCTATGGGCCCCTTCCTCCAGTGGCACAGCGGTATATCTGCGGACTCACACCGCCGGAAACTAGGTTTTGATAGCCGTGGGCGGCAGAACAAAGATTACCCATTGTGTAGCTTTGTGCTTAATTCTAAACAAACCGAACCAAAATTCTGCCTGTCGTAAAGTATGATGATCACAGTTTGGGTGAAAAGTCTCGTCATTGATGCAGACGACTTTCAACGTAATTAAAAAAATAGAGATTGATTACTACGGACTTTCGAACAAGTAAACACGATTGAAATGAAGTAATAAATTCAGTTTCTTAAAGTATACGAATGTAGAAAAAACAAAAAAATATTTATGATAAGGAAGTTTGAATTAAAACAACAAATGCTCAACAAAGTATTACACAAATCCATCGAATTACACGTGGTGATATATTTCGTTTTGCTTTGAAACCTTGAGTGCGAGAGTTTTCCTAACCCTAATCATGGTGTCATTAAAGATATTTATCCGTAAATAGAAAAGAGGAACCTAAAGGTAAATTTTCGGTAAGAAGTTTTTAAGGTACATTTCATGGTATGTAATATTTATTATAACGGAGGAACATTTATTTTCTGTACTTGTATTATTTCCTGACCAACTGAATAATATCTGAATGTTGAAACTGTGATCAAATGTATGACTATAATTAATTTAGATTTGATATTAGTGAAACTAAAATGTATTTAGTAAAAACCAACCTGGCCATCATTATAGGTACTTAAGTGTACTTTTCTTAAGCATTTACTTTTATACAATATAATGTAATATTTCATCTGTTGAGTGCCTTGGCCTAACAGCGGTTGGGAACTATTTTCGGCCGTAAACCCAATTATATCCCGCAGTTAGTGTGATATTTCGATAAACTTGAAATTGGATATCAAAAGCTTTCTCCAAGAGTCTTTATAACTGACAATTAACCTTTTTATTTTAGTTAGCCAAATTCATAAACATTTGCGTGTAAAACAAGAATAACATTATTCAGTAAAATGTTTGGTGAAAGTTATTATTTAAAAAGAGGCTTGTTATTCAGTTGATTTATTTACTAGGGTAGTTGGCTTGCAATCTTTAAATTGGGTTTGTATTTTGTTCTTGAATATGCTTGCCTTCTCTGAAGATACACTATTATAATCTTATACCAATCCTACAATTTTTTCATAAAAGAGTAGACCAAGATTTGTTGGTGGGTGGTGTTAACTAGTTGCCTTTTATGTATGCAAAAATGGCTCTTTTGGGTTGAGAAAATATTTTACGTAGAAGAGCCCAACTTAACATAATATAAATTCTTTTCACTGAAGCATCCTCTTCCTCACAGATGATAGCACCTAATACCTTAATGTCACAAACAAATTCAGTAACATACTGAATTGATGTTACTCATGTAAGTTTGCTCTTCTACGTAAAATATTTTCTCAATCCAATTGAGCTGTTTTTGCATATATATTTCTCTACAAGTGGGTTTTCTCGACATCACTGATTATTAGTTGCCTTTTACGTAATTTATAACTTCAAAATTGGTCATGGTTAGTGTAGATAATGTTTTAATTGTTTGTGTAAAATTGAAAAAAAAAAAAAAAGGAACTAGGCTAGTTGCATGACTTGTTAAGATTAAGCCTTAAGGCAAATCTAAGGAGCTTAGAAAGGATAAGAGAAAAATTATTTATTGTAATGGTGAATTAAAGTAATGAAAATTTGTGATAAAATGAAGAAGAATTGAAATAAATTTAAGTATTCAAAATAGACATACTCATTGTAGAAAACCACAAAAAAGGTGGCTCCGGGTGAAAGAAATACGAAGTTGGTTTACAAACAGTTTGTTTATAAATGATAAAAAATGAAGCAAAGCAAACTGGATGGAAGAAAGCAGATGGTTGTTATAAGTGGAGTTTAATTAGACTGGATTAATGTTTCAAATATGTCCCTCAGAACTCATGTTAGGACTTCTGCTATTTTTAATTTACATGAGTAACATCAATTCAGTATGTTACTGAATTTGTTGGTGATATTGAGGTATTAGGTGCTATCATCTGTAAGGAAGAGGATGCTTCATTACAAAGAATTAATATTATGTTAAGTTGGGCAAATAAATGGCAGATAACTTTAATTAAATATATATATATTTTTATATTATAAAGGAAGGACCAACCTTGTTCTGATTAATCAGTTTCTTAAGCCATCTAAACAGTGTGATGTTGCTAATTAATAGGATTTTGAGTTGTATCTTCCAAAATATTAAATACCTGTATAAGTAGGTCATGAGTTCAATAAAAAGCTCACAGCCCAGGCAATGTTTGAAGTGTTATATTCAGTCTTGGGCTTTTTACCCAAGAAAGAACTTTTAATTATTGGAAAGGGCTACAAAGATGGTACCTGTGATGGAAATGTTCTAGAAGGACAATTTATTTTTACTGAAATTGTTTTTACATGAAAAAAATTAAAGATGATATGATTGAGGTTTAAAATTAACAGTGTCGATAAATTATCTTTTTGTTGTTGTTGTAAAGAATATTAAGAATAGTAATAGTAGGAGAAACAAGTATAAATTTTGATGTTGTCGGAGCCAACTTCAAGGGAGACTTTTATTTTTCTAACAGGATAATTGACATTTGGAATGGTTTGTTTTCATATGTGATGGATGAAATAAATTTGATAGAATTTTAGGGAAGGCTTAATAGATAGTTGAATGATAAGGACTGGTTTTCAGTTGTTCTTTTGTGGATGGAGAACCTTAATAGACCAGTAGTTCTTTGTTTTAAATATGTACAATTAATTAACAGTTTGTGTTAAAATATTTCATGTCGTTAACCTTCTTGGAATGGTGACTGTTAAATAAAGACTTATGTCAGCTGCAGTTCTTTTAATTAGCCAGTGTTAGATATTCTTACAATTCAAGCTTACCATGTGTAACTATATGAGTATTTTATGTAACATCAAGTATCGTCACATATGATGTATTTTTTGTTTAAAATATAAAAACCATAATAACTGTTTCTTATTATCTATTTTTAAAATATGTGTAAATGTTTTATTTGATTTATATGGACTATCTGTAAAGTGGAAGTGTTTTCAATGAAATATAAATTAGTAATTATGATGACATATCATGAAATTATTGATGTTAGTATTATCAATGGTAATATGCCCCAAATCTTCAAAGGTCAGAATTTACCCTTTGTTATAGCCCTACACTATGGAATACAGTGCCTTAAATGAGACCTAATCAGAGGTCAGTAGAGAGAAATTGTAATAAACTTTGGCTTTATTTAATAGTTCTGTAGATACAACCAAAACAGTTGCTTTTCCACCAATAAAACACAGTGTTGTGTAGAAGGCTTTAAAAAAATGATTGATCAAAAACACTATCATCCTATTCCTTAGCAATGGTATTGATTTGATTGGTTGATTGGTAATTATAGTTTAAATAAAGGTAGCTTGCATGCCTTACTTTGCACTTAGAATAATTAAATGACATATGCTACTTATTTACTCAGTGATCCAAATCTCTCTCTCTCTCTTTTTTAAAGAAAAGTGTCCTCCTTTAAATATTAATATTAGTAGAGTTGACCAATTTATTGACCTTTCCCTTATCAGAATTGTTAATCAAGGTCCTATTGCACAGAGCTGTGAAGTATCTCACTTGCAACTCCATTCCAGATTAGCTGAACTCTATTACAATTCTTTGTATTCTGTCTAGCTGTTCTTTGTATCTCAAGATGGCTGGTGTGGGTATTTCAATGAAGTAGAGAATAACATTTTGACCTATTTAGGTCATCTTCAGGTTAAGGAAGAGAGAGTTTGCAACTGACCATTGCTGGTAATACTGACACCAGTTGTCTTGAGATACATTTTTATTTCAAGTGAGTTTCTTTCCATCATGAACTAGCTATCCTTTAATTTATGGATCTAACTTAAAAATAATTGTTTTTATTGGTCTTTTCTGTAGCATCATCAACAAAAGCACTGACTCTTTTAAAGAAGATCAAACATTTGTGAGACTTTCTCATATGACATCATGCTAGCTGTTTGACACAATAATAAACTTTGTTACTGTAGCTGGCTTTAAAATCATCTTTAATCAATATCCCCAAAACCAAGACCATTTGACCTATGATTACTTGGACAATGTTTCTCACCTACCCTTCAACTCACCCCCCTTAAAATTAACTGTAACATTAGCCAACTTCAAGTTTTCTGGGTCCTGATGACAGTGGAATGACTTAAGAGGAATTTTAATGTGTCTTAAACTTTTCAATTTTATTCTAATAAGTTCATGGCTATATTAAGTTTATGCACATATACAGTGTTATTTCCCACTAGTAACTTCACAGGATCTGGAATATGGTTTGCATTTTATCCAGTGAAATGTGAAGAAAAAGAAAAATTCTGAAACAGTATATTATCTCCACTCACAAAAACAGATATTCTTGTTTCAGTGCTGCTCTCTATATGCAAAATATTTTTTTGCACATGCCACAAGACCTGAAGCTCCCACCCATTTGGAATAGATTGCATATTGTATATAAATCATTATGTGACAACCTTCCACCAATAAGAGTGCAACAAACTATCTTTGTATGTGATTCCCTCCATTCTAGCCCAGCATGGCCAGTTGGTTAAGGCACTTGACTCATAATCTGAGGATTGTGGGCTTGAATCCTTGTTGCACCAAACATACTCGCCCTGTCAGCCGTAGGGGTGTTATAATGTGTTGCCAAAGAGTTGGCAGTGGGTGATGATGACTAGCTGCCATTCCTCTAGTCTTACACTATCGAATTAGAGACAGCTTACATAGATAGCCCTCGTGCAGCTTTGTGCGAAATTCAAAACAACTCCAAACCAAACTTTCCATTCTTGTTTGTCTGTATTTGTGTCAAGATGTGTACATTTTGTGCTTTTTTTGTATTGTTTGCCCCCCATTGGCACAGCAGTATGCCTGTGAATTTATAATGCTAGAATCCAGGTTTCAATACCTGTGATTGGCAAAGCATTGATAACCCATTGTTTTGTTTTGTGCTTAAATTAAAACAAACAAGTTTGTATTGTTTAAATTTGTGTATTTGAAGAGTTTACTTTCCAAATTGGAATTTCTTCAATAATTGTTTCCTGCCTTTACATAGTTGACAAATTTTTCAGTTAACTTACACTGCTAGTCACTCAAACATTTTTGTTCAATTTTATATTTTAACTATGAATTTCAGAGGTTCACACTAGCTTTGGTATCATCCCACCTGCAAGTGCTATCATGCAGGTTGCAGGATCCATCGTTGGATTTATCTGCTGTTATCCACTGTGAGATTGATTGTTGTATGGGTCAACCTACTTCTCCTGAACAAGCCAAATCTGTTCAAACCAACAAGGATATTATTGACAACTTTTTTCCCATCAACAAATTTTGCCATGTCTTCCTCCTGCATTATCAACTTGGCCAAATAGGACATTTTTAGACATGAATTCAAATATGTGGTGTTTTGCTCATTTCTCCACTTTCTTATGATCTCCATTCCTCTTTATTGCAAAATAGCTTTTCATCTCAATTTTTGTTTCCCTTTCTTTTTTGGAATGTCATGCTAAGCATTTTGTTTCTCAGCTGGTTGGAGGTTCCTACATGTCTCACCCTCTACATGCTATGGATCAGTTTGCATTAGCTTACCATGAGGCTAACTGTTCATTTCTCACCTTTCAGCAGTTGAGGTCAATGTTACTTGTGGGGGCAGTCTCTAATTTTCCTTTGTGTTTACCCCATGCTCAGTTTTCCTGTCTACATCATACTCTTCCTTCCTTTATATGGTATTTATCTCTTTTCCAAAGTAATCTGTAGAGATCCTGATGTTTTTTCAGTGGAGAGTATCTCCTTAATTGCCTCCACACTGGCACATTTATCATCTTTGATTCTTGCTCTACACCATCGTTTCTCTGTTGTTGGAATCTCCTGGGTAGAAATACTGGCCTCATCTTAGGTTTGTTTATTGCTCACTTATCACAGGGATTTATGTGTGACATTTTTTCTTCAGCTGTATGTTTTTGGTGATGTGCCTGTAATTTAAAATAATGTGTAGAATCAGTGTGTCAACAATCTTCTCCTTTTTCTTTGGTTGCATGTTTGTCACAGTCAGAGTCAAGATGGGCTGTTTGTTATTCCTGTTATCTATTCCTCTTAATCCATTTCTATATAGTTTTTTTTTAAGATAACTTGCCATGCTGATATTCCAGGAAATGAGCTGATTTACACTGCAGCTGAATTTATCTGCTCTGGTGCTGTCACATGCCTTCTCCTGTGATCAAAATATGGCTTTGCACCATTTGGCAGTTGATTTAGGATGAGTGAACCTAATGTTCTTGTTTGACCATCTAGTTTCTATAAAGATTGAATGGAGGAGATTGTCTGGGCTGCTCTTTGGTCATAGTTTCTTAGTTTTCTTTCATGCAGGACTGATATATCAATGTGCATTCTCTGTAACACTCAAGTAACAATTACCCCTTCCTTGCTTTTGTGCCATTTTTATGACTGTGAACTCTTTCTATAGCAGAATTTTTGACATTACAGAAGTAAGACTTAACATTCCTATAATTTACATGCAACATTTATTACTCCCTTTCAAAATATTAACAACTTTCTAATTCTGATGCACCTGCCCACTGTTCTTGGCCCATGAAAATGAAAGAAAGAGATTTGCATGTCTGGTCAATGATATAAATATTTTACATTTTAATTTCAGAAATTAAAAAAAAAATGTTTATTTTTTAAATAGTAATCATAAAATTTTGTAATCTGAAAAGGATAAAAATACTGAATCAAATTAGTTAAATATTTTAAAACTGAAACTAGATATTTTTAGTAAGTTTTTCTGATGTTTCATGCAAATATTGCTAAAAAGAAACAGAAACAAGTCAGTAGACATTCCACTGGTTTGAACAGGATTAAAGTTTCCATTAAAGAATTATCAGTAGGAACCACTGAAGAAACGAAATACAATTTGAGAGTAATATTTAAATTACTGCTTAACTCCATCATGGTTAGAATACCATGAGTGTTAAAGTATATAAAAGTAAGTTTCATGTAAGTATGCTCTACAAAATATGAAAACATTAAGATATTCGTTTTATAGGAAGTTTTAATATGCAGCAGCCTTGCCAAGAAAATATAGCAAAGAGTGAGTACATTGTTTTACTTTGTTTATCTTTTAAATTTGTGTTAGAATATTATGGTCAGTTTCAATTGATATTTTGTTCTATTTTTACAGTAATGGCTGAAAAGAAGGAAAAAAATCCTTTCAGTGACCCTATCTACAAGCAACTGTCTCAACTTAATGGAAAAATCAATCGCATGGGTAAAAGTGAAGTTCAAGCAAAATTAAAAGAACTACGTCTAGATAGCAGGTGAAAACAGCTTAAAAAAATAAAAGTTTTCATTTGGTACTTTGTGGGCTTGGTATGACCACTGTAAATTTTCAACTCCATTTGTAACAGGCTATGTTTCAGTTTTCTCGCTCGCCATGGCTGAATGGTTAGGGCACTCGACTTGTAAATCTGAGGGTCAAGGGTTTAAATCCCTATTGCACCAAACATGCTTGCTCTTTCAACTGTGTAGGGCATTATAATGTAATGGTCAATTCTACAATTTGCTGAAGAGAGTAGCTCAAGAGTTTGCAGTGGGTGGTGATGACTAGCTGCCTTCTCTCTTGTCTTACTGTGCTAAATTAGGGATGTCTAGTACAGATAGTCCTTATGTAGCTATGTGCAAAATTCAAAACAAACCAAACCATTGGTGCTTTGTGTAATCTTTGTTGTTTCTTTACCTAGTATTATATTTTTTGTTTATTTGTATATGTTGTAGTTTAAAATAAAAATATTATTACTATGTTGACCAATTATTAACTGATTAGCTATTAAAATTTGAGCTAATAATTCTGGATTTGTACCAAGTAATAGATTTAATTTCTTCTTTGCAATTCATTTCATGTTTCTCCATATTCTTAGTAGTAGCTTCAAAGGAATGTTTTTCACATTGGACCTTATATAATAATGTGTAATGTCAACTGTACTCAATACCTTGGGTTTTGGCTCACCATTGGGTTAGCCATGGTAATCATAAATTGTATTGTAATAACAGAGTAGAGAATAATAATAATTCTTGCCAGTTGGGTTCTAGAGTAGTGGAACAAACTTGTGTGAACTTTTGATAAAAAGAAACAATTATTCAGAGTTCTGGATACAACTGTGATAACCAAGAGTGTAACATAAATAAACTTATCACTGATTGTATTGTAATAGCAGAGAAGAAGAATACATCTCATCAGTTGTGTTCTAAAGTAACTGAACCAGTCTGTATGGACTTTGATATGATAAATAGAGACAGTTACTTAAAGCTCTGGAACCTGTTGTAAACAATAGTATAATGAATTTTTCTACATATATTTGACTTGTTCTGAATATATATATATATATATTGTTGAAACAAGTGAACTTTGTTGTATGTGTGAGCCAGGTTATTTGTAGTTTGTGTCTGTAACTTGTTGGTAATATATTTCAACAATAAACCTACATTAAAGCCTAACATTGGTGAGCTGGCATAGATTCTATAGTGGTAAGCAGCAATAGACTTGAGCAACAGCAGGCAAAGTAGGCTTTAAGTGTTGTCAAAATGTTGCAGTTATTAGAATCATGCTATATAACCATTTTGACTAACTTTGACAAGTGGAACTTGGGCTCAGAGATAGTGATTTATAATAATTTGTTGAACAACATCATCTAGAAAGAGAGAAAAAAGAGAGATTGGAAGTAGAGAAGATAAGACAACAAAAGAGAAAGCAGAAAAGGAGAGAGAGGAGAGATTGGAAGTAGGGAAACTAAGAATGCAAAGGAGAAAGAAGAGAAACTGGAGCTATAGACAATAAGAGCACAAACTGAGATCCAAACTTACTCAACAGAAAGGTTAAGGATGTAAAAATAACAACTTAGTAAGGGCCAGCTGACTCAAGCCACCCAAACTTGATGAACAGCAAGATGATGAGAACTAATTCCTTAAGAGGTATGAAAGATTTTCTCAGAGTCAGAATTGGGAAAAGGCCTCCAAGTGTATGTTGGTATGACATCAGAAGATTAAATTAAAAGTGGTCTTCAAGAAGGGTATTCATCAGAAGTTTGTAGAAGTCAATCTGACACTGGAGAAGCTGTATTTCAGTTTGTGGCATGTGTATGGTAAAACGTAGCAAGATTGACTGACATGGTTAAGTGTGAAAATAGTTTTGAAGGACTGGAAAATCTACCAGTATGCGAACAGTTCATGAAAATGTGCTCCAATTGTTCCTAAAAGAGGGAGCACTCAAAGATGTGGATGAGATGATTAAGCTGGTAGAAAAGTATATGGAAACCAATGGAGTGGCTGAACAGGAGCAGGATGCCACTAAAGATGATAAGAAGCCATCAGACAAATGGGAGAAGAGATGTTATGCTTTTTATAAAATGGAGAACATTGCAAACTGAAAGAACTGTGAGACAGGAGAAGAAGACTTAGAAGTGAGAAACACGTATCAGTGTTTCTCACTTTAGACCTTAAAAACTGACTAGAGGAGACTTATCAACTTGCTTGAGAATGTATACATTCAGCTCAAGCACCTCTGTGACAAGAAAGCCAAGTAATGAAGTTTCAAGATCAGGCAGAAGGTCTTGGATCTGCTACTCAGAGACAAGAATAAACTCACTCTGCAATGAAAAAGACTTTTTGAAGTCCATGAAATAGTCAACAGAATTGACTATAAGGTGAAAGTGAATAGGAAGACCAAGATCTACCAAGCCAGTCTGTTGAATAGGTACTTTGAGAGGGAAGGCTTTCTAATAGGTGTAGTTGTCACAGATGCAGAATCAGAAGATGGTGACTTTGTCATTGAAGATGAATACTAATCGGATCTAAAACTTTTGGGTAGAGGTGTACAAAGATTTTAACATCAGTGAAAAACTGACTGTCAAGCAGAAGAAAGAACCACAAGATTTACTGTGCCGGTATGCAGATGTCTTCAGAGCTAGACCAGTCAAGACAGAGCTTTTTCAACACAAGATTGAGACAATTACCATGAATATAGTGAAGAAGAAATCCTTCCAAATGTCCTGTGCAATGATAGACCTGCTCTAGCAAGAAGTTAAGATCATGTTTAGAAGCAGAAATCATTGAGCCTTCAGATTCATTCTACTGTTCAGCAATGGTAATCATGAAAAAGAGGGATGGCTCAGTCAGCTTCTTTATAGATTTCTGAAAGCTGAACCTTGCGACAAAGTTTGAGTCTGAAAGTATGAACTACCTCAAGGAAGTTATGGTGAAACTATATAAATATATCTATAAATCTTTATAGATTTCTGAAAGCTGAACCTTGCGACAAAGTTTGAGTCTGAAAGTATGAACTACCTCAAGGAAGTTATGGTGAAACTAGATGGAGTCAAATTCTTGTTCTAAAGTTGACCTCAGTAAAGGT
This sequence comes from Carcinoscorpius rotundicauda, assembly GCA_011833715.1. Taxonomy (NCBI): domain Eukaryota; kingdom Metazoa; phylum Arthropoda; class Merostomata; order Xiphosura; family Limulidae; genus Carcinoscorpius; species Carcinoscorpius rotundicauda. The sequence continues at coordinate 124,655,772 of CM022391.1, read as the reverse complement.
TATTTTCAGATTCTGATAGAGACAAAACCTGAAAAGAATACAGTTTTTCTGATAACAGTTCAAGAGGATGCCATTTAGTTTAGTCAACTCAGTAGTGACATTCAGTTGCTTGAAGAAAAAGATGTTGCACCAAACATCAACATTGAGCATTGTGTGTTTGACATTCTGGCCTGCACAATAGGTCTAACTATCAGACCATCTAAGTGCTATATTAGCTATTCCATACTGGACTTTGTTGTCATGGAAGAGGAGAAGTTAATCTGCATACTAGAAACACCAGCTATGATGACCAAGGAACAGATGAGCCTCTTTGTGATGAGAATTTCATCTCAAATTATGCTGGAGATACTACAACACTGATTGATCTGACTAAGAAAGGCCATCCCAACAATTTAGAATGTGAAGAACTATAGCAGAGGACATTTCAGAAGTTTGAGAACATTTTAGGAAGCTTTTCAATCATTAGAATGCCAGATTTTACAAACAATTTATTATTCAAGTTGATGCATCATATGTTGGAATTGGAGCAACACTTTTGAAAAAACATGAAGACAGACTGTTTCCAGTAATGCATTTCAAGAAAAATCTGTTGTGTTGTGAGAAGAATTACTCTGTAATCGAAAAAGAGTGTCTAGCCATCATAACTGCCATCCAGAAATTCCAGCACCACCTCTTAGGGAAAAAGTTCATCATTCAAACAGACCATCAGACCCTTGCATACATCCAGAAGTGTAAAACTTACAGTGTAATGATCATGAGGCAGGTTTTGTACCTCCAGGACTTCTGGTTTCACATTGAGGCTATGAAGAGAACTACAGATGTTGGTGTATATTGTATGAGCAAGTTTGATGCATGAACTTGAAATGTTTTTGTATATGATTTTGAAAAATGTTAGAAATATGTTTCTTAAGGAAGACTTTTTGATATACCTGAATGTTTGAGTTTAATGAGAGCATTGGGATTTAGATAGTTTAAGTAGTGTGTTTTTTTTTTAATAAGTGATAGTTTTTTTGTAGGTTTGTTTATAGACCTGTCTGTGCAAGTCATACATTTTGTAGTTCATTTGTTTTATTATTGTGTCGTATTATGAGAACCTTCTAGATTTTCTCATTTATTGATTGAGTATTATTGTATATCCTAGAGCATAGAATGTTTTAGGCATTGTTCATGCTATAAATATGCATACAAAATGTAGTTCAAGTAAGACATGGTAAATTAGTTAGATAGAGATAGATCTAAACTGCATAATTCTGAGTTTAGTCATAAAGAGCATGTAGTGTTGATTTCTAAAGTGAAAGTATCACAGGTTATATTGTAATAACAGAGTAGAAAAGACATAATTTGTCTTGTGAATTGTGTACCAAAGAAATTGAACCAGCCTATGTATGCTTTGACAGAAAAGGACTATTATTTAAAGCTCTGGATACAACTTTGGTAATTAACTGTGCAACAAACATTTGTTTATACATTATATTAATATATCAAAACAAATGGACAGTATGATGTTTATGAATGAGTTCAAAACACTTATTGTAAAAATGCAGTTTACATACATGCATAAAAACCTGACATTGTAAGAAAAGACTATTTTTACTCTTAGGTAGTCTGACAGGTGGTGCTGATATTGGTTTTTTTTACATTGGACCCATAAGTTACTTGAGACAAGCAATGGGGAGTTTCATTTTCCTTGTTTACTGGATATATTTCCAATTTACTAAGTCACACTGGAGCCTTTGAGACTGTTGTCATTTACCATAGCATGCATCTCATGAGGTAAATTATAGGTTGCCTTTACATGGTGCATGCTCAGATATTGGCAACACTATAATTTATTTTTCTACAGAAGTGATAAGCACTTGTTTCTACTCATCCATTATCTCTTTATCATCATTGGTACTATTCTGTTTCAAGATGATAATAGAGACAGATATACAATATACTGTTTGAAACTGATCCTTCCTGCCTCCTAACAATAGTGATTTGTCAGAATGTGACAATATCTGGTAAGGACTGTTTAGATAAGAATTGTACTATGAGAAATGATTATAAGTCTACAACTGTAATTATGATATGTAGTTATTTTGCATTTTCCTTCTGCATCCTTTCCATCATCCAGTTTTTACACTGATCTGTGTAAATCATTTAGTACATTAGTGAAAGGCCTATGATTGTAATGATAATATATAGTTTTTTTTTAAATTTGAGTACATTAAAAATAATGCAGAAGGGGATGTGAACCAGGAATTGTTGTTTCAAAGTGATGGTAAATAAAACCTCTGAACCTCATTTCCATTTTAAAATGTTAATGAAAAATATTACTGCATAAGTAGTTGATTATTTCAAAGTATTGAAAAAATAGGTAAAAACATAATTGTGCTACAACTAATTGGCTGATCTTTCACTAAACAAAATTATTTAATCAATTACCAAATTTTGTGTAATTTTGTATTTGATGGAATAAATAATGTACACATATCTAGGTACAAGGTGCTCTTTTTGTATTTTATAGTTTGATAATTTTGTAACAAAAATTATAGAGGTGAGGTGGATGTCCTTAAAAGAAGATTGAAGAACTTTTATAAACAGCAGAAGTTGAAGAAACAGGAGACATTGGAAAAACAGTTAAAGGATGCTCGCTGTCCCTATAATTTTCTTTGTGTTATTGACTTCGAAGCTACTTGTGAAGGAGAAAAAGTTCCAGATTACCCTCATGAAATAATTGAATTCCCTGCTGTTTTGGTTGACACAAGGCAAAAAGCAATTGTAAGCTCAGGTTTTATTTATTTTTGCTGAGATTTTTTAACTCAAATTTGTTACAAACTACTATAAACAAGATAAAACATGTTTAGGCTTCCACAGTTTGTAGTTATGCCAATTGTAAGAAATACCTGGCTCATGCAAAGTATGTTTTATTGATAGTCTTAAACTGTTACTGATTGTATTTGTTCTTAAGAAGAAAATTTATCATAAATAGTAATGCATTATTATGATAGTTTAATGGACAATGTGATTAAAACTTGTAAAATTTTTTATTTAAAATAGAGAAAGACAGTTCAACTAGAACTAGATATCCGTTTCACAGACTGATTGTTTAATTAAGATCCAGATTTGAAGTATTTTCTCGTAATTTGCACTCACTTTCACAAATTTTACTATGTTTATTAGACCCTAATTTAACGTATGTATATGATTGTGTTTTAGATCTTTAAGCCATTGTAAATTAACACATCAATGATACTGTTCTAGGTTGACACTTTCCACGAATATTGTAAACCTAACCTGAACCCACAGCTATCTGAGTTTTGTAGAAGTTTAACGGGCATATCACAGGTATTATACCAGATCTTATTTAATACATACTTGTTTATATCTTTTTATAATTTAGAATTATTAGCATGTGACTTACAAACAAAATGCAATGTATTAAATATTGGTTTAAAATTTATCTCAGAAAACAGGAAATTAATGATAGTAGTGAGAGCTGAAATTTGTACCTAACATGTTAGAATACCAAACTTTTTCATAGAGAGTAAAATTTCTAACTTGTGATCTGCAACATTGGTAGTGCAGAATAAAGTTTGTTTTACCATGTTTCAGCTTACTAAGAGTTGTTGCCTTAAAATCATCTAACAATTGGACAAAGTATACAGGTTTGAAATAACAAAATAAAATAGTCTTTCAATCATATCTATTGGGTTTAGAGTTTGTTACACTTATGTGTTATGACATTTTACCAAATTCCTTATTCAGTGTTAAAAAGCACACTTGCTGTTTAATGTTTATAAATATATATATTGAGAATTTGTAATGCAAATTCATTCTTTTATTGACTGTACACTAAAATGTACAGACTGTACCACAGACTATAGTTTTCTGCCTTCAAAACTCATAAACACTACTTAGGTCAGCAAACCAAGGAAATACAATTAGGTCTCTTACAGTGGTGAAGTTCATATAACATCTAAGGGGTTCTGAGTCCATTTTATTCCACCATATAATAACCTAAATTAATTTAGGTATTTGAATAATGTTACGAGTTTTGAACAGGTAAAACTGCAGTCTAAAGTAAAGGATATGGCGAATCAGAGAATGCACTAGACCTCTATAGCACAGATTCTCTTTTCAGTTTCATCTCTGATGTTAAAGGAAATATTTACATATATGAAGCATTTGGATCAGTTGTGCATAGGAATGTGAACAGAAGAAATTTTATGAGACTCCCATCTGCTAGCAGTAAATTTTTATTGTAAGATATGCAGAAACACAATTTTCTTGGTGATATGTTGTTCTTAATTTGAAAGGGCCTTTGGCAAGCTTTTTAATGCTAACTCTCTACTGTGTTATTGAAAATTGTGTAGTATGGAAGTTTTGTGTTTAAGGTTTTTTACCTTTTCATATGATTAAAGGTGCTATTGTTGAATCATCTGTGTTTTTTAAGCTCTTATTTTTTGTTATTCAGATCATCATTTTATGTTGTTCCCATGAACTCTGATTTTAAATTGCAATTTACATGACGAGATAAAAATTAATTTCTTTTTATACTTACCTTTATCTATAGGATCAAGATTCCAGCTCATTAAATCTTTTGTTTGAACCAGAGACCTTTAGAGAATTTAGTTTCACATTATTTCATTAATTTTTTTTATTGATGTTGTCATAGGCATCCATATAGGGACACTTTCCCTCCCTCTCATAAGATGAGAAACGAAACTCTTTCTTTATTTATTTATATGAATTTACTTGTTTTTGTTCACGTACTAATTTCACGCTGTTGATTACAGTTAATTTTAAATTTTAATAAAATTAACCAGGTTTTCAAACAGTTTTACTTAAGATCTCTGGATACCTACCCTGCAGCTAAATATTGAAAATGATAGCTACCCTGCATTCTTGTTGGGTATTGGATGTGGCAATTCTCATTTAGGTTATCAAAGAGCTTGTTTATTTACTTTGCTTGATTTTGCCACCTTCCCAAAACACATTTATTCAGGCACTTGTGAATGTCATAATAATGCCTGTTTTTGTTCACCTTCTTGCAACATCACTGAAGTTAATTTATTGTTTGAAATAATAGTTAATTTCATCTCAAACCTGTAGTTTGTCTTGGTTTTTTTTATTTCTTATCCTAAATGTTACTGTTCAGATTATTTGCCTTCATGCAGATCCTGATAACTAATCTATTGTGAATGACTTGATTCATACTTTGCTTATCATCTGGAACTGTAAATTGCTCATTTTCTTTTCACGTGAATATTTTATGTAAAAAAATATACTGAAAATTACTTTCAATTAAAGATGGAATAAATTTTAAAAAATACTAAATATTATTGAGTAACATGATGAAGAGATGACAAGAGAAACTGATAGCTTGGTTGAAAGCAAATTTAGGTGGCAGTGGTTGGAGAAAAACTAGAAATAACTTTTGTTATTAGGAATAAATTAAATGGTGAAATGAAAACTGAAAGAATTGGTTAAAAAGGTTAATTTACCAGAAAATAATTTATGCACAATATGTAACTATTATGATACCAGATTTCACCAATTTACTGTACAATTTAAGGGCATCATACCTGTCACATATAAGATAAACAAAGGAGGGACAAGGGACTGTACTGAATAGCTTCTAATTTTCATTTTTCCAGAGCATTCCCTACTGACTCCACCTTTCTCCAAACAAAATTCCAAGATTTGGTTGGGCTCAAAATATTTCAGACTTTGTTTTCCTTTGGCTGTATTGGCTTCTGCTTAATAGATATTGTGGAATGGAGTAATACATAGTTATTTGTTAATTTGTTTAAAAATATACTTTTCTTAACAACAGAAAAATTATGTATTTCTTTTCTTCCTAATTAGTAGTGTGTTTATGTTGAGTATTTAGAATTATGCTGTAGTACTTGCATGTTAAAAACTGTTTCAATTAGTATGAGCATTTTTGTTTTCTGGAGGTTTTAAGGTACTGTACCACCATTTATTTTATAATGAGATTTATTTTAATAGTAATATTTTAGATTCTTAAAATTGTAAATATTTTTATGAAATCTTTGTTTCTAATTTGGACAAGTGCTTTTTATTCGAATTCAGTTAATACTACGAAATTGTTTATTTCAAAGAATCGTACTTGTAGGTAAGTGATAGGAAAAGGAAGCAAATGAGGTTTTAATGGTTTGAATAAGATATTTGTTGATAACTTTTATAACCATTTAATTAAAAGTTTTTCAATGCTATAAAAATGGTCCCTTTATGACTCCTCACATTATAATGGATATACAGTGTGAAGAATGACAAACCAGTAATCATCATTGCATTTTTTTATATTACAAGGTATATATTTTATGAAATTGATGAAAGCTATAGGTTGATAAAAATGTAGATTTTGTTTTCTTGTCATTTAGTAGTGACATTCAAATTTGCATATAAAGTCATACAAGTGTTATGCTTTTGAAATATTAGTAAGTCACAGTTGTGTTTTTAGTTAATGATACATTATCTGTCTGCTTGTGAAAGATGGTACAGTGTTTTATGTCCGTAGCAGGCCAGGAAGCTCATCATTTTTATGGCCTTGGATTTTCTCTTATTTTCAAGGCTACTAAGGCTAAAACATTTATTGGAGGCATTAATGTTAATATAATAGAAATTAATTTCCTATTTAGGTTAGTAAATATAGTATTATTTTTTTCAATGGTGGATTTTGGAAGCCTGATTATAATTTCAAATCAAAAGCTTAATTTGATGCTCCTATTATAAATAAGCAGTAATTTTTTTTAACATAAAGCTACTGTATTCTAACATCATAAGTTTCATTGGATAAAGTTAATACTTGCCTACCTGGTAAACATAATTTGGAAAGATAAACAGTGATTTTCATTTAAGTTTTCCTGTCCGGTGTTTCTGCCTTAGGACATTGTCTTTGGTGCTTTTTGACCCATGTGGCTTGACATTTAGCCTTATTGTGTAAATGCCACTAGTCCACCACTTATTAACAGAGTCCTTTGAGCAAAAGAGCTTTTGACTGTGCCTGTCTATAAAGACTTGCAAAAGGTCTTTTATAGTTGGCAACTTTAGACTCAAATGCCACTTCCTAAGAAGTGACTTACTGATAGAAAATTAGCATTTCACATGTGATATAAGTACAGGGCACACAAATAAGATTTTCACTCAATGGAAGAAGTTTTGGTATTTGTCAGACTTTTCATTCAGTATCTTACTCTACAGAAGGACAAGTTTTTCATTCCCAAGGTGATAAGCAATGCTCTCTTTTAATTTCATTTAATTCCTCTCATGGCTAGCCAAGTCTCATACCCCCTGTTCTAGCAATTGCCTCAAATGCCCAGTGATGGTTTGTAACTCTTCAAATCCATAGTCTAATAGAATATCAGATCAAGTAAGAAAGTTGGATGTATCTGAAATATCTGATTCCTGTATTACATCAAGGAATGAGATCTTTGATTAATGTATGCAGTGATGTTCTCAGTAGTCTTATACACACAACTTTCATGAATGAAGATGCATATCTTTCTGCATATATAATTTCAGAACCCTTGTACTCAGATGTGACTGATTCAGATTCATTCAGTTTGGTGAGAATCAGTGTAGTGTATCCCCCAGGAGATTATTTTTTATAGCTTTCAATTTTGTTTGGTTACAGAGCCATCAAGTAGAAAATCAGACTCCTCACACCTACTGCTCTTATATTCTTTTTTAGGATTTATTGATAGCACTTTCTTACATTTAATTCTGTATTATCCATAAGCAATAATAAAACCTTCAATGTAATTTGATAGTAACATGAACTGCACGTTCCCCAAATGATTTATAACTTATAATGGAGAGAAAAGTTGTTAAACACGATTCAATGGGAAATAAAATCTAAAGATGAATAGATATATATTGTTAAAAGTTTAAAGCTACTTAGAATAAACAAATGTAGTTACATTTTACAGTCTTAAGTTAAAAGAATGATAATTTACATGTATTTCAATTTTTTTCTTTCATTTGTGTGAGATTCATGAAATTGACCAAGAGTCAATTGACTATAGAGTTAGGGGAAATAAAATATAAAGTTTGAGTGAAAACAAACATTAGAAGTATATTTAGGTGATTTGGGGGATTACACAAATATAATATGAGATTTTCAAGATGAAGGAAAGTATTTTTAATCTTAACATGACAATTTCTTTGCACATGGATTATTCAAAACAAATACCTACTATATTCACAGATAAATGTGTTGTTGTTTTTTTTGCTTATTAACATATTTCACTAAAAAATATGATTTTTGTGTGTGAAAGATGTATGATGTTTACTGAAAGATGCCAAATTTCCTGAAGTCATACAAGCTATATTAGAAATTAGTTGGAATAAATCTTTAAAGACTTTGAACAAATACAAAGCTGTCACTACTTGGTCAGTCAAATTGAAAGATATTGGGAAACTGAAAAAAAGAAAAATTAATTACATGAAACATATTTTAAAAAAATATTTTGTTGAAAGTATCTTTTCAATAAAGTACATGTATAGTTATTTTTGTTCAGTGCTGCCCTCTATATGCAAAATTTTTTCATGTGTCACAAGCCATGTACTGTCACTTACACAATTATTTTGGTTTCACTGCATGTTGCACACAAATTGTCATGCGACTACCTTCTAACAAGACATATATAACACAATCTTCTGACATGTGGCTTTTACTATTTGATTCTACCAAACTAAAACTTTTTTTAGACAGTGTTTTGTGGGGTATCTGTTCTCATGTTTCTTTTTCTGTTACTTTTGTACAAAGTGGAAAGATTGTTTATTAATTTTACTACTGTTTAAATTTTTACAGTTTTCTCTACAGACTTCCCTTATTCTTTTTTATTTGAATAACATGCACAATTTCATCATTTTATGATGAATACCAAAGTTAGTATGACTACTTTGGAGGTTATACTACCTACTCCTACCATCACATGCTGTTTATAAGTAAGAATAAATAGATTGAGAAAGTTTCATTATTTATTTGTCTCAAGATTGCTCATTATCTGAGTCGACCTTCAACACCTAGTAGTGATTAACTTTCTCATGAACAAACCAGACCTGTTTACAATGATGATGATTTTAACAGCCTTTATTTTTGCAGCCAATTATGCTCTGCTTTTTCATGCCTCTCCTGTAGAATCTGCCAGGCCTATTTCAGCCTTTTAAGACATAATTTCTCAAGCATGTTCTGTTTTATCCACTTTCCTAATTTCTTATAATCCTATTTCTTCCTTACGATATGACACCCCTTCATCTGAATATTTTGTTTTCCCTCCCTCTTAATTTCTTTCTCATCTGTGAGTTGGTGTTAGTATGCCTTACTCTCCATGGGTCAAGGATCAGTTTTAGCTTGTCACTAGGCACATTACCTCTCTATTGATTCCCAACAGTTAGAATCACTACTGCCAGTTTGGGAAGTTGACCCTGACATTTTTCCTACTTTCCTATGGTACTTGTCCACCATATACAACCTTTCTAAGGCAGTCCACTGTTTTTCTGATGAAATTTTGTGGAATATCTTTATATTGGCTTGATTGTCCTACTCAGCCCTCTCTCTACAAGTGGTTTCTTTGTTTTTGGTACCTTATGAGGAAGGAGGCTGTCTTTTCTAAATTTGTTTCCTGAAACTTACCTTTGTGACTTATAGATTAGTACATTACTCCAATGGCTCATTTTGGGGGAAATTCTTGATAGTTTGAAATCTCATGTGTAATCTATGAGGCAACATTCAACCCTTTTGATCTTGGTTGCTTGTTTGTCTCAACTTGAACCCTTACAAACTCCTATTTCTGTTTCACCTCCAACACCCTCTGTCAATTACCTCTTCCTTCCATTAGGAGTTCCATCTCCATTTGCCATTTTAACAATGCAGGTCCCATTGTTGCTAACAGTACCAGTTACGATCCTGTGGCTTGTTTGGCCAGTTTTATTTATATATGATGGGAATCATTGGATTCTTCAGGTTCTGTCAAAAGGAATTGTCATTCAATTTCTTTCCCCACCCCTGGTGTTTCCTAGTCTCATAGTCTTTTCTGTTACCTTGGGATCCTATTACAAGTCCATAACTGTTTGAGGTGGCATAGACTCGTCTCTCACAGAATGCTATCAACCCTGTCAACCATTTTTCCCTAGGCAAGAAAATTAGGAACTGGCATCTTAACAAGTCCAAACTTTTCCCACAGAATGCTTCCACTACAGATTTGTGGATGACCAATATATAAATTTCAAATGCCTTTCTACACATTCCTATTTTTTATCTGTACTGGTGTGCTATCTTCAGTTTTCTTGCCCTTTGGGCTTGCTTTGGCACCACATGTTTTTTGTTGTGTGGTAAAAGCTTTTGCCCAAGTTATAATTGAGGTTTGTGCTTACACAACTACATAGATGACTAGCTTTTGTTCGTTCATTCTGAAATTGCATCTTCCCATTTCACCCATCTCCTCTTTTAAGAAGCTGGTTGAGTAGTTTGGATTATAAAATTGGAGAAACCTTTTCTGTGTCCAACCCACTAACCTGTCCACTTGGTGTTATTTTTCATACACCTTTTGTTTTACCCAGTACCATCTTGTGTTTACCTCCCCTTTTCTCTACATCATTATGTTCCTTGTGGATTCTAAGTTATTTTTATTGAGCAGTCCTTTTGAATTGGGATGTTGTTATGGTTTATTTCTACTTTATTTTACTTCTGTTTGAAATTTTATCCAGTTGTTCTTTGCTTTGCTTGTTCATAAAGACCTTCTTCATACACTTATGGATATTGTTAGTTTGATGTATTTACCATTAGTATCTCCTGCATTTTGTAGTATTTCACATGTGTTCTTTTTTATCTGGATTTTTTCTGGATTCTCCACCCCATTTTATCTCCTTGTTCTTCAAGTGGACTATGGGAGTTGTTGCCATTTTCCAGGTTCAAACCATTGGGGATGGTGAACCATGAGTGTGATGTTACACAAATAACTAAATATACAACTACCGTGGCTATATTCAGCTGAGAGTAGGACAGTGGTGTTCTGCTGGTGTAAATGATGCCAGTGCTCCATTCATGTGCACCATCTTTTTCCTGTGGGATCTGAGGGTTGATGTTGTGTTTGGATTTTCTGATAGAATTTAACCTTTCCTAGAAAAGTGTGTCAAATTCTTTCAAATTGCATTTAAAATACTTTTAAGTTTTCATAACATTTCTTAAATAAAACTGAAGCTTTTATTATTACTAAAGAAGAAAACTTTAGAGCATCTAGGGATGCAGTAGCTGAATTGGAACACTTTTTTAAGTGGTAGTTCAGTGTCTTTTCAAAATAAAGGGAGGAACAAACTTTAAAAGAGTTATCATGCTGATTTAAAATGCTTCTTGACCTTAAGACGACATTTAACCTAAGAATTGTATACGACTTTTAAGCACTTCTCTCCAGTGGTTGTCAGTACTTTAAGTATAATAAACAGTGGCTTATTCAGGTGGGAGCTAGAGGAGGTTTAGCTCTAGGGCCTGTTGATAATTTTATTCTATGTACAATTACATGGGATGTAGGGCCCATAAAATTATTAGTCTCTGGGCCCACACAACCTTAAATCTATCACTGGTAATAAAATGTGACCCAATTTTCAATGAAAACAATTCACTTATGTAACAGTACATATGTTGTTTTGTTAAAACTGTATGTGATGGAATAAAATGGATATTGTTTTCAGATTGAGTGTACTAGAATTACTGTAGAACATGTAAATATTTCCAGATAATAAGACCATTGTAGGCCCGTGTAATTATGTTTACCATAGAGTTGACTGTCACGCTGAACATGAACAATTACATTTTTTTCCAGGGTATATTTCTAGGTTCTTTACCAAACAAATGGTTTTGTCGTGGAGACTGTTTCCAGGTTCTTTAATGAAGTCTGCTATCATAGATATTTTACTTTGTTGATTGTACTTAAACCTTTGGTTTCCAATCTTCTTCCAACTGCTAACCAAGCTACTCCTAACACCAAAGTTTGATGGACTGCTATGTACAGTAGAAAAGTTTGAAGTCTCTTAGATTATGTTGTGAAAACATAAATTCAATTTTTATATTTTAAAAAAGGAAAAGGGAAAGGAAAAAATTCCATATAAAAATGAAACACCTACAAAATTTATTCTTTGTTTAATTTAGTCTTTGTGGACTCTCACGTTTATTTATTTATTATAAAATATTTCTTAAATCAGCATGGTTAACTTGCTACATGTCTTAAATTTAGAGATTGTAATGTTATTTAAGAATTGCATTTTTTTAAACATTTACTGTATTACAAAGTTTGAAAAATATTAGGGAGTCCATAAAACTAGCAAGTTATTTAGATATTATAGCATTGTTATGTTAAAAACTGTTTACCCTGTTTATGCTAACTGCTATGTTATTTTATTTTTGTTATTATAATAATTCATTTTTTAAAAGTTTGCTGGGTAACTCTACAACCAAATTTTCATTTATTGTTTACATGAAAAAAACAAATAAAAAACTTTCACTAAAGTAATACAGTAGTTTGAATTAATTAGTGTTGACTGTATACCTTTAAAGTAACTTAAATAAGTGAAAGAAATTATACTATAGTCTATTATATGAAAGTTTAAATTACTATAACTTTACTGTGTAAAGTGTAAAACGTAATTGGAATAAGTAATAAAAAAACAAGAGTGTTATCAGATATTGTTAACTTTATTGTAGTGACAACACTACCTTTTCAACTAGGGAGTGTGACACAACAAAAGACAAATTTGATTTGTTATTAAACTGCAGCAGTTTTTAGATATATAGATCTGAAGCTTTCTTCTTTTTGAGAGGAATGTTTGGAATAGTATTGGGACATTGTTCATATTGCATCACATTAAAATACTTTGTTATTTGATTCGATAGTTCTTGTTACATTTGCATCTTAGAATTCAGTTATGTTATTTTTTGTATTTTACTAACATTTCTTATGTATATAACAGTTTTGTATGGATATGACTCTTGTTGATTGCTGTTGTTTGTTCTTGTTTATAAGTATTTATTTTGGAAGATGATATCTGAGTAGTGGTACAAGGTCATTTTACATTTATACTCTCATTGGCCCTAGTGATAGTGGTTCTGGCCTGATATAAAATATCTTTAAGTACCTGTAATTAAAAGAATTGTTTGCTCTGTTTATATTTTTATTATCTTTAGTCTGTATTGTACAATTTCAGATGCTACACATGAGATTTGAAGTTCTATTTGCTGTTCACCCTGTAAGGAGATTATTTTATCACAAATAAAGATTTAGTGACATTTCTCTCTCAAATTTGAACATGAGTTTGGTTTAAGTGTTTGAAATTAATGACCTTTTTTTTTAGTTCAGTAACCAATTTTTAGTTACAATAACAATTGAAAAAGTTTATTTATTAACAGGAAACAATCGATGGTGCTGATACATTTCCAGAGGTGCTTCAGAAGTTTGAAAATTGGCTTAAAGACAGAGGCTTAGGAAGTGACTATTCATTTTGTGTAGCAACAGATGGGTAAAGAGCTTAATGTCATTTTGTTTCATGTGCTGCTTTACAGTGATGTCTGGTGTTACAACAAACTAAAAGAAAATTTTATTCTTTTATAGTTATGGTTAATGTAAAACTTTGTTAATTGTTTACTTGATACAAGTACCTCATGGTCTGACTAAATGAATTAATCATCATTTGAAGAAGTTCATGATGCTCAAACATTCTCAAAAGTTACGAATGCATTAAATTAATAGTTAAATAGTTCGTGGGATAAAAAATGGTACAGTTCATGTATATTTTTTAATTTGTAAGTACATATTATTTGTACATGTATGTGTGTTTGTTTGTGAATAAATATATAAATATTGTTATTTTAATTTTTACAGACCCTGGGACATGGGCAGGTTTTTACATCTACAATGTCAATTTTGCAAAATTCCATTTCCTAGGTGGGGAAGAAAATGGGTTAATATCCGAAAAGCATACACTAATTTTTACAGAACTAAAAGTGTGAGTTTTGAATAATGTAATCCATTTCTTTCCTTTTGTTAATTTGAAAAATCTAATAAAATAATAGGTTTAACTTAGTAACTTGGTACAGTTTTAATATTATTCAGTAGTCTTTATTAGTTGTCTGTAAGTTTTATTATGCCATTCAAAAAAGTAGCATAAATACTTATTTTATGCTTTGTATGCTTGAGAATATGCAATGTTTGATTAGATGTATCATAAAAGTATTATATATATATACCTATTTTATGTCACTTTTTTCAAACAAATAACCTTCTTGATAATGCTGTATACCATTGCTTTAGACAGATAGAAAAGTCTTGTCATTGAACTTTGCACTTGTGTCACCTTACCTACGAGATACCACAGTTTGGGTATCTTGGGTATGAATTGTTGGAGGTCATTTTCAAGATGGTCCTGGTACCTTAAACTGATCCATATTTCTCTGTTTTCCAGTGCCATTGAGTATAAGAGAGATCCTCATCTTGGAAATTCAAAATCCTCAATTTGATGACAGCATTATAGATGTTTTGTGTCATAATGGGTTTTGCACTTTCAAAAATAGTTGCATTTGTAGTAGCATCACAGTACCAACACAATGCCAAACAGTTTTAGAATGTAGCTCTTATATAGTCTGTTCTTACATGACTTTTTATGTTGGTTGTGGTTGACAAGAGGATTGTTAATTTACACATTCAGTACTTTTTTGTATAATATACATCACATTCTGTACTTCAGATCCTCCGATAAAACTTGGTAATTAATGCAGTAGTCAGAAGTCTAATAGATGATCTGTACTTTCTAAAACAATTATAAAATTTGTGTTTTCAAAGATATATTAAATTTACTTGATTTATAGTTATTGTGTAAATATAGATATCAGTGTTGATTTAAGCAAAAAAATTGTGGGTTTAGGCTCTAAGAAAACAAGATCAGTTGTCCTTAATCTAAACGTTCATATCAGAATTTATTCTTTATACATTCATATTATTGAATTAGTTTATATCCAAGAGAAGGTGATTTGTTTAATGCTTAGTGAAAGATATTGAAAAACCTGACTAGTGTTAAAATAAACTAAAAGAAAATTTTACCATTTTATAGTTATGGTTCATTCCAAACATTGTTAATTGTTTATTTGATACAAATACCTCATGGTCTGACTGAATGAAATAACCATCATTGCAAGAGGTTAATATGACTTAATTTACTACAGCTAAGCCTTAAGTTGGAAACATAAAAGAAAGTACAGGTCAATTTTTGAAGAAACGCTTTTGACCTTAATTTATATTTTGTGGATCATTAATTCAGATCTTTCCAGTTTGTGTATAATTCAGTTTTTACTTTGTGTTCATTTTGAAAGATAGTATCATGTAGTTATGACAACAGATGCCATATAAAACTGTATGCACATTTTTCTTTTTTCCTTACTTAAAGACATTTGTATTAATATTTATATAATAAATTAAGGTGTGTGTCTTGGGAGTTTATCTAGGAAAACATATTCCCTGTTAACCTCGTAAGTAGTATTCAAACATAGAACAACAATCAATAATTTAACTTGGTTAGAAACGTTGGAAATTCCATATAACTCTTACAGTAGATTTGTGTTAATTACATTGCTACTGATAGTCTCCCTCTTACTTCCTGTTTTTGGAGTAAATTAGTTGTAACTAATGGGTGTAATTACCTTTAATTTTGGATATATACAACACATTCATTGAATTTATGTTGTCTTTGAGAGTGATGTTAAGATGAAACTCTTCAGAGGAGTTTGAGATTAGAATTTGGGGGGGAAGCACAAAAGTCTAAATTAATTCTTGTTAATACAATGTACGTGCTATATAGCAAAGATAGGGCATAACTTCTCTGCCAATAATTGTTACAAGCCCAGAAAGTAAAGTTTTTGTTTCACTTCAAAATTACATGTAAGTTTCAAATAGTGATGAATGTAATAATCTAAATGTATTAAGTGTTATACAGGTATGATAAGTTTTTTGGTGTTTTTTTGTAGAAATTTTCTAATATTATCCCAGATTTCAAATTTATATAAGTGAAGAAATTTTGTATAAGTATTTTGGAAAATTGGATTTCATCTACATCTCAAACT
Source organism: Carcinoscorpius rotundicauda (assembly GCA_011833715.1). NCBI lineage: Eukaryota > Metazoa > Arthropoda > Merostomata > Xiphosura > Limulidae > Carcinoscorpius > Carcinoscorpius rotundicauda. Next base: position 124,639,655 of record CM022391.1, on the reverse strand, counting down.
TCCCTCATGTTAGGTGAAGCTTAATATTCTTTTTGTACATTTCTAAATAACAAACTGTTATTAGTTGGTTATGAACAAACATACCTTTGAATGGCTACAATAGAGAATATATTGTCTGTTTTTGAGACTCAAAAATTCACTTGCTGTCCCACAATAAAACCTGTATATATTATTTACTAATAATATTTCTGAAATAATGCTCTACATTTGTGTTATTTTGTAATTAGTGAGTTGGTTCTTAGATTTTAATGTTTCATAAAATATTATGTGATGCATTTACAGACATTCTGTTTCATTTAATTATGAATTACTTTGAGAATGTAACAATAAACTTGGATAAGGAAGGATACACAGATCACAAACAGCTTATTGTGTAGCTTTATGATTAACAAAACATAAAAAGGCCTATATTTGTTTGTTCTGTTGCTATAATATTGTGTAACTAATAAACAGTATATTTACTTTGTAGTGTCAAGTAAATGTTAAATTGTTAATTAATAATAATATTTGATAATTGTTAGACATTAATATCTGGAAACACAACAAAATGGAAACAGCAGTGTTTGACAGGAATAATCTTAAGCAAAATAGTAAATTTACTGCCTTTTAAAAAGTTTATACCTGATAAGAATCATTGTACATAGATTTTGTCCTCAATGACTGAAAGTAAGTTTTTATATTCTTAATATTTTATATGTATTCTAAGTAGTTTCAAATTGTTTTGATAACACAGCAGTTTATTTAGGCTAATTTTCTTAGTACGTTGAATTATTTACCATCATCTTGATGCCGGGCACAACTTTCACTCGTTTGCCTTGATGTTATAGTGTAAAGCAGCTGTTAACACTCGGTTCTTTATATTAAAATAAAATTCCCTCTTATTCAGGTTGGAAACTATTTTAAAAAATGATCTGTAATAATATTAATTAATTAAAGTGAAAATAAATAAATAAGTTATTAACTAAATATCTTATAAAAGTTATCAAGGTTGTTACTAATCAGTTGCCTCCTTGTGGTTAGTAGTTCAAAGTTACAAGTAGCACCGTGCTACCTAGAATACTCACTAACAAACATGCTGCATTAAGACTCTCTTAATTAGAGGGATGTGAGCCCATGATTTTGCCGGTGATCACAACTGTTGTATCATTTAACTGTAACCATTTAAGTCACAAGTTTATCTTCTCAAAAGATAGCTTTATGATGTGTTACATCAGAAGGTAGCTTCATTATGTATGTTACATTTCCTTCCATCTACTGTTGAATTAATGCACTAGTTAATAGTAGAAATGTGTAGAAGTTTTCATCCTGCTTGTAATATTTTTATGCCATAGACATAGATATATCGTGTGATAACATTTTTGCAGTTATTTATTGTGCATATTTGACTATTTGAATATCTGGCAGTATTCTTTGGTACCAATGTTGGAGTTGCTTGGACTCAAGTTCGAAGGTCAGCAACACTGTGGATTTGACGATGCTCGAAACATTGCTCGAATTGCTATATGTATGTTAAAAGATGGTGCCCATCTTAAGGTGAATGAAAGAATTGATTGGAACAGGTAAAATACTGACTTTCTAGTTAAGTGAACCATACAAGTCATCTAATACTATTTAATTTCTTACTCAATCATGTTTTTGTTTTTTTAAAACTATTATTCTGTTTTATGTGTCCCCATTGTTGCATCCAGTTACTGTTAGTTTTCCTCTTGTGTGGTCTCAAGGGTGCAGAACCATTATTCAGTCATGCACTGATACAGATCCTCTCAACTGGTCCATAGAGGTCACCAGATCTTTCTTCTTCTTCTTCTAAAAAAGAAAAAAAAAGTCGTGGTCCCAAACGAAAGGGTTCTTTACCCAAATTTTCTCACTAAATAGAAATGGACACTTTAATACAATGAAACTGTCAAGGATTTCATTTTGATTTGTTTCTTCATATAAACAACATTCCTGTGATCTGCTGATGCTGTCACCTTTTGATACTTTTCTTTATACAGAAATCATGGGTTGTGTGATGGTTGAAATGGTAGGGAATTTCTTTATTATGTTGTGTAGCAATAAAGAAATCTTGAAGATTTTGACTTAGAAAACATACCATCACAGCCCTTCAAACAGTGCTAGTAAGTATGAAAACATATAGGTCTACTTGGCTCTAGATTTTATATATGTATATGTAGAGAAATACAACAAAACAGCTGATTTTTTATCTCAGAGATTTGTGTAAAATGATGTCCTTCAATAAGGCTTTTTAAGTGTAGAAATTTTATATAAATAAACTGTTGGTGAAAGGTTGTGATTTAAATAAAAATTATGATTTGGTATCTCTGGGAAAGTCTGAAGCAGAACACTGCATTGTGTAAGGATATGTCTCATTTTCACATTCTTTGTTGATTTTGGCAAACTTCTACATGATCCTGAAATGTTAACAGGGTGCCTTGCTTGGAAGGCTTCTGACTGTCCCAGGTACTGCAGAATTGAGGTGAGATTGTGACTGTTCATCTGGCAGTCTTGGATCTCTTCATAACAAACTATGTATGCAGTATGTGTTTCAGTGATTTTTGTAGTTATCATTGATTGTATCTAGCAATGCTTTGACTAAAGAAATAATGTTTAGGAGTCCCATAGAGATCATCCGAGTGAGTCTTTAGGTGTCAAATCTGAACATCATTATCAGGGAGCACTTTTATTATTTTAAAGTGTGTAGGTGGTAACCATCAAAGATTTAGTTGCAACTGTCAAAAGTACCTATAGCCAATAGTGATTTTTTGTTCCCAAGGATGAACCAAGAATGGAAGAATAGTCCTCAACATAGTTGGTGAAAACTCTTGATCAAAGAGAAGTCCTTTCCCAGTTCTTTTATGGTATTTCAGATCATTTCTGTTTGTGATAGGTTCTTTGTGGTCTAAGAAAGTTTCTACCACAATCATGATTTACAGACTCTTCAGTAAACATAGTCAAGTAGGAGAAAAGAAACTCATTCAGTATAAACTCTGACATATCCCAGGTTATGACACCTCAATTTAGTAATTCACTCTATGATATTCAAGTTCTGTCTAGTTCCTGACAGTTAAAGTATTGAAAACACACAACAGGTTTAAGAAATATTTAAGAGACCAAATGAACATGGAAGCAAAAGAAGAAGGAGCACAAACCAAGGAATGAATAAAACAGAGATATTTACAGTTACATCTAAACTAGTCTGTTTCATTACTTGAAACTTCCAGAGTTACATCTAAACTGGTCTGTTTCATTACTTGAAACTTCCAGAGTTACATCTAAACTGGTTTGTTTCATTACTTGAAACTTCCAGAGTTACATCTAAACTGGTCTGTTTCATTACTTGAAACTTCCAGAGTTACATCTAAACTGGTCTGTTTCATTACTTGAAACTTCCAGAGTTACATCTAAACTGGTCTGTTTCATTACTTGAAACTTCCAGAGTTACATCTAAACTGGTTTGTTTCATTACTTGAAACTTCCAGAGTTACATCTAAACTGGTTTGTTTCATTACTTGAAACTTCCAGAGTTACATCTAAACTGGTTTGTTTCATTACTTGAAACTTCCAGAGTTACATCTAAACTGGTCTGTTTCATTACTTGAAATTTTTCTTCATATTAGATGAAGAGAGGTGAAAGAGTAATGCTAATGTTACAAAACTTTTACATGAAACAAAAGCTCTAGTTCAGTGTCCCACAGTCCCAGAAAGCTCTTGTTCAGTGTCCCACAGTCCCAGAAAGCTCTAGTTCAGTGTCCCACAGTCCCAGAAAGCTCTAGTTCAGTGTCCCACAGTCCCAGAAAGCTCTAGTTCAGTGTCCCACAGTCCCAGAAAGCTCTAGTTCAGTGTCCCACAGTCCCAGAAAGCTCTAGTTCAGTGTCCCACAGTCCCAGAAAGCTCTAGCTCAGTTTCCTACAGCCCCAGATTATATGTATTAACAGTAATTTCCAAGATATATTTCCGAGGAGATAAATTATACTAATTGGTAGAAGTATCTGTACTACCTCTTGAAATGAGTTCACCTTCACAAGTATATGTCTTACTGAATAGTGAAAATGTTATCTGTGTCTCTCTTCCTGATAGATTTGTGTCATCAGAGGTTAGAGGACTAAACACAGAAATATTATGGAGTAAAGAAATATGCTAATATTGTTTTATGACATATTGGTCAAAAACCACTGATTATAGATTTTTCTTGTTTGGTCAAGTTTTTAATACACAGGTATACAGATTATATTAAAATATATTAGTGCTTTAGAATTAACACTGATGTTTATCTAAGATTTTATATCAAAAACATTTTCTACTTTGGTAGTTTAACCAAGAAAGGAGAGTCAGAGAGCAAAGACTCTGATGCATCCGAAAGCAGTAATGCTGTGACAGCAGCTCTCAGTGACATCACACACGATGGAATAAATGAAGATGCAAACAATGCAACCAAATCTTCTTCTGATTTGACACTAGAACAAGTGCTAACAGAACTAGAAAACCTTGGAGTAGACCCTGACATTCAGGGATGTGAGTCGGTTCTTCTCACACATCGTTTACAACAACCAAAAGATGAAGAATCAGTTTAAGAAAAAAGTTGTCATTAAATTGTACTTCAGAGGATGTAACAGATCATGTCATTGTTACCTTTTGTGAGATATAAATTTATAAATCTATGCCATAATGGTTTTGTAATTTCTTTTGTATAAAGAAGTGATTAGCACAGATTCAGAAATATTATTGAATTAAATGTTGAAGGTAAAATATATCTTCAACGTATGTATATATATATATTCAATACCTATTGTTCATTCAGTTGTGTATAATGTTTCATGTGAGTACTGTAAATATGAAATCCACGTGCATTATTTTAGTCTTAAGTTATTGACAGTATTTTAGTATGAAATGGAGAAAATAAAAATAACTTAATATACATGAACCTCTGGGAGGTTAGTGCATTCTGTCCTCTTTCTTTTAGAATGGCTCTCAGATTTTTGTTGCTGGTTGTAATCTGTATATCACACTGTAGGTTTTGTTGTGTATCAGTCTTATAGATAATGACTACTGATTCTCATCAGTTTTCTTTGTGTATCCACTTTCTTTAATTTCTATAAGGATCTTAATTTTCCTTGGTAATCGTTTATTGAATTTTCTTCAGTGGTTTCTCTTTCCACATAAATGATTACATCTGTCTGAAAGTTTGATTTGACTGTTAGATCTTCACAATTACTTTGTTCTCCTTACAGGTAGAAATGTTTTTTGTCTAGCTATTGACTGAATCACTGCAATGTTTATGTTGAAATTTTATTTTCACAACTTTGTGTGATAACTTCCCCATTTCTTGCAGTCCACAAGATGTTTTTGTTTTGTCTAAATTAAACTAACTGTACTCTTCAATAACATTAACACTGTTCATTTTTGTGTTGTGACATAAAACTGATGAAATGAGTGAAGGTATTTTTGTAAAATAAATCCATTATTAGTAGAATAGTCCTACCTGCATACTGGCAACTACAGATGAAATTGTCTTGTTTTGGTTTACAAGTATTTTTAATAATCTAATGAAATTGGGGAAAGAGATTATGGTCAGGCATATGACAAAAGGAACTGAGTTACTACCTCAGACATGCTTTTATTAGCAAGTTGTTCAAACTCCCCAGTGGTTAAAGAAAAGCAGAGAGTTAAAACTGATGTGATACACTACAATATGTAAGTGGCAATTGGTTGAATGGAAATATATTTCCAAACATTACTTTTATAATATTGGAATATTCAACACTAGAAGTCACTCCAACTGCAAGTACAATTTTTCTGAATCAGGGTACTTTTCACCCATTACAGATTACTTAGTAATCTAAGATAATTGTTCTCAAACTTTTGGATTGCCGAACCCTTTGTTTAACTTGACAAAAATAAAATTACACATTTAATTTTCACTTTAGTCAAATAATATAAAGATATATCACAGCTTAATTGTCACTTCATTAAAATAAAATAAAGATGCGTTTCACTTTAGTCAAAAAACTTTTGTAGAGAGTGTTGTCTCTGTTGCTTTTAGTAAAGTCAAGTTATTTGCTGCATCAGTTAATTTTTGTGGTAACTTTTTTGTTCATCTTTTTACCACTACACAAAACATTTTATACTTTGGTAACATTTTGTGTGCTGTCTACTACACAAGTAGTAGACAATATGCTAACAATGCACTAACCTTTTTGTACTTGTGTGACATTTCATGTAATGCCCAATATTAATACAGGCCTTCCATGGTTTTATTATCTTTAAATTTCTAGTGTTCTACAGTAATTCCTGAATGCTGAATCCAAAAATATCCATTTTTCTCCATCAGGTACAGATTTTTCATGCTTATAAACTTTAACATAAGTCAGCCATTTTCATTGCAATTGGGTCATATTTTTTCATGATTTAAATGTGGACAACCACTGGCTATAAATTTTTCTGGACCAGTTGTGACATGAGAACTTTATCAATTATTCTAGAACCCAAGTGTAATAATAACATTAAATGTTAATTGTGTCGAATAAAGTCATTTCATTTTAGTACGAGTTTTTTTTCTTCCATTTTTGTAAAAAATCCATGACAATAGAAAAAAAAATATTTTTGAAATCTGCATAGCTGAATTATGGAAAATGTTATTAGAATAAAAAAAAACTTTTATACAGTTTAAATTCACAGGCCTATGTAGTCGTCATTTTTTGTGTAATATTTCATGTATTTTCCATTACTAATACACAACAATACCTGTGGTTTGCAGCTTTGTGGTTAATTCTAAACAAACAAACAATATTCTTAGCTTGAAGCTTAAACTTCCCTAGCATATACTAGAACCATTTAAAATTCAGTGATTGCTCCATATTTACCAACTTTACATCCAATTTAGTTCTGAAATGTGTATATATCAAAAGCTTGTATTTTATTTAATATAAACTATAATAGGTGTAGTTTCATTAACATTATAATTTTTTATCCCAGAAACCTCTCTTAAAAACACCCTTTTCTCCTTGAAACTGCTCCTTATTCCAGGAGATATATGGTTTCAGAAGTGATCTCCAGACTGGAGCATGTGGTTTTTAAGTGCACTCTCCAGGGCTTTGGAAGTTGTTGTTTTGAAATAAGCACAAAGCTACACAATGGGTTATCTGTGCTCTGCCCACCAAGGGTATCAAAACCCAGTTTTTAGTATTGTTAGTCTGCAGACATACTGCTGAGCCACTGGAGGGGGTTTGGAAAGAGAACCAGGTGTATAGTATATGCTCCGAGGCCATAAGTACCTTTTCACCATTAAATATAAATATATAAGTTACAACTTTGGGATAATGAAAGTTTTTACTGTAGGTTCCACATAAAACATTCATTAAAGACAGTTAAAAATTACAGGAAATACTATTAACAAACTAGTTAACCAAAGGATTTTTACTGTGGAGCTCCCTAGTGGCACAGTGGTATGTCTGCAAATTCACGCCACTAAAAACTGGGTTTTTATACCTGTGGTTTGAAGCTTTGTGGTTAATTCTAAACAAACAAACAAATGTACTGTAGATGAATTTTTGTATAATCTTATCACTATGAATAATTAGTTTGGTGCAAAAGATACAATCTAGTGGGTTAAACTACAGTGGATATTAGACCAAATGCAACTCACTGTTACCAACTGCTTACATAATCATCTCAGCCAGGTTTTTGCTGCATTTGATAAATATTTTGAATATAGCACTAGAAATAATTAGAAATGAATATACTTAACCCTTAAGTGGCAGCCATCATCAACTGATACTGCTACCTACGACATTCCACCTATTTACGGATAAATTAGTTTGAGTGAAATGTGGTTAATGCCACCTTCCACAAAGAGAACCTTTTCATTTTTACCAAATAAATCAATTCACATGCATATCTTTTTTTCCAGTACTAAGATGTAGAATATTTTTTTCACAACTTCAAAAACCCAAGGACTACAGGTATGAAGAGCAAAGAAGTGTGTTATGTGAAGCAATGTGTAATTAAGTTTCTTGCATGTCAAACAATGCTGCAATTTATTTAATACAATTCCAACTATCTATGAAAATGTGTTTGTTTACACTCCAAGCTTATTGAGCCAATTTCAACCAAAATTTTTATGTAAATATTATTTTAATTGGGTCAAACTTTAACTTAATCCTACATCTACTTTGTAAAGCCTGCTGATTAATTGTTCTAAGCCTATTGAAACAATCATGGCAAGTTGTTACTTCAGACGACATTCTAAAAGAATTTAAGGTCAAAGTTGCTGGACTTTTCCTCAAAGATTGTTTTTCTTGTGGTAAATGGGATATAGGGTATTCAAGGGTGGAGTCACCTCAAAATTTTTATTTCTTGGTAGATGAAAGGCAAACTCTAAATGTTGTTTATGAAGAAGCTTTGTTATAATTTTAAAAATTTGAGAAATATATTACTGATGTTAAACATACTTTGTTATACTCTTGATGACAAGAAACCCACTTGAAATATCTCTGATAAGTTGGTGTGGGTACTAAAACTTTTACTGATAAAGCAAAGAACAACACTTCAACCTTCCTAGGTTATCTTCAGGCTAACAAAATGACTGAAAATAACCTAGGAAGGTCAAAACGTTGTTCTCTGCTTTATTAGTAAAAATGTTAATACCCATACCAGCTGTTCCGAGACATTTGTACACTATTTTCATTAGATTTAAATATTCCCTGTTAGTAGATGGAAAATTGTAGCAATTCTGATAATGATGCTAATGTAACTGTTTAGCAGCAGATTTAAAACTAAATTTTAACAACTCTTATAATAACACTAATATTGTGACTGTTTAGGAACATTTTGTCTTTGAAAACTAAAAACAATCCATTTGTTCAGTTTTAAAAGTACTCTTTTGGCCAACTTGGGGACAAGTTGAACATAAAATATCCTGGACTTTTCCTGTTAGTATAATGCCCTAAGAACTAGAACAGGAAATTGTAATAGCTCTGATAATAATGTGCTAATATTGTGACCTTTCAGAAATAGGTTAGAGATCAACAAAAAATTGTAGCAGTTCTAATACAGTGTTTAGAAACGGGAAATTATAATAGCTCTGAAAATAACATACTAATATTGTAATTGTTTAGGAGTATTTTGCCTCTGGAAGGGTAAAAAAAACAACCTTTGTTCAGTTTTAGAAATCACTCTTAAGATGACTTAAAAGAAAAGTTGAATGTAAAATGTCCTGGACTTTTACCATGTTTGATGCCCCAAGAACTAGTGAAGGTAACATCACACTGACAGAACACTGAAGTTTGGCACCTTGGGAGAGTACATTTTAGCTAGGTATTCAAAAACACTAGTTATGACTGTTAACTATTTTCAATTATCTTAAATATTGTACATCTGGCAAGAGAACATTGTTCTCTAACCTTCAACTGTTCTTTGTTTTGAAGTCTTGCTTTGTTGCCTCAACTGTACTTGCTACACACAAATCACTAATTAATTAAAAGTAAAAAAAAAACAAAAAACACAGAATACCAAGTGGATTCAAAAGGATTTATTTTTCTTTAAATAGTAATAATTTTATAAAAACTTTACACCACAAAAATATTAAATACTGGGCATTCTAGATTTAAAAGTTTTTCCCTAGTTTTATTTATTACATGGTTTGTGAAGACAAAAACAGTTCATGTTATAGAAGATACACATAAAAAGTATAATTCTGGAGAGAGAGAGAAAAGAAATGAAGTGATTATTAAAACACCACCAAGCGAAACAGTAATGAATAAAATGTTCTTAAATTCACTACTATTTTTTTAAAACACTAACATTATTAACTCACAGTAAAAACAACAGTAATGGTTTTCCTTCAGCTTTATTCTCAATTCCTCATAGAAAAACAACGAGTTTTGTTTCAGATAAACACTTCCTTGCTGATTTATCCTTTTTAATCTGTCTTACGATCATACAAAATAGTTTTCAAATGAACAAAACTAAAATGCACTCAAAACAAATGTTATTAGCTTATTTTCCAAATGTGGTTTTATCTAGTTTAGGTGAACTTGTTTCAATGGAGAGATGAAATTACACATTTCAAAGTAAAAACAAGCTAGTGTATAATGTTAGATATTTTCCTGTTTTTGAACTAGAAAAGTACCAACAAAGAAGACAACTAAACTTCAGTGTTTACACTAGCTTTTTAGCCTCAAAGAAACTCTTCAAGTGTTTCATCTGCCAGAAACCCATAACAAGAAGAACAAATGTTTGGACAATAGCCCACCATAAAACTCGCTGATTTGTGCTCTCACTAGTTTGACGAAATCTTTCTTCTCGATGCTAGAAAATAGAAAAAAATTCTACATATGTACAATGTTCAATACTATAAATTTAGTTGCAAGTTGAGCAGTTTTTACTATCATAAAAGATATACGTTCCTTATTTTTGTTTAATGAAACAGAACAAACTAAGAGCTTTCATTAAAAAAAAAGCCTTATTTAAGCCAAGTATTACACAACTATTTGGAACTTTGAGAGAAACAACTGATTGACAGTACAGTCAAATATTTTATAATTATAATTCAGCTAAGTAAATAATTACTAGTATGTACAACAACTGGAAATGATCTGCAAAATGGCTAAATCATGAAACAGTCCCATGGTGAACTGCAGCTGGCATTATTCACAATACCTTTTTGAATCCAGGGGAAATAATCACAGAAGACAAATACTGTCAAAAATTGGCCAAAAACAAAAACTGCGTGAGAAATAACCAGCTATAGTCAACTAAAGGGGTCCTATTCTTCTTCATGACAATGCTCATCCCCATGTCAAGGATGACACTCCAAGAATTGAACAAACTGGGACTTGAGGTTCTGCCTCATCCAACTTATTCCAAAGGTCTTTCCCAACAGATTTTCATTTTTCCAAGAGTTTTGACAACTTTTTAAACAATAAATGCTTTCAAAGCCAGCCAGCTGCAGAAGCAGCTTTCAGGGAGTTCATTGATTATAAAAACTCTGAATTCTACAGCTGTACAGTGGCATAAACAGCTTTGTTATACATTGGCAAAAGTGTGTTGAAACAAATGGTGCTTACTTTGATTAAAGCGTGTTTTACAACACTGGTTTATACTTTTCCAAACTTTGCAGTTCAAAATCAACATTTATTTCTGGACAACCTAATTTATATATACTTGGTTCATGCTGAGTTCTCAATCACACAATAGTGCAATGGCACCATGGATGCACTTATGACTAGAAAGTTGTCACAGCCTTTCCTGAAAATGAATATTTTTATTATGTTGAATCAAAGAGCAACAACTTTACAATATTCTCATTGGAAGCATAAAACTTTTGTAGCACATTTAGGACCACTAAAGACTACTCAGCCAATTCAAGCCAAAGTTCTTATCTACATAAAATCACACCAGGGAGTTTTGTTATTCAGTACAATTAGTTTCAGGTTAAGCCTTATAAAAACCAAAAGATAATAAAAGGGTTATCTTCAAACTTACAGGAGGATCTCTATCCATCCACCTGGCTTTTTAAATACTCTTTTTTAAATTAATCATGCTACAAATAGCTTATGAGTTAGTTTTTTTTTCAGTTGAAAGATTTCTAACAACTCCTAATAAAACTATGAGCCATCAATACTGCAACAAATTCCATTACAGGCAATTTTACTCAGTTGTAAACAACAGAAATATGTGGATTCACCTGTAATAAACTGTGATCTTACTCAATTTTTTACAATATAACACAATATGTTGAACAACTCTACACAAACAAGTTAGTAATATGAGGGTTAAACATTCTTGAAAGGACAAAAAATATAAAGGTAAGCATATTACATTAGCCACATCCACTAAGTAATATTCTGTTACAGACTAAGCTGAACCGATTACAGTTAAGTTTTCTGAAAATATAATAAACGATGAGTCGATGCGAGAGTTCTAATATTCAGTGGTTATTAAAGACGTACACAAAAATAAAAAACAATTGGTACTTTACTGTAAATTTTTTCAGCATTGTCTTTGAAAAACAAACAAAAAAAGCTCACCCTTTGATAATTCTGTTCTTTATTGATCTGATCGACCTGATCAAGTAACTGCCGAACTCTTAACTGCAACTCAGTTAACTTTTCTTTTTGTGCAACATTTCCATAATCCACAGCATGTTCACCAACTTGAATGTCAAGGTGGACTCTCTACAGAATATGAGAATACAGTTTCATTATTTAAATCCTTTACTACTGTGACTGTTCTTTTAGAAAAATTAAAACATATAGAGGATTTGGTCAAGTGAAACAAGGAACCAACTCGGTCAATTATTCTGTTAATCAGAAAATTGATGTAGTGTAAGCAACAAACATGGCACTAGCTCAGTTGAACTTCTGAAGCTCACTCAAGAAAATGAAACAACCATAAAGACAAATAAAAAATATATTTCAAGAAAGAAATATTCACAGAAACATTAGAGTGAAAATAAAATGCTACAACAAAGATGGGAAATATACATATAAAAAAAGTCATGTGTTTGATATATCTTTGTATCGTCTTACATTAAAAGAATATTTTTTTTAATTTTCAGCTTTTTGCTGTTTCTAAAACATTTAATAAACAGATTAATTTCTTGAATGGCAAATCAAACAATACAAAAATCTTTAACTAAACTTCTAGTGTGTTCTCAGTTTTTCTTACTTTTCTACACTAACAAAAGTTGCCAGGCTCCATCAGATGCAAAAAATAACTTGTTTATACCAGAACTGTGACAAAATTTAATTTCAGCAAAACCCTGTTTCATTAGATTAATTATTTCAATGGTGTCTCCATTTGTCTTAACCCTAACAAACATTATTCTTTGTTTTTTACACAAATGGGTTAATAACCACTTTGCCAAGCTTTGATTTTTTTTGCAAGTGTTAAGTAAATAATAATTCTGTTATATTTTATGCTAAAACCATTTCTTTCTGTTTCAGATCTCAAATTTCTGTCATTCATGCATATGTTTCACCTGCAAAGTGAAACAATCACTTTTTAAACATTTTAAAATATTCTTGTCAAGCCATTTTTTAATAGCTACTTACTGGAAAGCAAGTTGAACTGGTTTTATAACCATTTCTCAACCTATAGCTTTAGAGTGAGAATAAGGATTAGTTTTCCAACCTACAAATACAAATTTAACACACCTTCCTTCTATCAGTAGACCTACAAGTGAGCCAGAGAAAACTATCCAGGAGTTTGGGGGCTCTCAAACACACCGCATCCACTTATTCCCCCTTTACTGTTGTAAAAAACTACTCATTTTGCTTTTTGCCTTGAATTCTTAGTTTTGCCTGTGAAAAAGATTAAATATTAAATGAGAAAAAATAATGTGATAGTATCTGGTTAGGATATTTAATGATAACACCAGCTCACCTATGCCAATTTGAAACACCATTAAAAGCTGAATTTAACATATTGGTGTAGTAAGCCAAGGAAATGTCACATTTGCTTAAAATATGGTTATTGTAACTTTAGACTTAGTCGGTTGACAACTTTATTTCAAATACTAATAAATGTTTTAAATGGTCCAATCATCAGGATAGTTGTTACACGTTAAGTGATTATAGTAGGTAGATTTCTGTTTGGTTAAGTTCATTGTTTCACTACATGGTAGCAACTTCATTTTACCAGACCATAAAACTAAGTAGGGCAAATCTAAAATTAATTTACATATTTATACTTCCTTTAAGATTGACTATTTAAGTTCACTTAAGTAAATACAAGAACAATACAGGGCAGTTGAAGTGGATTTTTGTTGTTATAAAAAAAATATTTCAAAGTAACAGATTTTTTCTTTTAACACAAATAATTTCATATAAATAATGAGATGAAATAAGCAACATAAGGTAAATATATTTTTCACCTTTGATATTAATTTCAATAACAAGTTATAATTACAGTATTTTGTCTATGAGTATAATGGTAATACTGCTGCAACAATGTGATTGCTCTTGGTGCTATTATACAAGCATCGTGATCATATTCACGTGAAGTATATTGTGATTGGTTGGTTTGATGTTTTATGGCACAAAGCAGCTAGGCTATCTGTGCCAAATATCTGTTGAAAAGTTAAAATTAAACTTAATGAAATTCATAAAAGGAAATTAAGGTAAAACAAATAAAACCATAAATAGCATTAAAACCAATGTTTACATCTAGTCTACAGCAGTATGAGAAAAACTACAAAAACACAAGTTGTAAAGAACTTTCTGCAGCAAAACTGTAATTATCATAACTCGCCAAGAAAACTAACAGGTAATTACAAAAATTATCATCAGTCACCTAAAGTTGGCCTTTCTAGTCCTGATTCTGAGTTATTTCATGTTATGGCCATTTTCACAAAGTAATAAAAGTTTTAAAAGACGTGCAACAAGTTTAAACTTGCCGGGATAACTAATGGATAGTTCAAACAAGAGTGTTAGACATCTGAAGTTGACCTTTCCAGTCCTGGTTTTGAGTTATTTCTCTATTCTAATTTAAAATCAAACTAGATGGACTTTGATTCTTAAAAGGTAATCACATTAAAAAAGGTCTAATGTATAAATTAAAAAACTAAAAACATTACCAATAACAGTCTAATGCTATAATAAACCTTGGGACAGAACAAGTTTAACATGGTAATAGTCATAAATATGGCAAAACAGTAAAATATGGCTTATTGTGACCTAAGTGTTTGCCAGACAACACCTACAAGAACCTACATTTGGTGGGCAAGAGAAGATTTTTTTATTTGAGGAACCAAACAAGACTAGCATTAACCATCCTCTCTAAGGTCTAACAGAGACAGCTCGTGAAAGCAACTGGACAGTAGTTTGAAGGAATCCTGGGATCCTTCCCAGGCTTAGAGAAAAGTGGGACAAAAGCCTGGCACCAGGCATTAAGAAAAACATTCTCCTGCCAGATTTGGTTAAAAACAATCAGGAGAATAGTAAGAGAAGCAGGAGATAGATGGTGCAGCATTTCATAGTGTACATTATCAGGTCAAACCAATGAAGGGCCAGTTTGAGTTCCACCAGAGTAAAGAGACAATCAACTCGAAAGGAAAAAGGTGATCGTTCTGCCCGAGTCTTGTTGGCTAAGAAGGTGGAGGAAGAAGCAAAAGTACTAGATACCCGGCAAAAGCTTTTACCAAGAGTATTGGCAATGCCTTGGGTATCAGCTACTTCCTGGCCATCAGAGAGCAAGATCAAGAGGGAGACACAATTACATTACCCACTAACCTTTCAAATATTGTCCAATATGACTTTAGAATTGGTAGAAGAAGATATGTTGCTTGTGAACTTAATCCAAGATTCCTTCTGGCTTTGACATCTCACCCACTAAGAATGTGCATGGTCCTGCTAAGGAGCGATGAGGTACAAGAGTGTGGGATACCTACAAAAAGTATTCAGGCCCATTTTTGAGAATTCTGTGTCATGTGGCAGGCAGAATTCCACCATGAAGAGAATATCGTGAAAAACAGTCAGCTACTGCTGCCATACAGTCATCTATTTATGGCTTACAAATGATGGCAGGATCAAGTTCCGAGAGAGCAGTGAAAGAGTGCCAGTTTGCTTGATTCAGCTTCTACTGGGATACTCGGGTCAGGTGGCATTGACCACAGCTGGTCTTTCTCAAAATTATAGGAAAATTATCACTACCTCGTGGATTACTGTCAATCCTCCATGAAAAATGGGATATTAATGAAGGGAAGCAAATTAAGAGATCAACAACAGTAAAGGATTGACTAAATGCATAAAAAATAAGTGGAAAAGAGAAAGGTTGTGATCAGTATGCATACACTCTACAGAATGACCCATCCTATCAATATCAGCACTTCCCCAGAGAGGATGATGTCCATTAAAGTCACTCAGAATTAAAAAGGGAGATGTTTAGAGAGAGCATCAAGGTCTGATTGATTATAGGTCTCTCCAGGCAACAGGCAGAGAGAAACAACAGTGATGGTGTGACACAAGGAAACACAGATGGTTACAGTCTCGAAGGGTGTGTTGAGTGGCTGATCAACCAACAGTGCCACCCCTCCATCACACAGCCTGTTATTTCTGTACAAAAAAACTGCCAAAAGGTGACTGTATTGGCAAGTTTCAGAAATGTTTCCTGTAAGGAAAGACATACAGGATGGTAGGAAGCAATCAGTGTTTTGATGTCATTCAGACTATAATGTAAACCTCGATTGTTCTATTGTATCAAAATGGCCATTTTTATTTATGTGTAGGTGAATTGGGTGGAGAACCCTTCTGTTTACAACTACATCTTTTTTCTTTACTGTCTTTATTCGAGGGAGGTCTGCTGACCTCCATGGATTCTGCCCTTGGGTTGATTGGGCAGGTTTTTGCTGTTGGAAGAGGATTCCAGTAACTGAGGACATGAAAGAATGATCATTTTGGAGTGGTAGAAGAAGGTGTACCCAAGGAAATGCCTGTACTCAGAACCAAAGGAAGTAGATCTTGGGATTTGTGAAATATATTTTAGGAACAGAGATGGGTGTTGAAGTTGATTCATCAACTTTTTCAACTATGGAGGTCATTTGGTTTGAAAATAATTCTTTTGGAGGCACACAAAGATGTATCTGCACTCCCACTGTAGAAGTAGAATGAAGTGCAGCAGCATATGTCCGAGATGAAGTGGTGGAAAGCAACTTTCAAGCCTCAGGGTAAGTAATGTTTTGAATCATTTTCAAACACTACACCTCTTTATCTTACAATCATTTACGGCAAGAACGGAACTAGAATGGGTGAGAGTCATTGTAATTGATGCAACTAGAGTCCATTTCACACTCAGGCATTGTGGTCCTTACTATGCAACGAGCACATGTCAAGGAACTACGACATGACATCTTTGAGTGACTGAACTGCTGACACTGGAAACATCTGAGAGGGTATGGAATGTATGGCCGTACCCTGCAATTAAAATAACCTGCCTTGATGGTGGCACGTGGATGTGGTGATGTAAATATTGGAATGAGGACACTGGCCAGCATCATAATTCCATCTTTCCAAGTGCAGATATACCTCACTGCAGAAACTTCTTGGATAAAGAAACCAACAAGAATCTCTAACTTGGAAATGTTCTTCAAATCCCTCTCAACAATAACTCCTCAAGATGAATTCAAAGTAGCATGAGGTGTAACCTCAATAGGTATATCCCCAATCGCCTTTGAATGCAAGAGGAGTTCACTGTGTTGAGATGTGGATGTTTCTGCCAAAGTATCACCAGGTCGAAGCTTTTTTACTGACTTTGGAGAGCCAGCAATTCCTTCTAGTCCATTCTGAATGAAAAAGAGAGACATTTGCCCTAAAGGTTTGTCTAAAAGAGAATGTAATATAAGAAAATTAGGAATAAAAGGTGTTACAAATGTTGAAGATTGCTGCTCAGAATCTTCATGATGTGGTTGTTTACCTATGGACTGTTTTTTCACTATTTTATTTTTTAAGTTTTTATATGGAGAATCCACAATAAAAAAAGGAATATTTCAGTGCCCACTGACCCAAGCCACCATGGAGTCCTATGAGGAGATGCACTTCAATGTCAAACAAGGATGGTGCAGCAATACCAGTTTCATGAGCACTATACTCAAACACCAGCATCAGATACAATTTGCACAACGCCTGTTGAGAACATCCAACACTGGTACTTGGTTGACCCTAGCCCAATTAGACCAGCCAAATGACCGCAGAGGGGTCACCCCAATAGACCAGCCGAATGACCCCAGAGGGGCCACCCAAAGGCTCCCATCTACAGGAATTCAAGGCCAAAGTGGTGTGTTAGGGTTGGATCCCTCAGCCACCAGCATCCTCTCCTCCCCTTCACAGGTTGTTACACACAGCAAACACAAGGGTGGATGTTTAGATCCCAGAAGAAATAAGTTGAAAGAACAGAACTTTCCCTGGGAGGTCCCCTCACCATGTACAGGAATGCACACCGAGGGGAAGTATGTTGTGCTAAATATGTTAAGAGGCTCTGAAGTGGTCATGCAGCTACTTTCTACAATGTCTGATCTCACAGATAACCCAAATGAAGATATCATTATTGTTAGTTAGAAAATTCAGAGATTCTTGATAAATATGTTCAAGTTATTAATCCTGAAACACATAACTTGTTGAATAAGAGAAGACTTTACTGATTACTACATAGCATCTCTACTTTTTCTATGAGGTAATGTGAAAAAAAATTCTTAAAGAAGCACTGGTGAGGCCTAACAAACAGTTTTCTATAAAGCTAATCTTGAAACCTTTCAAGTGATTCTAGTATTCATATCAGTCTCCGAGTCCTCTTTTAACTTCTTTATTTTTAAATAACGTAAATTAAACTAAACTAACGTGGCAGGGGTTCAGTTTAGAGAGAGAGAAATCAGAAGAGTTCTCTCCCCAACCGGGGTGTTCAGGAACATTGTGGTTCCTCTTCGTCCCTTTCGTGGATTGTTATTAAGATTAAATGGTGTTTTTTATATATATATTGTAATTATTATTCTTGACTATTTGGGTGGAGGATGTTTCTTCTAAATGTTGTCTTGGATGGAGGCAAAGGCAGCAGTGGAAAGAAGCCCGGGAACTGTCCCGAAAGGAAGAGGTTGAGCAGGTGTGAACATGAATATTGTTCAAATCCAGATCAAAAATAAAACAATTCAAACGGCATGATTCAGGGTCTGGCAAAAGAGGTGCCTGGGCTGGGATCTATAAATCCAATGCCTGAAGATTTTGATGTGGGGGAAACGGGAGTGCCCCGAGAAAACCCACTTTCACAGGACAGGCGCCGAAAGTTTTGCCTGTCGTGTGCCCTGTATCTGAAAAAGGAAAAAAAGAGAGAAAAAAAAAAAGGAATTCGTGTTAGTGACGTGGATTGTATTTGTTTAGATTCTTTGTTAAGTAGAATGTGATTCTTGAAATATGTTGTACGGTGAAATGTATTTTGTTGGTGCACTTGATAATTTGTGTAGTGATGCCGTTAGTTTGTTTCTTTTTTCTGCTTTTAGATAATATTTGAAAGAGAGTTCTGTTATTCTATCTCTTATCGTTGGTAAATTACTAATTTGGTGTAGATAGTTTGTTGGCGTAAATGACGGTAGGCCAAATGCGGATTTTAATATTCTGTTTTGCTGTACTTGGATTTTCTGGAGAGTGTTATTTGACATGTTGTATGTTACTTGACATCCGTACTCTATTAGTGGACGGATGTAAGCCTTGTATATTTGTATAATGGTGTTCAGTGCGCATTTCGATTGTTTGCCGGTTATGGTCTTCAGATATGAAATCCTTTTTCTGATGGATGAGTGTATATTGTTTATATGTTTTTTCCATGTTAGTTTTGTGTCGAAAGTGACGCCAAGGAATGTGATGTTTTTACTCATGTTAATGGTTGTGTTTCCAAGTGATAATTTTATTTTTTCTAGATTTTTTCTTTACTTCTTAAGTTTCTTGTAGAAAGTAATTGCTTGTGTTTTTGTTGGGTTTAACACGACTCTCCACTTGTTGCTCCATGTTGTGACGTTGTTTAATGATTCTTGTATGCGGGACATGGCTATTACTGGGTTTCTGGAGGTGCTCCAGATTGCGATGTCGTCTGCGTATTGGATAATGTAAATATAAATTTAAATAATGTAAATATCTTTCATGATTATATAGGTGGTAGTATTTACTACAAGCTTTGTCATTCAGACATGAGAATTCCTTAATAGAAGTAATAGCTTTCAGACCTAAAATAACAATAAAGCCTATTCATACTTGGGAAAACAAAACAGACATGTTTGCAATTTCTTAATATTTTTAGCACAACTATAGCAGTTATACTTAAAAGGACTTAGTTTTTAGCTCTTAATCTGCTAATGAAATATATGTGTATGCCTGGTTTGATATATATAAAAAGTAAATACACAGTCTGCATTAATTCAAAAATTTAAGATACCTTTTCTCAAGCATAATGATTATTTAATTATTTTTTTTTCAATTTACAGTTTCTTTATGAGACAAATAGTCTTTAATGTTAAATAGTGAAGACCAGAGTTATAACATCTAACAAAACAATGAAGGACAAATACCTTATGAACTTACCAGCTGTGATCCACTGAACCATTTGGTAGAGTTGGAGTAGAGACAGATTACATGTTCACCTGGAGAACTAGATGTGAAAGTAAACCGTCCCTCACTACTGTACACACGAGACAAAATCACCTTATCACTTGGATCTCTGATTTCAACATACATGCCTATTCCTGGACTTGAAGGCATGAACCCTCCAGTTTTGGGATCAAAAAGTTGGCATTTATAATTTCCTACAAGTGGAGAAATAAAAATTATTTTTGACAAGCTACAAACATGTTCCTTCTGTTTTTCACAGATTCATACACTCTGATATTTCATTACACCAGATAAAACAAAATACCCACTATTTTACTGTGAACTTCATGATGACCTTCTAATATGTGTACAACTACAGGGTGGCCCTAAGTCCCTACTCATCCATATCCAGTGTATCTGTATGCTTTCTCGCTGCATAATACTATGCAATGCCATGTTCTGCAAGACATTTTCCTCAATGTAGCAGGGATTATTGTTCCAAATGCCTTCAATTCATCGATAGTATTATAATGTTGTTTAGACACAATGTGGATGGGTAGGGACTTATGGGCCACCCTGTAGTTATATTTACAGCATTGTTTAATGGTTGTACCTTAATGTACTGCAATTGCATATCTCACGGGCACCTTCTTTGTAAAATTTCAAGTCTAGAGCTGGCAATTAATGGTATTTGCTAAAGTTTGGTGATAGGTGCTGCCAGCCAACTATCTTCTTTCTAATCAGCAGTTCAAGTTAATGATACTACCATGTAGCCTCAAATAGCCTTAAATAAAGACAGGTTCAGCAAGTTTGGAAGCAATGAAAATCAAATCAAAGACCTCCCAATCAAATTTCCCCTGCCAAATCATCGAAACTAAACAAACTTATAGTTAAAAAGAAGCCTTTAAACTAAAAATGGACGTAACATAGATAGCTCATCTTAATTTTGTACTTAACAGCAAACAAATATAATAGTAATATTTTGGTTACTCAGATTATTATTTCTGTGTCAATTTATTTGATCATAATTTTGATTACTTCAGTATTGGAATAATCAAAAATTGTAATTAGTAACACCATTTTCAATTTATTTTTAAAACAAGTGATATAATCAGAATTTTTGGGAATATAAAACACTTATTTCTCATTGCTGCTAACAGTCAATCAATTAAAACATTTGGCTCTAATCCTGTCACTGATAGCATTAAATGTGAAAAAAAAAAAATTCTAGTTACTCTTTATAATTATCAGAACTACAACAGTATAGCTACCAATCTGCTAATGACCCAAATCCCTTTGTAAAAAAACACTCTTTCTTACAGTCAGCTTAACAGAAACTTTTAACATGATCAGTAAACTTAATTTGTTTACAATTTCCTTATCAATATCATTAATATGTAGCAACAATTTAGTATAGGAAGTGAAAGAAAGCAGCTTTGACAATAGATCTAAAGCTGTACACTGAAGCTATTTGTTGATCTTAGAACCACAAACTCAATTTGATACCTAGTTTCAAAGGTTAAACAAAGCATATTAACAGCCACAAGTGAAATCCACACCTCTGAGTGAAAGACAATTTGACTAAATTCCCTCTCCTGGCTGAAAAATCAGAGCATCTGGCCACAACTGTAATATTTCATACAAGTTACAACATTATATCAAACATTCCATGTGTAACATGATATTATCATCATCATTTAATCCAGTCCACCCACAAACAAGCCATTAGCATCAAAAAGTATTAAAACGTTAATTTTAATGGAAATAAAATCAGCAGTATGAGAATGAAATAGCTTTAACACAATCTATTTTCATTTTTGCAATTACTAAATTACAGAGAGTATCGCAAGAATGTGTGTCCTACCTTCTTGCATAATGTGGTCACCAAATTTGGAATGAAAATCAAATGAATGATTTTTTAAAACTAGATTTACACTGAGATGTAGAATAACAATACTTTTACCTACATCTCGCAAAGATAAAAATCAGCTTGTTACCAGAAAAGGCCTACGACAATTCCAGACGCTATTATTAGTTTAAAAATCTACTTAATAATGATAATTAATACAATGACATACCAACAACAAGAGTATCATCAGGGATTTCCTCAATAAAACATTTTCTTTCTGTTTCAGCAATATGAAAGTAAAGACCATTTGAAGTTGATACAAACGTAACAAACAAAACTAAGCTACATTTGAAGTTGAAATTAAACCACGATTCCGAAAACATTTTAATTCTTCTTTGATATTTAAACTTACGTAAATTGTTAAGTATATACAGTATATCGTGTAATGCCACGTTCATTAAGACAGAGACATCTAGTAGTAGGTAAATAAATAACACATTTAGGAATAATAAATTTAATACGACTTAATAAAAAGTGTGTGTGTATATATATTTTCTTATATCAAAGCCACATCGGCCTATCTGCTGAGTCAACAGAAGGGAATTTAATCCTTATTTTAGCGTTATAAATCCACAGACTTACTGCTGTACCAATAAGAGACTAATACTAAATAATAAAATCAAACTTATAGCTTAAGTGACTGCATAAAAGCTTTTTATGTGGTATAACATTTTAAAGTATGATTTTTTTATGAAATTAATGTGGTTCCACGTTATTCATAAATAATTTTCTTATGTGTTTCAAAAAGAGGTTTTATACTTTTCATTTAAACGGTTTGTTTTATATATTGTATTTTGATGTGAATGGCTTGTTTTCAATATCTTGAAAAGTTTCCTTTAGTCATGTTTTTTAAATGTTTTTTATCATTGCATGTTCCGTCTTTTAGTTAGCTCTTAATAAGATCTTTCTGTAACAGTAAGCTCCTTGATAGTTAAGCGCAAAGCTACACATTTGACTCTTTGTGCCCTGCCAACCACAGGTACCAAAACCAGTTTCTAGTTGAACAAGTTCGCAAACATACCATTGGGCCATTGAGAACTTAACTCTGACTTTTACGTGTTAGTTTTTAGCACGTAACTATAGTAGTTATTTTTTATATCTTCTTTATTTGATAACATTCACCTAAACGTTTTCAAAATATTACTTTGGTATTACGAGTGCTTTCTAGTGGGAAAGATTACTACGAAATAGAATATTTATGTAAAGGTAACAGTATTTTTCCACTGGTAGAAAAGCAAAGATTAGTAAAAGGTTACAATATAATTTCAAAGTCGTTGATTAACTCTAAGAAGTGGAATGTACTTCATACCAGTCACTACTCAGATAAGGCTACCTTTCCAAACTAAGCAGCCAGGCAAGCGAGAAACTGGTTAGTGACACCATTATGAAGTCAAAAGTGATTCTGAAAAATCTACAAAGCTCTATCTCTGAGATGGTAATCGATGTTTATTCATTAATAGTGTCCAATCCCTACATAAAGCTGGTCTATATGGGCGATCAGCAAGAAAGAAGCCATTACAAAAAGTATCATCTTAAATCTTGTATAGATGTAGAGGCAAAGTATGTAAAGTATACTATGGACATGTGATGGAAGGTGTTTGGTCAGACGAGTAAAATTGGGATTTTGGTATAAATTCAAAGCACTGCATCTGGCACTTACCTGATACACCACACCACTCACTCAATACTTTCCTAACTGTCAAGCATGGCAGTTGCAGCAGCATCTTAGGGGAATGCTTCTCATTAGCAATAAATATGAAGTTTTTTTTAGGATTGAAGGAACGATGGATGGTAAAAAATACAGGCGAATCCAAGAGAAAAAAGCTTTGAGTCAACCAAGAATCTAAAACTGATTCGAAAATTCATATTTCAGCAGGAAAGTAACCTGAAATAAAATTCCAAAGCCACATTGCAGTATTTTCAAAAGAAGAAAGTGGATATTCTGGATCGGCCTAGTCAAAATCCTGACGTGAATCCAATAGAAAATTTATAGCGAGACTTGAAGGTTGCAGCCCATAAACAATACTCAACGAACTTGTCAGAATTAAAGCAATTTTGCCAGAAAGAATGGACACGATTATATCTTCCTATTGTACAAAGTCATTAGAGGCCTATTCAAAAAGTTGCTTCCACCAACTATTAACTTAGGGAACTGAATATTTATAAAATCAGCAAATTTCAGTTTATATATTTTCTTTGCAGGTTTTGCTGGCATTTATCCTCATTCATATATATCAGTGTTATTATTAAGAGTGTTGAGTAACAGCAAAGATATTTAAAAATCTTTACATTATTTTCATACCATCAAAATGTGACACTATTTGTAGTGGTGAGTACTCTTACAAGACATTGTATTCTGTTTTAAAATAATTGCTTTGAGTGAATGAGTTAAGACACCGAATTCCGTTGTTGTTTTCTCTCTTTCTGAGAAATAATAGATGGTGGTAGTTATATATAAATGTTTGGTGATTTAAAAACAATCACAAAATAGTTGTCTGAAATTTCATATTATCTCATCCAGATGGTCCGAAAAATGTTCTACGAATTAAACTCTGGGAAGGTCATTCTAATACAAATATTTTAAAACTAAACTTATAGTTAGTCCTTGCTTTGGGGCAAAGACCATTGTCCTTCATAAACAGCAAAAGAAGTTTCTAACAAACACTCTGGGATGATCCCAGATGTTCGTGTGTATTTCAGTATTATGACACTTTACAGACTGGTATTAGATTCCATATGTCTGGAACAATTCCTTAGCGCAACAATTCCAAGTATGTTTTGAAATGACATGGCTTATCTCGACCTTTCAAAATAATCCACAGTCGTCAAAGGCACGAGTGCCACTCGTGGTATTCATTCTAACTGCTGATACTTAGAATATAGTAAAGTGTTTCTCGTTGAGATAAGTTCAGACACTTTTCCACAATCCCAACAAATGAACGAGTGAAAGGCTTCTTTGGATTTTTCATCACTAAGTTCCTGGAGTGTCATTAAACAGACTAACGTGTAACATGTTATTTGTGAATAAACACCGCAGTTATTTCAACATGGCTTCGCTAAACTTCTAGCTGCTGGACTAATGGCTAATTTCATAGTGTTCACATTTTCCCTATTAAATGCTAGAAAAGGTTTTTATTTTCCCTTTTCTTATTTTCATCTTTCGAAGCTTTACTCAAATAAGTGGTTGAGTCTAACAACGCAAGATGCATATTTTTTTCTTTATGTTCATTGGCCTTAAGATTTTGGCCAGCAGTATATGTTACACGTTCGAACTCTACTAACTTGTTTAGTCGGTGTGTCTCTGTATACATGTCACACATTTTAACCTTACTAATTTGTTTATTAGGTGTGTTGTTGTTTTAAATTAAGCACAAAGCTACACAATGGGCTATCTGTGCTCTGCCCACCACGGGTATCGAAACCCGGATTTTAGCGTGTAAGTTCACAGACATACCGCTGAGCCACTGGGGGGCTTTTTAGGTGTGTCTCTGCATATATGCTACACGTTTTAATTCTACTAGCTTGTTTATTAGGTGTGTGTCTCTATATATGTTACACGTTTGAACTATAATAGCATGTTTATTGGGTGTGTTTCTTTATATATGTTACACGTTTTAATTCTACTAACTTGTTTATTAGGTGTGTCTGTATATATTTTACACGTTTGAACTCTGCTAACTTGTTTATTAGGTTCGTGTCTCTGTACATATGTTACACGTTTGAACTCTATTAGCTTATTTATTAGGTGTTTCTGAATATATCTTACATGTTTGAACTCTACGAACTTGTTTATTAGTTGTGTCTGTGTGTATCTGTCACATATTTTAACTTTACTAATTTGTTTATTAGTTGTGTCTGTGTATATCTGTCACATATTTTAACTTTACTAATTTGTTTATTAGTTGTGTCTGTGTATATCTGTTACATATTTTAACTTTACTAATTTGTTTATTAGTTGTGTCTCTGTATATCTGTCACATATTTTAACTTTACTAATTTTTTATTAGGTGTGTCTGTGTATATCTATCACATATTTTAACTTTACTAATTTGTTTATTAGTTGTGTCTGTGTATATCTGTCACATATTTTAACTTTACTAATTTGTTTATTAGGTGTGTCTTTATATTTATGTTACACGTTTTCATTCTACTAACTTATTTATTAGGTGATTCTGTATATATGTTACACGTTTGAACTTTACTAGCTTGTTTATTAGGTGTGTTTCTGTATATATGTTGAGCTTTATCATAAACCATACTGAATAAACGAGGTGCAGGACACTTTTACACTTACAGAGTACTACTGTGTAATAAGACTTCAATAAGATTTGTTTGCGATATTTGATATGGCATGTGTTGTGTGGCTACGTTTGTAGGACAGTGCATATGGGTTTGGAGTTTATCTCGGAATTACATTTTTATTGCACTTAATAAAGTACATTAATAATTACTTTATACAAATTTTAGTAACTTATTCTACACTTTTCAAACTTCCAATCATTTTGTTAATGACTTTTTAATCATCTAATTACGAATGTTAACTCGATAGTAATTTTAAAAGAAATTCAAATGATAGCTCGAAAGCTATCTAAAACCATTTTATCCTATAATTAACCTGATAGTAGTTCGAGCAGACGACAGGTTATAACTGGAAAAATCCAAAGTTAATTTTAGTATAAGATATATATATTATAATTTTTCACTGAGAATTTTCATATAGTTCATCTTTCAACATATAACTGTCATTGTAGATCATTCATAAGTATTCTAATCATATGGTGTGTTATTGTTAGTTATTATAACACTGGAAACATGGTTATGTTTTTTCTCCTGTTTTCCATGTCATATTTTAACTACTTACTGTACATTTAACCATTTTTAATCGATACTCTGTGTTAACATAAAAATTTGTATGAGACATATTTCGTTGTTTAGTTTTTAAAACTCGAAACAACAGATTGTATTAACGACAGCTTAAAGTTTCACGGTGCCAGACACATATCAGTAAAAAATTAACATACTTTCATTAGTATTATTACCAAGCAAGAGTAACGCCATAGGTGGCTGAGAATATTCCATTTGTACCTGACATTAAGCCTAACGTTATGAATATTTAAGTAGCATTTCATTTCACTTTGAAAATTGACGACTTTAAAATTATAGCTTTAGTAATGAACTGGTCTCGTTTATGTGTAGTCCAAATCTACTCACGAGTACACGTCCTTCCAGACGAAATCTACTATACTTAATTATGGCAATATGTTTGATTTTGTTTATATTTGAAGGTATTCGTAAAAAGGAAGAATACGAAAATTTTTAATCATTTCTGAATATTCTCTTAAGCGACTAATTTTAAACCTAAAAATATATGGTTAAGTTTTACAGCTGAAAAAACAGATAACGCTGGTTATCCTGCCACAAGAAAAAACTTTTTAAATCTCATATCTTACCAATATTATTGGTATATATTTTGTGTTAATAACCAACTCATTTTGTATTAACGAGAAGGAAGGTATTCATCCAGCCAGCGCCACCTCCCTGCCCATCATCTACTAAAGGATTAACAGTCACACTTGTAATCGACATATAACTTTAAAATGTCTGGAATATTTTGTAGCTTCGCACAAATTCGAACCCAGTTTGTCAGCTACGAAATCGAAAGCTCTACTACTGGGCCACCCGAACTCAGTTTTTAATTCGAAGATCTATCATAGGGCTAATCCGCACCCCGTTTTTAATCCAAGGCTCTCCCCAAGGGCCAATCGCACCCATTTTTCTATTTTATTTTTTATAGGAACTAGAACAAGATTAAACATTTAGGCTGCATCACTTCTATATAAGGGCAAGTAAGTATAATATGTAGAGGAACGAAGTATATATGCACATTTTTACAAATTTCAATCATATTAAAACAAAGGGTATTTTTAACCAGAAAATGTATCATAACATTGATAATTCCAGTTAAGTATGGTTGAGACATTATCTCTGAAAGCATGAACAATACTTATCATTATACATTTCTTAGTTATTTACAATATTATGTTTGTTCTACTAATATAGTTCGAAATTCGCGTAAACAGGAACAAGTGTTAGATCACTGAGACTTACCGTTACCGATCTATTTTTCAAACTATATATTAGTTAAGAACAGTAGAAGAAAGCAAACTCTGTGCCAAATAGATTATGCTTATGAACAGAATGAAGTCATATTTCAGTCTCAGTTTCAAGTTTAGCATTTCACATTTTCTGTGCAGTTGTTCAAGGAAGTATTGTTATCATACGTGATTTATCTATAACAGTGCCAGATTAAGGCATAAACTAATCACTAAGCGACACTTTAATGCTTCACAAAATATGGGGCCTCTTATCCGCCTTCTAAAACAGGAAAAAATTTACTCCATTTCAGTTTTTTTTGTTGTTTTTTTAGATTGATATAGCTTAGAGCCTCAAGATGTTGTAATCTGACAATAAGTTTTACGGCGCAAGATTCAAAGTAGCTTCAACAAAAAAAAATAAGATCACCGATTTCCATTAAGGTAGAATACATATATTTTTTATTATTTCAGTGCTGGTGCGTTTCTTACTGCGTTTTTATTTCGTACCAAAACACTCATGTACAAAAAATATCAGATTCTATACTCACTACATTGAAAATATATTTCTTGTGATTAAGGATTCTAAACTTGTTGAGTTATATTACTTAACAATTTAATTTATTACACTTGCCATAAGATATTATTGAAACAGTATATTCTTTATTTCGATGTTTAGGGATCTTCAAGAATTAGGAGAGTGTACAATAACAGCATTCGAACCATATTACATTCTCCGTACCCATTGCATACGACGCGTTTCCCTCACTCCAAGACTCTTCAGACCAGCTTGGATACCACAAACACAGCAATATTAAAGCAAAATAATATGCTTGTTACATACAAAACATATCAAAACTTATTTACTTCTCTGCCCCTTGAGAAGATTGTTATGACTAAACAGATATATACAAAACAGTATTCCTAAATGCATTACTTTAAATATATAGATCAGAATGAGACAAAAACAAAAAACACAACAATTTCATGTAAGACCTAAACAGGTCGAAGAATATCTAGATTAAAAAGTATGTAATCAAATACAAAACTAGAACAAAATTGATATGAGGAAAATGTTCTTAAATTTAAGAAATATATCGAAAGAATCCAATTTAATTTGTATGTTTCTTTTGGACTTTGTGCAGGGCTACTGGAGGGCTAATTGAGTTAACCATTTCTTATTTTGAAGCGGTATGTTAGAAGGAAGGCAGGCAGCTAGTCACCACACGAACAGGTAACTCTTGGCAGGCAGCTAGTCACCACACAAACAGGTAACTCTTGGCAGGCAGCTAGTCACCACACGAACAGGTAACTCTTGACTCTTGATTTTGACGCTATCACAGCAGAATGGACGAACACATTCGGGAAACGATATTCGAATGCACAGCTCCCAGATTGCAAATTAAATTCCCAAACTACCAGGCCATGCGTGGCCAGTGGATCTGGATAAAGAGAGTATGTGATTGCGTACGCCATAACAATGAAAACAAGTCTCACACTTTATCTTGATACTTTATGTGATAAAGTTAATTACAGAGTTACACGAAAATAAATCATAACGAATCACAAGTACTTGTTATTTTGGTTCAAACATTACTTTATGAAAGCTAAAGTAATAAGCTGATAACTTATCTTTCTAGACCATATTTTGAAAGTATAATACAAATACAAAATAGATTGAAGTAAATAGAAATCAACTATATGTTGATCGAGGTACTTCACTTATTTGCGATATCGTTTACAACTCTTGTTACCTGAGGGCGCTAGAATTAAGGGTTTTTTGGTGTACACTAGTTTTATTGCTGCATTAGTAAGGTATGTAAACTACTATATACTGGTGTAATTACTCCATTAGTGAAATATCTCAGCTACTATACAGTGGTGTTTTTACCGCATTAACAGGGTATCTTAGCTACTATACACCGCTGTTTTTACTACATTAAGAGGGTGTCTAAGTTACTATACACTGCTGTTATTACTACATTAGCAGAGTATGTAAGCTAATATACTTTGCTGTTATTACTACATTAGCAGGGTATCTAAACTACTATACATTGCTGTTATTACTACATTGGCAGAGTAACAACCTTAAGTAATTGTTGCTTTCCTTGCAGTTCATAAGCATCAGTATTTTTTCACAGTTTTCTCGTTTTCAAAGCTCCTGGTTGGTCACTTTTGCCCGAATAAACTTTTTTTGACCAATGATATATCTCCGCCAAACTGGAGTGACATCGCTGTAAGTATTATAATTTCATTCAATTTATTTCGCTGAGTGACAATTAAAGAGCAAAAAGAGGTACCTTAAAAGAAGGAACAGAGATATACGAAATAATAGGAGGCGCATATCAATCGTTATAAAAGGATGTGCGCGCGCGTATCAGGAAACCTAGTTAATCGTGATCTGTGTGGCATTAAGTTGAAACTGCTGAAAATATAGCAAGAGGCTAATAAGAAAAGCATTATACGACCAACAATAAATAATGTACTTTGATAACAGTTTTTCTTCCAGATTTGAATAAAGTTCTGTAAGTAAATTTATATATAAAAAACAGTGTTAATGTTTAAAAAAGTATAATAATATTAATCCCAAACCTGATTGCCACTGAGATCATGAATAATACAAAACTGACAGAGAACTGTTTTTTAAACATAATTTAATTCATGTAAGCGCGTGGTCTTTAAACATCTAAAAATTATTTTATTAACGTATTGTGAACAAAATTATTCAATAAATGGGTAACACCAACAGTAATGTCACTTCTGGAGTGAAAAAGCAGGCCGACAATTCTTCCCAGAAGACTTACTCCCTTGTAGACGTAAACGGCGGAGGAAAACTGGTCGCTGTTTTAAAGGAAGCCTCCCAACTCAATGACTTTGCCGAGGTTTGAATTTGTTATTTTTTTCTTTGTAGTTTCTATTAACAGTTTATGATATTAAGAAGGTTTTTATTATACTATATTATTTAATTCCCGGATGTTTGCGAAAAGCTATGTGTGTTAGTCATCTCTAAATTATTTATTTTATTTTAAAATTAGTAATAAAAAGAATGTTACTAGAGAGCAGCACTAACGGCTAAATCTTGGGCTACAATTGCCTAGCCAACAGTAGGGTTTGATCATCACAATTAAAATGCTCTTACATCCCCATTCAAAGTTCGAAGTGCGTTTTTGGAAGTGGAACACTAATGAACAGTCCAGCGCGTTTACCAGTATGCTCATTTTGGTGTAATTACAATGTAATATCATAAAACCTACATACTCTTTGATCACATAAATATCATAATAAAACTGCACATTTATCTTACGAGACAAATATTCGGTTTATAACTTTACTAAAACATTAAAATTTGCCAAGCCAAAGATTAAAAAAAAAGAATGTGTGAAATTCTACGTATTTTTTAGTGTATTTCACTTCATTTTACGCTTATAATACTGAATATTCATTCATAATATACTGTAATACCGCTGACGGTGAGATCGATTCATTCGTTTTTTTAATATTTTAATTGGACTTTCCGGGCACCTTATCGATTGTGAGATTTGCATGAAACCACTGGGCATTTACCGACGGCCATGTTTTATTAAGGATGTTGGTTAGTTGGTTGGTGTGGTGTTTTATGGCGCAAAGTAACTAGGCTATCTGCGAGTGTTAAGGATGTAAAGAAATCTTTGGATTATGATATAGGGTACTGCTGTCTTTTTTTTAAATACACAGAAACGAATGTAAGGCTTTCAAGTGTGCAAATCGGGTAGCTGTGATCAGGAAGGAAAAGAAGATAACAGTTCACAAGTTAGTTGTAGAATCTAGAAGGTTATAGCCAAATTTATATTTATAGGCCTAACTTAGATTTCATTCGAGTAGAAAATAATGTCATACAATGGCTACACGGACAGATTTTTCTATAAAATCGCAAGATAGATCTGGTTGTTACATATAAAGATTCCTCATTCATTGTTTTCAGTTTTTGAGAACAAATAAATTTAGTGTTCCAACTTGAACCGTGCAATACTTCAATAGGATTCAATCCTATATTAGTAAAAAATGTGTATACATTTTTTGTCTTTGCTTTAGCCCTTTTCAGGTTCAAATATTACGAGAATGTCTAATAAGATAGAACTGAAGAAGTTTTTCAACGCATTTACTCACGGGGGCTGAGTTACTATAGGTAGAGGAGATTCATTAGAATATTCAGTGATGGAACAAAACAAATATTGTGCACTTCAAGAAACAAGTTCATGGTCGTTATGAAACAATGCGTTACAATTACAGTGTAATATTATTTACTCTGAATCAAGAATGGTGTTCTAGTTTGTTATTGTCTATAACACTTAACGGTTAACGATTACAGCGTAATATTGTTTATTCTGCTTGGCGTGTTAAGGCGTGCGACTCGTAATATGAGGGTCGCATCTCCGTCGCACCAAACATGCTCGCCCTTTCAGCCGTGGGGGCGTTATAATCTTACGATCAATCCCACTATTCGTTGGTAAAAGAGTAGCCCAAGAATTGGCGGTGGGTGGTGATGACTAGTTGCTTTCCCTCTAGTCTTACACTGCTAAATTAGGGACGGCTAGCACAGATAGCCCTCTTACAGCTTTGCGCGAAATTAAAAAAAACAAGCATATCCTCTATCACTTGCACTTTAAGTTAGCACACCTTTTTTCCATGATGAATACAGCCTAGACCACTTGTACTTTCAAATACCGTACTTTGTAAAAGAAAGAACTATTTTCTGTAATTTGTGTTACAAGCGAGTGAATGAAAACATCCGTTTTCGTTAGTTGTGTTTTATAAAAAGAATGAATACCTGGTGACAAGAAAACCCACTTGTAGAGAAATTTATGTATGCAAAAACGGCTGGTATATATTGGAGCGAACAAGTTTCGACCTTCATTGGTCATCCTCAGGTTCACAAAGAAAGAAGGAGGTAACTGACACCATGTTTGAAGGCGGTTGTATAATTGAGTGTAGGAATGTAAAGAGCGCGCCTAGACAAAAGGCAAAATCAACTAACAAAAGTAAGTATACCTCAATATTTAAAAAATCACGAACCATATACTGCTGCATACCATATATTCCGACATCAGCAGAAAAATAACCAACATTTGGCAAAAATTAGTAACAAAATATGACATTCCAGTTAATACCAAATTTATTCAAAAATCAGGCACAAAACTGAGGTCTGTACTATGTAAAAACTACACTGATAAACACAATACCAACATTATTTATAAAATACAATGTGATAACTGCCACGACTTCTATATTGGAGAACCAAGTAGAAAAATGAAAACTAGGTTCAAAGAACATAAAGTCACCTTCACACGTTTTCGAACACTGCAAAACAAATAAACACAACATAACAATAGAAAACACCCAAATATTAAATAAAGAAACAAACACGAACAAACGCAAAATTAAAGAATCCTTACTTATACAACAATTCAAGTCCAAAATATATCAATACAAAGGAACACCTTTATACCTATACTAATAAATATAATCAAACATCTAAGCACGCCCTCTACATTCCGACACTCAGTTACACAAACCCCCTTCAAATATGTGGTCAGCTATTGGTCAGTTACTTCTTTCTTTCTTTCTGAACCTAACGATTAGCGGAGAAGGTCGAAATGTTGTTCGTTCCTCTACATAGTGCTTTCTCTATTCATACCAGCCGTTTGTAAATGTATAAAGAGAATGAATACTTCTTTACTTGAATGCATCAAAGTTAGTGAAAGGTAAACGAAACCTACTTGCTGATAGAGAAATCCCACCATTTGCGACAATAAAATGAAATTTTGTAAGGGGTTAAATGAAACTCATGAATCAGGTAAATCTGCATACATTAAAACAATAATATGATATCGCAGATACGAGACATAACGTTTAGCAACTATGTATTTAGTTCATGGGTGAATTCCCAATCATTTGATCATTGGAAATGTTTCAGCACAGGTCGTTCCAAGAAAGAATATTTGTATCGTGAGGTTAATAAACAGTGTGTCCAAAGATCGTGACATTTCGAAGAAGGCAGTCTTTAAACTCTGCTATTGAAGAAGATAAATCGTACACCAACCTGTTTAGGGATACAAATAACCTCTGAAATGACATTTGAAGTCAATTTAGACAAACACCTTTATCCTCACAGTAAAGGATTCGAGTCACTGCAAGGAAACTGGACATATCTTCCATTTCTTGCCATTTGGGCCCGGCATGGCCTAGCGCGTTAAGGCGTGCGCTTCGTAATCTGAGGGTCGCGGGTCCGCGCCCGTATCGCACCAAACATACTCACCCTCCCAGCCATGGGGGCGTTATAATGTCACAGTCAATCCCACTTTTCGTTGGAAAAAGAGTAGCCTAAGAGTTGGCGGTGGTTGGTGGTGACTAGCTGCCTTCCCTCTAGTCTTACACTGCTAAATTACGGACGGCTAGCACAGATAGCCCTCGAGTAGCTTTGTGCGAAATTCCAAAACAAACAAACTTCTTGCCATTTAGAATATAATAAGCACGTTTTTGAAGACTCACGAAGCTGTATTTTGACACGTTTTTTGGCCACACCTGAAACCAGCGACTGTTTTTACAAAAGAATATAGTGAAGAAGCTGAAGCTGTAGTAATTCCATTTGACTCACCAACTCTCCTCATGAAGCGTCAATAGATTTTTGCATCTTTTGACTGTTGATGGGTCTGAAGAAAGTTTGTTAAGGTGTGTGGTCTGGTGGTTTTTCAAGGTATATGGACTGAAGATTTAAAGTGTGTAATTTAATGCTTTTTTTCAAGATCTATGCCAAAATGTGTAGTCTGATTGTTTGTCAAGATATGTTGTTTTAAATTTTATTAAGACATGTAGTCTGATGTTTTTCAAGATCTATTATCTGAAGGTTTGTTGAGACGTGTGTCTTGTGGTTTGTCAAGATGTGAGCTGTTGAAAATATTCTGTAGAATTCATTTTACCAATTTTTTTCTCTTTTACAAACCAGGTCGACAACAAGATCCGTGAGATTGTGGAACCTTTCTTGTATAATAAAGGTCAAGGGAAGTTTATACCAATATCCGAATTGGTTCTCATTAGAAACCAAGATCGACCTCGCAACAAGCAGCTCTCACCTCCTAAAACACTAAATCAAGACAGTAATGGCACTGGCCAGAACTGTAACAGTGACGGAGCTAATCTAAGAGGCAATGGAACTCCAACTGGAAATACAAAAAGTAGGATTCGTGCTTGGAACTTCAGAAAGTTTGATATCGGAAGTGGTTTAATCTCTTATTCCAAATAACCCACTTTTTTACTTGAGGTTTCTCTAATCTTCTCAGAGCCAGAACTAGCAATATGTTATTAATTGTGTCGTGGTTTTTAAGGGAAAAATGCTTACAAAGCTGAATATTTTATAAGTTAGTAAGATAAGACACCATTATTTATAAGTTAGTAAGACAAGATAGCGTTCTTTATTCTTTACATGTTACTTTTTCAGATGCATAACTTGTTTCACTATACACATTTTATTGCCTTTTTTGTACAGTTTCTGAAAACGTGAAATATACTGCTGATATATATACACTGCTGGCCAAAATCTTAAGGCAAATGAACATAAAGAAAAAAATATGAATTTTGCGTTGTTAGACTCAACCACTTATTTAAGTAGAGCTTCGAAAGATGAAAATAAGAAAAGGGAAAAAAAAACAAAAAACTTTTTAGCATTTTATAGGGAAAATGTGAACACTATGAAATTAGCCCAAACACTAGCTGGTCAAAAGTTTAAGACAATACTGAAACGAAACGTTAATCGGTAAACGCGTAACGAAATTTAGTCACTTGTGTTCAAGCATTAGCGTTGTCAACATCTCCCACTGACATCTCCTGTGTTACATGGGGTAAAAACATGGCAAATACTGAAAAGTTAACAGATTTTGAACGTGGTAGAATTGTCGAGCTGCAAAAGCAAGGCCTCTTTCAACGTGCCATCGCTGGTGAGATAAGACGTAGTAAAACTGTTGTTGCGAATTTCTTAAAAGATCCTGAGAGATACGGAACGAGAATTTCAAGTGATCATCCCAAGAAAATTTCGTCGGCGTTGAGCAGGAGGATTTAACGAGTTGTCTGGCAAGACATCAGCCGATCGTCGAACTAGATTAAGGCCCTTACGGACACAGAATGCAGCTCAAGAACAATAAGACGGCATCTGCGAGAGAAAGGCTTTAAAACCTGTTAACGTCTTCAATGGTCACACCTCATTCCACACCACGAAACAGTTCGGTTAAATTTTGCTGAGGAGCACCACACATGGAACGTAGAAAAGTGGACGAAGATTTTGTTCTCTAATGAGGAAACATTTAACCTGAATGATCAAGATGGCTTCCAATGTTACTGGTACAATAGGGATATCCCATCGGAGACATTTTCTACACGACACAGTTGAGGAGGTTCCATCATGATCTGGGGTGCTTTCTCCTTCCATGGAACAATGGAGCTTCAGGTTATACAGGGGTGTCAAACAGGGGCTGGCTACATTGACATGTTGGAGAAAGCATCTTCATTGACTGAAGGCCCTCACTTGTGTGGAAATGACTGGATTTTTCAACAGGATAACGTTGCAATCCACAATGTCCGCAGGACAAAGGACTTTTTCATGGCAAATAACGTGATTCTTTTGGACCATCCAGCGTGTTCACTCGAATTGAACCCCATTGAAAATTTTTGGGGGTGGATGGCAAGGGAAATCTATAGAAATAGACGTCAATTCCAAACAGTGCATGATCTTCGTGAAAACATCTTCACCACTTGAAATAACATTCCAGCCAGCCTTCCGCAAACACTTATATCGACCATGCCAAAGCATGTTTGTAGTTATTCGTAATGACGGCAGTGCAACACAATACTGAGACCTCTTGTTGGGCATTTCCTAGCCTGTTTAGGACTTCTTTTTAGTATTGTCCTAAACTTTTGACCAGCTAGTATTTAGATTAATTTCATAGTGTTCACATTTTCCATATTAAATGCTTAAAATTTTTTTATTTTTATTTTCCCTTTTTTTATATTCATCTTTCAAAGCTTTACTCAAATAAGTGGATGAGTCTAACAACGCAAAATGCATATTTTTTTATGTTCATTGGCCTTAGGATTTTGGCCAGCAATGTATACATATATATATAATTTTTTACTGTCTTCAGTAAAAGATAACTAACTCTCTGAGAACTGTCGAATTTCAAACATAGGTTATTCTCGGCAAACAAAGCTTGTAACTTCAGCTGCAATATTCAGAAAGTAGAAAATGTAACAATGTTTTCAAAGGGCGACACTTGCGAATATATTGGTCTGTTTCACGAAGATTTGAAAAGAAATATGAAGGGAAACTTGTAATAAATAGCGTCATTACAGATCTAAGAAGATAGATACACATAGGGTTGAATATCTTATATAATTAAAAGAGTCACGTGAGTGTGGAATTAACACCTATTTAAAATATTTTCTCAACCAAAACGAGCCGTTTTTGCATATATATTGTACCATCGTTGTCGTCATCGTGAATTAACACGTTTAGGACGGGTCTTAATATAAATATTATTGTTTCCGTTAAACCGTTGTATCATAAGTAACAAACATTTACTTTTGTGTAATTATTTGGTATTTTTCTGCATGTTTAACTTTATCACGCATATACTTAACATTTTTACAACTACGATTTTTTTCACCAAAAATTAAAATTAATGGTCAACAAAATCAAACGCGCTGATAAAGAGAGAACTTATCAGTTTGTGTGTGTGTTTTAATACGTGTCAGGTATTAAGAATAGATGTCGCTCTAGCTATTCAGGTTTTACTCTATTCTTTTGTGTAATTGTTTCCATAAAAAAACTGATCAAGTTTGTCTGTTTTTCGACAACAGGGATCGAACTCCTAGTTTTAAAGTTATAAGCCGCCAGACTCACAGCTGAGCCACTGTAGAATTTCTAGAAAGTAAAATATTCGTGATATGGTATTACCATATAAATAAATAGTCATTGTTCGCCACTGATGGAAAATATTGTGCATGACATCCAGTCTTGGTGCCACCAATTTTCAGTCAGTTCAAGTTATTCCGTGTTTATTCTTTCTCAACTGGACCAATTAATTGGTTTAAGAAACTGTATTACCACTTATTGAGGTCTCAATAGTACTAGTGCGGTTAAGAGAACAGTTAATTTGTTTATTATTGTAGGTTTTATCAGAAACAGTTCACGCGAGTTCTTCTTCTTTCACAAGACTTTAAGTTGTTTTTCTTTCAAATTTTGAATGACCTACTAGATAACCACTGTATCATGATGTAAGAGGGTAGATTGTTTTTTTGATTTTTGAATTACGCATAAAGCTACATTATGGCTATCTGCGCTATTCGTCCCTAATTTAGAGAAAAAGTAGCTAGTCATCACCACCCACCGCCAACTCTTGCGCTACTCTTTTACCAACAAATAGTGAGGTTGACTGTTAGATTATAACGCCCCTGCGGCTAAAAGGGCGAGCATATTTGGTGTGACGGGGATTTGAACCCGCGACCTTTAAAATTACAAGTCGAGCGCCCTAACCACCTGGCTATGCAGGGTCATCAAGACAGTAGAGATCCAACGAACCCGATATGACTAATTACTGTATCCTTCTGTAAGGCCCGACATAACCATGTGGTTAAGTTATTCGACTCGTAACCCGAGGGTCGCGGGTTCGAATCCTCGTCACACCAAATATGCTTGCCCTCTAAGCCGTGACGGTGTCATAATGTGATAGTCAGTCATACTATTAGTTGGTAAAAGAGTAGCCCAAGGGTTGCCGGTAGGTGGTGATAACTAGCTGCCTTCCCTCTGGTCTTACACTGTAAAATTAGGGACGGCTTGCGTAGATAGCCCTCGTGTAGCTTTGTGCGAAATTCAAAACAAACCAAAACCCAGACAGTAGAAATCCCAACTACCTGATGTGGATTATGACTGTATCTCGCTATAAAACGGTGGAGATCCCACCATCTCTGTGGTTTCGTACCCTGTCAAGCGTTTGTTTTTTTTTTTGTTTTAGAGCAAGGCCACAATGGGATATAAAACCTTTGTAAGTCTGTGAACTTACAGTTTTACCATTGAAGAACTGTGTAGTTCATACAGCAGTTGTTCTTTGAGCTGATTAATAAGACCTGTCAATGAATGTTTGTATTTTATTATTATCTCTATGTACTTGATACAATAAAAGAAATGTAAATTGAATAATTTACCGGTTAACTTACTTTCTTGTTTCTATGTTCAGTTCTAAATTGGAGGAGACAGTTTCAGACAAAATGACTGCATGTTTTTCTGAAAGTCTTTTGAGATGAGTTATTACTCTATGTTACTCCATTGAAGACACGTTAGGATAAAATTATCCTAGTGAACTAGTTTTCTCACTCCGTGTAGTGTTGTAAACGTGAAGATTTTACTACAGAAATCTCGTTGTTTATTTGAAGAAAATTGCTATCCCACAAGGTGTTTTTCTTCTAGTTTCTCAGTTCAAATAAGTTCGTTCATTTCTAGTATTAATGTGTATTCTATACACCAGTAATATGCACTACAAAAATAATATATTTTAAAACTCAGGCTGATTTCAACTTCGTTTCTGTTTTTGTTTTCCTATTAAACATAAAGCTACACGATATTTGCTTTATCCACCACGAGTGTTTAATCCTGGTTTTTAGCGTTGTGAGCCTACAAACTTAGCTATTGGCCAATGGAGAGAACACTTCAGTGAGCAGTGTAATTGTTCACGTAAATAAACTACGATATTGATACCACTGGATAGGGCAATACTTATCTGATTGTTCAGGTAAATAAACTACGATATTGATACCACTGCATAAGCCAATACTGATCTGCTGTGTAACAACAGCCAGTTTACTGTTGACGTTTTTGTAAATATTTACTTGTTGGAACCCGCTGAATCGTCTTATTTCGTTGATGTATTAAGTCGAATTCATGTTTCATTTACTATTTTTTTCTTGAACTAACCCAGAATAAAGGCCGAAGGTTAAACGTTTAGGTCCCATTACCGAAAACTTCCCTCTCCCATTTTGAGGCCGTGAGTGTACTGTAGGAGTAACAGTTAAATTCCACTATTCGGTCAGGCAAAATAAACCTAAAATTTATCTTTTCTCTATTCTGTCAGTTTTAAATGGGGGGGCCTAGTCCTTGGGTAACTCTACCTGAAAAATCTAAAACAAATAAATTTATTGTTTTAAAACTAGTTATCGTATTTGTTCTATTTGCAAAATGCTCAAAAACGTTAAACTAAGAAGTTAGAAATAAGAAAAACAACACATTGATTATAAGATTTCTGTCTGTGAAACCAACAGTAGAAAAGATGGCAAAACTATATCTCTTTGTCTAATTAGACGTTAGATTAGATTTCTTTCCTTGACATCCATTCTTTTAATGTACTTTATATAATGATGTGTTATAGAGCATAAGATATATGATCAAAGCCTAACTTTTCTGAACTTTGGCGCCAACATTAGGAAGAACCAGCGTGAGTACTGAATTTCTTATGTTAACGACTATTTTAGTACTTGTGTCCTGGTCTCCAGAACTTTAATTATAAAGACTTGACAGAAGTTTTGCGATAAAAGAAACGTACGTGATAACAGCTGTTCCAGCTGCTAACTCATTGTTATCAGTAGTACATTTTCAGGGTAATGATTTAGTACGTGACAAGACTCAATGGCGAAACGTCTTAACTGGTAGAAAACTTTGGAAAAAATGTTAATTCGACGATGAAATCGATAATATTAATAATAAGGCTTCTCTTCACCTGTGAGAACATGAAGGTTACCATCTGTGGAGGTGTGTGGCTGTTGTATATTGTAACATTTGAAGTGTTACAGACACTTAGTTTTTATACACGTCTGGGTTGAGTCAATTCTGTAAGGAGACCGACTGAAGAATCTAAAAATATGACCACAGAATTTTCGAATATTAATGAGGTCCATAGAAATATTATATAATGTATGTATTAAATATTTGCGTGACAGAATGCGAATTTTCTAATTCAAGGATATAAAACACCAAATTTTTCATCTTAAGAAAAAACAGGCCCTGGTTGACCCTGTGGTGAAGCTCTGAATTTCTTTGAGTTGGAGATTAAATGTTCTCCGCACTTTAAACTGTGGATGCGTTATAAGAGTGGCAGTCAAACGTTTTTTTTTTCATCAGAAGTAAAACTGAAAATGTAATCTTTGACATAGAAGCCTAATGCAAATTTGGTTCGCCTTGAATAGGTGTAACAGTAGTCCACAACAGAGGGTACGGCGAACCAAAGAATACATAGAATCTTCACGTTATGGGTAGTATTTTCAATTTTAATTCTTGGTATTTAAATTTTTGGTATCTATAATATAACCATTAAACAGTTGTCTCCTTTATGTGATACTGAATGATAAATTAAATGCGAAAAGCTTATTATTATTCACACGCCTACAACTATTTAGACGATTATGTGGGGCCCGGCATGGCCAAGCGTGTTAAGGCGTGCGACTCGTAATCTGAGAGTTGCGGGTTTGCATCTTCTATTATTTTTTGTAATTGTTTAATGAAGTGAAAAACAACTAAAATATACGTTTCAAGCTTTGCTTCTTGGATTAAAGTAACAGCTGATGC
This sequence comes from Carcinoscorpius rotundicauda, assembly GCA_011833715.1. Taxonomy (NCBI): domain Eukaryota; kingdom Metazoa; phylum Arthropoda; class Merostomata; order Xiphosura; family Limulidae; genus Carcinoscorpius; species Carcinoscorpius rotundicauda. The sequence continues at coordinate 124,597,952 of CM022391.1, read as the reverse complement.
TGCTAACCTGTAACAGTCTTAAGTGAACACGCTGCTACAATTAACAAAAGCAAATATTATTACAATATCGACACTTAGAAATATATTCAACAAAATTAATAAACAAACGTCTAGCCAAGACTTCACACCAATATTAAGAAATAATTTATCATAAATATTAATAAATGAATAACAATGGAATCGAGGAAAAAAACAGAAAGAAAAAAACGTAATAACCCAAAATGCACAACATTTGCAATATTTTAACAGTATTTTCAGTATCATTAACGAGTGACAAGCAACAAGAACTATACCCTTCAATAACTATCTCGTGTCTTTTTCTCTCTTTTAGTGAGCACCCCAGTGGCTCAGCGGTATGTCTGCGGACTTACACGCTAAAATCCGGGTTTCGATACCCGTAGTGGGCAGAGCACAGATAGCCCATTGTGTAGCTTTGTGCTTAATTCAAAACAACAACGACTCTTTTAGTGAAGCTTTTAGCAGGGCTTTTATTGGCTGAGTAGGTCACGAGAGTACAATCTCATGTTATCATAAATTTCTACTATACTAATAGCATCTGTACATCACTGCTAGGGAAGCTGGCGTCAGTTTCATCATACATACATACATATATATATATTAACTGTTTGTTTAGAATCAAACACGAAGCAACACAATAGGCTATCTGTGCTCTGCTCACCTAGTGTATCGAAACTATCTCTAGTGTTGTAAGTGCCACTAGGGCATATATTTACTCAAAATTTATGTAAAAGGTGAGTTACTGTTTTAGTGCAACAAAAAGTTTTTAGATAAGCTAAACGCTAGAAGGAAATAAATAAATGAACACTAAACACAAACATAATCATAAAAAGTAACGTTTGCTGTATAATAACTTCTCTGTTCGGCAGCTTTGAACTTTGGAGTGTTGACTTTGTTGTTTAACCCGTATGTCACAAAAGGTGCCTTGAGGATTTAAAATACCAAATACTAATACATATTAGCCTCACAAGGAACAACAGGACATTACAGCATGCGCATACCTGCTACAAGTTAGATCATATACAACTAGTGTGATAAATTATTAATAAGTAGTGTAAACGTTTGTATAAATTGAGGTGAGCTTGGAGATAATTTCATTTTGAATGAAAGGCGAAAATAATTCCTGACAGAAGTAATCTAGAATCGTTAGCTACCACACGAACACCCTCGTCTGATCTATGATAAAAGTGAAAAAATATTGTTAAAAGCGGGAGTGCCAACGTATGAAACAATGCATTCTAATATTTGTAAGTAGTAATCTAAGAAGTGAATAAAGTTGAGGTAAACAGTAAGGATTCATTCACATCTCGTTGTGGATAAATATGAAGGTTTCTTCTACATTTCAGTGGAGTAAACTATGACGTTTCCTCACACCTTGGTAGGGTAGAATGTAAGGTTTTTTTAGGTCTCGTAGGGTTAAATTCTGAGGTTTCTTCAAAGTCATTGAGAAAACTTTGAAGTATTCTCCATATCTCTATAGGGTATATTGTAAGGATACCTCCATAACTGTCCCCTACTGGTACAACAGTAAGTCTACGGGTTTGCAACGCTAAGATCAGGGATTCAATACCCCTCGGTGGACTCAGCAGATAGTCCAATGTGGCTTTGCTATAAAAACCACACACACCTCCCTCCACAACTTGGTGGGAGTAAACTTTGGAAGATAAATATTTAGATTGAAATATACTACTAATTTATAACGTACTGACTAACTGTTAGTATATAAGTGAAAATATGCTGCTGGTTCTTAATGTATTATTTAATTCTATATATATATATATATATATTTTTTTTTAACCATATTGGGCCTGGCATGGCCAGGTGATTAAGGCACTTGACTCGTAATGCTAGAGTCGCGGGTTCGAATACCTGTCGCACCAAATAAACTCGTGGGTGCATAATAATGTGATAGTAAATCGCAAGAGTTGGCAGTGGGTGGTGATGATTAGCTGCCTTCCTTCTAGTCTTACACTACTAAATTAAGGACGGCTAGCGTAACTTTAGGTGAAATTCAAAACAAACCAAACCAATAAACCATGTTGAAAGTTCAGGAGAAACATTTCTCTTCGGAATGAAATTGCACAGACACTTGTTTTACTAGCTTATTATATACCATCTGGTCAGTGGTCAAACTGTCAGTAAATGTAATGTCCTCTTTGCCATCAGATCCAGAGATGTATCGAGAGGTGTGTTGGGACTTGTACGAAAGAGGATCTGTTGGAGAAACAGCCTTGCATCTTTGCTTCTTAGTCTCGTCCACAATTCACGCTGAACTGGCCAAACGGCTGGTCAAGCTGTATCCTAAACTAGTGAACGATATTTATCTCAATGATGAATACTACGGTAGGTCAATCATTGTTATAAAACGAAACTTAATTTGTTGTGTGTGAAAAATAAATTACAGTGTTTACATTATCTCAAGACATGAGTGAAATATAAATGAACCAAAATATGTTCAACTATATTATTTACACTCGCGATATACTTAAACCATCTGAATAATAACACGACCATTTAAGTGTAACGCGAGTGTTAAAATATTAAAGTTGTTTACGAAAACGTGTATGGTTTATTGCAGATTGTCTTGTCGTTCGTATTCTTCTCGATATTTTAATTTCATCGGTTACATTGTTTTATTTCTCTGTCGCGTTGTGCCATCTAGCGAAGCTGTTTCTAACTGCCATAATTAGGGACAGTACACCAAAGTATATATATACATGTATATGTATGTATATTCAATATTTTGCTCTCATTTCAGTTCGGCTTGAACGACCATTCGACATAGTCAAACTTATGGTTAATTAAAGATGTAACTATGGCCAGGTGGTTAAGGCACTCAACTTGTAATCCGAAGGTCGTGTGTTCAAACCCCGTCACACTAAATATACTCGTCATTTCAGCCGTGAGGGCGTTTTCACATGCGGTCAATCTTATTATTCCTTACTGAAAGAGTTGGCGGTGGTTGGTGATGACTAGCTACCTTCTAAATTAGGGATGGTTAGCGAAAATAGCTCTTGTGTAGCTTTGCGCGAAATTAAAAAACAAACAAACAACCAAATAAGGACGTAACAGAAAGGCTGGTGATTACTAAATTAAAGTCCAATTTAAGCCAACAAAACTTTGCGCTTTAACTTCTAAAACTCTCACCTCGTTCTAGCTTTTCGAAAGTTTTAATTTTCTCAAATACTTACACTCGCTATAGGCAGGTTAGACAGTAGAATTTATTAAAAGATGTGTTAACGTACAAATTCTAAAGGATTTGGTTTGGTTTGGATTTCGCGCAAAGCTACACGAAGGCTATCTATGCAAGCCGTCCTTAATTTAGCAGTGTAAGACTAAAGGGAAGGCAGCTAGTCATCACCACCCACCGCTAACTCTTGGGTTACTCTTACCAACGAATATTGGGATTGACCATAACATTTTAACTCTCCCATGGCTGAAAGGGCGAGCATGTTTGGTACGACGGGGATTCAAACCCAATTCTAAAGTAAGAAGATCAAAAAAAAATTCCTTCGGGATACTTACAAGGTCATAACGCGTCGTGTTCTTTATATGATATTGAAAGGACAAAAAGATGGGAATATTTATAAAAAGAAAGAAAAATGACTACATTTTGTGTAGTCAATACGTTGACATGGGGTATATCGTAATAAATAAATTATTTGCAAAACTGCAACTATCGTATTTCTCTCCCGGGTATCGTTCTAATACTAAACACTCATCAACTGGTAGTTAGTATTATATTCGCAGGAGATATTCAGAGTGGGTCTTCTCTTTAGAAATACATGTTACAACGACACGCTTTCTTCTAGGAGAAAACGTTTTACATATGGCCATCGTTAACGAGGATCCTGCCATGGTTAAATATTTGGTGGACCATGGAGCCAATTACCACGAACGTTGTATTGGGAACTTCTTCTGTCCGGAAGATCAGAAGGCCTCTAGAATGGATAGCCTGGATCATGAAACAGTGGATGTTACTGCTAAGACTAATTACGAAGGGTATGGTGTTTACATTACCACATGAATCACGTTTTGTATATCAATCGATTTTGATCTTGCTTATTTTGTAATGTTGATTGTTTCCTTCAACATGTAATTAATAACAACGTATAAAATAATTCAATATGTGAAATTTAAAACAAACGATTTAGTTTTATAAGATCCGAAATTAAACTGATAAAAACCTGTCTTCCATGTTACCCTATTGTACAGATATTGTGATTTTGATTAAGATAGCTGACATCCGATAAAGTATCTTATTGTAAAAATATACTCTTTACTTCAGAGCTGAGGTCATGTGATATATGCTATTCGTAATATATAAGTTAGTGTCATATCTCATTGTAAAAAATACTCTCTGTTTCTGTGTTAGTGTTGGAACTTACAAACATATATCCCATTGTAAAAACCATACTCCCTGTTTCTGTGTTAGTGTTAGAACTTACAAACATATATCCCATTGTAAAAACCATACTCCCTGTTTCTGTGTTAGTGTTAGAACTTACAAACATATATCCCATTGTAAAAACCATACTCCCTGCTTCTGTGTTAGCGTTAGGACTTACAAACATATATTCCATTGTAAAAACTATACTTCCTGTTTCTGAGCTAATTCCTTTGAAATATTTTTTCACAGCCAGTTCTTGGTGATGTCAGTAATTCTGTTGTATGTGACATATAGTAGTGACTATATTATATCTAATGTACTGTGATAGATATGTTGTATCTAATGTACAGTAATAAGTATCTAATGTACAGTAGTAAGTATCTAATGTACAGTAATAAGTATCTAATGTACAGTAATAAGTATCTAATGTACAGTAGTAAGTATCTAATGTACAGTAATAAGTATCTAATGTACAGTAGTAAGTATCTAATATACAGTAGTAAGTATCTAATGTACAGTAGTAAGTATCTAATGTACAGTAATAAGTATCTAATGTACAGTAATAAGTATCTAATATACAGTAGTAAGTATCTAATGTACAGTAGTAAGTATCTAATGTAGAGTAGTAACTGTAATTTTCACATCTATATTTTTTTTTCTCTAAATATGTAGGAAGAGCAATTCACAGTTTATCTTCTTACACAGATATGTATATTGGGGTGAATATCCCCTCAGCTTTGCAGCTTGCCTGGAACAAGAGGAATGCTACAGATTGCTGCTTGCCAAAGGGGCAGATCCAACTCGTCAAGATACAAATCTTAATACAGTGATGCACCTTATGGTCATCTATGAGAAAGTTGTAGGTTTTTAATTTTTCACACAATAAATAGCTATGATAAGTTTTCAAACATTTGAATAATGTTTCTAATTCTCCTAATCATCAGATGAAAGCATTATTGTAGATTTATCAGCCTTAAGATATGATGTTGTTGTTGTTTTTGCATTAAGCACAAAGCTAAACAATGGGCTATCTGTGCTCTGCCCACCACGGGTATCGAAACCCGGATTTTAGATGTCCGCAGACATACCGCTGAGCCACTGGGGGGGGCCTTAAGATATGTATGGTTAGTTGACTAACTGGTAGGTCAGCCGTAAGACTGAGGGCTTTTAACGCCAAAAGCGGATTTCGATACTAGGGTGGGCAGAGCTCTTTGTGTAACTTTAAACGTAACAATAACATTTACCTTCTTCTGTTTGATTTTTTTCCTTTCAATAGATATTGTTGGAAATTAATAAAGCTCTAAACTCGAGTTCATTTATTAAGTGGACTTTCTTCAAGAAAACGTGTTCCTTAAAAATAATGAGAAGGCAAACTGACAAATAGGGTTGGAAAACTAATTGTGTTTCAGATTATTTTAGTCTCAAAGAATCTAGTAGTGTTCCTTATTTCTTAGTTATTTTTGGTTACGTCATTTATTTATTATTTCCCTAACATAAAATAATTTTGTCTTTTTATCAGACGTATATTTGTCTAGTGATATTTAAAGATTTTATCCTTAATCGATATCCTCTTTGGGTATGGTACAGTTAGTCCACTGTAATTTTATGCTGAAGAAAAAATATATAAGTTCCAATATCTTAAATATTTTTATTTTATAAAAGTATTTTCATCTTGCCTTGTACTATCCACTAGAATCTCACGATATGCAGTTTTCTTTGTATTTTATTGAGAATATGTTTGTGCGATGTGCATTCTCGTTACTAAGTTAACATGCGAAAAAATTAATTTATTAGAAACATGAGTTTGTAAGCATTGTGAAATATTTATACATACCCAACGCAACCACAATATTACAAACAAAAGACAATGGTTAATTTTTTTAAGAAGTGTGACTTATTACAACTGATTTACACACACGTATAATTTAAGAACAACAAAGGACCCTTTGGTCCATTTAGGCTGTCAAAACAAACAGCTCTGCATGGCCAGGTGGTTAAGGCACACGACTCGTTATCCGAGGGGCACGGGTTCGAAACCCCGACGCACCAAACATGCTCGTCCCTTCAGCCGTGGGGGCGTTATAAAGTGACGGTCAATCCCACTATTCATTGGTAAAAGAGTAGCCCAAGAGTTGGCGGTGGGTGGTGATGACTAGCTGCTTTCCCTTTAGTCTTACACTGCTAAACTAGGGACGGCTAGTGCAGATAGCCCTCGTGTAGCTTTGTGCGAAATTCAAAACAAAAATAAGACACTGAAAGTTAGCCTTTATCATTTAACTATTTATCTAACATTTCGTTAAACTCATGTAAATTAACTGTGTGTACCATCTCTGAAACCAACTCCATAAGAAAGATAACGCTTTCTTTAGCTAAGATGACTCCGACCGTACCGAAATTCATATTTACATCTCCTGACCTCTCCATTCTCACTATTTAAATATAAAAACACATGACGCATCAACACCATCAATTCACTTAATAATCGTAAACATCTCATTGATATACTGTCTAGCTTTTTTTTCTCATTATGTACGTGTTCATTTTCTGAATTTGTCATCACAATGAAGCTCATGAATGGAACTCATAGCTTTAATTATGAAATATATATATATATATAAAACTTGCAAAACTTAATAAAATGTGTTTGTGAAAGTAAAAAATATCACGTCTCTGTGTTATTTTCTTATTAAGTGCAATATAAATTTTATTATAGGAAATGTTCAATACAGCTTACGAGCTAGGAGCTTCTATTAATATCATCAACAGACAAGGATTGACTCCTCTAACACTTGCTGCGAAACTGGCAAGGAAAGAGGTAAGCAAGCTAGACATTTACTCCTCAAACTGTTTTAAAGCAAGTCGTTCTAATCCTGTTACTATAGAAACAAAGTAGTTTTATTGTGAGATCCTGTACTCCCGTTACTATAGAAACAGAGTAGTTTTATTGTGAGATCCTATAATCCAGTTCCCTCGCGTTACTAGAAACAAAGTGGTTTTATTATGAAGTCCTGTACTCTAGTTTCCTCGCATTACTATAAACAAAGTAGTTTTTTGTTAGATCTTATAATCCTGTTACTGTTAATAAATTAGTTTTATTGTGAGGTGCTGCATTTCTCTGGTGGTTAAAATGTGGAAAGCATGTGTGCCTCTAGTTGTAAACCGAGTACCCTAACCACAAGGTCATGCCAATTCTTCAAAGATTAGAAGCGTTTCCTTCATCTATAGGATAGTAACGTTGTAGGCTTTATGTTCTAAGTAACTGCTGAACACGAATATGAGAGTATGCTACGAATGAGAGAGATACTTCTAATATTTCAAATGAGGCCTGTGTTAAACAATCAGGAAACAACGACTGGCAGTTTAGGTAAAAGAAAGAAACACGTTGACACAGCTCAGAACCTATCACACCGCCATCTAGTTCTTCAAAGATGGTGTTGTTAAGAAAGAAATAGGTAAATCCTTGGTTGTAAGTTCCAAAATGGTTTTAATTTGAAGTACAGAAAAAAAATATTAACAGAAGTGTCCTTACGTGAAAACTTACATGTACAATTATCAATAGCTTTATTTATAGGTGTATCAGTAAATAAGGTGGTAATATGGAAAGTAGTAATAAAGTGTTTTTTATGTATGTGTGTGTGGAGGGTATAGTTAATTCATGTGAAAAGTGAAAATAATCAGGAATAGTGAATTAACTGGTAATGAGTGTCTATAGCATAGGTACAAGGAACTGGACATTTTTTACTATGCATGTCTACAGCAGAAAGAATTGGTCAAAAGGGTGTGTGATTTTTTTAAAAGACCGTATAAAATACAACGAAGTAACAATATTCTTATATAATATTTTGTTTTTAAGGTCTATCAGGTTTTTCTGGATTGTGTTTTTACGTTGTATGGTAAAAGATTAATGGCCATCGTGTAGGATTTTAAATTTAGTTGAGTAGTCAAGAATAACTTGCATTTTACTCAGGTAGTCTTTTTTTTTCATTAAGAACAAATACAGCATTGCCTTTATCGGGCCCTGTAACATAAATATTGTAATATTGTTGTTTAGTGATAGTATTTTTAAGGCTTAGATTTCCTCAAGGTTTAGAGGGTTGGGATTTCTCTTAGTATTAAAATTATAGAGCGTAAAAAGAGAGTTGGAGTTTCTGGGACACTTCATGAATAAGAACAATTGAAATTGTAGTCGTAACTGAAAAAAAAATGAAGGAAAAAAAGATCATGGAAGACAGAGGTTGACTTATGTCAAGAGTATATTTAAATGGATAAATGTATGAGACTAGAAATTACTTGTACCTCAAGGAGAAGAGATTTTTAGAAGACCGGGGTCAACAACGCCGTGTATGGATGTGGTACATAGAAAAGACGGGAATGAAATAATCACGAGATTGTTCAAGGTTTCTTTTTTATCGTTCATAGGAAGGTCTTTTAGGTTTCTAAAGGGTAAAGAAAATTAACAGAATCCAGTTGACGTGGTGGAAAAGAGATAAATTAAGACCTTTATCTAGGGCGGAGTTACACTGGTTACTTGGTGTAAGATTACTTTGGTTAATAATCAGCTCGTCAGGAGCAAATTTGGAAGAAACCTTTTTAATCATTCTCTCAGTTTCAAATTTCGAACATATTCGAGTTGGGCGAGGCCTAACCATGTTCACACGCCAGGCCAGCGTGTGTGTATAAAAAGAATAAGAAATTAAATTATTATTGATATTTGTACGTAAGAAGCTAGGAATATCTGCATGTTTTTTTTATAGCAAAGCCACATTGAGCTATCTGGTGTGACTACTGAAAGGGATTTGAACGCGTGATTTTGGAGTTGTTTGGACTTACCGTTGTCCCAAGCGGGGACTAATAATATTTGATCAAAACAAATTAAAATAAAGGGGTTGTTTTTATAAAACAATAGAGCCAAGTTATATACAGAGAGAAAGTGTAATATAAAAATGGTTAAGAAAGAAAAAAAAATCGAAAATATTTGTTACCCCTTCATAACAATATTCACTGCACTGTTAATAAATTAGTGTTAACTTCTCATCCAAGCAAGCTGCCTACATAGATCAGTATTATAAAACCAAATGTTTTGATTATTATAATTCTTTAAATATACTGTTCTTACTTGCAATTATTAGAACTCTATTAGCGATATCTTTGTCATTAATAGTTTTAACTTTTACAATATTCATCGATATAATATAAATATTCTTTAAATATTACTCCAATTATAATATTTATTTCCAAAGGTACATTATATCAATAGTTCTCTGTTTATTTATAATATACGTTTTTTTTTAGAATAAAGCATTCTTACAAAGTTATGTTACATAATGTTTACTGATACACAAAAGCACAATTTTAATAATTCAGTGTATAATATTCATCGATATAGGAAACGTTTGAATACTGCTCTCTTTATAGACACAGTAACAACCAGTAACTTGTTTTAAAAACTTGTCGTACAGCCTTTTTGTTTGACCTAGTTTTATGACCCTGACCTATTTCCTTGCAATTTTTAAGCAGTTGTGTAAATTGTGTTTAGAAATAGCTTGTCACTGTGCATTGTAATGTAAGAAATAGACCACTTATCAGTCAAAGTATGGTTCACTTGAACAAAGAAGTTGGTATATTCAGGTAACTTTAAAGCACTGGGATAGGTACCCTTTACAGGATATTTATCAAGAAATAATATAGAATTTCTGAAGAACAGAATTAGAAAGAATGGAATAAAGATACCGAGTGCAAAGTAAGACACAAACTTAATAATCTGTATTGAAGTAGGGATAACATAAACACGGTATGTGTGTATATGTATGCTACATTTTACGGATCAACAGACTGCCATTTTTACTAGACTCTACATCTTCTCTGAGTCTCCTTAATCCTTAAATACTTCTAGCACTGCTGACATACCGTATAAAATATATTACTTAACGTGCATTAAAAGAGCATATGGAATGTGTTTACACGTGCACTGAATTAAAATAAAAATCGTAATAACTGTAGTTCCGCTTTGTTTCTTTCAGTATTCCAAAAATTGTAGTGTAAAGACACCTCTTGACTCCTGAGGGACGTGTTAAATATTTTCCTGTTTTATGATAATCATTCTCATTGGAAAATATTTTCATTTGTACGAGAAGCATTAAATAGCATTTATCCCTCTACAATACTCATTTATATAAGAAATACTCTTTTTTATGGTTGTTCTTTTTATAATATCCACATGTACAATGTTAATGTTGAGATAGGATTCATCGCGAGTAACTAGTGCTTACACGTGACTAGTTATTATCATTGAAATATGCAGGGTGGCCCGTAAGTACCTACCCATGCATATATCTTGCGCTCATGTACCCACGTACTTGTCACAATACGCTCATCAAGTGTAAATGGGATTACATTAGCCATATTTCTCTGAAAAAAAAGAAACAAATTTATAATGCATGCGTAATTGAATATAACATAATAATATAAGGATAGGTACGGATTTACGGGCCACCCTGTAGATTAGCCATACATTCAAAATACCACCAGCTTTACCACTGGAGGACACTGCTGTCGGTATCCTTTCACAACGTTCAGCAATACTGTTCATACTAGAAAAAAATAAACTTAACAACTTTCTTGATCACGTGATACCTGCATATATACAAAACAAACTAAATTCAGAATAAACATTGTAGTACTACAAGGAGATTATGGTTCGTGATATATTTATATAACACAGAAATACTTACGTAATATTTTATCAATTTGAATACATTATACCAGCTACGTCATATATGTGCTTAAATTGCTAAGAAAGCCATTTCATAGATAGTGTTATTTAAAAGCGCTTTACCACGAATTGTTAGCAGGTCAAATCTTTATTTTAGGTGGTATAGCCTTACCTGATATCCGAGAAGTATCAGTTTCGATACAAAGCTGAAAAACTTACTACAAGCATAATTTTAAATATTATCACAGTTATAGTGATATTAAGACAACTTTGTTTATTTTAATGTTGCTAATAAACAAATTGTTTAGCTGCTACTTTACTTGACCTAAAGTTTTTATTACTAAGTTACTTTGCTATTGAACAAACTACCTATCTGGATATCCCAAAAAAGGGTGTCGTACGTATTAGACACGGTTAAGGTTTAGCCCTAACAAAACTGAAATAAAAAAAAAAAACATCCACAAGTTACAGCATTAAGTTATCTATTTATCGAATATAGGCCATTCTTAATAAAGGCTTAACTAATGTTAGGCCTAAGTCAGTTGAACTAGAGATGACGGTATCGTACAATCACAATTATTTTGTATTATAAAAAATTCTGTTTTTACAAAGATACAGTTGCAATAAAGTTGACAGTAGATGGTTTTCTGGTCTCTGCTAGCCATAGATATTACACTTCACGTTATGGTGGTTCGTTTATTATTATTATATAATTGAATGTTAGGCTTAATGTGAAATTCTTACATTTACTATAGATGTTCTTTCACATACTGAAAATCCAGCGGGAAATCTACTGGCAGCTAGGTAACATAACATGTGCAGCTTATCCTCTGGAAGAAATCGATACTATTAACAACCGTACAGGAGAAATCAATAAGGTGTCAGCCCTGAACCTTGTGGTGTATGGGGTTTGTACTACAGCTTTCAGTTTTATCGAAATCTTTACTAGAAAGTATAATGCCTTAAGAAAAGTTATAAAAATTTAAAAGAAGCATTATTTAAAATTATAATATTTTATACAGTAACTTTAAGATGCATAATAGTAGCGAGTTTTAACTTTAACTCTTGGTTTCTAACATACAAAAATTAAGTATTAAGAGTTACAGAAAATAAAATATGGTCATTATAAGATTAAAAAGTAACGTAACGACTTACATGTGTGATGTCATCAGAAAGGCCTTGTCTTTCTACACAACTTCTATAATTAAAACATCAGAAAATGTCGTATTTTCTCTAGTTTATATATAATATATATGTTTAAATAAAATCGAAACTACATTATGTTGGCTTGATTTCGCGCAAAGCTACACGAAGGCTATCTGCGCCAGCCGTCCATAATTTTGCAGTGTAAGACTAGAGGGAAGGCAACTAGTCATCACCACCCACCATCAACTCTTTGGCTACTTGTTTACCAACGAATAGTGGGATTAACCGTTACATTATAATGCCCTCACGGCTGAAATGGCAAGCATATTTGGTGTGACGGGGATTCGAACCTGCGACCCTTAGATTACGAGTCGAGTGCTTTATCCACCTGGCTATGCCAGACTAACCCTTTCTCTTTGAGCATAATTGATTCTCATTCAGTCCATAAAAGTCACAAAGTAATAAGACCATTTGTAGCAAGATAAATATTAATTATAAAAACAGAAAATTTCATCCTGTTTATACATTTTTATTATATTTATCTTATAAATATTAATTATAAAACAGAAACAAAATTCTATATATTATTATTCAACCATAACGAGACGTAAAAGAGGAAAAAAATTGGATACAGAATTACATCGATCATTGCAACATCTCGTTTGGTCCACTGTTCAATTGTTTACTGACATATGTGCACTCGCGCTCCAACTGTAAGGAAGTGAGTGAAGAAAAAACAGAAGTCAAACCTTAATGTTAATATTCTTCCAGTGATTTTCCTGTCTCTATCCAATCCATATTTCTTCACTATTCCTTTCATATTTTCCTTCTTTTTTTTCTTTTCTATCCTTTTCTCTCTCCCTCCAAAAGCATCTGGTTTTCTCCCTGACCCCATACCTTGCGGACATGACTCTATAGTCGGGAAGGTTTTTTATGGTTTATTCGGTAAACACAATACCAAGCCTGTCCATGTAATGATGGCGTTTGCTACAAACTGTATTCACGTGTAGGCCTAACTTCACAAACAGAACTCTGAAAGTGAAACTAGCGTACGCCTAACTTATTTTTGTAGTTTCCTCACTAATGGATCGATAGCAAGAACACTTGTTAATTCAGTGAGTCGATTCGATAATTCTCACAGTGTGATAGCAGGGTTTATAACTTAGGAAAGCAGAAAATATTAAACGGGCGGGTAAATTAAAAACCTGAAATTGATCTTAATACATTAAAATCAAATGTAAATTATATACCTATACATATTGTATAACATACTACAAATCAAATGTAATAGTCTTTATAGAAGCTTTTTTTATTAAACGATATAAAATGAATTTATTTAACATGAAAAATGATCGGTGTCACTGGTTTTCAGGCATCTGTTGGCTACACCTATTGACTAACATATACTAAAATAAATTGATCACCCATTACTCATCAACGTACTGAATACTTTTCTCATAAACTATAAGTCACTGTCATTCATATCAGTACTCGTTCTCTAATGGTACAGAAAGAAAACACTACAGATATATGTATTATTTTAAAATATACTGTTGTTGATACAACGTTTCAGACAATGCCCATCTTTCAGGTATCACTAACTGAACAGTGAATCCGAAAATGATTTTTAGTGGTTTGACCTACATTTTTCTTTTTTCTTTTTCAACAACCATCGAGCGCAGTTTCCTAAGCACTCAAATAGTATGGAACGGTTTTAGATCATGACGTCAAAACAGCGGCATGTCTGCTGATTTACTACTCTAGAACCTGGGTTTCAATACACATCGTGAGCAAAGCATAGATAGGCCTTTGAGTAGCTTTGTGTTTAGCTACAAACAAACAAATAAGCTCGTTAAGTGACGACTAGCTCCCTCTAGCAAACAAATATTTAAATTAAAACCTTAAAAATACAATTTACAACATCATAAAAAGTACATCTTGTCTTCGAATTTTGCAACAGTATGCGTCAAACCTGTAGCATTTTATGGGAAATATTTAGTACGATGACAGAAAAAAATCAAAACTGTCGTCATAACAAATAAAAAACAACCCTTTTTACTTTCTATTTTGTTCTGTGAATAACTTCAACTGTTAAAATTTTAAAGAAATATAAAGGTGCTGGTAAATAACTTCACTTTGCCTAATTTGTTTCTTGTTTGTAGTTGAACACAAAGCTACAAAATGGGGTCGGTATAGCCAGTTCGTTAGGGCGCTCGACTCGTAATTAACTCTGATCACATATTGAAAACTTATTTCAATGCGTGGATAACATTTTTGATAGCTCAAGAAGCAGGTGGTTAGGGTGCTCGACTCACAATATGCAGATCGCGGGTTCAAATCCCCGTTACACCAAACGTACTCGTCTTTTCAGACATGGATACATTACAATGTGACGAGCCATCCCACTATTAGTTGATCAAATAGTAGCCCAAGAGTGGGAGGTGGATGGCGATGACTGACTGCCTTCCCTCTAGTCTTACACTGCTAAATTAGTGGCGGCTATCGCAAATAGCCCTTGTGCTGCTGTGCGCAAAATTAAAACCAAATTACACAATGGGTTATTTGTGCTGAGTCCACCACGGTATTGAAACTCTGTTTTTATTGTTATAAGTCCGAAGACTTACAGCTGTGCCACTGAGGGGGGGGATAATTTAAGGCGCCACTTACGGCTGAGTTTACTGAATCACTCTAACGGGTTACCCTGTAAGTTAAGAATTCAAGGATCTGATTTTGTCACTTATATGTAACGTGTATTGCTTGAGGAAAGTCCAAGAAACAGTTATAAGTTGGCGACATTGGATATTTAGTTTTAGGAGATATATGTTTTACATTGTCAACGTTGAATTACAATAATTATTTTTAATTATAAGTTATTCCACACATCGATAACAGTGTAATTATAGAATAGATTTAAACGAGTCGTAACTATTTAGTTTTGTTAATTTTACTAATGTTATAGTATAAATTTCAAAATACGGTTGAACACTCTTAACGTTTAATTCCATTAACTATCCATGGAATATTCCACAGACAGGAAAATATGACTTTCACAGTCTGTACGGAATTATTCGTAGTGGCAAGTAATGTGTCTATTTTGTGCCTGTTTTTAGGATAACTTTACACACCTAGAAATGCTAGAAGGATTGCTGGTTGATCTTCTCAATGCCAAATGGAACAGTTTCGTCAAATTTCGGTGAGTGGTTTTCCACTGTTATTTGTTTTTTTGTGTGTGTGCACAGCTACACGAGGGCAATCTGCGCTAGTCGTCGCTAATTTAGCAGAGTAAGACAAGAAGAAAGGCAGTCAGTCATCATCCCCCACCGCCATCTCTTGGGCAACTCTTTTACCAACAAATAGTAGGATTAATTGTCGCTGTTATAATACTATTATGATACGTGCAAATTAACGATTCCCTTGTTTCTATTTGTAAGAGAAGGGTATTAAACTGGAATGTTAACTTTCATATAATGACCAGATTTTCAGTTCGATGTTTTCAGGCAATTAAAACTGGAACGTTTCAGGCCATAGGAGCGCCACGTACTGTTGTAAACCATATTTTTAATAGTTTACTTTAGCTATTCATTTGCTAAAGTGCACGTGTCATTACGTAATGATAATGCGGTATATTTAGACATCTCACTGAAGTAAAACCTGTGTAGAATATTTCCCTGGTATGCTGAAAAAATAAAAAATAATAATAATATATTCAGTGAATTAAGAAGTTAATTAATCGATGTAGTGTCCATTAGTGACTTAGACAGTGAAAGTTATTGTATTTATTTGTCCACGATTCAATTAGTGAATTAATCAACATGATTTATTGATCATTAGTAAGGAAATTATCACCATCTACACAGGGGGTTTCGAAGGGGCTTTTGGTGTGAAAAAATATACTTATATAGTTATATCACAGCTGCTTATGGTATTTAACAGTTTGGATGCTCATATTTTATGTGAACAGCCATACATTTGTTTAAGCTATATTTCAGACAGAATTCCTTCCAGAATTAATCTCATGGCATTTATGTTTTGCAAATTTTCTGGGGGGCATGTCCCCATACCTCCGTATCGTTACGATGCTTTACACGCTTATTGTGCTTTGCACAATATGTATTAGCTTTTGACTTCACAAATTATAAAGTCGCCTTTGAAACATTCTCCTTACAGGCCTGATTATTAAGCTTACAAGTAATTCTGTTGAAAAGTTGACTGTGTGGTTAGGCTTACAAGTAAATGTAACCTGTATAAAGCGGTTTTGAAGAAATTAATTAATTCTCTATCTTAACATGAACAAGTCTGAGTATCATTTTCACCAAATAATCCAAAATAATGTACCCAATGACAGAACACATTAGAATGATATGATAATCATATGTTTTTAATGATATATACTTCCTGAAAATGGATATCTCCGATAGGGGTTGATCTAAAAATGTATTTTTAAACTAAATTTGATCACGGTATCAAATATAATTATGTATAATTTTTATTCAGCCTTCTTCATTCACCCGCATTGATGAAAAGAGACAGAAGATTGGCTGGATACCCTGAATATGAACAGACTTGCGTCTTTCAACGATATACTAAATCCTATATGTGTACAGCTTTTCAACATATGAATGTTACTTTATTAAAAACAATGTTTAATTAATGTAATAATCAACAGGTTTTACCGGCAATTTGCTACCTTTCTGGTGTATTTTACCATCTCTATTGTGTGTTTCGTGCTTCGACCAGGGCCTTTGGTCGTGAAACAACGAGGGATTGACCTCACCTTTAACACAAGTGTTGAAGTTGAAAAGTTTACCTTCATGATTGATAATACTACAGTAGACAATGACACGACAATAGATGATTGTTATTTGCTGAACAGAAATAGGAATGACGAAGTGGTAAATTATAAATAAATATTTGTTAATTATTAAGTGAAGAGTCATCGATTTACTAAATTTAATATTAATATATTGTGTTTATTGTGAAATGTCTTTGTTTGTAGTTAAGCATAAATATACAGAAAGGGCTACCTGCACTCTGCCCACCACGGGTATCAAAATCTGGTTTATAGCGGAACTTTTACAGTGTTATAGGAGAAAGTAAGATATTGTTCAAGAATACACCCATTATAAAAGTTTATAGTAAACTGCTAAAACCTGCTTAAAGTGTTTATTATATTGAAAGAAATACAATTATTTAGGAAGTCGCTGTTTGTTACAAAATGTAGAATTTGTAACTTTTAATTCTTTATGTTAGCTGACCAGTTTCTCAGATAGTAGACCGAAGGAAAAGGTTCCAGTTTCTACTAATATTCAGAATCCTTGTTGGAATACATT
This sequence comes from Carcinoscorpius rotundicauda, assembly GCA_011833715.1. Classification (NCBI taxonomy): domain Eukaryota; kingdom Metazoa; phylum Arthropoda; class Merostomata; order Xiphosura; family Limulidae; genus Carcinoscorpius; species Carcinoscorpius rotundicauda. The sequence continues at coordinate 124,580,356 of CM022391.1, read as the reverse complement.
ATTTCTAGATATGGGTTTTGTCACTAGTATTAACTGTCAAACACTATAGAAACATCATTGTTTCTTCTTCTTTTTTTCGGTTTGAAATAAATAATGTTTTGCTCCAAGTTTACAATTTTAAGGCATTCATAAATTCAAATCGCGTTGTTAAGTTGTTCGTTTATTGTTTAAAGCGATAACGTAGATCTAGCCGTTCTTTTATCAACATTGTGCATCATATGTTTGTTATATGTACAGGTTAAGAAATAAATTACAAGTACAACACGAACAGGAAATTTATCCGAACCTGTTAATAAATAAATTACAGGTACAACACGAGCACGCTGTTAATCCGAACCTATTAATAAATAAATTACAAGTACAACTCGAACACGCTATTAATCCGAACCTGTTAATAAATAAATTACAAGTACAACTCGAACACGCTATTAATCCGAACCTGTTAGTAAATAATTTACAAATACAACAAATCTTCTGAGTTTTTAACACGGGTCTGTATTAATATTAAACATAATAATGGGCCTACAAGTTAGTTGGAACATAGTATTTAAAAATGGCTTTGATTAATAACGTGCTCGTTTTGCACTTGTAATTTATTTATTAACAGGTTCAGATTAATAACAGCTAGGAACCATATGGAAGCCTTCTGAAATTCTAAAATTGAAGAGATTATGTACAGTTCCCTCTGAGAAAGGAGTTAAATAGTTAAGTTGCCAAGGTGATGTAGTGAAATATAAAATATAGGCGTGGTGTTTGAATTGGTTCTGATTCATCATATGTTTTGAACGTTTTTTTTGTTTTTTCTTCTTATTACCACTTTACCAAAGAATGTTGGAATTCCTCAAAACCTCGTGGTTAGTGGGTTTGTTTTGTTTTGGAATTTCGAGCAAAGCCACACGAGGGCTATCTGCGCTAGCCGTCCCTAATTTAACAACGTAAGACTAGAGGGAAGCAGATGTTCGTCACCACCCACCGGCAACTCTTTGGCTACTCTTTTACTAACGAATAGTGGGATTGACCGTAACGTTATAACGCTCCCACGACTGAAAGGGCGAGCATGTTTGATGAGACGGGGATTCAAATCAGCGATCCTCGGATTACGAGTCGAGTGCCTTAACCACCTGTCGATGCCGGGCCTAATCGCTTTAGAAGAAACAGAGAAATAATAAAGTTAAAATATTAAAAAATAAGTGTGAAACCTAATCGACTCACCTCTTGTCACGGAATTATACCAGAAATTTACCTACTTCTCATTAGTAACCCTTGACGAGTGAAAGTCGAAAGAATAAGAATTCGTAGGCTGCTAAAGTGTGTATTATATGTACGATATTTTGGTTAAGTAAAAGACAGTTCAAAACATGGAATAGAACTGGCTACAAGGTGCTTGATTTCAAAATACTATTGATAATTTAGAACAGGAAGTTTATTTGCTTCGTTTGATTCTTGTTCAGCACAAAGCTGTACAGTGGGCTTTTCGTGCTCTGTCCGCCACTGGTATCAAACCTGGCTTTTATCGTTATGAGCCCGTAGAGATACCGCTGTGTCACTATAGACACAAAAGATAGTTTTCATAGATGTTTAAAATTCTCAATGAACTTAAGATAAATTTCTATATACAGCTCAAGTTTATTTTTTATTTATTGACGACAAATAAATTTATTGTTCTCACTCTAGCTTCGTTTAGTCCTGGAGGGATTGTTGGCTGTTGGCGCCTTTTTGTATCTTCTCAACTCGGTTCTCGAGGCTCGTTTCCTTGGTTACCAGACATTTGCACAAAACATGGTTGGTTTCATTTCTTGGATTTTAACCTAACGGCTTGAGATCTCTGTAAACAAATAGTTTCTTTCTGCAATTCGATTATTATTTGTTATCCATTTATGTATTCGAACGTAACAAGAAATGTTGCTGTTTTTTCATCCAATGAACTCGTGCATTCTTTTCATACGTAGTTACTTTTATATTAATATTTATAAAAAAACTGAAGAGAAACAATAATTAGTATGCTAAGATTTCGTGGTCTTGTTTCATTTAGTGTTTTAATTTCTTTCACTCAAGCTCCTGTCGGAATATCATAAATGCTTTTGAAAGAAAGTCTCTATTTACAAGAAAAACTTTACCCAGTAAGTTTCCACTTTGTAGATGACAGTACCGTCCCGTGTTTTGTTTTTGGTCTCTTGCACTCTTGTGTTATTGATGATACCACTAAGACTGACCTGTTCTTGTTGGGCTGAAGATATAGTCGCTGTTTTCGTCATGATTACCACTGCTCCATACTTTCTTTTTTTTTGCAGGTGAGTAGAACAGTATTATTACTTCCTATTTTTAGGTTTTTCCAATAATTTGATTCGTATTGCTTCCTATTTAACGTAATATGATACTGAAGGATAACAAGGGAAAGGGGACCTTTTAATCCATCCTGGATGTCCTATCTACTGAATTAAACTGAACAATAAAAAAACTTTCAATTCCACTCTCATATGTTTATCAAGCATTCCCTTTACGTGTTTAAGTTAACTATATCCACCACATAACGTAACATAATGTTTAGGGACAACAAGGGACCTGTTGGTCCATCTCGGCTGTCCCATTCTTCAAGCCAAACTAAAACTATTAAGAAACATTTAAGCCAGCCTTTATCACTTACATATCCATCAATCTTTTAAACTCTCTCAAATTTACTGCCTCCACAACATCCGAAGGAAACCTATTCCATAGGCCATTCACCCCATTTGAAAAATAAAGCTATCTCAGTTGAAGATGACTTTTACCTTACCTAAATCTATAGTTGTGCCCCATAGTTGCAAAATTTTCGCTGTTAAGTGTGAAAAACTGTTGATGCATAAACACTATCGGTTCCTTTTACAATTTTGAACACTTCAATCAATTCCCTTTCTAACTCTTATTTTTTCAAGAGAAAAAATTTTAAGGATCTTCATATCTTCTCATATGACAACATCTTCATCACAGGTACCATTTCAGTAACCCCCCTCTGAAACCCTTTCCAACAATTCAATGTCTTTATTAAGGTAAGGAATCCAAGACTAAACACAATACTCCAAACATGGCCTAACTAGTGACCTATACAAAGTAATAACCTCTTTAAATTTGTATTCAGTATTTTTTTAGATACAACCTAAAATCCTATTTGCCGTACCAGTAGAAACAGCACAATTACACCAAGATCCTTTGCTTTCATGACACCATTAAGTTTAATTCCCATCCAAATTATACCTATGGTTCAAATTATGATAACCCACATGTAATATCTTGCATTTATTATAATTAAAATCATCTACCATTTATTTGTAAAACTCACTAAATGATATAAATCCTTTTGTAAAGCAGCAGCATCTTCTTTACAGGTAGCAACATCCAAGATCTTGATATAATCAGAAACCTGAGTAATTTATTGACCATTCCTTCATCTATACCATTAGTGTAAATCAAAAAGAGCAATGTTTCTAAATCTGAGCCTTGAGGTACACCACTTGAAACATTAATACAGTTTGACTGAACTCCATTCATAACAGCCTCTGTTTTCTTCTTTCAAGCCACTCTCCTATTCGATTAGTTAACGTATTCTCCACACCTATAAAAATCAGTTTCTTTACACGTCTTTTAGGTGGCATTTGTCAAATGCTCACTGAAAATCCAGATACACCAAATCTACATCATTACCCTTGTCTACATAAGCAGTAACATTTTCAAAGCATGTCACAAGATTTGTAAGGCAAGATTTTTCTCTCAGTGAAACCATGTTGATTATCCAATAAAATTCCAAACTTTGTTAAATAACTTTGCAAAGTATCTTTTTTCAGACTTTTCAAAACTTTTCCCATAACTGATGCAAAACTAATAGGCCTATAATTACTGGAACAGCTTCTATTACCTTCCCCAATGATGGGACTAATATTAGATAATTTCCGATTTATTGGTACTTTTCCACTATTCAAGGACTTACAAAAGGTATGGCAAGTGGCTCACATATCCAATCCTTGACCTCATATAAAACCCTTAGGAAATATTATCTGACCCAGGAGGCTTATAATTATTTGAACTTTCCAATTTTATTTTAACAAGCTTAGTTACTTATGCAACTGTCTTTTTCAAGTTTGTTGTCATCTATCAATTGTTCAAGGTGAGGAATAATGCTTATGTCTTCGTTAATAAAAACTGAAGTAAAAACAGAATTTAATGACATATTTATTTCATAATCATCAGATACAAGTCTTCCTTTGTCATCCCTCAAGGGTCCTATGCCCATCATAACGTTTTGTTTACCCCTAATGTACATAAATCATTAATGTTAATTTTTATGTTTTCAGCCAACTTTTTTCTTGTAGCTCTTTAGATGTCATAGTTTTATTTTTGATCGACTCTTGTGATCTTCTAAATCTTCTATAGTACCAGTCAATTTCAATATCTTAAATTTGTGTTGCTTTATTTTAATATTATCCTTTGTGAACCAACCAGGTTTTTTACTTGCAGCTACCCTTTTCTTTCTGTAAGGAACGTGTCTCTTTTCAATACTTAAAAATGTTTTTACACCTGATAAGTGTCTTCAAATAACTCTGCTGCCCAATACATAACAGATAATTCTTGTTACATTCTTTCAATGTTTGTTTTTTTTAAAATTTGTTATAAATGCAGGAAAACATCAAACCTGATATAGCAATGATCACTTGTACCTTGGTGTTTCCCAATTTCCATCCTTTCAACCACTTCTATATTAGAAGTTAACAATAAGTCTAAAACAACATTATTTCTAGGAGGTTCCTTGAAAATTAGTGAAATATTCCATCTTGAACAGTTTCCAGAAACCTTTCTCTCTCATTGTTTGATTTTAACATTTCTTATTCTGTATGTCTGAAATTAAAATCACCTATGTATATGACTTTATTTAAAGCTGCCATTTTAATCTCATTGTAAAGTTTCTCACAATTTTCATCAGTTTCATCAGGTTGTCTGTAACAAATTTCAACTGAAAGATTTTTTCCTTGATATCCACCAACAAAATCCCGAATGGATTCAATCTCCTTGCTATTATCCTTAATATTCTCAACTTCAACAGGACGTAACTAACACTTTACACATAGAGCCAACCCTCCCTCTCTCTTTACTACACTGTTCATATCAAATAACCTATAACCATACATTTAAAAAAAAATGTCATCAAAATCATCTACAGTTAGCCATTATTCCCATTATTTCGAAATATTCTGCTCCTACCAGTGCCCTAAAATCATCTATTTTATTTCTTGTACTTCTAGCATTACAATAATAACAATTAAACCTATTTTATAATTGATTTTATACCTATTTCCTATGCTAAACATCTATACATCTAATTTTGTTTCATTTAGTATAATTTTCCCTTCACCACTCTCTAGTCCTAGTTTAAAACTTTTAGCTTCAGTTGTGGATGCCTTCATTCACAATTGGACCAATTTTATCTTATGATTATTCTTTTATCTGTCTTCCTCTCTTATACAAAACATTCAATTCCTTCTTGTCACTCTATTATGAGCTGCATAACCATGGTTTCCACTCTCGCACATCCTTCACTCATACCTCTTTCAATTGTCCATTCTCTTCTCCAGCAACCTCAGTTCTCTGTCTTTCATTCCGCTGTATTCATACTCTGTCTTCATAAGCGGAATTTGTCTAGTCCTTTGTGAGACGATACAGACTTTCTGTAGGGGTTGCCTTTTTATTTCTTGTTTAGTCTGCTTTTTTTTCTATGCATAGTTTGCTCTTGAAGAAGAAAGATCCACCTTTCGAAAGCGCTCGAGCTATGGGGTTATCATTTCATTCCTATCAAAACTTCTTGAACTTACGTGTTTTTCTAACAGAATGAATGTAACGCAATCGGAGTAACATGAACTCATTCCAGTTAGGTACCCTCTTTTATTTCTTAACGTAGGCATTTTAGGTGATTCATTGCTTAAGTACTTACGTAAACACTTAACCTTTATTAATGGACACCCCATTCTGTCAAAATCCATCACCGGAGCTAAAATAAACTATACCATAGCTATAAACAGTTCAATTTCCTTGCAATTCAGTTCGGTAATAACGACCTAAAACAATCCGATGAGACTGCTGAAGACAGTTTTTTAGAACTTTAAAACACAGTAGTGCATATCTTCATCCTCAGACCTAAGTGTTTCAGTGATTACAATACACAAAACAGCCGAATAATTAAACAACTCAACAACAAAATTCGACATTTTAATGAATTAACCAAACATCTATGCAGACTTAATCCCCAACTTCCCACCATTAACCACACAAACCTCATCCTACTCACTAATTTTCATGCACGAGATGGACTTCACTTCAACTTTTCTGGTATTTTTACTTCAAGTACTTTATTTACTGTAACATTCTCGCACTATTGTCTTCCTCTCCTAAGTCACCCCAGTCATCTCCTATCCCTACTTCTAATAGTTCTTTTATTATTCCTTGTCCAACTTCTACATTTCTCCCTATCTCAGAAGATACCAACATTTCTCACAATAATACTTCTCTCTGTCAATATACCCAACTAAAAACTCATTCACTCTCACAGTGATCCTTAAAGTTCTGCTAGAGAACTAAACACAAACCACACCACATCACTACCACTATAAACACTGCACTACAATCTTAACCAGTCCATCAGTTACCTCCTTCATTAGAACACAGATAGCCCTCGTGTAGCTTTGAGCGAAATTTCAAAAACAAACAACATTTTGAAGAAGATAGTTACTTCCTGTTCCTTTCCTTAACCATCCTGTATCTCACAATTACAACGTCTTCCTCATCGCAATATCTGTCAATGTTCAGCGTCAACCAAGCGGTGAATCATTCATTTACAGTAGAAAACAACTATTTAAAAAATTAAAACACTCATTGAAAAACGCACAAAACATTACCAACATGCCAAGTCGTTAATTCATAACATAAAAACAGAAACATACCTTAATGTCGAGCATTAAAAGCACCGATCAAAACTTCTGCAACAAATGGTAACTCCTCCTTAGAACTCATGAATACCACTAAAACCTTCCGTTAAAATTCTTGTACAACCCATCCCTAAAAAAAAGAACTACGAATACTTACAAATAAAACTGTTACATTTCTTCTTATAAAGAATAACAAAGTTCAGCTTTCTGCCAATAACACCAATTCAAAAAGCGTTTCTAACAGCATTCGTTTCTATCATAAAGAAACTACCATAACGTTAAGCAGTCGACCAAAAAGTACTAAACTCTCTTTGTCTTACAACAAACAGCCTCGTTTAAAAACAATTCATATTCTAATACACATAAGTCTTCTTAAAGTAACAGATCTGTTAGAAATAACAGCGAACTTATAAACCGTACAAAACACGATGGACACTTCCGACACATCTCTAATATTGTTAATCTTTCTGAAGAGTAGTTATGATATTAATAATTTCACAGTGTGAATATTACTTTAAATAGACCAAATTAAGTTCGAAACATAGAAGTAATCGAAAGTTTATCTGTTTTACTTATGCGTAAAATAAGTAGATATGAACGTCGCTTTGTTAAATGGCTACATTGAAATTAAAGAAAAAAAAAGTTTCACTTTTTTCCAAATTTTGTGTACGTAATTAGTTCAAGCCTTATAATTTAGTGCCCCCCAGTGGCTCAGCGATATGTGTGCGGACTTACACGCTAAAATCCGGGTTTCGATTCCCGTGGTGGGCAGAGCACAGATAGCCCATTATGTAGCCTTGTGCTTAATTCAAAAAACAACAATATAATTTAGTTGTTAGAGGATCTCATATTATTTTTTGTTTTTCTTCTTCCTGTAAATGTTTTGTAACTTTTAATTTTTCTGTGTTTTAAATAGAGGATTTAAACTAGTTGGTCCCTTCGTGGTCATGATATATAAAATGATAATGACGGACCTGCTGCGTTTTGTGACGATTTACTTGGTTTTTGTCATGGGATTCTCGCAAGGTAGGTTTCTTGGCGTTTGTGTATGCCTTGTTAATTATCAGGTTAAATTATCTTACTGAATTATTCTGTTTAAGCAACAAGAAACACAAAGAAATGAAATTTGAAGACAGAACCGTGATAGAAAGTAGCATAGTTTAGTTACACCATTTAAAACTTCATTCTTTGATATGTCATGCCAATAAATGGAGAGACATCAAAAGGATTACATTGTACATCTACTACCACTGTGCTGTTTTCAAAATGGATTACACAGTTCATTTTTATTGTGGCATCGTTAAAATGTTTTGGTTCTAGAGTGTGAAGAAATACTGTATGTTTTAGTGTTAAAACTTACGAAAACAACACAGAATTTTAACCTGTGTCTGATGTTAATAATTCATCTTTGTTTCAGTTCAGTTTTATAAGTTTTATCACAGATATTATCAGTGTTTTCCAGTTTTTCTAAATACATGAAAACTGAAGAAGAGTACTAAGTTTGGTTAGACAATCTTCAAACTTTTCTAGCGTTATGATAAGGCGCTACAGAGGGTTGAGTGCATTGTATTAAGATGATTTGGAGCCTCTCTACGACATTACAGTTCATGTTGCTGTTTTCGGTCATGTTCTCTATGACGAATGTGCGACTCTATAAGGTATTTTCCACTGTAAAACGATCTATCGTAAGGCTGTCTTATGGAACTCACAACACGTATTCCTGCATACTTTCCATAATACGTTCAGAGTACCAGGACAACAGTTTCCTAGTACCCATTTTAACAGTTCAGTCAATCACACAGAAACCCAGAGATGCTGTTGCCAGTGAGAGCACTTGCATATCTTTATATGGAACAGTTTGAATACCTTTTTTATTTTCCAGCTGGTTGTGATGTGTGACGAGTTATATGCTTTGTTGGGGAAAGAACTTGCGTACAAGTGAAGTGAATCAATTTACCTGATGATTACCTTTCTTGTTGTGTTACATTTTGTTACTGACCTTTATGTTCGTGGATTGTAGCTTGTTACAAGATCCCGCTCCTTTATTACCACGATTGTGTTAAGACTTATTGTAGATCACTTTTTGTGTTACCCTTGGGTCCCAAGATAATAAGTATTCATTTTGTTTATCAATAAATGTAAAGGGATATCCCATATTTTAAATTCTAAGTGTCTGATCAACATATCTTTATAATCTGAATTTGTGAAGTATAATGTTCCAAAGTTACTTTATATTGGCTGTAGTTGTCACGTGACTCTCTTATTTACATATTTAAAATCGTTTTAATAGATGGTACTCAACCTAGTATGTGTCGGTTTGAAATATTGTACAGTGATATAAATACATTTAGCTCAAAATTGGTTTAGATTAGGCTTAAATTTAAGTCAGCTTTATATTGAGAAAACTTAAGCTTTATTTAATAGTTTTTCACACTTTCTGTATTTATAAGTCGTCTCTATAATATAGATGTTAACTATTATAACAGAAAATGTTTGGTGAATTATTTTACTACCTTTCTCTAATAGTTTTCTCAGTTATTTTGGAAAAAACTGATTAATATTAATAATGTAAAAAAATAAAAACTTACTTTCATGTGTTTTGACGCAGCTTATTACGTTATATTTCTAACTCACGATGGCGAAGGAAATAATTTCTTCAAAACCCCACTGTATAGCGTCATGGCCATGTTTGTCATGTCGTTATCCGAGTTTGGAGAAATGTATCAAGCATTTGAGCACACCGCACATCCCATGATTGCCAAGGTACTGAATTATGTGTTTAATACATCTTTCAAATGTTGTTATATACATTTATATTTTTTTATCTTAAGAAGGAATCACTGGTGATGTTTAACCTGCATTGGCCTATAAGCAGTTCTCAGCTACAAGCCAATTAGTTGTCGACGCATGTAACAAGTAAATGTAGTAAGAAACGTTACTACAGTTTTAAAGGTCGATTTAACGTGACATGCTTATATTTATTGTGATCACAAGCGTAGAGTAACACTTCCTCCTGGATATCTGAGAGTCACGGATTTGAATCCCCGTCGCACCAAACATGCTCGCCTTTTCAGCCGTCGGGTGTCATAATATGCGGTCAATTCCATTATTCGTTGGTAAAAGAGTATCCCAAGAGTTGGCGATGGATGGTGATGACTAGCTGTCTTCCATTTAGTCTTACACTGCAAAATTACGGACGGATAGCAATTTGTCTATTGAATTTTGAAAATAAAACATGCAGATGAAATCCTAGGTAACTTAATGCTAAGGTTGCATTTGAAAATAAAATATGTAAACATAAACATCTAGCTAACAGGTATAGATTGAAAGAAAACCTAACGAAAACTTTGGGTAAGGTTTGTTAAAACACGTCGCTTTAATACCCAAACAGAACCCTCGTGTTACAATTATCTATTAAAAGTAAACAGTTACGTCTGCTTTAGACATCTTGAAATACAGTTGCCAGCTATACATGTGTATATATAATTTCTACTACAATATTCTTCACGAGGTGGAGTGACATGGCCAAGTATGAAACTAGTTTTGAAGGAATAGTAGATCTGTTAATTTGTGGCAGTTCATGACCACATTCTTAACTGACAGTCCACTGTTTCTAAAGAGAGAACACCAAAAGATGTGAACGAGGTGATCAAGCTAGAAGAACAGTATACGGAAGTCCATGAAGGAAATATAACATGCAAGTTAAATAATAGCTAGTTAAATTTGAAACCAAGAGTGGCTGATGATAAGCATGATGCTAACAAATCTGACAAGAGATTAATAGACAAGAAGGAGAAGAGATACTATGCTTGTTTTAAAATAGGGCACATTGTGAATGAGTTTGGAGCAGCCTACAAACATGGTGTTGGCAAGAAAAAAGAAAAGAGTGGCTATCACCATGGGTGATACTGCAAACAGAAAAAGGAAAATACGTCTGATTCATCACAAGAACAAAGTACCACCTTCATAATTAAACTGCATCACTGATGGTCAGCTCAAGTTAGCAAATAGATCAACAGCGCTAATAGTGATTGAAGCATGTAAAAAAACATCGAGAGGTACCAATAGATCCCAACATACCAGTAGATGAAGTCTATGTTGGGGAAAAGAAAGTAAAGGTCATACGTGACACTCGGTACAGCAATGAGAACCAGGGTAGTATTTGATGGCTAGATGACAGGCAAGGTACATCTGTGTGTGCTGATTGATGGGACTGTGAGAAAATTTCCCAAGTAAGAATACGTGTCAACACTCCGTACCACTTGGGAGACCTTGAAGCCACGTGCATGAAGGAACTCATCTACGACTAAGTGATTGACAGTATTTCAGGCATTAAAAATTCAGATGAAGCAAACCGAAAGAAGACTGATATGGCATGTGCATTCACCATAAGAACTTAAAAGAAGGAAAGCAAGTAAGACATTAAGGCCCTTCAAGTATCAAAAGGTGACAATGCCAGAGGAAGGTGACCACAACACAAAGGAGACATACAAAATAGAGGACCGGAAAAAAAGTACAGTAGAGAATTTATCCAAGTGTTTCTACTGTGAAAGATAAACACATCAAAGGCAGTCAGAAATACTTCTATGACAAGATGGCTAAGTATTGACGTTTCAAGGTCAGACAAAAATCTTGATTCTACTACCAAAAAAAAATAACAAACTCTCTCTACAGTGGAAAGGATCTTCTGAACTGCAGGGGTGATCAATAGAATGGACTATAAAATCAAAGTGGACAGCAAGACCAAGATCTACCACACCTATTTGTTGAAAAAGTACTTTGAGAGAGGAGAAGACCTAATGGGTGTAGCTGTCATAGACACAAAACCAGATGGTAGTGACTTTGTTATAGAAGATGGATACCTACGTACTAGACCTAACACTACTGGATGTAGATGAAATGTACAAAGACATTAACATCAGTAAATAATGTACTAATGAGCACAAATACGAAATACAAGATATGCGGTGCTACTATATAGATGTCTTTACACATAGACCAGTCAAAACAAATCTTGTGCAACATAAGATCAAGGTAAAGCTATAGCAGTTGTCCTGTGTGATGAGAGACCAATAAACTGTAAATGTTGGTGTAGGTTACATGAAAAGATTTTCTATATGAAGTGAAAACAGACTTTGTATATCGTTTAAAAACTTTTTCAAAGAGGGGCTTATTGTTAGATATATCTGACTGTTTCATTTCATTTATAAGTTTAAGAACTGCTTTAATAACCTTCTATGGATAAGGTTCTTTCTTGTTTGCTTGTTTTGGAATTTCGCACAAAGCTACACGAGGGTTATCTGTGCTAGCCGTCCCCAATTTAGCGGTGTAAGACTAGAGGGAAGGTAACTAGTCATCACCACCCACCGCCAACTCTTGGGCTACTCTTTTACCAACGAAAAGTGGGATTGACCGTCAAATTATAACGCCTCCACGGCTGGGAGGGCGAGCATGTTTGGCGCGACTCGGGCGCGAACCTGCGACCTTCAGATAACGAAGCGCACGCTTTAACCTGCTAGGCCATGCCGGGCCAGGTTCTTTCTTTTAGCCAGCAATATAAGCTAAATATTAACACAAGGAACTCTTTTTGAATTTAATATATAAAAATAATTAACGTTTATGATAGATATGGAAAGAAAAATAATTAACATTTTTAGCGCTAAATATAGAAAGAACAATAACAGTAGATTTAGAGAGAACAAAAATTAACATTAACAATAGATACAGAAAGAAAAACAATGAATTAATATTAGATGTGGATATAGAACGAAAGATAACGTTAGTGGTAGATACAGAACGGTGTCCCCCGCTAGTCTACAGATTTACCATGCTAAAATCAGAGAATTCGATTCCCCGCGGTGGCCTCAGCAGATAGCCCGGTGTGGTTTTGCTATAGGAAAACAAACACACAAACAAACAGATACAGAATGAACAATAAACAACATTAGCGATAGATATGGAAAGAACAATAATTAAATATTAGGCGTAGATACAGAATAAAAAATAAATAACATTAGCGATAGGTACAGAAAGGGTAGTGACTAACATTAGTGCTACAATTATAAAATACAATGTTTTTTAGCATTAGCGGTACATGTAGAAAGAAACAGAAGTTTATTTTTATTAAATTTCTTTGTACTGGTTTTCAACAAGAATATACATACTCTCAAGGTGAAGTTTATCTCAGACTATTCCAATTGTAATCATTCTGAATTGGAAAAAATAGATATATAATAACATTTTATTACTAAATGAATTTGTTAAATATAATTTTACAGAAAATTGTATTTCTTGACAGATCTTATTCATTATGTACATGGCTTTGGTCACTATTCTGCTTATAAACATGTTGATTGCTATGATGGGAAAAACCTATCAAGACATTGCTGAGAGAAGAAATGAATGGATGAGACAGGTGAGCTTCCATTTTCCACTTGGCAAGCAATAATAAACTACCATATATTTCTTGAGAGAAACTGGTGAGTTACCACTATGTTCTCTGCAAGAACTTGGTAGGTTACCACTTTGTTCTCTATGAGAATCTGGTTGGTTACCACTTTGTTTTATATCAGAACTTGGTAGGTTACTACTTTGTTCTGTATGAGAACATGGTAGGTTATTACTGTGTTCTCTATCAGAACCTGGTAGGTTACTACTTTATTTTCTATAAGAACCTGGGGCCCGGCATGGCCTAGCGCGTTAAGGCGTGCGCTTCGTAATCTGAGGGTCGCGGGTTCGTGCACGAGTTGCGCCAAACATGCTCGTCCTCCCCGCCGTGGGGGCGGTATAATGTGATTATCAATCCCACTATTCGTTGGTAAAAGAGTAGCCCAAGAGTTAGCGGTGGGTGGTGATGACTAGCTGCCTTTCCTATAGTCTTACACTGCTAAATTAGGGACGGGTGGCACAGATAGCCCTCGAATAGCTTTGTGCGAAATTCCAAAACAAACTATAAGAACCTGATAGGTTACCACTTTGTTTTCTATCAGAACCTGGAAGGTCACTACTTTGTTCTATATGAGAATCTGGTAGGTTATTTCTTTGTTCTCTATAAGAACCTGATAGGTTACCACTTTGTTTTCTATCAGAACCTGGTAGGTCACTACTTTGTTCTATATGAGAATCTGGTAGGTTATTACTTTGTTCTCTATAAGAACCTGATAGGTTACCACTTTGTTCTCTATAAGAACCTGATAGGTTACCACTTTGTTTTCATCAGAACCTGGAAGGTCACTACTTTGTTGTATATGAGAATCTGGTAGGTTATTACTTTGTTCTCTATAAGAACCTGATAGGTTACCACTTTGTTCTCTATAAGAACCTGATAGGTTACCACTTTGTTTTCATCAGAACCTGGAAGGTCACTACTTTGTTGTATATGAGAATCTGGTAGGTTATTACTTTGTTCTCTATAAGAACCTGATAGGTTACCACTTTGTTCTCTATGAGAATCTGGTATGTTACCACTTTGTTTTCTATCAGAATCTAGAAGGTCACTACTTTGTTCTATATGAGAACCTGGTAGGTTACCACTTTGTTCTCTGTTAGAACCTGGTAAGTTACCACTGTGTTCTCTGTAAGAACCTCATAGGTTACCGCTGTGTTCTCAATGAGAATCTAGTAAGTTACTGCTGTGTTCTCTATGAGAACCTGGTAGGTTACCACTGTGTTGTCTATAAGAACCTAGTAGGCTACCATTGTGTTCTCTATAAGAACCTCATAGGTTACCGCTGTGTTCTCCATGAGAATCTAGTAAGTTACTGCTGTGTTGTCTATAAGAACCTAGTAGGCTACCACTGTGTTCTAAACGGAAAATGTTGAACAATTTCCATCGTTGCAATTACTGTTTTAAAGTGACAAAGAGTTAGAAGTGACGTGGAATAGATTTTAGAAATTTGAAAAAGTCCTTTGATCTTAGGAACAGGAGAACGATAAAGGGAAGATAAAATGTGTTAAGCCTTATAAAGGCATAAAGGTGGGAAACTGGGAATAAATGTCAAAAGCATAAGATGTTTAAGATGAGAGATAGAATGTGATACTTATATGTCTGTAGCAAGAGCCAGAGAACTGGTGGTAAAGAAATCAGAAAGGGAATATGAAGAAGAGCCAACAAAAAGGCTGCTGGTCAGGAACACCAGACACAAAAAAAGGACTTTGTTGGACCCTTTGAACCTAATAATGGTATTTACTGTAAATTTTATCACACACCCACATCTTAAAGTACATCTTATATACTACATTACTTTTTGGATCTCGTACCCTTTGATCTGCATCCCAACACGCTAACTGCTAGGCCTCACCGAATCATAGGTTGAAAACATCAGTACTTCTTAACTCAGATTCAAACTAAAAGTATTTGAATAACAAAACTTCAGTTTAGTTTATTTGTTTGTTTTAGAATTTCGCACAAAGCTACTCGAGGGCTATCTGTGCTAGCCGTCCCTCATTTAGCAGTGTAAGACTAGAGGGAAGGCAGATAGTCATCACCACCCACCGCCAACTCTTGGGCTACTCTTTTACCAACGAATAGTGGGATTGACCGTCACATTATACACCCCCACGGCTGGGAGGGCAAGCATGTTTAGCGCGACGCGGGCGCAAACCCGCGACCCTCGGATTACGAGTCGCACGCCTTACGCGCTTGGCCATGCCAGGCCCCTTCAATTTAGTAACATTAAATATATGCATATATATATTGGATACTTGTTTAAACACCTATAATTACAAGTGTTTAGTTAATGAAAATAAGTGTTATTTTTTTTTATATTTAAACCAAGATAAAGACATTTATATCTTTGTCGACATTAAATTCAATAGTTTAGATAACTTAGCTACACTTCATCTCTCAGCTTTTTAGCCATCACTTGGATCACGATCGCTTCTTTTATTTCAGGCTAATCGTCTCTATGAGTATAATTGCCCTTTTACACTGCTGAAACTCAAGACTGCTCTTCATCAGTCGAGCAGTTGGCCCTCATGATATTCACTACGAAATGCTTCGCCATCTCTCTTTTGCCTCTGTTGCTATTTTTCTAATTGGTTTTAACCGGATCTGGCAGGAGAATGCTTTTCCTGGTGCTTGGCGCCATGATATTGTTCTCTCTCCATTTTTCTACGTCTGGGAACTATCCCAATATTCTTTTAAACTACCATCTAATTGTTTGACGAACTATCTCTATAAGGTCTTAGTGAGGATGATTTATGCTCATCTTGTTTGGTTTCTCGAATCGAACAACCTCCTTTCATCATCCACCTAGTGTGAGTTCCGACAACAGCGCTCCATCGTGGGCCACTTAATACGACCCGAAACATCAAGGAAGGCTTTCTCAAACAACAACATCTCGTTTCTGTATTTTCTTAACCTTGAGAAAGCTTATGATACTTTTTGAAGATTGCTATTTTGCGAAACCTGCACTCGTACAGGTTACATGGCCATTTACCCATATTTATTTCCCGTTTTTTCCCACAGGAATTTGGAGTATCTCAGCCTTTTCTCTCTCTAAAACTGGCCAAGCGTGTTAAGGCGTACAACTCGTAATCTGAAGTTCGCGGGTTCGCAGCCCGGTTGCGCCAAACATGCTCGCCCTTTCAGCCGTGGGGGCGTTATAATGTGACGATCAATCCCACTATTCGTTGGTAAAAGAGTAGCCCAAGAGGTGGCAGTGGGCGGTGATGACTAGCTGCCTTTCCTATAGTCTTACACTGCTAAATTAGGGACGGGTGGCACAGATAGCCCTCGAATAGCTTTGTGCGAAATTCCAAAACAACAACTCTCTGAAACCGTTTGGATGCACTTATACCAGCAGTGGGGTATAATCTGTGTCGGAAGAGTTGTGCTTCTCCTGACGCCTGAGGCAAAGTTCTTGGGACTTATCTTTGACCATAAGCTGATCTTTATTTCACACATCAAACAGCTACGTGTCAGGTGTACGAAGGCACTGAACATCCTCCATGTCCTCTCCTGAGGTGGCTCTTTGGGAGCAGATTGTTGTTTTATGCTAAAATGCTGTCGTGTCTTCATTCGATCGAAACTGGTCTGTGGGTCTCTGGTCTATAGCTCAGCTAGAATCTCGACCTTAAAGGTGTTTGATCCTGTTCAACATGAAGGGCTTTGGCTCTACACAGGGGCTGTTTGCACTTCTTTAATCCGGAGTTTTTACACTGAGTCTCATAAACCTACACCACACCACTTTCATTTCCAATTGTCTTCGATTGGAAAACTTTAATCCTCACCACAGATCCCATCTGGAGTTGTGTTTTCCTTCATAAATGTTCCATACTTTTTTATAATATACAGTCTACCATTGTTTCATTTGGCCTTTGTATCCAGGCGAAGTTGGCTGAATTAGGTCTGTCGTTTGATGACGTTGCTGTCTCCACTGATCAGCCCATCCCCCATGGCTTATTACTCTATTTCTTCCGTTCTCCAGGCGCAAATATGAAGCCATGAATACGTCACACGTGATACTATCATGTAATAATGGAACTCGTGCTTGTATGTATGATATTGAAAAAAAACTATTTTTTTTTACTCCATGTTTCCGTTTCGCCTCCATTTCCCGTCACAGGGAACTAATTTTCTTCATTCCCAAGGTGCAGATATGACGTCACGAATATGTTAAACGCCGATCTATCAGAAACGACTATACACTTAACCAATCTACAACAATACTATCAGGAAGTACTATATACTTATCCAATCTAAAAGAATACAATCGGGAAGTTCTGTATACTTAACCATTGCACAAGAATACAATCAGCAACTTCCATATACTTAATGATTCTAAAACAATACAATCAGAAACGATTGTGCACTTAACTAGTCTTCAACAATCCTATCAGGAACTACTATATGCTGATCAGTGATGTCGAGAAAACCCACTTGAGGAGAAAAATATATATGTAAAATACGGCTCGTTTGGGTTGAGAAAATATATTACGTATACGAGCGAACAAAGTGTCGACCTTCTTCGGTCATCGTCAGGTTCACAAAGAAGGAAAGAGGTAACTGATCAGAAGCTGCCCATTTGTTTGAAAGAGGTTGTATAGACAGAAAGCAAAATCAACCGACAAAAGTAAATATATTTCACGAATCAAAAAATCGCGAAACCTTATACTGCTGCACACCATATATTCCCGACATCAGCAGAAAAATAACCAACATTTGGCAAAAAACTAGTAACAAAATACGACATTTCAGTTAATACCAAATTTATTTAAAAACCAGGCACAAAACTGAGGTCTATACTGTGTAAAAATTACACTGACAAACACCACACCAATATTATTTATAAAATACAATGTGATAACTGCCACGACTTATATATTGGAAAAACAAGTAGATAAATGGAAACCAGATTCAAAGAACATAAAAAGTCACCTTCACACGTTTTCGAACACTGCAAGTCAAATAAACACAACATAACTCTAGAAAACACTCAAAAACTAAATAAAGAAACAAACATAAACAAACGCAAAATTAAAGAAACCTGACTTATACAATAACTTAAGCCCAAAATAAACCAATACAAAGGAACACGTTTATACCTATATTTCAAATATAATAAATAATAATAATAGTATAAAATTATATATTCAAACATCTAAGCACGCCCTCTACATTCCGACACTCAGTTACACAACCCCTTTCAAACATTTGCTGAGTTACTTCTTTCTCTCTTTGTAAACCTGACGACGACCGAAGAAGTTCGAAACGTTGTTCACTTCTCTACGTAAAATATTTTTTCAACCCAAACGAGCCGTTTTTACAAACATATTTTACTATATACGTAGCTGATCTAGAAAAATTCTATCAAAAACTCGTATACATAACTATTATACAACAATACTGAAAGGAAGTATTGTATGCTCAACGAATATAGAACAATACTATCAGAAAGGACTATTTTCTTAATCAATCTAAACGAATACTATCAGAAACGACTATGCACTTGACCAATCTACAAGAATACTATCACGAAAAACTATAGTACAACAATACTATCAGGAACTACTATACACTTAACTGACCAAGGACAATGCTGTCGAAAGCTACTATACTTAACCATTGTACAACAATACTATCAAAAACTGCTATACTTAACATTTGTGCAATGATACCATCAGAAAGGACAATATACTTAACCAGTCTATAATAATACTATTAGGAACTACCGTATACTCAATCAATGTACAATAATACTACCTAGAAGTACTATATACTTAAACAGTCTACAAGAATACTTTAAAAAACTACTATACTTATCCATTGTACAACAATACCATCAGAAGGACTATATACTTAACTAATCTACAAGAATACAATTAGGAACTACCATATACTTAAACAATTTATAAGAATACTATCTGGAAGAACTACCTAACCAATTTACAACAATAATATCAGAAACGAGTATATACTTAACTGATCCAGAACAATAATGTGAAAAATAATTATACTTATCCATTGTAAAGCAATACTAACAGAAACGACTATATAGTTAACCAATCTACAAGAATAGAGTCAGTAAGTACTATATACTTAACCATTGTACAACACTACTATCACAAACGATTATATAGTTAACCTATCTACAATAATACAATCTGGAACTACTACATATTTAATCATTGCACAACTATTCTGTCAGAAACAACTATACGCCTAACTAAGCTACAGCAATACTATCAGAAACGGCTATATACTTAACCAATCTATAGCAATACTATAAGGAAGTACTATATACTTAACAAAAATACTATCAGGAAATACTACATACTTAACTGATCAAGAATAATGTTATCAAAAACTAGTATATGCTTAACTGATCTAGAACAATATTAGTATTGTTGTACAATGGTCAAGTATTTCGTAGATCCTGATAGTATTGTTGTACAATAGCTAAGCATAGTTGTTTTTGATGGTATTGTTCCAGATCTGTTAAGTATATATTAGATTCTGATAATATTTGTTGTAGATCGGTTAAGTGCATAGTAGTTTCTGATAGTAATCTTGTAGATTGATTAAGTATATAATCATTTCTGAAAGTATTGTTGTACTATGGCAAAGTATAGCTGTTTCTTGATATTATTGTTCCAGATCAATTAAGTATAAAATAGTTCCTGATTGTATTCGTTTAAATTGGTTAAGTGTATGATCGTTTTTGATAGTATTGTTATACAATGGTATAGTATGGTTGTTTTTGTTAATATTATTCTAGTTTAGTTAAATATAGAGTAGTTTCTGATAATATTATTCTAGTTTAGTTAAATATATAGTAGTTTCTGATAATATTGTTGTAGATTTGTTAAGTATATAGTAGTTCCTGATAATATTATTGTAGATTGGTTAAATATATAGTAGTTCATGATAGTATTGTTGTAAATTGTTAAGTATATAGTAGTTTCAAATTGTGTTTTTTAGATTGGTTAAGTATATAGTCGTTTCTGATAGTATTGTTGTTGATTCGTTAAGTATATAGCAGTTCCTGAAATATTATTGTAGATTAGTTAAGTATGTAGTCATTTCTGATAGTATTGTTATACAATGGTTAAGTTTGTAGTAGTTATTGATAATATTGTTGTACAATGGTTAAGTTTGTAGTAGTTATTGATAGTATTGTTGTAGATTGGTTAAGTATAGTAGTTTATTCATGTGTAAAACCATTTAGGTTCAAGGAATTTTAATATAAAACGATAACAACCATGTAATTAGGGCGCTTTCTTGTTCTTCAGTGACATTCCTAGTTCATTACTGATTTATTAGCAAAAACTGAAACTATTTCCTGATATTGCTATGCTTATATCTGTGTGCATAGTACAAACTATGTTAAGAAAACACATACGTAAGATGAGTCTACCATCTGGTTCGAATTTTAAACAGGTAACTGAGCTTAGTAGATGTTTAATTTCTGTTTTCTAATTTAGTGGGCCAGAATTATACTTGTAGTGGAGAGAGGAGTGCCCCCTTCTGAGTGTTTGGATCATCTTATTCAGTATTCTCAAACCATGGCTGATGGACGCAGAGCACTTGTGTTACGACTGCATCACAATGTAAGCTTTGAGTGTTAAAGATTCATATCTGTTTATTTGTAACATTCGACACTCGTATTCAAGTATTTGAGTGACATTTTAAAACAACATTTTCGTTCCGTGTGTATGAGTCAACGACAAAAAACAAAGTAAAGGAAAAATAACTAGCCCTTTAGAATTTCAAGTGATTTTTAAATGTTAAGATCATTTTTAGCATTGAATGGTAACTTCCAAATTAATTATACGTATTAAACGTCGTAATGCGTCTTTAATATCAAAAGTAAAAAAAATATTCTTTTTAAAGCTACTTTTTAACTTTCATAGTGTCATCCTTGTAAAATGTTTCAAGTTCATCCACAAATATTGTTAAGTTATATAGCATTTAAGCTTTTCAGTTTAGCTATGTGTACACAAGGCTTTGAGCTTTACCGCTAAGAATACCTGTCTAACACATAGTAGCATGAGGTGCGTAAGATATGGACTAGACCATTCTCTACTTTCTTAAATTTATATTACTTCACTACAAGCAAGGTTTATGTTTAATAGAACATTGTCATGTAATGTTAGTACTTTTATATTTCATCACTTTATTATGAGCACACTTTCGTCAAGAGTTTCTACACTATAACTTATTTTTTATGTACGTGAACATTTTATCATTGTTATCTTAACATTATCTTACAATATAACTAGCAACGGAGCATGTAAACGTTTGTAAACCAAATAGTATAACAAACAATAGAAAGTGTAAATGTATTATATCTCTTCTAAATAATAGAATCATCAACAGCAGACATAAACTGTTTGTAGTATAACCTACAGCAGAATATATCAACACATTTCTAATCTAAATAATATACCCAACAACAAAACATATAAACATATTTCTAATCTAAATAATACAACCTATAACAAAACATATAAACACATTTGTGATCGTTATAAGATAACCAATAATATAATATATAAGCATATTAGTAATCGTTATAAGATAACCAACAATGGAAAATATAAACGTATTTGTGATCGCTGTAAGATAACCAACAATGGAACATATAAACATATTAGTGATCGCTGTAAGATAACCAACAATGGAACATATAAACATATTAGTGATCGCTATAAGATAACATACAATGGAACATATAAACATATTAGTGATCGCTATAAGATAACCAACAATGGAATATATAAACATATTTGTGATCGCTATAAGATAACCAACAATATAACATATAAACATATTAGTGATCGCTATAAAATAACCAACAATATAACATAATTCTTGATGACGAGAAACCCACTTAAAGTAAAAATGTATCTCAGGATGGCTGGCATGGGTATTAACACTTTCACTAGTAAAGCAGAGAACAATGTTTCGACTTTCTTAATGCATCTTCAAGTTAACAAAGAGAGAGTTTGTAACTGACCGTTGTAGGGCACGTGTTCTAGGGACAGGATTATAGGGGGCATTACAATTGGGTGTTAGGTTATTAATCAGTATAGGTATAAAGGTGTTCCTTTATATTGGTCTAATTTTGGTTTTAGCTGCTGTGTAAATAGGGCTTCTTTGATTTTACGTTTGTTTATATTTGTTTCCATACTTAATATCTGTGTGTTTTCTGTGGTTATGTTGTGTTTATTTGATTTGTAGTGTTCATAAACGTGTGAAGGTGTTTCTGTGTGTGTATGTGTTGTTATTTAAATCTGTTTACCATTTTTCTGCTTGTTTCTCAAATAGAGAAATTGTGACAGTTGCTGCATTGTATTTTAAAAATTATATTGATGTTGTATTTGTCAGTGTAGTCTTTACATAGTATGAACTTCAGTTTTGTAACTGCTTTCTGAATAAATTTGGTGTTTAATGAACTGTTGTGTTTTGTTATATGTTTTTGTTTTTCCAAATGTTGGTTACTTTTTTGCTGATGTCAGGAACATAAAGTATGCAGCAGTATAAGGTTTTGTAGTTTGTTATATCTTGGGATTTATTGTTGTTTATTTGTTGTTGGTCGCATATTTTGAGGTTTTCTTGTGCGTATATTTTTTTTTCCACGATTTTTGGAAGAAATTTCTTAATGTTGATTAAATGTTTTATTTTGTTGATTTCATCGTCAATTTTATCAGGTTAACAGTTTTGTAGATGGGTTTATTTGGTTTATTAATATGTGGAGTTTTTGTTTTGTTTCATGTGCTAAGTCCCAGGGAATGTAGTAGTCTAGTATGGGTGATTTTTCTGTGGATTTCGGTTTTGAATTGTTTCGGTTCTTGTGATCTCGAGGTTGAGAAAAGCTATTTGGTTAGTTTTTCCCTGTTCACAGATGAACTTAATGTTGAGGTGTATCGAGTTAACGTGGTTGAAAAAAACTAAGTGTGTGTTCCATAGATGTGATTCCAGCAATTGTATCATCAACATACCTGTACCAGTGTAGTGGTGGGTGTAGGTACGAACTGATCGCTTCAGATTCAATCTGTGTCATAAAAATGTTGGCTAGAACTGGTGACACAGGATTCCTCATACTTTAGTTACATATCTGTAGGTAGTTTTGGTTATTGAACATACAGTTAGTTTTGGTTTGCCTTGTTTTGAATTTCGTGCAAAGCTACACGAAGGCTATCTGCCCTAGCCGTCCCTAATTTAGCAGCGTAAGACTAGCGAGAAGGCAGCTAGTCATCACCACCCATCATCAACTCTTGGGCTACCCTTTTACCTACGAGTAGTGGGATTGACCGTCGCATTATAAAGCCTAACGGCTGAAAGGGTGAGCATGTTTGGTGTAAAGGGGATTTGAACCCACGACCCTCAGATTACGAGTTGATTGCCTTAACCACCTGGCCATGCTGGCCCAAGTTAGTTTTTGTGGTAGTGAATTCTGTAAGGTTGCTAATTGGTTGTTGGAAATGTGTATCAATGGGTTTGGTTCTTGGATACAAAATTTTAAAACTATCTTGCAGGCTTCAGTTGTTGGGATTTCTGTGAAGAGGGAAGTTACATCACAACTAGCCATTAAGGCTTTATGATTCAGTTGATTAAGAATAGATTTAAAGTTAAAAGAGTCTTTGAAAATTGGAGCCGGCTGATATTACATATTTAAAAACTGCCCACGCTATGTATTCACTGAAGTTATAGTTAAATGATTCATAGGTCGACATTATGGGTCGTAGTGGACAATCTAGTTTGTGAGGTTTGGGGATGCCGTATAGTTGTGGTGTGCGTGAGTCGGTCTTTCACAGGTAAGAATAAAGGTTTTCTGATGTTGTGTTGGTTTTTTTTCATTTGTAATAGTATTTTGCTGTAATTGATTTTCATGTGTTTTTATTGGGTTTGTATTTATTAGTTTGAGTTTGTTTTCTCTGATAAGATATTCATTTTTAAATTATTCATTTGTGTTTATTATAAATATATCACCATCATCATCTGCCCTCAATTTCTTAAGGAACATAGGGCCGCAAACACTGCGGTTTCCATAACAGGTTATTTTAAGTGAGGGGGTTGAAAGCCCATTGCACCTAGCCGTCCCTAATTTAGGAGTGTAAAATTAGAGGGAAGGCAGCTAGTCATCACCACCCACCGTCAACTCTTGGGCTACTCTTTTACCAACGAATAGTGGGATTGACCGCATATTATAACGCCCCCACGGCTGGGAGGGCGAGCATGTTTTGCGCAACGCGGACGCGAACCCGCGACCCTCAGATTACGAGTCGCATGCCTTAACGCGCTCGGCCATGCCGGGCCAATTATAACTATAGTATTGCCTTTATCTGCTTTTAGAATTTGGTGTTGTTTATAAAATTAATATATTTTCGTGCGAGTTTTTTGTTTTTTGTTTGTCTGTGAAATTGTGTTGATGGTTTTGCATGAAAATTCATTGAAAAAGTTGTTTAAGATACTGTTTTGAGGTGTTTCGGTGAAATAGATGTTTTCAGTTCTGCCTCAAAAGATATGTTGTTGGTTGTCGATAAAACTGTTGTCGAAGTTGTCTTCTTTCTGGTGGCTGTTTTCCGCTGTTTTGTTGGTGTTTCGGTTTGTGTAGAGTGTATCACCAGTCTTCTAGCTAGGTCTTCCAGACAGGCTTTTATTTCAACGGATGGAATATTTCTAGGTGTTACTGCGAAGTTGAGACCATTTTTGAGCCTTATTGATTTGATTGATGTTGCGTTCTATGAGTCTGTAAATTTCTGGTTCAGTAGTAAGAACGACAAGAAAAAGAGGGTATGCCACAACACAAAAGCTCGATAAACTAAAGTGCCAACAACAAAAAAATACATCAACACGACTAACCATCAACCAACCTCGTAATCAACAGATTCAACTTACAAATAAGCAATGAATAGATAGATACATCTATCTACATCTGCTAAACAAAGGACTCATACCATACCAACCGTCTTGGGATACATATTTGTGATCACTATAAAATAACCAACTACGGAACATATAAACATATTTGTGATCGTTATAGTATAACCAGAAACAGAACATATAAACATATATGTAATCACTATAATGTAACCAAAGACAGAACGCTGCAAATCAAATAAACACAATATATCCATACAAAACACCCAAATACTAAATAAAGAAACAAACATAAATAAACGCAAAATTAAAAAAGTCTTACTTATACAACAACTCAAACCTAAAATAAACCAAAACAAAGAAACACTCTTATACCTATATTAATAAAAATATCCAACATAAACACGCCCTCTACATTCCTACACTCAATTACACAACCATCTTCAGCTATCGGTCAATTATCTCTTTCTTTCTTTATGAACCTGACGATGACCAAAGAAGGTCGAAACGCTGTTTGCTCCTCTACATAGTGCTTTCTTCATCTATACCAGCCGTTTTTACATACATAATTTTCTTTACAAGTGAGTTTTCTCGTCATCATGGAGAATATATAAACATATTTGTGATCACTATAACGTTGAATAATTTATCAAAAGGTTCACAGATAAACAGTGTCTCCAACTCATAAATAAATAGAAATTCTCTACTGTGGACGTTACTACAGTGCTAAAATCTCATGGAAGGAAACATATGTCAACAGTTCAGTACAGCACAACACCGTTAGGTGGACATGATGTAATTTGAGAGGAAAGCTCAGTAACCTTAGACATTCCTTCTTTATGAAAGAGAGAGCGTTCTAACTTTAAAAAACAAACAAACTAACTTAGGACGAGTGTTAACAATGGATAATTGTCGTTAAAAATGTTAAATTTTCTTTTTTTTTCACCTACTTGTTTTGTATATCTTGACACTTTGAGACAAGACGCATGTTTTTTATTGTTCCTAGGAACAAGAGATGAAAGAGATGAGAGAACTAGGAGAGTTAAAGACTAAACATCTAGAGAACAAAAGACGTCAAGAGGCAGGGTCCAAGGTTTTATCCCCTCGTTTAAACCACCGAATACAACAAGCTTAAGAGTCAGTTAACAATCCTTCTTATTGTAATGATCATAACGGGATATACTACTAAGTGTAATATATTCTTCCTTTCTACTTATGATTATGGTTAACTTTGCGTTGTTTAACAGAAAAATGACGTAATCTATGGACCTTAACTGTTTTATTTTGGGTAGTTAAGGCTGACTCGCATTGTCTTTCTGTTTAGCTGGGTAGCGAAGTAAATAAATGTTTTAAGCACATCTCTTCGGATTCAGTTACAAAAAATATGTGGATATGATTACGTCACTGTATTTTGTTTCTGGCGATTTTTTAAGTAAGTCCCTCTTTTCATGGCTCAAACTGTCAAGACGACAGCTTTACAGCTATCATATCTTAAAATGTAATGTAATACAAAGTTACCGAATAAATCAGTAATTTGTTTTTGTTTTATGAAGTTGTCTCGATTCTACCTTGTTTGGGCCTCGACGTGGCGAGGTGGTTAAAGGCTCGACTCTAAATCTGAGAGTTGCTGGTTTGAATCCCTGTCACTTCAAATATGTTCTCCCTGTCAACTGTGGGAGTGATATAATGTGACAGTCAATTCCACTATTCGTTGACAAAAGAGTAGCCCACGAGTTGGCGATGGGTGATGATGACTAGTTGCCTTCTCTCTAGTCTTACACTGCTAATTTAGGGACAGCTAGCACAGATATCCCTCATGTATCTTTGCGTGAACTTCAAAAAACAAAAACAGTTCCTTGTTTGAAGCTTTCAACAAACTCGCTTCTTCCGCGCTTTGAGGTTTTCAATAGACTTGATGATGTCTCTTGTGTAACAGTAACATAACATTTTTAGATAAACTAAGTTTCGAAAACAAGCAACAAACCAACTACAACGTGATATCAACTGTGTTTAAAACTCCAGTTTACTCTGTGATATGTTAAACTGTTTTCTAAAATTCACTCATCTTTCTACAACTTTTATCTTATTTATTTCTTACGAAATTGAAAAATAAATTGTATGTGTCTGGATATGTAATACGGTCGATCTGCTGCAGCTTATTAATAGGTAAAGGATTGTGAAACAAATGAATGAAAATGTAATAGAATATGACACTGAAACCTATATGATGTTTGAGTAAAACATTTAACATATGTTTTGGAGGAATTAAAATAAATATATTCTTTAGTTTCCCTGCTGTTTCATATAATGTTAAAACAATTAGTAAAACTGTTTCCTTAGTAATGTTTTATACATTCATAGTAAATTGTATACAAATTAATGTTTGTTTTTTACACGTCATTAACACATGTAAAACCCATGATTAATAAATGACAACAAATTTTTAATAGGGCTGATAAAAGTCGTTTACAAACAAGACAAACAGTTATGAATATGAAAGTTTTTATGACGCTTAGACAGAAGGTACTTGGTTGCTCGCAGTGCATGGTTTAACACTAGCTAATTCAGTTAGTGTAAATTATATTTGTTGCTACACGTAATTTAATGACAACTGAGGTGCGCAGACAACATAGGTTTTCTCTGTTAAATTATTCTACATCGAAAATAGTAATAACATTGGAAGACAACAGAGTGTCCACTCTAGAAATTGCTAGCACAACAAGCGCTCAACATATAGGTGTTGGGTACTGGTGTTTA
Source organism: Carcinoscorpius rotundicauda (assembly GCA_011833715.1). Classification (NCBI taxonomy): domain Eukaryota; kingdom Metazoa; phylum Arthropoda; class Merostomata; order Xiphosura; family Limulidae; genus Carcinoscorpius; species Carcinoscorpius rotundicauda. The sequence goes on along the minus strand of CM022391.1, from coordinate 124,552,324 downwards.
GAATATCATTGCAACTGTAATCATAACGAATCATTCAGAAGGTATTCTAAACTAACTAACCTTGGAATGTTGAGTCGTAAGGCTTCTACTGGTGTCGAGGATACGTTTTATCATTGTATGGCCGGGTTTACACCAAGAAAACATTATCAAAAAGGTTCTTCATCCTTTTAAAACTACTCAAACTTTCAAGAAATTCTTATGACATAGGGGAATATTAGACCTCTAGTTCCAACACCTTTAACTAGTTTCTTTGTTTGTCCCCAAAATTTTTGTGACAACTCGGTGATTTCTTTAAACAAAATCAACTTCGTCAGTTGTTAGATGCCAGTTAAATTTTTGTTTTGTTTTTCGAAATTCGCACAAAGCTACTCGAGGGCTATCTGTGCTAGCCGTCCCTAATTTTGCAGTGTGAGACTAGAGGGAAGGCAGCTAGTCATCACCACCCACCGCCAACTCTTGGGCTACTCTTTTACCAACGAATAGTGGGACTGACCGTCATATTATATCACCCCCACGGCTGAAAGGGCGAGCAGATTCGGTGTAACGGGGAATCGAATCCGCGAACCTCAGATTACAAGTCGAGCACTCTAACCACCTTGCCATTCGGGACCGTTATATTCTGTGTCTAAATGCACTAGCAGTGACTAGCTAATCAAAATGGGAAGAGGTCTCAGAGGTTAATTAACTCTAATCCTGTCTGAAGGAATTTCAAGTGCCGCGGCTATTGAAGATTTTCTCTTATTTCTAGTAGCAGCAAAAAATGTTTCTTAGTGTAATCATTAGACAGATACCAGAAGGAAACGAAGGCTGTTGTCTGAAAACCGTAAAATAGAGACTTGAAAAAAATTGTCCTCGTTTAAGGGTATCTGATAAGGACTGGCTTTAATGTGCTTGATGCAATGCAGAACTTTAGGTCAGCACGTGACAAAACTCGCCAGCAAGTTAAGGCAGATGTTCCACAGAGCACACTTCCACTGGTTATTTTCTGCTTTTTTTAGTCTAGAATTCAAACTCAAAATGGAATTAAACGTACACTTTGTGATGAAAATACATAATATACGTCATAAACAAGTGTAAAGGTATACATACGATCAGTCTTACGTAAAGTGAAATCGTAATATTTTAATATCATTAAAACACTTCAAGTAGGCCCGGCATGGCCAAGCGTGTTAAGGCGTGCGACTCGTAATTTGAGTGTCGCGGGTTCGCACCCCGGTCGCGCCAAACATGCTCGCCCTTTCATCTATGGGGGCGTTATAATGTGACGGTCAATCCCACTATTCGTTGGTAAAGAGTAGCCCAAGGGTTGGCGGTGGGTGGTGATGACTAGCTGCCTTCCCTTTAGTCTTACACTGCTAAGTACAGATAGCCCTCAAGTAGCTTTGTGCGAAATTCTAAAACAAACAAACAAACAAACACTTCAAGTATAATTTCTCGAATGACCTCTCCAACAAGCGTTAATGCCTGTCCTCCATCATTTAGAAATAACGGGTTTTTGTTAGGTTTCTTTGTAAATCAATACAAGTTGTTGTCTACATTTCAATTTAGGTTAATGGAAAGACGTTTGGGAACTCTGGGTGGAAACAGTTCATTCTTCATATAATTGCTTGTCTGTACTCTCATATCGTGGTTAGTGGGTCAGTTCTTTCTTTACTAATATATCCTTGAGTAGCTATAAATCAGCCTTTGTGATAACTAAGTAGAAAGAATAAAGAAACAATTATACTTGAAACCTTATAATTAGACCTTGCAGATAATGTATACCTTTGAAATATTAACTCTTAGAGCTAATGTATAACGTTAGAATATTAACCTTTGGAACTAATGTATACATTTAGAATATTAACCTTTGGAACTAATGTATAACGTTAGAATATTAACCTTTGGAACTAATGTATACATTTAGAATATTAACCTTTGGAACTAATGTATAACGTTAGAATATTAACCTTTGGAACTAATGTATACATTTAGAATATTAACCTTTGGAACTAATGTATACATTTAGAATATTAACCTTTGGAACTAATGTATACATTTAGAATATTAACCTTTGGAACTAATGTATACATTTAGAATATTAACGCTTGGAACTAATGCTTACATTTGGCATTCTTGGAGCTAATATATACATTCAGAATATTAACTCTTGGAACTAATACATACATTTGGAATATTAACTCAACAATAACATATTAACTTTGAAACTTTATTAATTTAACTGAAATTTCTGATATCTTTTAACGTTTGAGAAAAAAAATTCTTGAAAAGATTATATGTTATCACTGTTTTATACAAATACATTTTCTCTCCAAACTTTAGACCTAATTATTTAATAACGTGTTCCATGAAGTGAACGTTAAAATAATCTTTTTCAAGTGTCTGAATATTATCTTTATCAAAACAATTGTAAAATATATATTCTAAAGTTTCAACACACAAAAACTTTTCAAGTTGACGAGTCTTCTGAATTTTGTAGATATTTGTTTTATAACTAAAAATATTAAAATTAATCCTTTCAGAAAAATCACTTCTTTTGAAACATAACGTGGAAATCTTATTGCCGGTAACGTGTTTCCGAAATCCTTTGCCCTCGGTGGCTCAGCGGTATGTCTGCGGACTTACAACGCTAAAAACCGCGTTTTGATACCCGTGGTGGGCAGAGCACAAATAGCCCATTGAATAGCTTTGTGCTTAATTCAAAACAACAACAACCAAAATCCTTTCATGACGTCATTTTCTTTAAAACATAAACGTATAACAGTTGTTTCCGTTTATGTATTACCAAAATCACACGATATATGATGTCTTCTCGATTATATTTACGCATTAAATTTACTTCTTCAATGATACCATGTCTCTTAGTCACACTTATTCAATGATATCATGTCTCGAGCATTAAACGATAAAGCCTTGTCAAAAATGGATGTTATTTGAATTTCTTAATAATATAACTTCTTTTAAAACGTGAACTTGTAAACTCTCAATAAGTCTGCGGTTAATTTTACGATAATGTAGCGTGTTGATAAAAGAGTAGCCCACGAGTTGGCGATGAGTAGTGGTGACTAGCTGCCTCTCCTCTAGTCTTACACTGCTAAATTAGGTACGACTGGTGCGGATATCTCTCGTGTATTTTTGCGCGAAATTCAAACACAAGACAAACAAAGTAAACAAAACATATCATGTACTTGAAATTCGTAGCTTAATTTACTATGAAATATATATAAACAAACAAAATTAGCATGAAATATGAAACTAGGCTATCTGCATCAAAAAGCCGGTAAAAGATGTAAAAGTAAAATTAGTATAAAATGTAAAAATAAAGCACGTTAAACAAAACAATGTCTAAAATTCAGGTAAAAAGACTTAAAAAGGACAATGACCCTTAAAAACGTAAAAACATAAGTGGACAGTGTCATAATCGTGAATATTAGGGATAAACCAATGGAAAAAAGGTCTAAAATGGTGCCGTCGTTCATAGTCGTAACGATGGCACAACGGTAAAACGTAAACTATTGTCACTTGAGTGTCACAAAGGCCACACACAGGTGCATCAGTCCCAGATAAAAGCAATTTTAAGTGATTCCAGGAGCAGCAAAGAGATAAGGAGTTGATATAAATAGTACTGTATGATGTAGCTTATACGTGATCCAGAGCAAGAGAAATGACATACAACTGGGCAGTGAACACAGAAACTGAAGAGTGGATACTGTGATCAGCAATCACCGATCCATAACAAACCATGGCAGAGTCACTGATCTCGAAACATCCGTATAAATGGAATGGAGGAATGGTTCGAAGGATGTTCAGCAAAGAGAATATAATACTTTCAATTGTGTGAGGGGCTGATTAGTGGTGACAACAACGTCATCCAATGACACACTCCACTCATCTAGCTGCGCCTGTATAGGAAGGCTGGAAGGAAGAGTGGCAGACTGTCTATTCCAAATGAGTAAAGCCCACTGAGGAAGGAAGACACAATCCCACGTTGAATGCTGTAGTAAGGATCCAAGTTTAATGCCATATTGCAATGAAAGTTGCAAATGGCAGATGTGAAGAGGAGGTTCATAGGATTCAGGACTAGCGAAAAGTAGAAAGCCCCTGTGCAGAGCCAAAGCCCTAGATGGTGAATGAGGTCAAGAATCTTCAAGACCGAGGTCCTGGCAGAACAATAGACTTATTGTCTTGTTTAGAGAAAACAAGGACACGATAGATCCTGAGCATAGAACATTCTACCAAGAGGTAGAAGAGGGGACAAACTACAAATCTTTATTAACACTGGTGTCTTGAAACGAGTTGTTACACGGTATCTGAATTCAAATTCTGAGGAAGGGTGAGAGAGCTTCTGCACTGGATGGTATAAAAAACTTCTACCAGTTGGCACAAGAGATCACAAACAACCAGATTACCTTCTGCTGCTGAGTTTAGTAATGAAAGACATCTAATTTTGGATTAAGATTTTTATATACGTATTTTAAGTTTGAGAAATGTTTCAACTCAGTTCTCACCTCAAGTACTGAAGGGATGATTTGGCGTGCTCCAATATACTTTTCCAAAAAAAAAAATACAGAAACCTTGTATTTATGGAAATAAGGTATTTAATACAAATTGATCATGGCTCAAAATTTTGTTAGCGAGATAATCTAAACTTCTTTGGATACCGTGTTTGTTTGTTTTGTAGAACTTCGCGCAAATGGATAATTGCGTTAGTTGTCCGTAAAATTGTAAATGCAGGCTAGCCAACAACAACTTTTGGACTAACCTTGTCGGATCAGATAGTAGAATTTAACCATCACTCTTATAATGCATCAACGGTTCCAAAGTTCAAAGCGTGATTTTGTGTGTGTGAGTTCTTGTGGAACGTGAATCCCATAATCTCAGCTACACAGTCTTGCATATTAAGCTGAACGTCTGGCTGGCTACTTTAACCAATCAAATGTTTCAAAAGATTTGGTTAATGAATATAAAACAGTGCAAAGTTATTGGATGTATAATGTGGAACATTCTGAACAATAATAAAAAACAAATCATCTGAGAGACATTAATATACTTTATTATTTTTTAAAAGTTCTTAACATCATATATAACTTAATCTTCTTTCGATTTGCCATTATCCGTGGATCTGGGGAGTGATTTTCCAAAACTGACATGACTCTGACAAATGATGAATCGTATGAAAGATCGGGTTTCATACTTATTTTCAAATTTTTGGACCTAAAATCCATACAGATACTACTTCAAACTTTTAAGTGTTTTTTCACACAGAAATTAAACACTGTTCTCAATAATTTCTACCAAATTTGTTGGAATGGGGAAAAAACAGGGGAATTGATAATATTTTTAACTGGAATGAAAATGTAAGTTTCATGTTTATATTGTAAACACAAAGCTATAAAGTTCGTTGTCTGTGCAATATACACTAAGAATATGGAAACTTGGTGTTAGAGCGGTGTGAGCCCTCAGACTTAACACCTGTTCAACACATGAAAGAGGATGTTTCGTGTATATGGGGGAAGCGTTGTTTTTATTCATATTTTAGGCCACCACTGAGAAACCTAGCATTAGTGTTTTTGGATGTCTAAAATTAGCTCAAGAGCTATAAAATAACATATAGTTTAAACTTTGTATGATATAAAGGGAAGAGGGTGCCATTAGTCGTCACAAGGTGCAAACATGTGGAAAGGTTTTCCTATCAGTGTTCATATAACAGCTTTAAAGATGGTACAGACGCAGGAACATAGGTTCTGCACAAAAGAAAAATCAGAAACATCAGAGAAAGATGCCACTAACTGTAGGACCATACTTGCTAAAGACTACTCTAGAAACAGTATTGGTCTTATTTATAGCTTGAAACTTATTGGTTGAGTGATAAAGTCAGTAGCGCCTGCGCCTGAATATACACACACTGATCAAATTATGTTAAGCGTTAGTTGTGGTAGAAACAAGAACCTCGCCATATCCTTCATTGTCATGTGGTTTGGATGAGTATGTGGTATTGATGTTTTAATGAAAAGTGTCAGTACTGGATGAATGCCTACCGTGTGTCACAATGGCATACCAAGCACATGGACAAGTTGTATAGCTCTCTGAAGGTAAAATGTATGAACTTCCAACCAATGTCTCACAGATACACATTAAGTAGTTGATGTAGGTTAACCTGGTGCTATCAGTTGGATAAAGTGGATTTTTTTTTTATAGAGCACGTTCCATCCAAGTATCTGGATACGACTACAGGGCATATCCAGCACATGTACATCCCATCAGCTCAGTTCCAACACGACAGTTTGATATAACGTATGCTAATAGCTCAATCAAATGAACTACATGCTAGGGTTGCTTCAAGATGTTAACAAACTGAAACTCCATGTCTTTAATGAGCCTCTCAGGATCGCATTTTTCAAGGATCCAAAGGTAGAATGGGTAGATGTAGTCTGACAATAACGAGAAACACTCCACTGTATTACCTCAATCAAACTGATTGAAAATAAATGCTGCGGTAAATATCTAGTGGTCCAAAAAGATTTAAATGAAAGAATACCAAACAGTATGAGAGTGATCTGACTGCTGTTATTGTCAGCTGAAACCCTGCACATCCATTATAGGTGAGATTAAGTGCCTAAATTAAAAGATTAATCATTTAACGTTAAATGAAATGAAGTGTTATTTTATCGTGTTGGTAGAATATGTATCATCTAACTAAATCTTGTTTTCACTTCGTTTTGAACTAATATAATTATTTTTTCTATCTCTAGATGGCAGTTATAACATACACAACTCGGCGATACATCTACACTACAGTAGCACTACTGCATTCTAGTGTGTGACCATATTTTGGCGTTGATGAAGTAAAATGTGGTTCGGATTGTGATTTAAGTAAAAAGCCCCCCGGTGGCTCAGCGGTATGTCTGCGGACTTACAACGCTAAAAACCGGGTTTTGATACCCGTGCTGAGCAGAGCAACTTTAAGTAAAAAATTATTATTTTTACTAATTATGTTTGTGACGCTATTTTACTTGATGTTGTATCGACCCAGCAAATGGTGTCCGAAGGTTGTACGTGCACTCTAGCGTGTAATAAGAGGTTTGGTTCAGTTTGTTTTGAATTTCGCGTAAAGCTACACAAGAGCTATATGTGCTAGCCGTCTCTAATTTGGCAGTGTAAAACTAGAGGGAAGACGGCTAGTCATCGCTACCCACCACCAACTCTTGGGCTACTCTTGTGCCAACGAATAGTGGGATTGACCGAAACCTTATAACGCTCCTACGGCTGAAAGGGCAAGCGTGTTGGGTGTGACGGGTATTTGAACTAGCGATCTTTGGATTACGAGTCGAGTGCCTTAACTACCGGGCCATGTCGGGCCCTGTGTAAAAAGAGAAGCTAATGCTGGTGCTGTTATGGTCAATGGCTTTGCTGCTCAGTGTTTTATTATTTTGAAGTACACAGGTCATATATCAGTATATATATATGTATCTTGGTTGAACTAGATAGGTCATTCATTAGTAGATACGTATCTTAATTGAACTAGGTATATATGTATATATGAACATGGTATATATGTATCCTTTACAATAAACAGAAATGCTACTCTTACTTTTTATTCCTAGGTAGCAGTTAATCGCTGCTGTCAAAACGCTATTTTCTTCTTTGTTCTGGCGCATAAGTCAATATTTCTTTGCAACTGAATTGTTTGTTACAGAGTGAAATGGAATAGTATACTTTTACATTATACAAATGTATAGCATACAGGCAAAAGTGCTCTTAATGTATAGTAGTGATACAAGAATGAATGTTTAGACCTTTCATCCCATCCACCAACAACAATAATAATGTACTTTGTGGTGTTCCAGTTTCGACAACAGAAGGCTTTTGCTGGATGCATGGAAGTCGATAATATCCTTGTACTCTTTTCTTAATTCTTTACAAGCTAACAAGTGTGCATAGAAAAACGAACGCTAAGAGCCTGTTTAATCGACTCACTAGAACAAACTTCCAGAGGGATGTCTACAAATGATTTAGCGTTAAATGGTACATATTGATAACCTTATGCAGGACAGCTGGTTGATTTGACTGGATATTTTCTCGATGGAGTCGTGCCTTATTGTCATCTAATCTGGCTGAATTTCTCATGCTACAATATTTTTAGCACATTATCCTTACAGTATAAAGAGATATCGTGGTAAATTTTTCTAAACTCTCTGAATGTTTATCTTGATATTAAAGCAATAGGCCGAAGCCATTTGATATACTTTCGTGGCAAGTTATGTGTCGTTCCTGGATTCTTTACTTCTGACAGAATGATAATAAATTTTCTGAACGTTTGAGCTACCCATTGTGATGACTTACTTCCGTTTTCACAAGACATATATCATTCGTACAGCTTTTGAAAATTGGGCTTCCATTTAGCTATGAGTGTTAGGAAACTCATTTGAACAAGAACTTGTCGATTTTGTACATGTAATTCTGTGTAAGTTATTATTTTTGGATTCCAAAGAAACTTCTACTTCAGATATAATAGGTCACTTTTTCTTGGTAATTTCTCTAGTTACTAGCTTCTTTAGTTATCTTTACTCCCTCTGGTGCCCAACAAATCGTCTGCCACACGATTGATTTATTCCCTCCAATTCCTGCAAATAAACTATGATATTGCTGCATCTTCAAAATTTTTAAGCACGAGCAAGCATATGACACCTTCCATCATCAACTTATGTAATATATGTGAGTAAATTCAGTGTTCTGTTCATGTGTATGGGACTTTATATTATTGAGACAAACCTGAATAAATTTCCATGGCGGAATTCTTAAACCTCGAGCTATCATAGAAACCGTATGTAGAAATAATTTATCATAAAACAAAAATATTTGTAATTACATATCAAAATACAACACTTGACACTAGGAATTATTGAGTAGTCCGAGATTTCATTTCAAAGGTAAACATCTCAAGAAAGGTGTGACTAGACAAAAATTACAAACTGTTTAAGCTGACTCAGTTTTCATCCCTTTCAAAATCCTCGTATGTATATGACGTCATTGAATGTAATATCGCTGGAAATAACACGTGCTTGCTTCTGTATAAACAAACATTTACAGTGTACATTTCCAAGGGATCTTACCGATCACCCAATATCAGCAGGAAATAACCACCAAGTTTTATTCCTCCTGGTAAAACCACAGTTCATTAGAGCATTTGTAACAGGACCGGAAGTAGTGGGAAAATGTTGCAATCTGGGAAAGATGTAGTCGTAGAATTATAGGCTATGTTTGTTCTTACTTGCTATAAACACTGCCATCGGAATTTTGGAACTTTTCATGAAGAAACGTTTTCAACCGTTTAATCTTTCTGTATATTTATATTTTACTTTATGGTTATTTCGCTTTCCTAGAGGGAGTTTTTTTAATGCCAAATGATAATCATGTGGCTTTATCAAAAATTTTCTTGAGAGTTGGATAAACAAAATGAACGTCATGTAACCCAATTTAGATGTGACCAGAGGAAGTTATTGAAAATTTCGTGCGTTTGTTACAGAGATGTATTTCTAACTGGATTAGGAAATTTGCTATTCAGCTTGCCTGTTACTTCAGTTTCGTGAATACTACAATAGTGTTAAAAAAAACAACAGAAATACAAGAAGTATTGTAATACGAAAAAACAACAAATAAGTGAATATTTACGTTATTTCTAAAGATATGCCTGTCGTTGGTTTATTAAATAGTGCAAGTAGCAAAGTTTGTAGTCGAAAAAATAAATCACCTTCGCTATTATTAAAAGGACTAGACTTTGTATTATCATTCGTATCGAATAATTCACAAACCACACCTACCAATAGAAATCTTACAATGCTGTTGATGATAAAAGATAATTAACAAGGTTATAATGTACATAGAAATTTATATGTTGTTCCATTATCTGTTTTCTATAATGGCATTTACATTTCTTAGTGACTTGATATTAATGCGTTTAATACAAACAGCAACAGAAAACTAGCAAATGTTGCCTAATACAAGGTATGTTCTCATGGTAGGAGCTGTAACTTTACGGACTTACAACTCAAAAATACGAGGCTCAGTTCTTCATAAAACTAATCAAACTAATTCACTTCCATTTATTTGCCAGTATCAGTACAAAAACTGATTCACTACCATTAGGTAAACTAATTGAAAATACTATTCCTCACGTTCTTACTGAAAACAATGTGTTAATTGAAAACTTAGATGAAAATAGAACATTACATCTGAAGCAAGATAATCACGTCAAAGGGTTATTGACAGTAGGTGTCACTACTGTACCTATGTTTAGTTCGACAAGGTTTTGTTTGTTTTGGAATTTCGCACAAAGCTACTCGAGGGCTATCTGTGCTAGCCGTCCATAATTTAGCAGTGTAAGACTAGAGGGAAGGCAGCTAGTCATCACCACCCACCGCCAACTCTTGGGCTACTCTTTTACCAACGAATAGTGGGATTGACCGTCACATTATACACCCCCACGGCTGGGAGGGCGAGCACGTTTAGCGCTCGGCCATGCCAGGCAAGGTTTTCGTACTGCAACTTCCTTTATTTGGACTAGGTGTCAGTATGTATCGTTTTTTTAATTTTGATTAAATGTCGGTATATAACTTTATTTAGAACTAGGTTTCAGTGTGCATTAATCTTTATTTTTACAAAGTGTCAGTATATGTCTTTATTTTGACTAGGCGTCAGTATCTTTCTTTGACTAGGTGTCAGTATATAACTATTTTGACTACGTGTCAGTATTATCTTTATTTTGACTATGTGTCAATAGTATCTTTATTTGGACAAGGTGTCGGTATGTAACTTTATTTTGACTAAGTGTCAGTATGAATCTTTCTCTAGTTATACACTAATATTAGTAAGTATTTTCAAAATGATTTACACGAGGTAATGATAAACCAAAATATCAATTTTTTTTAATTCACCATCTAAAATTTGCAACAACACGTGCATTAAGGGTTCACTAATCACTTCTGTAAATCAACTACTGAAACCTGAATTAAATTCCAAAGTGAATAAGAAGAAAAAATATAATCAACAGCTTGTAGACTTTAACCAACGACACGAAACCTAACAATCAAGTTTTCAAAACGTGGTTAGATCGGCCACTGTTGTTATTGCATGATTTGATTTAGAAAATCATTGCAATTTTTTTGTGATGTTTTCCACTATCAGTAATATAATGGTGAAATTGTATTAACAATTTTAATATTACAAAGCAGTAACTGATAAGTTTTAATGTTTCATAAACATATAAAATGATGTAATAATAACAGAATAGTAAGATTTAATATCGAATTGAGCAAATGGAGCCAAATCAATTCAAGCAAACTTCACTGAAGGAAAAGCGCGAAAACTGATTATATTCCTAGGACTAACCTGTATATAATCTACTCATAATTAATAGAGACAGAATTGGATGTTACTTAATTTGTAGAAGAAATCAATGTGCTTTGTAATTTTAGAATGTATTTTAAGCATGATATTTAGTCAATACTCCCTTTGTATTACAAGTTTGTACGAATCTTTATTAATGATAAAATAGTGAGATATGTACAAGAGGTTTATAAACTTAAATATGATGTATTTAATCGAAGTTTACAAATTTTAAAGATTCACGACAGAATTTTTAAAGGTGAGTATTGTATCCACGGATGTATTTATTATTAAAGTAAACTTAGTCGACTACATAACTAATTCTGATTAAAAGTAGTTGTGGTTAACGTTTCAAACAAAGAAAGTTAATAAAACTAAAATATTACTTCCTACACTCGTTTGGTGAGCATGCATAACGACAATAAAGGGTTTTTTATAGGTTGAAGTTCATAACAGGACGTCTGTTATAAGCTTAATCGTCTCAAAACAAAATTCCTAATACTAAAGTTTATATTTCATTATTTAAAGCACGAGACTGTTACGATATTCTAGATAAAAGATGTAAACAAAATACGTTTTCCATAGCCGTAATAAACTTTATATATTTTGTTTTAAGTTCTAGCAAACATTGATATATAAGTTTCATACGTTATCCAGGTTTAAACATTTTCATAAATAAATGTAAATAAAATATTCTAGCAACAAGAAGCGTCGCTGATACTCAAGAACCTGACTTACATTATTAAGACTAACCTTTATGTAGCCTATTCATATAATTGCAAGACTGTTGTACACTCATGACATATGTTCATAATTGATTGAATACATTTTGTTCTCTCTTAGAAGAAAGCAAAGTGTGTGAGGAATAACAATTTTAAAGATTCAAGGCAATAATACGAAATATATGGGATACTTAATGTCCTCGAGGGAAAAGAAGTTATGTCAAATTTTAACGGGAAGTCTCATTCTTACCCTCGAACTTAAAAGGAGACAAAGCAACTTTCAGGAACGCGAGCAGTGACGTTTCTAGAAAGGAAGATACAGTAATGTTCAAACAAAGAAGAAAATTAAAAGGTTTTTGAAAATCCCTTGTTTTTAAGGCATGTTATGAAGTTGATTTTCTTTGTCATACTAAACTCTTATTTAATGAGACAAAAAAGCTGAGTTCTCATTAGATTTACGTAATACAGGTATCTCAGAAAAGACTAAACAAATTTACTTGTATTTTTAAATTTCTTTATCTGAGTAAAAATAAGCTAAATAATATGTTTTCCAGAAGTGTAAATCGTTCCATCAATTGGAAGTTTTATTTTTCCATTCTCTGGAACAGATATTATTTGCTATCAATTGTCTAAGTTGCATATGATGTTGATTTTTTAAATTTACATTTTATTTAAGTTATTACAAATGTTAAAAACCGCTAAAGAATATTTGGTACTTTTAAATTAGAGAGTATTTGAGACTAGAGAAACGTGATGTAACTTAAGCATATAACTCAAAACTCCTGTATAGCTAGTTGTTAATGCAACCATACAAACCCGTTACTTTATATCATTACCATTTTTGCATTTTGCTTATGTAGCCTTATATCAATTAATATTTTCATATAAACATTCCAAAACAATTTATGATTGAAATATGATTATGTATATGTATATATACATACTTTTTCTCTTAAAAAACAACCTAGGAAGTACAGAATACATTATTTTGCGGGTGATACCTTTCAACTTTTTCACCTTACAAAATCTCTGACATTGAATTATCAGCCATTGTTTATAATTCAGTACTTCAGTTATCAAACGTAAACCAACAACGTTGATTTCAAAGTTAGATTCGTATAAGGGTGTCTAGGCTACTCTTATTATGTGCAAAGCACTTTTTGTAATGAAATGTTTGCAAAATGGAAGTAAAAAGGTACTAATTTTACAAAAGCATCCACACAGCTTATCAACAAGTGACGTCATGTTGAAACTTCACCTGGTGTGTTTAATTTCGATATAACTATATATACCAGAATATTTTATACAACGGGAGACACTTTTATTTTCACATAAAATAACTTAATACCTTGTAAAATAAATATCTGAGTTTTATAGTAAAAGGAGACAGCTTCAGTTTTGAAAAAATATATAATTATTTAAATGATTTACCTTACAGAAAAAGAGAAAGTTTTAAGAGTAGCAACTCGGTTTTTATAATATGCCCCCCAGTGGGTCAGCGGTATGCCTACGGACTTACACACTAAAATCCGGGTTTCGATACCCATAGTGGGCAGAGCACAGATAGCCATTGTGTAGCTTTGTGCTTAATTCAAAACAACAATAAAAATTTTATAATATATTTTACAGGAAAAACAGAAAATTTGAACATTGGTAGAACTATTTTAAATGATATGTTTTACGATGAACTACGGGAAGTTTGAACATGGGTAGAGCTGTTTTCATGGTATGTTTTTTTATTAAAAGGAGGAAGTTTTGATCAGTTTGCATCTGCGTAGCTTCTCTACGTGCCCCCCACATGCTTGAAAAACACTTTCGCATATAATACAGTTCAGTTAAACTCGTATCGATACCAAGATTTTCGTTTTGCTCTTTATTAATAATATATGCTCCGTACATGTTTATAACTTTCAATACAAATGTTTAGTTATAAAGTCTGGAAGTTTTTTTTTTTTTTTTTTTCGTTTCTGTTCTTAAATTACATGTTAACTTTCCGCCGTTTTCTCTTCAGTCGGTTTCACGTAGTTCTTAAGACTGTTACTAGACTGGCGCCAGTACTTAAGTATTCGTCATTGTGTAACACGTTTTTACCAGTTTCTTTCCCTGTGTACAAGCTGGTGGTCCAACAAGGCTTAATACGTATGGCTTTAGAAATAAACGTTCTTTTTATGTCATATTTCGAGAAACTTTGTCCAGAGTGAAGATCTGGCCTATACCATAGACTCGAATAAGGGATTTGAAACAGGAATCTCTTATCAAATGTAAATCAGTCAAGGCAGGAGACACGTCCATACAACGAGACATGTGGTAGTATCAATGTATAGTTTTGCACATGTGCACTGCAATAGTGTTGCTTCACAAACAGTAATTACTTTGAGTTTCTCACAGAACTTCGTGGAAGAGAAATAATAATAATAATAAAATGATTTTCTATGCAATTATAAGTCAAATACGAACTGCTAATATGTACTTTATTTAACTTACATTTCCTTGTATTTCTCTCAGCCTGTCTTATTTTTTGATTCATCTATTTGTCGCTCAAACTTTTGCATCTTCATCATTCAGCCGTTTTTTTAATGTTTTGTTTCAGCAATATTTTCGTTAACGAAAAATAACGAATTTCTGTTGACTAAAACTAAACGCTTCTTCAAAACGATCACAAAGAAATGTTACAAATCTCAAAACAGCAACAGCAGTTGGTAAGAATTTGTTCACTTGGAAAGGTTTCAATTTTCAACTAATTTTTTCTCAAAGGCAAAAGTTTTAAATTTTCTTATGGGATTGGAAAGACCAATAAGGTTCAGTTCATGATTATTACTGAATTTACTAGGAATAACCGTCAGCACAGAGTAAGCTCTCTTGTCACATACACATACTCATAATCATAATGAACAAAACAAATTATTTTTCGACATTGTTTTGTAGGTTGTATACTGTGACTTTAAATATTTATCTCTGCTGACATCAGTGACGTATTTAGGTAGGGGCTAGTGGGGGCTCAGTCCCAGGACTTATGATCTTAATGGAGGCCCATTGATAATTTTATTCTATGTAGATTACATTGGATGTTGGGCCCAAACAACTTTAAATCCACCACTGGATCTTGCCAATGTTGTGGTTATAGTTTGGATTATACAATATGGTAAATTGGTACGTTTGTAAGTTTTTATTTTCTGAAAGAAACGAGTATTTGATTAAAATTATATTTTTATTACTGTTCATTTAATCCATATATTCTTCACACCACGATATATAACTTGTCAGAGTAATTAATAGTAACTATACACCTAAAATAATTACAATATAAACACGTGATTTTAATTTATTACTCAAAACAGAATGGAAAATACAATTAAGTTGAAATGCTCAAAAGTAAAAGAGAGACTACTACTTCATTAAATAAGCAAAACGAAATAAAAACTAAGAGTGTAAAGCTAAAACTAAATACGTTACTAACAAACAAAAGGAAACAGAAACAAAAGCTAAAAATTATTTTTAAATTTAAATATCAGTCTTTTTTTCCCTCACCTTTCCGAACCATGACTCCATTTCTCTTGCTCTTAGAACCCCAACGGTATGTCTGCGAACTTACACGCTAAAATCCGGGTTTCGATACCCGTGGGGGGCAGAGCACAGATAGCCCATTGTGTAGCTTTGTGCTTAATTCAAAACAAACAAACTTCAAAACGAAAATATTCGAGGTAAACTACTCGAAGGCTAACACCACTAGCCATCCCTAATTTTAAAATAATATAAGAAAGGGAGGAAACGTTAGAAACCGCCTACCTTGCAGATATTCTAATAGTGGAACTTAATAGTTGATCTTATTTGTTTGTTTGTTTGTTTGTTTTGGAAATTCGCACAAAGCTACTCGAGGGCTATCTGTGCTAGCCGTCCCTAATTTTGCAGTGTAAGACTAGAGGGAAGGCAGCTAGTCATCACCACCCACCGCCAACTCTCGGGCTACTCTTTTACCAACGAATAGTGGGATTGACCGTCACATTATACACCCCCACGGCTGGGAGGGCGAGCATGTTTAGCGCGAAGCGGGCGCGAACCCGCGAACCTCGGATTACGAGTGCACGCCTTAACCCGCTCGGCCATGCCAGGCAGTTGATCTTATAAGTCACTCATGACCCCAAGCGCTGTTATTTCTTTTTCAGCACGTACGGGACACGATCTAAGAAACCCCACCTTCACGGTGCAGTTGACTATTAAGCTGTGTGTTTTAGTCCGCCCATCTTAAAAAAACAAGGTTTTCATAAATTTTTTATGGCGTCCACATTTTTCCTCATACACATGTAATTCTAGGTGACAGTTGGTTGAGTAAATAATGTGTACAGGATCTCCAACCGTGTTACCTTGCTTCTTTTGGCCCGGCATGGCCAAGCGAGTAAGGAGTGCGACTCGTAATTCGAGGGTCGCGGGTTCGCGCTCGCGTCGCGCTAAACATGCTCGCCCTCCCAGCCGTGAGGGCGTATAATGTTAAGGTCAATCCCACTATTCGTTGGTAAAAGAGTAGTCCAAGAGTTGGCGGTGGGTGGTGATGACTAGCTGCCTTCCCTCTAGTCTTACACTGCTAAATTAGGGACGGCTAGCACAGATAGCCCTCGAGTAGCTTTGTGCGAAATTCCAAAACAAACAAATTGCTTCTTTTATTTGTGACACCTATATGCAGATTTTAAAATTCATAATTTTGTAGTGTTTTTTTTTCAAACAAAAGAAACGTAACTTGCGACAGAGAATAAGTAGACACTGTGATTAAATTTGCAAATCATCCAAAGTTACATTATCTGCTAAATGTAGCAACGCGTTAGAGTGCGCGATAAGATAACCTTATACGTGTTACAGTTGCTTCCTTCAAAGTGAATTTTGCTAACCCTAATAACAAGCTTGTGTCTGCGCTGTCTAGAATCGTATTTTAAAAAATATTAAAATGTGTAAGCGTTTCGGTGAATTTGTTTATGAATACAAGTCCATATTGTATTCAGTTCATGGCCGATCATAAGGATGTAATAGCTTATACAACTGGATGAACCTGGAAACACAAGTAAATGACCTATACCAGTTTGCTAAGCTGTTTGTTTATTCCGTGAATTATTCACAATGTAAACACTAGGCGCACCGCTTTCATAACTGACGTCTGTTCCCTGATTACCAATGGAAAATCATTACGGAAGGAAATTTTCAGGAGATTTTGGAAGATGTCTAGTATCAGGTGCAATTTATATGAACTAATGTTACCATAACAACGTGTACTTGATTTATAATACACATATATATAACTAGCCATGAAGACATTACTCAAACTACATTTTTTACAATTTTATCTTATATACATACATCACTCTAATTAAATTATTACATTAAACATTTATCTGTATTATGACATGTTTTATTGTACTAAAGTTTTAAGCTTCTAATGTAACAAGTTTCAGTATTCTTTTTTATATGCGAAAAGTAATCTGTAATTTTAACAATTTAAACGCTCCGGCACTCCACTCGTAATCTGAGGGTCGCAAGTTTGAATCCTCGTCACACCAAACATGCTCGTCCTTTCAGCCGTGGGGACATTATAATGTTACGGTAAATTCTATTATTCGTTGGTAAAAGAGTAGCCCAAGATTTAGCGGTGAATGGTGATGATTAGATGCCTTCCCTCTAGCCTTACACTGCTAAATTAGGGATGTCTAGCGCAGATAACCTTCGTGTAGCTTTGCGCGAAATTCAAAACAAACTAAACAATTTCATACAAGCTAAATTTCAAGCTTTACTTCTGACAAATCATAAATGTTCGTCTTATTGTATTAAAAGTGAAAACTACACTGGAGACAGGTTTACACTTTTCGTGTTATTATATTAAAAACTAAACGACAATGAAAACAGGTTTATAGTTTTCGTGTTATTATATTAAAAGTTAAACGACAATGAAGACAGGTTTGCACTATTATTATATTAAAATTTAAACTACACTGGAGACAGGTTTACACTTTTGTGTTATTATATTAAAGGTTAAACTATAATGAAAACAGGTTTATAGTTTTCATGTTATTATGTTGAAAGTTAAACTACAATGAAAACAGGTTTATACTTTTCGTGTTATGTTAAAAATTAAACTACAATGAAGACAGGTTTGCACTATTATTATATTAAAATTTAAACTACACTGGAGACAGGTTTACACTCTTCGTGTTATTATATTAAAAGTTAAACTATAATGAAGACAGGTCTGTACTATTATTATATTAAAATTTAAACTACAATGAAGACAGGTTTACGCTCTTCGTGTTATTATATTAAAAGTTAAACCACAATAAAACAGATCTGTACTCTTATTATATTAAAAGTTAAACTACACTGGAGACAAGTCTGCATTGTTATTATATTAAAATTTAAACCACAATGCAGACAAGTCTGTACTGTTATTAAATTAAAAGTTAACCTACACTGGAAACAGGTTTACATACTTCATGTTATTATATTAAAAGTTAAGCTGTGAAATGTAAGATCTGTTTGTTTTGTTTGGCTAAAGACTTAGGTGAACTTATAAGTTATTTGTTACTGCTATTACACTAAATGGCAAAATGTTTTTATAACATGTTTAATCTATTCGTGTTGTTAATCTAAACGTTAACAAACAAAGATTTCTTGGGCCCATAGGGAAATAGATTCAAATTTACGATTTCAGGTTTCGTGTTTTGCTGTTGGTATGAGCGGTTTTTCGTTTTGTTTTCAATTGCATGTAAGGGAAGCAACATTTGATGTTGTTTTGAATTAAGCACAAAGCTACACAATGGGCTATCTGTTCAAAAGAATTTGTAATTTTTTAAACAAAGTTTCAATTTTCTAATACCAGTTCTTCCAAAAGAATCGAATTTTGACAGGACATTCTAAGTGAGATATTTTATAAATGCCAATAGTTCTTTCCATGATATACAATGTTAGTGTATAGTTAAACCTATTATATCCTCAACGTGATTTATTGAAGTATCACATTTGTTAGTGGACATTAATGCTATGAATTATCAGCGTGGGATTCTTTGTAACTGGACTTTAATATAAAAACAAGAACTATGAAACTAGTCACAAGAACAGCTTAATGTTAATATTACCAACCGTTAAACTCTAAAACAAGCACAGTTTAACGTTTATAGTAACAACATAAACATTGAAACCATCACAAGTACAAATTAGTGTAACAATGTCAACAAATGAGACGCAATGTAATAAAACAAACATTGAAAAACTGATAGAAGTTCAGGTTAACGTTTAGATTAACAACACGAATAGATTAAACATGTTATAAAAACATTTTGCCATTTAGTGTAATAGCAGTAACAAATAACTTATAAGTTCACCTAAGTCTTTAGCCAAACAAAACAAACAGATCTTACATTTCACAGCTTAACTTTTAATATAATAACACGAAGTATGTAAACCTGTTTCCAGTGTAGTTTAACTTTTAATTTAATAACAGTACAGACTTGTCTGCATTGTGGTTTAAATTTTAATATAATAACAATGCAGACTTGTCTCCAGTGTAGTTTAACTTTTAATATAATAAGAGTACAGATCTCTTTTATTGTGGTTTAACTTTTAATATAATAACACGAAAAGTGTAAACCTGTCTCCAGTGTAGTTTTCACTTTTAATACAATAAGACGAACATTTATAATTTGTCAGAAGTAAAGCTTGAAATTTAGCTTGTATGAAATTGTTGAGTTTGTTTAGGAAGAAGAATCTTAGAGTTCATAGTGAGAAGATGGTTGGGTGTGAGTGGCTCAGGCTCACTGATGTTCTCTAGAGTCAAAGGTCTGCAATTGATGATTGTCATTGCTTTATAGAGAAAGGTCTTGATGGTTGAAGAATCTGTTAGGGAACCATGTTGACTTAATGTAGTTGACAGAATGCTCCAGATGGTACGTATATGTTTCCCCCAGACTCCTCCCATGTGACTCATATGGGGAGGGTTCATAATGAAATCACATTGATCTTGTAAAAGAAAAGCTTTGATTTCTTGTTCTTCCATTTATGTGCCTGCCTTCTTCAGTTCATTCAATGTGCTGATGAAGTTTGATCCCTGGTCACATCTAATGCTCTGTAAGGGTCCCCTGATTGCAAGGAAGCACTGCAGAGCATTGATGAGTGAATCGGTGGATAGGTGATCGCAGAACTCAATCAGCTGTGGATGCTAGGCAAGTGATGATGAGATTGTACCTTTTAATTTCCTTGCAACCATTTTTTGTTATAAATGAACCAAAACTATCTAGACCCACGTGAGTGAATGGAGGGGAGGGATCAATATGTTCTTCTGGTAGGTCAGCCATTTTCTGAGTTAATAGCTTACCATTCAGTTTCCTGCAAAATACACATTTGTAGATGTGTGATGAAACAGTCTTACTCCCTCCAACTATCCAGTAGCCATTCATGAGAATTTCCTACAAAGTGAAACATCTGCCTTGGTGGGCTAACTTCTCATGATGATGCTTGATGAGCAAGGTTGTAATGTGACTTGTTTTTGGAATGGATATTGGGTGTTTCATTCCAAATTCGAATGAACATCTTCTCTGGTTTTTGTGGGTGGTAGATACTATGATAAGGGATGTACCATGTCACTGTGCTGATGAGCTCAGCACCAGGTACTTCCTCAGCTTCTCCCTTTAGTATGATGTTGGACATGAATCTGTTGTGATCATCATGGCACCTTGGCCTCACTTAGAGTTTCCTCTTTAGTTATTCCAGTGTTTGAGAGCCGGCTTAGCATTGTTGATAATTGCAGGGCTACTCTGTTGAAATGGCAGTGGCATGATGTAAAAATCATTTACATCTTTGTGTCATTTCTCTTTCATGAGTGCCATGAATTTGAGATCCTCTTGTAACATGAGGACATCTTTCTTTGTGTCTGCAAAATCAGACTCAAGAATTCTTACAACCTCGGGAGGATCATTTGTTCCTTGGTGTTAAACTTGCATACCAATTGTATGTCTGGGATCTTTGATGGAATCTTGCACCTTGGCAGTAATAATCCTATGCATCATGATGCTTGCCTGTTCGATGCTCATTCAACCACATATACTCCACCCACGTTTTGTTTTTTGAGCAAATGGCTTCCCATCACCACCTACAATGAAGTCCTGTGGGGCCAGTGCTCAGAGGAGAAGCATTTTCTCCTAGCGGATTACCTTGGGACCTTCCATTGATTAGCCATTTCTTGACCCTCCTGGAGAAGCCTTTGAGTTTGAGCTTTGATCCTATTTGCTGACAGCTTCAGGCATCTCATCATTGGAAGCAAATTGTCTCAGTTTTGTACGTAGTTTATCTAAACTGGCATAACTGTTGAGTAGCTTGTTGATGGTATCGTCTAGGACTTTGACAGAACATACATTTTTGAACACCTTTTCTGTTCTCTCTAGCAGTTGTAGACTATTTTTCTACTGTATCCAGAAACTCCCAGTGGCTTCATGAGAGTTATTAATAACTTGGTGGGGTGGCATTTTTGTCCTGATGCTTCGACGAGTTTCAACTTGAAATAGAGGGCTGATGGATACTTTATGGTTTCAGTGAATTGGTTTATTATCACTCATTACAGATGACTTTGGATTTGACTCAATCAATTGTCCCTCGTTGAGATTCAAAGTACTGTCTAGAGGGGCAACTGACACTCTTTTCACCATTTTTCAATACTCAGTTACAATATGATATATCACTATGCCTAGTATATCTACCATTAATCAGTATTCAACACTAACGTTGTGTAAACTGGATCTGACTTACTGTCATGCACAATCAGTTATCATGTAACTATTATATTATGACATGTTTGAATTGGATTTTCTAGTCACATCAAGTCAACACAAACAAATTGTATATCATGGAAAGAACTATTGGCATTTATAAAATATCTCACTTAGAATGTCCTGTCAAAATTCAATTTTTTTGGAAGAACTGGTATTAGAAAATTGAAACTTTGTTTAAAAAATTACAAATTCTTTTGAAAGCTGGACACAGATTAAAGAACATTTCAAATAATCATAATTGATGTTTTTACTTTATCTAAAGTCAACACAAACTGACATTTTGATATCTGACTTTTAAACTAATCATTATTTCGCGTTGATAATAAAACCTTGCTTGAATGATGTGTCAACAAAGTGTGAAATCGTAACATCTCGTTTTAAAATCCACCGAAACCTGATTTCTCTCACTTTTCATGACTGTTTAACCAGTTGGAGACATATTTATACTTCTCACCTTGTACCAATAGTTTGTTTGTTTGTTTTTGAATCTCGCGCTTAGCTACATGAAGGCTATGTACGCGCATCAACAGTCACGTGTTCATCTTGTACAAATGCTTTTTCATGAAAAACATTGTATTTTTCCTGGGAAGAAATTGTCAAGTTTTGTATTTTTGTTATAGGAAATTAAATGAATATTACTCAAAAACCTACGTCAAGCCAACACTGTTCTATTACACATTCAAACGTCGTCAAAACTTACTGGCTTTCTCAGCACAGGTGGTAGTTTTATACAAACTTTCTTCATATCCAGAAACACTAATACATATGGTTATAAATAGTTCCTGTGTTGTACACTAGCTACAGTACCTGTTCCTTTGTGTTCCTCGCTGGTACAGCGTGAAGTCTACGGATTTAAAACGCTAAAATCAAGGGTTCGATTCTCCTCGGTGAACTTAGCAGGTAACCCGATGGGGCTTTGCTATAAGAAGAAAACACATACACACTCATTAATCATTAATGAAAGGTTATCTAAGGGCATCAAATGTTGCGCCCCCTAGTGGCTCAGCGGTATGTCTGCGGACTTACACGCTAAAATCCGGGTTTCGATACCCGTGGTGGGCAGAGCACAGATAGCCCATTGTGTAGCTTTGTGCTTAATTCAAAACAACATCAAATGTTGCTTCCCTTACATGCAATTGTAAACAAAACGAAAAACCGCTCATACCAACAGCAAAACACGAAACCTGAAATCGTAAATTTGCATTATTTCCCTATGGGCCCAAGAAATCTTTATGTTATATTTGATAAAAGTCCATCAGCATAGGGTGAATTAGTGGTAAAAAACCCAAAACAAAGACCATAAAAACGGCAAAACTAGAAAGTTGTATGTACCTCCCCATCGAATATTCATGCCAAATTTTGAGTGAAACAATGGTAAACGGGAAAACATTCATAAAAACTGAAAACACAATACTGTAAAATTTTCACGTACACCTGCATGGACATAATGAACCACCAGACCAATTTTGTCGAAGATCCATCTGCGTTCTGCAAACTATTTAATGTACAGACAACAGGCAGTAGCGCTGTATCCATATTGAGTTGTATTTGAAAACATACATCAACTTACAGTTATATTTTATTGTAATTTCTAGGTGTAGTAGTAATACCTGATGTGTTTAACATCCATGAAACAATCAAAAGGCGGGTTTTGAGGTCTACTAATATTAATTATATATTATTGCTTTCTGAATTGGTTCACCTAATACGTACAGAAAGTGATTGTTTTTATGAGTCTTGAAACAATATGTCTTTATAAGATTAAGTTCAAAACAGAAAAACACAACAACAACAAAACTCGTGGGCATTCTGCTAATGTAGCAACAAGATGAAATACTAAGTTTCGAAAAAATTGCGTATAATCCTACATCAAGAGGCTGACGCACATTTCGTAGTTATCTTTTCACCGACTCAGCGAGTTCTGACGAAATATGAACTACACGCATGCGTGTAGGAAACCAGAATTTCTTCCAGACACGTTTCTAGTAACACATATCATCGATAATGTAGTCCTTGACTAATACAAGCTAAACTGGTTCATTCTCAAAACATCAAAAATTATCAAGGATGCCGATCGTTTCCTGGAAATAGGATGTAAAGGCCTTGCCTTCTAGAGAACCAATCAAAAGCAAGACTATTGGCACACCCATAATGACGTAAAGAACGTAAATGTACCGGTCATGTGCTTGTTACACCGCTTTTAAGAACCAGTTACGCCAGTCTTCATTCAGATTTATCTGCGAAAATTGAAGTTTAGTTGTCGAAGTGATCAAAACTTTGAGTCTAAAATGTTGAGTGATAAGAAAAAAGCGGTAAGATACGAGTTTTGTTTTTCAATTGATTCTATACGTTAGCTCGCTAGTTTATATGTGATGAATTTTTAGAGAATTTAATCGTAATTTTGAACACACTGTAGCGAAGAGACCTTTCGTATTGTGAAACTGTAATGTGTATATTCTGTTGTTCCCGCAGTCCCCTTAGATTTTAATAAGTTATTATAGAGTGATTATCTGATATCATTTACTGGCTAAGTAAAAATCGAAGCAAGAAGCTAATATTTTAGTAAATGTAATTTAGTTGTGAAGTTATCAGGTCGAATGGTAGTAAAGATGGAGACGAGATTAGTTTTAGCGAAACTGCTGAATAGGTGTGAGGCACCTATTTGGTGTAATAATTCGTTCGTTATTGTTTAACCGTTTATTTCACCTACACACTCGTGTGTCATCTGGCATGTAGCTAATCGCACAAACCTGACCAATCTGCGAACAGTACAATTGCTGCAAATGTAAATACACAGTTTGTACTTTCACAAAATGTCGATCTTTAATTTATGTAAAGTTTGGACTGTTATACGAGGGTCAAATTATCACAGAATTTTCAGTTTACGTTTGTTTCTGGTGTTGAATTCGGAAAAGTTCACTATTCTTACTTTTTCTTTCGTTGTGAAACACGTGACAATTATAAATACTAGAAAAAACCCATTAAGGAATCTTTTGTTTAGCACTATTAGTCAGTTTTCGTAACCCTTCTAACGAAAGATAATTTATTACGTCATCTTCCTCGACCTGGCTTTTCGCCAAGCACTTGCCTCCGTAGTCAACTAATCGCAGTACTGAACAGTCCAAATAAAAACAAAATTAATTGATGTGTCCTTCTATACAAATAATTAGGGACTTGGATATATTTTCTTTTTCCTACACAGCTTTAACGTCTCAGGTTACCAAATGCTATTTGATATGTCCTTCATCACAAATACTTAGGAACTTGGAAATAATCTTTCAGTATAAGGTGTTTTTTACAAGTTACAATACAATGGTTAACGTTTGAGGTGACCTTTAATTTCTTCTTTCCTCTATAATACATTAACGTTGAAGGTCGCTTTCAAATTCTTTTTCCTTTGTTGTTATTTCTCACTAACAAAATAAAGTAGGACATACAATTTCAACATCACAGACATCTGTGATATAATATCAGACTAAACTTTTTTTTTTTTTGAGTCTTTGACATGAAAATATATCTTTACTATGTTGACCGTATATGTGAGGTGAAAATTTTTCAGAGTCTTCTTTATATATTTCTCACTTCTTAAAATGCTATTCTTTTATGTTGGGGTTCTTTCCAAGTTTACAAATAGGAATTGAAATTCATCGGAGACTGACGTAACCCATGACGACGATGAAGCGTGGGCTGATAGATCCTTCTCTTTGTGCTGCCACATGCTGACGTGCAAGGTGGTTATTTTTAGAAACACCGATCGAAATAGGCTTTCGGTGAAAGTAAAGAAATGAGTTCCCCCCAGTGGCTCAGCGGTATGTCTGTGGACTTACACGCTAAAATCCGGGTTTCGATACCCGTGATGGGCAGAGCACAGATAGCCCATTGTGTAGCTTTGTGCTTAATTCAAAACAACAACAAAGAAATGAGGTTTTGTACTATTAATCTCTGTGATCAAAATTCTTATAATACTAATAAGAATAGAGTATTAACAGGTAACAACAAAACATTAATAGTGATTTACTTTACGAAAAATTTATATTCCTTCACACGCAAGCACTGAGTTTTAGATTTCATTCCAGGTACTGTTTTGACTCTACTGTTATTTCAGAATATATTTGTAATGGTATTATGTATGTGGTTTACAGGTGGTATAAAGTAAATAACTCGTTTTCACATCTGCAGTCACATCTCATTTTCCCCTTCACTTGCGCAGTAGGGTACCTGAAGGTGTCGATTTTAGCGACTACAATTGTCTCTCACACATGACCCTTGATCCTAACTAACTGTCTCTCACACATAGTCCAGAATCTATTTATAGTTGTTTTGGTTTTAACTTTCCTTAATCTAACATTTGACGCTTTTTTGTACAACAACTTGTCTGTCTATTTATATATTATTACTGATAAAATTTAAATGAATTAATTTCTGACTTTATAAATAACGCGAACTGTTTTAACAAAAGTTCAGTACTACTTGCATTTTCTTTCGTTCATTATGTATGCAAATAACATATTTTGGTACTTTGTTTTTAATATCATAAAGACATTAAAAATAAAATGTATTATTTTATTTGGTTAGATTGAAGCCCTCACACGTGACCTCGTTCTGACAAACGATCAGTTGAACAAAGTGTCTTCTCTTCTTCTTCATGAATTCAATTGTGGCTTGGCCAAAGAAACTCATAATGAAGCATCTGTTAAGATGTATCCAACTTTCGTCCAAAACGTTCCGAGCGGTTTAGGTAATTCATATTATTGTTGCTCTTTTTTTTTATTATTGATAAAATATCAAACACATTCTACCAAAATAGAACGTTTTGAAAGTTTTTAAAATCCTTCTATGTATTTTTATTTACTTCTTTAAAGTGTGTGAGTGCTAACACGTACACCGCTCTTGTAGTACGTGCTTTAATCAATAAGTGCTTCTTTTTAGCTTCGAAAAGCTGGAGAGGCGTGTCGTAAAATTTAAGTGGAAATGTTGCGTCATATATGACGTTCAAAAAATCGCGCTCAGTATTGCATCATCGTTATAGAACGAGCTAGTGAAGGCACCTCTAACTATCGGAAGATGCAATCGTCTTTTAACGTTAGTTACTAGTTATTAAAGTGAAATCTTTTCATTCTACATGAATTTCACAATATATGCAAAAACAAACAATGCATTTAATGTTTTTTTTAGAATAAAGGGTAGATATACTGCTTTAAAAGGTTTAGTTCCAAACAATTAGATCGTGCTCTTAATAAATAACGATCTCCCAGTTCTTTTTCTTTCTTTTCTTGTGCATTTGGCTCGTAATTTGATCGCCCCTTCAGCCGTGGGGGCGTTATAGTGTCTGGTCAATTACACTATTCGTTGGTAAAAGAGTAGCCCAAGAGTTTGTAGTGATGACTACCTCTCTTCCCTATAGTTTTACACTGCTAAATTAGGGACGGCTAGCGCAAATAGTCCTCGAGTAGTTTTGCGCTAAATTCAAATCAAGTCTCTTGTATTCAGGTTTCTTTTCTGTTCATTTTAACTTAATATTAAATAAGTTATTGTATGTTTGTAGTTTGTCATATGAAATCTTCAAGAATGTATTATCAGTTTTTTTCATACTGCAAGTCTGTAATTAAATGTCTCTCTATTTAGAACAAGGAAGGTTTTTAGCTTTGGATCTTGGTGGAACTAACTTTCGTGTGTTGTTGATCAACCTTGAGGGAGACAAGTTCCATATGGACAATGTTATTTACCCTATTCCACAGAAGATTATGCTGGGTTCTGGTAACCAGGTAAGATTTTGTTTTCCTTTACCGTTAATATTTCTTTTTCGACAGTATGTATTCGCTCTAAGGACTGTATTCTAAATATTGTACATAACAGTAAACACTTGTTAATTTCTTACTTTTGAAAATTACCCTTATGAATTATTTGAATTCAAGATTTGTGATGAATATTAATTACAAAAACCTGAAAGGTGTCTCTGTACCAGCTACAAATCTAGATAAGTTCATATTTTAATTTAGTTTGTATTTATGGTATTAATTATCTCATTGGAATATTTTAAAACTAAAACGTTATTTGGTAACAACTATTGAATACCTAATTCTATTACTATGTACGATTAGGAACGGTTCACTGGTTTTATGTATGTATATGTTTGTTCTGTGTAGACAGTTATTTTATCTTATTATTCCTTTTGAACTTGCAGTTGTTTGATCATATTGCTGACTGTCTGGCTAATTTCATGGAGAAGGAGGCGATGAAAGGGGAGACACTCCCTCTGGGATTTACGTTTAGTTTCCCCTGTAAACAAGAAGGCTTAACTAAAGCTCGGCTAGTCACGTGGACTAAAGGATTTAGATGCGCTGGTGTAGAAGGCGAGGATGTTGTCAAACTCTTGCGAGAAGCAGTTCTAAGAAAGGTAATTAAATGCTGAGACAAAGTAAATTCCCTTGCAAACAAGAGTAATTGAACTGAACAAATTGATTTTGGAAACTAGGCTAAGACCATTTAATTTAAAACATTTTGATTATAAGAGTACCAGCTGATCTATATCATTCTTACTACAGCTACATTTATAAGCTAAATTTTGAGTAAGAACTAATACCATAATATTTTAATTAACACTTTATTTATTTATCTTACTATTATTTTATTCGAATTAGCGCTAACTATCATTCACTAAAACTAGCGAAAGGCTTAGTGTTTTCACCTAAAAAAATTTTTTTTTTGGGGGGGGCACGCAAATGTGAAAACCAAAGGGGAAAAAAAGTGGACTTTATTTACTATTTTTATATCGTCTCTTCTAATAACCTGATCTAGAAAAGCAGAAGGTACTCCTCCTGATATCAATTTCTGCATTTCTTACAGAAAATAAATATCGATGTAGTTGCTGTGGTGAATGACACAACAGGAACACTTATGTCGTGTGCCCACAAAAACAGAGAATGTCGTGTCGGCGTCATTGTTGGTAAGTCCTTCACTATATTATGTTTTGAGTATACAAATAAATATTTTGTACGAATGTTAGACTCTTAAAGGAAATATATTTGGCTTAATTAACAAGTACTATGCTACTTGGACACACTTAAGATTAACAGATAAAAGATATTGTGTGATCAGAAAGACTTACAATTTTTGAATTAAGACCCGTTTAAATATAGTTCCAATTTTATACATTTTCTTTAGCTGAAAACTCTAATCTTTAACTTCTGTCAGAACGTTTTCTAGTTGATTTTTAAATTTTTTTTAGTGTTTTAAGATGTGTTAGCCTGAAAGCTACTTCTTCGTGATACATTACAGGTACTGTACATGTTATGTGTATAACGTTAGTTTAAAACATTGCAGGTACTGGTACTAATGCGTGTTACATGGAGAAGATAGAAAACGTTGAGACTTGGGAAGGAGATCAGAATGGTTCAAAGCAAGTTATTATCAACACCGAATGGGGCGCCTTTGGTGATAATGGATGTTTGGATTTCTTGTGCACGCATTATGATAGAGAAGTGGATAAAGCCTCTTTGAACACTGGGAAACAAATGTAAGACATACTTATTACTATTTCTCGAGGGGTAATGGATAATTATTTATTGGTATTAAATGAAACGTTCTGTACATGATCAAGCATTGTACCAATAACTATGTGCAATATATTTTTAGTATGTAAATTATAAAGAAGTATTTTGCTGTACTAAGGCAAAATTATCCTTTACTCTGATATTTAATTCTTCCACATTGTAATTTCCCTTGTTTTCCAAATTTTATGCTTCAAGTCAGCTCTTTATGAGGAGTGCATTCGGTGTTTAATTATTTTAGGAAATAACCTTCAAATAAAATAAAACGCCACAAAGTAAAATATTTTTTATATGTTGTTATTGGACTTCTTTTTCTCTCTTGATAGATTTGAGAAAATGATATCTGGTATGTACATGGGCGAACTGGTTCGTCGCGTTTTGGTTCATCTGGTGCAAGAAGGACTGTTGTTCGGGGGAAAGTGTTCCAAAAAACTGAAAGAAGCCAATGCATTTAAAACGAAATACGTGTCAATGATTGAGAGGTAATAATCTACTCTGTATTAGAACTTTCTATGAATATATTAAAATTGAGTTTATTTTTACGTATTCTGCCTCATCATGTTTCTTCTCCAGTTTAGTAATTAACAATAAATAATTAACTTACCCGTTGTATTTTAATAAACTGTTATGATTTGTTTGAAGAGTTCGCATGACAAGTGTTGGTACAGTTTAACCGTATTTGAGTTTATTGATTTAAACATTCGTGCCAGTTGTGCATATAAAGTTAAATTATTTATTGAAAAAAAAATGCAACAGTGGGCTTTTTATTTACTGTTGAAACTGCGATAAAAATATTCAGGGAAATACTTGATTTTTAAAGATTGGTTTTCAAAGTTTTTTGTTAAATATAAGTATTTGGGAGCTGGATATGCATTTTAAACTTTTTTTTTTTTTTTCAGCGACGGGAAACACACCTATGGCAATGCTCGCAGGGTGTTAGCCGAGATGAATATTTTCAACGCCACCACAGATGACTTGGAGAATGTAAAGTTGGTTTGTTCTCGAGTTTCCACTAGAGCAGCATTTCTTGTTTCTGCAGGTTAGAATTTGAACATGTTTAATCTGAAGTTAAAATTTTCACGCATTGATATTGTTCAGAAAATTATTGTCTTGCAAAATTAAAATATTTTTTGCTGAAATGAGTTATTTTCAATTCACAAAAAATTGTATTTATTGAAGTATAGGTTGCACCGTAGTTTATTTTGTGAAATAATAAGTAAACATTTAAGTTTTTGTATATTTGAGATTTTTACGTTAAAACAATTTTATCAAGTTTTATATCGGAAATCTCTCCTTGCAGAGCATGTGAAACATACTTTAGGAATAATTTGAGGAAAATTTAAAATATGTCTTAACATATAAAAATTATACACATGAAATTGTTTAAATTTATTGCTGTAACTTATAAGAGTATCATGTTTTATTTATAGCAGTTTTTACATAAAGGATATTTTGTTTATTTTCAGCTATCTCGTGTATCTTGAATCGAATGAAACGCCCTCACACAACAGTAGGTGTAGATGGCTCCGTATACAGATATCATCCTTACTTTCATGACTTGATGGAAAGAAAAATTTCTGAACTTACAGCACCTGACTACAAGGTTGGTTTTGGATTTTGTAACTTAACGATAGTACTTTGTTATAGTATACAATCTCTATTTTGGCATGTCCCATAAAATAATATAAAACTAAAATTTAACAATTATGTCAACTACCACGTCTTATGTAGAACCTCTTTTTTTTTTCTTTTTTTTTCGTGCAGGTTTGAGTGAATGAATCCAATACATCAACACTTTTTGTTGTAATTGAATACTCTAAGCAAATACGAATTTAAAATCGAGCTGGAATTTTCACTCCTAATTGTATTATAGATATATATTTACTGAAATATACCTTTTTAAATCTTTAAAAATAGTTTGCATAATCTGAATTAAAAATATATAAAATAAAATTTTCTAAACTCCCTTTTTTTCAGTTTGATCTGATGTTATCTGAAGATGGAAGTGGCCGTGGTGCTGCTCTGGTGGCAGCTGTTGCTGTACAAACCAGCCAGTAGAGAAGAGCATGTAATTTTAACGAGTGTACAGAAAAATAAACTGTAAATATTTAGTAATATAGAGCTTCCATCATCATGTCTACCTATGACAAACAAAACAAAAACTTCGAATCCTGTGTACTCGAATGCAACTGGAGAGCCAAATTAACCAATATCATTGATTTGTTAGCTCAAACTTCAGTCAGTCTGAAGTAGGTTTTATCAAGTTTATTATTAAAGCAACTAGAATGGCTTATTTTTATTTATTAAATAATGTAGGGAATTTGCGACAAGAATTCATCTGCAGTGTATGTAAATGAAGTAACCTGTTTTTTTTTAAGTTTTCTGAGAAAGCTTATTAATTTTTTATTACACATTAATTTTTAGTGATTTTATATATATTGAGTACTTTTAGTTTTCTCAGTCCTATATTTAAAAACCTACAAATAATCCAGATTTTTTGGAGAATGCATTTAAATTGAATGTGTTCATTTTTTAACGTCTGAGACTTGAGTTTCTTTGCCTTTCAACCTTTGCAATCACTGATATTTTGTAATATTTTAATGTACATAGAAAAAAGTTTTATTTCATGAAAATTAAATTATATTTTAAACCTTTCTTCTCAAAAAGAAAGATTTATTAAATATATACTTGTTCCTCTGTAAGGCGAATAGTTCTTAAGAAATGCAACCTACATAGGAGTATCGTGAATTATTTTTGTTGTGACTTAAAAACAACCATTATTTAAATGGGTTGTTGTGTGGTGTTTTTAAACAACCATTATATGAGTAGATTGTTGTGTTTTAAATAACTATCGTATGATAAAAGATGGTAGTTCACAATCTTGTTTTTTCTTTTCTTTAAGCTCAGTTGAAATTCTTCCATCATAGACATTTATTTCTCTCTTGGCATTTACACGACTATTCTTTTGGCTTTCAAATGGTAACTTGGTATGCAACATAAGTTTTAATATAACAATAAATTATTTACTACTTTTTTTGTTTTACTGTGTACGGATGACCAAACAAATTGTGTAATATTGTAATATAGTGTTATGTGAAGTTTAGCAGTATAGAATTTAACTTCTTCAGAAACTGTGATACCAGATACAACTGAGTGTGTATTTTACTGTCACATCTGTAATTATTCCTGGAGAATAAAGGTTTTTTTTTTATAAAAGAAACTAATTATTATGAATAGAAGCACAAAGTTGAATACTTTTATTATTCAAGGGGTTTTATGACATATAATCTGGTTAAGCTCATGACATGACCCATTGACAATAGTGTAAATGAAATCCATCATTGTTTATGCTATCCAAATACAGGATGAGGCTCAAACTACTTACAGTTGTATACCATAAATAATTCTGTGGGCCTTATTCAAACATAAGCTGATTTAAGCTTAATACATGAATTATTGAAGAAAGTACATTGCTGATTGTTCTTATAATAAGTACATGTGCTAAAATACTTGACAGTTTAAGCAACTACATGATACACGCTATGTGAACATATTAATATTTGTAAGCTGAATACAGCTGTTGTATAACATTGAATGCTATTCTATGTGTTCTAGATTTAATTTGACACATGCATCAACAATTAACTTTTATATTTACCAGTTTAACACAGAATTATCATGCACCAGTTGTGTATTAAATGACTTAATAGAAACTGTAATATTTTTTAAAGGACAAATAAAAGCATATCTTTAGGAAGTAGAGGTCTTACACTTACTCTCTAACTGCTACAGACCAGCATTCCTTAACCTTGGCAATACTGATGACCAATTGTGACCCTGTGTATAACTTTTATTGGAGTAAAAAGTCTGATTTATTATATACTTACCAAATAAATTGTGTTTTCACAATCTGATCTGTAAAATACCTAAAGATAACTGCATTTATACAGATTACTTTGTAACAAACATAAATTACAATTTTATTTTTCAATATAATTTTTGTGTGATAGACAGACAAATCCTGTAAGACCCCAAGTAACAACTGTGTAAATTACTACAAAACTGTTTCACTTGAGTGAGAAAAGAATGACTGATCCATGTTTATATTAAAATAATACATATATTCACAAGTTTATTAGTTTTATTTCAAACATAAAACAAATCATCCAAAGTTTATTTCTACTAAGACATCTAGGTTTGTTCTCTGCTAAAAACAACTGACATTTTGGTAAAAATTGAAATATTAAAAGGTAGTACATTATATCAAGAACTACTGATATATACCCATTTCTATAAATTATTTACAAATGAAACATTATCTCATTACTCAAATTAAATACAGAGGTTAAAAATCGATTTTTCTGTAAAGATGAATCTTAAAACAGTATATATAGTTTATCAATCATATAAAAAAAAAATCACAATAAAAGCAAATTTATAGAAAAGTTTACTAAACATGAAAAATAATAGAAACATGCACACCGAACTTCTCAGGAATAAAACATATTTCAAACTAAATGGTCCTTTTTATAAAACCTAAAAATCACTTTTTAAAAGTTAAAGCTCTTTTGTATTCCATTATTATAAATTATCAAATTTGTTTCTTTTACAACATAACCACTATCAATAATTGTTCTTTTTTCAGTAGTCCAATTTAACAAAATATAAAAAACTGATTACAAAAAACTAAAGAACAATGTGGACGTTATCTTTGTGTCCTTGTTTTTATACTTGAATATAACATTCAAAGTTATTTATAGCGTATATTTTACTCAAGCATAGATATGTTTTGGATGTTTTTTTGGCTGGTAGTTTGTTAAGCACAAAGCTACAGAATTGGCTATCTTAGCTCTGCTGACCATGGATATTGAAATTTGATTTTTAACATAATGAGCTTGTAAAATCACACTCGGATGCTGTGGAGATAATTTAACACCGATGACATGGGCTGTGATGTTTTATACATGATGTAGTACAGTATGTCTCGCTGTTCTACCCAAGGAAACTTGGAACTTTTATATTCTCCATTCAGTGATAGAAACAATGGTTTTGCATAAAATGCACGTATGTTTCATGAAAAGGAAACATTGACTGGCAACTTCTCTTGTTTCTAAATGTTTAGTAATATATCAATCAGAAGTATACAAAACTTAGTGTGTGTGCTGTATGAAACTTCTTGCGAGTTATTGCTGTAATAAACACAAAGTTACTAAGTGGGCTATCCAGGAAAAAAAAAACAGTCTTGTTATTGAACAATGTGGGGATACCTGGGAGTAGCATGATAAAGTTGGGAAGTTGTTTTATTTGTTCTTTTGTAACTTGAAAGTGGGCTCTTAGCAAAAACATTTAAAGGTTGCTATTGTAACCTTACAGATTCAGCGAGAATAATGAATTACAATGCATAAAATGTTATGTTTCTTTAATATTAGGCCCTCAGAGATATAGAAAATGGGCCTATATTCATTTTTAACATACAATTTCTTACAGGATCTAAAAAAAACTCTTCATCCACTAGTAATAAAGACGATTTAATCTGAGGCACACATATAAAAATGGTGTGGAAAGTTGTAATCATGTTCTAAAGCCACCTGACTGCTAATAGATATTCTTTTGAAGCATTTAACCAGTAGTAACTTTATATATGTATGTAATTACTGCCAGTATAACTATTTATTTATAAGGCTATACAGTTTAAAATGTTCCAGAGTTAATGACTGGAAAATGTCTCATGAAACTATGAATGTTTATTTCTTTCAGACATCAATACACGGGTCAAATAAAAATTTTAGAGCCTGTGGCTTTACCTTATATAGTGAAAAATACGTAATTTACATGAAACAGTTCTACCTTTAGTGTTCTTTAAATACAAACAAGTTTATCATATATTAGGATCAAACTTTCAAGTTAAAGATCGAGTTCCATTGACACACAAAGTTATTTGTAACTTAAAACAGCCTCCTGGAATAGCAGTGGTTTAATTATTTTAGTACTTTTTAAAACAAAAGAATAAATATCACTCGATTTACCACTTGCCACTGAGTTTTACTGGTTTCGAGGTACTCCACACCTCAACAGTAATCCTGTTGTACAAAAAGAAATCAAATGCATAAAAATTAGGCTTCATAGGGTGATGGGGTATAAATTATATATTTTGAAATGTTTTTTACTCACACACAGTAATTCTATATTTAAATCATAATTTCATTTTTTAAATTCTTATATAAATAGAAAATTACTGTGTGAGTAAAGGTCACTTCAAAACACCATACATAAATAATTATAAATTATTGAGCATTATAGATGGGCAAATTTGTATATAGACAATAAACTAAAACCAAAGGTTAACAGTTATACAATTATTAAAAACTACAATATCTATTGGTAAAAATAGGCTAACTGTCCCATATAAAATATGTGAACACTTATGGCAAATACATTTCAAGCAATGATATAATGTTGTTTATGAATAAAGATAATCTTGAGATTAATCAAGCAATTGTAAAACAGTATTTGGATGACACCACCACTAATGTTTTGTAATGTGAAAAATTACATTTGTTGCTTTAAACTATAAAATTCAAACTACCGAAATAATTATTTCATACTAAGTTTCAAGGAAAATCAAAATGTGGTAGATGAATATAAAGAAATGAATTATTCTTAGCAGAACATGTGGTAAGGACATCTTATGCTATACACTAGAATAATATTAAACTAATGAGTCAGTGAAGTTGGAGTGGGAACTAAATATGAGAGAAACAATAGAAGTAAAAAGAAAAAAACTGTGCTGAATAGAAGTTGGTCCAGGTTTAGAAGAAACAAAGTACTGGATGTGTGTCTTATAAAACTGTTGTGTAATTAACATACGTCACAGTTAAATTTGACTCTTACTCCTGAAGAGGAATGATTAGAGTCAAAGACAACTCGTGGAATCAGACAAGAGAAGAAAGAACCACTGGAGTGATGTGAGGTTCCCGAGTCACCTTTCAGCAGAACCAAAATCAATTGACTGTAACAAGTGACCAACACGCACCAGCAGCAATTCATCGATCAAAGCGAGCAGACGACACTGGTTGACACAACAGAAACCTTCGACTGCAACAGAATAATCGACACCACAAGCAAAGCAGTGTGACAAGATTCTTCAAGGTCTGAAACAGTAGAAACTAACTTGAGTTAAATTTGTTTGTGTTGACTTGATGTGACTAGAAAATCCAATTCAAACATGTCATAATATAATAGTTACATGATAACTGATTGTGCATGACAGTAAATCAGATCCAGTTTACACAACGTTAGTGTTGAATACTGATTAATGGTAGATATACTAGGCATAGTGATATATCATATTGTAACTGAGTATTGAAAAATGGTGGAAAGAGTGTCAGTTGCCCCTCTGGACAGTACTTTGAATCTCGACGAGGGACAATTGATTGAGTCAAATCCAAAGTCATCTGTAATGAGTGATAATAAACCAATTCACTGAAACCATAAAGTATCCATCAGCCCTCTATTTCAAGTCGAAACTCGTCAAAGCATTAGGACAAAAATGCCACCCCACCAAGTTATTAATAACTCTCATGAAGCCACTGGGAGTTTCTGGATACAGTAGAAAAATAGTCTACAACTGCTAGAGAGAACAGAAAAGGTGTTCAAAAATGTATGTTCTGTCAAAGTCCTAGACGATACCATCAACAAGCTACTCAACAGTTATGCCAGTTTAGATAAACTATGTACAAAACTGAGACAATTTGCTTCCAATGATAAGATGCCTGAAGCTGTCAGCAAATAGGATCAAAGCTCAAACTCAAAGGCTTCTCCAGAAGGGTCAAGAAATGGCTAATCAATGGAAGGTCCCAAGGTAATCCGCTAGGAGAAAATGCTTCTCCTCTGAGCACTGGCCCCACAGGACTTCATTGTAGGTGGTGATGGGAAGCCATTTGCTCAAAAAACAAAACGTGGGTGGAGTATATGTGGTTGAATGAGCATCGAACAGGCAAGATTCATGTCCAACATCATACTAAAGGGAGAAGCTGAGGAAGTACCTGGTGCTGAGCTCATCAGCACAGTGACATGGTACATCCCTTATCATAGTATCTACCACCCACAAAAACCAGAGAAGATGTTCATTCGAATTTGGAATGAAACACCCAATATCCATTCCAAAAACAAGTCACATTACAACCTTGCTCATCAAGCATCATCATGAGAAGGTAGCCCACCAAGGCAGATGTTTCACTTTGTAGGAAATTCTCATGAATGGCTACTGGATAGTTGGGAGGGAGTAAGACTGTTTCATCACACATCTACAAATGTGTATTTTGCAGGAAACTGAATGGTAAGCTATTAACTCAGAAAATGGCTGACCTACCAGAAGAACATATTGATCCCTCCCCTCCATTCACTCACGTGGGTCTAGATAGTTTTGGTTCATTTATAACAAAAAATGGTTGCAAGGAAATTAAAAGGTACAATCTCATCATCACTTGCCTAGCATCCACAGCTGATTGAGTTCTGCGATCACCTATCCACCGATTCACTCATCAATGCTCTGCAGTGCTTCCTTGCAATCAGGGGACCCTTACAGAGCATTAGATGTGACCAGGGATCAAACTTCATCAGCACATTGAATGAACCGAAGAAGGCAGGCTCATAAATAGAAGCACAAGAAATGAAAGCTTTGCTTTTACAAGATCAATATGATTTCATTAGAGACATATACGTACCATCTGGAGCATTCTGTCAACTACATTAAGTCAACATGGTTCCCAAACAGATTCTTCAACCATCAAGACCTTTCTCTATAAAGCAATGACAATCATCAATTGCAGACCTTTGACTCTAGAGAACATCAGTGACCCTGAGCCACTCACACCCAACCATCTCCTCACCATGAAGTCCAAGATTCTTCTTCCTCCACCAGGAGATTTTGTGAGAGAAGATGTATGTGCTCACAAATGGTGGAAAAAGGTTCAATTTCTGGATAAAGTGGAAGAAGAGCTACCTCCTTGACCTACAATCCAGACAGAAATGGACCAAAAAATAACCAAATCTGGAAGAGGGTGGCATTTCCATTGTCATGGATGAAAATCTCGTGAGAGGTCAATTCAAACTAGGGCATGTCCTCAAAGCAGTATCAGACATGGATAATTTGGTGAGGAAAGTCAAATTACTCATTAGTGATTCAAACCTGTCCAGAGAGGGAAAAAAACTTCAAAGCTAACTGTTCTTGAGTGGCCAATACACAAACTAGTGCTAGTCTTGAAAAAACAGAATTTATAATATACCACATAAACATTGTTGTTGATACATTGATTAGTATTTTTCCCATACATTGAACTTCTGTGAATTAGCCTGTGCAAAATCATAGGGGATTTTGGTGGAGAGTATAATGTTCGACAAGTCAGTCTCAGAACCACATGAATTTCATCAGGATTGATATCAGAAGATTTGCACTCGACCTTTGCAAGAAAACTTTGAAAACTAGTGATTGTCTCTACACTTTTTATGTTCACTCAAGTGTGTCATAAGGCCCAAAGTCAGTAAAAAACATTTATATATGACATACTGTTTGTAAACACAATGTATGCATTAATTTGGATTTCCTAGTAAAACCTTGTGGCTTTGCTACATGCTAGCTTCAAATGTATTTTTGGTATATTTATATAGTTTCACTTCTTAACTATTGTAACAAACCATGGATTATATTGTTCACATTCATGATTTATTCCTTATGCACAACAAATTTTGGTAACTTAAAGACATAATTTGGACCTTATTTTGATATATTCTAGAACTGTAACAGCCTAGATGATAAACCTCATTGCATGTTTTATTATACTGAACTGTTATTCCTTTTGTTTGTATTTCCTAGTTGATGGTTACCTATTGAGTAGCTACAACTATTCAATAAAATTATCAGTATGCAACACTCTGGTTCCTGAAATATTCACGACACACAGAAGGAAAACAGGGACAATTACAAGTGTATTTGTTTGTTTATTTTTTTTTAATTTCACAAAAAGCTACATGAGGACTATCTCTGTTAGCTGTTCCTAGTTTAGCAGTGTAAAACAAGAGGGAAGGAAACTAGTTAATACTGCCAACTCTTGAGTTACTCCTTTATCAATGAATAGTGGGACTAACTGTGGTGTTATAATGTGACAGTTAGTCAGCTGAAAAATTGCTGATTTCTAAGACTAATATAATCTTGTTCATTGTGCTAAAAAGTATACAACTTAAAGAATAATGCTGTACAAAAAATATCAAAGAATTAAATAATAATTGGTCATGAAGTAAATCTAAAGACATTCAAATAAAACTTAACATCTGATTTCATTTGGAACATCTCTTAAAATAAACAGTGATTAATTATATCTAATACAAGTTTTCTTCCTGCACATAGATAAAAATGGATCAGCAAATATAAACTGAGTAAGAAACCATAAAAAAACTGTTTACAAATTACAGTATTAAAAACTGAAATTTGAACACAGGTATCAAACTTGTTTAACACGAATGTTCTAAGATAAAAGTGAAACACAGGTTTATTCTGATATTTTGTTAAACAATAACATTCATAATTTCCAATTACTTGGATTCACAAACACTTATCATAAATTATTATAATCTCACAAAGTTTAAGATAAAAAATCAGCACAAGTTATACAAAAACTTACGACATACAAACACTACAAAAACAATTATGAAATTTTGTTAGTAACTTCACAGTTTTCTTTATATTTATTAGCAACAAGATTTGACAATTACAGTCCAAAAATTAATTTTATATGAATTTGCTTGGCTGGAAAGGCTAATGAAATTGTACATGCTAAAATCATGCAGTTTAAGGATTAAAATCTGTGCAAAAACAGTAAGCATATATACATATAAATCATTTAATGACATCAACTGAAGTATGTCACAAGTCATATTATTTAATACGTATCATTCTCTTGCTAGTAGAAAGTGCAACACAGTTTTTTTATTTTTTTTTATGTTGATGTCATTTTCTGTGTTAGATAAATTCAAGATTCATTACAAGAAAGTTGAGATTCTCAATAGTCCCAAACAAACAGCTTTAAAAGAGCTATTGGTTTAATGCTGGTCAACAGCACCTCACTGTTTTTGTGTGTGAAGAACAGTGTAAACCCTAAAGGTCCTATTTTGAAAAACTAAAGCAAAATATTTGGAATAAGTTGGTTTTAAATAGCGAATTGCATCACAGAAAAGTGGTTGGGAAGTTTCTGTTGTATTTTTATCTGAAATCTTATTGTGGATATCCATTATCTCTGGAAGAGTACAACCATCTCTAGGAGGAGCAAGACAAATGCTATCTTCTAGAATTATGTATGAAGCACCAATATCTTCAAGAAGACGATGAACATATTCAGGATCTCTTCTACTATATATCTGATACACCTGTGGTAGTGGGAAACAAAGTAACTACATCAACCAATTTATTTTAAAACAACAAATACATCATATAGTTTATCACGACATAAACAAATAGTGGTAAGGTGAATTATGCAATTAGTGTAATTTTATAGTCAATTAATAATTGAGCTTATACACCAGTAGCATCCAATTAATCAATTATTCTCACTCGAGACTTGGGTTGTTGAAATCATCAGAAATGATAATAATTAAAAACAGCAATTTCAGTAAACTGATTACTTTTGTAATTGAGATGTTAGTCGATCAAAATGAACATCTTTGAATTAATCAAAACTAATAATAAGAAATCATGGTTACAATGTTTTAGATTACATGAGCATTAGGAACAATCAGAAACACTCATTTTAATTAGTTTATTATTTTAATTACATTAATCAATTTAATTGTAAGTTCAATTAATTTGTATGATATTAAACAGCATAACTGATTAGATCCTTTGACTGCAAAAGCAAATGTTGAAGGGATGCAACAAGAATTAAACAAACATATTTCTTATAGAAAGAAAATAGTAGCTGCAATTAAACAAAACAAAGTTTTGATATAACATTACAGAGAAGCATTTTATTTTCAAGAAATTTAAACTGACTTGTATTATGGAAAATTATAGAAGATCAAGAGAGTTAGTGAAACAGGAAAATAGAACATCAAAAACAATGATAAAAGGTAGGCTAAAAATATAAATATTAACAGTAAGGATTTCTTTAAATACAAATATTATCACATCTAGGAGCCAGGTGTGCCTAATTTAACTTCATTACTGGCTTCTTAGTGAAAAGGTTACCTCAGATGAAGTAGGAGATCAGTTAAAAGGGCTGAAGGTTGTTTAGGAGGTAGTGAGACACAAATGACAATGTGGGACCATTACTATTTTTCGTTTATATTAATGGCACAGATAAAAGCATAGAGTTGGTTAAGTATGCTGATGATGAAAACATTTTAGGTATGAGTAGTTTCAATGAGAATTTTGTGTTTTTAGGGAATGCAGGGAAGTTCTTTAGTTAAACAAGCACATGATCAATGGTAGTTATATTCAGTTAATTAATCATATGATGGATGAGAAATAAAGATTTTGTGGTACTGATCTATCCACCTCTTATGACTTCAGTGTATAGTTCTAATGTAAATGATAAAGCTAACAGAATTTTGTGTGTGTACATATGTAAAGGAATATTAAATACATGTCTAACAGTGTCATACCAATGTCTGGTGGTGCCTCGTGCAGCACAGAAATTTCATGTCCCTTAACCCAACTTATCAGTTCACCTTGTTATACCATCAGATATATTGGTGGCTCCCTTCAAGTTGGTGTTCTACGGAAACACACTGCTCACACAACCCATGGTACAGGGACTGATTGTAAAACTCACAAGTTGGGCTGCATTTGGAGTACTGTTTCCAGTTTCAGATTTCATCACTCAGGAGGAACACTGATCTACCAGAGGTAGTTCAGAGGAGTGCTACTAGATGAAACCAGGAATGGATTGGTTGTCACAAGAGAATAGTAGATTGTTCTCTCTTGAAATGAGGAGGGTCAGAGGTAATCAAGTTGAGAATTCCAGTCATTACTGGAATTGATGAGAGTAAGAAATCAGTTTTTCTTCATACTAGGTCAGCTGAACAACAAGTCACGAATTAAAATTTTAGAAAAGTCCAATACATCTCCAGCAGACAAACATAGAAATTCTAAGCTTGTTTTCAGTATCTGGTATGTTTTTATGTACTTTTTGTGCACAAAAACATTCTTGTTTTGTGCCAAACATTTGTTAAATACACCAAACAAAACACACTGCAACTTCAAAGAACTTTTAGATCAAAAACTTAAGTCTCATGAGACACGTAAAACAGAAATTAAAAATATTACCTGTTTTGTGCGTTCTCTCAACCATTTGTCTTCAAAGTGTGGATGGTTAGTGATAGGCCGTCCAGTACATAACTTCACACCAGCCATAAGCTGCATGCTACCAGCAAACACTGCTCCTGATGGGGTCTTAGTTTTGATCCAGTCCATCAATTCAACTGTATCTGGATCCCAAAATTCCTTAAGATCTATCATTTCTTCTTGAATAGCATTATAAAATTTGTAACAAACAATTCCTATGAAGGTAACTTTAATTGTCATAGATGCAGTTTTCACAAGTAAAAATCTCAGACTCTTGGAATCATTTAAGGACCAGATCTGGAGGTCTGAGAACACCAATGGTGCTAAAACACACATATAAGGCACCCATAAAAACTTCATTCTGAGAATAAAACAAGCAAGAAGACCTAGTAACAAACTAAACAATAAAAGAAAGACAACCTCAGGTCTTTTTATAAACCATGGTGAAAGGTCTAACATTCTATAATATTCATGAGTTTTTTTGATGGAAGACATAATTTTACAGAAATGGAAAGTTCCTGCATGGAAAACCAAAACTATGGTGATTAAGTAAAAAGGGAACAAAAAGTTTCCAGTTAATCGCTGAAAAAACTCAGTATCTATGAAGTAAAATCCAGGGTTGCATGTGTAAAGCTTAGCTTCAAAATCTTTGGACTCAGTATAGAATATTCTGTCTTGAATGTACTTGAAGATGTGTGTGTCTGAATTAATACCAAATGAGAACCTGATCAACCAGTTTAATCCCAAACTTAGTCCAGAAACACAAACAATCAGACTGATGAATGCAAAAAAACTGACATGCTTCTGATCTTGATGCTGGTTTCTAGCACAGCGTAGCCAGATGTAAAAGGAAGCAACTGGAATGAAACTGGTAACAAAAGATCCAAGCAACATTTTTTGGCCAAATTGTGAGAAAATTACACAGAAAACTGCAAGATACATGAGAAAAAGTAATCTAAGAACTTTTTCTGCAGGGATTAGTTTCACTATACATAAGAGAAACAATATTATTGTCTCAAACAGCAGTACAAATTGTGAAAACTGCCAAGTCAGAGTAAAGAGGAATGAAAATAGAAAAAAAAATATTAGCACCAAACTCATATGCTTGCTTGTATGCTTCATATAAAAACAAAGAATTGTGGTTTGAGTAAACAGAAAAGGTAAAGCAAAACTCTCTCTTAATGGAACTGTAAAGTACACTCTGGTGGCATCAGTCTTATTCAATATGAATATCACAG
Source organism: Carcinoscorpius rotundicauda (assembly GCA_011833715.1). Classification (NCBI taxonomy): domain Eukaryota; kingdom Metazoa; phylum Arthropoda; class Merostomata; order Xiphosura; family Limulidae; genus Carcinoscorpius; species Carcinoscorpius rotundicauda. The sequence continues at coordinate 124,508,296 of CM022391.1, read as the reverse complement.
CCGTTAACATAGCAGACAACCAAGATCTGTTTACTAGCCATGAACAAATATACAGCATTCCCAAACCAAAACCACTCAATGCAAACACACTTTTAGTGTAAAAAAAAATTGGTTCAATGTACTGATTTAGAACAAATAGCTTGAAAGCAGAAGCAAGAATTATCTCCTGATAAATATTAAAACGGTTTAGAATGTTTATTGTACGACCAAACTCAGTAAAATTGTCTCTCATTAGTTGCTGTACACCTTTTATAATACTTGGACTATTTATTAGATGTTTGTAATATGAATAATATAGCCCTTGTTCAGTCCGAAATGAAATTTCTCTTTCTACTTCACCAATATTTGTAAACCAATATTCATTTTCATGAAGAGTTTCCATGTACCAAGAATAACTACATGCCAATACAAGTCCTATTAAACAACCACACACACAATTTAGAACCCACAACAAGTTATTCCAAAATCCAAATGAAGCATCTGGCACAGGTTTAAGTGTTTCACTGGCTGGTGTTCTAGTTTCTTCTTCCTTTGATAATTTATACAGATCTTCCTTTTTTATATCACAAGTCTGCTGTTTTGTATGCCTGATATTATCAGCTCTTCCTCCTTCTCCTCTGTGCTGTTTTCGCTCATTTTTATTACCAATTTCCCTTCTTCCTTTTCGACGTCTCACATCCATCTTAATCACAGGAAAATATCTAAAAGGATAAAACAGCTTATAATTAAAATTCTTAAAATATTTTTGTGTAAGTTATCAAACTTGCATACATTTCAATGAATGTGTTAATAATAACATTTAGGCTTTCATAATTCAGATCGGTAAGTATGCTAGCTTCTACACTGTCTCTTCGTGGTTACTTATTCTTAAAAAAAAAAATTCAGACTACTTTATCTGTCTTAAGAACATTATGAACTTTATGGTCTGAAAATCCTTAATAAAATTTAGAAACTGAAGCAGTTACATCTCATAAATTTAAAACTTATATTTAAATACAGTAAATGCTTAAAAACACATGGAAAATACTGCATATGTTATAAATTCACTCCCACTCGCAATCTGAGAGTGGCGGGCTCAAATTCCCATCACACCAGACATGTTAGCCCTTTCAACATTGAAAGCTTTACAATGTGACAATCAACTCCTCTATAGAGAGATGACAGCTAGTCATCACCACCCACCACCAACTCTTGGGTTACTTTTTTACAAATGAATAGTGGGATTGACCATCATCTTGTAATGCCCCATGGCTAAAAGAATGAGCATGTTTGGCATGATGAGGATTTGAACCTGCAACCTTTAGATTGTAAGTCAAGCACTCTAACCACCTGGTCATGCTAGGCCATCTTTTCTGTATATTAGAAGTTATATAATTAACCATTTCTTTTCTCTGCAGTTTTTTGCTTGCTTACCTCATTAAAAAGATGCATGCATGCATGCCCCTAGATCTGTAATTAATAATCAGGTTCACACCCTTAAGGTCCACTTAGTGTGCAAAATTTCAGGATTTTTGGTTATATCCTCTTGAATTTATAGAAGTCACACACAGACCAATTGAATAACAGATGCACTCTTTTATTATAAATACATATAAGTGTTTGAAAGATAATACTGTTTGAAATAATGGTTAAACCAAGAATGTTAGTACCACCACCTCATATTCAAAACATATCAACTTCTGATGAAAATTGATGGGTAACATTAGCAGATGTTTAAAAGGTTGTTGAGAACTTTTCTGTCTGATTACATAATCTTCGTGATATGCTGAGTTCCAAAATGAGGTAAATTTAGCACAGATCTAGATAGCAGTGCTCAACTATAATATGGCTGCATATTAATATTTAAGTTATTTTAACAATATCACTGTGAAATTGAGTGGCAACAGTTTTCAATGTTTGAATATCAGGGTAGATCTACAAACAAAAAACCAAGGTTAAAAAAATATTTTTTTCTTCTAGCTTCCTTTTGTAAACTTTTCTTCCATTACAACATTTTGAATCGAGTGTTTAATGATAATGGATAACTTTTCTTAACTTTGCATCCATTGAGTTGTTCTTTGCTAATAACAAGTTTAGATATCTTCTACTTTTAAAAACATGTTTAATTTCCTTGGGATGCTGATATGTTCTTTTGAGTATATAGGTACTGTTGGCACTTTGAATACCCTGTCTATTCATAAAGGACTTTTTTTTCTTTCAGTGAAATAAACCACTCCTAACAAAGTATGAAAATATACTGACAGGCCATTTAGATTACACCACCACACATCATGTTAGTAAAATGAAAATTACATGAAACCCTTTACATTTATAAATTATCTGCTAACACAATGAATGTTTAAAATAAATTAGCATACATATACAGATATAACACACACCACCTATATGTTGTAAGCCATTTATAAATACATGTGGTAAAGACCTTACAAGGTTTATATTCAAAAATGAAACTATAACCCTTTCAGATTTCTTTCTATCACAGAAACACTAATAATGCTGCAGTCTCTCAACAGATTATATGAATCAATTCATCTGTACTTCTTGGAAAGGATTTAGATGTTTTAAATTACTGTGCTATGGAAAGGTATTATTCCACCTCTGCATTTGTTGAAGTATGTTGACAAACATATGCAGTGTATATCTCTTATACTGAGGGAAGCAAGACTGCTCTACATATAGAGCTTTACCAGTCTAATACAATGTTTGTAACACTTATTCCTCTAAGTTCAATAATGAATCCCAAATCATTTTAGGGATGTCAACAGGAAAAAAATATTAAATACTCTAAAATACCCTGAAAATTAGTTCTCTCGCTCTCTCATAGTGATTTTGAGCATGTTTTCACAAAATGTGAATATTTTCAAGTTCACTGTATCTTGCGAAAACAATTTTGTATCTTTTGATTTGTCACCCATGAACGGTTAAAAAGTCAATGACCGCATTCGATAAGTTAGTAAATAAATCTTGTTATCGCCAACACAAAATCAACCATGTTCCTGCATAAACTTGAAAAACAAAACAAACTTTAACAATAAGAGTATTTCCTTTAAATCAAGCACTTTATTTCAAAGATTTTGTATCTATTTACATCACATGTGACTACGATTAAATCCTTGCAGCTGTCATAATGTGATCGATCAGCTCAGTAACGAAACAAATCCACCAAGTTTTCATCCAAATTTCATAGCTCAATTTAGTACAAATGGTTTTACATATGAAAAGCTAGTGGTCTACTGATTATATTTTAAAAGTTTTTTTGGCGAACTACACAAATGGATTTAGAAAGATTCTTTTTCGTCTTTACCTGATAATTTGCTGTCGTATAATTCACCCCATGAATGCGACCATGGTTATACCGTCAAGCGCATGCGCAATGGGAAGTTCCGTCAAAAGGAGCCAAAGAGAGGGTCGAATTCCTTGTTTACAAAACATCGACAGCAAGTGGTACATTTTGATATTTTAGTGCGACTCCCCTCCTCTAATTTTCCAACTGTATTTACACGATGCACAAGAATAAACCACAGCAGACAATATAGTAAAAACCGACAAACGTATATATGACCTATCATAGAAATGCATGCCCAGCATGGTTAATCGTAGCACTTAAACACAAATAAAATACGATTAATGCAAAACTCAGTAATTATTACAACAAACAAAATCGCTTGCTGTACTTGGTCAAAACTTATACAGGAATATATGAACAATAGCCCATGCATAATTCTCTAAATTACTTTTAAAAATGGCAAAAAAGACCTATTATGTGAATTTAATAGCTACTACATACCTGATAAAAGTAGACCTAAGTATCTCTTTCTTGTTAATATGTATTTTAGTAGACATCTAATAAAGTCACCTATTATTAGACAATAGACAATTTTTGACTTATATGACACCATTTAAAACGGGGTTTATATATTTAAAATGCTTTTGAGTTAATCCCGAGCTAGTGTAACGTCTTGTGTGTATATACTGAACTGTTATTTTAAGTAAAAGATGTTTCAAAACTGAACATTAGAGACATTATATGCAACACACGCTAATGAAGACACTTACATTGACATTTGCCCAAAAAGGGTTTGTTTGTTTGTTTTGAATTTTTCGTGTAAAGCTACATGAGAGCTATCTGCACTAGCTGTTCCTAATTCAGCACTGTAAGGCTAAACAGCAGCTAGTCATCACCACCCACTGCCAACTATTGGGCTACTCTTTTACCAATGAATAGTGAGATTGACCATCACATTATAATGCCCCAACAGCTGAAAGGGTGAGCATGTTTAATGTGACAGGGATTTGAGACTCTGACTCTCAGATTATGAACAGAGAGCCATAACCCCCTGACCATGCCAGGCCACCTAGAAAGGTGTTGGAGCAAGTGCTGCTTACTCTGATCTTCATGTAGCATCACCATGAATATTCAACATGAAGCCAAACAACAGTACAGACACGAGAAGAACAAATAATTTAGATAATGAGAAAAAACTTGAAAATTAGCAAATAATCACAAAATTAAGATTCTACTTATTACTTTGTTTTTCACCACAGTTAAAGTTTTCAGGTATATTTTACATGTAACAATCCCATAATAGCTAAAATTTTTCTTCACCCACCACATGAACCACAAATCTTGAAAGGGGCTCCCACCCATGTATTGTGTCAGCCAATGATATAATCATTATTAGACTACAGCTTTCAACCAAAAGAAGGATGCAGCAATCCCCATGAGGAGTAGCATTTGAATAAAGTCTCGTTCTTGATAAGACAAACTAAATACACTGGTAGTGCAGAAGAAGAATGATTGGCTGTGCAGAGATGTGTATATATCAGAAATGCACTTTCAAATGAAGAAAACATTAACTTCTTACAAACTACTCATCTTCTATGCAATACAACAAACAACTAGAATTCCATGTTGAAAATAGTAGAAGTAGAGAAAGAAAGTACAGAGCTGAGATCTTTTCTGAAAACACAATGTCAGAAAAGAAAATCCAATTCAGTGTGCCACCCACCAGTAGCCTTCTGGAGCATCACTTAGTGGAAGACCACATACATTTCAAAGAGGGAATACCTCTTTGCAAAAGGTAACATCAAAACATTCTCACAGCAGAATAAACTAGAATGATGGGGTATATATCTCCACCAAGCAAAGTGTAAGAAGATAAATTACTAGGTGAAGAGAAACCCTAGAGCAATAGATGATGTTGAAAAGTCAGAAAGGAGCAGCACAAGTGAGGTAAAAATAAATATAGGTTAAAATAATCGTACAAAAAAGAAAAGAAAAGAAAAGGAGAACAAATGGAGAAAATACCCAATTACCCCCCTTCCACCAAAATTTTGGAAAGAAAAGCTTGATCATGAGGGAAGATTAACATGCTCTGTGGTAAGTAATGTATGTGTGGAAACTAAAACAAAAGTCACAGCTCCCACAAGCAACAAGAATACAAAATGTTAAAGCACAGAAAAGAAGAAGAATCTACACCAGACACAGAGCATCCTCTGCAGTCAGGGATACCGTAATAAATGAGTGGAAATAAGTAGTGGAGGGAAATTGAAAAGATAGTAATGTTATAACTTCTATTCTAGAAACAAATCCACCAACAACACCAGACAGAGAAACTGTTCAGTGGGAATGATCCAGGCCTAAATGAGATAGTTGATCCATCACCAGGGCCTGAGCTCCTTAGACATGATAGACTGAAAACTGAACATGGTGGTCGTGAGCCCCATGGATAATGGTAAGAATGTTAGAAAGATGTGGTATAAGATGAGGTAAGCTTGCCAAACAGCCACAATCTATAGGATGCACACATAGAGAAGCATCACATCTAGAGATTAGATGCCAGAAAATGATCTAGCACCCAAACTGCACTCCAGCTGAGCAAAGACATTGGTAAAAAAGATATTTTGAGAACTGGCTGTTGTGAAGCACAAAGCAACACAAAATTTTACCTCTGCTTTGATCACTACAGATAATGAAACCCACACATCTAAGCAAAATGAGCCCATACATTTACACCTAAGCTAAAGGATTCCAAAAAAAGGAGAGAGAGTGTAAAAAGAGAAATTACCCATCAAGTGAAGGTAAATTAGTCACAACTGTAAGAGAGGAAAAAAAGAAATTGGGCAACTGCATATATCTATATTGGCAGATTAAATAACACTAAAAGAGACATGTAGGAGTACATCAGAAAGGGAAAAGAAATTCAAGAGATGGGAGAGTACCTCTAAAGAGACAAATACATTTATAAAGGAAATGAAAAATACATAAATAAATAGGCTAAGCCTACTTCATACATGAAGTAAGAAAACCATCAAGTGAATGAAATACAGGGAAAGAGTTGAAATTGAACCAACCCCCCCAAATGAGACTAAGTCAATTATTTTAGAAGGGAGGTCACAAGAGGGAAAGCCACACTACAAGGAGCAAATAGAGACCAAAATATCTTTAAAATAAAAAACACAATAAAAAAGTAAGATGAGGTGATAGCATACTTGAAAATAAAAGATCAGAACTAAATGTTCTACCATTGTGAACAAATCACAGGCAGCAAAAGACATGCAAAAAAATCAGAATTTGGAGAAACTGTATGAAACCTCAAAATAGGTCAGGCACATCTGGAAAGACTAACAACCAACAAGTACAAGAACTGTCTACTGGGAACTAACGTAAGACTAAAGTTGGATCAAATAGGGCAAACTGGTGACAAGTTTATAATCTTCCATCAACATGAAAGCAATAAAACTGTAGAACGAGAAAGAGAAATTGTCCCATGATATGAGAATAGATGAGATAAAGAGTAGAAGTAAAAAGGAACCTCTGAAAAACATAATAAACTCTAGTAAGTGGATTTCACCAGAGTGAAAAACAGGAAGAGCAGAGCTACCACAGGATCAGAGTTGAGAAGTGGTTACAGAAACAGATCACCTCCAAGATCCATGAAGGCCAACCCATAAAAAGGAAGGACCTTGGACAATAACAAGGGAACAAGGAATAGATGAGAGGAAACCCCACAATAATATACATAATGAGAAACCTAGTGTGGTTCTCTTTTTCTCTTTTTTTTTTAAATTTCGCATAAAGCTACTCGAGGGCTATCTGTGCTAGCCGTCCCTAATTTAGCAGTGTAAGACTAGAGGGAAGGCAGCTAGTCATCACCACCCACTGCCAACTCTTGGGCTACTCTTTTACCAGCGAAAAGTGGGATTGACCATCACATTATACGCTCCCACGGCTGGGAGGGCGAGCATGTTTAGCGCGACGCAGGCAGGTAAGAATAAAAAAAGCATAAGTGATACTAGTGAGATGTATCAGCTCAGGCTGCCAAATATTAAGAATCACTTCCAAAAATCACATCACCAAGAAAGGATTCAAAACTGAAATCCTGCAGAGAAGAGTGAGAGGTGACTGTCAGAATAAAAGGTAACATGATGAAATATAACCCATAAAGAACCAAAATATGTTAAATGCAACAAAATTGGAAAACATTCAAGTACAAAGTAGAAAACACACAGATATAAGCAATCTGACTCACTAAAGTTAATAGAGTCAAGATGTAAAGCCTGTAAAATAAGGTGAAGCATAAATGTTATGAAAGAGATACAGACAAATAGATGGAAAGGGAAGATTTACCAAACTAAATAATGAGTTCATTGAGTTCTAATAATGGATGTTCATGACATAAGTGTGACTGAGATTTAATATCACAGGAGAAAGAGAAAATTTAAGATGCATATCTACAGAGTGAGAGTGAGTTCAGTGACATTTTAATGTGATGAGAAATAATAAAATGCACAAACATCATCTTCCAGGGTGGAATATACAATCTGGAGAAGTTGTTGAAACCATCTTGTTAGCACAGATGACAAGAGATTGCTGGAAAAAGAGGGAACCCATAACAAAAATAAGTAACTGTGGGAACCCCCAAAACAGAATTATGTGTGCCAAGTAATTCTTGACAATTCAAAGTGGACAATTAGGATCATTATGATAACTGAGGGCTTAGAGAGATGGAATAAAAATGGGAGAAGTAAAATGACCTTGCTCTTTTATGCCTACAAAGTTTTATGAAAAACTGAGCAGTCAGCAGCAGATCAAAAAAAATATGTCAAACAAAGTACAGAATATATTCAATATATAAAGATCATATCTGTGATAACCATATGCAAGAAGGAGAAGGAAATTGTCTTTAAGAGTGAGATGGTATAATGAGTTAGTGGTCAATGGTTCAAACAGGAGCTGGGTAAGAGCATGTAAATCACATGAATATTCCAATTAGACAAAAAAGGAAGTACTGGATCAAAGAAGAAAAAAACAGGGGAGGAAAAAATTAAAAGAGAAAAAAAACCAGAAAGGTGATATTAATAGGATTAAAGAAGGGCTACATGGTCTGAGAAAACTGACTGGTGAGTATGGGGCTGCTCAAGTTTCACACGTGAAACCTAAATGATGACACTTGAGTGAAAGAGAGATGTATGAGACTGTAGCAGTGAATTGGACTAAGGCAAAAGTACCATGGATGCCAGTCAGCCAACAAATTAGATTAAGAGTGGGCAGACCAAAAGTACATGATAGAAGTGTTGTAATTAAAGCCACATGTGAGAAAGTGAAGAGAAGGGTATATATACATGAGACCAGTCTTTGCTAAGACCATCCACAGCCAGAGCAGTGGGTGAAGTATCAAGCACCAGCAGAGAGAAAGTTTGTTACTGAGAAAAGTAGTGGAAATATCAATCACTGACATGCACAACTGGGAACAGATCCAACAAAGGATCTGAGGATGGAGTGACCATTCTGTGAAAAACATCTTGTCTGGTCAAAAGAGGTTATCTAACACAAAGTTTAAAGCCCCTGGGACATTACAGGAACAAGAAGAATCCTATTTAACTAAGCCCATAACAGAAAAATCAATGTGCAGAATCAAAGAATGAGGCAGTAAAATTATGTAGAAAGGCATTCAAGATGTTGACCTTAGTCATCCATATTTTAGGTGAAAAGAAGTAATGTAGAGAAAGAAACCTCACATCCTGAACTGAGGATCCACTGGATAGTAGTTACAAGATATATGATAATGAGAACAAAAACATGAAAGACCAAAGGGCCATCTTAATGGCTAGCTTGTCCAAAAAGTCTGAAACCACTGCCTTAAGATAAAGAAAATGTTGAGGATCTCGGAGAAAATGAAAATGATGGAAGAAGGAAACACAGGAAGAAGAGACTAGATGTGAAAAGCCATGTGTAAGAACCTGAATGATTCACTGACTCGCTATGAGTGTAGTTCTGAGATTAGAAAACAAAAACTGACATGCACACTTGGGGCCTGAGCCAACTATGCAGAGCAGGAAGAAATTACTGATAGGATGTATGACAGACAACTTTATATGAGGGGAATGGCAAGAAGAAATAGAGTAACAAGAAATTAAAAAAGAGAGAGAGAGCACTGGTGGAAGGTTAACAGGGATGAAAAATGATGTGAATTCATGAGGTTCATAGAGAGAAATCAGTGAGGAGAGAGAGGACTTTAATGTAAAAATAAAAAGCCAGAGGGAGATCACAGAGGTAAGAATGTGGAAAATAAACAGCAGAAAAAGAACATCTTGTCCCAGAAGATCCAAACAACAGAGGAACCAAATATACAGAGAAAAACCCTGGCCAAAGTATTAAAAAGTATAAATGGTGTATTCCCAGAAAATATATCTGGATCAAGACATATGGCATCAAAAAGAGCAGGGAAGGATGATGGGTTCTAAAGTAGATGGATAAGTGTGTGTGTGTGTTTTTTATTGCAAAGCCACATCAGGCTATTTGCTGAGCCAACCGAGGAGAATTAAACCTCTGATTTTAGCATCGTAAATCCGTAGACATACCACTGTACTACCGGAGGCAGATGGATAAGAAAAGGTGAAAAAAACAAGTACTAGAGAGATTTACTGGAGACAGATGGTTAGCCTCCAAGCAAATACAGAGGATTGTAAATCCAAAAATGGAAAATCAAAATGATCACAGACCATGGCATATAAATCCTAGAGTCAAGGTGGACAATGTATTCAAGAGTGTGGCTACAAACAAAGTAGGGAGGAGATAGTAATTACTATCAAATGAGAATTCATTGTTTTTAAAATAATTACATGCATTATTTTTTTTTACACTGGAACTGGAAGGTGACGTAGTTTGAAACTGAATTTGAAACCAACTGAAATGAACAAAGTTAACACTGCAAAAATGGCAGTGCAAATCTTGCTAAATCAAAAAAGATTGAATTATGTTAAATGTCATTTATGACAGAACTGAAAAAAACCAGGAACTTCATTTTGAGTGCATATGTTTATGGAAATCAACTGCTCATAGAGTATGTGTTTCTCTTGTACCGATATAGGACTATTTTCACACAATGATTACATAATGTATTAGTATAGTTCATGTAAAATCACGTCTCTTAAGTCCAATGTGTCTTATGGCTAATAGCATATTGCAAAACCTCAAAGGCCATCACAAAAGAAAATAGTAATTCACTGCTAAAAAAACTGTTGGTATGGTTTTTACTGTCTTTATTACATTTTGGTGATGAGAAATAGAAAGTGATTCTACAGTCATACAATTCATTCCCTATTTTTTCAATGAAGACATTGTTTTAAAAAACCTTCAGGATCTTCTAAATATAACACTTCTTTGTCCTTACAAATTTATTCTCAAATATTGAAAAGACTTTGCAAACAATTAGTATGTTGGAAGAGGGGGGGATTTAACTATTATTTCTCAAACCTCTTGATATGATATAGGGATAATTATAGACAGCTGAAAGATTAAGAATACAGAAAATGTTAATAAAGATCTGAACACAATGTGCTTATTCATATCTTCTCAAAATGTGAAATTTTAAAATTCCAAAAAAATGGTCAAGGATTGTTAATAAGAGCTCTGGAGGGACAGTAATGGAAAGTGTTTAGTAATATATCAACCACATGAGATCTGTTATAAGCAGTGATGATGAGGCTTTTTCATGTGGTTTGAGGGATTTTCAGACCAGCTAGGATATAACAGAGATGGTAATTAAATGCTATTTACATTAAAAACCACTGGTGTAAGTTAGATTATATTAGTGAATTGATACTAATAGCTTTCATCAAACTGTGATGCCACAATAGTTAACCATATGATGACAAACATGAACTTAATCCTTTACAAAGTATTCTGATTTTGTTGTTTATCCATTCTTTTCAGAGTGATATATAAAGTATTGTAAATAGTAACCATTCCTGTATGCTAATTTGTGCTGTATAAATACCTAACTGGGGAGATGTAAAAATGTTGTCCTTTTTACATTATACAAACTGTAACAGTTTATAAATGTATAGGTATACATAATTTATGTATTCCCTATTATTAAAAGCAACCTATAATTCAGTGGCATCAGAAATACTAAAAGACTTTCCACAAATAATACCTAGTATGCATCTTTCTTTCCCAATAATCTACAGGTGTGTATTTTCTTATAGCAAGGCTACATCAGGCTATCTGCTATGTCAACCAAAGGGAACTGAAACCCTGATTTTAACATTGTAAGTCTGAAGACTTACCATTGTCTCACTGGGTGACATAAATTACAGGAATATACATTATTTTTTGAAGATTCTAGTGATGCATGCCAGCCTATAATTGGATAACATCCAAAGAAGTTGTTTTTGTCAGTAAAGTTGGATGCTTTACACTTTAATTCAGACATGGTTGTAGTACTATTGTAGTACATTATCTATGAACCACTCACCACTCTCAAACATTTTGTGAAAACTGTGAGTGACCACTAAGATATGAAGTCTAAAAATTTGATTTTACCAAAGAAAAAAGGTCTTATTCAAGGCTAACTTACAAATTAAATTTGTAAAATGTTTGAAATGTTCAAAGGGTAGAAGGCATGGCTCCAATATCAATGGTACACCATTTGCTCATAAAGTTAGCCATAAAAGAGGTTAGAGAAGCTTTAGCAGAGGATGTGCTGTCAAATGCCCAAAGAGAATACATTTGCATAATGAAGCAGCAAACTCATGAATGTATCTACAACTTGCCCTCAAACTGGAAGGAAGCAAAGGCAATTCAGAATAGTGTGACACTCAATGGTGAAAGGGTAAATAAAATAGTAACAGAATTGTGAGAATATTACAAGGATACATGAATATCAAAGTACTAAAACAGTGACACAATTATGAGAATATTACAAGCATACATGAATAGCAAAGTACTAAAACAGTGACACAATTGTGAGAATATTACAAGGATACACGAACAGCAAAGTACTAAAACAGTGACACAATTGTGAGAATATTAGAAGAATGCATGAACAGCAAAGTATTAAAATAGCAGCAAAATATCAAAAATATTTCAAGGATACAAGGAGAGCAAAGTACTAAAATTGTGACAAAATAGCATAGACTATAGAATGCAAGCAGCAGCCCACTTGAGTAGAAAAGAAACACCTTAATTCTATTAAAAGAAAATAGTACAGCAAAAAAATTCCCAGATGATATCCTACATAGCCATATACCTCATTCTTAGGCTTCTTGATTTCTAGATCTGATTGTATACCTTACTATCTACCAAAATATTCATATTTTCTACTATGTAAATAGAGTTTGCTTGTTTAAAAAAAAAGTGTTCAGGAAAACCTATTAGTTTTTCTTCTGGTAAAAGCAAGATACTATAATGTTTTACCAGAAGTAATTTAATTGCAAAATAGTGGAAAGTAGAAATTTAATATATTATCTAAACACATGAACACAGTTATAGAATTTATCTTTTTAGACTCACCAAAGGTTAACTTTCAACTTTAATTCTTTTCATCTAAGACTTATTGAATAGGCTTATATTTTAATATTTCATTTAAAAAATATGAACAATTTGCTGACTTGCTCCAAAACAAAAATCCAGTACAAAGCTGAAAATATAAATAAATACAGTTAACTTAGTGAATCTTCATGTAATTTATTTGATAAATTTTAACTCTTATGAACTTGTAGAAAAGTAAAGTAACAGAACTTCAGCTAAGTAACAGAAAGTGAAAGTGATGATAGATGGGCACTTTTTCAAGTGGAAGAAGTGACTCGTGGCTTCAGGGATATAGATTGTTTTTAAACTTTAGTATTCCTTCATTTATTTCAATGGTATGAATAACTTCTTGGGAAATAATATTTATAAATTCACTTATGGTACTAAATAAGATATTTGTAACAGCTGATTTTAAGAACATTCATTTATTCAAAATAACTTAGTACTGCATATACTAGAACATATACATTAAGTTTTAACATCCAGAAATAATACAGGTACAGTGATTTACCAAAAAACTGTTTAATACTTACATATATTGTGGAAGAAATAACAGTTTTTAGTTAAATTTATAAAGTTGTGAACTTTAGGGTAATATAGTTATTGTTGACAATTTGTATTTAGTTCATGTTTCACAATATATTCCATTCAAATATCACATTTTATAAAAATTAAAAACTGCTATCATTATACATGTAGATTAAAAACATTGCAAGATGGTACTGAGTACATTTGGAATATTTGGTAAAACTGCAAAATGGTAAATTCAAATTTATTCTTTAAATCTTAAATGTGGCTTAATTAATTGTCAGATTAGTTTCCTAATGAGTTACAATGTGTTCTGTGTGCTACTAATACTAACCTAATTTGAATTATTTTAAAGTTATGTTGCATGGGATGGATTTACAGTTGGAAATGTATAAGATTTAAATATTATTTTTTTGGCATTGGGATTTTCTTCTGTTAATTAAATAATTAATTTATATTAATTAACAATGTTAACATTATGAGTTCAAACAACACTGTGTTAGGCCTAACGATTGCCCGAAGAAAGTTAACCATAATTTAGTTTAAGTTGGTGCTATTGTTGTTATCCTATGCAAGGAAAGCGTGATACACATGATTATGCTACTATCAATGGTGGTAGTTCTAAGTTAGTGCTATTCTACTATTTTGTTATCAATTGCACTATTCTGTACTTCAATTATAGTCTGATGTAGAAGCGTACATCCAACAAACAAGTGACCAAAACAAACAGATATTTAATACGTTCTTACAGTTCTGAAAAAAAAAAATCTTGTTTTACCTATCGTAAAGTTGTGTCGTTCTTTGGAATTGTCGTTTTGGTAGTTCCTTGTGTTTGTTTACTTGGGAAAGCCGGTTATCACCATAGCATTGTAACAATAAATGATTTAACAGCACCACCTCCCAGATAGAAATAAAACAAACAAAAAACACTTGAAATGTTCCTAAAATATACATTGAGCAGAAACGCTGACATTGGTAGAAACTCTTTAGCATAAAGCTACATAATGGGCTCTCTGTTTTGCTCCAGCCGCGAGTTTCTAAACCCGTTTTTGTGCGTTATAATTCCTCTGATATACAGCTGAGTCTTTCATTAACTGCTCCCTCCACCGTGGCACAGCAACACGTCTGCAGACTCACACCTCCAGAAACCGAGTTTCGATATCCGTGATGGGCAGAGCACAACTAGCCTGTTGAACAGCTTTGTGCTTAATTCAAAACAAACCATCTGTTAACTTTAACATGTAGAAACAGCAAGTGGTCTATTGGTTTATCTAGGCTGTCCCATCCTATAAGCTAAGCTAATACTACTAAATACAAAACTAAAAAAACTACAACCTATGAGCCAGTTGTTGTCATTCAGGCTATTGCATATTAAATGTCAGATTTTTAAAGGAAAATGTGAAAAGTACATCTTTCTGTTATTTAATTTATTTAATCAAAATAAGCTCCTTTAAACTCAATAAACTTCTGCCAACGATTTGTTTTCTAATGCCATATTTAGAAAATTGAATATCTTTTCATGCAATAAAGTCTTCGAAGTCACTTTCTATTGACATTTGGTTTTCAATCTTTTTTTTTCCTTTAAAAATGTCCAAATGTTTAAAAACGTGATAATTTGTAGGGGAAAGATTTAGTGCATATGGTGGATGAGTTAAATTTTTACTCTGAAGTTCCTTTAGTTTTGGTTTATTTGTTTTTCGCGCAAAGCTACCCAAGGGCTATCTGCGCTAGCCGTCCCTAAGTTAGTAGTGTAAGACGAGAGGGAAGGCAGCTAGTCATCACCACCCACTGCTGACGTTAGGGCTACTCCTTTACCAACGAATAATGAGACTGATCGCCACATTATAGCACACCTACGGATGGAAGGGCGAGCATATTTGTTGTGACAAGGGTTTTTTGGACGCGTGAAATATGATGTTGAGCATTGCCATGAACCAGCATGTGTCCACTGACTGACTGTTACTGGATCTTTGTCATGAAGCAGTATGTGTTCATAGTGACTGATTGTTACTATCAGTAAGTAACATAAGTAAGTGATCATACCATGAGTATGATAAGCAGTATGTGTTCACTGATTGACTATTACTGGGTGTTTGTCATGAAACAGTATGTGTTCACTGATTGACTATTACTGGGTGTTTGTCATGAAGCAGTATGTGTCCAGTGACTGACTGTTACTGGATGTTTGTGTGACAGCTTTTGATGCATAATTTCAAGTTCACAACAATGAATAATGAACCGCACCCGCTGACGACACCAAAGTGCTGACCATAAGCTTCTTAGGATAAAGAGCTGGTTTCGATGCTTCTTCATCGTCAAGCCACTGTCCAGATCACCTTTGATTGCCATAAAGAATTCATTTTTATCACAGGTGATAACTGTATGGAAAAACGGGTCATTTTGGTTGCGAATAAGGAGTGGAGAATAAATTTTAACTTGTTCTGTTTGATGGTTTTCAGAGACTTACAATGTAGAATCTAGGGTTTAATTTCTCGCGACGGACACAACAAATAGTCCGATGTGATTTTGTTCTAAAAATAAACAAATTTAAAATGTATTTAGGTTGAAGTTTCATTTAAGCAGGACCTCAAAATTTCTAATATACGTTGAAGCAGAAGTTGATTTTAGTTTCACTTACCAGAAAGTATAGTAATAGAAATCTCGTTAATCCATTCTCAGGTATCACTAATCAGTTGATGAGTCACAGTAAGTTAAATATATTAAATCATAGGATTTATATGACACACTTGTTAGACTAACGTGATGTGGTATTATCAAATAAAACGGTTTCCGTACAAACATAAGACAGGTCTGTTATATAACAGCAGATTCAAATAGGAGATTTTCGAAGCAATCTGAAATTGAAAACTCGATTGTAAGAAATAAATGGACTGACCTTGTTTGAAAAAAGTTAAAACATTAAGTCGAAACAAAGCAAAGAACAGCGTGTGTGTACTTGTGTACTTGTCTTATTTGATAAGTGTATGAGTAAACAAGTTTCATAAGACATTTCTGTTAAATAACTAAGCACAATGTAAACGACATAGAACACGAATGTACAAAGGTTCCGATGTAAGAAACCTTGTATTCTTTTTCTATAATAGTGTCATAATTTAAATGATCAGTCTTCCAGGACATTCGTTTGTCGTAGTTTACAAATATCATCCACTCAGTCAGTAAAGGACGTTGATATCTTCGACCCTTTTGACACAGATTTGCTGCTACATTTCTTCGAGCAGAGTGTATGCTATTTGCTATAGAGAACACAGAAGTAACTGAAATGAAACAATGTTAATGGTTTTCTAAAACGTGTATTTATGCCAAAACCACTTAGAAACAGCCTAAATGAAATATATATTAAATCTGCAAATTGTAAACCATGCTTGTGTTAAATAAGAAGACTGAAAAACAATAATTTTAAAACAATATCACACTCACTCAGTTAGTGAATTTTCCCTTTCTCTAGAACAACAACATGGGAATTCACTCTTTGGAAGATATCCATGTTTTCTTACAATAAGACAACTAGTAATGTTGTCACACAAACAAGTGCTGTTTTTGTTACCACATCCGTTGCACTCAGACACTTTTGAACAAACATTTCTGAAAAGTAGATCGTGCAAGGCCCGGCATGACCAGGTGTGTTAAGACGTTCGATTCGTAATCTGAGAGTCGCGGGTTTGAGTCCCCTTCGCACCAAACATGCTCGTCCTTTTAGCCGTGGTGGCGTTCTAATGTTACAGTCAATCCCACAATTCGTTGGTAAAAGAGTGGCCCAAGAGTTGGTGGTAGGTGATGATGACTAGTTGCCTTTCCTCTTGTCTTACACTGATAAATTAGAAACGGCTAGCGCAGATAACCCTTGTGTAGCTTTGCACGAAATTCTTAAACAAACAAACACACATAATCAACACTTATTATCTAAAATTTTAACAACTATTGAGTTTACATCAAACTGCTATAACAGTGGAGGTTTTAGTGGAAAGTGCAATTACACAGTAACCATCATTTGAATTCAAACCAGTTAAGTTTGTCTTTGGAATTTCGCACAAAGCTACTCGAGGGCTATCTGTGCTAGCCGTCCCTAATTTAGCAGTGTAAGACTAGAGGAAAGGCAGCTGGTCATCACCACCCACCGCTAACTCTTGGGCTACTCTTTTACAAACGAATAGTGGGATTGAACGTAACATTATAACGCCACCACGGCTGAAAGGGCAAGGATGTTTGGCGCGACGGGGATGCGAACCCGCGACCCTCAGATTACGAGTTGCATGCCTTAACACGTTTGGCCATGCCGGGCCTAAAACCAGTTACGTAGGGCAATAACTTTACTCATAGCTGTCCAGACAAATAAACAACAGCTAACGTTGTACACGCAGAATATATAACATTTGGTTAAACTATGTAACTACCTAATCGAGTGTACTGCAGAAGAGATCCAGAAAAGCAAGACAATAGGAAGTGCAATATTACAGAAGGGTTTTAAAAATAATTCAGAAAAAATATCACAAAAACATATAATGAAATGATAAGCAATATAATTAGTAAAAGTTTTTGAGGGTTATAAAAAACAAAAAAATAACTTCTTAAAAATCCTTATAATTTACCAACAAAGTTTTGAACTGCATATCTTTTTAACTATAATTTGTGCTTAGTGCAAAATGATTTTTGGTTATAATTTAGAAAGAAAATAAATAACTGTTCATGTTCTAATTAACAGAAAACGGAACGTTCAAGTTCCTGGTATTTCTCAGAAACGTTCCACTTGTATCCACTTTTGCTAAGCTGGGGATACTGCAATTTATTGAAAACATCAGAGCACTGCTGTTCAACTGAAAATATGTCACTGATGTTCATAGATTTCAGCCACTGTGTAGCCTTCTTTACGCTGTTGTTAAGGTGACGTTGTAAGTGTTTCTCTATGAAGAACACGGTCTCATTAGAAAGTTTTTCGAAACCAAGAAACTTAAAAATTCGAAGTGTCGTTCCATAAGAACGGTAAACTAAGTCTTCGTAACGTAAAACTAAGAGGTTTTGTTTATTTACGAAATTTAACTTGCATATTTCTTCAACGTCATCTTTATAATTCTGGCAAAATTTCTTCAAAGAATAGCAGACACTGGCCATTCGACACCATATAGAAGATAGGCCATACCAGCGTGAGTGCATTATAGCACGAGGGTCTCGTACAAGGTAGATGATTTTCAGGTCAAGATCTGGATTGTTTCGAGAAAGCTGAAGAGCGTGTTTCAAAGAGAGTCGAATTGTTTTAATGACGTGCAAAGTCTGATTTTTACAAAAACGACTTATCGTTTCTGATTTGAAGCATGGACTTATGTCGTCTCCTTTCCGACAGATATTCATGTATTGTATGTTGGAATGGTATGAGAGTTGATGTGAATTATTTTTAACAAACCTAAGATATGTGTCTCTGTCTGCAAAGCTGCAAGTGAATAGATCCTTGAGAAATCTCTGATCTGGTGGCACACGCAGTGCCTCCAGTTTACGTCTGTAACTAAACAAAGGCTCGAAGTGGTAAAATGAGGACGGCTGACTTTGGATAATATTTCCAACTAAAGAAGAACCACTACGAGCGTGTCCCAGTAGCAGAACATGGACTTTTTGTGTGTTATTTCTCCGGTGTGCGAATAATGTCTTCATTAAAACTGGGACTGGAAGAAACATAAAACGTAATCAGCATAACAATCTACAGTTCGCTACTTAAATTTCAACAATTATGTGTTTTCTTCATAAAAAATACCCTTTCAATTATTAACGATATTCCAGCCATGATCTATTTAATATATGCAAAAATTGAGAAACTGTGAAAATAATAAATTATTTTTGACATTAACGACAACACTTATGTATATAAAAGAATATTTAGCATTGCTTAACGACAGGTAGTGCTCCTTATTTTGAATTTGATCTTACTTGCTATGCTCTACAATACTTTAAACGAAATACATTTACGTACTGACAGAGTTTCACTGCAAAAATTGAGAAACTGTGAATATAATAAATTATTTTTGACATTAACGACAACACCTATGTATATATAAGAATATTTAACATCGCTTAACGACAGGTAGCGCTCCTTATTTTGAATTTGATCTTACCTGCTATGCTCTACGATACTTCAAAATCAAAACACCATAGTTATGGGAGACTTAAACAGTAAAAATGTTTCCTTTGGATGCCGAAGTTCTAATTCAAATGGTAGAAAATTAATACAATTTATAGATGATAATAACATAGCTTTATTGAATGATACCACCCCAACACATACATCCTATTCCACTAACTCTAGTGACATACTAGATCTGTGTATGTGTACATATAATCTAAGCCAGAAATTAGTAAAATTTCAAGTGGGAAAAGATGTAGATAGTGATCACCTCCCAATTTTTTGCGTCTTCGATCTTACCCCCTATAAAAATATAACATATAGGAAAGAAAAATTTAATTACAGTAAAGCAGATTGGCAATGCTATAAACAAGAATTAGATAATCTGTTACCTAATAAAACTATTAAAGAAGTTAAAACGCATGTCGAAATGGACAACTATTGTCAAACAATCACGGATTGCCTTCAGAAAGCAGCCAAGTTAACAATACCAAAACAACACCATAAAACAACAAACAACACATGGAAACCCACCACAGAAATAATCAACCGAATAAAAAAGCGCAGACAACTGAGAAGACAGTACATGATTACAAGAAACAGAGAAACTAAAACACAAATAAACAACATTAGAAATCACATCAGAACTCAAATAAAACAACAAAAACAAAATAAATGGGACAGTTACTGTAATAAACTAAACGACATAACTGACCCGAAAAAATTCTGGTCACATCTTTAAAGATTCACAAATGAAAACACAAACACAAAGAAATATCCCCCACTTGAACATAATAACACCACGGCACACACAAATAAAGAAATAGCCGAAACTTTCAAGGACCAACTCCAAAATACATTTAAAACTCACACAGATCCAGATATGAATACAAACTTCTACAATAAAGTCACTAATCACATAGCAAACAATAAACATCAATATGAACCAATATTTCCAGTAAACATAACTGATACAAATACAAGTTCTAACATTGATTATGAAAGCACATTACTAACAAAGGAAATATCCTTACATGAAATACTAGAAGCAATAAAAAACACCAAAAACAAAGCACCAGGAGAAGATCAAATACAAGCTATTCTCCTAAAAAAGGGCACTCCGAAATTGTTTGACCACCTAAATTCACTATTTAACTTATCGCTATCCTCAGGATATATCCCAGTTTCTTGGAAGCTAGCAAATATTTTAATGTTCCATAAGGAAGGAAAACCAGCGAATAAACCAAATAGCTACCGACCAATCAGCCTGACCAGCTGTGTTGGCAAAATTCTCGAAAGAATAATAAGTAATAGACTCTCCACATTTTTGGAGATAACATCAAAATTACCAGAAGAACAGAATGGATTCAGAAAATTTAAACAAACGACAGACCATTTAATAAGATTAACCGAAACCATAATAGATAGTTTCAACAAAAACGAATGTACAGTCGCTTGCTTCCTCGATATCGAGAAAGCATTCGACACCGTTTGGCACAACGGTCTAAGGTTCCGAATGAATGAAATGGAACTACCGCGAGGAATTATTCGCTGGTTATCTAACTTTCTGGAAAACAGAAAATGTAGAGTAAACGTAGAAGGAACTTTTTCCGAATACTTTACTCCACTAGCTGGTGTCCCACAGGGAGGGGTGGTTAGCCCTATACTCTTCATCATGTATGTAAACAATATGCCATTGAAGGATCCAAATCATGGATTCTCATCACAGTTCGCAGATGATGTGGCAATCTGGAAAAGTGCTGCAACACCCGCGATAGCAGCTACAAACATACAACCACAATTAAATAGAATTAGTGAATACTGTGAAAAATATAGAATTAAAATAAACACAGCAAAAACTCAGCTCGTACTCTTTACGAAATCGACAAAACACAAAAAACAACAGCCAGAAATATATATGAATGGCACTCTACTCCAGATTGCCCAATCAGCAAAATTTTTAGGTCTGACTTATGATTCAAAATTAACTTGGATCAATCATGTCAACGAAATTTAAAATAAAATTTGGCGAAGAACCAACTATGTAAGGAGTCTAACTGGTAAACACAGTGGAGCATCTACAGATAACATTTTGAAAATATACAAAACATATATTAGACCAGTAATAGACTATGCAGCTCCAGCATGGGTAACTGTAAGTAATAAAACAATCAAAACTAAACTACAAACAATCCAAAACACACTTCTCACAACTGCATACAGAGTCCCGAGATCAATATCATCTAAATTCATACATAATTACTCGAACATACCAACCATATCAGATAGACTCCTAAATATTTCAATTAGGTATTTTAACAAAAATTGGATGAAAAATGATTTATTATGCGAACTAGACAGGTACCTCATACATGATGAAGAAAATCCTAAATATCTCTCCCCAATTAACATATATTTTAAATATAAAGAAAAATAAATTAAAGTAAAATATGTATGTATATAAACTTTAAATCTTATATTTATAGTTTACATATTTATGTATTTTAAAAATAAAATAATAATAAAATAAAATAAATAAATAAATAAATTGCCACCAGCTAACTTGACCTACTGTGAATAATAGACTATAAATGGACATTGCCCTGAGAAGGACCTAACATACAAACAGTTAGGGAAAATAAGTTCAGGAAGGAGGAAGAGGTCAAAGAGAACCTGACCCTCCAGGGCAAAATACCCAGATACCATTGATCCATCTACGATACTTTAAACGAAATACATTTGCGTACTGATAGAGTTTCACTGCAGGGCTACAAACGTTTATTGTAATCACGCATATTCCTCTTCAAATTTCTCTATGGTGAAAATAATTATATAAATGTATAACAGACAAAACATATGTTTGTTATTATTCTAAAAATTTACAAACGTACAGGCTGTTTAACAGAATCAAGAATCAATACATAATAAAGACCACGAGAAGATGATGAGATGTAATATCCAGTTAATTACTTTTATTATTCTAAATCTACCTCGTATATTTACTGATTTGTTGTTTTTGTTATCTTGAAACTTGGGCAGGTAATTACTTACCCTATTGTACTTCCACCGTTATTTAAAACACTGTATTATCCGGTTAACTCACATTTAACAAAGAATCATTACATATAGTTATGGCACGGTGCATTCTCTATAAATTACATTTAACAAAGAATCATTAACTACGTTCTTCAAGCAGAAAAACCATGATAAATTATACTTTGTGCTTGATATTCGTGCTTAATTTTGAAGTAGTTGTTTCAAAAACATATGATATATAATCCAGATATTTACATTTCTTCCCAGGTAAAAAAAAAAAACACTGCAGGGGAAACTCCACATGAGAATTGTTGAATTTTGGCCCACTCCTAGAGAATGTGAAGCTCATTGGTACGTGCTAGTCATTATTGTTTATTTCACAAAGATGATTTATGTTTGTCCATTGATCACTATAATAGCACACTCTTTCACTGACGTGTTAAAGGACTTTGTAGCATGTTTTATAGTACTAAAAAAACTCACATTAATAAGGGAACTTATTTTAATAGACGTTTGCTGAGATGAGTAAATTGTAGTGTAGAAGCATACTTCTAATTGCTACCCCTCGTCTGATGGTTTGGCAGAATAGGTAATATAGACAACCAAGTGAAAGCTTAGGTCTGTGTTTATTGTCAATGGACACAAGTTCACCAACCAATTAACTAAGGAAAGCTGCTCGATAACAAAAGAGTTATTATTAGGAAATAGAAGTTCAGTGCGGAAACTGGACATGACTGTGATGAGAATTAGCAGAACGCTAATGGACAAAAAATAGTTGTTAACATTGCCTGACCTAAGTTAGCTTCAGTGCATATGAACCTGATGAAGTCTTCAGCCCTATTTGTTTCAACTGGAACCATATATTGTCTTTGTGACAACTAGATGGTAGTAGTTTAAGTAAGAAAATCTGAAACGTTTCCAAGTTGTAGACAGGTTCTTTGTTAATCAAGTAGAGACTCAGGTTCACAGAATACAGAAAATATAATATATTAGTACACATAAAACCTTAAGACATTTGCTTGACCAGTACCTTAAGTCACAGTTCGTGGTCGTAATTACACTTTGACTCCTATTAACTTACTCACGTCGCACTAAACATGCTCTCCCTTCCAGCCGTGGCGAAGTTCTAAAGTTACAGTCAATCCAACTAGTCGTTGGCAAACGAGTTGACAAAGAGTTGGCGACGGGTAGTGATAACTAGCTACCTTCTCTCTAGTCTTACACTACTAACTTAGGTATCGATAGCGCAGATAGCCATTGTGTAGCTATGTGCATGAGCATGCTTTACAATTTGTAAAAGAAAATTCTGAGACTTATTGGAATATAAAAATACTCGAGGCCTCTTTCAATCGTCCCAATACATTAAATTAAACATTTATAGCAAAATGAAGGAAAATGTGTGATCGAACAGTAACATTTATTAGTTTCTTCTTGGTTAATACCCATATTGTTTTCTTGTGTGCGACCTGATGAGTGATGAATAGGAACCAAGGTGGAACAGTTTGCAAGAAGAGTGGTGAGACCAAAGTTCTCTTCTGGATCTTGCACTTTCACCAACGCTGTTAAACTTCCTGAAAGCTGATTGGATTTATAAAACGAAGCTTTCTTATCAATGCTAAAACTAAAATCCCAACACGAAGAGAAGTATTTTAACAATAAATTATTGAAAAATATGTCTCACACTAAAATTTGAAAATTCTACAACCTAAGACGAAAAATTCAGGGAATAAATAAAGCCCCCTTCATTCGAAACAGAAGTTTTGTTGTTGTTTTTTTTTTAATTTCGCGCAAAGCTATACGAGGGCTATTTGCCCTAGCCGTCCATAATTTAGCAGTGTAGTATTATAAGGAAGGCAGCTAGTTATCATCACTCACCGTCCCGTCAACTCTTGAGCTTCTCCTTTACCAACGAAAAGTGAGACTGACCATCAGGTTTAACGCCCCCATGGCTGAAAAGACGAGCAGGTTTGATGTGACAGGGATTCGAACCCGCGACCCTCAGATTTAGAATCAAGCGCTTTAACCACCTGGCCCCCACTCAGGAATTTTAATACAATTGTCATTTTTCAGTTTAAAGGGTTTTCTGGTAAAGTATGCACTAACATACTGCATTTCTATGTTAAGGAAGGCTAATGGGTTATTTATTAAAATATGACTTTTGTATTGTGTAATTTTACGTGTGAAGAGCCTCTGTGTATGTACATCCTTTTGTGACTCAGCAGTAAATCTAATAAACAATAATAATACAAACCAGGTTTAGATATCCGTGTTAAATATAATGCAGACAATTTATTGTGTTTCCTTGCACTTAACAATAAGGAAACAGCCGTTTATGTACATATTTAAGTATTTTAAATAATATATTTCAACAGTGATTTTATTTTGTTTGGTTCTTTGATATTTCAAGTGATAACTCAATTTTAAAGTATGGTTAAAGGTTTCCGTTTTGTACTACTGCATTTAAATATAGTTCTTGGTTAAAGGGCTATGTTATCCACACAATATGTAACTATTTCTTAGTGTAAAAGAATGATCAACATGCTCCTCGACCATAGCACAAATTTAAAAGCTTTTAGTCTCTGTTTTAAATGTCAGTTTAAGGTTGAGTCTAACACACACTTTATTTTACTATATTTAATGATATAGAATATTTTAAAATTTTTCATAAAGTATGTCTTTGTAGTTTTACCACAAGCACTTGAAAACTGTAGAAATTGCTTCAGTCTAGTCATCTTCGTGTCTTGGTAACAAATAATATCCACTTTATATGAAAGGATATTTCGGTAATGTTCCATATCATTACTAAAATGTGGATAACTGCAATTTCCTTCATTCGCCAAGTGGATGATGTTACAATCACCACATGCTTCGAGAAAATGACTAGTAGTAACATTGGGATAAGATCAAGAAAGAAAGAATATGAGATTTCTTTTCAGTTCGATTGTTTTTGTTTGTAATTAAACACAAAACTACACAAAGGGCTCTTTGTGCTATGTCTGCCATATGTATTGAAACTCGATTTCTAGCAGTATATGTCTGCAAAAGCGATCACAGTTGGCATCACACTACCTATAAAACAATGTCAGATTGCAGCCAATATAAAGTCGATGCATTTGTCTCGTGCTGAATTGTTTATTCAAAAGCGGTTAAACATACTGTTCTCAACCCTCTGAAAATTGTCCACTGGTTCGAATTATCAACAAATTAATATTTAAAGTAAATTAGAATTAGAAATTTGAAGATTACCAGTAAGGTAATTTGAACCGAGTAAAATATTTTGTATGTATTGTGACGAATAGTGAATTTTTAAACATATATTTCGGATTGTACTTATCAAACTATTGCAAAGCAAACAACAGAATTGGGACGAAAATGTGAACCATTTCCAAACATGTATAGAATCAGATGCGTCGCCCTTGTGGAGACGGGGGAACAACTGTATACACCAGTACTGGAAATAAATACAGAAGAAAAAAATCTAAAAGAGAAACTTACAATGATTTTTTTGTTCATTTCCATAGTTGTAACTGGAGAATAATCCGTTCGTTAACAGCCATGATAAACCAATTGCTATAAGAATTAGTAACAAAATGTTCTTTCTTGTTACCATTACGTATTTAGCAGTATGATTACGCTTTGCGTTTGGTCGTAGTTACACAGGAGAGGCAAAATTGGATTTTCTTACTCGATAATACAAAAACCACGTAGAAAGAATACTTCTCATAGATCGGAGTTACTGGGAGATCACAACAAACTAAAAGAAACTTGATTTAGGTCTATTCATTCAGGACTAGTAATTCAAATTACTTCCGACTAATGTTCTCGTATCAGTTTTGAATTCGTATACTGACACCTACGTTTACTACACGTGCAAAGCTAATATGCACTAATTTTTGAAAATGTGAAGCGTGTGAGGGAAAGAAACATTTGTGTCTCTGATGTACATGTTTTAGCAGCTGTTCTGAATGTTTACATAAGCAAGGCAAAATTTTAAGTAAAATTCAGTGATGTCGAGAAAACCCACTTGTAGTGAAAAATGTATATGTACGTTCATATGACGATGAACGAAGAAGGTCGAAACGTTGTTCGCTCCTCTACGTAAAAAATTTTCTCAACCCGTACGAGCCATTTTTACATTTATATGTAAGTAATTCAATACAGTTCTAATTGTTTGGTCAGTGCAAAGCCATGCACCTGGTCACATGGACTTTGTTCACCTTTCTATGTCATAATTTAGTTCATCATTTTTTCCTAGTAGTTGTAAGCCTAAATGAAATATATATATGTATCAAATTTCCAGATTGTTGAAGAATGACATGCTCACATTTAACATGAGCATGCTTTACAATTTGTAAAAGAAAAATCTGAGACTTATTGGAACACAAAAATACTCGAGGCCTCTTTCAATCGTCCCACTACATTAAATTAAACATTTAAAGCAAAATGAAGGAAAATGTGTGATCGAACAGTAACATTTATTACTTTCCCCTTGGTTAATATCCATATTATTTTCTTGTGTGCGACCTGATGAGTGATGAATAGGAACCAAAGTGGAACAGCTTGCAAGACGAGTGGTGAGACCAAAGCTCTCTTCTTGCACTTTCACCAACGCTGAAAGCTGATTGGATTTATAAAACGAAGATTTCTTATCAATGTTAAAACTAAAATCCCAACACGAAGAGAAGTATTTTAACAATAAATTATTGAAAATTATGTCTCACACTAAAATTTGAAAATTCTACAACCTAAGACAAAAAATTCAGGGAATAAATAAAGCCCCCTGCATTCGAAACAAAAGTTTTGTTTTGTTTGTTTTTTGAATTTCGCGCAAAGCTATATGCACTAGCTGTCCCCGATTTAGCAGTGTAATATTATAAGGAAGACAGCTAGTCATCATCGGCACCGCCAACTCGTGGGCTACACTTTTACCAACGAATAGTGGGATTGACCGAACATTATAACGTCCCCACGACTGAAAGAGCGAGCATATTTGGTGCGACCGGGATTCGAAACTGCGACCCTCGATTACGAATCGAACGCCTTAACCCACTTTGGCATATCAGGCCGAAACAAAATTTAAAACATAATCTTCAATTCTAATATTTTCATGAAAACTCACCTAGTTTTCGTTTCTTGAATTTATGAAAACCTACAGCACAGCTTTACCGCTATCTGTTCCTAATTTTGAGTAATGGACTAGACAAAGGGCAGAGAGTCAACAACACACACCACCTACCTTTGAACTAGCTTTTGAGATTGTCCGTCACATTATAACGTCCCCGTGTATGTTTTTACGAAGACTTCACACTTGTAGTGCCGTTGCATAAACCATAGTTTTAGTCTTTACTGTTAAAACGTAGCTAAAACTTTCGTGTAAAATTGTTTCTCTGTCACTACTAATATTTCTACTGAAGTTAGACCTGGTTGTTAGGGCTACAGATTTGAAAATACTAAAGCAAAGATTTAAACTTCTTTGCTACTAACCACAGCAAAGCATGAGTGTACATAGTTTAGTATTACAGAAGGGTTTTAAAAATAATTTTAAAAATTGGGAAAAAAACGTGTAAAGAAATATAAGTGGATGAAGTTTACGAAGCTTAATAAAACAAACAAAAAATCACTTTTAAAAATGCTCATAATTAACCAACATAATTTTGAAACTGATATGTTTTTAACTATAATTTGTATTGAGTGCGAATTTTTTTTTAGTTATAATTAAGAAAGAAAATAAATAGCCATCCATGTTTCAGTTAGTACAAAACGGAATGTCGAAGTTCCTGGTATTTTTCGGAAACGTTCCACTTGTATCCACTTTTGCTAAGCTGGAGCTGCTGCAATTTATTAGAAACATCAGATCACTGCTGTTCAACTGAAAATATGTCACTGATGTTCACAGATTCCAGCCACTGTGTAGCCTTCTTTAAGCTGTTGTTAGTGTGGCGTTGTAGTTGTTTCTGTAGGAAAAACACAGTATCATTAGCAAGCTTCTCGAAACCAACACAAAGATACTTTATCAAAGAAAGTTTTCCTTCGTAATTTAGTATAAAGCTACACAACGGGCTATCTGTGTTCTATCCAGCCCAAATATAAAAACCCGAATGCTAGCATTGTTATTTCACAGACATTCCGCTGGGCCACTGAGGATATTTGCTGTATTTACCTAAGGGAATCGAACCCTTAATTTTAGCGTTGTTATTCCGTAGACTCACCGCTGTCCCAGTGTGGGAGAACAGAAAGAAAGACAGTAACAGTTAGTCAATAAAACAAACTGAAAGTATGCCACAATTTCCAAGGCTGATAACAGAACAGTAATATAATATATACGCAGGTTAACTTTGTTTAATTGATGATGTCGAGAAAACCCACTTGTAGAGAAACATATATGCAAAAACGGCTAGTTCGGGTTGAGAAAATATTTCACATAGAAGAGCAAACAACGTTTCGACCTTCTTCGGTCATGTGGTCAGCTTCCGGTCAGTTACCTTTTTCTTTGTGAACCTGACGATGACCGAAGAAGGTCGAAACGTTGTTTACTCTTCTATGTAAAATATTTTTCTCAACCTAAACTAGCTGTTTTTTGCATATATATTTGTTTAATCGAGTTTATTGCAAACTTGTTTTTATTACTAGTCAGTATGTTGTATCCTAAAATGTTATACAAACACAAATTAATTTAATAATTTTTTGAAGTTTATGTGAGCCTAGCATGATCAGGTGGTTAAGGCATTCGACTCGCAATCTGAGAGTCGTGGGTTCGAATCACCATTACACGAAACGTGCTCGTCCTTTCAGCCGTGAAAGCGCTGTAGCGTGACTGTCAACCCTACTATTCGTTGGTAAAAGAATAGCCCAAGAGTTGGTGGTGGATGGTGATGTCTAGTTTTACACTGCTAAATTAGGGACGGCTAGCGCAGATAGCCCACGTGTAGCTTAGCGCAAAATGAAAAAATATTGTGTGAAATATCCGTTGCTGTCCTGGAAACTGTTTATAATTATGTCACTACTTAGTTCACTATATAAGAACAAATTTATCACCCTATGTTTCAAAATGTTTATAACTTTTGTTATGTGAAAAAAAGTTAATACTAACATCACGAACGAAACTGCACAAGTTGTTGAACTTTTAATCTGTTTGAAAAGAATCTTCAATACAATAAAAACACAAATTTAAAATAGTTTTTTCTTTGTGAATTATCTATTTCTCTATCATTGTTATAGGGACACGCAAAAAAAAGTTCTTTATGCAAATTTAAAGGTGTAAAGAAATGCGCTGTATTCATAATTCCTCTTAAACAAGAATAATTACAGTGCTTATATCTCACACAATAATTTATTAACTGAGTGCTCAAAACTGTAAAACTGTGAAAATATACACTCTGCGGCCAGTTTCGAGGAAATGTACTGTGTGAATTTTCTTACAGCAAAACCACATTGGGCTGTCTCTTGTGTCCACCGAGGGGAATCTAACTCCTGATTTTAGCGTTGTAACTCCTCGAGGGAAGAGAAAGGGTGTTAAAGAACAGTTTAATCTCCCTCTCCCCAGTAGGACAGCGGTAATGTTTCATGCTTTACAACGATAATACCCGGGATTAGATTCTCTGTGGTGGACGCAGCAGATAGTCCAATGTGGCTTTGTCTTGAGACAAACCCAACGGTGTAGCAAAATAAGATACAAAACATTTATATGAAAGCCAGCTTTATTATATTCCTAACATTTACACTTCTTTTCGACACACAAGAAGTAAATTAAAAACGTGACTTCTGTATAACGAACAACTAATGTATGTTCCGTTATTCAACCCGAGGTAAATAAAGCTATTTCACGTACTTTCGGAGAGTTCGTTTAAACGTTGTATGCTGCATGAAGAAAACTATCTCTAATTATCTGTTTCATCAGGTGCTGATCACAGGTGTGCCTCGGTGGATGTCCCAGGAAACAGACCATAAAATAACTGGTCGACTATTTACAAAAAGAGGCTGGGAATGATTTTAGTCTATAGGTACACGCAGTGAGAGCGTCTTTTATTAATTGGTTAGTTGTTTTCAGCTCAAAGTATGTAATGAGCCATCCGTGCTCTCTGCAATGCAAGGAATCGAACTTGAGTTTTTAGTGCCGTACTCCTTTACACTATGGTCGATATACCAGTGACAAAAGTATTTATATTTTCTGAAAATATATTTTGAATCTAAATGCATAGAAATGTCCTAGCTAATTAGATAAATGTATTATTTTACGTTTTGTACAATAAGATAAATCTTCTTGTTAAAACGTATTTAGTTCCATTTAATAGATTAAATAACTTATTTTATTGCAATCCTTAACTTCATGATATTTCACCTATAATCTCAATGAGAAACTTTATTTTTTCTTTTAGAAATAATAAAAGACTTTACTTGAGTATATTCTGCAAGATTTTATTAAACTGTGTTTCACAGTTTTCGAATATAGTTAACTTGTGTCATTGTAAACAGGATTGTAAGTATCGTAAACTTAGGCTAATTTTCTGTCTTGGACAAAAATTATACAACACAACGAAAGTTCAGTGAGCTTTACTCTTTATGTGTCGTACCCTCTTGGTAAGAAGTTACACTCGTTTCAAGTGGTTGGTTGATGTGGCGTTTTATTCCGCAAATTGTTTGATTTTGAATTTCGCTGAAAACTACACGTGGGCTATCTCCGCTTTGTTTGTTTTTGTTTTTGAATTAAGCACAAAGCTACACAATGGGCTATCTGTGCTTTGCCCACCACGGGTATCGAAACCCGGATTTTAGCGTGTAAGTCCGCAGACATACCGCTGAGCCACTGGGGGCACTATCTGCGCTAGCGGTCCCTAATTTAGCAGTGTCATCACTATCCACCGCCAACTCTTGGGCTACTCGTTTACCAATATATAGTGGGCTTGACCGTAGCATTAGAGCGTACTCTCGGGTGAAAGGGCGAGCATGTTTGGTGTGACGGAGATTCGAGCCCGCGACCCTCAGATTACGAGTCGAGCACTTTAACCACCTGGCCATGCCAGGCCACTTATGGCGAAAAACAACTAAGCTACCTGCGCCAAACATCCGGTGAAAAGTTAAAATTAAAGTGTTAATTAGTAAAAAGGAATTAAGGCAAAACAAAATAAAGTTTTATTTTTGAATTAAAAACTTCAGTAGCGTTAAATCCAATTTTTATATCTAGTTTACATCAGTAAGAGAGAAACTACAATAATCTTAGTTTTAAAGGACTTTCTGTGTAATAATTTTAATTATCATAACTCGCCAGGATGATTAACGAGTAAGTTCAAACATCAGCGTCAGCCACCTGAAGTTGGCCTTTCCAGTCCTGGTTTCCAGTTATTTGACGTCACGGCTATTTTCTAATTTAATGAACTTTAAAAAACACAAACATTTGTTAGGTGGACACTGTCACCATCGCCAATGACAATGTCATAAGGGATAAATGTTGAGACAAAACATGCTTAAAATGGTGCCGTCGTTGAGAGTCGTAACGACGGCATGGCAGTAAAATGTGTGACCCGAGTGTTACACAGACAACAAACACATTGGTGCACCAGTCCCAGAAAGAAAACGATAAGTTAAAACACTGTGACCAATGCGTAGTCTAGCTAAGGCAACTTCCTCTTTCTGATCCTTAGGGAAACAAGCCATCCATGGTCCAACATAGAATTTTATTTGGAAAAGCTTGTTTTCACGTTTCGCACTCCAATTCGATTGGCAACTGGCACAGAGACAAATCTTTAATACATGACCATAGTCCATGTATGGAACAGAGCTGTCATTCCTGTCCAAAGAAAATTGCTAGAGGGTGACTGTATTAGCGGGTTTCAAAAACGTTTCCTGTTAGGAGAAGCACACGGGATGGTAACAATCAATCAAATCTTCAATCTTATCTATATTTGCTCGAAAACCTCGACACTTCCACTGGATCAGAGTGGCTATTGTTATTTATGTGTAGGAGAACATGGTGGGTAGATCTGTTTGTGACCACGTTTTTTCTTTATTGGATAAATATATATCAACTTCCACGGATCTTGCCCTGGGTCGAGTAAGCAGGTCTTGTCTATGGACAAAGATTTCAATTACTGAGAGCGTGAACGAATGGTCGATTTACTTCTCGGGACTGCAGAAGAGAACGGACCCGAGGAAACACTTGAACCTAAAGGATGTGAAACTGGACATTCACTGGAAGGAGTGGTAGGGAGAGAGATGGAAGTAAACAGAGATGCGTCAACGTTCTTTATTATGGTGTTCACAAGATTCTTAAGACGTTTTGCAAACGATTCTGTTGGAGGCACAGAAAGATCTGTCTGCATTCCTAGTGTGGTAGTGAGATAGAATGCAGCAGCATATGTCTGAGGTGGAGTTGGGGACAATAATTTTCGATCCTCTGGGTAGGTGATATTATTAACTGTCTTTAAGCATTGTATCTATTTCTCTTCTATCAATGTAGGGCAAGACATAGGGTAAGGGGAGTGTGGGCCACTACAGTTAACGCAGTGTGGTTCCAGATTGTACTCGTTACCGTCGTGGTTTTACTACGACACATAGAACTAGGACATGATGTTTTTCAGTGGCCAAACCGCTTATACTGGAAACATCTGAGAGGGTTAGGAATGTAAGGCTGTACTTTGCAGTTCAGATACCTTGCTTTTACTGTGTCAGGAAGACATGGTGATGTAAATGTTAATATCAGAACACTAATATGGTCCATAATTCCGTCTTTGCAAGTGAAGATTCGGCGCACCACAGTAATGCTTTGACCAGAAAAAATAGCGAGGATCTCCGACTCGGGAATGTTCTTTCAATCCCTATCAACAATAACTGCTCTGGAATAATTCAAAGCTGCATGTGGAGTAACCTCAATGAATATATCTTCAATGGCCTTTGATTTCAAGAAGAATTTGGTATGTTGTGGTAAAGACGTTTCCACCAAAATATCTCCAGAGCACAACTTCTTTACTGACTTTGGGAGCCAGCAAGTCCATCTAATCCCTTTTGAACGAAAAATGAAGACATCTGCCACAAATATTTCTCAGATAAGGAATGGATAATTAACAACTGAGTTGCAGAATCTGGCTGTAATATTGACTCTACGACAGAGTCGTCCATGCGTGGTCGTTTTCCAATGATCTGTTTATTATTTTTATCTATTTTATCAGAAAGAGGGGCATCCATCACAAAGAAGCTATATTTCAGTGCCCACTGACCCAAGCCACCATGGAGATCTACGAGGGAATGCACTACAGTGCCATACAAGGACACTACAGCAACGCCAGGATTTCGTGGGCACTATAACCAAACAAGAGCATCAGATACAATGCCTACAACACCTGCTGAGAACATCCAACAATGGTGGTACTTGGTTTACCCTAGCCCAAGTGGACCAGCCGATTGACTATTTTATTCGGCTTTCTAATTTTTCGTCATATTTCTCTACGTGTGTATGCTTGTTTGATACACCCACAAACTGTGATTTTACGTTCAGACACTGCTAAAAGAGTTAAACTGACTTTGAGATAAAACGAGATGTAAATAAAGTAAAAAAAAAATCAAGTTGTTGATTTTTGACAGCGTAAAATAATCAAAGTGACGCGTTCTAAACCCTCTTGTCTGGTTGTTTGGAGAAAACTTTCTGTCTAACACCGTAACTATTAACTACACAATAAATTATACAGTGCTACACACTTCTCAGTACATGGGTGCAATTTATATCATTGTTGGTCATTCCATGACAAGAACATGGTTGAAGTATCCTCAAAGTACCCAATAATCAACTGTAAACTTTCTAATTTACTGGAAGGTCATAGTAACCAAGTACTTGCTTTAGAACTTTGCAAATTACTTCTGAGCACTCGTATCAGTCATAAAATTGTATACTAAATGCTACATTTTTTATACGTACAAAACAGACATGTACTCATTTTTGAAAATATGAAGCTTAGGAGTGCAGGAACTATACGTCTTTGATGTATAGCTTTTAGCAGCTGTTCTAAATGTTTATATTTAAATTAACAAGGCCAAACTGTAATTCTAGCAAACACAGAAAGTAATTCAGTACAGTTGTAGTTCTGTTTTCAGTGCAAAGCCATACACCTGATCGAAGAAGGTAGAAACGTTGTTCGCTCCTCCACATAAACAAATTTTCTCAACTCAAATCAGCCGTTTTTACATATAAATATTTCTCTACAAGTGGGCTTTCTCGTCATTACTGAATCTCGAATTTTAGTTTTACAACTTGGTAAACTTACCGTTGATCCACCGGGAAACTAAATCGAATAAAGAACACATTCTCGTTGGCTCACGAAGTTACACTTTTCAAAGTAACTCTGATTTCATGACGTAATAAATTATTAATCTCTACGTCTTCCTGGCATTTATTAACTTATTTTATTGCTGCTGAAAGCATTAGAAATACTTCTGAAAACAAACGAGACACAAACATTGATTAATGGAAACTAGATGGTTAACTCAGTAGTTGTACAAAACATTCAAAGAATTACAGAATAAGGGGTCGTTTTCAAATGGTACATTTTCTGGAGACTACTTCACCTCTTTTTCTAAAAGGGCAAACATGAAATAGTAAATATTTTTTTTCAGGCAGTATGATCATATATTGGTTACTGAACACTTTGCACATTATTTATTAATAGCAATGGCTATCTTCTGACATTTTTTTTCGAAAAAGGTATATTAGTTCATACTCACTCAATTTGAAGTTCTGTATGTTCGTGAAAATAGCGGGAAATGCTACTAGGCCCTAACTTCTACAATATATCAGTATTTAGTACGTAAACCATTTGCTTTGAACAGAACATTACATCTTGCCTTCACCCTGCCGTACACTTTATCAATGTACAATTGTAAAATATTGTTCCAAATGTATTTTGTTACAACTCCACAACCAAGATTAGCTGTTCGTCCATCTTTGAACCTTCTCAGTTTTTTAATTAACCCATAATCTGGAAGTTTCAAGATATTGCAAGTTTCGCCATATTTTCTGTATTCTTCAATTGTTGAAAAATTGCTACCATTAGGAGAGTCGTTTTGCTCATGGAATGATATGAAACTGATCAGATCTGCAAGCACGTGCCATGAAGTCATGGTGCCAATATCATAAGTGTTGCTTCAGATCCATTTCTCACCATGCTTTATTAGATGCTGTTCCCATCAGTAACTGATTCTGATTAATGCAAATTTGGATTCATCTGTAAAGGAGCACAAACTTCCAACCTCGCTGATCGACTGTTTGT
The DNA here is from genome assembly GCA_011833715.1 of Carcinoscorpius rotundicauda. NCBI lineage: Eukaryota > Metazoa > Arthropoda > Merostomata > Xiphosura > Limulidae > Carcinoscorpius > Carcinoscorpius rotundicauda. The sequence goes on along the minus strand of CM022391.1, from coordinate 124,472,535 downwards.
GGTCTGATACCAACTTCAGGCTTTTGTTTTGGTTAGAATTTCCCGTCAGCAGTTTTCGCGCAGCTACATGCCCATCCAGTTTATATATTGTTAGTATGTATCTTACTGTTCTAGATAAAATATTCACATCTATATTTACAGAGAGGTCATTATCACTGTTTTGAGAATTTTAGTTTTCTATCTTGACCACTTCTATCATCGACAGTTTTACTACTCTCTTACAATTATTATGAAACGTAGTTCTTAGTCACGACTATATGAATTATGTTACTGAGTCACGATCTGAAGGGTACTAAAACACAAACAGACAGAGAAATGAAGCGTTTAATGTCATTTACATATCACCGACTGACCTTCAAAAACCTAGGTATAGACATGTAAGGGTGCTATCACAGTCAATTAGTGGTGATATGATACACAAATGATACCATTGGCAATTACTGACACTGCCAGGACTTAGACTATTTTCTAAATAATTTCAAATAACTGCTTAGATTTACTGAACTCAGAAATAGGTAATGCAATAACTTTATTAGATATTTGGTGCCCCTATGATGGATATTGTTGAACTTTTATGAAGATGAAAATTGGTGATAAGGTCACCATGTACACGTCGTGTTCATTTTTATTCCTTGGTGAACCAGGTAATCTACAAGGCTGAATTCAAGTCTCAAAAATGTATAACTATTCAAACATGGGTGCTTATGGAAGTGATATTTGATACTTCTTTACATGGGAAGGCAACATTACATTGATCTATAATAGTGGGTTCCTCGTACACATATTCACTGAAGGGCTTCCAAGTCAATACATACAATATTAGAGGGTAAGAAACACTTCATCGTTGACTGAAGTCCCACCTATGAAGCAAGATTCAATGCAGTCACGTTAAACAAAGTTCAAATTCGTGATGATGAGAAAATTCCAATTGAAGAGAAGGCCAACATTGATAATTTTAACTCCTCCAAAACATCATCATCGTCATGTGTGGCTCAAAATATTAGATCCTTAAGCTCACTGATGCAAGCACTATCAGATGTTATGTTTCAGTCACACTAATTACATTATGTAGTCAGGGTCACATAGTCACCTAAGACCTGTTATACCATGTCCTTCCAAAAGTGCTGAGTGAAAGCAACAGAAGTATTACTTTAATTGTGGATTGCTTGGTCACTAAAACAGGAATGTCTCATACTCAATCAAGAAACAGGAAAACTACTCAAAAATATGATACTCTATAATCCAAGAGCTTTCAAAATGTGGACTTTCTTTCTTAAGGGGCAAATCCTGAAGAAGAAAGGTCCACCGTTCTAAGGCCTGATTTAAAAGCTATCATATTTTTGTTTTGATTTCTTGAATATACACGATTTTCTAAAATCATGAACATGTTGTTTCAAGCCATTAACTCACATACGTACACTGCTTGCATGTGTCCAAGTTGTGTAGTAATCAGTTGACAACTTGGAATGCAGCATGGTTATGAAAATAAATGGGTGAGAGATTAAGTTTTGGTACATGACGATTGTGCTAAAACTTTGTACAAGTATTGTTGTGTATTAGGTTGCTCTGAGAGAAGCCACTACCTTGGTCACACAACAGTGACTTCATTCTAGCAAACAGACATGAATTGACAATAAATGGTGGGAGCATCTCCAACATAATATGCATGCTGTCTCTCAAAAATAAATGTTAGTATTACCAACCCAACTATACATTTCAAATAGCATGGTCTGTAGACAATGTGAGATATAATTTTCAATTTCAGTAGAATCTGGTTTGGTTTGTTTTGAATTTCATGCAAAGCTACATGAGGGCTATGGAAATACTTGGTAAGTATTTAGGTTAGATTATCATTTCGTTCTCTAAATATGAACAAATAATAACAAGATGCGGTCAGAAACTATTGTTTCTCTTCATCCCACACAAGGCAAGAAGAAATCAGTCAACTAATCACGGAGATAATTAAGTGAATTAGAGTGGCATGTTAGTTATTTATCAAGAGCAATGGTCACTGATGACCTTAAAGTTGACCGATTTGTGCATCTGAGTGAGAAGCGTCAGGAAACAGCTGAAAAGCAGGCTGGCGAGCCAGAGAGAAAACGGAGAATGAAGGGAAAAGGTTCAGCACAACATTTACAAGCATCCGAAGAATTACATGGTGTGATTTCAGTCAAAGTGAAGGTACCAGAGAGATGCAAACGCAATATGCCGACACGGTTAAGACTCATGACATTGATTAACTGGACTTTAAACATATAAAATTTAGGAACTAATGTGGCGGACCTCTTTTCAGGGCTGGGATCTATAGATCCTATGAAACAGAAAGTGAGCTGTGGGGGGAAACAGGAGTACCCCGAGAAAACTCCCTTTCATGACCAGGGCACTGAATAAAGTCCCTGACCATGCCTGGAAGAAGAGTTGTAAAGAAAGAAAAATACAAGGATTAATTACAAGAGACATACAATAGCACTTACAATAAAAAAGAAATGATCAAATAATGTTAATACACATATAATGCAACTACGATGCTTTAGAACTAAGAAGATGAATGATCTGAAAGACATGGCGAATCATCTGAGATGCGTGGGTCTGATTTTAGCTTTGGCAAAGGAGAGAGGAGGAAATTTTCGTTTCTAAATTGGAGATCTTTCAGTGCTAACTTTCTAGATGCTCTCATGAATCGTGTGTCTTTAAAATACTGGGTTGCTTGATGAGTCATGGCTGTCTTTGTTTGAGAAACAGCTTCTGCTGTTTGGATGTTGTTGGTCGAAGCAGAGGTTTAACAAGTTTTAGCCTCTTCAGTGGTGGTTTGTGTACTCTGGGATATTTTGTTACTGAAATCTGTTTGGGAAAACTTGTCTGATGATTGATATCTGTGCTAGTCATCCCTAATATAGCAGTGCAAGACTAGATGAAGGCAGCTAGTCATCATCCACCACCAACTCTTGTGCTACTCTTTAACCAAAGAATAGTAGGATTGAACATCACATTATAAATACCCTATAGCTGATAGGGAAAGCATGTTTGGTGTGGCAGAAATTCGAACCTGCAACCTTCAAATTACAAGTCGAGTGCTTTAACCACCTGACCATGCCAGGCCCAGAAGTATCAGTCAAATACAGTGTGTAACATAAAACCATTCAAAAAAAGGGATCAGATTTGTCCATGATGTTAAATGGAAACACTACCGCTCTCACACTGTATGTGATGATGACAGAATTAACACACCATTTTCTGTTTAAAACACCAAGATGCACTCTTGCAGACAATCATTGTTTAGAGTAACAGCTTTATACCAGTAATGCTTTGGTGATTATGGACAAATGGCAATTCAGCTTCTTTGTATCAGTGATGCTTTGGTGATTATGGACAGATGGCAATTCAGCTTCTTTGTACCAGTGATGCTTTGGTGATTATAGACATGATGAGTGCACAATAACACACACAGAATAACATAGCAAGAATTTGTTTATAATTTGATCATTCAGATCTTTGATACAATGCAGCTGTGAAAGACACTGATGTAGAATTGACAATAAACTTTTCAACTTCAAGTGATTTATCAAAGGTTGTGAAGGAAGCAGTTGAAGGACCCACATTTTAGAGTATGGGTGCTACTTCCTATGTGACAAGATAAAGTGCAAACTTCACAGATGCTTTAATTATGTGCCACTTGTATGAGAAGTTAAGAGTGAAAAGTATGTTGTATCACTGCAATGAACCACATAGACATGTTGTATATGTGGTGGAACTAGTCTTGTCCAGAGCACTAAGAGGTACATAATATTTTGTAAGATTCAAGGAGATTTTGAAGGCTATTTGAAATAAGAAGATACAAAAATCTACAACAGGTACTCAACCAATTCTTATGAGAATATGTAGGGGAAATCATGAAATATTCAGGTATTTATGAAAGTCAGTGTTCAGATTAGGATTTGAGACCATATTTGATTAAATATCATTGGGTGTGTTCTAAAAACATATACTTTTACATATTTCTCTGTTATCTAATAAAAGATATAAAAATAAACAACATTTTTCAGGGAAGGAGACACTTTTTAGCCACCCCTTTACATGTTATACCTTCCCATACAACAGACAGAGTTAAGTTCTCCTGGCTCCATTCTCTAACTAGTTAAGCCTTTTCACAGAGTTAGTCATTATCCAATTTCTTTACAGTATGAAACATGAAGTTCTAAGATCCAGGACAAAGCAGAAAGATGTCATAGTAGTCTCTGACTGAATTTTACTGCATACCAGTAAATGGATTTCACTATATTAATTATTAATCTGAACATAGTGCTCAAGGTTGAAGGTGTGATGTGTCCTTGTTACACCCCTAATATCATCAGCTCATTTTTCCTCATGAGAGGGTTTTAGATTATGTAAGCAGTCATCCATTTCTTACAAGATGCATGCTGATCAACTTCATGATGAGGTGGCTCCAGCTGGCAGACTATATCCTCCAACCACATCTTTGCTCTTTTCATCATAAATAAATATATTCAGCATCAGGTTTCAAAAGTCCCACATATTAACAACCTCAGTGCTCTACAGAATGCCCAGATTCAGTGGTTCTCTGTTTCTCAAGATTCTTACTTTCTACATGCACCACCCATGATATCAATAAGATGTATTTTTTGTTTTGCAGGTCTGTGTGGTTAAAAGTAATGAAAAGGATCTGAAATGGTTGTACAACTTTTGGCAACATCTTCTAGCATTGGATCCAACTGTCAGAAGAAAAGCCAACCATTCCCTGCAACATCCATTTATATTATGTACAGTCTGTAAGAATGCACTCATCTATAATAAAATGAATCATCTGAATCTTTTAAAGATAGGAACATATAACATTAAAGTGCAACAAAGGTCCATTTGACCCATATGGACTTTCCAATTCACTAATCAACACACAAACAACATAAGAAATACCCAAAAGATGGGCCAAGCGTGTTAAGGCGTTTGGCTTCTAATCCAAGGGTTGCGAGTTCGATCCTGGTTGAACCAAACATGCTCGCCCTTTCAGCCATGGAAGCATTATAATGTGACGGTTAATCCCACTATTCATTGATAAAAAAAGTAGCCCAAGAGTTGGTGGTGAATGGTGATGACTAGCTGCCTTCCCTCAAGTCTTGCATTGCTAAATTAGGTATCAGCTAGCGCAGATAACCCTCGAGTAGCTTTGTTTGAAATTCAAAAAAACAAACAAAACCCAAAAGATAGCCATTGTCATTGAAACTTCCTAAAATTAATGACATCTACTACACCTGAAAAAAAATCTGTTCAAGAAGTTAACCATCCTGCTATAAAAATAAAACTGTCTTACCAGATGATGACTCCTTCCCTGCTAAAATTCATATACGTTCCATAGTCTTACCATTGTTCTCCCCATTAAATATGATAAAAACTCAGAATTAAAGTGATCATCTTATTTCCATCTATAAGCTTTTCAGATGAGAAATATTGCTTAAATCTTCATTAATAAAAACTGAGGAAAACAAAACTGAATTTAATAACTCATCCATCTTGTATCTTTATCATCCCTCAAAGAATATATTTCCATCCTAATATTTTGTTTACCCTCAATGTATTTTAAGTCCCTGTTAATTTTTAGTTTTAGTGAATCTTCAATCATTCACCCTTTTCAATGTCCTAATTTCCTGTCTTGCCAACTTTTAATGTTCTAAATATTCTGTCATACCATTCAATTTAAAATGAATCTGTGAAGCTTTTCTGTAATTTTATCCATTATTCCCTTTGTTAGCCAACCTGGTTTTTCACATGCAGACACCCTTTTCTTTCCAAAAGGAACATATTACATTGGTTATTTAAAATGATTCAGCTTACAAAGTTTCACCATAAAGCCAAGGTATAATGGAAAGTATTCCTCTAGGTAAATTTCTAAAAACTGTTCATTTTAAAAACCACAGTAGTGTATACAAAATTAACCCTATAATAACATAACTAGTTATATTAAACTTACAAAATCCACAAACTACTGCCAATACTATATCTCTTAAAATATGCTGATTTCACAATAAATGCAAGTTACTAAATTCAATCTGTAGTTGAAATGTAGTCATTTTAATGAAATTCAAAGAGATTTCTCTACTATTCCATTTCTAAAGAAAATGTGTGTAGAGTTAAAACAGTTAAGTTATTCAAAAATATATTTAAATACAAGTTAAATCAGCATAAAACTATGAAATTCTGCTAGAAAATCACAACTAAAATTACTAAAAATAAACAATTTATCAGTGATGTTTCAGAGCAAGCCTATCTATTGCAGTTATTGTGGAAACTTATCATAATGATAAAAATTGCTGGTTAATAAATCAAATCTTGTTGTAACTGTAGCATCACAGGCCACACAGAATGAATGGTGAAAAGCAGAATTGTTACGTTTTTTTTTTATGTGAACTGAATGCAACAGAAAGACACAGATAACAGCTTATATAATTTATTACAATAAACTATTATATATGTAACAGATATATATAAATTATATAATAGCAATGACAGATATTCAGTTCAACCTTCAAAAATAATTACAATACAAAATGGTACTGGCCTGTGTCCAATATAATGATCCAGAATGAACGTCCAAAAGTCTAGATCAGAAATCCAAAATTCCAGTCTAGGGTGTGAATTTGGTCCCACGAAGAAATTCTGAAGTTTGAATGGAGAAGTCCGGAAACAATTCACAGTCCAATAAATTTGACAAAGTTCTTTTTACAATGTTTTCAATGAATGTCTCAAATTTGTTGTTCTCCCAACTTGTCACGGTCTCCCCTAAACAGTCCTGTACGTGTTGACTTTCAGTATAACCACTAATACGTAAAGAATTGTAAAGATTGAGGAAATAAAATCACAGCTTTTGTAGATCTAGCTTCAGTCACAAATCCAAGTTGAATAAACACACAGCAAACGTTGAAAATTTCTCGAACAAAGACAATATCTCTTGAATCGAAATAAAAATGAATGACTGACTTCTTTCTCCGAATTCTTTTCTTTTTTGCATCACTGTCTGTTTTTATACTAGTAGGCTTACTGTATTCTCCAACAATCGCATAACTTCCACAGAATTCCAGAGTAATCTGCGCATGTCTGTTTTTGCACAAGACTCGTCGTCTAGACACTAGGCCGACATACAAATTATTTCTGAACAAATGATTGATCTACCTAATTCTAGAAATTTCTACATGAATAACAACATATTTTATTGGTTTGAACTTTAAAACAATAATATAAATATGGAAATATAAATAATAGATATGAAAATCTAAACACAACATGACATGGTTGTCGTTTACATAACATTTACATGATATTTACATAACAAGAATGAAAAGGGTTTACATCTAAAATAAGATAGAATGATAACAATAAAAGAATTTGTCCCAAACTGGAGATTACAAGCCAACTGATAATAAACTTTCTTGCTCATGCTGACACTTGAAGGAAAAATAACAATTATTTGGAATATTCCAACAATTTAGAGGAAATCCTTAGAAAGCAGAAGCACAATATTGCACATTAAAGGAAAACTTTTCCAATAAACATTGGTTGGTTGATTTAGTGTTTCATGGCACAAAACAGCCAGGCTATCTGCACCAAACATCTGGTAAAAAGTTAAAATTAAAGTAAGTTTAGTATAATTCATAAAAAGAAATTAACATAAAACAAAATATAAATAGCATAAAACCAATGTTTACATCCAGTCTACAACATCAAGAGAAAATCTACAGTAATTCAAGTTCTAAGGGACTTTCTGTAGCGTAACTGTAATAATCATAACTCACCAGGAAGACTAACAGGTAAGTACAAAAACCACCATCAGTCACCTGAAGTTGGCCTTTCCACTCCTGGTTTCAAGTTATTTAATATTATGGCCAGTTTCTAATTTCAAATCGAACAAGATGAACTGTGATTTTTAAAAGGGAACCACATTAAAAAGGTGTAATGTATAAATTAAAAAATTTAAATGGCATTAAAAAGATTTTAACCTGCCAGATCAGATTAAAAACAATCAGAAGGATAGCAAAGAGAAACAGGAAATAGATGGCACAGCATCTCATAATGTATATAATCAGGTCCAACCAATATACTGCCAGACCAATGATAAAGTAACGATTTCAGTCAGCTCAACAGGAAAGAGGTAATTGCTTTGCCTGAGTCTTGATGGCTAAGAAGTTGGAAGAAGAAGCACAAGTGCTAGATACCTGGCAAAAGCTTTCACCTGAAGTATCAGTGATGCTCTGGTCATCAGAGAGCAAGATCAAGAAGGGGACAGAGCTATACTGCCCACTGACCTTTTCACTCTTGTCCCATATGACTTTGGAACTGGTGGATGAAGATATGCTGGTTGTGAACTAAATTAAAAGATTCCTTCTGGCACATGTGCACAGATCTGTTGAAAAGTAATCTACCAAAAGTATCCCAAGCTCATTTTTAAACCTTCCATACCATGTGGCAGGAAGAATTCCACAATGGATGAGGATATAGTTGAAAACGTGTTGAGGTTTTAGGAATACATTGAGCAGCTGCTTGTATAATACAGTCAGTTTCTGCTGCCACACAGTCATCTATTGATGGTTTACAGACAATGGCAGGATCAAGTTCTGCAAGAGCAGTGAAAGAGGGCCAGTTTCCCTGATCCAGCTTCCACCAGGGCACAGGGGTCAGGTGGTATCGACCACGGTCAGTCTCTCTCAAGCTTATAGGAAAATGATCACTGCCTTGTGGATTATTGTCAACCCTCCAGGAAAACTGGGATAATAATGAAGGGGAACAAATAGAGAGATCAATAGCAGTAAAGAACTGACTAGGCACATGGAAATTAGTAGAACAAGTATAGAAAAGAGAAAGGTTGTGATCAGAGAGCATACACTCTACAGAGCAACCCCTCTTATCAATATCAGCACTTCCCCACAGAGGATGAACAGGCAACAGTTCAACGAGAGCATCAAGGTCTGTTTGATCATATGTCTCTCCAGGTAGAACAGACAGTGATGGTATATGGCCCAAGGAAACTTGGATGGCTACGGCCTCCAAGGATATGTTGAGGGGCAAAGTCAGGGTGGGCACAAGTTGATCAGCCAACAGTGCCACCCCTCCATACACACGTTCTTCACATAGCCTGTCATTTCTGTGCAAAGAAAGTGACTGTATCAGCAGGTTTTAGAAATGTTTCCTGTAAGGAAAGACAAACAGGATGGTAGGAAACAATCACTATTTTGATGTCACCCAGATTAGAATGTAAACCTCAACAGTTCCATTGTCTCAGGGTGGCCATTTTTATTTACGTGTAGGCAAATTAGATGGAGAACCCTTTTGTTTATGACCACGTCTTTTTTTTCCTTATTTGAGGTATATCTATTGACCTCCATGGATCCTGCCCTGGGTTGATTGAGCAGGTCTTTGCTGTTGGAAAGGGATTCTAAAGACTGAGGACGTGAACAAATGATTGTTTTGCATCTTGGGGTGAGAGAAGAAGATGGATCTGAGGAAATGCCTGTACCTGGAACCAAAGGATGTGAATCTTGGGGTTTGGTGGAATGTATAGAAGGGACAGAGATAAGTGTTGAAGTTGATTAATCAACATTTTTAACCATAGAGGTCAAAAGACTTTTCATTTGTTTGAAGAACAATTCTTCAGGAGATACAGAGAGATCTGTCTTCACTTCTACAGTAGTTGTGGAATGAAGTGGAGCAGCATACATCTGAGATGAGGTGGTGGACAGCAATTTTCGAGCATCAGGATATGTAATGTCATGAATCGTTTTAAACACTGCACCTCTTTTTCTTCCAATCATTTAGGGCAAGAATGAAAGTAGGATGGGTGAAAGCCATTGCAATTGATGCAATGAGGGTCCGTTTCATACTCGTAGACATCGTGGTCCTTGCCACTGCAAAGAGCACTCACCAAGAAACCACAACATGACATCTTCAAGTAACCGAACTGTTGACACTGGAAACATCGGAGAGGGTTTGGAATGTATGACCACACTCTGCAATTAAGATAACCTGCCTTGATGGTGGCAGGTGGATGTGGCAACATAAATGTGAGAATGAGGACATAGGTCAGCACCATAATTCCATCTTTGAGAGTGGAGATATGCCTCACTAAAGAAACTCCTTGGGTGGAGAAACCAGCAAGAATCTCTGACTCTGAAATGTTCTTCAAATCCCTCTCATCAAAAACTTCTTATGATTAATTTAAAGTAGTATGAAGTGTAATCTCAATACGTATATCCCCAATTACCTTTGAATGCAACAGGAGTTCTCTGTGTTGAGATGTGGATGTTTTTACCAACATGTCACCAGATCAAAGCTTCTTTACTGACTTTATAGAGCCAGCAAGTCCCTCCTGAATCAAAAAGAGAGACATTTGCTCTAAAGGTTTGTCTGAGAGTGAGTGGAATATAAGAAAATGAAGTACAACAGGTGGTATGGATGGTGAGGATTGCTCCTCAGAATCTTCAAAATGTGGTCGTTTACCTATAGACTGTTTTATCACTATTTTATTAAGATTTTTAATTGGGGTATACATAATAAAGAAAGGGAAATTTTGGTGCCCACTGACCTCACCCACCATGAAGCCCTACAAGGGGATAAACTACAATGTAAAATAAGGACACTGCAGCAATGCCAGGGTTTCACGAGGACTATACCCAAATTCCAGCATCAGATATAATGTCCACAACACCTGTTGAGAACATCCAACACTGGTACTTGGATGACCCTAGCCCGAGTGAACCATCTCACTGACCCAAGGCCACCCATCTACAGGAATTCAAGGCCAAAGTGGTGTGTTAGGGTTGGATCCCTCAACCACTAGGATCCTCTCCTGCCCTTCATGGGTTGCCACACACAGCAAACACATGGGTGGATGTTTAGATCCCAGAGGAAATATACTGAAAGAACAGAACCTTCCCTGGGAGGTCCCCTCACCATGTACAGGAATCCACACCAAGGGGTCAATAAACATTGAATAACAACTTCCTAAGATATGTGTGTAATGCTTAAAACCTATAATTAAAAAAAATATTTATTTAGAAATGCTACCAAGATAAAATTGAATGATCACTAATGTGTAAAGTGTCATTAATAGTAATGGTCCATCAATCATCAACAGAAAGTAGCTATGAAAAATACATTAAAACAGGAAAAAAAACAAATTTAACTCAATGTAAACAACGTATTTTGAAGTAATGTATAATATTGTTAATATTATTATGCAAGAAGTTGTATGAATAAAAATTGAAAGTGACCAGCTTGTTGTTTGAATAGTTTTGTGGTACATTACTGGCCTTGTTTGCCAGGCATTCTGAACACAAGACCCAGTCTCACAGTCAATATTCAATTACTGGTTTTTCGTATAAAATATATAATATGAATTATTTCAATAAAATAATGTTATCTACTTTTTAACTGATTTCTAATGGATTTAAACAAATAATTGTAGGTCTGTTATAGCCTCCTGTGATTTGGTCTCTTGTATCTAACATAACTCATTATAGTGATGTAGCTCATAGTCCCAGAGTCATTTTTTGCTTATGGTTTTTCTCATGGAAAAATATTTGATATTAATTATTATAAAATAATGCCTAGTAAAGCAAAAATATAGCCGAGTTGCATGAAGAAAATTAGAAATTAAGTTAACCTTGAAATCTACCAGCTAGCCCTATATCTTTTCCCAGAAACATTTGTTTGTATTGTTGCCAATACAAACCCAATAATATAAACTGTAATAAAAAGGTGTCTTTGAAAGAACATTTGTAAGGTCATTGTAAATGCAGCTTTAATAATTCACCAGTATGTGTGGTAAAAATTCGTTTCTTTAATCAGTTGGAGACCAGTTTTTTAGTAAAATGTATTTTTCATACATATTTGAAAAAGACAGTTGATAAATATTATTAAAGATACCAATATTTTACGACAAAAAATGGGTTTATTTTAAATATTGGAGAACTCAAAAGCAGGGACTAACAAGGATTCAAATAATTCACCTGCCAAAAATCACCTTACTGAATTCCTGACCATTCGAAACACTGGTTACAATGTATTATAAACATGTACACTAATAATAAGGAAGCTACTAAGGATTCCTGTATAACACTGAAAAAATTTCTTAAACAGCTACTTTTTTATCTGCTACCACACCTACCTGATAGTTCAGACTACAGAGATGCTAACTATTTCAATTGACTGAGCATAATGACTGCAGACAGAGATCATTATCATTTGCAGCTACTAGGCCTGACCAATGTGTCCAAGATGTTTATTATTATTATTATTATTATCAGTATAACTATTATTATTTATTACTGCTGTAAATTGTTCATTTATGACTGTGTTTTGTGTATTTAATAAATAAATTTAAAAACATTATTTTGTAATTGCGTCTTTTATTTAGTTCAGAGTAACAAACATACTGGTAAAACTACATTGAACATGCACAAACAGTAAGCAGAAAAAGCCTTTGTGTAAGGACTAGTTTATATCATGTTTATGACACTTATTTTAATAGTTTTGCAGCTGTTGAAGCCTTTGCTTTCATGAAAATGTCTCTGGATGGTTGGGAGTTACAACAACATTGTCCATTTGACTCCATACATATCTTGTGAGTTATAATACTGCTCAAAACTGAGGTGTTCAAGTTTGGTCTGAACTTGCTTTTGTTTTTAGTCACTAAACTAAATATCCTTTCACTGTCAGCATTAGAATGGAAGATTTTAAGAATTCCAAGCATAACCCTACACAGAATGTCATACTTCTGGTTGCCATTTCCTTAACTGTAGACAGCTAAACCCAAAACTTGTCAGCATTCAACTGAAGGACAGTTTCAATTTGATGGTTCAAATATTGTCCTTCCAACTTGTCAATAGTGTCGTACTCATGTGTATTGACAAGGACAGGATACCTGTCTGTGAAGAAGCATAGAAAAGAGAAATCTTTGCTGACTTTCAGTTTTGGATCAGCAACCTCTGCATGAATCAGAAGTTCATCATTTAGAGGGAAATGTTTCATCATGCAATTTGTAGCTGCAATATATTATTTCTTGACACTGGTGTAGAAGCTGATCAGGTCCAGGTCCTTTTTCTGTTTAACACTGTATTCCTTGGCAGCATTTCCAATAGAAACTGCCTCATCAGATTCGTGTAAGAATTCATTGTTGTAGTCAAGTTCAGTGATGCTGCCTTCAAGATATTCGGGCTTGATGTATCTGACAAGTATATTTTTAACTTGTGTAATCAGAGTTCTATGCATAATGTGTATGCAATGTTCTTCTCTTTGCATCATCAAATTGCTTTACTCAAATAGAGAAATTGCAGATTGAAGAAAAATACAAAATAACAAGTTCATTTTGTTGTCCAAGAAAACTGTTAACTTATCTAACTTGCTTTGCTCACAATTTTTCTTGATTACTTCCTTGCTAGCTTTTGTTTTCTTCTCTTTTTTTCGTTGATTGTCTCTTCTTCAGTTCAAGGTCAGACTGCTTAAAGATATACTGAGTTATATCAAATGTTTATTTGTCTGCTTTTAAAAGACTGTTGTCTTGTGTTCCTGTGTGACTGGGAGGGTGTCTTGACTGTGTTCCTGTGAGGCTGATAGGGTGTGTTAACTGTTAAAGTCTTGCTGCCTGACTGAGCTGCACATTTAGATCCTTTTTAATCCAGTTTTTCCTTTTCAAAGTGAAAATACTTCTTCAATGGCTTCCACATGTCCAATATTCTGTTTAGGCACACCCCAAGTGATAGCCACCTTGTGTTAACAAGTTGTAGAATTTTTCTTGTTTCTTTGTCATACAATCCTTGAAACTCTTGAAATGTTGTTTTCTGCTAGCACTTTTGTGCAGAAAATAGTAGATATCTCTCAATATATCAAAAACAGGGCAGGGCAGTTCTCTGAAAGCTTTCTGAGCAGCAATATTCATGAGGTGACAGACACAACCAATGAAGTAAATGCTAGGCTGTTGTCTTGAGATGTGTCCCATCACACCTTTACCTCTTCCAGAAAACTGAGGCATTGTCTGAAAAAAACCTGAGACAGTTTTCCCATGGAATTTTCCTCTTTGTCAGTTTGTGGTCCAAAAGCTTGAAAATATTCTCTCCCTTTGGAGCTTCTTTCCATTCCATCATTGTCAAAAGAGAACAAAACTATTCCAAGCAAAGGGTCAAGATATCATACAATCACTGGATACAGTTTTGAGTCATCCATGTCTGTGGATCCATCTGTGGCTAAACTGTAAATGCTGTTAGTAAGTATGCTTAGAATCATTTTGTCATCTTCACAATATAACATTTGTAAAATGGCTGTAGTTTTGGTTCTAGCACAGCCATATTTTTCACTATATCAGAGTCTTGGAACATTTTTCTGAATAGATGTCCTGCATGATTGGCTACAGCTATGGCTAAATTACGAGCAACAACGAATTGCTTGAACATCGCTTCTGCATTTATGGTTTCATATTCTGAATTCTTACTCATTACTGTTATCTGCATCATTTTTGTCTTCATTTCAGCCTTTTGTTGGTGAGATGCTGATTTTGTATGTCTGGAACAATAATTTATCCCACCATGCACCACAGAAAAATCGATGTGACAAACTGTACAAAACACACGACTATCACTGACCTTTGATGCAATCACCAGATATTTTGCACTCTACTCTTTACTAAATTTGTGATTAACAGTTTTAGTCCTTTCAGATTTTCCAGAAACAAGACAATCTGTTGAATGAGGCCTCTTTTTTCCCCCCCACCTTGTGAACAATCACATTGGTGTTTCTATGCTGCTTAGAAAACGAGAAATACCCATCTACCCGAGCACTGATTGGCTGACAAGCACTGATGACATAACTATGGATTCCTCCATGTATCCAGTATGGAGAAGCACTGCATTCAAACTACTGGTAGACGTTGGAGATACAAATATTTTTAATTATTTCAAGCACAAACATTATTATTGCAAGTAGCCATTTAGACTATGTCTTATTTATTATCAAAATTTATTTGTATCTCACTAGAAATTTTCTTTTCACCCCCTTTCAAGCCCAAGGTGAACAATTTATCACTTAATTGTACACGCCTATATAATATATAATTTGGGATTTTCAACAAGTCACAATATTTACACCATAATCGTAATGATCACGCTCAAATCGTAATGGTTGGCATATCCGAGACTATCACTGTAAGATTTGTCCATCTTACCTGACTGGTCTGTAAGTATCTGTTTTTGATATTCTGATAAAGATACAACTATTAGTGATGTCGAGAAATCCACTTGTTGAGAACTTTATATGCAAAAACGGCTCTTTTGGGTTGAGAAAATATTTTACATAGAAGGTTGAAACGTTGTTCGCTCTTCGAGCCGTTTTTGCATATAAAAAAGATACATCTATATTTATGTATGTAGGTATAATATTATTATTCACAGCTGTAATGTAAACTGTAAGTACATCACACTTGTATTTAAGTATGTTATCAAACCAAACATACCAATGGATATACAAACAACAGTTTCTAAAGGTAAAAAGTGAACAGTGCTAAAAAACGTAATGAAATATGAATTAAAACCACAATCACAAGTTTATAAACTTTAATTCTTACTGTGATCTACAGATAAGTGTATAAAGTTGCCAAAGTAAAAATTCAATTTTATAAATTTATGATTATGGTTTTAAATGATGTTTTACTAATTTTTATAGTAGGATCCCTACTTCATTTTAAAATTCATAATTTTTTAATGCAACTGCTTCACAAGGTTTTCATAGCAGGATCCCTACTTTATATTAAATTTCTACTTTTGTATTTTTTTAAATAATATTTTGTACCAATATAACCATTTATTTTTTGGAGCTGTTTCTACTCCAATGCTGTTTCAGAAGGCCAAGAATGGATGTTACAAGGATTATGTGGCATTCAAAGCTAGCTGAATGATATCCTAGTGAAAAGTAAAGATAATGTGGAACACTTCAAAAATTTGGATGTCATACTTTGACACAAGAACTATGGCTTAAATATTAAGAACAAAGGTGTTTTTTTTTTCAGATATCATTAGAATACCTACAACACATTTAGATGATAAAGGTTTAAGTACATCACTATAAAAAAAAAATGTCTATTAAAAAAGATTTCAGCAGCAGAAAGTGGTTATTTCTACAATTATAAAAGCAATTTACACAGATTTATAATTAATTTTTCCATTAGTTCAAATTCACTCTATACTAGGTACAGGTAAGTCACTGCATCAGACTGTGATACACGAGTTAAACAGTAGTTAATGTGTTCTGATGTTTTAATTTATCATGACCAAAGCCTTCCAATTAAGTTTTTTTTTTTTTTGATCTGTCACACTGTGGGTGCTATTATCCCTCATGTCCTAAAATGTGAGAATGAAAGATTATTTTAGTGTACTTAAACAAAAGAAGAAACAATAGTAGCTCTCAAATTACCTTAGATTCTTGTCCTGGCCTCAAATGAAGGAATAAAAGTTAAACTTGGTATGAATAATTTACTAATATTGTTCTAAACCTCACTATATAAAATTTCTTTGTGAGGTCATACCTCCTGAGCTTGAAGTTTTATGTTGATCTGTGACAGAAACAATATTCAGAAATATATTAAAAACGAAGGTATAAACACGTATATGAGAAACATACAAGTAGAACAAAAGACTAAATTAATGTGTGCAAAACATGATGTGACAGTATCATAAGCAAGCTGGTTTCACAAAACCTTTTGTTCTAAACTAAAAAATATTCAACTATTATCAAATTCTAGAATAACTCATAAATGGTTCACAGTTAAACTCCAATGAGTTTGTAAGATTTTGGACAAATATTGGTCCTAAGCACAACATGTGTACCATATCACCCAACAACTTATAAATATGTCAGCTGAACAACTTCCAGATTATAACACAAGAACTTAAGTCAGTAAAATGTACCACAACTTGTTATAAGTTGAACCACTTACCATTTGTCTACAAAAACACTTCTCATGCAACAACAAATAATTCTCTACAATTTTGCCTCTTAAATGTCCACTTCACTCCGACTGGATCCACTTAGATCAGACGTGTCCTTACATATTAAATAGAACAAGGATTCACAGAAACAAAGACTAGTAGTAGATATATTCAATACTGGATATATTGTGGATATTTGAAGGGAGAGGCAATCCCACAACTTGTGAGTACAAAAAAAAAAAAATCCAGTTGATGTTTGACTGGAATTTAGTCAGAAGCATTATGCTGACTAGTTACTGCATTGTTTAGGAAATAACAGGAGTAGAGTATTTTTAGCAATAATTCAACCAACCTTGTCTCACTCTTAATGAAAATGTAAAAACAGAGGGATAAAACTTTGTTACCAATCTTACCAAACCATAGTGTTGTACTAGCTACAGAATTATCACCAACCGCTGCTATTAAAGTATGTCACTGTTTAGATGAAAAAATTTCTAAACCATTTCAGTTTGAAAACATGTCTGGGTAAGCATACTTAGGAAGTAAGAAATACAAAATACTTATTGGTTATTTCCACTTGCCATAAGTCTGCACTATACTCAAGACCACTGCTTATGTGCAGAAAGTTCAAGAGAGAATACATGGAATATGTTCACATATAGAATACTCCATATACCTACATCCTTTGATCCAAACTAGGGTCAACTGTAGCATAAGTATATAAATACATAAATATAGTTATCAAGAAGCTAAAGCCACAACTTACTTAACTCAGCTGCAAGCTTTCAACCAATACTTAATGTAAACATGTTCATTGAATGTTTGCAGCAGTATGTGAAGTTTGATGGTTACTGTAACAAACATTGTGTTTATTTGTAATACAAATCAATAACTTTGAAATATAATAGTGACAATATCTCAGAAAATGATAGAATTCTGATAGTTTTAAATTAAAAGTAGTGATTAAGTTATAGAGTTAAAAATGTAACAGAGATACTGCAGTAAAACTGAAGAAAAATATATTTATTTACAAAACTAGTTAAGTTTGCTATTTTACATACATTTCCATAAAATAAAATTAGCATGCAAAATGAATTGTTCAATTTACTTTACTAAGTTTGTCAAAATTTCTTACAATAACATTTAAACAAATGTTACAAAATAAATCTGTTACAAGAAGCAACAGCAACCACTAGAGATACATATGGAACTTAGATTGTTATACTATGTACACCAACACACTTCAGAAAGGCAGTTCACTTCCATCCCAAGAAAAAATCTTTCCTGTATCACATACATTTAAGTTGTCAATAACATTCATCAAACAGCTCACAGAGTACTCTGGGCTAAATAGCTGTTTAGCGGGGATACTCTTCAAATAAGGACGAGATAAATCGGTGTCCACTGACCCAGGATGCAAAGATACACATATTACTTTTTTCCTACCACGTCCTAATTCAATACTTAAGTTTTTGGTGACCATGTTGAGAGCTGCTTTTGATAACCTGTAGCTGTACCAACCGCCTAAACCTATTAAAAAAAAAAAACATACAAAAATCAGGCAGGTTGTTCGGGTCACCATTTAACTCTTATAATACAATAGAATTTACATTAACTTATAACAAATCTGAATCTAATATCGAAATGCAAATAATTCTCTAATACTAATATTATAATGCTATAGTAAACCCATAAACGATTAACAGAATCCTCAAGCCCTTCATTTCAAAATGGGTATTCTACTGTATCTCTATTTCTTATACAAGTACAATGTGCTTTATATAAAATGCATTTCTAACAGGTAATTCCCTTCTCAATCTTCTTCCTGCCAGGATTGTTAAAAAAAAAACTTTTTCATGCTTAGTACAACAATATATACACTCTACCAATTTTACACCATTGTTGAACACGTAACTACACTCCACCAATAGTATTACACAAACTAGTTCCTTTTGCTTTTCCCATTCAAACCCCACTTTTAAGAATTGGCAGGAGCTAAAAAATTAACTCTGGCAGTAGGGAGGAAGAAAGGGAAGTGTGTGTAGGGAGAGAAGAACCTATAATAAACACACTTTTAGTGTAAGAGGATAGTAATTTAAGTCTTATTTCCTCTTGCACGAAAACCAGAATACTACATTTCAAAAGTAGAGAAGCCAGTGTAGGTACTCAACATTGAAACCAAGGAGAGAGCAATCATCCAGAATAAACAGGTGCGAGATGAACTAAAACACACATGTAGGGCATCATAATACTGCTGAAATAGGTTTGCCTTCACCTTGGATGAAGAAAGTGAACCTAATTTGATGGATAAAAAGTATGTACACAAATGTAATTATTTTAAATGTGCAATCCACAGTAAAAAAAAAAAAAAAAAAATCAATCTGACTGATATGAATGTTAACAAACTTAGCTAGTCAGAAGAGGGTCCATAACTCACACTCAGCATCAGAAGGTTGAAGATCAATCAGATAAAAATTAATATAGAGCAACATAAATAATGTGGCTAAGGCAAGTTGGCTGTGCTACATATACACATGAACTCCAACCATAAACAAAGACTCATATATTAAGTACTCAGAATTTTAAAGATGAAGTGAGCAGGTAGCCAACACCAGACAAACCCCCAAAACCAGCAGTACAACAAACTGAACTCATATTATAGGGTTGTGATATTGCCTCAACTCAACCAAAAGAAAAGGGGCAATACGTGTAACTGGAGTTAAGAGTAGAAATAATAACTCACCCAACTGTAAGTGCCAAAAAGAGACATTATGAGGAGGATATAACCTTTTTGCTCAACTGTAGGAACAATCTTGTTGCAGGTATCATAAAGTAGACAAAGTCCTCCAAACTCAACTATAGGAGAAGTAAAGGAACCATTTTCAACTAGAATTAATGAGAAAGAGGAGCCTCTACTGTAAACACATAAAAACAGAGCTGGGCATCCTAAACCCAATATTACGAGGAGTATCCTGCATAAGTTGGTCCAGCTCCAAGTCCATGAGTTGTTGGTTGTTTGGTTTGGGGGTTTCATGGCACAAAGTAGCTAGGCTATCCGTGCCAAACATCTGGTAAAAAGTTAAAAATTAAAGTAAATTTAGTAAAATTTATAAAAGGAAATTAAGGTAAAACAAAGTTTAACAAAAACCATAAATAGCATTAAAACCACTGTTTACATCTAGTCTATAGTGATAAAAGAAAAACTACAGTAATGAAAGTTGTAAAGAGCTTTCTGTATCATAACTAATTATCTTAACTTATCAGGTAATTTCAAAAACCGTCAGTCACCTGAAGTTGGCCTTTCTAGTCCTGGTTCTGAGTTA
The DNA here is from genome assembly GCA_011833715.1 of Carcinoscorpius rotundicauda. Taxonomy (NCBI): domain Eukaryota; kingdom Metazoa; phylum Arthropoda; class Merostomata; order Xiphosura; family Limulidae; genus Carcinoscorpius; species Carcinoscorpius rotundicauda. Next base: position 124,452,236 of record CM022391.1, on the reverse strand, counting down.
TTTGATGTTACAGCCATTTTCCAATTTCAAATCGAACTAGATGGGACTTTGATTCTTAAAAGGGAATCACATTAAAAAAGGTCTAATGTATAAATTAAAAACTTAAATAGAATTAAAAAGATTAATGGCCTTTAAAAAACTAAAAACATTTCCAGGGTGGACAGTGTCATCATCACCAACAACACTGTCTAACATTATGGATAAGCCTTGGGACAGAACATGTTTAAAATGGTGCCATCGTTATGACTCTCAATGACAGCATGACAGTAAAATGTGGCTTATTGTGACCTGAGTGTTACTTTGTCCCAGATAAAAAAAAAACGAGTTAAAAAACTGACCAATGAGTAATCTTGTAGAAACACTTCCTTTTTTCAATCCTTACAGAAGCAAGACAGCCAAAGTCCAATTTAGTGTTTTATTTGGAAAAGCTTGTTTTCATGTTCCTCATTGTCAACTGGCATGAAGATGAGCATTAAATACAGGACCACAGTCTATGTATGGAACAGGAATAACCGTGACAGTGCCAGAGTAGATAGATTTAACTGCAGTGTGAGTGAGCTCATTCCTGCAAATACCAATGTGGCCCAGTATCAAGAAAAACTGGATAGAAGTTAAAGAGGAATTGGCCAGCCAGTTTTGAATATCAGCAAAAACAATATGTGAACTAATGTGAAGCAATTCCAGGGCCAGTAGAAAAAAAAGCAAGTGAATATAAATAGTGCAGTTTGAGTACTGCGTAGCTTCTAGAAGATCCAGAGCAAGAGAAATGGCATACAGTTCAGCAGTGAACACAGAACATCCAACACCGGTACTTGGTTAACCCTAGCCTGAGTAGACCAGTTGACTGATCCAAGGAAGGCCACTCCACGACTGTCTGTCTACAAGAATTCAAGGCCAAAGTGGTGTGTTAGGGTTGGAGCCCTCAACCACCAGGATTCTCTCCTCCCATTCATGGATCACCATGCACGGCAAACAAGTGGGTGGACGTTTAAATCCCAGAGGAGGTAAACTGGAAGAACAGAAGCTTCCCTGGGACATCTCCTCACCACGTACAGAAATCAACACAGAGGGATCCATAAGTATGTAAAGTTCTAATACTCATACCAATACTGGCCATCTTGAGAGTAATTTTTAACTTCAAGTGGGTTTCTCATCATCATGACTTAAATAAAATTGTTTGGATGAAGCTCAAAGCATCTTAGGTGTTACAAATAAGCTATGCCACACCAAAATCAGAGGAAATAAATGACAAAAATACGTGTAAAAAACTAAAAAAAAAAAAAAACGATCTTAACGTCAACAGAATATTTAGATATCAGGCCATTAAAAAGCCATCCTAGAATGTTTTATGGATCTCTCAATGCACACAAAGACAAAGAACATTTATCCAAGACCTATTATTTCTAACACTTATCACCTATAATTACATTCTATGAGAGTTCTCAAAAGACTAAATACATTTTGAAAGACAATAATAAGAAGTTTTTATATTAATTACAAAACACAAATCGATAACAAGATTTGTTGTGATCTTTGTATACTACCAACATTATTTTAAAATTTATAATGACTGTGAAGATGGCATATGGATACCAAAATGCCTTTACAGTAATCGTATATTTTTTAAGTTATAACATTAGAAAAACCATCAGCTTACATTTTATTATAAAGTTAAGGTTATAATAAGAATTATATATAAATCACATAACTCTGTTACTTAAAGTTGTATAGCATACAATAAGTTGTAACAACAACAACCATAGTTCTTACTGTTGTCTCCAATGGATCCAACTTTGGCTGACATGTTTACCAAAATACCAGAATGCTTTGGTTTCTCACTTTCACTCTTTGCTCCAAAACCACCGTTTCCATTTTGAAGGAACTGTCCAAAATGTTTGGCCACTAGAAGGGGTCCAAATGTATTAACTTTGAATGTTTCTTCAAGAGCCTAACCAAAGAATGTATTTTCCAGTTGAGAATGAGAAAAAATAACACACAAATTTATGTATACGAGGGCTGTTCAAAAAATACGCAGACTGACGTCATAAAACAAAATGTACTTTATTTAGAAGTTACAAGTCTGAGACCCCTTCAAAGTACTCTCCTCCCCAACGCACACACTTATCCCAACAGTATTTCCACTTGTTGAAACAGTCCTGGTACGCTTCTTTCGTAATGTCCTCCAACTCCTTCATTGCATTTGCCTTAATCTCAAAAATCGTCTCAAATCTTCTTCCTTTCAAGGGTCTTTTGAGTTTGGGGAACAAGAAAGAATCGCAAGGAGCAAGGTCATGTGAGTAGGGGGGAAGAACAGTGATTTAGTGTTTGGCAAAAAACTTGCGAGTTTTGAGGCACAAATTTTGTAGCAACGCAGTGCATCTTCAATTTTTCAGTCAAAATCTCGTAACAAGATCCAACTGATATCCCATACTTTTCAGCACGCTCCCTCATAGTCAGACGTCAACTTGCCCACACCATGGTGCTGATTTTGTCAACGTGTGGATCATCAATTGACGTGGAAGGACGTCCAGGACACTCATCATCTTCAATGGACTGTTGACCATTCTTAAAATGTTCATGTCACTTGAAACATGCCGTACACTTCATAGCAACATCATCGTAAGCCGTGTTAAGCATAGCAAAAGTTTCAGTCACAGATTTTCCAAGTTTAACACAAAATTTTACAGCAAGCCGTTACTCCTTCACGTTATTCATTCTGAAATCCGCCTAAAAAAAATCACACTTCACTTAAAACCGCATAGCTAATACACGAAGATATTGGCAATCGGGAAATGGAGTCGTAATCAGCTGATCTGTGCAAACCTAATGACATCAAATGGATTCCCCTGGAACCAACTGGAGCTGCGCAATTCAAACAGTCCGCGCATTTTTTGAACAGACCTCGTATGAAAAAGATTAAATTAATATGACCTACAAAATGCTAAATACTGCACAGAAAAATCATGCTGCATCTCAGTTCCAGACACAGAGAATTAATGACAATTAATATGCAAAGAAAATATTCCTTGTGTTGTAGTCAAAGGTATTTTCATAAATCAAGATTACAAAGTACAAGGATTACTTTTCATTATTTTCAAATCCAATGTGTACTATTTTATTATTTTTACTTTCAATCTCACACCACTACTTTAACAGCATGCAATGGTATACAGTTAATTTGTTTCACTGTTACAAACCAAGTTAAAGCACACATACAATACTGCCCTTAATTAGTGTCCCCCAGGGGTATTGCAAACTGCAAAAGGGGGGAAGCACTGATGATAGTATTTGTGCAGTTCTGAATTCTATTCTTCACATGTGATTTGTTGATTTCAATGCTACTAAGTGTTTGTTTTTCTTTTATAAATCAAAACTATAGTACTAAATGTGGATTATATGTTAGATTACTTTTTCTGTCAAAAGTACAATAATACAGTGGATTACAGGGGAGGATTACACATTGGTTTACTAAAATTCAAAAATTGTTTAATTAATTACATGCAATCTGTATTATTAAATGTCAAATAATTTTTTAACTAAACAAAATGATGATTTCTTGGTTCAATCAAAGTGTTGGATTTATGAAATAGTTTTTATAATCTTCACTATTTTATACTTATATTCTCTTAGTGTAATAAAAAGATATGTATATTTATTTATAAAATTGAACATAGCATAAGCCATGAAACAAATTATTATTTAACTTGAACTACTGGGTACAGACATAGCCTTAACTATGAAATGACACTGACTTATTGGAAAGAGTTCAGAAGGTTACTAGTATGGCAGAAAGATTATCTTGTAAGGATAGGTTTTCATCTCTTGGCTTAATTTCCCTTGAGAAAAAAAAACGTAAAAAATAAACTTAAAGTTTATGGGATTATTTAAGCATCAATAGGGTAAAACCTTTTAAGTTCTTTGTTCCATACTCTAAAAGACAAAAGGGTGACAAAACACAAGATTAAGATTTCAGCAGAGCATAGATTACAGACATGAACAACAACTGTCTATTTGACTCTTCAAGACTGTTTCTCTCACTCACTAACACACACACACACACACACACACACAATCAAGTAAAAATGTAAACTTGTGTTATTTACTTTTCAGAAAATCATTGATTACCATTGTCTCTACTAATGACAATAGCAACTTATTCAGCAAGTCAGTCATTCTATTAGAAAAATAAAAGTATCTTAATTTGAACCTATTGTTTCCAAACCTTAAACCTGTGTCCTTTAATTAAACATTTAGAAAACAGCACATATAAATCACACATCCTTTGTCCCATCAATGCTGTATGACCCTATAAGCTTCAAAAGATACCTTCTTAAAATTTTCTTATGAGATAGTAACTTAAGAGAGCCTAAATTGTCCCTATATGATAATTTTCATTCCCTGATTAACCTTACTTACCCTACTCTGAACACTTTCCAATAACTCAATATCCATTTAAAAACAAAAACAAAGAGAACAACAGTACACAGTATTTAAAGTGATGCCTAATTAAGATTTCCAGATAAATAATAGCCTAAGAGTGTTGAAATTAGGTATTAAGGGTGTAAAATTACCCTCTGGGATGACATATGTATAACATATTTTTAAAACTTAAAGTAAACCAGCTGAGCTTATAATTTTTATGGCAACTCTTATCACACTCTCCTTTTTCAAAATATGAATAACATCATTAACACTTCAATTCTTAAACATCAGCTCATCATCTATTAATATATCAAACAATCAGAGATTGAAACTTGCAAGAAAAAAAAAGATAAACTAAAAGTTCATGTTTGAAACTTTCAAGTTACCTGCAATGATACTTCACGTAAGCTCGTTTCCCCACGTCCTGAAGGCGATAACATCCCAGCAGCGTTAATCAATAAATCTAGTTGACTATTATACTTTTCTTTGACGTACATAGCCGCATGCTCAATGTCATCTTCATTTTTTACATCTATTCTAAGTAAATCAACATTGTTTACTTGCTTCGATAGTGCTTGTAGGTTGATTGCACTGTCAGGATCTCTACATGATGCAATAACAAAAACATTAGGTTTCTTTGCTAAATATTTAGCGAAATGTAATCCAATGCCACGGCTAGCGCCTTGTACAAATACTATAGCCTTACTCATTTTTTATTCACAGACAAAAGTGAGAAACGTTTAGTTTAGAGGTATGATAGATTTGTGATTTTTTTTTAAAAAAAGAAATAGTACCTTGACGTTTGAAGTCACCGTTTCGTAGTCTAGAAAATTACGCTATTATGCGCGTCACTAACCTCCTATTCTCGTTAATTCATCTATCACGTTGCGCAACAGATGAATTTACTGTCCAAACACGTATCATTTTCCAAAAGGAAACACATCTCACTTTTTAATTCTCAAAAATGACTAAATGTTGAAGTTAGAATTAATAATAGTACAACGAAAATACGTCATACCAACAAAAGAAAATCCTAAACTACCAATCATTACATAAATTACTGTCTTTAACTTGCTTTTGCTTTTGTTTTATTTCACGCAAAGCTACTCGAGGGCTATCTGCGTTAGCCGTCCCTAATTTAGCAGTGCTTACTAAGAGTACAGGGTAGGTAGCTAGTCATTACCACCCACCGCTTACTCTTGGGATACTCTTTTACCAACGGGTAGTGGGATTAATTGTAACATTATAACGTCCCCATACCTTAAAAGGCAAGAATGTTTTGTGCGACGGGGATACGAACCCACGATCCTACTGTCTTTAATTTATAAAAAATAGTTTTGAAATTGGCCTTACAAAACCAGTGGCAGATTTAAAGT